>CAMPQE020000049.1:4218750-5625000 GCA_946902985.2 Meconema thalassinum
GAGAGAAGCCTCCCAGAAATATATAATGCGTAGTTTGGGAGTGGCTCCAAACTCGCGTCAAATATTGGCTGAGCCAATAGCAGAACAAATTGCACAACAAAATGCAAGGTAGCAACAACACTAGCCAATACGAGAGAACTAGGTAGTATGTAGCTAGGGGTTGCACATCGTTAGACAGAGAGATACATACAGATAATTAGCGCACATTTAAAAGTCGAGGCGTAATATAGAGATGTCACAACACATGACAATAATAATAATAATAATCATGATGATAATAATAATTACAATAAATTCTGAAAAATGGTTCAAGGTAACATCCACAAGGGTTTTAATGGTTTAAATGTCACCCCTGAAGCGGACACTTTACGACAACCACTTTGACTGGTGGGAAACATTTTTGCAATGATGGTTTATATTTTGAGATATATTGGCATTCACTTGTTGAGTGGGATCATACTGTCTTTTGTGATCATGGGTGTCCAATAAAACGGATTTATATTTACCAAGGTCCTCTGGCGTATAATCTTGAGATGAGGGAGTCCGAGAGTATAGTAGCTTTAACAGTCCTGGTGTTAATTTATAGTTGATCTTTTTAATGACAGCTTTAGTACGACTAAATTTAATCGATGAATCACCAATTTTAAAACTATCATCCTCATAGCGAACGCCATATGTGGTATCTGTGTTTCCAATAAATAGTGTGCCGTTTCTTGGCACTAATCTCTGATCGAACGTACAATTTATACCTTGGCATGAACATTTGAATCGAGCGGCGGAGTTAGTTGTGGCTGGCCTCGATAGGTAGCATATCTTGCCGGTGCTGCCTAGGACAGCGATTGTAGTTCCTCTCTCTGTCCGATAGGAAGAGCTATGTTCTAGCGACAATTTTTGAACATCTCGACGTTGACTTTTATGATTTTGGAAGGCTGGTATTTTTGAGACATGTATGATTTTCGTACTGATGTTGTTAGGCCAGTCATCATGGATCTACGTGGTTTTATAAATACATAAGAAGTAAACTGAAGTTCTACGGTATGTGAAAATATTGAATGATATTATCCCTCTTCGTCAAGTTATTGGCTGGTTACTAATTGTAATCTTACTGGGGATAAACGTCAGGATATGATTCGTATATTATGGAATTAAGGTAGGCTATTTTGTCATCGTAAGTACTTGTGACTGTATCGACTGGCAAGGTAAATGTATTTATATTGTATTATCCTACGTTGCATGATAAGGGCCTTCAAGGTTATACATTCAAACTTAATGTCTTCCTCGTGTATTCACACTGCTAGGCTAACTGACACTCATATTTGTTTTGCGTAATTAATGTTTTGTTTTCTGTTTTCTGTTAATTTGTAAATGCATTTTAATTACAAGTAGTATGCCTTATGGTCTGTGGAAAATTTATTAATGTAGGACTTGTTTTGATGTTCTATAGCGCTAGTACGGTGATCGTTTTTCTTCTGTTTTTCATGATGGCTACTGTCGTATTGTTTTTAACTATGTGTGATCATCTGTTGTTAATATTTGAGAGATTTTTGGTAGCCATTGAGGTGAAAAGACGTAATTTGAATTAGCTCCGTATATTTTGTGTTGGAAGACATTAATTCTTCAGTTTTAGGCAACGTATTATATTGGATATTGTAACATACGTAGGCCTGGCTTTGTGACATGTATTGTCTCGGGAATTAATTATTTATTTGTGTGGAAATGTATGAAATACGGTATGATGTATTATGCAGGGGCATAAGGAAGCTATTTAATATTTAATTCGTCGTCATCTTGATATTTGGCTCGGATTCTCACTGATGACAACAGATGATTGGTTGAAAGCACCGCTTATTAACTTCATTGTAACAACATTGGCTGGATTACTAAAATATGTATTACAGTCAACTGGAAGGAACAAATATTTGATGTCAGAATCCACATCTTGATTTGTAAGTGTTTTGTTTATTTTTTATGCATGTTTATTGTGAATATATTATGTTTTTACCCGATCACCTTAGTATTATTTCTGGGTTCTGGGGTTCGAAGATGGTTTCAGACAATTACCCTCTGAGTATGAACTTACTATGTCCAGTGCCTTCCCTCTCAAAGGCCATTACTTTAGTAGTGGGTCAAATAGATTGGTGAAATAGGGTTCCAGTGTTGATCCAAAATATTTTATTAAAATGTTTTTCAGTTGAGCTTTATGTTGAAGGGTGGCCAAAAGTTGTGAAAATGGAGACGATCTGGAAGGGCAAGGTGTTTCGACCATGGCCAAGGATTTCCTTTTTCTTAAAAACTCTGCAAGGGGTGATGCCTTTTTTTGAGGCGTAAACACTTGTTCCTCATTATCCTCAACTTCGCTAACACTAGTTAAATCTTTCTGTTCCTGTTCCTCTTCCTCTGAGTCTGAGTGGCTTGTGAAACGGTAGGTCGCGTTTCAGATGGCTTGAAATAGGTTTTCAACATGGCTTTTAGCGGAGGTGCTAAATGTTGTTGAATAAACAAAGCATGATCCGCACGCGATCGTTTCAATTGACGAAACTTTTGGCGAATAGTATTTTTTGCTCTAATAATATGCTTTTTCAATTGACTCTCTGCTAACGCCATGATGTCGTGACAAATGACTTGAGAGGGAATGATACAGTGCCTTAAATTGCAAAAAAATGATCAAACCCTAAGCGATACTGCCCTTGGTTGAGTTCACTTTGTTTGTCAATCACTAAACAGGCATGACGTTGTGTGTTCCAGCACTTGCCACACAATTCTGTAAACATTTGAAAGGTCATATCCGGATTCACATGTTCATTATAAATGTAACGACTGTTCCTCTCGCCCTGGCGAAATAAAACAATGACATTGGCATTGTCACGAATCAACTGTTTGGACATTTTAGAATACGTTTGTCCCAGATAGAAGCAATCGATATGTTTGTGTCGACCCATGCTGAAATAGCTTTGAATGATACCTTGTCGTTCAGTAGATACATCATCGAAAATCATGAGTGAATCAGGCTTTACCTCATCCGGTGAAATTACATTTTCTTGCGTGGAAAATGTAAAATACCCCATATTCTCATTTTGTAATCCAGACATGACTTGATCCAGAAACACGTAGAGGGGTTGGTAGAGAGATTTTGCGAAAATATAAATATTTTGAAAACACAGACCATTGGGCGCTGTAATAAGTGTCAGCAAAAGATTGGTATTTCCACAGCCGGAAGGTCCCACAATGATGCAGCGAATGGAAGATGGAAACAGTGAACCATGGCGTTGTTCAAGTGATGTGAGACAAAGATGGGAAACCATGTCCCCCACGGGGAATGACTCTTGCTGCTTAAAAATCTTCATTTCAACTAAGGCTTAGAGAGGCTAGCAGGCTGTCTATATACATCGCACCGAGCCTTGTCATAGAAACAGTAGACTCGTACTACAGGTTGACGATGGATGTCTTTGGACGTGCGTTGATGGTCAAAGCTAGGTCTGATCCCATACATGATCCTAAACAAGAAACAGATCCTGCTAATAAACACTATGTGGATAGGTCTGTAGTGCAACGCACAAAACAGGGAGATTATGACTTTAAAGGAACGCGGTTAACCCATGTAAAACTTCCTCAAGTGTCTACAGACGTTACTACAAAAAATATGTGGATAACAAGGTGTATGAGTTTTATGATAAAGTGCCTCAGCTTACAGTGGATGGCTATAGCGCTAATCATCACCGCACTATACACGTGAAAGACCCACAAGAAGATGATGATGTCTGTACCAAGCGATACGTGACCTATGAAATGAAAAGGCTTTATAAATTTATCCCATCTGTATTTTTAGTGTATCTGACAAATGTAAAACCTGTGAATGAGAGAAGCCATATACCGCTAGTTCATGACCAGCACTTGACCTATGTGCTTGCTTCGGGTTTAAGCCACTATCGATTACACTATTGTACAGCCCAGGGGGGGGGGACAGTACCGCTGAAAGCCACCCCCCATATTTCTCTAAAACCACCCTAACTGGCAACATCATAAGACCAGAACATTATCTTTACACAGCAAGAGGCGGCCACCCAGCTCGGGAGGTTAGCCAACCACTTGCAACACATACATAAACATCTACACCAACAACTATCTGGGGCAGCTACGGTGACGTAATGCTGACCATGCAGCACCTAAAACTATAAGAATGGAGTCCTGACCAGGAGCCATCATCTGTTCTACTCAGTGCGTCGCCAGCGGCCCCAGCCAACATCGTTCCTGCTACATCATCAGGTGAGATTCAGCAAAGTGCGCAGACTCCTTTATTTTGTACCCCAAACCTGTACACACTAGTTGTATTTTACATTTGCCTAAGACTTCCCAAAAGGGACATACAGAACTACATTCACTGACCAATAAACACTTGGTCAGTAAGTTACACATTGCATTACTAATTACTACTGATTACACTCCTCTTCACATCCTCATACCCTTCCTGACCTTCGTCACGATCGTCCGTGACCATAGTAGCCAGTAACTGCTTTGTCAGACTGCATTGTATTTCCCAGCACGCGACTCGACTACATAACGTCGAGCCGCTGACATCAGCACGCCTATTGTATTACCCATACCGTCCAGCTGGCAGGCCAGTATAGTAGCCTACGTTTAGAGGTCCATCCCCTAATAAACACTTGCATCTTTGCAGGAACACCCCCTAGCGTTTAAACACTAAAAAACACACTACACTAGTAAGCTCTCCCAGCTAAGGGAAGCTACTCTCACCTAGGAACTACTTTCCAATTCAGCACAGTTACACAAGTGTTTTATCCCAAACTACCCCCAACCAAGGGATCTAAAACATATTGGTGGAGGCGCTGCTACCACGCACAATAAGGGTAGGACTCATACAACGAGCCCTCGGGGTAGAACGACCCGTACCGCACACAGCCAAGCGTTAGTTAAATTTTTTTTTTAAGACAGTATTATTATTTTTTTTCTCTTATCCCTTCACTCTAGAAATACAAGGGAAATTTTTATCAACCCACCCACCCCCACCCCCTGGAAAGCATCAGGAACATAATACTTTGCAAAACACACACAGTTCTTTTTTATACAGACATTTGATCCAACATGGCCCCTCTATACCGCATAGCTGTGCTGAGGAGCATTGGGGAATACCAGGAGTTAATTGCCTGGCACAAGGTCTTTGAGACAAGACAGGACTACATCACAAGGTTTCAGAAGCTCCTGCACGCCCAGTATATGCGAATTATAAGGGCACTTATCCGGCCACTCCGCAGCGCTAGGAATCGCAAGATTCGAGCGAAAATTCCCACCCTCCGTACACAAATCATTAAGGCACACTGGCAACTACACTGCCGACACGAATTCATGTTCCAGCAATGGGAAACAATCATCGGGGAACACCAACGGATAGGGACTAATGGCACCAAAGTTGCCGAACAGGCCATATGCCTCAATAGGCAGTACGCCCAAATTTGGGATGACTACCGCGAGCTCCAGGCTAACAAGGCCATTTTTGAATTCATGGCAGGGCCACAAGCCTAGCCTAGAGAGGACATAAGCGTAGATACGCTAACGCAGCAATTTGCGAGGATGTCCCTCTCAGACACTTACAAAACACAGGGGAAGGAGTTCGCCGTGGCCACAGTCCAGAAGACGGCCAGGTTAGGCTCCAGCACACTACAGGGCCAAGGTCACATCATCACACGTAACTCAGCCCCGGCTCGGAAGGCAATTTTGCCAAACCGAGGAGCAGAACCTATGCCAACCCCCTCAGAACGGACGAACGAGAGGGAGTTGACGCCAGGACTCTCGGGCACACATAATAACACAGGGAGAAAACGGGAGGTAAATATGTCATGGGCTGAGGACGTAGAGCCCGCCCCACAGCACATTAAGCCCACACAAACCTACACACAAAGGCCAACACAAGGGCAGGAGTCTACCGTGGCCATAGGCCAGAAATCGGTTAGAATACACTCCAATACATCGCCAGGGCAATCACAGGCAATTACACGACCTTTACCGCTAGTTCAGAGGGAAATTTTGCCAGAATGGAAGCGGGCACAAGCATGTGTACCCCAGGTGCAAATGCATAAGAGGGTGTTGCCTTCAGGCCCTCAGGGTGCACAACACACACCTGCGCACACTGACCAGCCACAAACACACAGTACACGGGGTATAAGATAGGTCTTATTACCTACCCCACGAGGCCGGGCAGTCAGGAATACACACACCCCTATAAACACTGCTAGGGTAGCGCGGAGCGCAATCAGCCCCTCAGACACAAGCACACTCAGGCCAATATCCAGGCACTACGGTGAAAGTAGGCCCAGACTTAATTTGCTACAAACTCCTCCAGAAAATAGTAAAGAAGCACCTCAATGGGTATCAGGGGCCTACGCCTTAGTGACAGGGCGAAAGTATTCACTTTCTCGAGCAATGACGCTCGGACGTGGATAACGACTTTCACCATGAATATAACATACACTAATGTCACTCGAATCACACATATACATACGGGCAGGTTCTTTTACACGCAGGAATCACGATAATTGATACACAAAGGGCAGATTCCACCCCTGTAAACGGCAGACACGCAGAGACTCATGCACAAAACTGCACATTTTTCATGTACATACAGGGGAAAGTGGCCAACTCAAAATTATATAATTTGAAATTTTTCTTAATTTTTCCTTGACCCCTAGCATTTTTTAGGCCATCAAGGGTTTATAATCATGGTTAGTTCAAATTATAGCAATTGTTTAGTGCTTTTCAGTCGGTCAACACGAATGTACCCAAAAGAGATGGGTTATGCCCTAATCCTGAAATAAATTACATGAGATTAATAAAACACTAGGATGACCAGTTTCGATCGTCAAGCGATCATCATCAGATCCATTACACTTAGGCTATAAAATCTATGTTTGAAATACAGGTGAAAATATTTACAATATGTACAATTATTTAGTTGCAGTATTGGTACTGCAACTGTCAGTGTATGCTAAATGCAGTATATATGTTAGGTGAAATGCTAAATGGTGATAGCTATCCGGAGATTGTACTTTAGAGAGATTATATGGTTGTAAACTATGGTTAAACTATAAAATTTTAGGCTAACTACTTATCTGATTGTCTTCCGTACTACAGCTACTCGCAGTTTTCGTGTTTACTAGAACTCACTGTGCGGTCGACTGCGGTGGTTATCTTAACGACTGGTTTTTCCCTCCCTTCTCCCCCCTACCCCTACGTGCTGTGGGGAGTGATCGCGATGTGTTTATGTGAGGTGTTGCCAACCTAGATAAGATGTATGTTATTGAATGAGGTGGGTCTGCAACTATTAAAGACCGTGGATTAGCCCTCGCCACGCGTGGAGCATAACCCATTCGAACTAAGCGTTGACGGTCTTATGAGGACGTCCCGGCACCTTTAATACTGCCGCGAATATGGGCCTTGGTTTATTGAAGAAGAAAAGTACATCGTACACCTGATCCAGATAACATTTACCTATTAAAAACCCCCTAATTTCCCCCCCTTTTTTTATCTAGCTTGGCTGTGTCGCTAAATGTGTTTTGTTTCCGACAGGGTGTGTTTTTTAGTAGCGTGAAGAGGGGTGAGCTCTCCATGAACGTGTGTTCATTTAGATTGTTGGGATTGTTTCGTTTGGCTAGGTGTATCTCGATTGCTTCCTTTATGTCAAGAGCTCTGCCTTTCGATTCGTGATGGATTATTTTAAGGTCCGACTCTATGTTGGTAAAGCTGTGCCCTGCGTCACACATATGTTCGCACACGGCTGAATGTGTTCCGTATCTTATCGCATTCCTATGTTCATTATAACGTGTGTCTACTCGCCTTCCACTCTGCCCGATGTAATTAGCTTGACAATCGGTGTCTTGGCACGTTATAGAATATACCCCTGACCTTGAATACGGGTCACTTTTATTTAGATTACTATTTAGGAGGTGCCTAGCGGTTGTGTTTTTCGTCGTGAAAGCTATCTTTATGCCTTGCTTTTTGAATAGGTTAGTGATTTTATATGTATTCGCATTCACATAGTTGAAACGCGCAAATTTTTTCTCATTACTGTCCGGTTTGGGAATCGTTTTATCTTTATTTTTATGTTTGGCTATAATTTGGTTTATTTTGCTTGGCGAGAAGTTGTTTTCCTTAGCTATTTGCATAATTGTTCTTATTTCCTTATTATAGTTGTCTTTTGACATGGGTATGTTTAAAGCCCTGTGCACCATTGAGTTGAAACCCGCTAGTTTGTGCGTACTGGGGTGATTAGACTGATTGTCGATTGCATGCGAGGTTTGTGTTGCTTTCCGGAATATGGAATACGAAAGGTCGTTGTCTTTACGTTCAATAGTTATATCGAGATAATTTATTTTCCGGTCTATTTCGGATTCCTTAGTGAATTTGATAGAGTGGTGAAGGCTATTAATGGATTGGAGAATTGTTTCTTCGCTTGTTAGTTCAGTATCGTAGATGCAAATTACATCATCTACGTATCTTTTCCATATTACTATTCCCTTTGTTGAAGTCTTTTCTAAGAACGCATTTTCTAGTGCATTGATGAAGATGTCAGCGATTAACCCACTTAGTGGCGATCCCATTGCTAGGCCTTCTCTCTGTGTGTATATTTTATTGTCGAATTGAAACACGTTTTGGTTGAGAACGACCCTCAGTAATCTCACAATCTCTTCAATTTCTTTTACCGAATTGTTGGATTTTAAGTTGTTTTCGATAGTGTTGATTGCTTCAATAATCGGAATATTGGTGTACATGTTAGTTACGTCGAAGGATACTAGCCTGAAGCTAGGTTTCATTTGTAGGGAGTTCAATGCTGTTACTAGTTCTGTTGTGTTCTTTACAGAGTTGTTTTTGTCGTTGGAAAGACGGCATTTTAAGATTTTTAGTAACTCTTTGCTGATTTTGTAATTAGGGGCATTCCTACAATTGACTATTGGTCTCATTGGGCATTCCTTTTTGTGTATTTTTGGTTGTCCCCTCAATGACGGTATTTTCGGGTTCATGTTTATTAGTTTTGATTTTTCGGCTTTGGTCAGTATGTATTCTGTTTCTTTTAGCGCACTTTTTATTTGTTTTTGGAATTTGTTGGTGGGGTCTTTTGTTAATTCCTTGATTTCGTTGTTGTTTAGGAATTCGACTGTTTTTTCAATGTATTCTGTTTTGTTCAAAATTACTGTAGTGTTTCCCTTATCTGCTTTTGTGATGATTAAGTCATGTTCTTTTATTTTTTGTTTCAACGACTTTATTTCTTTGAGTTGTTTGTTGTTTTGAATGTTATTGCTATCGCCCTCTCGTTTGAGGATTTTTTTGGCTTCGTTGGTGGCGAGATTTTTGGTTAATTCCCTGTCTTCTGCTGGGAGCTTGTGACTGGCTATCTCAATATCTGTGATCAACTGTTTTATATTGTGGTTCGTGTGTGCGTCTGTGCAGTTGTATTTCAAACCTTTGTCTAACATATTCATTTCACCTTGAGAAAAGGTTACGTTCGTTCTGTTGTTTACTCTGCTGTGGAAATTGAATTCATTGTTATTCGTGTGTTGTTCGTTAGATTGATGGTTCTGTGTTTCTCCTAGTTTTCTTAATTTATTTTCTAGCGTTTCATGCTTCCTCGTTGCTCTGATTTTGATGGTGTCATGTAGGTGCTCGGTGAAGCTGTCCCATTGGGCTGCGTGCCAGAAATTACTTAGTTGCAATTGAATGTCGTATAATTGTTGGTTAATTTTTTGCTTTCTTATGTATGCAAATCTTAATTCGTTTTTTATCCAAAGCGCTTTGGCTTGTTTAGTTGAAATGATCGAGGCTGGTGTGTTCGGTACGGTTTTAATTGGTACGTATTTAGGTGTGAGGTTTAGTTCTATACATTTTTTGTTGAACCAAATTGACTTGTCTAAATTCATGAGTTTAAGCCTGAGTGATTTGAATTTCTTGGCTTCACGATTTGCCTGACTAGCCGTGAACATTGTGGTGTTTGAAGCCATATTTTCAGTGTTGCCTTAGTAAACAAGTGTTTAGTGCTTTTCAGTCGGTCAACACGAATGTACCCAAAAGAGATGGGTTATGCCCTAATCCTGAAATAAATTACATGAGATTAATAAAACACTAGGATGACCAGTTTCGATCGTCAAGCGATCATCATCAGATCCATTACACTTAGGCTATAAAATCTATGTTTGAAATATAGGTGAAAATATTTACAATATGTACAATTATTTAGTTGCAGTATTGGTACTGCAACTGTCAGTGTATGCTAAATGCAGTATATATGTTAGGTGAAATGCTAAATGGTGATAGCTATCCGGAGATTGTACTTTAGAGAGATTATATGGTTGTAAACTATGGTTAAACTATAAAATTTTAGGCTAACTACTTATCTGATTGTCTTCCGTACTACAGCTACTCGCAGTTTTCGTGTTTACTAGAACTCACTGTGCGGTCGACTGCGGTGGTTATCTTAACGACTGGTTTTTCCCTCCCTTCTCCCCCCTACCCCTACGTGCTGTGGGGAGTGATCGCGATGTGTTTATGTGAGGTGTTGCCTACCTAGATAAGATGTATGTTATTGAATGAGGTGGGTCTGCAACTATTAAAGACCGTGGATTAGCCCTCGCCACGCGTGGAGCATAACCCATTCGAACTAAGCGTTGACGGTCTTATGAGGACGTCCCGGCACCTTTAATACTGCCGCGAATATGGGCCTTGGTTTATTGCAGAAGAAAAGTACATCGTACACCTGATCCAGATAACATTTACCTATTAAAAACCCCCTAATTTCCCCCCTTTTTTATCTAGCTTGGCTGTGTCGCTAAATTGTGTTTTGTTTCCGACAGGGTGTGTTTTTTAGTAGCGTGAAGAGGGGTGAGCTCTCCATGAACGTGTGTTCATTTAGATTGTTGGGATTGTTTCGTTTGGCTAGGTGTATCTCGATTGCTTCCTTTATGTCAAGAGCTCTGCCTTTCGATTCGTGATGGATTATTTTAAGGTCCGACTCTATGTTGGTAAAGCTGTGCCCTGCGTCACACATATGTTCGCACACGGCTGAATGTGTTCCGTATCTTATCGCATTCCTATGTTCATTATAACGTGTGTCTACTCGCCTTCCACTCTGCCCGATGTAATTAGCTTGACAATCGGTGTCTTGGCACGTTATAGAATATACCCCTGAGCAACGAGGAAGCATGAAACGCTAGAAAATAAATTAAGAAAACTAGGAGAAACACAGAACCATCAATCTAACGAACAACACACGAATAACAATGAATTCAATTTCCACAGCAGAGTAAACAACAGAACGAACGTAACCTTTTCTCAAGGTGAAATGAATATGTTAGACAAAGGTTTGAAATACAACTGCACAGACGCACACACGAACCACAATATAAAACAGTTGATCACAGATATTGAGATAGCCAGTCACAAGCTCCCAGCAGAAGACAGGGAATTAACCAAAAATCTCGCCACCAACGAAGCCAAAAAAATCCTCAAACGAGAGGGCGATAGCAATAACATTCAAAACAACAAACAACTCAAAGAAATAAAGTCGTTGAAACAAAAAATAAAAGAACATGACTTAATCATCACAAAAGCAGATAAGGGAAACACTACAGTAATTTTGAACAAAACAGAATACATTGAAAAAACAGTCGAATTCCTAAACAACAACGAAATCAAGGAATTAACAAAAGACCCCACCAACAAATTCCAAAAACAAATAAAAAGTGCGCTAAAAGAAACAGAATACATACTGACCAAAGCCGAAAAATCAAAACTAATAAACATGAACCCGAAAATACCGTCATTGAGGGGACAACCAAAAATACACAAAAAGGAATGCCCAATGAGACCAATAGTCAATTGTAGGAATGCCCCTAATTACAAAATCAGCAAAGAGTTACTAAAAATCTTAAAATGCCGTCTTTCCAACGACAAAAACAACTCTGTAAAGAACACAACAGAACTAGTAACAGCATTGAACTCCCTACAAATGAAACCTAGCTTCAGGCTAGTATCCTTCGACGTAACTAACATGTACACCAATATTCCGATTATTGAAGCAATCAACACTATCGAAAACAACTTAAAATCCAACAATTCGGTAAAAGAAATTGAAGAGATTGTGAGATTACTGAGGGTCGTTCTCAACCAAAACGTGTTTCAATTCGACAATAAAATATACACACAGAGAGAAGGCCTAGCAATGGGATCGCCACTAAGTGGGTTAATCGCTGACATCTTCATCAATGCACTAGAAAATGCGTTCTTAGAAAAGACTTCAACAAAGGGAATAGTAATATGGAAAAGATACGTAGATGATGTAATTTGCATCTACGATACTGAACTAACAAGCGAAGAAACAATTCTCCAATCCATTAATAGCCTTCACCACTCTATCAAATTCACTAAGGAATCCGAAATAGACCGGAAAATAAATTATCTCGATATAACTATTGAACGTAAAGACAACGACCTTTCGTATTCCATATTCCGGAAAGCAACACAAACCTCGCATGCAATCGACAATCAGTCTAATCACCCCAGTACGCACAAACTAGCGGGTTTCAACTCAATGGTGCACAGGGCTTTAAACATACCCATGTCAAAAGACAACTATAATAAGGAAATAAGAACAATTATGCAAATAGCTAAGGAAAACAACTTCTCGCCAAGCAAAATAAACCAAATTATAGCCAAACATAAAAATAAAGATAAAACGATTCCCAAACCGGACAGTAATGAGAAAAAATTTGCGCGTTTCAACTATGTGAATGCGAATACATATAAAATCACTAACCTATTCAAAAAGCAAGGCATAAAGATAGCTTTCACGACGAAAAACACAACCGCTAGGCACCTCCTAAATAGTAATCTAAATAAAAGTGACCCGTATTCAAGGTCAGGGGTATATTCTATAACGTGCCAAGACACCGATTGTCAAGCTAATTACATCGGGCAGAGTGGAAGGCGAGTAGACACACGTTATAATGAACATAGGAATGCGATAAGATACGGAACACATTCAGCCGTGTGCGAACATATGTGTGACGCAGGGCACAGCTTTACCAACATAGAGTCGGACCTTAAAATAATCCATCACGAATCGAAAGGCAGAGCTCTTGACATAAAGGAAGCAATCGAGATACACCTAGCCAAACGAAACAATCCCAACAATCTAAATGAACACACGTTCATGGAGAGCTCACCCCTCTTCACGCTACTAAAAAACACACCCTGTCGGAAACAAAACACATTTAGCGACACAGCCAAGCTAGATAAAAAAAGGGGGGGAAATTAGGGGGTTTTTAATAGGTAAATGTTATCTGGATCAGGTGTACGATGTACTTTTCTTCTTCAATAAACCAAGGCCCATATTCGCGGCAGTATTAAAGGTGCCGGGACGTCCTCATAAGACCGTCAACGCTTAGTTCGAATGGGTTATGCTCCACGCGTGGCGAGGGCTAATCCACGGTCTTTAATAGTTGCAGACCCACCTCATTCAATAACATACATCTTATCTAGGTTGGCAACACCTCACATAAACACATCGCGATCACTCCCCACAGCACGTAGGGGTAGGGGGGAGAAGGGAGGGAAAAACCAGTCGTTAAGATAACCACCGCAGTCGACCGCACAGTGAGTTCTAGTAAACACGAAAACTGCGAGTAGCTGTAGTACGGAAGACAATCAGATAAGTAGTTAGCCTAAAATTTTATAGTTTAACCATAGTTTACAACCATATAATCTCTCTAAAGTACAATCTCCGGATAGCTATCACCATTTAGCATTTCACCTAACATATATACTGCATTTAGCATACACTGACAGTTGCAGTACCAATACTGCAACTAAATAATTGTACATATTGTAAATATTTTCACCTGTATTTCAAACATAGATTTTATAGCCTAAGTGTAATGGATCTGATGATGATCGCTTGACGATCGAAACTGGTCATCCTAGTGTTTTATTAATCTCATGTAATTTATTTCAGGATTAGGGCATAACCCATCTCTTTTGGGTACATTCGTGTTGACCGACTGAAAAGCACTAAACACTTGTTTACTAAGACAACACTGAAAATATGGCTTCAAACACCACAATGTTCACGGCTAGTCAGGCAAATCGTGAAGCCAAGAAATTCAAATCACTCAGGCTTAAACTCATGAATTTAGACAAGTCAATTTGGTTCAACAAAAAATGTATAGAACTAAACCTCACACCTAAATACGTACCAATTAAAACCGTACCGAACACACCAGCCTCGATCATTTCAACTAAACAAGCCAAAGCGCTTTGGATAAAAAACGAATTAAGATTTGCATACATAAGAAAGCAAAAAATTAACCAACAATTATACGACATTCAATTGCAACTAAGTAATTTCTGGCACGCAGCCCAATGGGACAGCTTCACCGAGCACCTACATGACACCATCAAAATCAGAGCAACGAGGAAGCATGAAACGCTAGAAAATAAATTAAGAAAACTAGGAGAAACACAGAACCATCAATCTAACGAACAACACACGAATAACAATGAATTCAATTTCCACAGCAGAGTAAACAACAGAACGAACGTAACCTTTTCTCAAGGTGAAATGAATATGTTAGACAAAGGTTTGAAATACAACTGCACAGACGCACACACGAACCACAATATAAAACAGTTGATCACAGATATTGAGATAGCCAGTCACAAGCTCCCAGCAGAAGACAGGGAATTAACCAAAAATCTCGCCACCAACGAAGCCAAAAAAATCCTCAAACGAGAGGGCGATAGCAATAACATTCAAAACAACAAACAACTCAAAGAAATAAAGTCGTTGAAACAAAAAATAAAAGAACATGACTTAATCATCACAAAAGCAGATAAGGGAAACACTACAGTAATTTTGAACAAAACAGAATACATTGAAAAAACAGTCGAATTCCTAAACAACAACGAAATCAAGGAATTAACAAAAGACCCCACCAACAAATTCCAAAAACAAATAAAAAGTGCGCTAAAAGAAACAGAATACATACTGACCAAAGCCGAAAAATCAAAACTAATAAACATGAACCCGAAAATACCGTCATTGAGGGGACAACCAAAAATACACAAAAAGGAATACCCAATGAGACCAATAGTCAATTGTAGGAATGCCCCTAATTACAAAATCAGCAAAGAGTTACTAAAAATCTTAAAATGCCGTCTTTCCAACGACAAAAACAACTCTGTAAAGAACACAACAGAACTAGTAACAGCATTGAACTCCCTACAAATGAAACCTAGCTTCAGGCTAGTATCCTTCGACGTAACTAACATGTACACCAATATTCCGATTATTGAAGCAATCAACACTATCGAAAACAACTTAAAATCCAACAATTCGGTAAAAGAAATTAAAGAGATTGTGAGATTACTGAGGGTCGTTCTCAACCAAAACGTGTTTCAATTCGACAATAAAATATACACACAGAGAGAAGGCCTAGCAATGGGATCGCCACTAAGTGGGTTAATCGCTGACATCTTCATCAATGCACTAGAAAATGCGTTCTTAGAAAAGACTTCAACAAAGGGAATAGTAATATGGAAAAGATACGTAGATGATGTAATTTGCATCTACGATACTGAACTAACAAGCGAAGAAACAATTCTCCAATCCATTAATAGCCTTCACCACTCTATCAAATTCACTAAGGAATCCGAAATAGACCGGAAAATAAATTATCTCGATATAACTATTGAACGTAAAGACAACGACCTTTCGTATTCCATATTCCGGAAAGCAACACAAACCTCGCATGCAATCGACAATCAGTCTAATCACCCCAGTACGCACAAACTAGCGGGTTTCAACTCAATGGTGCACAGGGCTTTAAACATACCCATGTCAAAAGACAACTATAATAAGGAAATAAGAACAATTATGCAAATAGCTAAGGAAAACAACTTCTCGCCAAGCAAAATAAACCAAATTATAGCCAAACATAAAAATAAAGATAAAACGATTCCCAAACCGGACAGTAATGAGAAAAAATTTGCGCGTTTCAACTATGTGAATGCGAATACATATAAAATCACTAACCTATTCAAAAAGCAAGGCATAAAGATAGCTTTCACGACGAAAAACACAACCGCTAGGCACCTCCTAAATAGTAATCTAAATAAAAGTGACCCGTATTCAAGGTCAGGGGTATATTCTATAACGTGCCAAGACACCGATTGTCAAGCTAATTACATCGGGCAGAGTGGAAGGCGAGTAGACACACGTTATAATGAACATAGGAATGCGATAAGATACGGAACACATTCAGCCGTGTGCGAACATATGTGTGACGCAGGGCACAGCTTTACCAACATAGAGTCGGACCTTAAAATAATCCATCACGAATCGAAAGGCAGAGCTCTTGACATAAAGGAAGCAATCGAGATACACCTAGCCAAACGAAACAATCCCAACAATCTAAATGAACACACGTTCATGGAGAGCTCACCCCTCTTCACGCTACTAAAAAACACACCCTGTCGGAAACAAAACACAATTTAGCGACACAGCCAAGCTAGACAAAAAAGGGGAGAAATTAGGGGGTTTTTAATAGGTAAATGTTATCTGGATCAGGTGTACGATGTACTTTTCTTCTGCAATAAACCAAGGCCCATATTCGCGGCAGTATTAAAGGTGCCGGGACGTCCTCATAAGACCGTCAACGCTTAGTTCGAATGGGTTATGCTCCACGCGTGGCGAGGGCTAATCCACGGTCTTTAATAGTTGCAGACCCACCTCATTCAATAACATACATCTTATCTAGGTTGGCAACACCTCACATAAACACATCGCGATCACTCCCCACAGCACGTAGGGGTAGGGGGGAGAAGGGAGGGAAAAACCAGTCGTTAAGATAACCACCGCAGTCGACCGCACAGTGAGTTCTAGTAAACACGAAAACTGCGAGTAGCTGTAGTACGGAAGACAATCAGATAAGTAGTTAGCCTAAAATTTTATAGTTTAACCATAGTTTACAACCATATAATCTCTCTAAAGTACAATCTCCGGATAGCTATCACCATTTAGCATTTCACCTAACATATATACTGCATTTAGCATACACTGACAGTTGCAGTACCAATACTGCAACTAAATAATTGTACATATTGTAAATATTTTCACCTGTATTTCAAACATAGATTTTATAGCCTAAGTGTAATGGATCTGATGATGATCGCTTGACGATCGAAACTGGTCATCCTAGTGTTTTATTAGTCTCATGTAATTTATTTCAGGATTAGGGCATAACCCATCTCTTTTGGGTACATTCGTGTTGACCGACTGAAAAGCACTAAACACTTGTTTACTAAGGCAACACTGAAAATATGGCTTCAAACACCACAATGTTCAAATTATAGCTTGGATAATGTAAAGTTTTTAATGTACAAAGACAATCGGAGGCCAATCAGTTGGGCCACGCGGCTCAGGTCCTCAAAGAACTGTTCCGAATGCAGCCTAAGCAACAAATCACAGCACAGAACTTGGGTGGGTCTTTCCAAGTAGAAACGACCATCTTGTTATATTTTCCATTCCTACAATTTGCTACATTCTTTTGGGATGACTGAGAGACTTAATCGTAAGAAACAGTTAAGAATCTCACACTATTTTTGAAAAATAGTAGATTTCCCTGAGACGTAAATAGATTACTGTCTTACTAACGTCATCAAATAGGTGAATAGTACACTCAGGTCCTATCTTTCATTTTGAAACTTCTGAAATTATTTACGGTACAATCATTACAAAGTACCGCCGTCTGGGAACCTGCATTGGTAAACATAAAGAATTATGTAAATGTCATACAATATATTTTCTCTACTCTTTTCAAAGAACTTTCTTAATTTGAATTTTTGGATAACTCCATTTTTTTTCTCTTTCACTAATCCCGTGAAGTGCGAATTATCCAAGTGAACTGTATATATTTGATCCATAGGTGTACCCTACCTATTACGCTGCCTATAGCATGAGTTTTTTCCCCCCATAACAGCGCTCAAACTAAACATAAACACCATGGGGTAACACTCACAGCTCAAGGGAAAACACCATTATTTATTTTTGGAAGTCACACACTAAACGCAAATACCGTACAAAACAGTCAAAACACTTGGCAGAACTGCCCGGAGACACAGGCCTAAAAGGCACCAGGAATAATTACCCTGGACAAAGACGGTCTCGAACCCGCCACCTTCTGAATACCAGGAATGCAAGGTCGGGTAACTATCCAATTGGAAGATAGAATAATAAGGGATGGTTACAAAAACAGGAATTCATATGCACAAAATAATAAAATCACCTCCGACACCTAGTCACCAAACACGCGACTAGCGGCCCGGAGACACACGTACATAAACACAGCTAACTACCACTAACAGGAATATATTCATCCCAGGCCCACAATAACACAAAAACTTGGGGACACAAACATACATAGTCGTAGGGTATTTTACATTACAAGGGTCCCAAGACACGCTGTATATGCAGACAGTAGAAAGACGTGTCGGCAAACATACACACATTGGCCTGGCACATTGGGTGAGCGGGCCAGCCAACAAGCCGGCAAAGCACTTCCTTACACAGCTGTAATCTAATACTATCGCCAGGTCAGCGATAACACACACACATAATCATGCGACCTTCACCAGCTACGGACAACCCAACAGTGTTTCAGTCCTGGCTGTAATATACACAGTCATTCACGCCAGTTTTAAAACCCCATAACTCCCAAAATTAGAGTACGAGGGTCGTCCCAAATGGCACCAAATATTCACGCTAAAGCATACTTTCATCCTCGTGTCTCGAACACACGATACGCGCGCCATGGTACATACAGCACAGAAACTGTAACACCAGGACCTTAGAACAAGGCGGGTGCGAACACACGATAACACCATACAATCGTGCCAAAAAGAAACTAACCAATGGTATTTTTGGCGCGAAAACACAATCAGAAACCACACTAGCGACACACAAATCCCAACAGACAACGCAGACATAAAACACGGAGCGTTACACGGGATCGCGGGTCCTAATGCCCAGTAAAATCGGACGCCGTGGAAAACAAAAATCCAGAATCCCACTTAGACGGAAGTTGGCCCCATACAAGTACATAAGCGGGTGAGCCACACAATTATAATAACAGGGAGGTTCTTTACCATACCTACAGGAACATAGATTCGTTCCAAGATACTCGCTACCACAGCCTACTTAGGGCATTAGCGACCACTAAATACTTTTCTCTGAACCATAGCGCCCAACACCTAGATACGGGAGACGCCACTCTCGCAGACACAAAACAGGTAACACCACATTCTTCCGGCAAAAAGCCATGCAAAATTTCGATTACCCCAAACATAGGAAATAGACTTCCTAAACACAAGTTATAGCAATTACACAAGGCAAAGGTCTTGCGGAAGAAATGCCTACACAACATCAGTAGCAAAATCAGGACAGATTAACACATTGCCCCTCCCGGAATGTCAAACAATGTCAACACACGGACACTGGCAAAAGTCACGTTCCGTCAGCCGCCATACGTAAAGTCAGACTTCCCGTATACAAGAACATGAAAACAAAAACACAACAAAACACCGCGTTGCGAATTCTAGCACATTTCAACATTGTTGCCGGTAGACATTCCTAGAGCACCCAGACGTGCTGGTGACACGCAAATATGATGACGCTGTCATAAACCATCAATAATAACAGCATACAGACACACGGATATTGACACAGGATTCAGCGCTGTTACAATAGGTATAACATTTAGCAATGTACAGACACGATAGGCCGGATTTATCTTAGGGCCACAGAAGCATGTTTACAAGGGCGATAACAAGTACACGCGCCGCCTGACAATTAGCCACACGACACACGATAAGACGTACCCGATAACGGCACGCGCGCCAGCATGCTGCAGCGGAACGCGACCACAGACACGCAAGCCTCAGTAACCACAGCCACGGGCACCTCCTGCCCACACGCGCCCACTAATCAGGGGCGAATACAGACAGATTCCCTGAAGGAACAACCCCCCCCCCAATAACTACTTCTCTTCTTGTTTTTTTTTAATCTTTAAAAAACCATTATAGGCGATCAGGACATGACCAGTTACATTCACAATCACTTGCTACCTTAACATTACAAATGAGAGACCAGATTAGGCCGTGACGCCACAGCGTCACCGCACTTAACCATCCCAAGGAGCGGATAGAAACCCAACATTGACCAAGTGAGGATGACAGGAGCAGAGATGGACAATGCCATCAGGATGGCCAATATACTAGCTACGGAATAACATCCCAGCACCCCTCTCCCTACATAACCCATCAATTACAACACTATTCAACACAAACAAACAGACACATAGAAACAGCTAGACTACATTCCAAAATATACATCGGGGTTGATAGACTTCATGCGTTTACCAAGAATTTGGGTATACTACACCCTGGTCCTAAATGCCTACACCCGAGTATTAGGGGTGGTCAGAAACAAAATAAAGCGTAATGCACATCTCTATGCAAGAGATGAGGCCAAAGTCATAATAACAACTCTTTTTTATTAAATAATCCCGCATGCAAGGTACATAGAATTATCACACCTCGGCCCACACCTATCCACAAATGAGAGCGGATACGCCTCATATCCAGCCACATGCATGGAATATCCTACCCACATACCAGGGATATTATTATTACCATACCTGCATGGAACTTTTAAAAATTTTGTACACCTGGGAAATACCTACCCCGTCCACTCACTGTAAAGACATCCTAGCAGCATCAGCGGCTCCCGGCCACCATTAACATGGAGTCCAACGATGCGCAACCCTCTCCTACCATGCTTTAAGCCCATCCAGCAGATAATACCCCCGGATCCTAATAACAAGGGACCCAACGCCATAAAATCCTACTAACGCCTCCAGAAAACTACCAAGGCATTATCGCTGGGCATCCGACATGGCGACTACAGGCCTGAAGTAGTCCATGCATCTAGAAGATTCTACAACCCCAGGACACTTAAAATTTTTACATAACTACATAATACCCCCACACTTATTTTACATATCACACTCATTTTTTAAAGGAATCTGAGTCACACTGAATGGTGATGAGAGGTAAACAGAAGGGCAGGGACGGGGCAAGACGCCAACAGATCCTGACCCAGACCAAAAAGACGGAACTACGTAAGGTTGAAGCATTGATGGCCTGGCGCGGGCAAACGCCAAAACCGGGGGTGCGTCTAGCCTACCCCCTCGGCAGAGGAAAGTTACACCCACTATGCGCCACGGTCGTCGAAGCCAAGACCTGCTGGGGAGACTTTTGACGAACGGGGGGAGAATTAGCCAGCTCCGCACCGGACTCAGGAGAGGAACCAAGGGACGACCTCATTAGGACTAGACTCCTAGTTTAGTACGTAAGTTAAGTAGAGCTTCTATGGCGGGAAGCTAGTCTTCTACTCGCAGAAGTGAAGGAGAATCTCAGGATTCAGCGGGACCAATCCTAGATTCGCCAAGTCCTTGCCCCGCGTGGCAAGGTGAAGACAACCAAACAAATGAATAATGAATAAACAAATAATGAATAATATACATGAAATATGAATAATATGGAATGAATGCGATCATTCGGACCCGTGCCCACATAAATGGCTGACAGCGAGTCACCAGAGCTTAAATGGTAACGCACCGGGCGGCCAGAGATATTAAATAGGCATGCAGCGGGCTGCCAAGAGGGGTTCGCGTGGGCAAACCCAGCAATGGATAATAATGCCGATATAGGCGAAGAGGATTCCCGGACGCTAAATTCCCGGATGTTATTATTAATGCCAATATAGGCGAAGAGGATTCCCGGACGCTAAATTCCCAGATGACATTATTTTATCGGACGATTTTCCCTGAACGATGTCCCGTGCCCACATAAATGGCTGACAGCGAGTCTCCAGAGCTTAAATGGTAACGCAGCGGGCGGCCAGAGATATTAAATAGGTATGCAACGAGCTACCAAAATGGGTTCCGTGGGCAAACCCAGCAATGATGAATACACCAACAAAGGACAAATGAAGAATGATGACAATACAGGCAAGTACAACGGCGATGCGTTTGCTCTCCAGCAGCGCAGGCGCCCGGAACTTTAGTAATTACTAGTTATTAATCACTAATATAAATGTCGACAACTAGTATTAAGGGAGCGGACCCGGTGGTTTTAGAGACAACCGGTGTTTCTAAAATACACACGGGTGGTGATCTGGGGAGGTAAAACTGCCTCGGGCGATCGCTCCGGTCGAAATTTTAGCATGTAAGGCAGTTCCATTTGGAACGCAACTTAGAATTAAGCAAATTCAATAAGCGCTGTTGCTAAATAATAGCACAGCACATTTCCACACTAGATTAAGGTAAAACCATTCGGATTGTAAATACAAAATATTTTTGTAATTATCATAAATTAGGCTAAGCACCTTAAGATTAAGGTAAAGTCGTTCGGCGCCTGGCGACCAAAAACCGTCACCAGGGTAAGCCCGACAACATATTAAGATAAGTAAGGTTAAGATAGCACGTTCGGCGCCTGGTTACCAAAAACCGTTACCAGGGTAAGCCCGACACCCCATAGAATAAGCTACATAATACATAGACTAAGCTAGATAATACATAGGCCAACCTAGAAGTAAGTTAGACTTCAGTGGCGCCACACTTAGCCTTACAAATTAAGCGCTACTAATGAAGTGTTATATATATACATGTAATGTAATGCAATGTATTGTAATGTCTTATTAATCATTAATCCACTTTCACCCACACAGGAAGACCACGGAGCAACGAAGGGATGAACATTTTTTTTAAATTAATACACCTCTTGATTCACAGAAGACAAGGAGCATGAGCATGTCTATTGTAATTATATTTCCCACACCAAATTACACACACCCTTATCTCTGTCATACACACACACTGCTCCTCATAGTCGTTTTCAGTCACACCTCTAAAGGTGATGACGCCAGCAGGCAATGGCAATCAGCAGCCGTGAGATGCTGAATGCGTTGACCTGAGTACACAACGCTCAAATAAAGAGCAATATGCGATGATCAGAGACGGCACGGCCTTTGTAAGTGCTGTACCTCATCATCAAGATGGAACTCCTACTCATGGCAGAAAGACCATTAAAACACACAGCAGGTGGAAAGTGGACTAGCAGCGTGACCACTAAACTGCACCGGAAAACGGCCGGATAGTACATGGCCATGAGATGGCACATGAGTGCAGAGAGTAGCGTGCACGCAAGGCATAGTAAATACGGCCGTCTAAGAATAAAGTAATTAAGTTAGACTATAGTGATTAGTTATGTTATGTTAGAAGGCCGTGACTCAGCGAGTCTGGGAAGACTTTTGATCCTGTATTTTATGTATTTTATATGGACATTTCGTCTCTTTTATAATATTGTACAGTTTATATAGTGTTAATAGGTTGCCTATTCATAGTGCATATTAAGTTATTGTGATAGCGAGGACTCACTTCGCAGTTTTTGGTAACGTTATAGTACACGGTCATTGTTCACTTACATAACCTCATGTTGGTAGGATATATTCTACAGTTGGATGTATGTACACTTCTCTCTGAATGATCACACTGAATAGTGTTTGAAAGTGATATGCTTGATTTTAAGGCACCAAATCATAGTAAAGTAACATGAATGTTAAAACAGCAAATAAGTGTATTGTTGCCTTACGTAAATTGCATGAGCGGAGTACAGGTTATGATCAGCTGTGACTAAACCTATGAGATGAATTCATGAAGATATCTCATTTCGCCTTCTGTGAGTATTCCTATTAATATTATTTCTGTCAGTGAATACAATGCAGAATAGAAAGAATACTGAAGCATTATCAATTTCTCAGACGATGACAGTTAAGTTTACATGATACAAACCGATAAATTGCTGTTAAGTAGTGTAACGACCTCTGTGGGTTGGGGCTGTAGAATAGACCCACGGTATTCCCTGCCTGTCGTAAAAGGCGACTAAAAGGGGACCGAGTAGCCGCCGGTATAAGTGGCTCCCCTCTTTCGCAAATTGCAGATAGGGTCAGGGCACTCTTTTGTCCTTGGAGTGAGAAATCGCTCCTTAAGGTGGATGAACCAGCAGGATTTGGTCAACAGCATAAGAATGGAGAAGGCAACGGGAAACCACTCCATTAAAGACCTTTATGTGTATCCCAAGAAAACCTATGATGAGTCCAAAGACAAATGTTAGTGAAGTTGGCAACTGCGGGATCACACCTCAAAGGAATGATGTCGGGCCCGGCAGGAGAGGAAATGGGGCCTCTCAGGTCGTTTTCCGGAGAAATCCCTATTTTAAAATTGGAACATGGAAGTTCGAACTATGTTACAAGCTGGGAAACTAGAGAACTTGAAAAGAGAAATAGACCGACATAAATTAGATATTTTAGGATTAGCTGAAACACGTTGGAGAGAAGAAGGAGAGTTCACAAGCGGAGACTACAAAGTCTTGCACTCCGGAAGTGAGAATGGTCAAGGCGGTGTAGGTTTGGTACTAAATGCTAACTCTTCAAGAGCCCTACTGGATGTTGAAGCTATTGGAAACAGAATTATCATAGCACGTTTTCTGGCAACACCCGTAAATTTAGTTGTGGTGCAGGTATATATGCCTACGTCCAGCAGTGATGATGATGAGGTTGAAGAAATGTATGAGAAGCTGGAAGAATTACTGCGTAAGACAAAGGCTAGCGAGAACATTATTATAATGGGAGACTGGAATGCAGTGATTGGTGAGGGAAAAGAAGGATTTGCAGTAGGAGGGTATGGTCTTGGTAGAAGAAATTCACGTGGTCAACGTCTTCTCGAATTCTGTGAACAAGAGAGGTTCGTTATAAGTAACACTTGGTTTACCTCACCAAAGAGGCGGAGATATACTTGGAAAAAGCCAGGTGATGATCAACGTTACCAGATTGACTATATTCTTGTCAAGGAAAGATACAAAAATCAAGTGAAGAAATCCATGGCATATCCGGGCGCTGACATCTGTTCTGATCATTCTCTACTAGTAATGAGTACGGAACTGAAATTTAAACGCAGGATTCAGGGAAAACCAACAAATAAGTGGAATCTTGAAGCATTTAAAAGCGAGCGGACTAAAAAGCAATATCAGGAAGCCACTGATGACAACATATCATCATATGCAAGCAACTCACAAACTGTTGATCATTTATGGTCAATAGCCAAATTCTCCATCGAAAAGGCTGCTGAAGACTATGTGGGATTTGTGGAAAGAGTGAATCGCAAACCATGGATCACACAGGACATTCTCTTAAAGATGGATGAAAGAAGAAAATTTAAAAACGACTCTTCAGAAGTAGGCAGAAATAACTACCGAATGCTAAAGAACCAGATTGATCGACTCTGTCGGGAGAAGAAAATGGAGTGGTGGCAGTCAAAATGCGAAGAGATCGAATTTCTGCAAAAACAAGGAAGAACAGATTTAGCCTACCGAAAGATCAGGGAAACTACTAAGAAGCAAAAAGGATTCCGCACTAGACAGTTCCGTGATACACATGGGAATCCTACATCAGACCTGAATTACAAGAAGGAACACTGGAGGATGTATGTTGAAGATCTATACGCAGAACCAATTCCATACCTTTTGCCAACACGTGGCGAGGAAGACAGGCCAATTGCAGAAGATAGAATTATTAGATCAGAGTTCGATGAAGCTCTAAAATCAATATCCATGGGTAAAACACCAGGTATTGACAATGTTCCTGCCGAACTAATCAAGAATAGTGGGGATAGTACACTTGAATGGATATTCAAATTGGTAGCAAGAATTTTCGAAGAAGGTAAATGGCCTCAGGAGTTTTACACCAGCATCATCATTCCAATTCCAAAGAAGACTGTACCAGTTGAATGTAGTGACTATCGGACCATTAGTCTCATCCCTCATGCATCAAAGATACTTCTGCAGATTTTAAGGAAAAGGATGGAAATATACATCGAACAGTATCTAGACAACTCTCAATTTGGCTTTCGAAAGAATATGTCTACACGTGATGCTATCGGGTCCTTGCGATGTCTTGGAGAAAAGATGTTAAGTGTAAACAGAAACCTTTACGTGTGCTTTGTGGACTTTGAAAAAGCATTTGATAAAGTCAGCTGGCACAAGCTGTTTCCTCTTCTGAATCAAATAGGTTGTCCCCATCGATTAATCAGATTAATATTTGATCTGTATATAAATCAAACTGCTGTTGTTCGGCTTGGAAATGACGTATCAGAACCCGCTAAGATCCGCAAAGGTGTGCGACAAGGGTGTTTGCTGTCCCCTGGACTGTTCAATGCCTTCGCTGAAGCTATAACTAAGTGGGCTTTTAAAGGTTCTAATATGGGAGTGAAAGTTGGTGGAAGACTTATCCAGAATATTAAATTTGCTGATGATCTGGCATTACTTGCAGTAAATCCGCATACATTAACAAACATGTTGCAATGTTTAAATGATACAGCTACAGAATATGGAATGAAAATCAATTTTAAGAAGACCAAGATTCTGGTGATAAGTAAGTATCAACACGAATTAAATATTACCATAAATAAAGAACCAGTATAACAGGTCAATCGTTTTAAATACCTTGGCCAGATCTTCACAGAAGACCTACGATGTGAAGTTGAAATCAGGAGCCGTATAGCCATGGCCAAGCAGGCATTCCGTGAAAAGCATTCTCGAATTTGTCAACGCTCGATGTCCCTCAGCCTTAGAAAACAACTGGTTAAGACCTACATATGGCCAGTTGCAATGTACTGCAGTGAGACCTGGTCAATGAATAGAGGTGACATTAAACGACTAGAAGCGTTTGAGATGTGGTGTTGGCGCCGAATGGAAAATATCAGCTGGATAGAGAAAATGACCAACATAACGGTGCTGGATCGAATAAAGGAAAAGCGGCAAATGATCCGCCAGATATATAGAAGGAGATCCACCTGGCTTGGCCACAGGTTACGACATGGTGGCCTGATGATCGACATTCTAGAAGGCAAAATACCCGGAAAACGCCCTCGCGGGAGGCCACGGAACACTTTCATGAGATCTTTCCTACATAGCTCTGGCCTACGAAATTATGAAATGGTCAATAGGACAGCACAAGACCGAACAATGTGGAGAAGACTCATTGTAGGGGCAGACCAGTCGCTTGACTGAAAAACATGATGATGATAGTGATTAGCGTACATAGTAAGGGATGTATAAAATGATGTATTATTTGATAAGAGGCACCTTACACAAAAATTAGCAAATCATACTGGCCCACCGATCAACGCCGACAGGCAACATTATACTAAGAAGGTTCAAATTATTAATACTGTTACACACATGTCATCCATACTATTTATAATTACTTATATTTTAACACAAGGTCGCCAGTATACCAATGATGTCACCCATTGTAAACATATGTATTTTCTTATTTATTCCACACACATGTGTACACTGACTTTCCTTTCCACTCTTTTAACTTACATTTTGTAAAAATGTCTTACTTCACCCTCACATAATAAAAACATGTTATATAAACCAACTAATTACACCTTAAGACATTTGTTTTTCTTTCCCTCCACTCTATCTCTATATTTTAAATGTTACATTGTACACCTCACACGAGGGCACTTTTTCATCCGCTGCAGCGACAGCGAAAGGGCATGCCTAGCCCTAACGATGTTTTTTCCCCTCGTTGTGCACTTACGCAATCATTATTACGATTATTCTTTCATGTTACATTGTTATATCTGATCTATGTTACATTTAGTACCTATTCTTACGACCATGTATCTATAATAATGTTGATACTTTATGATTTTGATATGTTTTACGAATTCACGCTTTAAGATTCACGAATTATGTTTGCTATTGCTATTTACACATGTACGAAACCAAAATATGTTCCACACCCAAAACCTACCCCTCTGAGCACAAGCTGGACTCACATCACCACAACATCGACACACCTACACCAACACAGAAGAAAAGAAGAAGAAGAAGTACAAGAAGAAATCCAGAACGAACCATCACATCGACACCCCACTCTATGTCCCGTTCCCGTTCGCGGGGACGCGAACTAATCGAAGAAGAAACTTGTACAGCCCCGGGGGGGGGGGGGGCAGTACCCCTGAAAGTCACCCCCCAGCTTTCACTAAAACCACCCTAACTGGCAACATCATAAGACCAGAACATTATCTTTACACAGCAAGAGGCGGCCACCCAGCTCGGGAGGTTAGCCAACCACTTGCAACACATACATAAACATCTACACCAACAACTATCTGGGGCAGCTACGGTGACGTAATGCTGACCATGCAGCACCTAAAACTATAAGAATGGAGTCCTGACCAGGAGCCATCATCTGTTCTACTCAGTGCGTCGCCAGCGGCCCCAGCCAACATCGTTCCTGCTACATCATCAGGTGAGATTCAGCAAAGTGCGCAGACTCCTTTATTTTGTACCCCAAACCTGTACACACTAGTTGTACTTTACATTTGCCTAAGATTTCCCAAAAGGGACATACAGAACTACATTCACTGACCAATAAACACTTGGTCAGTAAGTTACACATTGCATTACTAATTACTACTGATTACACTACTCTTCACATCCTCATACCCTTCCTGACCTTCGTCACGATCGTCCGTGACCATAGTAGCCAGTAACTGCTTTGTCAGACTGCATTGTATTTCCCAGCACGCGACTCGACTACATAACGTCGAGCCGCTGACATCAGCACGCCTATTGTATTACCCATACCGTCCAGCTGGCAGGCCAGTATAGTAGCCTGAGTTTAGAGGTCCATCCCCTAATAAACACTTGCATCTTTGCAGGAACACCCCCTAGCGTTTAAACACTAAACAACACACTACACTAGTAAGCTCTCCCAGCTACGGGAAGCTACTCTCACCTAGGAACTACTTTCCAATTCAGCATAGTAACACAAGTGTTTTATCCCAAACTACCCCCAACCAAGGGATCTAAAACACTATGATGGAACCATTCACATCAAATACGCCATACCTGATGAGAACCATTTAGAAATAGAGATAAATGGCCATAGGATGTTGGTCCATAACCATGAAGTGGTCAATACAGGAGACGAATTATCCTTTCATCTCATGTTGACATGGGATGAAAAGCAAGCTGGAAAAACCATAAATGATTTCCCACTTTATGTAGAATTGGAATATACAGCCATGAAATAACAATCTGACGTTAGTTGTGACTTAAACTTTCTTGTGAAAGGTTGTTGGTCATTATCATCATGGTGAAACAAAGATATGTGGTGAGAAAGACTAAAAATATGACCCTGTCCTTGGCAAAGCCTGGGCTTAAGACATTCGTGGACAAGCCCTTGCGAAAGAAAAAAATAAAAAATAATGTGTTGACCATAAGGAAAGCTCTTCGAGTAGCACAAAGACGTTTTATTCCAAAACGTCAACGACAGAGTTCAAAACAAGGGCGAGTGATTCCCGTCCCCAAACGAGCGGGATTTTTACCTGCATTATTCGCTGGTCTGGCTGCTCTGGGTTCAATTTTAGGTGGCGCCAGTGCAGTGGCAAAAACTATTAAAGCCGTGCAACAGGGCAAGCAACAACTCAAAGAAAGTCAGCGACACAATGAAACAATGGAGGCCATTGCTATGGGGGCTAGAAATGTCAATTTGAAGCCAGCCTTTTATCAACAAGGATTTGGAATTTCTCCTTTTCGAAATAATAAAAAAAAACATCTTTAACCTCAGCCATAGCAAGACATGCCCTGACGCATCAGCAAGTGGAAATCTATGCTAAACAACTGAAGCTTTCTCATTTTCGAGGTGTGTTTATGCGAAACCAATTACCCTCACAACCCTGGAAACATGAATGTGCTGTTGTCAATTTGGATGATCACCGAGGACCTGGAACACATTATGTAGCTTATGTCAAAGAGGGATCCACTGTATGGTACTTTGACAGTTTTGGGAATTTGCCCCCGCCCATGGAACTAGTGGCCTATTTTGGAAACAGGATCAAGATATATTATAATGTGAAACGTGAGCAAACGTTTAACAGCCAACAGTGTGGACGTTTGTGTTTAATTTCTTTATATAAGACGCAACATAAGCAAAAACGTCAACAGTATGTCGGTGGAAAGTAAGACGTTTACACTGCATGGACGTGGACCTGAAGTGAGCCTAGACTTTTACCCACCTATCGAATTGAGTGAAAAACCCTATGGTTTAGGACTTGTTTCTCTTGAAACGTACAATCGAATATACAACATACGTGAAAATGTGAACAACAAGTTTTACTATGATGATTCTGTGCTCTCCCTGAACTCTGGTGGATACACGATAGATGACATTTATGAACACATTTATGTGGTGTTGATCAATCACAGAAGTAACAAAGAGGAAATCTGACATTCTACGGATCGGAGCGTGGAATGTTAGACGTCTGCTAGGAACTGGAAGGTTAGAAAATTTAGAAGGGGAAATGGATAGGTTAAGGTTGGATTTGGTTGGGATTAGTGAAATGCGCTGGCAGGAAGAACAGGACTTTTGGTCAGGAGACTATAGGGTCATAAGCACTAAAACAAACAATGGCCAAGCAGGGGTTGGTCTCATATTGAGTAGGAAACTTGGACAGCGGGTGGAATATTATGAGAAAAATAGTGAATGGATTATTGTAGCAAAAATCAATCCAAAACCTACGTGCAGCACAATGGTGCAAGTCTATATGCCTTCCAGTCAAGCTGATGATGAAGATATTGAAAAGGTCTACGAAGAAATACATGAAATTCTGAGGTATATCAAGGATGACGAAAATGTTATACTAATGGGAGATTGGAATGCTATGGTAGGAAAAGGAAGAGAGGGGAAGATAGTAGGAGATTTCGGATTAAGTGAAAGGAATGATCGAGGAAGCAGGCTGATGGAATTCTGCACCGAGTATGAGTTGGTCATAGCTAACACCTTATGCAATAACCACAATAGAAGAATATGAGACCAGGAGATACAGGGCGTTACCAAATCGACTTCATTATGGTCAAGCAGAGGTTTCGAAACCAGATTTTGGATTGTAAAACATATCCTGGTGCTGACATAAACTCTGACCACAATCTGTTTGTTATGAAATGCAGATTAAAGTTGAAGAAACTGAAGAAAAGTCAAAAGCCAAAAAGGTGGGAAATAGACAGACTGATTGTAAAGGATGTAAACGAAAGATTCAAGAAGAGTATAAAGGAAGGACTAATGAAAACCCCTAAACAAACTTCAATTGCAGACGAATGGGCACTTTTGAAGAATGAAATAAAAAATTCCGCAGAAGAAATCATTGGTAGGAAAGAACGATTAGGTAGGAAACCGTGGATCACTCAGGATATACTAGAATTGATGGATGAAAGGTGGAAACACAAGAATGTAAGAGATGAAAAGGGGAAAGCAGAATACAGACGTCTGAGGAATGAGGTCAATAAGAAGTGCAAGGAAGCGAAAGAAGAATGGTTGAAAGAGAGATGTGCAGGTATAGAAAATTGTCTGAAATTAGGAAAAGTAGACACAGCTTATCGAAGGATTAAGAATACATTTGGGGAAAAGAAGACTAAGTGCTGTAATATTAAGGTCACAAATGGAAAGCCTCTAACAGATAGGGAAGAAAAGGTTGAGAGATGGAAAGATTACATAGAGAGTTTGTATAAGGGAAAGGAGATTGAGAATCATGTAATGGAAAGGGAGGAGGAAATTGATGAGGATGCGAAAGGAGATTTAATATTGAGATCAGAATTTGATAGAGCTTTGGAAGACTTAAGCAGGAACAAAGCACCAGGTATAGATGATATACCGATTGAGTTGCTACGCTGCATAGGAGATGAAGGTCTGATCAGGTTATTTCACTTGCTGTGTAGGATTTATGAGACAGGTGAGGTACCCCTGGATTTCAAGAAGAATGTAATCATCCCTATACCAAAGAAAGTGGGAGCTGACAGATGTGAAGATTACCGTACAATCAGCTTGATTACTCATGCTTCAAAGATCCTGTCTAGAATAATTTACAAGAGGATTGAAAGCCAGATAGAAACGGAGTTGGGTGAAGACCAGTTTGGTTTCAGGAGAAATGTAGGAACAAGGGAAGCTGTACTAAGTCTTAGGCTGATTTTGGAAGGTAGAATAAGGAAAGATAAGAGAACCTTCATGGCATTTGTAGACTTAGAAAAGGCTTTTGATAACGTTGATTGGACTAAATTGTTTGACATTTTGAAATCTATTGGAATAAAGTACAGGGATAGGAGGGTGATATACAATCTATACAGAAACCAGACAGCAGTCATTCGAGCTTTTGATTCAAAAATTCAACTACAATGCTTGCTATGGAAAGTGCCTCGTGTGACCCTTAACGATAGCAAAAAACTGGACATACTCAAAATGGTAAGGAGAGATATACCTCTACCCATGGAATTTAGAAGCTGGGCACTCCATGAGTACCCGTTATTGCCCACCACCAACACACACAGTTGGTCTATAAAAACAGCCCGCTATACAGAGAGACCTCTCTACATGATTGTGGGTTTTCAAACGAATCGCAAGTATCAACAAACCAAAGATGTCACGCAATTTGATCACCTGCAATTGAGAAATGCACGTCTTTTCCTCAACGGTGCTGTGTTTCCCTATGAAGGGTTGGATTTAGATTTTTCAAAATATAAGTTTGGCCCCCTATACGACTTGTTTTCTAAATTTAGATGGTCGTATTATCAAAAAGAGAATTGTCCAATGTTGTCACCCCAAGCTTTTAAGACAAGGGCGCCACTGATTGTCTTTGACTGTTCCTACTTGGAAGAGTCTGTCAAACCATCCAATATTGACATTCGACTAGTTTTTGAAACGCAGCCAATACCACGGCCTACTGTTTGATTATTCATCACAAACAAGTCAACTATTATCCACTGTCCAACCAAGTGACAAGTGTATAAATAGCAGGTCAACCCACATCAAACCGCTCAGTCATGTATTGCTTTGAAGCTTCAAGAGAAGTTACATCCATGAATTTAAAATCTGAGGAACAACGTTTCAAGACCTTTGCGACGTGGCCGGTGCCTTTTATAAACCCTCAAGCCTTAGCGGCCGCTGGATTCTACTATTTAAAAACAAGAGATGAAGTGAAATGTGTGATTTGCCCCATTATCTTAGACCAATGGCAAGAGAGCGATGAACCCATGCAGGAACATCAGCACTGGTCACCTGCCTGCCCCTACCTGTGCAGAATGGAGGTGGGTAATATACCCTGTCATTCAAGTTACCCCTCACTCATGCCTCTGAGTGATGAAAAAAGTTATGATACGTGTGGACTTTATGGTGTCAACAGTGCTTCAGTGAGCAGCTCACAGTCAAAAACACCAAGTTTAGAGACATTAGAATATCTTCAATCTTTACATTGAACAAGCAATGAAGGAAATACGAGAAAAATTTAAAGTGGGAGTGAAGATTCAAGGAGAAATATTTTCAACTCTGAGATTTGCTGATGACATCGTCATCTTGGCCGACAAGCCTGAGGATTTGAATGAGTTTTTGAATGGTATGGACTCCATCTTACGGAAAGAGTACATGATGAAAATTACTAATTGTAAAACAAAAATACTAGAATGCAGCCGAAATAAATCAGAAATCTCTATGGACATCAAATTGGCAGGTGAAAAGCTGAAGGAAGTAGAAAACTTCTGTTACTTAGGAAGCAAAATAACCAGTGATGGACGAAGCAAAGAGGATATAAAAAGTAGGTTGGCTCAGGCAAGGAAAGCATTTCTACAAAAAAGGAATCTGATGACATCGAATATAGATTTAGGTATTAGGAAGACATTTTTGAAAGCCTTTGTCTGGAGCGTGGCGCTCTATGGAAGTGAAACTTGGACTATTGGTGCAGCAGAAAAGAGGAGAATTGAAGCATTTGAAATGTGGTGTTACAGGAGAATGATGAAGATCAGATGGGTAGATAGGGTTACAAACGAAGAGGTATTAAGACGAGTGGGAGAGGGGAGATTTTTCTGGCGACTGCTAATGAAGAGAAGAGATAGGTTAGTAGGACACATACTAAGACACCCAGGAATAGCAAGCTTAGTTATGGAAGAAAGGGTCGAGGACAAGAACTGTAGGGGTAGACCAAGGTTAGAATATGTTAAGCAGATTGCCTTGGATGTAGGGTGTGGTAGCTATGTAGAGATGAAACGATTAGCTCAGGACAGGGAGGCATGGAGGGCTGCATCAAACCAGTCAAAAGACTGAAGACTCAAACAACAACGATCAATGAATATGGTTTAAAGTCATTTCTCGATGGAACGCGCAAGTTTGAACTTGTAGGAAATACCAACACTCATCGCTGCAGTATTTTTTCTACATTCAAAATTGACTTTAAAACACACCCCGATTCCATTGGTCCATTACTAGGATTTAAACCACGCGTGTTGGACCCCAACAAAAAACATGAATCAGACCATGAAGTGAAATTCATTGAGGACCATCATGTGTCGGTGACGTGTAATATTATTAGTCAAGTGTACACCAATCAAGAACCGTCGCATTCGCTTTATGACTTTATTGTAACATCACCCAATGGCTATATTATTCGTGAAAACCCTCCAGTGGTGCTTTTTCATTCTGTGGCTGCCGATGGTATTAGTAATATAACATTAAGACTGATCAATAGAGAGCAACAACTCATTGATCTAGATTCTACCACACCAGTGACTTACAAGTTGGTGCTAAAACCACTATGAAGTTTGTATATAAAGCAACAGCACTGTCTAGGAATGGTGTTAGTTGTTTACCACGTGAATACACGCTAACATCTCAGAACAAGCAGATTTTACAGCATTTGGGTTACCACATTAACTCCCGCGATGAATTCTATCCTAGAGGTAGCGAACCACATCGAGGAGCAACCAGGAGTGGTAAGAATTGATCTGCATTCTTATCAAGCTCAAACACCTGGACTCAATAACAATGATGAAATTCAATTTATCAACAACCAAGATATTTACACTCTACCGCATGAAAGTGTTATTCAGATTGAAGGTCGGCTCACCAAAGCCGATGGCTCTACACCCACTACATCCAAGTTAGCCAACCATGCTTTCGCCTTCCAGTTTTCTGAAGTGCGTTATGTGATTAACGATATCGTGGTGGATAGCACTCGAAATGTGGGTATTTTCAGTGTCATGAAACTATATCCCTCTTATAGTGAGGAAGAAGCTAAAACACCTTGCATGGCGGGTTGGTGCCCTGACTCGATCAATGACTGGATGGTACACACCGATGGGACCTTTACTGGATATTTACCTCTTAAACTGATTTTAGGCTTTGCTGAAGATCACCAGCGCATTGTGGTCAACGCAAGGCAAGTTTATTATCTGGTGAGAGACAGGAGTGATAATAATGCACTCAAGGGAGCTGACAATGCCCCCATTGATTCAAAAATTCAACTACAATGCTTGCTATGGAAAGTGCCTCGTGTGACCCTTAACGATAGCAAAAAACTGGACATACTCAAAATGGTAAAGAGAGATATACCTCTACCCATGGAATTTAGAAGCTGGGCACTCCATGAGTACCCGTTATTGCCCACCACCAACACACACAGTTGGTCTATAAAAACAGCCCGCTATACAGAGAGACCTCTCTACATGATTGTGGGTTTTCAAACGAATCGCAAGTATCAACAAACCAAAGATGTCACGCAATTTGATCACCTGCAATTGAGAAATGCACGTCTTTTCCTCAACGGTGCTGTGTTTCCCTATGAAGGGTTGGATTTAGATTTTTCAAAATATAAGTTTGGCCCCCTGTACGACTTGTTTTCTAAATTTAGATGGTCGTATTATCAAAAAGAGAATTGTCCAATGTTGTCACCCCAAGCTTTTAAGACAAGGGCGCCACTGATTGTCTTTGACTGTTCCTACTTGGAAGAGTCTGTCAAACCATCCAATATTGACATTCGACTAGTTTTTGAAACGCATGACAATGTTCCAGCCAATACCACGGCCTACTGTTTGATTATTCATCACAAACAAGTCAACTATTATCCACTGTCCAACCAAGTGACAAGTGTATAAATAGCAGGTCAACCCACATCAAACCGCTCAGTCATGTCTTGCTTTGAAGCTTCAAGAGAAGTTACATCCATGAATTTAAAATCTGAGGAACAACGTTTCAAGACCTTTGCGACGTGGCCGGTGCCTTTTATAAACCCTCAAGCCTTAGCGGCCGCTGGATTCTACTATTTAAAAACAAGAGATGAAGTGAAATGTGTGATTTGCCCCATTATCTTAGACCAATGGCAAGAGAGCGATGAACCCATGCAGGAACATCAGCACTGGTCACCTGCCTGCCCCTACCTGTGCAGAATGGAGGTGGGTAATATACCCTGTCATTCAAGTTACCCCTCACTCATGCCTCTGAGTGATGAAAAAAGTTATGATACGTGTGGACTTTATGGTGTCAACAGTGCTTCAGTGAGCAGCTCACAGTCAAAAACACCAAGTTTAGAGACATTAGAATATCTTCGGTGTTATGGACACTATAAACACAAAATACTTTTTTGTTGTATGAGATGGTACCGCCTCTATCCTAGAATGAAAAAAGAATGTAAAACTTGTTATGCTAATAAAATAATGTAATTAAATTTGGATGTTGTTGTTATATTATTATTTCTTATGGCCCCCTGTCATATCCTAACCTCTATAGTGACTACTCTATGTTTTTGTTTTCTTTTACTAGAATGGAATGTAAGTAAATGACATGGGTACATTTTACTGAACAATTGTCAGTCTGTGGTCAGTTGGACTTGATCCAGACAAGAGTGAACATGTTGCGTACACTGATTGTCGACTGTCAAGGGTTTAAAATTGGAGATAACAAATTTATATTTAAAGAAGTGGCCATCATCGATTGTTCCACTTTTTGGATATCACAAGCTACCCATTTGGTGTTTAAACCACCTTATGCGTTTGATTTATTGTGTGATAAAGACCGTAAACAAACTCAGTGGATTGAAACTCATATGCAACTAGACTGGAAGCAAGGAACCATTTCATATATGCACCTGGACATGGTCATGAAAGCCCACTTGTCTTCTGCCCATGTAGTATTTGTGAAATGTAGTGAAAAACGTCAAAGGCTACAACCATTTTTGGCGTCTTACTGTCAATGTATCGATTTAATGGACATGGGCTGTCCCTCGCTTCAAACACTCATGGACCGCTGCCCCTGTGACAATATTACCCATAAAGTCCTGGCACAGGTGTGGCAATTGCTTCATTGGCTAACCACCAATGCCTGCTGGGAGTTGTTAAATAAAATTAAAACTAATGGTTTACCTGTGGATGACGCCAGTGAGATTTCTACAAGCGAAGTGTAAACATCGACGTGATACCATGGAGAAAGGGGATGCTACCGATAAAGCGATTGGAAAGTTCTTTGTGTGTAAAAAGAAACTAGACAGTTTTACCAAAGAAAAATTATTGGCTCTTCCAAATTCATTCATTTATTATGTCGCAGCAAATGCAGTGAAAGAAAACTGACAACATGTACCAAAATCATGGACTCAAGACCCTGTGTTAAGTGAATTGCAACCATGTACGGATTATGATCACCATAAGCAAGTGGCTATGGCAAAAATACCCTCTATGCGACAGTGTGCTACTTGCCAGCTGGTCAAACTGTATCACGGTCATAAAAGTCAGTGTAAAGACTTTGTTTCCTCATACCATGGGTGTGATGAAGAAAAAAGCAGCAACAACAAACATCATCCACAGAGGAGGAGGAGGAAGATCAAACCTTTTGACCATCGATGGAAAAGGATATGCCAGACCTGTAGTGGCAATGGCGTCATTGATAAAGTAATTCAATACTTAACTTTCGAAATCTACCTACCTGGTTATTATTTGTGTAGTCCTGGAACTTGTCTTGAAGAACCTTTGCAGCGTGGTGATATACCTATTAATCCTTTGGATCAAGCATGCACCTTTCTTATCACCACAGTCATCCTGCATTAAGACGTGTAGTGGATAAAGTATCGTTGAAAAGCTAAACAACGTTTGACGTCCTGCGATGTCTCAGTGGGGAGAGGTTGGCAGCTCTCATTGTGATTAGTGTTATAAAAGGAAAGTTAATGATGAGTGGACATGAACATTGAAAAGGATTGAGGAATTGGTATTTCTTTTGCATTCTATTTTTGTAAAGCTCTATTTGTTGTGAAATAAAACAATGTTTACAAGATCACAATGTATTTTAATTTTAAAAATGTTGATAGCCATTTCTTCATTTTCATTTTTTCTTACATGAATATTTACATTTTCCACTTCCCCTTTTTTACATTCCCCTTGTTTAGTTCACACATTCTGTACATTTTTTGTTGTCAAATAAAAAATAAGGTTCACTAGATCACTATATCTTTTATATCTCTTAATTCTAAAAATGGTGATAGCCATTTCTTCATTTTATTTTTTCACACATGAATATTTACAATTTCCACTTTACATTTTTTACATTCCCCTTGTTTAGCTCACACATTCTGTACATTTTTTTGTTGTGAAATAAAAATAAGGTTCACAAGATCACTATATCTTTTTAATTTTTAAAAATGGTGATAGCCATTTCATTTTTTTTTTCACACATGAATATTTACTATTTCCACTTTCCATTTTTTACATTCCCCTTGTTTAGTTTACACATTCTGTACATTTTTGTTGTTGTGAAATAAAAACAGGGTTTACCAGATCACAATGTCTTTTTAATTTTAAAATGGTGATAGCCATTTCACTTTTTCACACATGGATATTTACAATTTCCACTTTACATTTTTTACATTCCCCTTGTTTAGTTCACACATTCTGTAGATTTTTTAAAATCTTCTTCGTAATATACAATAGCAAACATTTTACACTAAAATGTGTTACTTATCTTATTTTTACTAAACTACAGTAGCCTAACATTATACATTCTACTTACTGTTTTTACAAAAAATATTACAATATAAAACACACTACAAATATTACAATATAGTGACCATTAGACTTAAGTAAAGTAATAGTTGTCAATGCGACTGTTTCCCCAAGCAAGAGTATCAAATGTGTTGGGTATAATGAATCGTTTGTTGTCTTCATTACTTAAAGCGACTTTGTTCAGCAAATTGGTATGTAGTTGATGATTTTTACTTCTAAATACACACATTTTCCTATATAATACAGGTGGGTTACTAACTATACAATTTTTATAATCACTTATATCTAACTCTTTACTAACAACATTCCTTTTCACTCCTTTTAATTTTTTTACTACTACATCATCAATTGTCATATAGCTGTATGATTTAGATTTTGTGCATACAAAGGTGTCTATAATAACACCAGCACATTCATCCTTAAATTTCCCAAGAACCTTTTTGTTTACTAGAGGTAAATGGTAAATATTATCCTCGGGATAGTCACTTGTATCAAACCTATTTAGCTCAGTTTTGATATCCTCATAAAAATCATCAGTTTTAAACTCGTAAATAAAAGAATCTGTGTCTGTGTAGAGTAATTTAGCATTATCAAGATAGTTTTTCTTTACATAATCATAGTGAAATTCATACATAAGTGTTTTTGACAATTCCAGAATGGTGTAACCCACATATATGGGTTTGTTGTAAGTTACTTTAAGACGATTCATTTGTATTACAACTAAATCCTCATGAATAATTGAACAGCTATGAAAGTTAGGCTTGCTTATTAAGTTGCTCGCACCATACCTTTTACCATCATTCTCCCACTTTGTTATCAGCTTTACATCAACTCGTTTATCAACATTCTCCATAGTCTTTCCAAAAACACTATTATTCATGAGTTTATAAAAATCTTTTTCAAACGCGTTTGTTGACTGTGTTCTTAAATTATTGTTTAGATCAATATACGGTTTGAGCCATGCTGACTGATGAAATTGCAATACGCGATGAATTTTAGTTAATTTCAATCCATGCTGTAGACACTGTTTCAAGTTTTGATAATGTATTACATATTTACATTTATCATTTACATTAGCAATTAACATTTATGTTCGTGATGAGATGTATGGAGATTTCATATTCTCAGGACAAAATGGTAAATCATTATGATCATCATGTAACTCTTTAGGGTACTCAAGATTTACCTATAAAATATATCCTTTATCATCGTTATCATTAAGAGTGTCAACATGTAAGACATCAATTTCAGGTTGTGTCAGCCAGTGAAAATCTTTCAGTGGTAGATATTGACTCATAGCCCAACCATATTGGTTATTTGCATCGAGGTAGACAATATACTTTGACTCTTCACAAGGGTTGTAGCTAGGCATGTATTTATTATTCGCTTTAGAGTACCGTCCACTACATTGGCTTAATCCACCTCGAATTGATGATTTTATAAAATTGATCATTTCTATATCAGTCATTAATTCTAAATTTACTTTCGTTTTTTTTTTTCAACATTGAACTGAAACTTAACCCAGGAGCAGTGAAATACTGATAAGGATCAAGGATCAAGGTCATAAGTTTTCATACAAACATTCCGAAAATTTTCAAAAAACATCTGCTAATAACAACACATCTGTCTTCAAATATATGTCTGAAAATTCTCCTAAAGTTTGAATGTAAAACTGTGCCCATACACGTTGTGCATGTAAATATTCCTGATCACTCATACGACTTGTGTTTAAGGAACTGCAAAATGCATCTTTCAGTGGTAAACAACACTCCTCAAGACGTTCCACACAGTTAATATATTCATAAGGGAATATACCCTTTTGACGAATCAAATTAAAATCATCTTCTTTAGGAAAGACACGTTGAATTTCATGAAACTGATCTGATTTTAAATTACTAGCAAGCTTATCAAGACTACTCGGTATAAAGCGGAATGAATCTAAAAATCGCAGTTTTATCGTTTTCTTATTGTCAGTTTTGATGTATTTTGTGAACGATATGTATTGTTCCTTATTATTTGCAATCACATCAATTTTCACATCTGAAGCTCCAAATTCTTTAACGATAAAGTGGTTACCGTATTTGCTACCGTTGTGTAGAATGACCGGAATTAATTTACTTACTCTATAATTTAAATTACATTCTTGGTGAGCAGCACCACGATATTTTCCTGTTAAATGATCATGATCGCGAACCCTGTCTGTACATAAACATTCACCACATATAAAACAATTAGTTTCAGTTTCAAAATTCATTTGCTCTGATGAAGTTAGTGGCTCCATTGGAATGATCGTATTTAAAATAGAGGATATACGGATGGCATCTTTCTCAAGCCTTTCCATAAAAACTTTAGGTGCATCAGGTCCTCTATACAGCTCAAACTTATTTAAAGAGTCATCGTAACTACATTTAATATAATATGCAAAGCTAAAAGGATCATGAATGTGAGTAGTGTTGGTGAAAGGTAGGGCTGGATTCGATGAACATGTATTAAATGGTTTTAGCAAAGCCTCGAAGTCAGCATATATAACAAATGGTACCCGAAGCTGTTTCTCATAATCCTTAAATTTTAGAATGTTATTTTTAGGAGTCGGTAATACCGTACACACATGATTACATCCCCATTTTTGGTGTTGAATTAGGTGGTCCTCTTTTCTGAAATATAGTAAACAACCATCACACAACCACTTCTTATATTCTCTTTTTGATAGCTGACTACCAACAAGTCTACTGAAATGTTTTATCCAGCAATAGTGAGCATTTTCACCTTCGGTTATGTATAGTAAATTTACAAGAGCATCCTTTTTTTTCCTGAGTATAATATAGAGGACCTACTATTCTCTTATTTTCAATTCCATAAACATTAATACTTACATTGTTCAGCTCTTCAAAACGTTGAATGTCTTTTATCGCCATAGGAAATTCTATTTCTTTTAAATCTAACACTGAAGAATAGTGAGGATAAGATGATGTTCTCATCGTGGCCCTCACTGCTGGATGGAGAGCTGAGGTTACAGCCCACGCAAAACATGCGTCATCATTATTCAAAACGTTCACAACAGCTTTCTTTCGTTTAATCCATCCTGGCAAATCAATGTATGATGATGCTCGAAGGGAGTTATATTTATTCATGTTGGTTTCTAAATAAAGTACTTCAACCAACGCCCAGCCTGACTCCCTTTCCTGGAACTCTTCACTCTTCACAATGATAGCACTTGAAATGTCTCGGTACATATCACTAATATTAGTTGATTCGCTAACAATTACGTTTTTTGTATTAAAGGATTTGATATCCATAATTTCACCTTCACTCCCAGTTTTTACATAGAGTCCAAAAAGTTCAAAATTCATTTTAATTGTTTTATGCTCTACTAAAACATTTTCTACTAAGCCAAACACAGTAGGTTGAACAATTTTTAAAAATGATTCAATACTTTGAGTTTTTTCTTCACTATAAAGTCTGTAACTAGCAATTCGACTTTTAAATGCACTACCAATTTGTTGAATATTTCCAGAATTTCTTTCATGGCAAGCGTTATTTTTATGTTGAATACTGCGTAAATGTCCATGAATGATTGAACTATTTTCACAATCTTGAGAACGTTTACGCTTTTGAGCATCACATTCATTTAAAGGTTCCGTGCTAGTTGTTGGTTTTACAGTTTTTAATTCTTGTTGTTCACCATGCACTTCGACCATGTGGGATTGATATCGCTTTACAGCAGAAAAACCAAGTTCACAAACTGAACATGAAAATGGTGCTGAATTAACAGGCATTAAATTTACATGACGTGCAAGATTATCTTGTCTGTTAAATGTGGTAGCACAATGACTGCACACAAACATTTTAATGTCATGTTTAACATTTGCGTGTCGTTGAAGGTTGTCAGGTCTTGAGAACTGTTTCTTACAGTCACCAAACTTGAACATGATGATCACTTTCGAAATTACCTATAAAAGAAAGAAATCATAAATGTTAATGAATGATAAAACAAAGTACAATATAAATAGTTTAATTACATTCCAGTCAATGGTTATAGCAGGGTATTTAAATCGATCTGTGAACTCCTAGCAAGTCTAACATCATGTCGTTCTAACTGGGGGTTACTATATACCACTGTCACTGACATCTAGCGGTGAACATTGGAACTTGATAGAGTGGTAGAAACCAGCGGTCACCAGTTAAGTGAGCCAAGTGTGACGTCATAGCCAGTCTTAAAGCAAGTCTAAACTTGTAGAACATGTCACGTGATAGAAACCAGCGATCGTCAGTTAAGTGAGCTAAGTGTGACGTCATAGCCAGTCTTAAAACAAGTTCAAACTTGTAAAGCATGTCACGTGACAAGGTTAAGTTAGGTAAAGTTAGGTTATGTTAGGTGAACTGAGGTTAAGTCTTTAAATATTCCCTCTGTCACTGACACCTAGCAATGAACATTCAGACTTAATAGAGCGGTAATCAAAATCTAACCTACAAAATTAGCTTTACATACCATAGTCAAGTAGTTCCAACTTTTGACTGCCAAATATACCATTTTCACTGACATGTAGTGGTGAACATTGGAAAATATCACTCTACCTGTTTAAAAGTTATTAGAGGGGGGGCACTTACCTTTTTATAATTGATCAACTGCTGCCACTGAATGAACAGATTGTAGGAATCTGGTAACCTACAGGTGCCCAATTATCTGTAAACAAATCATTCAATCAATCAATCAATAAATAAATACATTCCAATCAATAACATCAACATCAATTAGTAATAAAAGACTACAATCCATTAATAATAAGTACTTACCTTGCAAAATAATTTAATGATCTTCTACCAAAAAGGCTTTTTTACAACCTTTGAGCAGTAATAGAGCACTGTTCACTCAAAGCCAGTAATAAAGACTGACAGTAGGGAAATATATGACACCTCCCTTATATAAACTCTCATCGCTCATGTCAGAAGTTTTTTTTTTTTTCAGATCATTGCAATTCCTTTCCCAATACAGCTGAGAGTCCAAAGTACACTAGGAACACCTGTGTGGTATCCAATGACTGCTGACTTTGCATGATCATCACCCATTGTCTTGATCAACACCTGAGGTTTCAAATTACTGCAGCGTCAGTCATAGCAACAGCAGAGTGCGCTCTCTGTCATGTCAGCAACATGACACCGGAAGGAATACCTGTGTAATATCCAATAACTGCTAACTTTGCATGATCATCACCCATTGTCTTCATGAACACTTGCGGTTTCAAATTACTGCAGCGTTTGTCATAGCAACAGATCTGCGTGCTCTCTGCCATGTCTGTAATATGACACAGGAAATATAACAAGGCGTCTTACTGCACGTACCATCTCCACAGTTTTAACATCTTAAGAACATGTATTATTCTCTTTCAACTACAAAAGACTCGTTAGAACACATCCATCCTACCAAGTTAGATCCCTTGTATGTTCACATGTATTTCGTCACTTTCCTTTCATATCGTTATTACATTATAGTAGTGGGGGTTAGTGAACAACGTCAGTTCAACACACTGCTTTACACGCAAAATGTAGTTAGGCCCTTTGACATAATTTAAATAAATGCATGGGCTAGTCCGTGGGAACCAGGCCAAAGGGATCGGTCCAAAGAGATCAGTCCAAAGGGACTCATCAACAAGGACTCGTCCACAAGGACTCGTCCACAAGGACCTGTCCACAAGGACCTGTCAACAAGGACCCGTCAACAATGACCTGTCAACAATGGCCTGTCAACAAGAACTCGTGCACAGGGACTCGTCAACAATGACCCGCCAACAATGACTCATCAACAATGACCCATCAACAGGGTTCCGACAGCAGGGGCTCGTCAACAGTAACAGGGGCTCTCGCCTCAAGGCCTAACATGCCCCTCTTTGGTTATTGGTTTGCGGAACAACGTTTAATTCCATATCGGCATTCAAACCCTCACATGTTGCACTTGGAAAGAGAGATTCTCTAAAAAAATTACATTTTCACCCCCTAGTAGGGTAGGGTTTATTTTAGAGTGGAAATATGTTGTCCAATGGAAAGGGGGTGTCAGCCCGAGATCAATGACACCTCATTTGTCAAAATCCGACCATGCGTTCGAGAGATATCACGCCGCCGCCAACTTGTGTGGAGGGTGTGGAGGGTGTGGAGGTGGAGGTATTAGAACCGGCCAAAACACACTACTCAAGTCACAGAAATGTGATGGTCCTCGATGAATTTCACTTGATATCTGAATCATGGGATTGGTGAGCTGCCAACACTCTTGGTTTAAATCCTAGTAAAGGACCAATAGAATGAACTCGTGTTTCAAAGTCAATGTTAAACGTAGAGAAAATACGACAGCGATGAGTAATCGTATTGGCTCTAAGTTCAAATTTGTGTGTCCCATCCGCAAATGGTTTGACACCAAATTGTTTTATCATCGACACGCTAATGGCTCCATGCACATCGTCTATGGTATAACCTCCAGGGGGTAGTCTCAACATATAATCATCATAATAAAGTTTGTCATTAATATCCAGTTGTATATTGTAAATTCTATTGAAACTTTCCGAAGAAATTAATCCTAGCACATAGGATTGTTCGGGATGCAATTCAATGGGGGGGGGGGGGAAATCCAGGGACACTTCAGACCCGCGGCTGTGCACGGTAAAGGTCTTGGCATTGACATTCATAATGATGAAACTGTTGGCTTAACGCGACCTCTTATATAAAAAATGTAAACACAAACGTCCACACTCTTGACTGTCTAAGGTTTGTTGACGATTCACATTATAGAATATCTTTATCCGGTTTCCCAAATAACGTAGCAACTCGATCGGGGGTGGTAAATTTCCACAACTGTCAAAGTACCATACTGCGGAACTTTGTTTCACACAGGCTACAAAATGGGTTCCTGGGCCTGCATCATCATCTAAATTAATCATGGCTCGTTCTTCTTTCCACGGTGCTTTGGGTAATTCATTTCGCATAAATACACCTCGAAAATGTGAAATATTTAATTGTTTGGCATAGCTTTCCACTTGTCCAAGGGTCATGGCATGAGGACGCAGTTGCCTTAAGCGCTTATCAAAGATGGACATTATTTTTTTCTTAGACGATAGACCACTACCTTGTTGATAAAAGACTGGCTTTAAAGGGTTGCCGTTTCCAGCTCCCATAGCAATGGCTTCTAACGTTTTATTGCGTCGCTTGCTTTCTTTGAGTTGTTGCTTACCTTGTTCGACGGCTTTAATGGTTTTGTCACAGCAGTGGCACCACCCAAAAGCGAGCCCAAAGCTGCCAACCCCGCAAATAAAGCCGGCAAAAAAAAATACGCTTAGCAACAGGAATGACATGCCCACGTTTTTTCTTTCTTTCCTTCTTTCTTTCTTTCTTTCTTTCTTTTCTTTTTATTGATGCATTATGGTGCGATATCGGAGCTGTAGACAATCGCACCGCGTGTAAGGCTTTTTCGATAGCCAATCTTTTTAGATTTTTTTTTAGTTTTTTTAAGTTTTAACACTGGGTGTGAGGCAGATCGAATTGGTTTCCGGCCTGGCTTTTTTTTTCTCTTTTTTTATTTTTTTTATTTTTCATGTTCAATGCATATCTTTTTTCACCATGGTGCTACTTGGTGAAACTTTCAGAGCAAACATTCGATAACAACTAACGTAGAGAACCTTATTTCATAGCAGTATATTCCATTTCTATACAAAGCGGAAAATCATTCACCATTTTCCCAGCTTCTTTTCCTCAAACGTAAGCATAAGAAGAAAGGATAATTCATCTCCAACATTTACTCTTTGATGGTTGTGGACCAACTGTCTATCACAGTTTATTTGTATTTTTAAATGTTTCTCTTCAGGCATGGCATATTTAATATGAATCACGCCATCATAATGCAATCGATAATGACTTAAACCAGAAGCAAGCATATGGGTAAGATCATCATTCATCAGTGGTGGTGGGGAATGGTTTCTGTCATTGTCCAGTTTTTGATTTGACAGATACACTAAAAATACAGATGGGACAAATGTATAAAGCCTTTTCATTTGATAGATCACATAACGTTTCGTGCAGACATCATTTTCGTCTCGAGGCTCATGCACATCATTAATACGATGATGATTGGCTGAATAGCCCTCAGTGGTTAGTCTCGGGGCCATGTGATAGACACTTTGCACTTTGCGATCGACATAGTTTTTCGTAGCCACATCTCGAGACTGTTTTGACAAAGAGGCGGCCGTGGCCATAGTTACACGAGCTCGTCCAAACGCGTCCATGGTGATAGACGTTAACTAACCTATCCTACTCACCGCTTGCCTATGTATAAACCTTATACACACATGAAAAAATTCAGTCGTCAACACTATGGAATTAATGAAACAACCCCATGCTTTGCCCGTCTCTGATTTGGTTTCAGTGCTATCACTGTCAGTGTGCGAACCTAAACGTCATGACACCCTATTCCCATCTACCGTTCGATGTATTATGGTAGGGCCTTCGGATTGTGGAAAGACCAATGTTTTGCTGAACAATATTACCGCGCCTCATGGTCTACGATTTCAAAATATTTATGATTTTGCCAAATCCTTGTACCAACCTCTGTACGTGTATCTGGGACAAAGTATGTCTTCGTTAAATAAAGAAGCCATGGGCTATTTTACATTAACCTCACCTCAAGATGTCATTCAACCAGACCGCATTCAACCAGACCGCATTCAACCAGATTCCATTATAATTTTTGATGATATTGCCACTCAACGACAGGCCATTATTCAAGAGTATTTTAGTATGGGACGCCATAAACAAGTGGATTGTTTTATCTGGCTCAGACCTATTCTAAAATTCCCAAACAGTTGATTCATGACAATGCCAATCTCATCGTTCTCTTCCGCCAAGACTCTAGAAATCTCTATCATATTTTTCAAGATCATGTGAATCCAGATATGTCCTTTACAGCTTTCACGCAATTGTGTGCCTCGTGTTGGAACCATCATCCCCATGCCTGTTTGGTCATAAATAAACAGAGTAAACGATGTGAGGGACGTTATCGCTTATTTCTGTTTAAAAAGACCCAGGGTTTGACATTTCCTGTTAGTGTGTCTTTACCTTCACCATGGCGAACGCTATAGGGTATAAGAAGCATGTTCAAATAATGCAGCGTATTATTGAGGCACGAAATACGATTCGACATAAATTTCGTGAATTACAACGTTTAAAAAATGTCAATCGTTTACCCATGATAAAACATGCTCCATCATCGGTTGATCCCATGAGGTTCAAACCAAATGCTTCTGCTGCTACTGCTGCTGCTACCTCTCAAACCAAACCCTTAACAAGTTCAAAATTTACTCAAACAGATTCCACACGACAGGTAAAATCCTCCTCCTCCTCCTCTAATGTTAGTGAACTCGAACACCAAGAAGAACAAGAAGAAGAAGAACAACATGAACAAAGTGAAAGTGAAAGCGAAACCGTATTTAGTCCTGAAAGAAAAAAATCCTCACCCCTTCAACAGTTTCTAAAATCAAAACTAAAATCATACATCATAGCGGCAACACCGTCTTCCTCGACATCGTCTCCGTTTTCACAAGTCTTGGCAACCCCTCAAAATAAAGCTCAACTCAAAAACATTTTAATCAAACATTATGGGGCAACCCTGGAACCGTATCTGACCCTTCTATTTATTGGAAAGACAGATACCACGTATGATGTTCGCAATGAGAATGATCGTTTTAAAATTGGGGATTCATGAGTAGAAATAAAAAAGCGGTTCTGGGACAAGGGCTAATGCGCAAGATGGCCGCCGCGCGCAACCCCCTATGTTATTCTTATGGGAGGGAGAGTCATTGCTGGGGCAGGGGCTAATGCCCAAGATGGCCGCCACGCCCTGAGACCGTGAATAATGTCACAGGGGGAGTTCGACCGTGTAGTTGCTAAATGGAATATTTATTATTTTTATTATTATTATTTTTATTTTTATTAACATTATTATTATTATTATTTTATTAACATTATTATTATTATTATTATTATGTAATTATTGATTAATCGTGTAAAATCAAGACCAGCCTTATATTGTCCACTTCTTGGTGCAGCGGCTAGCATTCTTGGCTGTTACTCTGGAGGCTCGGGTTCGAGTCCTGGTTCTGTCAAGAAATTCAATTCTAGACTGAGGGTTGGAATGGGGTACACACAACCTTGTGAGGCAAAACTGACAGGAGCTGGCTTTTGATTCATACCGCAGCCATTCTGCCTAACCCAACTTCACCTAACCTAACCTAACCTAACCTTACCTAACCTAACCTAACCAGATACCACCTTACCTAACCTAACCTAACCTAACTTCAAAGTCAGAATGTACAATACATTTATTGTTTTTATACCCTCATAAATTAGATATAGAGAATGTCCAGCACGATTTAGATCCTCGAGCACACTTTTCTGACATATATCACTAAAACGTGTAGAAAGGAATGTCTGAAAATTTTCCCTAAAACACATAATACATGTTTACCATACATTGTGTCCACTTTTTGAAAGTTAATGATACTGAAAAGAGTATGCATTGGTAATTCAGTGAGCTTTTTTCTCTCTAATCAACAGTTCTGCCACCATAGCATTGAGAATATTTATTGTAGTAGCCTATAATGAAACAAAAAATCATATCTATTACAGTTTAGCTATAAGTGACCAGAACCACTATAACATTTTATTCTAATAAGGAGTTTTCCATAATGATAAGGAAAAAAATGCTTACCATAATGATGGATTGTGTAAGTAAACGTCTTTTGCTGCTTGATGCCACTACTAAACTAATACTCATACAACAGACAAGTGAGTTCATGCTAATTTGTAAAAATGTTAAACACTTGCATGGTATTACATTTTAGGTAATGCATGCGAAACATGAACTCACTTGTCTGTTGTATGAAAAGGACTCGTCAACAATGACCTGTCAACAATGGACACTGCTTGCACATTTTAATTACTACCCACCTCTCTCCACTCCTAATGCAAATTGAACAAGTAAAACACAAATGTGAAAACAACAAATTGGAAAATCCATGTTTCTATATCATGAAATTGAAAAACTTTAAACTGACATTTTAAAAATTGTAAATGGGAAATTGTGAAATTGATAAATGTGTAAATAACAAAATGCAAAATCCATGTTTCCATATTATGAAATTGAAAAACTTATAACTGACATTTAAAAAAACTGAAAATGAGAAATTGGAAAATTGACATATGTGTAAACAACAAAATGAAAAAAAAAATCCGGTTGGGGTAGTGATCATGTTGTACAGTAACCTGTAAGACTAGCATAAGGATAGTTGCATGTACCTTATATACTTTGTGTATGTGCATTAGCCTTTGGATTAGCTTAAATTAGGTTTGGTAAAGTTAGGTTTAATGAGGTTAGGTATGTGACCTTGTAGTTTACTCTTTAAGGAAAATGTAAAAAAAGTAAAATCTAAAAATCAAAAAATCTTAAATTTAAAATGTAAAATCTAAAAAAATGTAAAATTAAAACAAACCTAAAATCTAAAATGTCAAAATGTAAAATGTTAAAATGTAAAATCTAAAATCTTTAAATGAGGTTTCTGCGGGTTATGACAACACGTTTATGATTTAGTTCATGTTGATGTGTGGTATCCAATTACTGCTGACTTTGCGTGATCATCACCCATTGTCTTGATCAACACCTGGGGTTTCAAATTACTGCAGCGTTAGTCACAGCAATAGAACTATGTGTTCTCTGCCATGTCAGCAACATGACACCGGAAGGAACACCTGTGTAATATCCAATAACTGCTAACTTTGCATGATCATCATCCATTGTCTTAATGAACACTTGCGGTTTCAAATTACTGCAGCGTAGTCATAGCAACAGATCTGCGCGCTCTCTGTCATGTCTGTAATATTACACAGGAAATAACAAGACGTCTTACTGTACGTACCATCTCCTCAGTTTTAACATCTTAAGAACAAGTATTATTCTCTTTCAACTACAAATGACTCGTTAGAACACATCCATCCACCAAGTTAGATCCCTTGACCTGCTCTCAAATGGCATGTGCCTCGTGTACTAGGGTCTGTGCATTAGCCCTAACCTAACGTTACGTACGAACTAAACAGAATGTGAGTTGTTAGCTCTTATCATGCACGTGCACAGGTGAACACTTGTGTGTTAGGTCATATTACACATGAACTTGCATTTTCTCACGTAAGTGCATTTCTCTGTTCCACAAGATACAAATTTAATTGCTGGATTGTATCCTGCACTGTTTATGCGATATAGCTTTGCTAGGTAGTTCTCTACATATAGCAATTTTACCACTGCTCTACCTACGCCTTTTGCTCTTTTGGCTTTCTTACAGTCTAGTGTGTGATAGACAGCATTAACTGTATATCAAACCCAGTTCACCTTTGTATTTTTAATCCAAGTAATAATTTGAAAAATACACAAATGTAATCAGTTTTAAACGTTATCTCTGTTTTGTTTTGTTTAATATGTTTATGACATGCATATTAACCTGAAATCGAACCCCTGGCGAAAAGGCTAACAGCTTAACCACTGCACCACCATGCCCTTGTTTCATAGTTCGACTCGTTCTAGGCCTCAGACCTGGAAATCGAGTTAAGACCACCAGTACAAGAGCTAAAAGTGCTTACCACTGCAACACAAAACAATGGATAGCTGGTAACATTAGACAACCGGAAATGATTATATTTCTGTTTGCAATGCATTTTGTCATTAGCCTACTCTCTGAGCACTGACAGCAACACAGTTTAGTTCAGAACAAGCGAGTGTGTGTGTGTGTGTGTGTGTGTGTGTGTGTGTGTGTGTGTGTGTGTGTGTGTGTATAGATTATTAGCCTCAGGTATTTAAAGCGACCATTTTGTCTCGGTAACCACTGAGCATTTTTGTGTTTTAGCTATCATCTTTAACCAATCAATTAAAGATACTCTACTCTTAATTCTTGATAAATCAGAGTTTGCGTACACCGTTTCACATTTATTAACCCATACCTGCAACCTATACTCTCTCTATACTGCAGTTTGATCTGAAAACAAGTTTCAATGGTAAAAGACTTGTCAGTCACCATATATGTAGCCTACACGAATTCTTTCTCTACCTAGCTATGTTTCATCACGCATGGTAAACATCTCATATGTTCGTATCCGATTATTAGTTTATAAAATCTCCGGTCGATGACCTTGATGTATTGGGTATTTTGGGTAAATTCATTGGCCATGGGAAAGGGTTGACCATTCTAATTCCTATGACATCTCACATGTTGATATTCGATTATTAGTTTATAAAATCTTAGGTCAATGCCCTTGCTGTTTTGGATTTTGAGGGTAAATTCATTGGGCATGGGAAAGGGTTAACCATTCTAAGTCCTATGACACCTCACTTGACCCTCTCCGATGATTAGTTTATTAAATCATAGGTCAATGACAATGCTGTATTAGATCTTTTGGGTAAATTCGTTGGTCATGGAAAATGGTTGACCATCCTGAGTTCCATGACACCTCACTTGACCCTCTCTGATTATTAGTTAGCGAGATATTAACAAAAGTGTAGTTAGGCCCTTTTGACAAAAAATAAATAATACATTCAAAAACAGAATGTCACCTCAAGTCCAACGACCTCTCATACAAGTCCTTAGCCTTATTGTTTCATGAGTTATTAGAAAGCTAATGACCTATTAGTTTTGGATCTTTTGGTAATTTAAAAAAAATAACTCATCTATAAATCATTATTCAAAAAGCCTGCCCGCTTACAAAACAACAAGTACGCATGCGTAAAAACAAACAAAAAACAAAAAAAAACATGTTAATTCATAGTAGCAATCGGCTCTTCACCTGCGTTTCATGTGGAACAACGTTTAATTTCATCATAGCATTAGGGGTCATGGGCCAGTCCATAGGGACCAGTCCAAAGGGACCGGTCTAAAGGGATTAGTCAAAAAGGACCCGTCAACAAGGACCCGGCCACACGGGGCTCGTCCACAAGGACCCGTCAACAATGACCCGTCAACAATGACCCGTCAACAATGACCCGTCCACAGGGACTCGTCCACAAGGACCCGTCCACAGGGGCCTGCGTGTGCGTGCGGGGGAACATACGATTACGTCAGCAAATCATCTCATCTAGTTTCAAATGTAGCCACTACGGCGCATGCAACACACAGGAAGTGCGTGGGAACATACAATTATATCAGCGAAACTTGAACTCACTTGTCTGTTGTATGAGTATCAGTTTAGTAGTGGCATCAAGCAGCAAAAAACGTTTACTTACACAATCCATCATTATGGTAAGCATTTTTTTGTCTTATCATTATGGAAATCTCCTTGTCAGAATAAAATGTTATAGTGGTTCTGGTCACTTATAGCTAAACTGTAATAGATATGATTTTTTGTTTCTTTATAGGCTACTACAGTAAATATTCTCAATGCTATGGTGGCAGAACTGTTGATTAGAGAGAAAAAAGCTCACTGAATTACCAATGCATACTCTTTTCCGTATCATTAACATTCAAAAAGTGAAGTTGGTCATGGGGGACTTTAACTGCCACAGTATATCATGGGGTTACAGAGAAACAGACCAGAGTGAAGGAGACCTTGAAAACTGGGCAGAATGCACGAGCCTGAGGCTAATACACAATTCAAAGCTACCATACTCTTTCAAGAGTGGAAGATGGGGCCGTGGATATAACCCAGATAATATCTTTGCAAGTGAAAATATTGCCCACCAAGTGAAGAAAGAAATGGGAGACCCAATTCCAAGGACACAACATCGAGCAATTATCTGCACTATAGAAGCAGTCATCAAACCCAAGTATACTACCTTCCAGAGAAGGTTTAACTTCAAACGAGCACAATGGGATAAACTCTCTGAGGAACTTGACTCCAAAATCCTTGAACTGGACCCTTCTCCAGAGAAATATGACTCCTTTATAAAGCTGGTCAAAGCTGTCTCACGTAGGTACATACCTCGTGGATGTAGAACAACTTATATACAGGGACTAGACAAAGATACAAAAACACTAATGAATAAATATGAACACCTCTTTGAAGATGACCCATTTTCTGAAGAAACAATACTGGCTGGTGAAGACCTGATACTAACCATATCAGCTACAAGGAAAGAAAAATGGTGTGATCTCATGATGCAGCTTGATATGGAACAAAACAGTAGAAAGGCATGGCAATTGCTGAAGAACCTTGGAAACGAGCCAACAACTACTCCCTTGGCCATTCCTGATATAGCACCTAACCAGATAGCGCAGCAGTTATTGTTGAATGACAAAGTTAATAAAAAATCTGCAACTCCAAAGATCCAGAGAATTACTGAGGAGAATAACTATATTGGCACAGCTTTCTCACTGGAAGAATTAGAAACCGCAATATGCTCTGAAGAACCATAAAGCCGCTGGATTAGATGACTTGAGGATGGAACAAATAAAAATGTTTGGACCAGCAACCAGGAAGTGGATCCTAGATATGATGAACACCTGTGTCTCAAGATTGCAAATACCAAAGATCTGGAGAAAAACCAAAGTTGTGGCCCTACTGAAACCTGGGAAACAGCCAACAGATGCCAAAAACTTCCGACCGGTATCACTCCTATGCCATCTCTATAAAGTTCTAGAGAGAATGATCCTCAATCGAATCTCGGACCAAGTTGACAAAACACTGATTAGAGAACAATCGGGCTTTCGTCCCGGGAGGTCGTGTTGTGGACAGATCTTGAACCTGACACAACACATAGAAGATGGATATGAACGCGGGCAGATCACCGGTGTCGCCTTTGTTGACCTTACTGCGGCATATGACACCATCAATCACAGGACTCTATTAACGAAGATCTATGCCATCACGAAAGACTTCCACCTAACACAGTTTATAAGATGTCTGCTACAAAACAGACGTTTCTTTGTTATCCTACAAAACAAAAGGAGCCGATGGAGGACACAGAAAAATGGTATCCCACAAGGAAGTGTGCTAGCCCCACTGTTGTTTAATATGTACACTAATGACCAGCCAATTAATCCTGTCACAAAATCTTTCATTTACGCAGATGACACAGCAATTGCTGCCCAAGGGACAACTTTTGAGGAGGTGGAAGGAAAACTCACAACAGGTCTTAAAGCACTATCTGCCTATTATGATAACAATTACTTGAAGCCAAACCCTTCCAAAACACAAGTGGGTGCATTCCACTTACGGAACAGAGAGGCTTGGAGGAAACTGAGAATAACCTGGAGAGGTCAACAACTAACCCACTGTGACACCCCAAAATACCTGGGAATAAAGTTGGACCGTTCCCTCACCTTCAAAGACCATTGCACAGGTACAAAAATGAAAGTTTGTGCTAGGAATAACATTATTACGAAACTGACCGGCAACAACTGGGGAGCACATCCAGATGTCCTCCGCACATCCGCCCTCTCTCTGTGCTTCTCCGCTGCTGAATATGCAGCACCTGTATGGCACATCTCTAGTCATGCCAAACAGGTAAATATTGCCCTAAATGAATCAGGACGGATTGTAACAGGCTGCCTGCGGGCAACCCTGTTAACAAAATATACCACCTAATGGGCGTAGCACCTCCAGATATCCGAAGAAGAACGGCAGCTGAAATAGAAAGAAAGAATCAGGAGACGGACCCAAGACACCCCCTATTTGGAAGTGAACATCAACTACCAAGACTGAAATCGAGAAAAAGTTTCCTCCAGACGACACAACCAATTCAGACACCACCAGCAAACCGTCGGATACAACTCTGGCGTAGCTCATCATCAGAGAAATATTGGGACAACCCCAAAGAAGAACTTGCTGCAGGTCATCACCTCCCATACGAGACATGGAAGGTCCTTAATAGACTGAGGACTGGAGTATCTCGGTGTAAGGTGAACATGAAGAAATGGGGATTCATCTCAGAGGACGAACTATGTGAGTGTGGTGAACATCAAGACCACCAGCACCTACTCAACTGCAGGAAACTATCAGAACCTGTCTCCATGGACGATCTGGTAGCCGCCAGTGATAAGGCAGTTCGTGCAGCGGAATTCTGGGCATCACATAGAATATAAAGATGCACAGATACTTTGTAATCTTTGTATATATATATATATATATATTTATAATATGTTATGTTCCGGACACGTATTAATTCAATAAATAAATAAATAAATAAACATTCAAAAAGTGGACACAATGTATGGTGAACGTGTATTATGTGTTAGTGAAAATTTTCAGACATTCCTTTCTACACGTTTTAATGATATATGTCAGAAAAGTGTGCTCGAGGATCTAAATCGTGGTGGACATTCTCTATATCTAATTTATGAGGGTATAAAAAACAATAAATGTATTGTACATTCTGACTTTGAAGTTAGGTTAGGTTAGGTTAGGTAAGGTGGGATCTGGTTAGGTTAGGTAAGGTAAGGTTAGGTTAGGTTAGGTTAGGTGAAGTTGGGTTAGGCAGAATGGCTGCGGTATGAATCAAAAGCCAGCTCCTGTCAGTTTTGCCTCACAAGGTTGAGTGTAACCCATTCCAACCCTCAGCCTAGAATTAAATTTCTTGACAGAGCCAGGACTCGAACCCGAGCCTCCACAGTAACAGTCAAGAATACTAGCCACTACACCAAGAAGTGGACAATATAAGGCTGGTCTAGATTTTACATGATTAATCAATAATTACATAATAATAATAACAATGTTAATAATAATAATAATAATAAAAATAATAAATATTCCATTTAGCAACTGCACGGTCGAACTCCCCCTGTGAAATTATTCATGGTCTCAGGGCGTGGCGGCCATCTTGCGCATTAGTCCCTGCCCCAGCAATGACTCTCCCTCCCATAAGAATAACATAGGGGGTTGCGCGCGGCGGCCATCTTGCGCATTAGCCCTTGTCCCAGAACAGCTCTTTTATTTCTACTTTCATGCATTAAATTTGCTCGTACGAAAACAGTCAATAAAAAGATCAACTATAAATTAACACCAGGTCTGTTAAAGCTGCTATTCTCTCGCACCCCCTATCTACAAGATGTTACGTCCGAGGACCTTGCTAAATATAAATCAATTTTATTGACACCAACGCTCACAAAAGAAACTATAAATCCTCTCAGCAGCTCAATGCCAATATATCCCAAATATATAAAACCATCATTGCAAACATGTTTGGTAAGCAAAAATATCACTCTGCCTCTGGTGTAAGGTCGAAGAAATTAAAACCCTACATAGATATAACCTTTTGGAATAATCCCAATCAGTTAGTAGAGCACTTATACTTGCTTCTTGCATCAAAACAAGCTGGTCACACTGGACATGAGGCAGAAATCGCCCACATTGGACAACAACTCCGAGATGCTAAAATTACCTTATAACCCATCCACCATCAAAGTGGGCATCGCTCATGAATTGCATAAACCAGCCCGACGCATTTATGTTCGCCGTCGTGTCATTTCCAAAGGAATCGATGAACTTTGGCAGGCAGACTTGCTTGAGATGATACCTTATTCTAACGTTAACGACGGTGTACGCTATATGTTGACCGTCATTGATGTCTATTCCAAAATGGCTTCTGTTGAACCAATAAAAAATAAAACTGGTGTCTTAGTCACAAAGGCCTTTCAACATATTATTCAACAGTCAAAACGCCAACCTCACTTGTTACAAACCAACCAGGGCAAAGAATTTTTCAACAAAGATTTCTCCAGTTTTCTCAAATCTAAGGATATTTACCATTACACCACCTATAGCAATCTCAAAGCTAGCGTAGTTGAACACTTCAATCGAACATTAAAAAGTTATATGTGGAAAGAGTTTACAATACGTGGTCCCTATCGATGGATAGACTGGTTACCTCAACTTGTGTCACGATACAACAACACCATTCATTATACCATTGGAATGAAACCTCGTCTCGTCACCAAGAACCTACCCAGACTCAATAGACTGTTTAACCCTATAAAAAGGGTTGACACAAGGCGACATGGTCTTAAAATTGGGGATTTTGTTCGCATCAGTAAACATAGAAGTGTGTTTTTCAAAATCGTACACTCCACAGAAGTCGACAGAAATTTTTAAAATTCGCCAAGTCAAGCAAGGTCAACCAGTGGCGTATCTTTTAGAAGATCAAGACGGTCAACCCATCAAAGGACGATTCTATTATGAAGAAGTGCAAAAAACATTATATCCCAACGATTATCTCATTGAACGAGTAATTAAAGTCAAAGGTGCAAAATATTTTGTAAAGTGGTTAGGGTTTCCTTCCACGTTTAATTCATGGGTCAATAAACATGATTTTTTTGTAATAAAATCCTGTTTATTTATTTATTTACTAGCAGAAGTACCCGTTCTTCGAACGGTGTTCGGTGTTAACCCCAGACATTATAATAATAATAATAATAATAATGTTATTGGTGTTACGTCCCTTTTAAGTACTGTTGCTTTTAGAGACGCACCAGACATTATCAATTGAGCTACTGTTGCAATGGTTAGCGGCTTGTCATTCCTTCATAAGTTTATCAAAACGAAGTTAGTTTTCTGGGAATATCACACACACTGTTAATTTAAGGGCCTTATAATGTGGTTTTCGGAGACCCTTTATAGACTCGCGAATTTTGTTTCTCACATTGAGAAGTGCAACATATGCAACATATCCTTCTAGGATAATTTTTATATTTCGCCTATTTTAGCATGTATTTTGAGAAGTTTTTCCCTATATCCACCCTTCTACTGTATGAAATGAACGGTGAAGAGTTTTATAAATGATTGGTGTATTGACTCATGTTTACCATACCTAATTTTACGATGCACCAAGCATCCGAACATGAGTTATAGGCGTACATAAGGATACACAGAAAGACAGACAGACAGACAATACTATTGTCTACAACATATCACCCAGAAATCCAAATATGGGTATATCTACCACACAGTATCAAAGAAAATCATCCTTACGATGAACCCGTATGTCGACAAAAAAAAAAGATTAGTTGAAATGTGCTCTCAAACTAAATTCACCTGACGTGTACTTCCTGACATGAAATAGAATTGAAAGCCTTGTAGATGAAACGCAATACACGTCACATAAAAACTGACCCTCTACGTTGTGTTAGGTCCCCATACACAGGAAGACCTCTTTAATAAATTATAAAAGCTTGTGGTGCATGAAAATTCAGGTTCTTTAGTCTCAAATGGCCCAAATTCCTAAAAGCCGCAAAAAATGCTGATTCAATTCAGGAATTTTTGAAAATAATGTTGTTGTTTGGAGATATAATAGACCTTCTGCACTATAAGTCGCACGTGAAAATTGCATGAAAAAATCCTAGGTTACCCCTTGACCCCCTTAATTGCATTGATGAATTTACAGTCTACGTTGGTTCCGTGATAACCTTATATTTGCAAACTTTCACAGAAATGTAATAAATGTAAAAAATTGCTTCTTACTGAAATAGATGGAAAGTTGGATGCCACCCCTTGAGATAATGTTGTCATGGTTACCGATTTGCATTCCTTCATTAGTTTGTTAAATTAAATTTAATTAGTTTTCTGGGAATGTTTCAGAAACTGTTGGTTTAAGAGCCTTATAATGTAGTTTTCGAGGACCCTCGAGTTTTATTTCTGGCACCGAGGGGCTTTGTCTCGTCGTTGTACGCCATAATATAATACTAATAATAATAATATAACATAGGGATAGGAATATAATAGACCTGCCATACCACACCCGCAGATGTAAATCGCGTGAAAAAATCTAGACTACCCCTTGACCCCCTTAAGCGCATTTTACGTATTGATGAAATTTACAGCTTAATTTGGTTTCATAATAACCATCTAACCGTTTGCAAACTTTCACACTAATGTAATTAATGGAATTGTATTGCGTCTTACAGCAATAGATGGATCTCTGAGAATCTGTTGCCATGGTTATCGGCTTGCATTCGTTCATAGTTTATTAAATTAAATTAGTTTTCTGGGAATATGTCAAAAACGGTTGGACGTAGGACCTTAAAATGTGCTTTTAGGGCCCCCGAATTTTGTCTCTCACATTGAGGGGCTGAAAATGAGCTTTGTCTCGTCCTTCTACTCCTATTTCAGCATGTATTTTAAGGGGGTATGCCCCCTTTTATGAGAGGTATAGAGAAGAGTTACATCAATGATTAGTGTCGTGCCTCTGATGGATATCTGTACCAAATTTTACGTTGATACACCCAGCCGTTCTCGAGTTATAAGGGAACAAAATTTGTCCACAGACAATCAAGCAAACAGACAGACCAAAACATTATTTTCGCGCGCATCTATCATAAAACAGTCTGAAACGTGTAAATAACTCAAATTTCCGTAGAAATTCAGAAAAAAACAGACAAATTTTCTATTTTATATATGTAGAGATATACTGCACCGCTCGATGTGACCGTGTTTTATTGCACAAATTTAGGTTTTACTCGCTAACTGTCGGAGATACACGAAAAGTGATAAGAACCTTTTGGATAGAAAATTAAATTCTAAAGCTCGTGTATACCATCAAAAGTTTGCTATTTCTTAGCGTTCTCTTTTTATTTGAAATGGAAATATGAAATTTTCAAACCAAAGGGTATAGTGACGTCACAAAAGTAGGTTTTTCTCGCTAACCGATGGAGATACACGAAAAGTTATAAGGACCTTTCGGATAGAAAATTAAATTTTGAAGCTCGTTTGTCCCATCAAAAGTTTGCTATTTCCTACCGTTCTCTTTTTATTTGATATGGAAATATGAAATTTTGAAACCAAAGGGTGTAGTGACGTCACTAAAATGGTCGCCATTTCTTAATAGTGCAAAATATCGAAATTAAAAGTATCCTATATGTAAACCTGGTATTTCAGCTACATCCATGCAATATTTCATTTAAATCGGACCAGTGGTTCTTGCGTTATTAGGTAACAGACAGACAGACAGAAAGACACACACCATCTCATTTTTATATATTAGTATGATTTCATTAGACTAAACCCCCCCTTTTTTTTTTTTCAATAAAAAGGTGTATAAGCCCCCTCTCCCATCCAATCCATCATGGCGAAGAAACACATCATCATCTCCATCATACCCATAAGTCATTCCCGTTTTCCAAAAATATCTCAAATATGACAAAAACATAGGTTAAAAATCCCCCAAAACGTGCATAGACTTTTTACCCAGCGTCTTCAAATGTATAGTGCAGGTACACTAGGTAAATACCAACCATTCATCACAAACAAACTTTTTTGTAAAGTTCACCGTTTCCAAAATAGACACCATTTTTCAAAATTCATTTTCTTTTGGCCTACTCACTTGAAACTTGCTGTCCACCTAGAGGTCATAGGCACCTTTCATTAACGTCAAAGAAACTTTTTCACAAAATTCACCGTTTCCAAAATAATCAAATATTCAAAAAATATTTTTTTTAAATACCAACACACATTCTTAGCAAAGAGGACGTCACCCCAACGCCAACAATACCTCATTCGTTAAAATCCGACCATCCTTTCGTCAATAATTATCGCCAATGTTCGCGAGAAAGTAGGCTATAATTTTTCTCCTCCTACACACTTGAAACTTGCTGACCGCCTAGAGGGCATAGCCACCTTTCATTAACGTCAAACATTTTTTTTCTAAAATTCACCGTTTCCAAAATAGCGCCAATCCAAAAAACAAAAATTTTCAAAAAAAAAACATTTAAAAATACCAACGCACATTCTTAGCAAAGAGGACGTCACCCCAACGCCAACAACACCTCGTTCGTAAAAAATCCGATCATGCGTTCGGGAGATATCGGCAAAGTTCGCATGAAAGTAGGCGAGTGATTAGAACCCTCATTCTAGCACTACTGTTCCCATAACCACAAGATGGCAGCTGGGCGAAATTTTAAAATCTCCTTGTTACTTCTTTTGTCCTAATCATGCAATTGAAGTTTGAATGCTACACGTACACAATAATCTTCATGTAACAGTACATAACTCTAGGACCTACATATATAAAATCCAACATGGCGACCATCCGAAATATTTAGTCGATTCTCAATATGTAAGAATCTATTACAGCAATCAAACTGAAATTTTGTATGTAGATAGAGGCAATTAACATAAGTAGGATATATTAAAATAGGCTGTATAGTTCTTCACGGAACTACTTGTTATTATCATACGTACCGTATAATTACGGACGAATGAGCTAGACATTTCGAACCTTAAAAACAATCGTCTCCACCACCATTTATTTTTGCTTTCCTTTATATTGAAAATTTTCCCGTAAGTAGACTGTCTGAATTAATATAATATATCGTACTTTATGATGATTGATTAACAAAAGAACTAACTTTATGTAATGTTTTCCCGTCCGTTAATCTCGATCTTTAGCCTCCAAGCTATCCTTCCTTACAATTATCTTCCCCTTTAGCTTGCCACGGTGGGTGAGTGGTTAACGTCTCGGACTACCAACCCCAAGCTTGCAGGTTCACTCCTGGTCGTGGTAAATGATTTTTGAAAGGCGCAAAAATCACGACATGCATGTCATACGTTGTTGGCATGTTAAAGAACCCATTTGAATTCAGTAGGCCGTGTTCATAATAGCAAAATTAATCTCGGGATTTTCCGCCAACACCAAGTTCCTCCATTCTCTACTATAAAGCGCGATAGTGTCAATGAGCTTAGATATCCAACCTCCTTGACTTTCATAGCGTTCCAAGGAACGACGAAATTCGACATGCAAGCTGCCCTCTGAGTGCAACTAACAAAGCTTGCACCCGGCACCCTAGGCCATACGATATTATTATTATTATTATATTCCCCTTTATAAAGCCGCGGCAATCACAGTAGGTTGGTGCTACAACCTAGCGGTGAATTAATATATTATCTTGTACGCCTCTGAGTGTTGAATGGACATGCAGTTCAAAGCAACCAGGAGAGATGCGATCCAGCGAATTCAATATCAACAGACTCTTTTTTTTTTGTTTGTTTGCAGAAATGCTTTCCTTGCCTGAGCCAAACTACTTTCTATATCTTCTATGCTTCGTCCATCACTGGTTATTTTCCTTCTTAAGTAACAGAAGTCTCCTACTTCCTATAGTTTTTCACCTGCCAATTTTATGTCCATAGAGGTTTCTGATTTATTTCAGCTCCATTCCAATATTTTTTTTAAATTTATTGATTTTCATCATGATTTCTTTCCGTAAGACGAAGTCCATTACTTACTTACTTACTTATTTCCTTTCGCTCCGTGCGGAGCATAGGGCATCCAAGAATGATTTCCATCGGGCTCTGTGTGTTGCCAAGTTCCTCACTTCCTTCCAAGTCTTTCCCGCTTTTCTGACCTCCTCTTCAATGGTGCGTTTCCAGGTGTTCCTTGGTCTTCCCCGTCTCCGAGTCCCTTGAGGATTCCAGTCCAGAGCTCTCCTTTCTACTGCATCATTCTGTTTCCGCAGAGTATGCCCAATCCAACCCCATTTCCTCCGTTTAATTTGGACTTCTATAGATTGTTGGTTAGCCCTTTGCCACAGCTCTTCGTTTGGGATTATATCTGGCCATCGTATACCCAGAATTCGACGCAGACAACGATTGTTGAATACTTGAAGTTGGTGGCTGATAGGATTGGTGGCATGTTTCACATGCATACAATAGGACAGCTTTCACATTGGTATTAAAAAGTCTGATTTTCGTCTTCCTGGATATGTTACGGTTTCTCCATACTGGATAGAGCTGCACAAAAGCCCCATTTGCCTTTCTTATTCTGCTCTTGACATCCTCCTCAGCCCCTCCACTTCTCGTTACCACGCTTCCCAAGTAAACAAATGTATCCACCTGTTCTACATCTACACCTCCCACAGTGAGACCAGCCTGTACTGTGGAGTTCACTCTCAGCTCCTTTGTCTTCTTTGGGTTTATCTTAAGTCCAACCTTAGCAGCTTCAAGTTCTAAGTTTGCCAGTTTTCCCTCGATGTCTCTAAAGCGCTGTGCTAGCACACAGATGTCATCAGCAAAATCAAGATCCTCCAACCTGTCTCGAAGAGCCCACTGTATCCCTCTCTTCCTTCCTCTCCCCACCTTCCTAAGAGTATTATCAAGAACAATCAGGAACAAAGTGGGAGAAAGTATGCATCCTTGTCGTACTCCAGTCTGGATGGCCAATGGCTGGGATAGCTGACCCTCATGCAGGACTTGACATTCATAACCAGAATACATCTCTCGTATAATGTTAACTATTTTACTTGGTATACCATATTCCTTTAAGGTCTCTCACATGACCTTCCTATTAATGGAATCAAAGGCCTTCTCAAAATCTATAAATGTGATGTACAGTGCTGCTTGCCATTCGTTACTCTGCTCCACAATAATCCGTAAAGTGTTAATTAAGTCCACACAACTACGGTGTTCCCTAAATCCAGCTTGTTCTTTCCTCAACTTCGACTCGATAGACTTCTTAACGCGATTCAAGATTATCCTGAGAAATACTTTGCTTGGTACGGATAGTAAGGTAATACCTCTCCAGTTGTTACAATTCGTCAAGTCACCCTTCTTTGGGATTTTAACAATCACACCTTTCTTCCATTCCGCAGGCAGCTTCTCTTCAAGCCAGATCTTTTCCATCAATGGCTTCAGGATATTAGCTGTGGTGTCCATGTCTATCTTGAGGACATCTGGCGAAATGTTGTCGACACCGGGGGCTTTTCCATTCTTCAGTTGTAGCAAGGCTTCTTTGATTTCAGCACAAGTTGGACTGTGCAAAAGAATATTTGGATCAGAATTATCAGGTTCATCATTCCTCTCTTCGTGGTGTTCATTAATCCCTCGATCAACATTAAAAATTTCGGTGAAGTATTCCCTCCACCGTTCTTGTTGTTCTTCTTGAGTTGTGAGTAAATTTCCCTGTTTGTCTTTTATGGGCCGGTTCTTTCGGAAACTTTTCTTGGACAGCACTTTTGTGATGCGGTACATTTCTTTGCTGTCACCTTTCGATGCAGCATCTTCTGCCTTCTTCGCCATCTCATCGATCCAATTACTCTTATCTCTTTTCACACTCTTTTTGACTTCTTTGTCAACGACCGTGTATTCTGCTTGCACTTTTGCTTTCTGATGTCGAGTCTTACACATATTCAACCTCTCCTTAATCATTTTCCTATGACTTATTGCCTCCCAAGTTTGTTCTGACATCCAATCCTTCTTGAGAGGATTGCTCTTTCCCAGGACTCTTTCACTTGTATCAAGGATGATGTTCTTTACATTACTCCAGGAAGATTCAATATCAGTTTCTGCTGTATCAGATTGGAGTACCTGAAAACGATTTCTTAGCTCCAATTTAAATTCATCTCTGACCTTCTCCTCCTTCAACTTTCTCACATCAAATCTCTTGCTCTGTTTTTCAAACCTCTTCTTTGCCACCATGATCTTCATCTTGAACTCAGCCAGCATAAGGTGGTGATCACTGCTAGCATCAGCTCCTCTCTTATTCCGAACATCGGTGAGCGATCTTCTGAATCTCCTACTCACTGCGATGTGGTCAATTTGGTTCTCAGTGTCATGATCAGGGGAAATCCACGTGATCTTATGACACCTCTTATGAGGAAACAAAGTACCTCCAATAACAAGGTCATGGCTAGCACAGAAGTTTGTGAACTTTTCCCCATTTCCATTCCTATCCCCAAGGCCATGTACACCCATCACATGTTCTAGTCCCTCGTTGTTCTCTCCTACCTTAGCATTAAGGTCTCCCATTATTATAATCACATCTCTCTTACTGCTTTTCTTTACTGTCTCATGTAGAAGGGAGTAGAATGCTTCTTTAAGTTCTTCTTCTGATGGTTCCGTGGGTGCATAGCATTGTATAATCGTAACATTGCGAATGCGAGTCTTAAATCGTGCTGATAATATTCGCTCGGAAATGGGTTGCCAACTTATAAGGCTTTTCTTTGCATGTTCAGTAAGCAAAAGACCAACTCCATCTCTGCGTTCCGCATTCTCCTCGCTCCTCCCAGAGTATATGAGGGTAAGTCCTTCATAAGTTTTTATCTCACCAAAATCTGGCCATCTTATCTCACTGAGCCCAAGTATATCAAGTTTATACGAGATCATTTCTCTGGTCACCTGCCTCAGCCTACTACTCTCACCCAGAGTCCTCACATTCCAGAAACCTATTCGTGTCTTCCTTTTCGTGCCGAAAGTTGTCAACATGAGATCCGTCCGGTTTTCATTCTTTTCAGTTTCTTTAATAAACAATTTCGAAGAGTGCGAGTTATTAGCCCACAGCTTCCTAGTTTTCTGGTAGGGCTGCCACCTTAAGGACTGAAAACGAGCCCCCGCAGTTTTCCAACCGTACCACTGAATTACAGCTCCACCTGGAAATAATCTACTGATGACGCTGCTGCCCACCATCATGGTGTAGTCTGTCATTTAGTCTGGTCTCTCACCCTCGACCTTACCGGCATGGGTGACCCTGCCAGGAGCCGAAGCTCCCGCCGGCATTGCTCTCGGGATCACTGAAACACACAAGCCTCCCCACCACGTCAAGGTACCAGACCATGGGGGAGGAAGACGAAGTCCATACCATTCAAAAACTCATTCAAATCCTCGGGCGTGTCTGCCAAGATGACGATGTCATCAGCAAATCTCGAGTTGAAATTATTTCTCCTTGAATCTTCACTCCCACTTTAAATTTTTCTCCTATTTCCTTCATTGCTTGTTCAATGTAAAGATTGAAAAGTATGGGTGATAAGTTGCAGCCTTGCCTTACACCTTTCTGAATACCAGCTTCTCCCTCATGTCCTTCAGCTCGAATGACTGATCTCTGGTTTCTGTATAGATTGTAGATCACCCTCCTATCCCTGTACTTTATTCCAAGAGTTTTCAAAATGTCAAACAATTAACCCAATCAACGTTATCAAAAGCCTTTTCTAAGTCTACAAATGCCATGAACGTTCTCTTATCTTTCCTTATTCTACCTTCCAAAATCAGCCTAAGACTTAGTGCAGCTTCCCTTTTTCCTACATTTCTCCTGAAACCAAACTGGTCTTCACCCAACTCCGTTTCTATCTGGATGTCCATCCTCTTGTAAATTAATTATTCTACACAGGATCTTTGAAGTATGAGTAATCTTCACATCTGTCAGCTCCTACTTTCTTCGGTATAGGGATGATAACATTCTTCTTGAAATCAGAGCGTACCTCACCTGTCTCATAAATCCTACACACCAAGTGAAATAACATGTTCAGACCTTCATCTCCTATCCAGCGTAGGAACTCAATCGGTATATCATCTATGCCTGGTGCTTTGTTCCTGTTTAAGTCTTCCAATGCTCTGTCAAATGCTGATCTCAATATTAAATCTCCTTTCGCATCCTCATCAATTCCCTCTTCCCTTTCCATTACATGATTCTCAATCTCCTTTCCCAATATGTAAGCTTTCCATCGCTCAACCTTTTCCTCGCTGTTAAGAGGCTTTCCATCTGTGTCCTTTTTATGAAGCGCCTGAATAAGAGCTGTGGTCCATTTAGATGATATCTCGGTAGTTTCCCAAATGTGTTGGAGAATTAGTAAGAGAGGTTTCAGTGGTGGGTTATTGTGACATCTCCAATTATTATACTAACAGTATAAACATTATTACTGAGAGCAGGGAAATATTATCAATAGAGTTCTTTTCATACGTAGCTATTCTTTATTCATCGTATGGCTTTTAGTGCCTGGAGTGTCCCAGGACATGTTCGGCTTGCCAGAGGATGTAGCTGCTTCGAGCGGACACCCATGGGGTGAGCTACAAGTTCCACATACGTAGCTATTCCATTATTATGAAGGTATGTTGCTCCTATAATGCTGTAGCCCGGGATTCTGTCTCATAAGCAGAGCTGGTCTTTGTTTGCTGCGGAGAACGACTACTTCAGCTTTCTTGTCTTTATGGAGCCTGGACAAAAATTGGCACTTATACCTACTTATACCTTCTATATTCGAACTACCGTGGGCTCGTCGGCGGCAACAATGCCGTTTATGGCAATCGCGAACAAGGTGACACTCAGCACAGAACCATGATAAACTCCATTCTCTTGGGTATAATAATGCGATAATGTCCTACCGATCCTTACTCGTAAGAGTCGGACGGACATAAAATTCGCAATGAAAATCGGGAGATTGCCGCGGAGTCCCCACTCGTGAAGGGTGGAAAGGATATCCCGTAGCGCCATGTGGTGTCGTAGGGTTTCTCGAGTTCAAAGAAAACCGTGACTAGATGCTGCTCTCGGAGAAATGCCTCCTGTATGGCGCTCTCAAGTCGCACCAGATGGTCAGTGGTGGACATATGAGAGCGAAATCCACACTGGTACTCAGACAGGAGACCTCTCACCTCCAAGAACCACACCAGCCGACGGTTCACCATCCTCTCCAGCAGCTTTCTATAGCTGCTTACAAACTTGGGATCCTTTCCAGCCTTGGGAATCGATATCACGATCCCCTCTCGCCATTGAGATGGAAACTCCCCTTCAATCCATATACGATTGAAGAGGAACGACAGTTGTTTTGTACTGGATTAGCACAGATGTTTTAACATTTGATTCTGGATATTGTCCGGTCCAGGAACCGTATCCCTGCACAATGCAAGCGCACTGCGCAGTTCCCATTCAGAGAATGGTACATTATAGGACTCCGAAGCAGCAGTGGCGAAGGACAAGGGGTGAGCCTCTGCCTCCCGTTTCAGAGTCAGAAATGTAGGATCATAACTCCCAGAGCAGGATACATCACTGAAGTGCGATCCAATAGACCTCGTGCGCGCCTACTATGCTGCGCTCTGGTGACAAATCTATAGCTGGTGGGGATGACGCAGCTTTATACTGTAAGGTATCGCTTGATGGAAAGGAATGTTCAGTTCGTCGCGATGGAAGCGGGTAAACAAAGAGTCGAAGTAACTATTGTGTGGTTGGTTGCAATTACATGTACAGAAACAGTCCTCCCGGTACTAGATTTTTTAGTTTTCCTAATGATAAACAGCATTTAATCAGAAGGAAAGCGTGGATTACAGCAGTGAGGCGAGAGACTGTTGACAGGAAACCATGGGCTCCCAGTAAAAATGCACGTATTTGTAGTCGTCATTTTGTTAACGGAACACCTACAAGGGATCCCGACAGTCCTGGTTACATGCCCAGACTCTACTTGAAATCTACTTCATCCGACCAGCACGAACAAAAAAGGGAAACTGCAGAGGCGACGAGATACAAGAGACGGAAACTCGGATATGGAAAGGAATTAGTTGATAACCATCTCGTGAAACAATGCAGTGATGCTAGCACACAAACTGATATAATGGACGTAAGTTCAGCCAACATTGATGTCAATATGATGTTTTTACTTCATTAAGAAATAGCCTAACGGTGAAGCTACCGCCACCTCGTGAGAATACACCAATGACAGATACGTGTTATAAAGCAGACAGTGGTGTAAATGTAGATGGTTTAAGCATAAATAATGTATTCTGTGGCTGCAAATCCGTGCAAGAAAAGGACTCGCATCTCCTTGAAATAGCGGGTATAAAATTAGGAGTGTTCAGTGTTCTGTTATCCTTGGTACCCGCTATAAATTGGAATTGCTCTCTAGGCAGAGAAAAGATGCTACCGGTACTTCTCTTTCTCATGAAGCTAAAGCTAGGAATTAGTTTTTCTTCTCTTGGTATATTTTTTAATTGTCAAGGACTACAGCATCAGCCACCTTTAAATTTATTCTGCAGAATATGTTTCAGAATACCAAAATTGTATTTTCTGGCCACAGCGGTCAACTATAAAGAATACCATGCCTAATGCATGTAAAAGACATTGCACATGCATAATAGATCGCAGTGAAGTCCCTTTGAAAGACCTCAAAGTGTCCGTCAGAGGTTTTTAATGTTCTCGGATTATATGAACACCTTTATTGTAAAATTTCTTGTTGCGATCACCCCATCCGGATATATTTGTTTTCTTTCTAAATGTTACGGTGGAGGAGTGACTGATAGCTACATTACAGTTCATTCAGGCATTCTGAACTACATTCAGCCAGGTGACCTTGTGATGTGTGACAAAGGATTCCCGCAGATTAAGACGTGCCTCGAAGATAAAAACGCTGTAATGGTGATGCCCCCTTATAATCCTCAATTTTCAGCTGAGGAAATTAAAACAACATATGGCAGAGCGTCAGTTAGAATCCATGTTGAAAGAAGTATTCACAGAATGAAAGTTTTTAAAATACTGAGCAAAAAAATAACTACGGATTTATTATCTCATATAGATAAGATTCTTCATGTTATTGGAGTTTTGGTGAACTTAAGTCCTCCTATCATCAAGTCGTAAAGTAACCTGATACTTTCTCTCAGCTGAGCGAGATCCTGAATGGAATGCCAGCAACCCCCTTTCCCTAGTTTCCTACGGTCAAGGTCAACAGTGAGAACTTAAAATAGAACCGGTACCATACATACGTTATTACATTTATTAATGATGCAATATACATATAATGAAAAATCAATTCTATATTGTATTACGGGGCAGATGACCTCGTAGTTCCGCCCCTGAAAAAACAACAATAACGAACTATATTGTATTACACCATGCTTATACTATTCATGATTATTATACACAATGCATTTATACTAATTGTTACCTACACAACTTGTTACAAATATACCGTTTGAACGGTAGAAAAGATTGATATGGACAAGATCACGCTGATATGCCCTTACTCTGTGTGAAAATGAATGGTAGATAGTGTTCAAAATAAAATTTCTGCACTGTTGGAATAACACTTGAAAGGAATTTCACATTTCTTAGAATTTTGACGTTCGCACTGCCCTTGGGAGAGTATGTAAACAGGTTACATACCGGTACATTTAAATTTGAAATGTACATTGATACCTGTACCTGGGTGTAATATACATGGTTTTCCTTTAATTTTACTTCCCCATTACTATTAATGTACAAATATGGGATGTTGCACAGTTTCCTTTCAATAACAGGTTTTTCCCGGCACGAATACAGAAACTTGATCTCGAGAAGAGATGGAAACCCTTCATGATGTTCCCGTAGAGCAAGCCCATCTGGACTGCAGCAGAGCCATAGTTGTTCATATTTTACAAGCAAGCCTACCTGCCTTACCGAACATTGGAACAATGTACAGAATTCCATTATCCCATTCGTTTCATTATCCCTTCCATACCTAACTGCAGGAGTATTTATGTCTTTGGAGTTATGAATTACATACGCTAGTTTTTCGTAATCCCCACTTTGTAATGTTATGATCCTGTGCACATTCTGACAGGCGGAAATTCGAATCAATCTCAGCATGAAACCACTAGTGACATCGAGACTGTGCCACTGTCTCAAATGCAATTTCATATTTTTGCAAAATATTGAGCTTTGTACCTTTCTTCAGGGTGGAAGGTCTGAAATAAGTCTGAGTCCACTCTATCCTTTCAAAACCAACACAAACACAAACCAGCACGACATTGGAGCGGTAAATATAATTGCTTGCTTGCCTAGACTCAAAGGCAATTGCATCAGTCAGTCATCCTACGTGTTGCACAAGCATCCGCTAGGGGCACCAGCGGTCAAAATCCAGCGAGGCGCACGAGGTCTTATGGTCCGTGAGGATGTCTCCATTGATGGATACTCCAGGTATCGTCAATGATGTCGGGAGTCCGGAGATCCAACGAAGCTTAGTCCACACTTGAGATGCAGGAGTACGTGCCGTCATAAACAACACATAATTTTCCCACGTCGTTTTCTTACTCTCCCGAATCAGATATCGGGCTCTAGTACGCATCATTTTGAAGGTGATAAGGTTGACCATAGTGTTTTGCCTCCGATAGCATTTGAAAGCAAGTCAGCGATCTTTAATGGCTGCTGCAATCTCGGCCATCCACCAAGGGCCAAGCTTCCGGCGTGAGTTTCCGGATGAGGAAGATATTGTTTCCTCTGCCGCTGCCAAAATACCATTCGTTATGTAATGGTACGATCATCGACACTCTCAAAGGTATTCTCGGCAAAATCCGCACGTGCTGTGAAATTTGGCCAATCAGCCCAACGGAGAAGCCATCGACTTGGTAACTCGATGGCTCTCTGGTTCGGAGGAATAATGATAGTCGGGAAATGGTCACTATTACAAAGGTCGTCGTGCACAAACGCTGTAGCAGGGGAACCAGCGCCCGACTGCACAAGGTAATGTCGGTACTTGAATAAGTGCCATGTGCAATAGAGAAGTGCGTAGGCTCCCCTGTGTTCAACAAACACAGGTACAGCCGCCTGATCAGTCCCTCAAAATCTCTCCCTCTACCGCTAGTGGTAGCGGAGCCCCAGATGGTGTTGGGGGCATTAACATCTCCCAGAAGGAGAAAAGGAGGGGGAAGCTGAGAGACTAGATCCACCACTTGGTTGTAATCCAGTTGAGAATCAGGCGGGATGTACACGTTACAACCTGTTGCCATTACTGGCAACGAAGTACGAACTACAACTGTTTCTAGCTGAGTACGCAGCGGCAACTAACAAATTTGGTTACAAAGAGGTTGCATTCATCAGGTTGATATTTCTGAGAGATCCATCACAAACTCTACTCGTTCAACCGCCATTGGCAAAACGTCGTCTTTGATGAGGATCAAAGATGGGTGGGGGTACAATACAGATGTGTGGTTTTAGGAATGAAATGACCTATCATGTTCAAAAGCGGTTCAATAGCTATTTTTAGACCTATAGCCCATAATTTTACGATTCATGGTTTAGGAGATAACATTTTTTTCAATTTGGGGTGGTTTTTACCCTTACACCATTCTTTTGTTGAAAACAATATCTCTTAGGATAAATTATCATTTTGATTTTGCCCTATTTTTACATGTGGTATTGGTAAATATTGTTTTAGGGTTCCAATGACTTATCGTGTTGAAAGGCAGTTTTAATAGCTATTTCTTGACCTATAGACCATAATTTTCAGATATCGATATTTTCAATTTCGTGTGGTTTTAACTCCTGCACATGTGTATTGTAGATCTAGAGTACCCAGGGAGAAGAAGCTGATCATCCTGAGGGATTATGATCCAGGAAAGTCTGCTACAGGCAATCAATAGTATTTATGTTGATAATCAGGCAGCAGTGAGAGTTGATGGTAGAATTAGTTCTTCGTTCAAGCACAAACGTCTAATCCTCTCGTAGCATTTCTCATTAACTTGGCGCATACTAGAAACTTGATCCTGACATCCTCGTTGTGGTCTAAAGCCACACTGGTTTTCATTCATCTTACTCTCGGCCAATGATCGAACTCGTCTTTATACAATGCCTGACTACACTTTGCCTGGGACACTTGTCAAAGAAATGCCTCTATAATTATGACAATCTTTTCTGTTACCTTGCTTATAAATTGGGGCGATTACTGCTTTTGTCCAGTCAGAGGGTACCTTTCCTAAATCCCATGCCAATTCGATTATCCTATGCAACCATTTCAGCCCTGCATTCCCATTTCTGGCCTAATTTCATCCACCCATGCCGCATTGTGACATTGTAGTTTCTTTACCACCCTCGCATCCTGTTCCCGTTCTCATTCTTCTCCTGCATAATCTCAAAATCTGTCACATTTATCAAGTTCTCAAAGTAGTCTTACCATCTTCCCAGTGCTGCCTTAGTATCTACAATAGCTTGCCACGGTGGGTGAGTGGATAGCGTGTCGGTCTACTAACCCCAAGATTGCAGGTTCGCCCCTGGCCGTGGTAAGTGATTTTTGAAAGGCGGCAAAAATACGATACGCATGTCATACGATGTTGGCATGTCAAAGAACCCATTTGAATTCAGTAGGCCGAGTCATAATGGCAAAATTAATCTCGGGAGTTTCCGCCAACACAAAGTTCCTCATTTCTCTACTAGAAAGCGCTATAATGTTCAAGGAGCTTAGATATCTATTATCTAACCTCCTTGACTTTCATAGTGATTCAAGGAACAACGAAATTCGACATGCAAGCTACCCTCTGGGTGTCAAATTACAAAGCTTGCACCAGGCACCCGAGTCCATACGATATTATTATTATTATTATTATTATTATTATTATTATTATTATTATTATTATTATTATTATTATTATCTACAATGAGATTCCCTGAATTATCCATAACACTGCTCATTTCTCCCCATCCATTTCTCAGGAAAGTTTCCCTGCCGCTTGACCTAACTTTTCTAATTTATCTCAAAATTCCTCCCATTATTTAATTACGGACTCGACTATTGTTCGATTGGTTCTGTTCCTTTCCACTACATATAGCTCTCTGTCAGTTGGATTCCCTGTTTGGAGCCATTTTCGTAAGCCTTCTTTATACTTTCACAAGCAGACTTCACTATGTCATTCCACCAGGATGTGAGCTTTGCCTTTGCTACTTCTGGTACTACATCCCACTCTGCTTCAATGTCCTGCAATTCTTGACCATCTACTCTTTGACATTTCTCATCAATCCTTTCCATGTACACGGTCATTATATTTGTGCCGCAAACTGAGGCTGGCCAGATGCGGAGTGAGTGGACCACGCAATACCCCTCTCCGCTGACTCATATCGTTATTTCACACGTGATTTGCCATTCATATTGACATGTATCTGCAAAGCTTTGGCGTTAGTGTTGTACCTTTACTGAGTATTGTGATTACTGTGATTGTTGGTCATGTCTACACACCAATTTTGGAGCTTTTTAAATTAGAACGCATACAGATAGGTTTTCTATTTCTAGAAAACACTATCAATCGGATTATTCCGAAATCCATTACACGGCAAATTATTTGATTACGGAGAGTCAGGAATTTTATTATTCAGTTAGGCAGCAGAGAGTTATGCGTCATCGGGAAGTACGGCCACAGGATTCGACATCGAGGTCAACGATATGATTTCGAAACCGAGGGAACATTTCCAACTGTACAGTTTTAAGAAAAGGCGAATTGATCCAAACGGAAAATCTGCAAGCAAGCATCATGCGGAGAAGAATGAACTTTGTTGGCTGGAACGAACGCTTGGGCGCCCAGCCAATCAAGATGAGAGCGGGCAATAGCGGGGTGAATGCTACGTCATGGAGACGCACGGGGATTGGTCAAGCCGGCGAGAGGAGAGACTGCAAGTGGAACTCTGGAGGGGAGACGTGGCTTGTTGATATAGTGTTCGCGCGCCGAGAAGGGAGGACTATTCTTGTGACAAATTCTGTTCCGAACGACAAACATTTATTACGTTCCATGGTGAACGTCGTCAAATCTGTATACTCCACAGACCGTTCGTCATGGGTATTGCACGTGCTGCAGTGTTATGGAATGCCGTGTATCGTGGCTCTAGGATTTAGATCCGCCAATGAAACAGTATAACTTCAATTATATTCGCAACGCATCAAGCAACGTAGAAGCTGACGATCTACATTCAACAACATTCTCAACAGAATCAACTAGCACGTGGGAGAAAGCATCTCCAAGGGTGAGCGGTACTGGCCTAAACGCACTCTCTCTATTTTGTTTAATTATCTCCGTTAATTCAGTAAATTCAAGCTGGGAAATAATCTTAACATCTGTAAATTCATCCAACCTCCAAATTCAAATACTTTGCTCGTTGTAATGATAAATTCGTTATGCTCCATTTTTATTATTATTATTCAAATTACCACTGATATGTTTTTTCTGACAATTAAATTAATTCCCTACATAATGCAATCTTTGATTCCAGTAGGTAGCATTAGATATAAAACAACCTCCTTCTCCCAATGCAAATGTTATCTGGGTTAATGATTCCATCATACCACGCAAGCTAGGGATTGATAGAAATAGAAATTTAGGTTTCAACTTAGTGTTGGCACCTTGGCGCCCAATCAATATATCATTATTAGACTTAGTAGTTAATGGTAAGCACCCGTCAGGGAAGCCGTTGCACCTGTGGCAGCAAAACGTGGGACTTGTTGTGGTTTTCATCACAGACCCCGCAAAACGGTTACAGTGGTTGTAGTGGGGGTGATAAGTAGTACAGTATAATGGACGTAACTTTCCGGTCATTTTCCCGTAATGATAATAATGAATAGGGAAATGGCTATTTACTAACTACAGCACTGACACGTGTAGTTTACAAACGAATTTTAAATTATGATGGGAAAGAGGAGTACCGGTAGGTGAAATAAAAGACACTGCCTAGGGCCTATATGTTATTGGCTGTTAGGAATGTAGAAACCACTAGTGTCGTCTTTTGTCGCATAGCGCCGTCGGAAATTGATCAGAGCACTTTGGGAAACTTTGGCTGTCCCGAGTTCTTGAGGTAGCATTAGTGTCATTTATCGCCACATAGCACGCTCAACGATAACATTTGGAATAAATGAAGGTAAATTTGAAAGCAACAACGCTTATTGTAGCTGTTAACCTCAATGTACTGCACCAACACCATCGCACTTATACAGAGGCATAATATTTTCATGATGATTTAGGGTTTATAATAAGAAACACTAAGCCATTCATTAAGACCAGTACCTGCATAAAACTTTATACTGCCATGGTGAGATCCAAGCTCGAGTACGCCAGCCAAGTATGGAGTCCCTGGCAGAAAACATGCATTAAGTACATTGAGCAAGTTCAAAAGAAATTCCTCAGATATTTACACCTCAAAATAACGGGCAATTACCCACACATGGTACCCTACGGTGAACTTTTGTTGAATTTCGGCATGACTAGTTTGGAGTCTCGAAGGCGAGTGAATGATATGAAATTCCTTTATAAAGTCATTAACGGTCAAATTGATAACTCATTTTTCCTATCACTCCTAAATTTCAACATCCCTCGCTTAACTACAAGATCAACCATAACATTCAAAACTGATATAACCAATACCACTTCACATAACAATTCACCTGTATGGAGGCTTTGCAGTATTTACAACGATGCGGTTCGTGTAAACTGGAAACTAGATTTCTGTCTCTCAATCAGACCGTTCTTGGAAATTATAACCCAGTCACTCTAATTCATACTTGAAATAAAATTATCACACATAACAGAATGTACAATGTACTCGTATATATGTGGATAGGCCTGTTCCCTAGTTATTGATGTTACCCATTAGTTTATTATGTAATAATTCCAAAACCTGTTTTTATATTTGGCATTAGATCATATTTAGATTTAGTTTTTATATTATCTTTTTACTACTATGCATTTTGATCTGTGTGAACTTATTAGTTTTAAGAATTACATTAAGATATTAATACTTAATGCAGACATATCAGGAAATGTATCTTACTGTGTAGGTGCACTATTATTGGGGCGCACACTGAGCCCTGTTGTGTACCATCAACAAATAAATAAATAAATAAATAAATAAATGATAACTGTTTTAAGAGGCCTAAGAAATCTTCTTGCACTAATTACTCCCAGTGACTGCAATTTATAAGCAGCGCAAGATTTAACTATTTTTGCAATTCTGCACCAGAACACTGGTAGGTGCGACGTGATGCAGCCCACATTGGCAGCCAACAATGGACTTATTAAAATATTCTTACAGTTTCACTACTACGGACATGAATGGTTCTAGGGCCTTAAGATTATCATTATATTTGGTGCACACAAGAAACTTTGTATTTCTGTTGAATTGAGATCTCATTTCGTCTCCGTGATCTAGGTAAAAGTTTACTAACGATAAGGACCAACATTCAGACAACAGCAGGAGAAAGTTATATGAATCTGACAAGAATATTCTTGGTTTCGATAATGCATTTCTTGATCTTGTCGTTGGGATGGGCGTCATCCTGCGAGAGGAGATTGATGGCTTCTTGGACGTGAACTTGTAGCTCTTGTAGCCCTTCGTAGAGGCGTGGCACATCGTCCAACTGTTGCTTCATCACGGCGATGACTTCGTCTCTCTCCTGGACAATAGCCTTCAGTGTGAGGAGGACACACCGCAGCCTCGCCTGAAACCAGATCACACTTTTGTTGTTAACCATGGCTGTAGTTATTGAATAAGCCAATAACCTAGATGTTAGGCCCCTTAAAACAACAACAATAGTTGTTGAATAACCTCTAAGCCTCAAATACAATACTTCAATTCCCAACAGTTTGAGCCCACTAAAATATACCAAAAATTGCTTCATGATTACTCGTAATCTTTCTTTGGTTTCAAGCAACATGTAAAAATTCCACATCAGTGCCGGTATGTGGTCGGACTTGTCATTACAATAACGATTTTTGTTATGATTATTATTATTATTATTAATAAAGGGTTGCGCAACATATGCAAAGCACACGATAATGAACACCGTGCGATGAACGCACAATTCACCACTGCTACTTCCATTGAAGTAGCTGCATTTAAGTATACATAATATGCTTTCGTGCGAACACATCACTTCCACCGCAATCGACTATTGGTAACACACCCGTCGCTGCACATGGTAGATCCAATAATAGCATCACGCTATAATAATCTATCTATATATATATAACAAAGTCCTTGTTTCATGGATGTTACGGGTAATCTCAAGAACCATTGAATGGACTTTGATGCGGTTTTCACCATTCTGTAAAGGATATCTCGAGGAAGGTTTCTGTAGGAAATAATTTATTTATGATCAAAGGAAGCCAAGCAGTAACGATTTCAGTGGAATAGTCGAAAAAGAACCTGGCGTCCGTGCGCTTTTTAAGCTAACGCTGGGCAAACCGTTAAAAATCAATATACTATGAGTGTTAGAATTGTTCAGCATGAAAAGTTCTAGAAAAAGGTCCGCGACAGCATATCTCTATCTTCAATACATCGGCCACTGTAAGTGTATTTACGTTTTCATTTCTTCCAACAATCTCCATTCAATTACTGAGGAGATAGTTTACGAACTAGCTAGGGGCGAGCCTATCACCCCAGTTACAGCCTAGCTAGCGGGCGAACCTATTATCCCAGATACAGCCAGCAGCAAACTCTCGAGTCATGTTAAGACTTCAGAGAAGAGTGGTTGTGTTTGGAGTTTCCCTGGAAGTGCAACTCAGCTTTTCTTCATTCCGCCTGTGAACCTTTCGTTCCGCAAAATACATAGTCAAGTTAAGATTGAACGGAAGTGGGATTTGAGATTCATGCACCTCGCCAATCTTAAATTACGTCTCACAAAAATTCGTTACACATGCATCTCCATGATATATAATTAATAGTCCAGTCAGTGATTTTAACCCATCCTGCCGAGGCGTAAAACGGATATAGGTCATAGTTCATTGATATCGAAAAAAAGCGCTCATCACGTAATGCATTCGTAACTGTTCCCGGGCGGGTTGCTAGTAACATAATAATAATCCATCCTTCCGGGCATACTAGGAGTAGGTGACCAAAGTGGCTCCTGAAACATTTTCAAGGTCATCTTATCTTAGGTGAAGTCAGGGGGGATTCTCCAAAGGTCACGTGACGTCATTCGGACCTATGGACTGTGGCTGTGGGGAAATCCAGGACCGGCTCGGCCCCGGTTCCAGACAACCAGCTTGCTTACTGGCGGCTACCTCTTCTTTTCATGGGTGAGGGGGTGGGCGAAAGTGCCGCGTGGCCGACATGCTGTCATGAGGCTATGAACTCTATCAGGCCGCTTCGTTTAGGTTAGGGAAAATGGGTATGTAAGTAAGACGAAGGGCCAGGGAAAGAATCCCATAGGCAGAAGGGAAAGGGCATAGTGATGGTATTCAGATAGAGCATTTAGACAGAGATGATTTTCAGGCAATTGAGTACAAGATTATTGGGTTTTTGAACCAATTTGTGTCTTCAGTTGGTAAAATGAATAGTATGAATGTATCGTCTGTTGAGAGAGCATGTAAGCTGACAACGGTCACAATAGCATTGTTATATAAGAGTATAATGGTAAAAACAACTAACCTCGAATCGATTTCTTTTTACTATTCCAAAATGTGTTACGTTGTTCTACCTTCTGATCAATGCATATGTATAAACGACAGATGTTTTTCAGCAGGTCTATGTCCTGAAGCAAATTTGCCATGTGCAAAATTTATTGAAATGACTGATATCTCAGGTGGATTTGGTGCAATGTTATCGTTTCATTTACGGTTGGAATGTCAATGTCCAAGTATTTCACACATCCTATAATTATTTATTAATTCTCGTTTGTGACCTTTCATTTATTGAAATTAATTACTTTTTGTAAGGATATTCATTTTCTTCTTGGTTTTTGTTAAGATAGTTTCTAAGATTTTCACGCTGCCGAAGTTATCATTGATATGACGAAACCTGTCCGTGTTAATTTACGTTCTAGTGTTTGACAGGCGGAGATTAATATCAGTCAACACGGATAATATTCATAATGGTTAATGTGCATTTTATCTACGATTTGCAGCACGTTATTTTGATGGACTTATCCCAATTTTGAGACGACGAATCACATGACGTGAAAATCACGGTCATTCTGCATCACACAACATGAGACGATTGTAGTCATCACCGTCGTCCTATTTTACACAACGGCTGGCACAAACCCTGCATGTTCGTGTACGTAGGGCACATTTGAGGTGTGTCATTTATATGTTTGTGATTGTTGTTTTATTTTTGTTGTAAGTTTGTAATTGATTTTCTCGATCTGTGATATTTTTCAATTTCAACTTAAATTTCGATTTAGAGTTTTAACGTAACGTAAAATATTGGCGTGACACCAACATAACTTAGCTCATCTATATTAGTGATTTATTGAATTTCGTGTCTTTATTCGTTGTAGAACCATTAGTCACTGAAGTAGATTCAGTGTAATTATGAATTATTAAGTGGAATAGTTTGCGTAGGGACGGATTTACGTGTCACGATCTCAGCTTGCTTTGAACACTAATGATTGTTGACAGGACTTCAAGAGGGGATCCTAGTAATAAGCTAGGGTGTTGTTTTACTACAGGAGTGTTAATCTTTAGAGCAGTTTAGAACGGAATAGCCATTCAAACCCCTTATAGAGTAAGATAAGAATCTGATTCCTTAAAATACTTTTTAGTGAAATTTTGCACAAGTCTGGGCTGTTTATTCATTTTTAGAATTGCTTTTCCTGCAGATGTGTACTTCGGACTGTTTTCTTAACCAACCTCTCCTAACACCCGATACTTCTTGTGCTGGAGCTAGTCAGAAGACACATCTGATCCTCTCCCTGTATGATCTGTGGCGGCTGTTCTTGGTTCGCAGTCCCACGATTTTCCGGACTAACGGGCTCACTATAGAGGTTAGTTCTAAGAGAAATGAAATGTTTGGAAAGTTAAGAATCAAAAAGGAAGGAAGCTTTTAGTTTTACGTGACCGTTAATCATGCGATCATGAGCCACGGGACCTCCTTTTTACGTGGAATCCGAACCACAGGACATGGCATTTCACTTCGAAAATCTCACATGCATTGACCAGGAATCGAACCCGGTCCACCTTGGTGAGAGGCCAACAGCTTGACCGCGGCACCACCACGACCCTTAAAAAGTTAACAATAGAAAGCAAGTTTAACATCACCTTGTACGAGGCTGTTCGAACAACAGCCTTTTTAACAGGTGCTAAGAAAGCAGCAAAGCACCATAAAATCAATACCGGTAGTCATCCTCATTTTGAATATTGAGAACAGCCTTTTTACGTTGGACAGAAAGAGGGAGAGGAATACACAGAGAGCCTGAATTTAATGGCTAAAAGCAACAAACATTTACCTGTACAAACGGGATGACATCGAGCGTTTTTCCACTCTCACCTTCGACAAAAACTTCGAACCAATGGTTATACCAAGATTCTCTGTTATCAGTCCGATAAAATGGTCTTATTTTCGTAGGCAAATAAGTTATATCGTTTCTCGTCTTTCCTCACCATTTAATTTGAGAAAGACAAAGGTGCAAGCCCATTCAGTATTTACTTTTAAAGCTGCAGAGAATAACATACTTGCAAATTGAATTTAAATACTGGTAGGCAGGACTGTAAAAACAATTTTGGATTCAGAATTTTATCGGAGTTAATGCCCACTGCAAAGTCGTGTTTGCAAGCAGGAACGAACATCTTCCTAAAGAAGCGGTGCCATGACGAAAATTCAAAAAGATAGAAACAGTTAAAACATAGTTTTAGAGAAAAGGGTTAAACTGTTCCTTTTTCAAAATTTAGCAGACATGCATTATTCTGCATGCATACATACTTCATGACTAAACTGCATGCATCTAAAGGCTCGTCTGACAAGCCGGCGAGTCTGCTGGGCAAGAACACCATAAACTGATTGATGACTCGTGGCCAAAGACGTGTTTCAAAGCGCTGTTAATTCCCCACAGGTAACGGCTGGGTTTACAGGCCCAGCCTGAGCTCCTAACTTGTTGAGCTATTGAAGAAAACCACTATTCTGTAATCATCTACTAATCAGTGAACCAGAGACAAAGGAAGTTATGTTACCTCGTGCAGAGTTAACGCCAGACGAGGGTAAACGAGTATGTCGCTTACACCAGAATTAGGGGGAGTTCTGCCTGTGCACACGACCTTTGGGGAAGGAGAGGTGTAGCACTGTGGACCAATGATATTTATACACGCATGCGCAGTAGTAAGTTAATGCTCACGACACTACCCTTATCTGGAAGACGATGAACAGTGCTGGTAGTAGGAGACCAACTTGTGCTGGTTTGGCTCTTTTGTTGGGTTCAATCGACCTCGAGTTATAATGGGTGTTATGGTTGACCTTGCGATAACGGCTAGCATGGAAGTGTCCTTGTAACTAATAATAAGGTTTATCTTGGTCATAACTCAACTGTCACAAACATGTTTGTGATGCAATAACTGTTTTACTTGTAACTAAATATGCGATGTTTTAGCCATGCACTAACTGATAACGTGGAAGTTATGGATAACTGTCACAAACATACTCGATGCATACTCGCTTTAATGATACCGGTGACCTGTCCCGCAGTCCCTGTGGCATTTGTGGCTGAATACACTCCTATAGAACACAAGGTTTGTAACAGTGTTCAACATTACCGCTGTAGAAACCAGCTTTAGCTAGCGTAAATCACGATGGTTAACATTAAAAACATTACAATATTAAAGAATGATTGCAACCGATACGTGTTTGTGTGAGATACCGGTAATCGATCAGCTCATTGTTTGACAGATTGGATTTAAATTGACATAATTTAATTGTGATTACTAAATTGATTACAACATCATACCACCGAAAATAGTTCAGATGTGATTATAGTCTTGGAAAATATATAATTTGTAATTCTATAAAATAGCATCCTCTAAATGTGAAGCGCTGAGTGAACATTGTGGAACAACTGGGTCATCTACAATGATACAACCTATGACAGCGAGAACGGGTGTTGGAGAGAGCTTGCCACAAGGTTCGGATACTGCAGGCTGGTTACCATGGGTTGCAATGCAGTCTCAAGTGTACACTACGTGGAAACGGATGAAAACAGTAATTACTTACATATTATCTCCGAGGCTTGTGTTGGGCTTAGAGCATATGTATTATGACAAATATACCACACTCTTCAAATAAAAGCAGTCTAGTACTACATCGATCGTTGTTATCTATCACAAGCTGCTACAGTATTTCGCCAGGTTATGGGCCAAGTCTACGGAAAACTGCGCATAAGTGGATTGCAAGTCTGTTTAACTAACGATCGTGTGCTTTGAGTGTGTGGTTTATAAAATAATAAAAAATAAATTTTAAAAATTATAAACCATTAGTGTATATTACATTGAGTGATGAGGACAGCCAAATTATTCATTTTGCATATTTGAACAATGCATGACAGGCTCTGTCGAGACAGATCCACATTCTGCAGTAGAAGACGAAAAATATACGGAATACATTATACAAGGGATTGCAGCAGACTTCAGGCTGGGGAAATGAAATTTCTGAGGACAATGCTTCAGAAAATGAGACGTGATAAGACCCAGAATGAAAAGATCCGTGAAGACATACAAGTGAAATCCCTTAAGGAAATTATAGCAACATCAAGTTTGAGATGGTTCGGTCACGTGAAGAGAATGGATCTAAAGAGAGTAGCACGGAAATGGTTTGATAAAGACATAAAAGGAAAGCGACCTAGGGGAAGACCAAGGACACGAATGGATCTTCCAAATAAAAGGTGATCTGGTGGGTAGAGGAGAGAAATTGTGTGAAGAAGAAGAACAGTACTTGCATAGACTGAAATGGGCAGTGCTCTGGGAAAGTGGAGACGGTTAAATGATGATGATGATGATGATGATGATGATGATCGTGGTAGACTAATGATCCGTCACATCAACGCAATTATGATGCGTGGCCCTGGTAGGCCACTTGAAAACTACGAGATTGCTGCAGTTTGCTGGTGAGCCTTCAAGAAGCTTATTCAGGGGTTGCCAGAGCGCTCGAGGGCCGTGACGAGACAGATTTAAAGGTGGGATATGTAACTGGGAAAATGCTTGACGAATGCCACATTCTTCAAATAAAAGCACTCAGGTGTTACATCGATCGTTGTTATTTATCATCAGCTGCTATTTCATAAAGAACACGACACAAGGTGTTCACTAGTCTAGAACACTCAACGCCATGTGGTAAGTGTTGGGAGGGCGCTTGTGGTTGTGGGCCCAATTTACAGCTCTAACCAGATCAACATTTATTTATTCTGCATTTTGACTTCTGAATGATAAAGGCTAACTAAAATGACTGTGCCCCAAAATCCGGCTTTGCGTGTGTACTACAAGAATTGAAAGCGTTGAAATTAAGTGTGGCCATTCACATGCGATGCCTGTACATGCACATCGAAATTGAACCTCATTGTTGTGGCATGAAACCGAAGAACAAACGCAATTTCCTGAATGTAAGTAATGAGACTGTACTCACCTCCTGCATCTCGCTGCGGTCCATCACTTTTTCTAGGGCCATCGTGACCCTCTTGATCTCGTTCTCTTGGTCGATGATGATGCACGCCTGTTCGCACTTGTATCGCTCGCAGGCTTCGCGTTCTCGTTCCGACTGGGTGAGCAAGGCCGCCAACTCCTCAAACTTGTCTCGGTACGCATCCTTCTCGGCCAGCACGTCACCCTGAAGGGCCTGCAAGTGGTCGCTGGTGGCCCGACAGGCGTCTCGCTCGTCGGCCAGGGTGTCAACCAAATCTGCGACGGCTTGGAGCTCATTAACCGTGGCCAAGAGATGATCGCGCTCAGCACGCAGCTCCTCCACCTCCATGCAACATAATTGAAGCCTCTCCAACTCGGGCTCCATGCTCTTACATAGCTCCAGTTGTCTCCTAAGGTCTTTGTTCTCCTCCTCCGCCTCCAGGATCCGGTTGGGGTCTCCTGTCTCCCTCATGAGCCTTTGCTTCAGAGCTTCCACGGACGCCTTCTCAGCCAAGAGCGATTCTCTCTCCTCCGTCATTCTCCTCAGCGCGTATTCAATATTTGAGTCCTGCATCCTGTCTCGATCTTCACTCGGGCCACCCTGTTGTAAACGCTTGAGTTGATCTTCCAGCTCTTTGTTTTTCTCCTTCAGCCTCCGATTCTCTTCCTTCAGAGCTTCGGCCTCTTGGTCTCGATCTTCACTCGGGCCACCCTGTTCTGGACGCTTTAGTTTATCTTCCAGGTCTTTGATTCTCTCCTGCAGCCTCCGATTCTCTTCCATGAGAGCTTCGACCTCCCTCTGGTCTCGACCTTCACTCGAGCCACCCTGTTCTGAACGCTTGAGCATATCTTCCAGCTCTTTGATTTTATCCTGCAGCCTCCGATTCTCTTCCTTGAGAGCTTCGACCTCGTGGGCTTTATTCATGAGCTCCGTCACCTTACCCTCCATGTCATCGTAGCGGTCCAGCCTCGCCCGCAGCCAGGATGTCTCATCGGTGAGCTGCTGTGACTTGCGTTTCTCCAGGTTGGCTTCCTCTTGACTGGCTTTATTTTCTTCGCCCAGCCGGCCAACCTGCTGCTTCAGAGAATCCCGCTCTGCTTTGAGGGCATCTCGCTCTTTCTTGAGGGCCTCCATGCCTTCCAGCTGCGCCTCCAACTGCTTGACGCGGGCCTTCAGGCGGTTGGCTTCTTGCTTCGCCTCTTGCAACTCCACCGGATCATCTCGCCAAGAGTTGGGATCGGTTTCAGTGAGGGCCACCTCCTCTCCGGTGTCTGGAACAGCGTACCTTGCCTCCAGAACATGCTGGGATTCCCTCAGGCGCTGGAGAGCTTCATTCCTCTCCTGGGTGATGCGTTCCTGTGAGCAAAAGAATATTTCAGATTAGATTACATTAGAATACCCTTAGCTCCAAATCTCGGATAACCTGAGATTGGGACGAGAGTATTGTTTATTCCAACCATCACCTGATACATGTGATTATTACAATGTTTACATAAAATGTAAAAATAAGTCAAAATCTTACAACTAATTTACATTGTAAACAATTAACAAGACACTAACAATGAATCTTAATTCTGAACTAACTTAATCGTATCCTAGTCGATACAGAGAGGCTCTCCTAGACTTGAACTAAGTTTTATGGTTTAGGAAACCATCTCCTGTACCTGTATGCTTAAATCACGTGCATCTTTATTCTGGTTCTCATCTGTCGCTTTCCTATTCCACATTCCCCTGATGATATTAAAAAAATTCGCTAATTGACCTGCCTTCCTCTCTTCCCGTTTTAGTAATTTCATTAAAGTGTGATACTTATTTTCAATTTCTATTCTGTTTAAATCAGACTTGTCTGCAAACTTTGCTCTTATCATTTTAATCTCATTCCATTCCTTGATCAGGTGTGCTGCACCCATAACCTTCCCACAAAACAGGTAAAAGTCCTCTTTTCCTACTTCTCTCAATGCTTTGTTCTTATACACCCCCATTAACCACCAAATTATCCCTCTCATTTCTATTTTCATTATACGTTCAGGCTTAATGCTCATACATTTCCTTATCTCGCAGAACTCCGTTAAGGTTCTCCTGTTGGCACCCTCTTCTCTCAGTACCTGCAACTCTATGTCATTAACACTTCTGCACACTTTTTTACACACCCTACCTTCCTCTCTTCGTAAGTCCCTATCCCATAGATAACCCATTCCTAATCTTTCCAGTATATTTCTTACTCCGTCCACCCAGTAGCCCTCTTGCTGATGCTTCATTTGGTGCAGGTAAGCTAACTTTAAAATTTCACCCCCTCCACCCACTTTCAGACGAATCCAAGTCTGTATGATCCTTTTTATAATATGTTTTCGAATATTTAATCCTCACACAACATTCTTGCTCCGCAATTCGCCGTGCAATTAGGTAGCCCCAAATTTATCTTAGCAAACTTACTTACAATACTGTCCAGGGTTGCCGCTCCTTCTTCTAAACCCCATACTTCCACTCCATATAGTACTCTTGATACGATAAGTGCGTTAAATACATCTATATGAACATTGTAGTCAAGATTCAGTAACTTACGTTCTAACACTTAAACACTCGCCAATGCCGCTAGCCCTTTCGATTTTGCCGTTTTTAATTTGTTCAGTCCATTTTCCATTACTCGCCAGTATCGTCCCTAGATACTCACATTTTCCCACTGTCTCTAGCTTTGACCCATGCATGAACCACTTTTCATTCTTAGCCAGTTTAACTCCCTTTTTGCACACCGTAACTTTGCTCTTTCGCGGATTAATTCTTAAATACCAGTCCTCGCAGTATTTCACAATCTCATCATTACTATGTTGCATATTAGGAGGTGTTAGAGCGAGCAGAATGAAGTCATCAGCAAACGCTAGGCCAGGGTTATCATGATTGTCCAAACAGGGGCTGGACCGTTGCTCAAAGCCCTTTGATTCGAAAATATCGTTAATGAATAGCAAAAAGAGCACCGGTGATAATTTGCATCCCTGTCTTAATCCTAAATTAGACCTTATCTCTCGTACAATTACATCCTCTTTAATTTTAATTGCACATTTCACTTCGGAATACACATTCTCATTTGCTCTTATCATCTTATGTGACACCCCGATCTTTCCCAGTTTCGCAATGACAGCTCCCCTGCTCACTGAATCAAACGCCTTCTCCAAATCAATTTCTGTGATGTACAGCTTACCTCTTTTCCTCCTTATGTATTTGTCCATCAACGTTTTTACCACCATTATATTGTCACTGGTTCTCATCCCTTTTCTAACCTCTGTCTGGAGTCTCGAGAACTCTGCCCTCGCCATTAAACGCTTGGTTAAAACCCCAGTGTACATTTTGCTCAGATTGTCAAGCACAGTTATGCCTCTATAGTTGCCTGGGTCAAATTTTTCTCCACGTTTCTTATATATTGGGCAAATTATCCCCTCCTGCCACGTCCTCGGGAATTTACCTCATTCAAAAATCTTATTAAAGATTTTTACCAATCATTCCAACATAAAACTATTTTTACCCATCTCTTGCCAAAAATCGTTTGTTATCCCCGAAATAACACCTGACTTTCCTCATTTACTTTTTTCCATTACTTCCCTAACTTCATCTATTGATATGCCTTGGTCCAGCATAGGCAGAGCGAACTCCAGCCCCCTCGGGACGCCAAACTCATCTCTATTTCTCCAATTATCTTTAGTATTTAACAGATTTTTATAATATGTAATCCATACTTCCTCACTAATCGAACTCCTGCCACCACTTCTGCGCCCTCTACAGTATGAATTTATCCTGTTCCACACTTTCCTACAATCATTGGATTTAAAATCTTTGTTTAGTGCAGATGCTTCTTTCACCTTCCACTCATTTTAGGTAGATTTCATTAGAAAGCTAACTATTGCAATGGGTACCATGTTTCGACTTCCAGAATATTTCGACATATCATCGCGTTTCACATTCCCCAGACCCCAAAACCACCGTCAGTTCAAAAGTTTATATATAATTTATGTATGTATGTATGTATATATATTGAACCCATGTGCTATTGGTTCAAGCGTCGAATCCATATATTATTTGCAAAAGAAGAGAGGAAATAATACAGTCTTTAGAATGACTTAGAAAGATTTTAAGAAGTGGGCTGTTATAATGTGGCGCAAGAATGGGTGACCACGAGTCATGCGGACGTGAGATCATGCTTGACGCATCGATAGGAGCTGGCTCATGATTATAAATAGAACGATAAAAACTTTCCACGACGAGTAAGAGAGAAGAGGTTTCGGAAATCGACCTTACTCAGCTAGAAAATGACAACCTCGCAATGGTGCAAGAAGAGAAATAATTAGAATTAAGCCATTTGCGAGCATTTAATTAATGAAAGAAACATATCATTGTTGATCATTCTGGAATAGAGATTTTTGTGTGGGGAAAAAGTTTATAATATTTGCACAGGAAAGAACTGCAGACGAAGCGTGACGTCGTTAGTAATTCCCCGAGATCAGAGTTGGTAGGGATGGAAAAATAAATCTCAACGCCCACATATCTGAGGAGACAAATTATTTAATATCTTGGAATTGTATGATCGATTTTCATGATCAAAGAAACCAGTTTACGTTTAGAACAAGAGTTTTCCAGAGATATATTTTTCAAAATTATACGACCATTACTTTAGAAGTTAGTGCTGGAGAAGACGCGGATTTTATCTTTTGCCGCCGATTTGGATATAAACCCTGGTGGTGCCAGGAGGAGTATGCAGTCTTTACCAGACCTTGAGAGGTCGTGTTACGCTGTATCACCAACGAGCACCCCGTATGGGAGTGGCCGTGCAGTATCGTCATTAGTATCGCCGTGTGAAGACACATTAGAATCCTAGTATAGGAATAATATCGGCAAGCTTCAGACTTTATAAAGTCCACAAGTATAGTCAAAGTTTAGGCCGTGGACTTGAGAAATAACAGGCGATAGGTACTCGAAGATAATAGTTCAGTTAAAGAACCGACGCATCATAAGGTTTCGAAGTACCCAAGGAAAGTGAAATAGACAGTCTATCTACGTTAAGGAACCCAAGCAGGGTAGAACGAAATAGTAACGCCTAGTGTTCCGGAAATTTAGGAACTAGAGCGCAGGACGATAAAATCAGGAATTGTAGTTCCAGGCTTTGTCTAGGTAGACAAATGAACAGTAAACATTGGGTATTACTCCAATAAGCTACAAATCAAAGTAACAGAAAGTACAACGAAATTACTAGGTAATCGATAAACAGTTCGAACGATCGAGATAGTAATACATCAAGGACAGACTTTTATTTAGACGAACAAGTAGCGTCTAGCAAGATACGAAATCGTGCAGGAAAGTTATAGGAGCCGATAGTCAAACCCAGGATTAGAAGATCAGCCGTTCCAGTGAGGTGTAGTTCGATCGAGACTTTCCATCATCTCGTCAGATTAGGAAGCCGACGTGCTATAGTGCATCCCTTGGAAACGGGAAAGGAAAAGAAATCACGTGTGTAAGGCGAATAATTAACGCCCAAGTGATAAAATTTTTATGTAATGTAAATATAGTGAAATTTTTTAGTGTAATATTTTAGTGAATTGTATTGTGTTAAGTGAAAACGAATACAAAATGGTATTCGTTATGTTCCAAGTGATTAAGGTAAATATTTTATGTGCTGTTGAAGAAGTGTCATTGAGTGTAAATGTAACCATCAAAATGGCTTAAGAAAAAGTTGGTGGGCGAAAATGTTCCATCGCTGTAGAATTCGGTCGCTGACCGTACCGTCATGTGAGTAACTATTTTCATTATTATGTGTTTGGGAAGATTTGCGTATAATCCTCATGAGAGAGAGAGTAGGGATATTTAATAACAGGTGAAAGAAAGATTGCGCGATCTGAACGATTAATTTGAGAGAAATATAATAAATATGTGAAATATAAATGAATCCCTTGTGGAATATATTCAGTAAATTATCAGTGTAATTGATAAATGGTATAAATATGAGAAAGCAAGCGTAATAATAATAATAATAATTATATAAATGAATGAATATTGTGATGAATTTTATATTGAAAGTGGTAGCTTCCGAGCACCTTTAGATGAATTAATACATGTTATGAATACATGTTTCTTTATGGTAAAAATAATTATTGTTAAGGGAAGGAGAGTAATATATTTTGAGATGTAGATCAAACGTTGATTCTGAATTTATTTAGTTCTTTGAAGGCAACTTGGCTAATTAATGTATAAGCGCCATGTTGCGCATTGAAGTAATTTATCACGCTAGGAATGCGTTGAAATGCTCGGTAAAAGTAATTATGGGGGACAGTTAGTCATGGGGAATGAACTATATAAGCCCTCAAAGTAGTGATAGTGATCACGAGGCATTGTGTGTTGTATGTTAAAAGGGTGCTATTTATGTTGTATTATGAGCGCTGGTAAAAGGCGAGGCCTGCCCTAAGTCGATAATGTTATAAGTCCTCCAAATTGGGATACTGCTCCCGAGGCATTTGAAAGGATCGAACTCAGAGTCGTCCGTGTTGAAGCCCTTTATATTGGTTGTATTATTGAATTTTCTTACCCGCTAATGAGGACACTTCATAATTATTATATACCGAAGCTATGAGAATAGGTCTGTTGAACCTCAATATATGGTTTTATGAATTTGTATTAGAAGCCTTGTCATTCAGAGAATTGCATTTGAAACAGCTGTGTGGAAAGCTGATGTAGCCAGTCCCTTGTGAAAGCGAGACTGTGAGCTCTCTTCTCTCCCTGCAATAAATCACGCCAAGTAGTTAAGATTAGACCCTTACCCGCTGGTAGTGCGGTAGGTTAGGACGGACTGTCTGAGTCATAATATACACAGAAGTGTTTAAAGATTGTTTGAACGACCCGGTCTTTGAACCGAGGTCCCTTTATATCCATTATTATCACTTGCAGAGTTCAGATCGTTGCTTTCTTATAATATAATGGTCTTTTAAGTCAAAAATGATAAATCCTTAACATTATTGTTAAATGATTCAGTGATTCACGAGTTCTATTGAAGGCATTAGATTCCGGGAGTAATCTTAAGTTTGACTTGTTCAGTAGTCTTCTATAGCTCGGGAGTACGCAGATTTTTCCCAATCACGGTAGTGAGTTGTTAGTTTGAGAGAGAGGGATGGTAACATGTGAGCCTTGTGAAAGCCCAAAATTAATTGATGATTAGCCATACTTTGATAATTATGATTAAAAGATATACTCATGTAAATAGTTATTGATGTGTATTAAATTGATACCACAGTGTATGTAAACATTACCGAGCCATTTGGAGCTCGCTATTTTAAAGAATTTGAATTGACACCATATGGAAGTGAAACTTAGTGGAAGTTTGTTGGTTTTTGGAAAACCAGTCATTAGGATTTGTAAATTATTTTATATGAATTCCTTGTTCAATTTCGGACAAGTGTAAAGTGGAGTGTCAGTACTTTTATTTGCTTAATTTTTGTAGCGCCATATTTTTGGATAATTAAAGATTTTAATAGTAGGATTTGATTTTTATTTTTGGAAGTGTATCCTTTACTTAATCCAAAGTGTGTAAGTCACAGAGTGGGAGAACAAACCATGAACCCTGATAATCCCGATTGAGCATTGCTGGCAAACTGTGATTTGCATATTTCATTGTTGAATGGGCACAATATATATATATCAGTTTCTTGTGGACACGATAACTGCCGTAATTTTGCACCAATCACTTTGAATTTTTTACATAATATGTACACCTATAAAATCTCGGTCGAGTTCGTTACTGGGCTAAATCGGTCGAAGGGGGTTAAATGGGTTCTTTTTTCGAAAAAGTGAAATATTGCTATAACTCTCTTAATATGTGAAATATCGAATCCGTTCAAAGTTCATACTATGTGTCGGATAAAGCCCAAAAATTTATGTTTGAAGAGTTTTTTTATAGCACCAACCATTGACCAAAGGGGTGGGAAAAAGTGTTTTTTTTTGGGGGGGGGGGAAACATTAATCATATCTCTCTTAATAGGCACAATATCAAAACCGTACAGAATGGACAATATTCCCCTAATAATTTCCTAAAACTTTTGTCTGAAAGAATTTTTGATATGACCCATCATTACGCCAAGGTATGAGAAAAATGATTTCGGAATTATAAGAAAATGCCAAGAGCTATCAGTGGTTGCCATGGAAACACTACTAAATTGATGAGGGATGAGCCATCAGACGTCGCCATGACAACGCACTTGCACGAGATCAGATTCAGATTCAGTCTTCCATCTGACTAAGTGTGAAGCGGCTTCGGTGACGTAACCGGTAGCATGCTGAACTTCTTTGCCCAAGGTCACGGGTTCAAAGCCGACCAAAGTCGTCGGATTTTCTAAGAGCGCGAAAATCCCTCAGTATGCTTTCCTTTGGAGGGGAGTTCCAACGTTCGTTGCGAGTTGCTGGTTGCGGTGGCATCTAGTAGCCAAGTTCACAGCTAGGTGTCGTTGACGGTAGTATCTGGCAGAAACATTAGGAACTACTGCTTGAAAGTGACCGTCTGCAGTCCTTGCCTGAATTACAGACTAATACAGCCATCACAATTCACACCGTTTATCAGACAGATTCTACACTCACCCAAAGTACACGGGGTTACATGACCGTGTTGTCGCAGCCCCTAAACTGAGGAACCAACCAAAATCTCTGCGGGAGATATAATATTGCGTGAAGAAGTAACAGACCGTTACATAGTTACACATCAGTGTCGAAACCTTGCATAAGGACAGTGTAACCACAAGTATAAAAATTGACTCCAAATGACAAGAAGGTTACCGTCATCATAAGACAATAAAATGTTTAAAATATGCATAAAATGACGAAAAACAAAGTCAATTAATCTCCAATTATAAAATACTTTCTCTCAATAAATGAGGTCTGATCCTTCTACGATAACCTGCATATTCTGCCTATTTTCGCCTATCCCCAAGTTTGTCCTGTGAAATCTACCTCCGCCTTCCGGCGTGCCGAGAGGACTTTTTTGTTTTGCTGAGCAGTTCCCTATATTCTTTCCTTAGCCGACAAAATTCTACTCTTACCGTATCATTCCCTTATCTCTTGTATAACTTCAGTGCCCTAATAACTTCAGTTATCTTCCTTCTACAAGATTCATCGTACCACCCTTCAGTTCTCTCTACCTTTCTCCTAGCTTTCACGCACATTTTCCGCCCGGCAATCATAATCATTTGTATTACCTCTTCAAGTGGATCATTACTGATCATTAAACTTATAAGTTTATAAGTTCAAAATTTTCTCCCTGGAAGTACTTCTGGAACTCTCTACAGTTTTCCTCCCACCATCTCAATCTTTTTACTTTTCTCTCCTTAGCTTTAACTGGTGGTTTTCCTTTTGTTTTTGTCTCCGCTCCCTGCATATTAATGACAATTGGTAAGTGGTGTGATTCACCCTATTCTTCAACTGTGAATCTCTTAATTAGAGCTAGAGTACCTCTGGAACATATTGCTAGGTCTACTACACTCCCTCCTCCGTTCTTGTTGCATTCTCTGTCTTTGCTATGTCTATCCCCACATGGGACCTCAGCGACCCCCTTGCTGTAAAGGGGCTTTCTGTCTGCAACCCTCGCATTGAATTCCCCCATAAGCACAACCTCTGCCTCCTCATATATATATTTTGAAATCAGTTTAGTTCAATTGTTAATTCATCGTAAAAGTTTTCTCTTGCATACGGGGAATTCTCCTGAGTGTTTTAGACAAAACCAAAACATACCGTTCCTTTCCCCTGCCCCTTAATGTCTGCTTTTATCCACACTACTTCTTCCAGCTCTGAATTAATACATTCCGATAATTCACGCACTTCCTCTTTAATTATAACAACAATCCCACCCAGGAACCTATCGGTCCGAGCTTTCCTAATTTTAGGAAAGCAATGGCAAACTACCTCACTCCTCTTCTTGCCTAGAACGCCTCAATATTGCGCTGCCTTGGGTTTTTGTGGGTATCTACTCACATAACGTAACGGCGGTGCTTTTGAGGATCCAACCAGCCTTCGGGCTGACTACCTAACAACAACATATATATTGTAGCCATCTATTTTAACCTCATAACCTGCAGGGACCCAACTCTCAACAAACCCTACAATCTGCATGTTCTACTAAAGTCTTTAATTACATCGTTCCCTCTCTTATTTAAAAAACCCTCTATATTTACACATGCAATATTCCAATTTAATTACTTTTTCCCTCTACCCTCTTCGGTGGCGCTGGCTTTGCTTCTAGTAACTCTAGCTCTCTTTAGCTCTAGAATACTACCATCTGGAGAAGAAATGACCTCTTTCTCCACATTCAAATGCTCAACAGTGGTTTTCTTGCCCCAAAGTTCCTTTAGACTAGTTACTCGCTGTTTGACAGTCTCACATTTTTGCATGCCACGCACGTCTCCGGCGTTCTTGTTGCTGACCTGCGCTGTTCCTGCTCGCGTAACTTCCTCACTAGACTTTGAGGTCGATGCTCTCTGTTGAGTCAACACCACACCTTCCGCTGATTCGTCAGTTGCTCCCACCTGATTGCTACGTTCTTGCTTCTCCATATCCTGAAGTTGTGCCACTGTCCAAATCCGCTCCCAGTTATTGCCGCTTACCGACAGCCTATTGCCTTTTACGTAAGCCTTTAGACCAGAGTTCCTTGCCTTCATCAAATGAAACAGCAAGGTCCTCTGCCCGCTTACCTCTTCTTTGCTCCCCTTTCAGATTCTTTGTGTTCGCCAGAATTCTGTGAGCCATCAGTGAAGAAACTAATGACACTTTCAAGGGGCTTCTTGCTCTTCACCCGCCCTATCCTGAACACATTTTCAATATCTGCTGAGTCCCCAATGTTTATCAGCATACCATCACTAATCACTCGGAGCACCTTGGACAGTAGATCCTTGGTGCTTTCATTGACATCTTACTTTAATCCGTAAATGAAGACTTTTTCTTTCTCTCATCCTGCTTGGTCTTCCTTAATTCTTTCACCTCTCCTTCTAATATCCTCACCTTTTCTCTTAGGTCCTTTATCTCCCTACAATTTTCAGCCAGCCTGTCACTATTCCCATCTCTTTCCATATACATGTCTTCATCTCCTTAAATTCCTTGCATTGCTCTCGAAGAATTTCCCGGATCTGGTCACTTTGGGACGCTTTCTTTACAATTTCTCTTATTTCTTCAATGTCGAGCCATCCTAGCTGACCAGGGCCTGGGTTTGACTCCACTCCTCCAATTAACAGTAGCGTCGCCACAACCAGCGCTACCATCCCCAACGCCAAAACCCAAATCTGCTCAGTGACATTGCCCACTATCACTTTCCCGACACTGAAATCGCACTTCACTCTAGCCTGCCAGAGGCCGATGACCGCCCGGTACTGCCGAATAGCGATTCCCATTATTTCCTTACACGCCACTACACGTCTGTTCACCTTGCTTGCCCCTCTGCCATCGCACACAAACTGCCATCGTAACACGGTTATTATCTGACCAACGCAACCGTTAACACCATCGGCACGTCCTAGTTCATGAGCCATGGCTTCTTGGAAATATTCTGAGTTGTGGCGGCTAGGACTATCCAATCCACTTGTTTTCCCCCTGTGTAAGTAAGGCTTCACTTGTCCTTTCTAAGCCTGCTAAGCCTCGGACCTATGGGAGTGATGGAGTCCCATAATTCCTGTCTGACTGATCAGGGACTCCTTGGAAACGAGCAGGCATTCAAACTGGTATACGAAGGTAATATCGAAGGAAGGAAGGAAGTAGAGGATGAGATTGGATATTCTAGGGACTAGTGAAGTTAATATAGAGGGGCATGGAGGGAAGTAGGAGATTACAAGGTATACCTGTCATATGTAAATCAAGGCAGGGCTGTATGTCAAGAGAACCTCATAGTTTCTGTTAGTTGCGTAAATGAACGACTAATGTGGAGTGATTTAGAAATGTCAGGAAATCAGGCCATGATCAATTCAGTGTACGCTCCTTGTGAAGGGGAGGATCAGGACGAAGTAGACAGACTTTACGAGGCACTGAGTGATGTGGTAGTGAGAGTTAACAATAATGTAATGTACCCTTTTCAAAAGAAATATGCAAATCACAGTCAGCTAGCACTAGGCGGGATATCGGGGTAATGGTACGTTCTCCCACTCTGTGACTCACACATTTTGGATCAAGCATGTATTAAAAAGAGAATGTTTTAGTTATTCTTCATTTGAATGTATTAATTATTATATATATTAATTATATTATTAATATTAATTACTTGAATGTGTCTTAAAAATGGTATTAACAATTACCACTTATTGGATCCCACATGATTTCAAAAATTCATCTCTTTACTCCAACAATACTATAAATTTGGCATTGTTTTGGGAAGATTTCGTGCGTTTATATCTTTGTAAACTTTCAAATCAAATAAATTAACAATTACTCAAAAGTTATTCTAGTTTTCCAAAACCTGGAACCAATCATTTAATTTTACCCATAAAGGATTCTCTGCAAGGTATCACATAGTCGTGAAATTATTATTTATACGGTTTCGAATTATAACTGGCAAGAATTGATAATTAGCCAGAACTCGGTACAATTTACCGGTCCCTTTAAAAATGTTTAATATAACAGCCAACCGCAGACAACATCTGGGTTATTATAGACCTACCCCAAGGGTGATCCCTTTCACTTGAGTCGGGGCACTTAGGAAGATTTACGAGCAGAGAGTGAGGCTCTAATATCTCCTTCACTCTGGACGGGATTTCTACAACAAACATACTAGCAGTATTTTTCTTTCTTAAACTTGGGGAAGCATACGTCAAATATTAATACAGACATGATAAGGTTCTTGTAACCCAATGCATATGGCTCAGGTGTGATTATAATTGTGGAGCTTTCACGCAAGCAGGTAAGATACAAACCAACTCTATAATAAAGGGCTTTCGAAGAATAGAGAGAACGCTGGTTCGTTCCTCAATTCGGCCTCTGGGACAATTCCCACCTGGAGGACTTAGGACATACAAATGGATCGGTGGTATCAGACCTACCGTCCTACTATTAGCGTCTTTTGGGGAGGTATTCGCACTCATCCCCGCGCTTAACAACAATACAAATTACCTCCCTTTAATCTTTTGCACCAAGCAAATACACACATAACTGATTACCATGTCTAACTGAACCCCACAATTTATAATTTCCTGGCGTGATTCACCGTATCCTAGCGTGACAATTTATCATAAGCGCTCTACTGTCGTCAATTTTAGTAATTCCATCATGCTTTCCAAAGTAAGATATTTATTCATCACACTTAATTAATCTCCGTCCCAAAAACAATAGTAGTTTTTGCCTATGACCTCCGCCTCTTGACTTTACATTCAATTAATTCAATACTGGGTATTGTTATAAGGAGTTTACTATCTTCTTTTAGTTCTTATTTATTTCAAATAATATTTTCATTTCTTAATGAAATTATTCGAGTATGACAACTTCCATCTAATGTTATCTTTGAATATTAATGAATTCATTTCTGGCTATTCTTGCCTTAAAAATATTCAACATAACATCTCATATTACACTCTTATACTGGAATATAATTCCTTAAAGTTTTACATTAATTAAATTCTTATTTTGATTATACTTTTTAACTCGAAAACCGTATTTTATTCTTTACCATCACCTTCTTTCACATAGTTATGATTTTATAACATTATCATTAAATCTTTTCGCACGAAATCCTCCCCAAAATAATTCATAATAAAACATCTATTACTCACATGACCTCAGGATCCGCATCTCTCCAGGATTCCATGGAATTCGTCTTTTTCGTATTTCATGCTAATCACACTTTTCACATTTTTTAAATATACAGCACATCTTTGCTTGTGAATGGCTTTTCCTATTATTACACACACTAGCCTATTCATCTTTGTAAAATTACACTTCAAAAACACTAAAATATCATATCACTGTAACAAAAGACAACAATACTATACACTCTAAACCTAATGTAAATTAATTCTTGCCCTTATTTCACACGTATTCTTTGACATTTTGATAAAACAAATACGTTGTTCTGGCACACTGTCCTACTTTCCTTCCTACTTCTTCTTCCTATCGTCGTGTCTTATCCTGTTCAACCTACAGATCTCTGAATTTGTGAATCTTTCACCTCGTTGTCACCTTTGGATAGTCCTTCTTCTCAACAATATTTCCTATATGCACGCGTTCATCACTATGTATTCGCGATACATTATTTGTCCTACTTTCACTAATTCACTTCTTCTTAGGGTCGTAGTATTTCTATTACCATAATACCTTGAAATTCCCCAACACGGAATAATTCTGATATCCCTGTCTATTCAACGTTCACTTGAGTTGAGTAATGCTTACTTAATTTGTTCCACGCTTATTTAAAGTTCACTGGCCCTACGAACTCTGCTCCATACATTACGGCATTATGTGGCATCTACATAGATCCACTCTTTAATTTACTTGTCTATAGCTTTGAAGTCTCCAAGAATCGAGTTCGTAATTTTTTTCAGCGCAGTTAGGTCTCTCTATTACTTCTTGAAAACTGACGATGATATTCTTGGCCTGGTTTCGGTCCAACTTCATGTAGTTATACTTGCGTTGTTGATTCAACGTGTCTCGCCACAACGGACACAAAAAAACTGAATGTTATGATGACCACAGTTCCAAGGCTCCTTGGCACTTCTACAAAACTGAATATACTGGTCGTTTGATTCAGAGCGACGTACACCTATGGTTGGCGAAGACTGTTTAATTCCTGCGAACAGCGCAGCACGTCCTCCAATCTGCTTAAAACTGAATTTGTTCCAAATAGTACAAGACCCTCCCTGGGCTTGTTATATGACAGCGTGTCCCCCTCAGAGGTACACCAAGAATGAACTGTGTGTGTATGTGTGTCAGGCTCCCGGCCTATATATTTAGTTCTGGTAAAAATAAATCAATTTCTCTTCTTTTCCAAAACTATCTTCCAAATTAATCCTCTCACAGCTTTGAAAAGTACACCTCTAGAAAGCTCTCCTTTCAAATGTCCAAATGGTATCCTAATTTCCAGAAATCGATCGTACAATTAGATTATATTAATTAATTGAGCTCCTGGATTGTGTGGGTAGTGGCTTTTTATTATCCCTTTCTACCGCCTCCTGGCTCGGGGAATACCCTATTGCATAGTGCTGACCTGACACTTCTTTCTTGTGCAATAATTACAAACTTTATCCAGCCTCAAAAATCTCTTTTCCAAAATGATTCACATTGACGGTGTCCTTTCTTTAATGTAATGCTCATAACTGGCTAATTTTTAATTATTTCACTGGTTGCATGATTGCGGCGTTGTCATTTTAGTGTTGAGTAAGGGCTTTATCCGAAACTGCTTCTCACTCTAAAGCATGGAAAGTTCCAGGTTCTATTTCGATCTCTGGCGTAACCAGCTTTCCGCTGACGTTGGCATGACTTCATCGCACAGCTGTGGTTCTGCTGTGTGAGTCGCACCACTTATCTATGCGTCACGCAACAGTGATTAAATATTAACCCTTTGCCATCCTTCAGAATTCACCAAACGTCCTGTATTTTGCCTTCATACCAAGACCCAAAACATCATGAGTTCGATACCCGTGCCTCCCATATGGGCACAGTACTGATGGGGGATTTCAATGTTAGGATAGGAAATAGAACTGAGCGGTATGTGGGGTGAGGATGGGGAAACGAACACCAATGGGAAATGTTTACTGGCAGAGTTGTTTTAAGGGGCGGAACTACGAGGTCATCTGCCCCTCTTAACACAGATTAAAGAATACAAAATGGAGAGCGGTAATACTTACAAAAAAAGGGAATTTAGAACGAAAATACTCATAAAAAGAATAGATTGAAAAATACGCACAAAATGTAGGTTAGGTTCAAAATACGCACAAAATGCAATGTAGAGTCGAAATACTTACAAAATGCAATATTGATAATCAAAATACTTACAAAATGCAAATGAGATTGGAAATACGTACCAAATGCAATTGAGGTTCAAAATACTTACAAAATGCAATTGAAATTGAAAATACACAATGTAATTCAGATTGAAAATCGCCCATTTCAGTTCCAAAATACTCACAAAGTGCAACTGAAATTCAAAATGCTTACAAAATGCAATTGAAATTGAAAACGCTTACAAAATGTACGGTAGATTCAAACTACTCATTTGGATGGACAATACTTACAAAATGCAATTTAGATTGAAAATACTTACAAAATGTAATTTAGATTCAAGATACCCACAAAATGCAATTCAGAATCAAAATACTTGCAAAACGCCCACCATACAAAATGCAATTTAGATTGAAAATACTTGCAAAAAGCGATTAAGGTTGAAAATAATTACAAATTGCAAAATTCAAAATACTCACAAAGCTTCGTCGGATCTCCGGACCACCGACATTATTGAAAGACTCACTAAAAAGCAATTTAGATTGTCAATCCCCACAAAATGCAATTGAGGTTGAAAACACTTGCAAAATGCAACTTAGATCGAAAAAAGTTACAAAATGCAACGTAGATTGAAAATACCTACAAAATGGAGTGTAGATTTTTAAAAATCGCTAAAGGGAATTTAGATACACGAGGAGCCAAAAAAAACGTGCTGGAATCTTAGAGAAAACGAGAGGTCTGACCCCTCGAAGAATGAGGGTATCAGGAAAGATGAGACAAGGGCTTATTACGGCGGGAAAGTGAAAGACTCCCTAGGCCTCGGATACCCTAATACCGTCGGGGTCGGTAAAGAACTAGAGTTGACCAAGGAGGTCGACAGGAAAGAAGACGGAGAGCAGCCCGCATAAGTGGAAGCAATGCCGGACTCAGCTGGGGTCCCGTGGTCGCTAACCCACGTCCCACTAGATGTGAGCCCCTGGGGGGACTGGACATATGGTTATCTGTTGCGAAGAAAAAAGAAATTCACTGATACACTTGGGAAGGTATAGGAACCAGATCAATAACAGACTACATCATTACAGACTTTGTATTTAGGAAATTGATAAAGAATTGTAAAATTCATGGACTTTGGTTGGTTGGTTGGTTGGTTCCTCAGTTAGGGGCTTCGACAACGCGGTCATGTAGCCCCGTGTACTTTGGGTGTGTGTAGAATCTGTCTGATAACCGGTGTTATTTGTGATGACTGTATTAGTGATTGTTATCTGTTCTTTTAATTCAAGTAAGTACTGCAGACGATAATTTCAAGTAGCTCCTACTTTCGCTACCAAATGCTACCGTCCACGACACCCAGCTATGAACTTGGCTACTACTAGATTCCATCGCAACCAGCGACTGGTTACGAACTTTGGTACGAGCATTAATCAAACCTAACCTACAAATTTTGATTCAAACAAGTTTAGTTAGTGTAAGGTTCTTTTACATGCCATAAATATATATATGACATGGGCCCGCCGCCTTTATTTTCCCTCTGAAGGAAGGCATACTGAGGGATTTTTAACGCTCTTAAAAAATCCGACGACTTCGGCCGGGTCTGAACCCGCGACCTTGGGCATAGAAGCTCAGCATGATTCAGGGGCTTTCTTAATGAAACAGGCCACAAACTGATTTGCTGTGAATTAAGCTTAGTTAGACAAAGTGGGGGCTGTTTGAAGATGGATCATGGTTGAAAATCTCCAGGATAAGGAACATCGACAACAAGTAGTTCCGTGAAGAACTATACAGCCTATTTTCATGTATCCTACTTATGTTAATTGCCTCTATCTAAATACAAAATTTCAGTTTGATTGCTGTAATAGATTCGTAGGTATTGAGAACCAACTAAATATTTCGGATGGTCGCCATGTTGGTTTTTATATATGTAGGTCCTAGAGTTATGTACTGTTACATGAAGATTATTGTATACGTGTAGCATTCAAACCTCAATCGAATGATTAGGACACAAGAAAAAAACAAGGAGATTTTAAAATTTCGCACAGCTGCCATCTTGTGGTTATGGAAACAATTGAAATAAATTTGATGCCAGTGGATTAGCATTCGTATAAGGATTTACTCTACCAAGTTTCACTGCACTCGGATGGTTAAATTGCGAGAAACGTCCATGTGAATATTTATAATTCGCGTCGCCGCCATGTTGGATTTGTGATCACCAGGTTATTTAAAGTCCTATAGGTGAACTTAAGTTCATAGCCCCTATGAACATTAAAAAATTAAGTTTGATTGCTGTAATAGATTCGTAGATACCCATCTAAATATTTCGGATGGTCGCCATGTTAGATTGTTAAATGTATAGGCCATAGAGTCATGTACCATTAAAGAAAAATTATTGCGTAGGTTCATTATTCAAACTTTCACATCGATCGCATGATTACGACACAAGAAATAAAAACTTAATTTTAATATTGGCAAAGCCGCCATCTTGAGGTTATGTAAACAATTGAAATAAATTAGATACCAGTGTAGAAACATTTCCTGTACCAGATTTCATTGCGGTTGGAACATTAAATCGCGAGAAAGGTACATTTAAAATTTTCAAATTCGCTTGGCCGCCATGTTCGTTTTGTAGTTAACCGGTTTTTGAAAGTCTTATAGATGAACTTCCAGTGGTGCCCTTTATCTCCGTACAAAATTTCAGGGTGATACCGCTAATAGTTTCAGAGATATAGAATGCCGGTGAAATATTTCGCACATCCGCCATCTTGTGGTTATGTAAACAATTGAACAAGTTAAATGTCGGTGCATTACAATGTGTATAAAAATATACTGTACCAAGTTTTATTGCGTTTGGTTGGTTAATCGCGAGAAACGTCTATTTAAAAGTTGCAAATTCGCATGGCCGCCATGTTGGTTTTGTAGTTACCAGTTTTTCAAAAGTCATATAGGTGAACTTCTAGTAGTTCCCTTTATCACCGTAAAAAAAATCCAGGGTGATACCGGGAATAGTTTCGGAGATATTGAATGCTGGTGAAATATTTCGCACAGCCGCCGTGTTGGATTGGTGAGATGTAACAAAATTTGAAGGGCACGGTCGGGGTCGTCCGGAATAGTGCTATGAACTTACCGAGTTTCAGCCGTTTAGATTTTATTAGGGGGGCACACACACACACACCTCACACACACACACACGGACAAAAGGTGATCTCATAAGCCCATTTTTTATTTTTTAAATAGGCTAAAAATGCATGGAAATGACTGACGAGAAAGATGATGGCAGATGGTAAACAATTGAAGGACGTTGAAACGAAGTGGTCAAGATACAGGGATGCAGTACTAAAAGTAGGAGGTAGGGACCCTCTTCGGAGGTAGCCCTACCCAGGGAGTGGCGCCCCTGCCTATGTGAGTCCCAGAGCGCACTGGCCCGGTGTGTATCATCTGGTAAGGGTCCCAGCTCAGGGTTACGAGTGAAGACCTCAACGGCAGTGAAGGCGGAGAAGATGAACTTCGGTACGGCGGAGCTGGCGGATGGGGCACATGTATTTAGGCCCAACGGCAAAGCGGGCGGAAGAAGAATCCATTACTTTTATGGTTCCCAACGGTCGTGAAGGCGGAAGAGGCCATGCCAGACGAATTGGCTATGAAGGCGCACCTCAGTAATATTTTGAGTCTGCGGCAGTTCGTTGCAGTCTCTGTGTCTGGTCTTGCATGTCTCATTTCATATGTGCCGCAGGACACGACTCCGAGATCATAGTGAGTGGGTCACTTCCTGGCAAGTTGTGATCCACCCTATACAAATACACGCCAGTGGCAATTCTTCCATCAGTCACTTATTTTCTAAAGTCCAACGGCGATGGGATATGGATGGTGGGGGCAGGTTATGGGTGTAACTGGAAGCCCCTAGTTCGGACCTGCACGTTGGCAGCAGATGTGTGATGGTCGTCTTCCTGGGACTCTGTGGCTACTCAGGAGTTCGGTCCTGCATCTGTGTTTGAGCAGGCCTGTTTAGGATTACCGCTGCTCACCCCACATGGGGAAGGCCCTAGAAAAGGTGGGCTAAACATCGGAAGTCACATCTACTGTCCGGCTGGGCGGCCGCACCCAGCAGGTCACCCCTCATGCGGTCAAAAAACAAAAACTACCAAGTCAATAAGGACACATAATTTTATCATTGGAACATGGAACGTCAGAACTTGGCTTGACTTAAAAGATAACGACAGCCTGAAAGAAGAACGGCTCTTCTTACTCATGAATTATCCAGACTCAACATTGACATCGCTGCTCTCAGTGAAACCAGGTTGTCCACTGAAGGAAAAATTACTGAGTTTGGATCAGGTTATACCATCTTCTGGAAGGGAAAGGAGGAGGGAGAACATCGTATTCATGGTGTAGGATTCGCTGTAAAGACCAAGCTAGTTAATGATTTCCAAATTACTCCCACTGCAATCAGCGAAAGACTTATGACTCTCCGCATTCCACTCTCTGGAGGTTCATTCATGACTCTCATATCTGCCTATGCTCCAACTTTGAAGGCCGATGATGAAGTTAAGGGCCAGTTCTATGACCAGCTTGGCACAATCATCTCCAAGGTACTATCTACAGATAAGCTCTTACTCCTTGGTGATTTCAATGCAAGAGTTGGGAAAGATAACCGGCTATGGCAAAATGTGATGGGTAAACAAGGTCTTGGAACCTGTAATCCCAATGGACTTCTTCTTCTTGGTCTTTGTGCAGAACATGAACTCTTCATCACCAACACTCAATTCCGATTACCTGACCGCTTCAAGACCACGTGGATGCATCCACGTTCTAAGCATTGGTACATCCTTGATTACGTCATTATCCGACAATGTGATAAGAAGGACATACTTATTACCAAAACAGCAAGGAATATTGACGATTGTTGGACAGATCACAAACTTCTCATCTGTAAACTCAGGATATCCATCAGCCCAAAACCACCAAGGCGTTTCCAAACCCCATCCAGAGGAAAGTTTAACACCTCCAAACTTCAGGATGAATCTATTTCCACAAACTTTGAGAATATGATCAATGCCCAGCTATCAGATCATCCAGTTAAAACAAGTGACATTCGAGAAGAATGGACCAATCTGAGGGAGATAATCACTAAGTCAGCTGAAGAAACCATTGGTTTGGTAAAGCAGAAAAGTCAAGACTGGTTTGATGACAACAACGAAGAAATTTTGCGTCTCATCAACATCAAAAGGGAAGCCTATCCATCTCATCTTCAAGACCCATCCTCAAATACGAAGAAAGCTCTGTATTTAGAACTCAAGAGTAAGTGTCAGACACAAATAAGAGAGATAAAGAATACTTGGTGGCAGTGGAAAGCTGAGGAACTTCAGAGGCTATCTGATACTCGTGATCTGAGGAACTTCTATGCAGGGATTAAAGAGATATATGGCCCACTTCGTTCTTCATCAGGTACACTAAAAAGTGCTGACAACTCTGCCACTCTTACTGACAGCCATGATATCTTAGAGCGTTGGAAGGAACATTTCTCCATCCTTCTAAATCGTCCCTCAACAGCTGCTGAAGACTTCCTTCGTGATGTGCCGAAATATCCTGAACAACCATAGATGGCTGTACCTCCTTCTTACACGGAATTCAGTGTAGCTCTCAATGAAATGAAACCAAGAAAGGCACCTGGCCCAGATAATATCCCACTGGAATTAATTCAAGCTGGAGGTCAGTCCCTCAAAACGCGGATTTTCACTCTTATTCTCAAAATTTGGGAATTAGGAGAAGTACCTGGTGACCTAAAGAACGCCACTATCATCACAATCTTCAAGAAAGGTGATCGTAGTGTTTGTGGCAACTATCGCGGTATATCGCTACTATCTACTGTGGGTAAAATTCTCGCCAGAATTTTACTTAACCGCCTTCAGGTTATCTCAGAAAAGATCCTCCCCGAGTCCCAGTGTGGATTTCGATCTTCCAGAAGCACAACTGACTTGATTTTCTGCATAAGACAACTACAAGAAAAATGTAGTGAGCAACAGAATCCACTCTTCTTAGTCTTTTATGATCTGGAAAAGGCCTTTGACTCAGTTCCAAGATCTGCTATGTGGGCTGTGCTACAACGCTTTGGCTGTCCTCGACGCTTTGTTGATCTAATCCAAGCTCTCCATGATGGCATGACCGGTCAGGTTTGTCAGCAAAATAAGATCTCTGACGAATTTCCTATCACTCATGGACTGAAACAAGGCTGCGTACTTGCTCCAACACTGTTTGCATTGTATTTGGCTGCAATGCTCTATAAATCGCCCACAAACATCCCAGGTGTAGATGTCAGGTACCGATTTGATGGAGGGCTCTTCAACCTAGCTCGATTTCGCTCCAAGAAGCTAACTCAGGTTACGAAGATAACCAATATGTTGTATGCAGATGATGCAGCATCGCCTGCACTCACGCCAGTGGAGTTGCAACAGACTGTTAATTGCTACAAGAATGCATGTGAACGTTTTGGTCTCACCATTATTGTTCAGAAGACCAAGGTTCTGGCACAACCCTCACCAGGCACTTCCCTTCCGCACTTCAACATTTCTATCTCAGATACTCCATTGGAGCAGGTAGACCACTTCTCGTATCTGGGCAGTCTGCTATCTGTACATGGCAATTGTGGGCAGGCTGTTGAGAAGAGAATCGGTGCTGCCCATGCGGCATTTGGGCGACTATCGCACCGGGTCTTCTTGAATAAAGATCTGACCGTGAAGACGAAGCTCATGGTGTACCAAGCTGTTGTCATCTCAACATTGTTGTATGGCTGTGAAACCTGGACCCTCTATCGACATGACTTCCGAAAGCTTGAGCGCTTCCATCAACTGAAACTTCGATCCATCCTTAAGATAAAGTGGGAAGACCACATCACCAATCTTGATGTTCTTGAGAAAGCGCTTGCTAATAGTATAGAATCATCCATCATTGGTCATCAACTTAGATGGATTGGACATGTCCAACGGATGGATGATACGAGACTACCACGCCAGGTTCTGTATGATGAACTCACCTCCGGCACCAGACCTCATGGAGGTCCTAAGAGACGTTACAAGGACCAATTTAAGCAGAATATGAAGTTGACAGGTCTCAATCCACAAACCTGGGACCAGCTTGCTAAAGACCGTTCAACTTGGCGCCAGACCATCCCGGCTGCTGTCAAAATGTTTGAAGAAGAACGTCGTAGAATTGTTAAGGCCAAGCGACAAGCACGAAAGCTCCGTGCAGCACAGCCACGCCCTCCACCAACAGTTCTGTGTAATCTGTGTGGACGTTTGTTTCATGCACGCATTGGGCTGTTCAGTCACCGCAAACATGCCCACAGACCTCAACCTTAGATTATTTTAGACTGTTTTGGAAGAAGATGTATACTCGGAAACGAGTTAAAGCCGACGACGACGACGACGACGACGACGACGACGACGACGACTAAAAGTAGCATAGGCATGTCTTCGGTCAGCTATTCCAACTTCGCACCGACCATTCCTCCCTAACCTGACTCCTGATTTCCTAAATTTGGAGGGACAAACGGCATATTGGAGTCTGTGCCTGCAAGAGTACGACTTCATCGCTGGATACCGGCAAGGGCGAAAGCATGATTTATCCAGGAGACCTTGAACTGAAGACTGCAACTACTGCCAGAAGGTCAAGCGGCAGGCGGGGACGCCAGACACCGAGCCGTGAAGGCTGTGCTGCAGAAGGATGTAAACGCGCTGCCTTAAGGACGAGGACTACGGACGGATCCTGGGGGAGGTCGAGTCTGGACAACGACATGGCTGCATGGAGCCGAACGAAATAAGCGTAGTGGACGTAGTGGAAGCTCACGACGGCCTGTTGACGCGCGTCTGGGAGTCATCCGACGCCAAGATTAAGGTTGCCCATCTAGTGATCCCGAGGGGCAAAAGATAGAAGTGGTACTCGCGCTACACGGAGGGAGCACCGATGGCCACCTAGGGGCCAATAATAGCGAATTCGGCAACGGTCCTCCTGGGTACACCTTAGGTGTGGCGTTGAAAGGTGGTGCATGGTCGAGGCCCTCGTATAAGGAGCACCATTACAACGTGGAAGCGGAGAGCCATACACATCGCTGGACCGTTCCTAGTATCCGCCAACTGCTCTAGACCACGGATTACTCCGCCAAGTAGCCGATGGTCTACGCTATCTCAATCAGAAAGCAGTGACGGTGGCCGATGCTGTGGTGGAGAATTTCTTCCACGCTTTGGTGTACCTAGGGTAGGAGCTAATGAAGGAAGTGTTGCAGCGCTCCAAGTCCGCAAGACACGGATAACACACAGTCGTATGGCAAGGTTGAGCGGTTTCTGAAGAACGTCGTGGAGCACGCATGGCCTATCCACGAGCCGACCGGTGTGACCATAGGATTTGCATGAGGGAGTAGCGTCCTAATGTTTAGTTCGGCAGACGGCGAGTGGCTACTGACTAACTCGGCACGATTTGGTTCTACCGACCCGTCGCCAAAACTCCACCGTCGTAATCAGTATCAGGGATTCAGCAACCACCTAGAGGGAGTTGTCTGGTGCAGCTCGAAGCCGTTGTACAGGGCCGCGGAGCTGTCTCGCAAACAAAAGCTGCTGCTAGACGGAGGCGATAAGTTGCTGCATGGAGGAGCACCCCCACAGTGATTAGTAACGCACGCTACCAGTTGGTTTCTGTTACAATATAAATAATATGAATATGCTGGGTTATTTCCACACATTCTATATCAACGCCCTAAATCAATTTAACATATCCTCCCTTCTCCCATATACTTTATTACATTGGGTTACATTTTACACACGTACTCAAATAAGTTTCCTTCAGGGGCATAACCGGAAAATAATTCCAGGGAGATAGTGGGACTGGATGTAGCTAAACAGCCTTCCACTATGGGTGACAGACCAGACCTATGCCACCTCCTTAGAAGCACCGCTACTCAAAGTGCTACTGAGTCTGTTGTCAGGCCTCAAACGTCTCCAAAAATAAATAAAAGATGCGTGCGTAGTGCCTTTACAAAAGGTTATACCAACAGATTGTTAGTTAGTTATTGAGGTTTAAAGGGGCGGAACGGCCAGATCATCTGCCCCATACCAACAGATTTCAATGAAGTGCTAACAGCAATTGATTCACTTAAGAACTACAAGGCAGCAGGAGAGGATAAACTATTTGCGGAAATAAGGAAGAATGCAAATGAACAAACCATGCGGAATATACATAGACATTTGGAATGCTGAAACAATGCCCGAAGAATGGAATACGGTGATAATACACCCATTACATAAAAAGGTGATAGATTAAATCCAAACAATTATCGGCGGATTTAGACTGGTTATCACAAGATTTTCTCAAAGATTGTATATACAAGAATTCAGGAACAACTTGACTGAGAACTTGGGGGATATCAAGGAGGATTTAGTCCAGGAAGAAGTTGACCAGATCAAATTATCAGTTTAAAGTGAATTATGAAAAATCATAGTGTTAGAAACAAAAATTTAGTCATCACTTTTGTTCATTTCAAAAAAAGAACGTATGATAGTATCCATCGTGAGTCATTATTGAAGATCCTTAAGGAATTTGGTTTACATCAAGAACTTATTAGCCTTATTGGAATCGCCCTGATCAGAAATTAATCCTCTGGACCATTTGAAATTTAAACTGTGCTTCGACAGGGAGATGGACTCTCAATATTATTGTTTACTTGTGTATCATCATACACAGTTTCCAGCCCCAGGCCGGGTCTGTTTGGAGCATCGTTCTCTCCTCCGTCGTCACTCTGGTCCAGTCCTCTCCTCTCTATTTGACACACTCCTCCGCTCCCTTCAGCCATCTATCCCTTTGTCTTTTCTTCTGCATCTGCATTTCGTGCGTCCTCTTGGAATCCTCTTCCCTTCCATCCTCATCAAGTGCCCATACCATCTCAGTCTTGATGTCTCAATCCTACCTTGCAAGGGCTCCTCTTTCACTATTTCTCTGATCTTGTCATTTCTCACCCTGACCCTTCTTGTTACTCCTATCCTACTTCGTAGGAATTTCATTCCACTTGCCTGAATTCTGCTTATGTCTCTTTTCTTCATTGTCCATGTTTTTGACGCATAGGTTAGTATCGGGACATAGTAACTTATGTACAGCACTTTTTTGCTTTCTTGTGGGACATCTCTGTTCCACACTAAGCTCCTGATGCTTCTCAGAAATGCTTCTACCTGTCTGACACGTTCGGTTATCTCTTTGTCATTTCTCCCACTACACTTCCCAAACACTTGAGGCATTCCACCTCCAAATGTTATCTCACTCACTGGTCTATCTTTTTTCCATGTCGTTAACAGGAACTCACAATTACTGATGTAGAATTTCAGTCCATATTCTCCCACCGTTTCTTCTCATGCCTCCAGTTGCTCCTGAATTTCCTCCTCCTTGTTTCCCCAGACCATTAGATCATCTGCAAACATCATTGTATTCATCTTACATTCTCCAATTTTTCTGCTACCCGCATCATTATGAAGAGAAGAAGTGACAGTGCACTGCCCCGTCTAAGACCACTCATTTGTTTGAACCACTCTGTTCTTTCCCTTCCCACTTTCACACAACTCTCACTTCCACAGTACATCTCCTTCTCTGCTTACAGTCTCTTTTTCCACTTCCTTTTTCTTAATTGCTTCCCAAACCTTTTTCCTAGACACACTATCATAGGCCTTTTCTATGTCTAGAAAGGCCATTAAAAGATCCTCCCCAAATTCATAGTGGTGTTCTTGAAGCTGTCTCACTGCAAATATAAGATCAACTGCCGATTTGCCAGGTCTAAATCCATACTGCTCTTCTCTTATTTCCTTTTCCACTCTGGCCCTTATTCTACCTTCCTAAACCTTTTCAATTACTTTGGCACAGTGTGGAATCAGTGTGACTCGTCTGTCATTCCTACACACCTTTCTGCTCCCTTTCTTGAATATTGGGACAATTAGTCCTTTCTTCCAATCTTCTGGGGTCTTTTTCTCCTTCCATATCACCCTCATTGGCAAAGATATAAGACAAAATTGCTTAACATTCACAGATGATCTTGCACTACTTGCAAATGATATAGAAGAAGCTAAAATTTCAACTAGAAGAACTTGAAAGCATGGCTAGAAAAGTTGGATTATAAATTTCATATTAAAAAAAACAAATTAATGTCAAACTTCAAAATTACTGCACCAACTATTATATTAAGCAATAACAAACAAATTAAAATTGTAAATAATTTTAAATGTCTTGGTGAAATTCTCACTTGGAACTCCAATGAAAAATCGTCAATAGAAAGTCATTAAGAAAAGCCAACAGACAAGAAGAAATCTCTTTCGATAGATGCTAAATTTCAACATTACTGTTCCGTCGTTAAGCCTCAAGTGACTTACGCTTGTGAAACACTATTTACTGTAAATCAACGACAGACAACTGCTGAATGTTGACAGAAGGATACTTAGAATACCAGGTAGATAGACAAGGGAGATTGTTGCCTAATGCAGTTGTCTATTCAATAATAGACACGATTAGAAAAAGGAGAATTGCCTTTTTCTGTCATTTATCGAGATTACATGACAATAGACTATTAAAACAACTATTTAACCACTTTTGGAAAATCAAAACAAACAATAATTGGTTCAAAAGTTCAAATTTATTTAGATGAGTTGAATATTACTTCAGCAGGCCGGGTGTGGGAATGAACGAGCCACCATTCTTCTTCCACCACTCTCCTTCATTCTATACTCCTCTTAGTCAAAGCTCTATGGACCTGCTTCATCCACCCATCTGGAGGTCTATAATGCAACAAATTGCAAATAGAGAAGAAAATAGGAATCTGAAGAACAAACGGAAACCATATGGCATGTGTGATGAAGAAAGGGGAGCCAGAATGAAGAGGGTTTGGGACAGGAGGACAGCCAAATTCCCTGTCAATTCTTAGATGACTTGGATGAATTTGGTTTGATTTAAGTGCCCCAATGTGGAAGTAAACTATATAAATAAATAAAAAGACCAATAGGTGTCTGAGTGACCTTGGTTGGCTTTAGGGAGGTGGCCCCATCTATGGACTCTATCACTTTTATTAGCGTTAGATTATTACATTGGTCTACGATGATTAATTAGCAAACCCCAAATGGAATCCATCAGCGTGCATGTGTCATACTGAATTGTTAGTATTTCAGGAGTGAATTGATAGTCCTACTGTCATTTGCCTGCTAGGCAACTAAAGGAAATTGTATGACTAACCTTCTCTTTGCTCAGCGCCCGTATCTTTTCTTGCGACTTTCTCAGCTTCTCGTTGCTGGACACGAGGATGTTGTTGACGTTCTCGAGCTTGTCCAGCGCCTCCATAAGGTAGCCGTCCGTCTCCTGGAGAACAACAACAACAACAACGAGTGAGCTTGCTAACCGTGACGAATGTTGATCAAGGACGTATGTTGGTATCAGTTTCTTACAGCCAAAAGATCCTTGAGTGCAGCAATTTCGGCTTCGTTCTTCGAGTCCCCTGGACGTCCATCCTTACTGGGTTTTACCACTGGTGACGGCTGCAACAAGCAAGAGTAGCTTACATTGCCTGCCTTACCAAGCAAGAATATCTTACAACACTGTGTGGACTTACCTGCCCTACCAAGCAAGAGTCGTGCCCAGTGGATTGGGGACCAGTTAAAACACTAAACTGACTTGCTTGAGAGAGAACAATTTGAAACATTCAGGGTTTTCTGCTACTAAATAATATAAATTGAGCTTCAGGGCAAGTAACTTGCAAGAAGCGCGATCATGAATCTCTACTAACTTTCGCCAGTGTAACTTAGTACAAATGCGATGGAAGTACAGAGGCTGTTTGCACAGGCATACTGGCATATTGGACAACATTTACTTGCCTTCCAAGTATCGGTACCGTATTTCCATAGAAAAAATTTTGTCGTAATTTCTCGATTAAGTAAAAGACAAGGTCCGCCCAGTTTTGCCCCTTTTGACAAAAAGAAAAAAAAAGGAATGCTATCGAAATGTGTGAACTTTTCATTGTATTTAAAACAGTTGCTATAACTCACGGGATGTTGCAAAGCCCCAACATAAATCAACAACAACTATAAATCAAGGAAATGAATTTGTCGAGTCTTGTGTGGGGAAGAGAGTGCACGTATTTCTTGAGCCAACGTGACTGGCGAAATTGTAACACCCGATGCACCTTCGTTATCACAAATCCATGGCTTACGGCTAGAGTTAAAACCATGTAGTGCACCGAAGTGCAATATCAGCCATTTCACTGGAGAGGACTCGTGCGGTTTTATTGTTATGCGCGTCGCCAGTTATTTCTCAAAAGCTGCCAAAGTTATCAAGGTGGATAGTGTCTGGTGAGACCCATCGAGATTCACTGTAAGGAAGCGGTGAAGAAATGGCTTCACCGTACAGATTGTTGGCATCTAGCTTCGCAAGTAGGCCTACTTATTGTTTGCCGAGGCGATACTTGTACCATTCCATCTCGCATGCCCCGCTCCACGAAGAGCAGCTGATCATAATCTGTTAGAAAGTCAAGTTCAATTCCGGTCTGGAGCAACAAACCCTCCCAGGTAAGCGAAGGAAGAGACAGAAATGAGCGGGATCGAGTTTGTATGTATGATTGATCCGTGAAACGTTACGACGATGTATGTCAGAAGTACCGGTCGCTGTATTCTCCCAAGGTGGTGATTTCGAAATGATCCCACACTTTCTTCGCATATTCGTAGTCCTCATCGCCAATGTCCTCCTTTTAATGTATTAATTCATTTTTGGAGTTCGTCGTACTGTCCCACAAGTCGATGTAATCATTGGGGAAAACACCCTTTCTCGTCATTAAAGCAGCACCTTCTCTAAAGGGTTTGAGGGTTTCGGGATATTTCGTGAAATCCTTCGATAGCCTGTTCTAAGTGTTGATGTATGCTTTCTTATCTTTCGCTAGGCACTTCAAGCCTCTAATAGCTGCTTTGGAGTATACTGACAACTCCTTCAAGTTTTGATATCCTTCACTTGACACATCAGAGGTGAGAGGAAGTTATCGATGACTGATTATGGGTAAACCAGTAGAGTTTCTGTTAGTTTAATTATCCTAGCTGGTACTAAATAATCGAAACGAGTGTACGAATTTAATCTTCGTGCACGTGTTGGCGACATATTTGAGATGTACTTTTCACTAGTACTAGGTATGACTTTCACTTTCCCGGGACTGCTCCTTAGTTCTATGTTGTATCTGCTGAAATTGTGAATGAATATGGGTACATCTTCGATTACATTTCGTATGTGCACTGCCGCGATACTCTCCACTGATATGTCAATGGGCTCGCACTTCAGGGTTCTTGTGCCAAAAATCATTTCCGCTGTAGCCTAGAGCCGGACGACTGAAGCACTATGCTCAGAATGCACTCTAGCCTAGTTGAATGAACCTAAAAGCACCCAAAAATTAAAAAGTGCCAAAACCTGGAGCACTAGAGCTGGACGACTGATGCACTGCTCTCTGAATGCACCAAATCCATGGGCCGAAAGGCTCGCACTTCCCGAGGAAGATGGTAATGATAAATCAGGGGTCGAGAAGCTTGCTGTGGCCCAGGGCCGGACTGGCTTGCTGCACTGTTTGCGGGGTGAAGTAACCTGCCCACAATGGACCCCATCCACTGCACAAACCAAAAAAGCCAAAGTCGCCAAAATGACACTACTGACTTATGTTTTTCACTGGTAAGTCCTTGTGTAAAGGCGTGCATAAAGCATTTCCTTTCAGGAATACACTTAATTTTGAGCCACTTTGCTGCCAATCAAAGAGAAAGGAAGAATATTGGAGTTTAATGTGACCGTTAATCTTGTGATCATGAGCCATGGGACCTCCTTTTTACATGAATTCCGAATCACAGGACAAGGCATTTCACTTCAAAAATCTCACATGCATTGGCCGGGAACCGAACCCGGTTCGCCTCGGTGAGAGGCCACCACGCCTCTTGAGAGTCACATGGTGTTGGCTGATCAATTTTGTTGACCAATCCAGTCAGACTGTCCACAATCCACCTTGTGTTGTTTGTGAAGGGATCACTTCAAGTGGTACCCTATTCGGTTAGCTTTGGAATAGGTAATTCGGGTTCACTTCCAGCTGTGCTTGGAGGGGTGAATACGCACCATGGCATGGAATATGTTGAGTCCGTATAACAACGAAGTCTGCGTTGTCAAAGACAAATTGCAGGAACGAGGTACCAGCGTCAGGTTATATCTGATGCATCGCATATATTTCCAGCTGATATATAAACTCTAAACTTGGAAAAGGCTTACCAACTTCTTGCTACCAAGCCTGTTCATTCTAGAGAGTCTGAATTACATTGGTCATATCGCAGAACTAATTCTGTGAGCATTTATTTTTTCTGTTTCCTACATCTCCATTCCTCATGATCGGTGTCCAGAAATATTCGGAGGGATGTGCTTCTTTCAAAAAGTTATTGCATGGCGGATAGATGGACTGCTGCTTACCAACTCCCACAGCGTTGCTGAACGTTTCATTTGAAGGATACTGCGGAAAGTTGGCAATCATCACTATTCTCAATATCCATAGCCTCTAAAATGCAATCCGATTGAGGACGTTCACGTTTGCTGTGGGTAGCAGCACTCTGCGGGCTTCAACAAGTTCATCAATAGCATCTATGCAGAAGTTCTCGCAGAAGAGCTTGTGAGGGCCACAGAGATGCTTCTGCCCGTAAAGAGTCTGCTCGTGTATAATTTCTTCGGCAAGAAGTGTGTTGCAATAGAGCTAGTGTTACACCGAAATGAGGATCAAGAAGAGTTTTCTGCCTTTTCAGGCGAGCAAAATAACAAAAACAACAACAGTGAACGGACGCTGGAACTGTCTGATCACAACAAATTAATGCCCAGGCTAACCTACCTCTGTGATGGTTTAGCGCCCTACAACTTCGTAACCACTGGAAATACAAGAAACATGTTCCTCAGTTTAAGGGCTGCGACAACGCGGTCATGTAGCCCCGTGTACTTTGGGTGTGTGTAGAATCTGTCTGATAACCGGTGTTAATTGTGATGACTGTATTAGTGTGTGTTATCTGTTTTAATTCAAGAAAGGATTGCTAGCATTAATTTTTTTCAAGTAGTTCCTACTTTTGCCGCCAAACGCCACCGTCAACGACCAACTAGTTCAGGAATTAGTTACCAGATGCCACCGCAGTCGGCTCTTGACGACGAACGTAAGAACCTAAGAACGTTAGTCAAATGTTTAACCTATATTAATTTAGCTCAACACAGGTGTAATTAGTGGAAGGTTCTTTAACATGCCATAAATCTATGACATGGAACCGCCGGCTTTACTTCCCCTCCGAAGGAAGGCACACTGGAGGAATTTTTTAACGTTCTTATAAAATCCGACGACTTCGGCTGGGTTTGAACCCACGATCTTGGGCATAGAAGCTCAGCATGCTACCAACTACGCCACCGAAGCCGCTATATTCAATATTGCTGCACGTTCGGATTTATTACCTTTATGTTTGTATATAGCCAACTTTTACGAGATATTAACAAAACTAGACCTGTTTTCGGTCATTGCCGCTGGAGTTCGTCTCACAATCATCAAAACTTTCAGTATATTCATCACCAGGGACAATACCTATAAACAAGTGTTCAAAACTTTCAGTATATTCATCACCAGGGACAATACCTATAAACAAGTGTTCAAAACTTTCAGTATATTCATCACCAGGGACAATACCTATAAACAAGTGTTCAAAACTTTCAGTATATTCATCACCAGGGACAATACCTATAAACAAGTGTTCAAAACTTTCAGTATATTCATCACCAGGGACAATACCTATAAACAAGTGTTCAAAACTTTCAGTATATTCATCACCAGGGACAATACCTATAAACAAGTGTTCAAAACTTTCAGTATATTCATCACCAGGGACAATACCTATAAACAAGTGTTCAAAACTTTCAGTATATTCATCACCAGGGACAATACCTATAAACAAGTGTTCAAAACTTTCAGTATATTCATCACCAGGGACAATACCTATAAACAAGTGTTCAAAACTTTCAGTATATTCATCACCAGGGACAATACCTATAAACAAGTGTTCAAAACTCTCAGTATATTCATCACCAGGGACAATACCTATAAACAAGTGTTCAAAACTTTCAGTATATTCATCACCAGGGACAATACCTATAAACAAGTGTTCAAAACTTTCAGTATATTCATCACCAGGGACAATACCTATAAACAAGTGTTCAAAACTTTCAGTATATTCATCACCAGGGACAATACCTATAAACAAGTGTTCAAAACTTTCAGTATATTCATCACCAGGGACAATACATATAAACAAGTGTTCAAAACTTTCAGTATATTCATCACCAGGGACAATACCTATAAACAAGTGTTCAAAACTTTCAGTATATTCATCTCCAGGGACAATACCTATAAACAAGTGTTCAAAACTTTCAGTATATTCATCACCAGGGACAATACCTATAAACAAGTGTTCAAAACTTTCAGTATATTCATCACCAGGGACAATACCTATAAACAAGTGTTCAAAACTTTCAGTATATTCATCACCAGGGACAATACCTATAAACAAGTGTTCAAAACTTTCAGTATATTCATCACCAGGGACAATACCTATAAACAAGTGTTCAAAACTTTCAGTATATTCATCACCAGGGACAATACCTATAAACAAGTGTTCAAAACTTTCAGTATATTCATCTCCAGGGACAATACCTATAAACAAGTGTTCAAAACTTTCAGTATATTCATCACCAGGGACAATACCTATAAACAAGTGTTCAAAACTTTCAGTATATTCATCACCAGGGACAATACCTATAAACAAGTGTTCAAAACTTTCAGTATATTCATCACCAGGGACAATACCTATAAACAAGTGTTCAAAACTTTCAGTATATTCATCACCAGGGACAATACCTACAAACAAGTGTTCAAAACTTTCAGTATATTCATCTCCAGGGACAATACCTATAAACAAGTGTTCAAAACTTTCAGTATATTCATCACCAGGGACAATACCTATAAACAAGTGTTCAAAACTTTCAGTATATTCATCTCCAGGGACAATACCTATAAACAAGTGTTCAAAACTTTTGGATTGTTTCCAAGGTGAGGTCTATTTTTTAACCTTATTGACTGGGCTCAGAATACAACGTTCAAAAAGCTTAATTATCTCCCAATGATATCTGTACTCACGTCTTTCGTCAATAGATCTTCCACTTCCTCTTCTTCAGCCGAAACGTTATCTTGATGTGCCTGAAACAACAAAAGCCTGCTGCTGTTATTTCAAGAATGAAATTTAGCATAAAATACAAGCTGGGATCGAAATCCGGGCCCTTCGGATCAAACTCAGGTAAGCCATGGTGTAAGTGCAACATACCGTCTCTGGAACCCTATGATCACTACTAGTAGACTAGTAAGTCTCTTCGCCACACACTAATTTTATTAGGATTAGAACAATAGTTCACAGAGGGAGGATACCATAGTACCGGTAAGTTCTGCCGCTCTTCGGCACCATGTATCACAGTATAGAGTGGAAAGCTTATCGATACTGTTTGAGAGTTGGTGGATAATGTAGGTGGATACTAAGAAGAAAACAAGAGTTGACCAAGCGAGGATACCAGCAGAGTAGGCTCTGCCGTTCAATATGTTGGTCGATTGCACCGTGAATCACAGTATAGAGTGGAAAGCTTACCGATACTGCTTGAGAGTTGATGGATAATGTAGGTAGATACTAAGGAAGAGAACAAGAGTTGACCAAGGAAGGATACCAGAGAAAGGTTGCAGCAATTTCAAAAAATCATATCTCCCGTTGTAAGTGATTCAACCTGAAAACTAATCAGGCACTCATCGAGTTTTAGTTTTAGATGTGACTGTACTCCACCCGTGACCTTCAGCCGATGCGCAGAATGAGTGCGCGACAGGTAGCTGCCACGCCGGTCCTATTCAATGGCCTCCTAAAAGCCCCTACTTGACACCCCTTGACTATTTTATTTATGGGGATAAGTAAAAAATAATGTATTCAGTGAACCGTTCAGAGATCTGCAGACTACGCATCACCGCTGCTGTTGCTACAATCACGCCTGAGATGATCCAGCGCACTTGGGCCGTAATCGACTATCGACTGGATGTTTGCAGAGCAACCAAGGGAGCGCACATACAGTAGATACATTATCAGGTATGAGAATAAAACCTATCGAGTTGGTGAATTTAACACAAAAAAAACTCGTTTTAATATCTCAAATAGTTCCTGAGCTTTGATACTGCTGCGACCTTGGTCTTGAGCACCGAGTATTAAGAGTGGAAAGCTTACCGATCCTTTTTGAGATGTGGTGGGTGTTTCAGACAGGTACCGGTACTGAAGTAGGCCTAACACTGCCGACGGCTCATCGTCTGCTCCCAATGCCCCTAGTCTCCGTCGTAGTTCCTCGATCTGGGCATTCTTCTCTGCCAAAAGCACCTCGACCAGCACCGGGATGGGAATATACTTGCCGAGACAAGCTTTATCGTACCCCTGTAACAATATGGTAGTCCATGACGTGGCCTGGCCGGCAGATAGCTCGGGGTGCCTAAAATGTCAATCGACATAGCTTACTGTACGTTTAGAAAAAAAAAACATTTTACTGGAAATGTCACAAATTCATGGAATGGTCCGGTTTGCTTCTGTAGACACAGTGTAAATAATGCCTGTTATGTCAAAAATGGTATAAATCCCTTTCATAAGAATATGGAAGCAATGTATGAGTTGTGAGCCCCTGTATTTAATGCAACATGAATTTATCCCAAGCCAGATCAAGCAGAGGATAGGCTTGTATCTGCTCCAAATAACGTCCGGCCTCTTGACCAATGAGGGAAGAGACAGGTTGTCACCAATTTGTCTAAAGCAAATGTGGCCAAACAGCACGCCGGCTTCACGCCGGCGTCCTTCTGGCGCGTACGGCCATGCAGCGAAAGTGGAGTCTCTCGCTCGCTCGCTTTCCTGTCAGTGATGCCAACCCGTGGGATTTGTCCCAAATTGTTTGGACATTTAGACAAATATTTTTAGGAAAGGGATAAAGGGATATTATTTATTTATTTTGTGTGTGTGTGCAAAAAGTGAGGTGAATTTGGGATATTTGGCCGATGTCATATATCACCAGCTGAGCGACCACAGCACAGCAAAGGTGCACAATAGGTAAGATTCATACATGCCGATGGAATAAAAATAAACCTTTCACGGAAGTATAGTAACTTACTACATTACAATCGCCAACTGCCGCTTGAGGGATAAGACAGTTTTGTGTGGTTTTGGATATTAAAACTTATGGTTTGTGTTTTTGTGAATTTTTTTTTAAAATATCTCAATCTTTAAATGAATAAAAACGTGTATTAAATGATGTTTTAAGTGTATGACAATATAGTTTACAAGGCAGTTTTGTGTTGCGTTAAAATCAACTTTTGCGCATATGGTACTGCGCACACTATCGAGACTCTAGAGCACATTTTTTTATTCATTTTACATTTGTTTAGAACAAAATTATTTTTTCGTGGGATATTTTCTAGTGAAAAGGGACATTCTGCGTGGAAAGTTGAAAGGTTGCCCTCCCGTGCTGCCTTCACTGTATCGAACCGCGGTGCCCGTTACCGTAGCTTGCAAGCTGTAGTGTCATTTCGCGGCGATGAGTAGCGTAACGTTTCACCAGGGCGAATCATGTTTCACTATGGTTGTTTTTTTGTTGTTTTCTTTCTAGCAGATTTCAAGAATTACAAAACTTTGATCTGTATTTTATTTGTTCGTCAAGCCATTTACTATGTAGCACTCGACTTAAGGATATTCTTAACGCTGCCCGATTTCTATTCAAAATTTCCGCCTCGTTGCTTCGAAAGTGGCTGTCACCGCGGATGCCCAGTTTCGACTCCCGGCTCTGCCAAGAAATGTAATTCTGCTCTGAGGGCCGGAACGTGGTGCACTCAAGCTCGAGAGGCAAACGTGAGAAGAAGTGGGTTCGATTCCCACCTCGGCCATCTTGGAGGTGGTTTTTCGTGGTTTCCCACTTCTACTCCAGGAAAATGCCGGGATGGTTCCTAACTTAAGGCCACGACCGCCTCCTTCCCAATCCTCATTTGAATTACAAATGCAAACACTAATAGAGCCATCGCAATAACACAGGTTATCATACAAATTACACACACACCCAAGTACATGGGACTACATGACCACGGTGTCGCAAAGCCCCTAAATGAATCAACCACAACAACAACATCTATTCAAAATGACCGCAGCAAGAATATCGGAAATTGCACAATGTTTGGAGCAACATACTGTATGCCTGAGAAACGTTTTTCTCTGCATTGGAACTTACAAAATCACGGCATCGCGCTCTGATGTCTGACGATAACCTTCGAACCAGCCTCAGGTTTATTGCTTCTCAAACAATCGTACCGAACATCGACCATAGTTTAAATATGAAAACAAATTGAAACAAATTGATAACAAGAAAAATAAAAATGTGAATGAAATTGCGATGTCTTGATGACTCCCATGTCAGTATTTGTGACTGTTTGAATGTTAAGCACAATGTAGATGTGTCGAACAGCCAACGCATTGGACGGACAGTTTGTTTACATTACGTCCGGTCAGACGCGCAGCCAGCATAGCTGGCACGCCGCCCCTGATGCGGGAAGGTACTCAAACTAGAGGCCTCGATGTGAGGCCAGTTACACATATAGATGTATAGTTGAGATACCCCGGGGCTCTTAACACACAGCCTCCGTGAAGCTACATCACTGTGCACGGAAAGATCCATCACCCACATAGCGACATGCTCACGTCGCATGGTTTTCTAGTCATTTGTGTACTGTATATTATACACTGTTAAAAAAAATAGAGGAACAACATTTGAAACACCTGCATTATTTTGTCAGGAATGCGTCGAGTGAAACAGCCATGTTAATTTGGAAATGAACCCTTTATTTAACGGAAATGTACATATCCTGTGCACGTCGTAGCACAAATGTGGTGCTTTGACCATAAATGCAACACAAAGTGGAAAGTCCTTCCATGAATGCACAGAGCGCACAAAAAAAAAACAGTTCAATATCGGCTAGGCCCTTCGTGTGCCCGTATAACGTAGCATGCTCCTGACAAGTCTGCGAACAGTTTCTTGAGCAATTTTGACCCACTCCTCCATTAGGGCATCTGCAAGTTGTTCCAGAGTCTGAGGGTCTACAGGACGGGCACGAAGTTGTCTGTCCAGCATATCCCATAAATGCTCAATGGGATTGAGGTCAGAACTTGACGCAGGCAAGTCGAATGTTTGAATCGCGAAGTCCTGTCTGGCGGCTGCTGAATGAGCTGCATTGTCGAGTTGCACGATTAACTGGGGAAACATGACCTAGTACAATCTCTGAGCATTAAGTGGTCTCTGATTATCTAAAGATCCAATCGGCCATCAATTGTCATGCCACCCCACACCATGACAAAACTGTCCCTTCATAATAACGTTCACCACGACGACGATGGATACGTCCATGCCCGTCGCACCGGGACTCGTCCGTAAACAACACATTGCGCCAGTCGCTCTCTCTGTGCCGAGCAGTTAATCATGAGACCTGATTAGGACGTCTTGGTCTCGGAGTCTGTTGCGAATTATTTGGTCACCGACACTGCTACCAGTTGCTGCTCTTAGATAACTTTGTAGGTCCCGGGCGGTCATCGAACGCCGGCGGAGAGAACAATTCACCACGTATCTGTCGTCTCTGGCGGATGTTTTTCGTTATCTCCCTTGCCCTGGCTTTCGCGTTTATGAAGCGGTTTCACAAAATCGTTTCCAAACCTTCCCAATAACAGATGAAGCTCTGTAGACACTGCACGAATAGTCCAACCTTAATGCAGTAATGCCACTGCCCGAACACGTTCTGTCTCATTTCGATTAATGCAACGTTCTCCAAGCGCATAGTAAGGCGACATTGCTCGTCCACAGTGTCTACTGCCACTAAGCCATGGCTTTCCAACGACATGTGGAGGTGTCCTCGCGTTCTTAAAACATGTCGGAAGAATACGAGCAACAGTACTACGGGCTACGTACATGGTACACGTGATCGAATTCCTGTCCCTCTAATTTTTTTGAGTAGTGTATATATCAAGCTGGGGAGCGTGATGGCGCAGTGGCTTAGCTGCTCGTCTTTCACCCGGACGGCCGGGGATCGAATCCCGGTTACTCCTGGGCGAAATTTTCACCTGAAAAATCACGTGGCGTCAGGAAGGGCATCCGGTCTTAAATCCCCAGCCAAAACCAAAATGAGCCATGTTGGCTCTGGCGACCTTAATTCATTGGGATGAGCCGAAGAAAATGTTGAAAAGTGTATATATCAAGCTCAATATCTGTCTGTCTGTCATGTATACAAATCTACACCGTTTCACCGAACTGAACCAAATTTTACGTAGGCTACTTACCTTTTGGAACCCCGTGGGTAACACTGTCTACTTGAAATTTGTACAGACCTCTCCATTCCATAGATTTAGGCGAAATATCGAATGTGTCGTAGAATGCTCATTTTAAGCCTTGCAATGCAAGAAACAAATCTCGGTAGGTACCTAAAAGACCCGAAAACCACATTCGAAGGCCCTAGACCGTTTCGAAATATTTGCTAAATAACATTCCACATCGGGGAAATACAGGGGAGGGTGGGCCACAGTGAGACAGAAAAAATATATTTTAGTACCGGTATACTGTCTTATTTTTCAATATATGAAAATGTCTTTATATACTGAAATATAAGTTGACTAGCGGACCCGTGCGAGAAATCTCGCAAGTTTATAAGTCATACTTTCCCCAATAGGTTTATAACGAGTGTCTTAAGGAGAACGGTTGTTACGTTTTTATTTCAACCAATCGATTATAGAACCTTATTTACATTTCAGTTAGAATTCCAAGCTCTACGTTCTCTAACTTAAGAAGGCAATCACTGAAAATTGGATCATCATAACACTCACCAGTTATTCGATATTTATGAAAGCATCTTGGTCAAGACTTCCCGCTTTATCTTGTTGGGCGAGGTGTCTCTTTCTCCCTTATCAGGACAGCCATCGCTGGAAAACTTCTTCACGCCCTGTTTACAGTGAGGCTCCCTTGTTCCTAAGTGCAACGATCAGCGTTAAACGCCTTCACACACTGCCTGCAGGGCAGCTTTCCCGTTCCTGTGTGAGGCGCCCAGCGCTTAAATCCTTTGCACGTTACCTACAGGGGTGCTTTCGCTTTCTTGAGTGGAGCGTCAGCATGAGAGCGTGCTGTGGCTGGTATCTTTCTGTGAGCATTGTATACTGCTTCCTTGATCTGATTTTCCATGTTTTCCTGAAGTCGGGTTTTGATGTATTGTGTTAGGTCCTCGACCTTTTCGGCAAGGGCGACTATTACCACCCGACAGGATTTATTCATGTCCAGTGCCTCAGGTTTACATATTTCACACAGCCATATCAGTTTCCTGTTCTTTCTTTCAAGATCTGTGACTCACTGACCAATGAGGCCAGTACAGTTCTCGTGGGTCTTTTCTCTGCACCTATCGCATTCGATTGAGCTGTCCTCATTAGTGCATTGCCTCTGACATATCGGGCAGAATTCCTTTTTGTTGCTTCTGGGTGCACTCCGGGCAGAAAGCATCTTGGTCAAGATTTCCTGCTTTATCTTGTCGGCTGAGGAGCCTCTTTCTCCCTTATCAGGACAGCCCTCGTTGTAAAACGTCTTCACGCCCGCTTACAGTGAGGCTTCCTTGTAGCTAAGTCCAACGATCAGTGTGGCTGGTTTCTTTCTTTGATATTTATGAAATTAGAATGCAATTCGTCACTGTTAATGCCATTTGTGTGCTGAGTCCTTTGATTGAAAGTTTAGCCGTAACACTCTCCGGTTATTCGATACATTAACTTTCAGTCAGAATTCCAAATAGTACGTTCCCTAACTTAAGAAGGCAATCACTGAAAATTGGATCATCATAACACCGGTTATTCGATATTTATGAAATTATACGATTTGAGTACCCAATCCATTGATTAACTAATTCTGAAAACCATGGGAAATGATAGAAGACAGAAGAGAAACCTGTAAAAGAATTAATGTTTAATAGTTCTAAGGTTTTAGACGCCGTAACACTCGCCGGTTTTATGCTTTAGAGTAGGGCCTACTCAATCCATTGATTTACTGTTTCTGAAATCCATGCGAAATGATAGAAGAAAAACTGTAAGGGAATTAACGTTCAATAGCACACTTCTTACAAAAATTGATAGGCCTATGTATGAAATTGGAATGCAATTCGTCACTGCTAATTTATGAGGCCTATATGATGGATGATGATAGTTTTAAGGTTTTAGACGACAACTCATAGCATGATACAGCAACAGTATTTGCAAAAAGCACACTTCTTACAAAAATCGATATTTATGGAATTAGAACGCAGAAGAAAAACCTGTACCCAATACATTGATTTACTGATTCTGAAAACCACATAACTTAGCAAAAAGCACAATTTTAACAAAAATCGATATTTATGGAATAAGAATGCAAAATAAAAACGTGTATCGCACCATATTAACAAAGCTGGAATTTAATAAATCCATTGTTTACGCGGATGAGCTTAAATCATGTGTGTGCTGAGTCCATTGATTGAAAGCTTAGCAGTAACACTCGCCGGTTATACGATTTGAGTACCCAATCCAATGATTTAGCCGACTGATTCTGAAAACCATGGGAAATGATAGAAGATAACGTGTAAAAGAATTAACTTAATGTTTAATACGGCAGTTCTAAGGTTTTAGACGACGTAACACTCACCGATTATACGATAAGGGTACTACATCCATTGATTTACTGTTCCTGAAAACCATTGGAAATGATCGATATTTATGAAATTAGAATGCAGAAGAAAAACCTGTAAAATAATTAGCGTTTAATAGTTTTAGGGGTTTAGACGAAAACTCATAATTGCAGCTTCTTAGATTAGTAGTATTTGCAAATCGCACACTTCTTACAAAAAGTTATATTTATGAGATTAGAATGCAATTCGTCACTGGTAATTTATGAAATTATATGATTTATTTGAGTACACATTCCTTGTTCCCGAAATCCATGCAAAATGATAAAGAAAATACCTTAGAATGTTAAAATGACATGAAACAGGCATCACAGCGGCCAAAATGTAAAGTGGACACCATTTATGGAGCGTATCTTCCTGCAGCAACAGTAACAGCAAATTGCACACTTCGTACAGTTTTTTAAGACATTTTTTAAGAAATTATAGATATTTATGAAATTAGAGTCCAATGCGTCACTGGTAATGTATATTCTCTTTCATTTGAATGCTCATTTTTAAAGATCGATCGCTTATGAGCGCCGTAGGAGGGATGCATACTACTGAAATAATATATATGATTGTTGCTCATCAATTTCATACCCTTAGAATTTCCAAAACATCCTCACTTTTCTGTAAAAATAATAAATTGTGGACATGTTGCAGCCGTCTCACTGTAGCCCACCCGTGGGCCACACTGAGACGGATGATGGCCCATACTGAGACACAATGAAAAGAATTTATTTTAACTGGTTAAATACATAGATAAACACTAAAACAAAGAATTAATGCCATAAAACACTACAGCACATTCAGATTCCCAAAATTTACAGAAACTTTTGAGATATGACGTTTGTTTTTTTGTTTTGCCATATGCACAGGGAACCGGCAACAGTGATCTGTTGTCTTTCGGGGTGACTGAAGCAATATCTGCAACCTCTGGGTAAAAAACTCTGCCTATCATATTTGCATTTATTCTTAAGAATTTTACTTCATAATTTCATCATCTAAATCTCGATCACTTCCCCGATGTAAAATCTTGAGTGTTACCCTGAAGAACGAAGTCACCTTCCTTAGGTTTGCGAGCAAGTTGATGAAATGTTAGGAGCTCGATTTCTTCATTATCTGATGAGCTGTCTGAATTAGAAGAATCAGCAACATCATCATCCATGGAAATGTCTGTAGCTAGGGCTGCCTTCTTGAATTTCAAGTTCCTTTGGCTGAACAAACTCTTCTTGCAGCTCTTTTGATTTGTTTCTTTATTTTTATTTGTGGACATAAGGGCATTTTTTTTCTGGGGTGTCAGTTGAAATGAAAGATCTCCTCTTTTCTCTCCTAGAAGTTGACTCCGCCCTCTCCTCAGCTTTGAGGTAGCTCCGTATATTTTTCTCACTGTCTCACTGTAGCCCACCCTACTGTGTCTCACTGTGGCCCACTTGCGACATGTAAAAACAATTATGTTTACTATCTAACCTACAATACTGAACAAGCTGACAATTCCAATAATAATTTAGTAATATGTATGTATATGTATACACATAACTATATAAAAAAAATAAAAAAATAAAAGGAAGAAAATTTTACTTTTCTTACCTCAAAAACGATGATGTTGTTTATCTCCTATATAACATGCTTCTTTCAGAGAGTAAACAGGATCAAAATGTCTACTACCAGGAGAGCCAACCTCTAAGAAATATTTTAAAAAATCCCTCTTTCAAAAAATAGATTTAATGAGCTTGTCTCACTGTGGTCCATGTCTCACTGTGGCCCACCATCCCCTAATTATTAAAATGAGTGTATGGATGCTTGGCAATGCGGACTGCATCACTCAACCCCTATCGTGCATTGTTAAGTTGGATCGTGTTCTATGAGTGGATGTTCGTTAGAGAATCTTAACTTTTTAAATGGAATTATTTTATTTCTATACTGTAATTCTGTATTGGGCAGGATATATATTCATAGTCAAGCGTACTCGACTGGAAACAACAAGTTAGAGGCTTCACCTATTCCTTATATTTTTTCCTGTTCGATAGGAAGTTACAGGTATCCGTAGTTAGTAGTCGTTTCCATTTTCATTATCGTCATTATCATTGGGAGCAAGTGACCTTGATGTTGTTCCCATTATAGGATGTCATTTATGTACTTGAGTACCCTTAAGGGGCGTGTAGGGGATGGATATAGGATCAATTTGAGATAGGGAACCTGGGGTTGGAATGGCCTCCTAACACCAGAAAACAGGTTTGTTTCAGGCCCTCCGTCCCTGTAAAGTAGTGAAGGGCGCCATGCGTTACTCTTTCGCCGTCAACGGCCTCGCCGCTATCCTCTCGGTTAACGCAGCGTTGAGCGGTGGTCGCGCCAAGACCGTTGACAGCGAAAGAGTAACGCATGGCGCGCTTCACTACTTTACAGGGGCGGAGGGTCTGAAACAAACTTGTTTTCTGGGGTTAGGAGGCCATTCCGACCCCAGGTTCCCTATCTCAAATTGATCCTATACCCATCCCCTACACGCCCCTTAAGGGCACTCAAGTACATAAATGGCACCCTGTACTACTAATCATCACCACAAAAAGTCTTAATCGACTGTTGGTTGGTTGGTTCCTCAGTTTAGGGGATGCGACAACGCGGCCATGTAGCCCTGGGTACTTTGGGTGTGTGTGGAATCTATGTTAATTGTGATGGCTGTGTTGGTGTGTGTTATCTGTTTTTAATTCAAGTAAGGACTGCAGACATTCAATTTCCAAGTAGTTCCTACTTTTGCTACCAAACGCCACCGTCAACAACAACTAGTTCTGAATTTGGTTACTAGATGCCACCGCAGTCGGCTCCTGGCGACGAACGTTGGAACCTAAGTGCGTTAATCAAATCTAAACTATAATTTAGCTACATACAAGTGTAATTAGTGTAAGGTTCTTTTACATGCCATAAATCTATGACATGGGCCCGCCGGCTTTACTTCCCCTCCGAAGGAAGGCATACTGAGGGAATTTAACACTCTTAAAAAATCCGACGACTTCGGGTTTGAACCCGCGACTGTGCTTTTTTTATATTCTCTATTATTTTATACGTTTGATGAGTCAATAGGGATGTCCTGAACTACCACCACCAGATAGTGCACAGGTACTTTGTGGGATCATTTTGTTCTTTAGTCCAAATAACACACGATAGGCTGTTACAAACAATTTAGAATGACAATTTATCGTAATATCAACTTGTCATTCTTCAAATTCGATGCGTATACAATGCCAACTGAAGGCAAATCAATAGAGTACCACATGGAACCGACATGACATCTGGCGGAAAAGTTTCGCATAAGATAACCCTACTCAGTAGTAGTTATCGTTATCATTAGGGCAAACGACCTAGATTTTACGCCCAAGGCGCCAGATTGCAAAACACCTGAACAACTTCAATAAAGTTGATTACGTATACATGGTCATCAAAAATAATGCCTAGATTTCTAATAATTGCTATAAAAAACTATTACAGGTAGGCTTAATGTAATGGTTTTAGTCTAAAAATGCGTGGAAAATATTAAGAAATTCATACGTTAGTAAGTTTCAATGTGAGCTCCGCTTGTGGCTCTGCAGACGTCTGATGTGTGTCAATGTGTGGTGCGGGCTACTTCATGACCAAATTGGGTCTTTCTTTTTCGCTAAAAAAAACAATTACAAGCCTCATTTACTTGGACATGCTTTGTGCTCGCTCAAATAGAACAGACTGGACAGCTCCGCCTCACTACACGATACACTTGACGCACATCTGCAGAGCTCACATTGAAACTTACTCAGGTATGAAAACAACTGTTATCTTTTCCACACATTTTAAGGCTAAAACCATCTCTAATAGTTTTCATAGCAATTATTTAAAATCCAGGCGTTATTTTTCGGTGGCCCTGTATAATAAGCATATCTTGGACGTCGTGTATAACTAGGCCATCACTTCGATTCAGGGGATCAAGGGCTATTTAGTGCTTTCCTTTTTCCTAATTCATTTGTTTGGAGGGCGGCGAAGTCTTAATTTGGGGCAGATGGCCTCGCTGTTCCACCCGGGCCTTAAAACAACAACAACAACAAAACAACAATCGAAGTCTTAATTTCTTTCTTCATTGTGAAAGATCTGAGTGGACAGTTCCATGTAATCAGTTGCGTTTGTTTCAATTCACAGACCAACAGAAATATTAAACCAGCTGCAACTCGATCTGAGAATTATTACAGGGCCTCCTTGTTGGTTTGCTTCAGATTAATAAAATGCTATGGACCCACAGTGATTCAAAAATATCGGAGCACCCTGACATCTGCTTAGCATGACACGTATTTCATCAAATTAAAAATTAAACTAGCTGCACCTCGATTCACGCCGTCATGGAGTGATGCCTGCTTGGAAGAGGACTTTGGGAAACCAAGCTAAAACTGAGGTAACTGCGAAACGTCTTTGAAGTCGAACAAAATGCATATTAATACCTTGGTTAACTTTCTGACCGACTGAAGGCTGCAATATAGACTACAATCAGACAACACCCCACCCGTCCCATTCTACACATGCCTCGAGTTAGCAGTGGGATTGATGCAAACTACTGCACGTACGACCAACAAGTTGTGTTTGTATGTTTGTTCCTTACCCTATATTTAACACTGCCACCTACCTTCACAACATTTTTGAACTTAGGACCTTGCGGGCATAACTGACTCTATGCTATTAGGACACACCACCCGTTTTTGATTCTACACATGGGACAGTAGCTAGGTTCGAGGGATGTGCCAGTTACACTCCTCAGGATGGCTGCAGTCATGCTACAACTTCGGTCATCGTAACTGTAAGTCCTGTGGGATATGTCTCTCATAAAAGTGGGCCATGTTAATAGGCTTTTGGGTGAAACGGCCACTGCAGAGAGCAAAATGCTCGAGACACATACAGTACAGTATAGTTTGAACAGACTTCCCATTGATCTCTTATCACATTGTAGCAATTGTATTGGTTCATTTCCGTAATGATTCTCTGTGTTATTACATTATTATTGTCGCCTTCATTTTGCTCAGTCATTTTAGTACCGTATGAACATTTGTCACTGAGCTTCATAATGAATATCGGTACCGTAAATAAATATCACTCAGAGGTTATCAGACCATGGAGCTTAAGGAGACTTTGAGGCATGATCATTCGGCCGGGCAAAACCGGATACTAGTTAGTTATTGTTGTTTTAAGGGGTGGAACTACGAGGTCATCTGTCTCTTAAAGGAAGTCGGATACTACTGCTAGTAAGTTGATAAGGGTAAGAATTCCGATCAATAACCTAAGTCATACTTTGTTCACGAGCTCCACGAGGTGTTTCCGTCGCTCCTGCGGGTCGGAACTCCAGGTCCGTGCGTCGAGGCAGGACACATATCTTCTAATGCGCCCCTCACTACGCTTTCTCAGAAGATTGGCACTGGGATCCACCGGCGGTTCCAGGAAAAGACGCGTCTTTCGTTCAACGTACGACATTCTGGCAGTTCAGTAACGCCTGCCCGCCATCACGAATGTTAGGTCACAGTCCGAGATCTCCTCTCTTTGGAGAAAGAGGAGCACCCCGGCACTTCATCCATTTGGGCACTCAACTATGTCGCAAGTCAACAAAATAGTCGCTATGGCAATCGCTGCCCGCATTTCTTCTGTCTGCTGCTCTCCGAAACCAAAAGAGACAAAACTCGACTAGCAAAAGTAATTTGCTCCATCTCCACCAAATACGTTCTTTTTTTTTTTTTTCATCATCAAAGTCGACAGTGGAAACTTTTCAAAATGGAGAGAGTGTTGCCTACGAAATCGCTAAAAATCTGCTACCCGTGACACGTTCACACAGATGGCAGAGAGAAAACAGAAACTGCGGTCGTTTCACGAGTGGTGTAATACCAAAGAATCTAGGAAAAAACCATTGCACTAATCACGGAATAAATAGCGCAAGCAGTAAATGCAGAGTCACGCGAGTTACTGCGCCATCTTTGTTCCGGAGGCTGTAGGTCAAACCTCGAAGAATCAAACCTTCGAGCAAATAATAGAATAGAGAGGTGGCGTAGTTGCTAGCATGCTGAGTTTCTATGCCCAAGATCGCGGGGTCAAACCCAGCCGAAGTCATCGGATTTTTTAAGAGCGTTAAAAACCCTCAGTAGGCTATGCTTTCCTTCGGAGGGGAAGTAAAGCTGGCTGGCCCATGTCATACATTTATGGCATGTAAAACAACCTTCCACTAATTTAAATTGTGTGAAGCAAAATTTGTAGGTTAGATTTTATTAGTTCTCTTAAGTTCCAACGTTCGTCGCCAGGTGCTGGTTGCGATGGCATCTAGTAGCCAAGTTTACAGCTAGGTGTCGTGGACGGTAGCAAAAGTAGGAACTACTTGAAATTATCGTCTGCAGTCCTTACTTGAATTAAAACAGATAACACACACTAATACAGCCATCATAATTAACACCGGTTATCAGACAGATTCTACACACACGGGGCTACATGACCACGTTGTTGCAGCCCCTAAACTAAGGAACCAACCAACCTACCTAGGATAGAGAGGGCGTTGCCACCGGAACATGGGGCAGAATAAAATCAGCTGATGTTGGTATAACATGGCGCCTAAGCCCGAGCTGTCAGCGTGAGCGGGAATATTATACATAATTATCATCGATATACGAGACCATTTCTCTACTATAATATATTATAAATATATAAAATACGGTACGTCTTTTCCTGAATGCAAGAAGCTGAATGAGAAAAATATGTGTTATATCTTGCGCTGCGTACAATTGCAGTCAAAAGTTTGAAAAAGGGAGCAGGATATATTTTTACAGGCCATAGGACCTAAAATACTCTGACTTGATTACATCTACTGTATTTCCCCAATACAGCTGGCGTAGCCGTGTTCGTTAAATCGTGCACCACGCTCGGAGATCGCAGGTTCGAATCCCGGCGCTGACAGCGACTATCCTGAGTGTAGTTATTGAGGTTTCAAGGGGCGCATCTGCCCCTAACATGAGTGTGGTTTTTCCACTCTCCCCTCCCCCAGGCAAATGCCGGGATAGCACCTTAGTTCAAGTCTCGGGACACCTTCCTCATCCCTGTCCTTAATAAAGTTACACGCACTACCACAGTCATCAAATACAGGTTATCAGACACCGAACTACACGGGGCTGGTGACCAAGATTTCTCAAATTAGATGAATTAACAACAAACAATACAGCTACACACACGACTGCAGTCATCACAGAAATATAAGTTATCAGATAAGTTCAACACATAGCCTACTCAAGTACACGGGGCTGATGACGGAAGTCCCTAGCCACCAAAAATGAATTAGCTAAATATGGAGGGGAAGGGGGATAACGTTAGGATATTTGTAAAATTTATTGCTCTAGGAGATAAATATTGGGAGTGGAGATAACATTGGATTTTTTAATATGCAGTGCTGGATATCACTTGGCATGGACTAGCTGCAGCTGTTTGGTGAGTTGGAGCCTATATGGATTCTTGTCTTTCTTTATATTGTTATGGATATGTTCCTGGCTGGTACTACTCATTAGGCTTCATTGACACATTTATTATAGTTTAATATAGTCTGAACATTTAGATATGTTAAACAATTTGTGACGAGTGTGTGTGTTTAGGCATGATAGTGACTGATAATCATCATGATCATTCATAACTGTAGCCTATATACATACTGTATAAACTAAATGTGCAGGCCTGTGCAGTGTATAACTTAAGTGTAATGGTGGTTCTTATTAGAGCAGGCCACAAAGGTTATTAGCTGCATACAATGTCGGTGTTTTCAAATGTGGTGGCTTCGGTGGCGTAGTCGGTAGCATGCTGAGCTTCTATGCCCAAAATAGCGGATTCAAACCCAACCGAAGCCGTCGGATTTTTAAGAGCGTTAAAAATCCCTCAGTATGCCTTCCTTCGGAGGGGAAGTAAAGCCGGCGGTCCCATGTCATAGATTTATGGCATGTTAAAGAACCTTCCACTAATTACACCTGTGTGAAGCTAAATTGGATAGGTTAAGATTGTAAACAACGCTCTTAGTTTTCTACGTTCGTTGCCAAGAGCCGACTGCGGAGGCGTCTAGTAGCTAAGTTCTGAACTAGGCCTAGTAGTCGTTGACGGTGGCGGCAAAAGTAGGAACTATTTGAAAATTCTGTGTTGCAGTGTGTACTTAAATTAAAAACCAGATACACACACTAATACAGCCATCACAATTAACACCGGTTATCAGACGGATTCTACACACACCCAAAGTATACGGGGCTACATGACCACGTTGTCGCAGCTCCTAAACTGAGGAACCAACCAACCAACCGTTTTCAAATGTGCATTGGTGTTACATACTGTAATTAGGTTAACGGATCCGGTTCGGGTAATTATCGGCCAACTTTCTTGGTTTTTGGGGTGTGGTGGCGCAGCGGTCAAGCTGTTGGCCTCTCACCACGGCGGACCGGGTTCGATTCCGGTCAATGCATGTGAGATTTTCAAAGTGAAATGCCATGTCCTGTGGTTCGGATTCCGCGTAAAAAGGAGGTCCCGTGGCTTATGATCTCGAGATTAACGGTCACGTTAAACTACAATCTTCCTTTTTCTTGGTTTATAAAGCATAACCAGCATAATAGAGGCATACAGGTTACTAGTATGCTTTGTCGAGTTTATTATTTTAGATATCGTACGTAAAAATATTAGTCTACAAATATAACCAAGCCAGATAATTATCACGGATAAAAAGTATACGTAAAATATTTTATTGACCGTCTTCTAATTTCCTAACCAATGTAGGCTACACATCACCGTATGCATTCCAATACTGATATGTCAACACACCAAAATGTCGCATATAGCGATGATACTTCACACTTTTCATACAAAAAAGAACAGCAATATTCAGAAGGAATTGTAGATAGCGCCAACTTCAACAGAAATAGTCGGTTAATCACAAGGAATACGCTTGAATCATCGGGATTTAAAGTCACTTCATAATGGTATTCTTATGGGAGACAACTTTGTTTTGCCCAACATCAGCTGATCTTATTTTGGCCCCCCGGTCGGCCGGTAGGAGCATAGCGGGCGCCCTCTCCGAGACCAACCCTCTCTATCCTATTGGCAACTCCAGCTATCTGATATACCATCTAGCGGTAAAAATTAGAAACTTACCAAGTAGGGTACATTTGTCACGTGGTGACTGGTTGTATATGGTTTCTTGTATTCGTAAGCAGATCGAGGTAATTTCTTCGTGTCTTTATACATAAGTAATAAGTTTCACTCGTTGATGGAGTGTAAAATGAGTAAAAGCAACGTATATTGCTCAAGTTTACGGCTGTAAGTCGATGCATAAAAGAGGGCTGCGGATATAAGTTTTCATCACTTTCCAAAAGATGTAAATAGCAATAGCCAAAAGATGACGATACCAAATAAATACGGGCAACAGGAGTGGGTTGGACCACTCACCACTACACTCACTGACGACAGGACGGGTTGTTCACTGTTTACGCCGAGCCAAGCCGTACCAAGACAGCTAGGCCTACACCAGCCGACTACAGCCAAGCTTCATCAGTCGGGTATCCTTCCCCCTCCCTAGTTCATTTCCAATTACCCTACCAATCGCCATCACCTCGCTCTGCGATATCCTAGCCATTCCACTACGAGTCATATAGGCCTAATTTGACTTCGCAGGGTAAATATCTACTCTGCGAGAACCTGCTACCAGTCCGATATTCTACACCAAACCCACCAGCTAACCATCTAAATCAAGCAATTCCTGTGTCCCCCGAACTTTAATACAAGTTAAACTCATCCCTTCGCCCTACCAAGCAGCAAATAATTTCTACAGTCTATGGTACAGTGAGCAAACTCAAATATAGCTTTTAAAGTAACAGCGCCATGACTCGAACTGCTCAAAAACAGATACCAGCAGACAACCGATGCTTGATAATATGCAATTGACACATAAAATCCAGTGGAACACACAAATTAGATCACGTGTATCGCACAGTTATACATATATAACTTACAGTCAAAAATAACACTGTCATTATTTTAAGGACCACATTTACTGATTATAACCGAAAAATAAAAAGTGTTCCATATCAAACGCGTGTTATTGAGTATTTTTACCCTACTTATCCAGACCGACCGCAGCGCCCCAAGTGTTAGTTTGAGTTGCCAATTGGCAACTCCAGCTGTCTGATGTGCCATCTAGCGGTGAAAATAAGAATAATAAAACTTTATTGCAGTCGAACGGCCATAGAGTAGATTACATGTGCCTGTAAATATCATTATTCTTTGCTGTATTCCTTCAGTGATTTTGTGCGCTTTTGGCACACAGTGAAATGGTTGCGCTCACAGGCCTTCCCGCAGAGGATGCATGTGACAGACAGTTGGCAACAGTTGTTTTTGTTTTTTGTGAGAAAAGAAGGACAAGGAACAGTGCATCCAAGATGGAGTCTTTTGAGTGTTATTTGTAATGTGTGTGCATTTTCTTGTGAATAAATATCTTTTCATTTTCCCGAATAAGTACGAAGTGACGTTTCTTTTCGTAACATCTGGCGACCGTGACAGGACATAGGAAAATGAGCGATATTCGAAGTTTGATCAGAAAACGTGGTGTATACCGTGCATCGTTCACAAAAATTGTAGCTTCACTTCAAGTTTTGTTGGAGAAAGAAATAAAGGACATAGTCGCTATCCGAGGAGATTACGCCTTAGTGGAAGAGAAGGCTAACCTCATAAGTAATCTGGACCAGGAGATCTTCCAACACCTCATGGAAGATGCGGTGTCAGAAGAAGACCTGATCACAGAAGTAGACGGAGTAGATGACTATAAACGCAAGTTTCATATGTTAGCAGCGGCTGTTTCCGATGCTCTTGCAATGGAGAGAAAACGTGAAGACGAAGTCCAGTCAACAGTAAGCACCAGTAACACTCATAACCTCAAAAGTAAATATCGCCTTCCAAAGATCGAATTCCGAAAATTTGGGGGAAATCTACGAGATTGGTTAGGTTTCTAGAATCAATTTCAAAAGATTGATGAAGATGAAGGGTTAGATAATGCCGATAAATACGAATATCTTATCCAAGCAACATTGCCAAACTCCAAAGCTCGCGACATCGTTGACAGTTTTCCAGCCACAAGTGGTAATTACCCGAAAGCAATACAGAAACTTAAATCACGTTTTGGCAAAGATTCTTTGTTGGTGGAAGTCTACACTAGAGAACTATTGACAATGATGAATTCTTGTAGTAGTCTTGACATCTCATCATTATATGACAGACTCGAAACTCAACTTGGTGCTTTGGAGAGCCTAGGTGTAACTTCCGAGAAATATGCAGCAATGTTATTACCTATGATTGAATCATGCTTGTCTATAGATGTGTTACGTGCCTGGCAGAGGAGTGGCGGTGGGAAGGAATGTGAACCTAGTGAACGTCTTAAAGGTTTGATGAAATTCCTGGAGAATGAAGTAGAGAGTGAGGAAAGGATCAAACTGGCCATCCCAAGTAAAGGTAACATCAATGTGAATCCTGACAAATCAAAAGGTACGAAGAAAATTGACATTTACAGTGAATCGCCACCTACCGCAGCTACACTTGTGGATTGTAATCTTAAACTAAACTGTATATTTTGTGATAGGTCCCATGCTAGTTCAAACTGCTCCGTGGCCAAACGGATGGCTTTAAAGGAGAGAGTCTCAATTGTGAAGAATAAGAGAGCATGCTTTCTCTGTCTGAAGAAAGGACATGTTTCAAAGATGTGCAGAAGTCAGTTAAAATGTGATTCCTGTAGCAAAAAACATAACAGCCTAATATGTCTAGGCCCAACACATTCCTCTGAAGCTACCAATGAGAAACTTCAGTCTCATTCTTTGTTTTCAAATGAACGTAGTGGTGTGCAAGGTGTTATTTTGCAAACATTAAAGGTGAAGGTCATTGGAGAATCCTCTGCAATGGAGGTAAGGGCTCTACTGGATACTGGCAGTCAGAGATCTTATATGCTTGAATCAGTGGCACAGAAGTTAGGTCACAGTAGTCATCGCACAGAAATGCTACGCCATTCACTATTTGGTGGGGTAGTCACCGAAGAGAGCCAGCATATGTGCTATAGGATCTACATAGAGAGTTTAGGAAAGCCTTATGCCTGCAATTTTGAAGTCTTAGGGCAACAAGTAATTACAGGGTACAATACTATGTTAAAGGGCCCATGGTTGCAAGAACTAAGAGCAAAAGGGATACAGAATTATGATACTGAAGGTCCCATTGAACTATTAATAGGCGCTGATGTCGCTGGAAAGTTAATGACTGGACAAACGTGTACACTAAGCAATGGTCTTGTATGTATTGAGACTCTGCTGGGGTGGACTGTGATGGGTAAAGTAGTTTCCGGAGATCAATCAAGCATGACCAACCTCGTCACTTCTCTCTTTATCAGAGATGCTTCACTTGAAAATCTGTGGGAACTGGACGTGCTAGGTATCAGCGATCCTGCCGTAAAGAAAACTAAAACTGAAGAAAACTTTGCAACAATGGAGCACTTTCAGAAAACCTTGTCTATTAATGGAGAATTTAGGTATGAAGTCCATTTACCCTGGAAAGAAAACAAATCATTTCTTGTATCTAACAGGGTCATGGCTGAGAAGAGGTTAGTCAACACAAGGAAGAAAGTGGAAAATTTTGGACTAGCCGAGACGTATGAAAATATTTTCACCGAGTGGGAAAGGAGTGGTGTTATTGAACCAGTTCAGGAGGATGAAAACTTCAGACACTATCTACCGCATCGAGCTGTTGTGAAGGAAAGTAGTTCAACGACACCTGTTCGTCCTGTATTTGACGCCTCAGCGAAGGAAGCGGGAACCCCTGCTTTGAACGATTGTTTGTATGATGGCCCCAACCTGATTGAGCTAATCCCTACTATTCTTCTTAGATTCCGAGAGAGGAAAGTAGGAATTATTGCAGACATTGAGAAGGCCTTCCTTCAGATAAGCATACGGAAAGAAGATCGAAACTATATCTGCTTCCTGATGTGGCAGGACGTTGGGAATAATTACAAGATCTTCAAGCATGCCAGGCTGGTTTTCGGCTTAACTTGTAGTCCGTTTCTCCTGGTGGCTGTCTTGGAGTATCACCTGAAGAAGTACTTGGAAAACCCGCAATTCAATCCCCTATTCATCAAGAGACTTCTACAGAGCTTCTACGTGGACAACGTTGTCACTAGCCTTGACAGGGAATCGGAGGTGGGCGAGTTTATCAATCAAGCTAGTAGGGTATTATCAGAAGGCAGTTTTAATTTGAGGGGATGGCAGTTCTCTCAAGATGATGACCAGTCTGCTACCCTTTCATCTGTTTTGGGACTGTTATGGGATCGACAGGAGGATACACTTACTTTAAATTTGCATTGGTTGAATAGCCTTCAGGTGGGAGAAGTGACGAAAAGGACAATTCTGTCATTCGCACATCGAATTTTTGATCCAGTTGGTGTGACATGTCCTGTCACCCTTTGTGTTAAACTGTTGATTCAAAGGACCTGGAAGACTCATATAAGATGGGATAGTGCAGTTGATGAGAAGTCCAGAGACGAGTTTCTGGCCTGGGTAAAGGATCTACCTCACCTGGTAGAAATCAAGATTCCTCGATGGTTTGGAAGAAGTGACCATGTGCAAATTCATGTCTTCTGTGATGCCAGCCAACTTGCATACGCAGCAGTAGTCTTCATAAGATGCGATTCCAACAATCAAGTGAGTGTACAGTTATGTGATGCAAGATCTGTGTGGCCCCCCTCAAGGAAGTGACAATCCCCAGATTGGAATTGCTGGCTGCTACAATTGGTGCACGGTTGCTTAAATGTGTGTTGGAATCTATTTCACTGGAAGTTCATGAGTTTTTTCTCTGGTCTGACTCGTCCACAGTTCTAGCATGGATCTGCAGGACTGAGAACTGGTCGGTGTTTGTCCGCAATCGTGTGAATGAGATCAGGAATTTGACCAATTTAAACTGCTGGTGACATGTTCCAGGTTCATTGAATCCAGCTGATTTACCGTCACGTGGCTGTTCTGCTTCGCAATTAGTAGCCTCTCGATGGTGGGAGGGACCTGCCTGGTTGTACGAATCTCCAGATTGTTGGCCTCAAACAAAAGTGGTGTATGACGAAGAGAGTATCGCAAAGGAAATGAAGAAAAACCCTGTGAATTCTATGACTGTAACCAATGAAGGTCCCCTCTGGTATGCCAGGTATTTTTTCAGCTATCACAGAATAGTTCATCTAATCGCATGGATTCTTCGTATCTGTAAGAATTGTCTTAGACGTGAGAGGATCTCGCAAGAAAATCTGCAAGTTGAAGAGTTAGAAAGGGCTGAAATTAGACTCATTTCTATAATTCAACGAGAAAGCTTCCACGGATTAGTTGATAAACGTCTATCTTCACTACATCCATTCCTGGAAGATGGTGTTCTCAGGGTTATAACGAGACTGTTGTTGTTGTTGAGTCTTCAGTCTTTTGACTGGTTTGATACAGCTCTCCATGCCTCCCTGTCCTGAGCTAATCGTTTCATCTCTACATAGCTCCGACACCCTACATCCGAGGCAATCTGTTTAACATATTCTAACCTTGATCTACCCCTACAGTTTTTGTCCTCGACCCTTCCTTCCATAACTAAGCTTGCTATTCCTGGGTATCTTAGTATGTGTCCTACCAACCTATCTCTTCTCTTCATTAACAGTCGCCAGAAACATCTCTCCTCTCCCACTCGTCTTAATACCTCTTTGTTTGTAACCCTATCTACCCATCTGATCTTCATCATTCTCCTGTAACACCACATTTCAAATGCTTCAATTCTCCTCTTTTTTGCTGCACCAATAGTCCAAGTTTCACTTCCATAGTAGCCGCTAGTAACTCTAATCGAGGTATAGTCATCCTTTTTGTAGGTGCCAATCGAACTTTGGCCTCGATCAACTGGACGTTCACACCAAATTCCGTCTCTACTCGAAGAAACACAACAGCGGCATTTGCTACCTCACTTGCATCACAGAATGTGTGCAAAGACCATTTGTGAACATTGCTTGATCCTGGTAACCACCTAGGAATCTTGACTTGCAAAATACTAGGCAATTCTTCCAGCCATCGTAAGAACTTTGTTTGGATTTGGCTAGGTACCTCTTCATCCCAGCTCAGTTTAAGTTCCCACAATGTCCTCAGTAAAATTTTCGGAAACAATGTAGCTGGACAGGTAAAGCCAATTGGATCAAAGACCTTGTGTGCGAACGACAGGATAATCCGCTTAGTCACCTTAGTAACACAAACATTTAAGCTACCAGGGCTAATACTCAAGGATTCATTTCTTCTGTCCCATATGAGGCCACGGACATTAGAAAGTTGTGTTTCTGGAGCACAGAAAGGATCAGAAAATTCCCATCCCCTAAGATCAAATTTACATTCACTCATTAGGGCTGTAGCTTCATTGACAAGTCGTTTTAGTTCCATCTCATCATCCACTGAGCTAAGAAGGTTGTCCACATAAAAGCCATCAAGTAATGTCTGAATTGTAGTTTGTGAGTATTGTGATCCTCCCTCTTCACACCTTGCAAGTGCCGTCAACAAGTGACTGCGTATTACCGCCCCAAGTAAAAAGGGACTTGGTGCTACTCCAAACACAACCCTTTTGAGTCTAAATATTACAAGATTGCCATCTTTGTCTCGCCACAAAAATCTAAGAAAATCACGATCAGAAGGATTCAGACTTATTTGCAAGAATGCCCTTTTAATGTCAGCAACCACACCAAGTTTTTTCATGCGAAAATTTAACAACAGCGAAGGAATTTTCTCAATCAAATTTGGTCCCTTTTCTAAACAACCATTTAGCGAAGGAGCGTCTTTTCATGAGCAGAGGCGTCAAATACAGGCCTTACCCTGGTTGTGCTGTTCTCCTTCAGGACATGCCTGTGAGGAAGATAATGACCTCCCTGTTCAAGATCAGACATTGGAACCTTCTCAATCACTCCCTCATCTAGCCATTCCTCGAAAACCTGCTGGTACTCTTCATAACACTGGTCACCTTTTAGTTTTTCACAGTGTTGTCAAGTCTATTAAGTGCTAAATTCAGGTTACTTGGGAGAGCGGGGTGCCCATCCAACCATGGCAAGTGAACTTGGTATCTACCTGTATCATCCGTCGCAACAGTCTCCAAAAAGTGTCGCTCAGCTTCAGCTTGTAGCTCTAGCTTAGTCCTTTTTTCTGCTGGATCTGTAATTCCGATGAGATCCAACTTCCACATGTCGGCAATAGATACATCGTTGACTAGCATAGATATCACCATGAGAGCGGAATCAGTTCTTTCAGGTCTTTCAGATACCTTACCCAATACCGTCCATCCAAGACGGGTGTGTACAGCAACGAGTCCAGGGGTAAGATCTTTGACTTTTCCTGTGAACAGCTTGCCTGCTACATCAGCCCCTAGCAACAGCTCAATGGGACCTGAATGCCTACTAGTAGTCCTATCAGATAATGTGATACCTGTGTCTTTCAATTTCTCCAAGGTTTCACCATTGAGGATGACCTCCAAAGAGTGAATGAACGATTTGCTCCTCACCAACAGGTTTGTATTTCATCTCTTTGGCAGTGCTTTTCAAAACATAAGAACTCTGCGATCCCGTGTCCACAATTGCTCTCACTTCTCGCTGGTGGCTTTCTCCACGAAGGATGACCTTGAGTGTTGGTAGCACAACTCCTAAATCACATGATAAACTAGCAAGTACTTGATCCGTCTGGGCAGGACTTGGCTTATCAGATGCTGAAGCAGACTTGGCATTTACATTCCATGGCAAATCAGGGCATAACAGAATCACATGTTTCCTGTCACACACTGCACATTTAGGTTTTGATTTGCATTTGGTTGAAATGTGATTTGGTTTCAGACATACAAAACAGCACTTCTTATCTTTTATTATGCTCATTTTTTCATCTATTGACATATCCCTGGCCCTGTAGCAATCCACGCTAACATGACTATTTGACAAGTAAAATGTGTAGTCTTACTCTCTGGCTTTGTGAGGAGTCCTACAGCGGTGTATGGAGGTTTTTCTATCACAGAATTCCTTGGTTCCTTCTTGTTGTGCGCCCTGACATGTGTAGGCTTAACCTCAAATCCTGATCAAGCAAGAGAAATACGTTCATCATTTTGCACTTCAAGTTTCATAAATGTCATCAAATTTGATAGCCTACATTCTGCTTGAGTCACCTCACTACATGCTTGACTTCTCTGCCATGCCCTTAAAAAGTCCTCGGGCATACAAGATTCTATCAGTGGGCACAAAATAGATGCACATTTTCCACTAGTTACTCCTAATGCTTCCAAACACCTCATATGGCTCTCCAATTTGTCATATAATTTTCCAAGAGGTAGCCTATTGCTCTTATAATTATGTAATACTAGGCCAAGTAACTCTCTAATGTACACTTCTATCGGGATATCCTCTCGGCCAAACCTATTCTTCAAAGCTTCTATAGCTAAATGACAGTTCTCTGCAGAAGGTGGATAGCTACTTACTATGTCATTAGCACGTGAACCGGGAATCATTGACTGCATGAGATACAAAAACTTGTCCTCTGGTGGTATATTTGAGTCTTCATGCACTTTCCTAAACTGGCTCCAGAAAGGAATCCATTCCCGCACATCGCCACCATACTTCCGAAACTCGATGACCGGGAGTTTGAATTTCCTAACATTAGTATGCGATATTTCACTTGCGTTACTGGTATCCACTTTTAGTAACCGATTTTCGAGGTCACTGACCTTGACCTTTATAGTTTCAAACTTTAATTTGTACTGGCTCACCTCATTCAAATGGGTCTCTAACTCGCCTTCCGTCGCGTCGTTCTCTAGCAGACTTTCGAATATTTCTTCGTCCTTTTGGTTTATGGTAAGCATACTGTCTTCAAAGACCCCGAATTGACTACGAACTTGCTGACTGTCCACGTGTTCGGCATCGAAAAGCTTCCCCAATGTTACGTACTGCGTAGTGAACACGCGTCTTAAAACTGCTCTAGACTTTTTAATCTTCTCCATAACTGATAAACTGAAGTAACACACTCAAGAAACATTAAACAAATTTCCCCACGTTGGGCGCCAAATGTTCTTGCTGGTCTCCAACTTTATCACAAGTTAAATTAAAAAAGAGCTATTTGAAAGGAGGACATCTTTAATTCACAAAGAACAAGGTACACAAAGAAAACATCTGAATGTCCAAGACCAAAGACATCAAAACTCAAAGACCAAATACTTCAAACATCACAACAACGATTCACCCGGCCAACCTACAAAAGGAAATCTCTCTCGATGAATGCCAAATTTCGGCATTACATTTCCGTTGTTAAACCCGAGGCAATGTATGGTAGTGAAACACTCCTTAAGTTGAACATCAAATCAACAACTGACAAACTGCAGACAGAAGAATCATCAGAACAATTATTAACAACAACAAAAACACCAAGGAAATGGCCAATGGAGATTGCTGCCGAATGAAGTGGTATATCAAGAGAGTGAATCAATAATAGATACAATGCGTAAAAGGAGTCTCTCTTTTTTCTGCCATATCTCACGCCTACCAGAAACTAGACTAATAAAACGGCTGTTTGGTTACTTCTGGGAGAGTAAAACAAACAACTGGTTCAAAGAGATCCAGCATGATTTAGATCAGAGATTCCCAAACTGGGCGAATTTGCCCAATTGTGGGTGATTTTAGCACGCCAGTGGGCGAAACTGACAGAATGTGAATTATTGTAGATGGATGATTTGAAAAAATTGGTGGGCAAATAATTCAGTTTTTTATATATACAATATGACCGAGAAGTTTTTGCCTATAAAAACAAGGAATAAAATTAAAATGCAAACAAGTAATTTAATTATATCGAATGATGTTTCCTTTTTAATCTATTTATAACTACAGTAGTTTATCAAATTACATTAATCAGACATAGGCATTCATGATGTTTAATTAATAAGATATAAAAATTCATGTAGTTTTAATTTTATTTTTTCTTTAATTCATTTCATTGATTGTTATTCCTTTTTTAGACCTGTTATTTGCAAATTTTTAATGTACATAATTATACCTAAATAAACATGATGTACCTATTAAGAGAAAAATGTTCGTAAAAATCCTCATTTCTCAACTTATATGTAGGTATTTGAATGTATAAGTTAGTAATTTTAAGACTTGTGCGTTTTTTGAAATGAGGTGGGCGAAATAAAATTATAAATCTCGAAAGTGGGCAATGGTCAGATAAAGTTTGGGAAACCGTGGTTTAGATTAATTAAATTTAACGATGCTCCAAATTAAAAATAGAGAAGAGAAGAATGTTTTAAGGAATAAATACTTACGATTCACATTAACAACATTTGAACGGAAAAACTACACCATCACAGATGAACACGGGGCAGCCAGGTCCGATAGAATGAATAAGCTGAAGCTGAATCGCTAATCTCCAAATACTATTGTTAGACTTAATTGTATTTATTAAAGTGCTCCAATGAAGGCGTAAAATATGCAACAACAAAAAAAAGAAAAAAAAGCAGGAAATCTTATAGTAAGTTACTGTGAACTGTCTGGAGAAGCGAAGCGCGCCAGCCGTCTAGAGGCGCCAAGCACCGACCAGATCTCAATAGTGAAGGGTATGGCAGAGATGCTAGACCGAGTAAGTCCTATCCCAACAGTTAACTTACCTGGTCGTTGCCTGCTGATTGCAACAAGGGAGCCGAGGCGCGGACGGAGACATCCGAGTTGCGCCTTGAACTGGCGACATCATCTCTTGCAATGTAATTTGTGACACTCGTGATTCATTCTCGCCCTGTTATATAACTTACGTTGTTTTGTTCTCGTGAAGGTTTCCATGTAGATGGTAATGTGATGTATGAAATGCGGCATCCGTGATGCATGAGGTACATTAGTTTTACCGCGCAATTTAATACAGTTTTCTCCGACATCAAGCAGTCTTTTACCCTACCTCTACCCCCTTAATGAAAATAGTGCAACGCCCACAACAATAATGAGTGGGTGCTCGCAAAAACAGGCTACCCATCATTTTTTCAGAAATTGAGCTATGTTGTGCAATCTATGGAGAAGGTGTGAACTATCTTCTCTGAAACAGGCTAATATCAGAGAGGCTTATTTAACGCAGTACATGCCTTTTTAAGTTATGCTATTTTGAAAGTTTTAACTTCGCTTGACCCCCATGTTCGTTTTGTACTTAACAGTGTTTTGAAAGTCACATAGGTGAACTTCCAGTAATGTCTTTTATCACCGTGCAAAATTTCAGGGTGTTATCAGTAGTAGTTTCGGAGATATAGAATGCCAGTGAAATATTATTATTTTTACCCAAACGCAAATGTCCTATTTTGTCAGCTTTAGCTAAATGATGGTTAGCGCGAGCCACCACTGTCGTCCAGGGCTATATATTGTACTGAAAATGTATTGGCAGTGAGAATAGGGGCATACTTCTAACCAGAATACAAAGAGGAAGGAATAATAGACGACGTAGGCTCAAAGTTAACTGTCGGCTGGACCGAGCGAACAAGAAAACGTACTGTGTACTCAGTTACATGAAGTGACCCACAAGGGGCAGATTACCTCGCAGTTCCACCCTTTAAATCAACAATAACTAACTAAATGACCTCTGAAAGCAAAACTCCTACAGAAGGAGGAGATCTGATCAGCTAGAGAGCATTATTAAATTAGCTGCAGTAACACCAGACGTTCAAAGCCATCACAGAAAGTCCTACGGGAATACACAAAGAGAAATCTCTACTTGTTAGTATAAAACGAAGTCCCCAATTCTTGGATGTCACGGGTAATCTCGAGAACCACTGCATGGATTTTGATGCGGGTTTCACCATTCTGTAAAGGATATCTCGAGGAAGGGTTTTGTAGAAAATAATTTATTTATGATCAAAGGAAGCCGAGCACTAACCATTTCAGTGAATAAGTCTAGAAAATCCTGGTGTCCGTGCGCTTTTTAAGCTTACGCTGGGCAAACCGTTAAAATATCAATATACTATGAGTGTTAGAATTGTTCAGTGTGAACATTACTACAAAAAAGAGAGCATATCTCTACCTTCAAACCATCGCCCACTATAAGTGTTTTTAAGTTTTCAGTTCTTCCAACAATCTCCATTCAAATACTGAGGCGACAGTTTACGAGCTAGCTAAGGGCGAGTCTATCACCCCAGTTACAGCCTAGCTAGTGGGTGATCCTATTACCCCAGTTACAGCCAGCAGCAGACTGTCGAGTCTTGTTGAGTTAGGACTTCAGAGAAGAGTGATTGTGTTTGGAGTTTGCCTGGATGTGCAGCTCGGCTTTTCATTTTTGCCTGTGACCTTTCTGTTCCGCAAAATACACAGTCAAGTTCGGATTGGATGGAAGGGGGATTTGTGATTCATGCACCTCGCCAATCTTAAATTACGTCTGACAAAAATTCGTTACACATGCATCTCCATGATAATATAATCAATAGTTCAGTCAGTGATTTTAACCCATCATGCTGAGTCGTAAAACGGATATAGGTCGCAGTTCATTGACATCGAAAAAAAAAACGCAAACGCTTATCACGTAATGCATTCATAACTGTTGCCGGGCGAAGCCGGGGCGGGTTGCTAGTGAGGAATATAAAAGAATTATGAGAGCTGACAAGAAAGATTTCTTGCTGGCGGGATAAAAGAAGCAGAATGGAAAAGGCTAAGGAACATCCATATAAAGCCCTGAAAGCAAAGCACAATTCAAAGAGGTACGGTATTACAGAAGACAGTTGAAGATCACAAGAACAGCTGTTTGCTGCAATACTTATCTTTTATCTCACTGTGTTTAAAATCTAAGAAATACTCTATTGATATACTGTAGTAGTTTATTTTATTTATTTATATATCAAGCACAAGCGCCCTCTTAATGAAAATAGTGCAACGCCCAGAACAATTATCTGCTAGCCGTCTCTGCCTTTATGTAATTCCATTATTGATTTTATGGGGTGGAACATGAAGGTCATCACTACCGAGTACAATAAAAGACAGTTTAGGATATGTACAAAGTAGTTTAATGTCTTACAGGTTCAATATTCAATTCTCTCTCTCTCTTTGGTACACGCTTCATTCACAACTGTGCCACACACAAAGTCTTGTCACTCTACGAGATTAACGATCAAAAACACTAGAGCAGCAAGCACGTCCTCTGGTGGACTCGGGGCTTCTTCATTACAGTCCTTATGGCCTCGATGAACACTTCCTCCAGTCCCTGCATGTTCTTAGCGGAACATTCCACGTAGCGTGCCGCCTTGATTCTCTTCTTGAGCAGCTTGCCATCTGCCTCCGTCAGAATGTCCCCGTCCTCTTCTCGCAGGTCCATCTTGGTGGCTGAGGAACATTAGCATTACATTACATTGCACATGTATCTTGATTCATACAGGGTCTTTATCTTAGTAATGCAGCCACCTTCTAAGCACAAGTTAGAACACTACTGTGGGATAATAAGGTGCCCAGGAAGTGTAAACATACATACTACATCCCAATTCTAACTTACGGAATAGAAATGTGCACCCTGTCCAGAAGAGAAGAAAGTAGGATTCAGGCATCCGAAATGAAGTTTATAAGAACAATGCTTCAAAGGACAAGGAGAGACAAAGTAAGGAACGAAACAAACAGGACAGAGGCTGGCATAGATATCAGTGCTACAAAATATTTGCAGAAGCAACGATTAGGATGGTATGGGCATCTTCAAAGAATGGGAGATGAGAGGACACCAAAAGCTTATTACAACAAGATTATCCCAGGAAAAGACCAGTAGGAAGACCAAAGAAGAAATGGTTGGACCAAATCAAGGATGATCTTGAAGACAAAGGGCTGGACTGGAGAAGGACCCATGAAGACCAACTATTCATGGACAGGATAAGGTGGGGTGGGCTCGTTAACAGCACCCGGGCGACTGGAGAAGGAATTTGATGTTGATCATGATGATCTTTGTGCGCCCCGATAAACACGGCAAGCTAAGCCGGCTTCGACTGGCGCGCGTACACGGTGCAGCGGGTGGTTAGCGCGCACTTTTACACTTTTACCACACAAGTTCAATAATGTGTACTTACAGTGCTCATAGTCGATGCTGAAAATGTCCTCCCTCTCTTATAAAACACACCCGATATCTTCTGATCACATGTTTGGTAAAAGTGTAAAAGTGCATGCCAACCACCGACTGAACCGTGATCTGCGCCAGCCAACGCCGGCTTAGCTTGCTGTGTTTATCAGGACGCACAAAGATAATGACCCTGTATTAATGAAGGCTCGAACGGTAATTCTATGCTTTCATGAAGAAAGTAGTACTGTAATTGGTTTTGTACTGGTGGTCATTAAGTGATCTATCATTGTGACTCTGCTGGTGCAAGTTAGAGGGCCCCGATACTCGACCATCAATCATCAGCTTCACAATAATGATTGTGATAAATTCCCTCTATAGGTATGAACTAATATTTATTTATTGGTCTAGCAAAGGGTTCCCGAGAGCAGAGCTTTGTTGTGCGGAACATGAATACAGGAAACAATATTACAATACTATTATAAAATGTATACAGGGCGTAACAAAAAGGTACGGCACAAAATGCAGGACGCATTCCTCACACGTAAATGAAGAAATTATGTTGTATGAACATTCCATGTTTCCATGTTCTGCCTGATCTGTTAGCAGATGTGCATCAAGCTGAGCGACAAAACATGTACTTCATGCAAGATGGAGCACCACCCCATTTTAGTGTTAATGTTCGTCGGCTTCTAAATAACAGATTCGGTGACAGATGGATAGGTAGAGGTGGACCAATTGCCTGGCCTCCACGCTCTCCGGACCTAAACCCACTGGACTTTTATTTGTGGGGAGATTTGAAAGCTCTTGTGTATCGAACCCCTGTACAAGATGTTCAGAGTCTGCATGCCCGTATTATGGAAGGCTACGACACCATACGCAATACTCCAGGGATACATCAGCGCATCTGAGATTCACTACGATGGCGGGTTGATGCATGCATCAATGCGCACAAAGAGCTCCAAGTGATATGCAGGTATGTTCTGTTCTTGTGTATTTTTCAAGATTTACGAGTTAGAGACAATGAGGTATATCATGGAAATGAAGCATTTCTGGACCCACGTTCATATAACAAAATTTCTTTGTCTACGTGTGAGGAATGCGTCCTGCATTTTGTTACACCCTGTATAACCATAAGTGAATCTATGAGTATGTTGTAAATTAAAAGCGTACCGGTTTCAGTCAGATTGTGTGTGACCTTGCTCAGAGTAATTTAGGTCATGTAAATGTGCAACAGCACACACTTAATATAAATTTTGCCATAACAGAGGATTCTAAAAATATTCTTGTTCCAAAAGCTCACAAATTAAAATTAAAAAAAAAACAGATCTGTTACAAAATGTGAAGAAAAACATGAACAAGTCTTGATAAAAACAGCGTTGAATAGAAGAGATGTGGATAAGTGGAAAAACACAAGGTTTTAGTGGCATATGTGATATCTCTTCCTGCTCTGTATGAATTTGATATCCTATTTCGAACTGTCTTTATCATATTGTAACAATATAATTTAACAATTGTAAATTTACAGGTAAAACAATGAGTAGGAAGTGTAAGGAAATTCATAAAATGTGTACAGATATTATGAATTTTGTAAAATGTGTGTATTTGTAACGATTTAATAAATACATACATACATACATATTTATTGACGGCTTCGACCATTTTCTTTTATACAACATAAAAGACATTAAGAGTAATACAAAGTAAGGTACCCTACTATTACAATCAACTATATTCATACAGATTGTCTAATGAATAGGAAAACAGATATTTTCTCAGGGGTCTTTCATCGGTATTGAACAGGTCTATGTTGACCCCATTAGAGATTCGCATCATTCTGTCAATGGGACTATTTAGACCATAATTAGTTGGGTGCCAGTTTGTTTCAAAGACATGATGCTTGCGCATCGAACGGGGTGGCACATATATATTGATTTCATTTAGTAATTCTGGGCAGTTTATGTGAGAGTTTAAAATTTTGTACATATTAAGAATATAAAAATTTTCACGACGGGATTTAAGAGTTGGCAGCTTCAATTGCATCATTACTTCAGTGTAGTTATGATTCGTTATTGAGTGTAGGAAACGATATGCATAAATTCGTAGGAATTTGTGTTGTACTTTCTCTAAACTCTCAATTTGTGTTTTATTGAAAGGGCTCCAAATCGGTGTACAATATTCAATTAAGGGTCTGACAAGGGTCAAGTACAGTAGGAAATATATATTAGAGTCACAAAATTCCTTGGAATAACGAGTTATGCAACCTAATCTCTGCAAGGCCTTTTTTTTAATATTTACCATATGCTCATTAAAATTAAGCGTGTCTGAGAATTTTACTCCCAGGTCACAAATACTTCTAACAGCATGAAGTGGAGTAGACGATAGAAAGTGATAAGAGAATTCAATATTCTGTTTCTTCTTTGAGAATCTGACTAGTTTACATTTAGTTTCATTGAGCAGTAACCCATTTAAAGAACAATACTCCTCTAGACGCCAAAGTTCTTCCTGAAGAAGTATACAGTCCTGTAGAGATTGAACTTTCATAAAGAACTTTGTATCATCGGCTAACAGGAGGATTTTGGCATGTTTGAAAACTGTATTGATATCATTAATAAAGATTAGAAATAACAAAGGAGAAAGATGGGCACCTTGCGGAACACCAGAAGAGACAACTATTGGTTGAGATAAGAAATTAAGTATTTTGACAATCTGAGTTCTGCCTTCTAAATATGAGGACAGCCATGATAATAGAGGGCTTTGTATACCATAAGATTGTAATTTTGAAAGAAGAATTTTATGGTCGAGAGAGTCGAAGGCTTTGGCTAGATCAGTGTAGATGCAGTCCACTTGATTGTGCTCTTCTACTGCTTTCAGTAAGTACTCCAAATAAACTGGGAGATTTGTACATGTTGAACGACCTGGCATAAAGCCATGCTGTTGTTCAATTATGTAGGAGGAAAATTGGGGTGTAATTTTGTCAGTAATTATAGATTCAAATAATTTGGGTATAAAGGACAATTTACAAACAGCTCTATAATTTTTAACATTGGATTTGTCACCACATTTCAAGACAGGAGTTACATAGCTACTCTTCCATCTATCAGGAAATTTACCAGTTCCAAGAGAGAGGTTAAATAAGATGAATAATGGTTCTGTTATAATGAATCGACAAGATTTTAATAGAATTGGTGGGAGACCATCAGGACCAAATGATTTGTTATTTGAGAGTTTCTCTAATTTGTTATAAATATCACTTTTCAACCTGGCAGGTGGAGACGTTAATAGAGTAAGGAGTTTCAAATTTTTGGGTGTTAACGATTGGTGCCTTATAGACTGAGGAGAAATGTTTAGCAAAAAGATTGACAATACCTGGTCCATCACTTTCATTCACATTGTCAAGATAAACTGTACCAGGAATACCTTTATCATTCTTTTTTTGTCTTGATAAAAGCCCAAAAGCTTTTTGGGTCACTGTATAGATTAGATCTAATTTTGTTTAAATATTCAGTATAACATAGTTTAGACAAGTGTTTACATTTGGCTCTAAGCTCCGAGAAAGCATAATAATCATGAGTGCTGCCCGACTTTTTGTATAAGGCATGGGTCGCTTTCTTCTGTAAGACAATGGCTCTTAGTTCACTGTTAAACCACTGTGGGAAACATGGGTCCTTATAATAAGCAAGAGGAATAAATCTATCAATGCCTTCATATAGAATAGAGTAAAAAATGCTTACAGCAGAATTTATATCTTGTTCCTTCAATGCAGAGCTCCAGTCTATTGTAGCTAAGTAATTATTGAGACCGATATAATTACCTTTATCAAAATTGTGATAACTATAATTACTTGAAAGAGGTTGATGATCAACCGCCAACTTAAAATCAATATCTAGAGGAGGGTGGTACTTATCCTCAGGAATTAGAACATCTATGCTAGGGTTAACAGTTAAGGAAAAATTGGAGAATATTAAATCTAGATTACGGTTAAGAATATTTGGAATGTTATTAAACTGATATAAGTTTAGATAGCAAAAGGAGTCAATAATTTGTTCTGATTTGTCAGTATTAATTCCACATGGGAGGAACCCCATACAGTCTTCATTTGATTGAAACCATGTTATATTCGGGAGATTGTAATCGCCCATTAACAGAAAATGGCAATTTTCATTTTGAGATTCCAATATGTCTTCAACTGTAATGGTATGCTCTATGTACTTTTGCAATTCTAAGCTTGGTGATAGATATACAGAGCCTAGAATGAATGTTTGGTCATGAATTTGGACTTCAACAAAGACTTGTTCAACAGATTTAATTTTTAGGGATATTAGTTCAGATTTGTGAGTTTTCCTGATTGCAATTAAGACACCACCTCCTGATTCTAATTCACTAGCATCTATGGAACGATCACAACGATAAACATCATATTGATCTAGAGCTAACTCACCGTTACCTATGGTTTCACAAAGGTTAGATTCAGTAAGGATTATGAAATCGTAATTCGCCATATTAATTGATTGAGAAAGAACAGTTAATTTTGACCTTAGTCCATTTACATAAATAATAATAATAATTTGTTAACTTTTGATACAAGAATATTTATAGAATCCTCTGTTATAGCAAAATTTATATTAAGTGTATGTTGTTGTACATTTCCATGTCCTAAATTACACTGAGCAAGGTCACACACAATGTGACTGAATGTACAACATAGGTATATTCACTTATGGTTATATAAATGTTATTATAATTAAAGGAATCAGGTTATCATGATGGGCATTTTATTACAATACTGTATCAAAGCAAACGAACATACTTTTGAAGATAAAATACAATTAATAATGATAAACGTCAAAATAAACTGAAGCAGAACAGATTGAGATGGTATGGACGTGTGAAAAGGAATGCCGAAACAATAATAATAATAATGTTATTGGCTTTTAGAGACCCAATGCCAAAACAAGTGATGGAGAGACAGAGAGGACGAGGAAGACCTGGAGTACTTAGTGAATAGGGTTGCCAGACGTTCCATTTTCCCCAGAAGAATTCAGTTTTTTCTCGTTTTGTTCCACCGGAACACAAAATATTCCGTTTTAGGTTAATTTGAAAATATATTCAATTTCACACCAATTTTCAAATGTCCCACTTCAGAATTGATTGTAATAGGCTATCTAGTTTGTTTTCTGGTGATACAGATGCAAGTTTGAAAGAGAAAATGATTTCTATGTCTGTGTCAGATAGATGGGTACATGTTATAGATTCTTTAGGGGCAATAACATTAAGGAATATCTTATTTAGTCCTTGAGAAGTTAATACTTACCATATTCCCCTCCAATGCTTTTACGGAGGGAGTTTCTTTCTGTGATGAATATCAAATGGAGAGATGATAGAAACAGAAGCTCCGTTAGTTTGATAAAACAAGAATTGTGACGAAAATTGTAGTGAATTTTATCAGAAGGTACTTACATATAAAATATCCTTGCAAAGGGTCGTTCAAATGAAAAGCATTTGTAAGTTGCTGGAGTCATAGCTCTATTTGATGTGTCAGCAATGTCTAGTTTTAATGTTGTGTATTTGATTATGTAATGCTTATTTAATACATAGTGTATTATTTATTACAACATTTAACAACCTTGATTTAAAATACAATGTTTTGGGACGTGTGTTCCTTTTTCCATTCTTGAAATCTGGCAACCCTGAGAACGGAACCTCGGGTGGAGCTCAGTGGTTTAGGGGTGTCACATTTGCCCCTACCCGGCCTAGGCTGGAAAACAGACATTGATGATAATGAAACTTACAAATATTTGGAAGATCATCATCACCATCATCATCATCATTTCCCCTTATCCAGCTCCTCCGGGTCGGGGTATTTATGGTACTTCTCCACTTTCCTCTTTCCTTCCACAATTCTTCTTCCACGATCTTGTCCCAGTCCAGATTTCTTTTCCTCACGCTGTTCTTCACTGAATCGATCCACCTTGTTCTAGGTCTTCCCCTTGCTCTCTTACCCTTGCACTTGGCCTCCAGCATCTGTCTTGGTATTCTATTTTCCTCCATCCTCTTTACATGTCCAAACCACCTTAGTTTATTCTTCTCAATTCTCTCATTTAGTTTTCCCATCCCAACTTCCTTCCTAACATCTTCATTCCTCACTCTGTCTTTCCTTGCCTTTCCTATCATACTTCTTAGGAATTTCATTTCACAGGCTTGGATTCTACTCTCTTCCCTGCTTGTCAGGGTCCAAGTCTCAGCTGCATAAGTTTATAAATTACCTCCTTGGTACTTCCTTATCCCAAACAAGTTTTCTTACACTTTGATAGAATGCATTGCTCTGCTGTACCCTCCTGCCAATCTCCATGTCCAACCTACCAGTTTGCATCAATTCACTTCCTAGGTATTTGAACGTGTCCACAATTTCCAAACTCTGACTTCCAATTTTCACAGTGCCCTTTCCTTGTCTTTCCCCTCTTGTCATCACCATGGTCTTGCTTTTCTCTATACTGATTTTCAGGCCATACTTCTGAATATTTCCGTTCAGTGCATCTAGTTGTTTTTGCACTTCTTCGGTGTTCCTTCCCCAGACCACAATATTGTCTGCAAATAATAGTAACTTCATTTCTTTATTTCCATAGGCTTCCTTTGTTTCCTTTACAATTTCATCCATTACCATTATGAACAAAAGAGGTGACAGCACACTCCCCTGTCTTAGTCCAGTCTTGTTCCTAAACCAATCTGTCTTTCCAACTGGGGTCAGTACCCTGCTAACACAGTTCTTGTACATTGCTTGCACCATTTCCAACATTTCTCTTCCCAGTCTCTTCTTAACCATGGTTTCCCATACCTTCTCTCTGGGGACACTATCATATGCCTTTTCTAGATCTATGAAAGTCATGACCAAATCGTCTCCATATTTCCAGTTCTTTTCCATCACCTGCCTCAAGCTAAAGATTGGGTCAAGTGTGGATCTTCCACTCCTGAAGCCATACTGTTCCTCTTGCAACTCTCCTTCCACCTTTCTTCTCATTCTTCTTTCTAATATCCTTTCCAGTATTTTTACTATGTGTAATATTATACATAAATTATTATACATTCAGAAAGGTGTAAGTCAAGGCTGCAACTTATCACCCATACTTTTCTATACATTGAAGAAGCAATTAAGAAAATTGTAGAAAAATTCAAAGTAGAAGTAAAGATTCAATAATTTCAACTTTGAGATTTGCTGATGACATCAACTTAGCCGATTCACCAGAGGATTTGAATGAGTTTTTAAATGGAATGTATCCTGTCGCGAGGAAGGAATTCAGGATGAAAATTAATAAATGTAAAACAAAAAGTAGGCCTAATAGAATGCAGCCTAAAGAAATCAGAAACCTCCATGGACATCAAAATGGCAGGTGAGAAGCTAAAGGAAGTAGGAGACTTCTGTTACAAAATAACCAGTGATGGACGAAGCAAACTGGATATAAAAAGTAGGTTGGCACAGGCAAGGAAAGCATTTCTGCAGAAAAGGAATCTGTTGACGTCGAATAACTTGCTAGTAGTGCAAGATCGTCTGCGAATGCTAGGCAATTAAGTTTATTTTTCTGCCAATCTTAATGGTTGGATTACTATTCTTTACTAATATGCAAAATTGTTTTCTATTTTGGTGTCATGCTCTGTGTATTGTGGGGGCGGTGCGTGGGCCTTTTATGGTGTCATGCTCTGTGTATTGTGGGGGCGGTGCGTGGGCCTCTTTTGGTGTCATGCTCTGTGTATTGTGGGGGGCGGTGCATGGGCCTCTTATGGTGTCATGCTCTGTGTATGGTGGGGGCGGTGCGTGGGCCTCTTATGGTGTCATGCTCTGTGTATTGTGGGGGCGGTGCGTGGGCCTCTTATGGTGTCATGCTCTGTGTATTGTGGGGGTGGTGCGTGGGCCTCTTATGGTGTCATGCTCTGTGTATTGTGGGGGCGGTGCGTGGGCCTCTTATGGTGTCATGCTCTGTGTATTGTGGGGCGGTGCATGGGCCTCTTTTGGTGTCATGCTCTGTGTATTGTGGGGGCGGTGTGTGGGCCTCTTATGGTGTCATGCTCTGTGTATTGTGGGGGCGGTGTGTGGGCCTCTTATGGTGTCATGTTCTGTGTATTGTGGGGGCGGTGCGTGGGCCTCTTATGATGTCATGCTCTGTGTATTGTGGGGGCGGTGCGTGGGCCTCTTTTGGTTTCCCGAGGCGACTGAGAGGCATATTCCTGCCACATTGTATTATTATGTATGGACTGACTTACCAACCAACACAATTGGAACGTGAGGACAATGGTGCCTTATTTCTGGATACCATTTAGAAACAACGTTTTCATACGAACTTCTACTGGCCACAGAGTAACACAGCAAGAAGCAATCCGTCTGGAAAGAGAGAGATAGGATTATTAGTAACATGACACACAGAGCAAGCAAGGACAATGTGGTCTACCCTTGTGATAAACAGTTAGCCTCTCACCGGGTTCCATTCCCGGATAATATCACGTCCTGTGGTTTGGATTCTACGCAAAGAAAAGGACGTCCTGTGGATCGTGAGATTAATGACCAGCCTCCTTCCTTCATATTAAAGCATCAAGCACCTGAAAAGGAACTACGAAGGGCACACCATATTGTTTTACAACTTATCTTTTTCTACCCAAATGAAGTACATTACACATGAGTTGTTACGTCCACCTTCTCAACATAATCTCCTGGTAACTTTGTGCACTTTGCCATCGATGTGTCAGTCTCTCCAGACCCGTGCCTTGACAGCTGTGTCCAGAGGTTTCTTCTTGTTCCCGAACAGGTGATAATCACTTGGTGCCAAGTTGGGAGAGTATCGTGGGTGTGGTCTCGTGGCTAGTGTGGGGGCGGGCATTGTCCCTTTAGCCCATTTTCCTGGCCGCTTAGTTTGAATGGCACAACGTAAGCGCTTAAGGGTTGCCACTGTTAATCGTGGCCCCCAATTCCAGCCAGTCAATGGGGATGATGCCCACTGTCCCCATTCGCTTGCCAACTGATGGCACTGTTCGACATGTGGACTGCCCCTACGCTTCCATTGCATGGTTGCCGTTTTGCAGAACTGGACACAGCTGTCAAGGCACTCCAAAAGAATGGTTTCAGGAAGGTCTGGAGAGACTGACACATCGATAGCAAAGGTGCACCAAGTTACCAGGAGATTATGTTAAGAAGGTGGACGTAACAACTCATGTGTAATGTACTTCATTTGGGTAGAAAAACATGAAGTGCAAAACAATATAGTAAGCCCTTCATATAATTTTTTTCTTTCGTAGTTTAGCCTCCAGGTAGGCTTTTCCCCACGGACTCAGCGAGGTATCCCACATTTACCGCCACTTCGGGTAGTATCCTGGTAGTATCGGGTCGGGGGATACAACTGGGGAGGCGGGACTAGCAGCCTCACCTGCAAAGCGAACAGAGGGCCTCGTGAGGGATGGGGAGAATGGGAGGGATAGACAAGGAAGAGGGAAGGAGGCGGCCGTGGCCTTATGCTAGGTACCATCCCGGCATTTGCCTGGAGACAAAGTGGAAAACCACGGAAAACCACTTTCGAGGATGGCTGAGGTGGGGTTCGTATCCCCTCTACTCATTAGACCCCGTTCCAGTCCTCATACCACTTTTCAAATTTTGTGGCAGAGCCGGAAATCAAACCTCAGACGTCCGGGATGGCAGCTAAGCACGCTGACCACTACACTACGGAGGCGACTGTAATTATTTTAATGTTGCAAAATCTTAGAAATGACTATCCAATAAAAACAGTCTTCCTCCCCCAACTAATCTATGAAGATATAGCTACTGTAGAATTGTAAACTAATATGCAGAGATGAACTACCAGGGGCCTGTTCCACGAATGAACTTTGCAACTTTTCACTTTGCACTTTTCAGTTCAGATTTTGTTCCACCAACACTTTTAAGATTTATCTTGCAAAGTGAAAAGTTATGAATCTTTTCACTTTTGAAGCCTGTTATGTTCCTCCATTGGTGCAGAAATGCGAAGTGCAAAGGAATGAAGTGAAAAGTTTTCAGAAATCTTTGCACAGAGACGATTCCGTTTTCAGCTGTTAATGAACATCTACACTAGTTTCTCGGCGAAGAATTTGGTTTAGTGTTACTGTATAAATATGTTACGACGAGAGCTTTTGTTATCATCAAGTTAGGATAGTGATGAAGATTCCAACAAGAGGACGTAGGCTACAAAGACAGGATGAATTTTCATAACCTCATTTCGACGGAATTTCGTGAGTGTTTTCATATTACCCCAATACAAGCTAACTACTGTATATTCTTGAAATAATTGGCCATTTATTCAAATCTGCAACTAAAAAGAAGTCGATCTCTTTCTGAAAAATAACAAATGTTATATGCTTACATTGGTTAGGAAATCTCCCACAAGTCCAACCCCTCCTCCAATCTCCCACAAGTCCAACCCCTCCTCCACGTGGTGGGAGACGGGCAACGGCATGAAGTAGGGGATTGCCTGTAGGGGTGAAGTACAGTGGGGACTTTGTGTGTCTCGGGACCGCTACGGTAGCTGTGAAGGCTCTATGGGAACCCTGAAAAGTGACGGCTGACGGGGCTCTGGTGAAGCTACGATAGGCCTAGCAAGCCAGTAGTGGATATCATATTTGCTTTCAAACCAGGAACAGGCCTCGGAAAGGACGGATGCAAACGACGACGACCCGGATATGCTAATGGACTACGAGTTGGGACATTAAACATACAGACACTGACAGGAAAAGTGGAGGAGATTGTAGATGTGATGGAGAGAAGAAAACTGGATGTACTGGGCTTGGCAGAAACAAGATGGAAAGGAGAAGGTCGCAGAGAACTGAGGAAAGGGTACCGGTTGTACTGGAGTGGGAACAGTGAAGGAAGGAGCAGCGGAGTAGGAGTAGTTGTGAGAGATGGAATGAAGGAAGAGGTAAAGGGAATAAGTGACAGGATCATGAAGATCAGAGTAAAGGTAAAGGGAAGAAGCCTGGAGATAGCCCAGGTGTATGCCCCTCAAGTTGGATGTACAGCTCAAGAGAAGGAAGACTTTGAGGAGGAGCTACAACAGCAGTTGAATGGGCAGAGCATCATTGTCATGGGAGATTTGAATGCACATGTAGGAAGTCAAAGGCAAGGATATGAAAATGTATTGGGAGCAGAAGGATGGGGTAGCAGGAATGAAGAAGGGAGAAAGTTGCTGGATTTTTGCAAGAGAAACGGTTTAGTGGTAGGCAACTCCTGGTTCCGGAAGAAAGAAAGCCACAAGGTAACGTGGTACAGCAGTGATTTAACAAAGAAATCTTTGGTAGATTACATGCTGTACGACTGGGAAATGAAGAGAAGTGTCAGAGATATAAAGGTAATACCATCAGAGGCCTTAGATAGCGACCACAGAATACTTGTAATGAACTTGGGAGTTGTTAAGGATAGCAAGAGGACAGAGTACCAGGAAAGGAGAATCAAAGTATGGAAACTCAAGGAAAAGGAATTCAAGGAAGAATTCCAGAAGATAATAAGGGAAAGGATGCCAACAGACAAACCTAAAACAGGGGAAGAGGAATGGAAGCAATTCAAAAACACAATGGTGGAAGCTGCAGTGGCAGTATGTGGAAGAACAAGCAACAGAAAGCGGTGTAAAGAGACACCATGGTGGAATGAGAGAGTAAAAGAAGCTGTGGGAAGGAAGAACAAGGCTTTCAGAGTGTGGTTCCAGGAAAGAACTGATCTGACAAGGGAAGATTATAAGATAAAGAAGAAAGAAGCAAACAAGATTGTCGCAGAGGAGAGGAAGAAGTGGATGGTAAAGTGGACAGAGATGATGGAGGAAGACAGCAGAGAAAATAAGAAAGTACTTTATGGGATGGTCAAAAGTAAGAGAAGAGGTCTGCGAGAGGATGTGGTAATGATGGACAAAAGCGGAAATGAGGTACACAACAAAGAGGCACTCAAGACAGTGTGGAAAGAGTACTTTGAGGATTTGCTGAATCCAAATGGTCATAGGGAGGAAGACAATGTATTGGAAGATGGAGAAGACAACACAGGAATGGAAAAGGACCTGACTTGGAGAGAACTGGAAATGGCTATAGACAAGATGAAAGGAGGAAGGGCACCAGGTGTGGATGAAGTGAGTGTTGAAATGGTGAAGGCAGCAGGGGAGGTTGGGAAACAGTGGCTGTACCGTGTGATGAGGGTGATATGGAAGGAGAAAAAGACCCCAGAAGATTGGAAGAAAGGATTAATTGTCCCAATATTTAAGAAAGGAAGCAGAAAGGAGTGCAGAAATTACAGGGGAGTCACACTCATACCTCACTGTGCCAAGATATATGAAAAGATATTAGAAAGTAGAATACGAGCCAAAGTGGAGAGAAAATTGAGAGAGGAGCAGTATGGATTCAGACCTGGGAGATCAACAGTGGATCTCATATTTTCAGTGAGACAGCTCCAGGAACACCACTACGAATTTGGAGAGGATCTGCTGATGGCCTTCCTGGACATCGAAAAGGCCTATGATAGTGTGTGTAGGGAGAAGGTTTGGAAAGCAATGGAAAACATGGGAGTGGAAAAAGAGACTGTAGGCAGAGTGAAGGAGATGTATTGTGGAAGTGTGAGTTGTGTGAAAGTTGGAGGGGAAAGAACAGACTGGTTCAGACAAATGAGTGGCCTGAAACAAGGTAGTGCGCTGTCACCCCTTCTCTTTATTGTGGTTATGGACGAGGTAATGACACGGATAGCAGGAAAGATAGGAGAAGATAAGATGAAAGCAATGGTGTTTGCAGATGATCTCATGGTCTGGGGAAACAGGGAGGAGGAAATTCAGGAGCAACTGAAGGCTTGGGAAGAAACAGTGGGAGAGTACGGATGGAAGTTCAACATCAGTAAATGTGAGATCCTGTTAACGACCAGGAAAAAGGACAGACCAATGAGTGGGATAACACTTGGAGGTGGACAGCTGAAGAAGGTGGAAAGTCTCAAGTACTTGGGAAGTATAGTGGAGGAAAATGGGAGGAATGACAAAGAGATTACGGAACGTGGCAGACAGGCAGAAGCATTTCTGAGAAGCATTAGGAGCTTAGTGTGGAATAAAGATGTCCCACAAAAAAGCAAGGAAGTGTTATACAGAAGCTACTATATCCCGATACTGACCTATGCTTCAGAAACGTGGACAATGAAGAAAAGTGACATAAGCAGAATACAGGCAGGTGAAATGAAGTTCCTGCGAAGTAGGATCGGAGTAACAAGAAGAGACAGGGTGAGGAATGGAAAGGTCAGGGAAATGGTGAAAGAGGAGCCCTTGCAAGGTAGGATTGAGACATCAAGACTGAGGTGGTATGGACACTTAAAGAGAATGGATGAGAAGAAGATTCCCAAGAGGATACATGAGATGCAGATACAGAAGAAACAACCAAGGGGAAGACCAAGAGATAGATGGCTGAAAGGAGTGGAGGAATGTGTCAAGAAGAGAGGCGAGGACTGGACCAGAGTGACAGCGGAGAGGTGGTGGGAAGAAAGAACTAAGTGGCGAGGCTTATGTTCCAAACAGACCCAGCCTGGGGCTGGAAACTGTACAAGATGATGATGATGATGATGGTTAGGAAATGGTGTCCAGCACGGTATAGCTGCAATGCATGGGAAATCAAAATCAACTATTTGCAGAACTGTTACTAAAGTCACCACAAATAATTAAAGCATTAAATCATGGAGTATTATACAGTTTATTTATGTATTACCAGAACTCGGCTGTTAACATCACAAGTTTAAGAAAGTGATTTCGTTCAAGGACACGAACAGCATTTTAGATAATTCTTTCCAAAATGTTCCATTTTTATTTATTCACACCTAAGGCCTTTATTCGTTTTATACGAAATAGTACAATGGATGTCAATATGACATTCATGTGGGAAAGGTTGTAAGAAGTGATGAAGTGTCTCATAATTAAACATTGCATGTGTTATTTTAATTTTTTTCAACCATTTTTTACGTGCTTTCGTTGTTGTATAAATATGTGTTTTTGACATTTGAAAGGGTTTGTAACATTGTCTTTTATGGATGATTCCTAACATTAAGTGTGATGGGCTGAAGAAGGAATTGAAAGAATTCCGAAACATGTACCCTCAAGGACACTAAAATAACAATAAAAAATGTGTTGATTAGGTGGAAAATTTTGGAAATTCTTATATTTCATAATCAAACTGTCAACACGGAACCTGAAATGGATACTTCTTTGAATAAAAGCTATAACTACAACATAACATATTGTTTGTCTACTGCTAATGTATTCACTGTTGATACGAAGGTAATCCCAAAAATAAGGTCTCCTATTTTTCATAAATACATCGACCTGTTTATTTCTACAATGGTTTACATCATTTTACATTGAGCTATTTTTCTACATAATCACCATTTCAGTCGATGACTTTTTTGTAGACGCTGTGACAATTTTTGTATGCCCAGCTCGCCGCCATGCAGTTCAGGAAGTTGTGAACCTCATCTTTCACCTCGTCGTCGGTGCTGAATCGCTTTCCGGCCAAATGTGCTTTCAACTTAGGGAACAAGTGATAGTCACTGGGCGCCAAGTTGGGACTATAGGGTGGGTAGATGGTGGTGTTCCACTGTTGCAGGAGAGCAGTGGTTTGCCAGGCGACATGCGGACGAGTGTTGTCGTTAAAATTCTGTGAGCGCTTCGGGAAACCTCAGGAACCAAAGTCCAGAGATCATCCAGGGTGATCCACCAATGTTCACGCATGATTTTCTCAGCCTTCAAGACTGTCTCGTCGGAAATTGACGGTCTCCCAGTCTGACCGGCTGCAAACTCTCTACACCACTTATGAACATTTTTTATATCCATGCACGACTCGCCATACATTTCCGTCAATTGGCCAATGGATATCAATCGATTCAGTACCCTTTGTGTTAAAAAAACGAATAACTGCGCACACTTCGCATTTGGCGGCAACATCCAACGGGAGCTCCATTCTCAACGGCTGCCAAGCCAAGACTGAGTGCCTCAGCACGGCGTGCGGATGCTTATATGCAACCGCAGGAAACACACTTCACAATATTGTGACCAAAAGCCACTTGAACCGAGTTCTGTATTACCCTTGTACTCATCTGAAGGTGTGGAATGTCTCACACAACAAGTTTTGGTGTAGGCTTTAGTAAAATCTTTAAATAATAATCTGAGTAGTTGGAATTTGAGTAGCTTTCATAAAAGCAAGCGTGTAGGCTATCTCTTGATGATAAGAGTACAGAGGTGTGCAAATTATTAACTTAGAATAAAATAAACAGTTTAAACCAGTCACAGTTTTGTATTCAAAATCACTTTATTGACCACCTTTTGTTACCCTACTTATTAATGTTTACTCTCCTGTGGATTTACAGCTTTTCCCATAAGACATTGCATCTGGACACTTTTAGAATAGGGGATTCCGAGGGATACCAGAGCTTAGAAAGGCTTTTGATAACGTTGTTTGGGCTAAATTGTTTGATATTTTGAAATCTATTGGAATAAAGTACGGGGATAGGAGGATGATATACAATCTATACAGAAACCAGACAGCAGTCATTCGAGCTGAAGGACATGAGAGAGAAGCTGGTATTCAGAAAGGTGTAAGGCAAGGCTGCATCTTATCACCCATACTTTTCAATCTTTACTTTGAACAAGCAATGAAGGAAATTGGAGAAAAATTTAAAGTGGGAGTGAAGATCCAAGGAGAAATAATTTCAACTCTGAGATTTGCTGATGACATCGTCATCTTGGCCGACATGCCAGAGGATTTGAATGGTATGGACTCCGTCTTGAGGAAAGAATTCATGGTGAAAATTAATAAATGTTAAACAAAAATATTGGAATGCAGCCAAAATAAATCAGAAACCTTTATGGACATCAAATTGGCAGGTGAAAAACTGAAGGAAGTAGGAGACTTCTGTTACTTAGGAAGCAAAATAACCAGTGATGGACGAAGCAAAGAGGATATAAAAAGTAGGTTGGCTCAGGCAAGGAAAGCATTTCTACAAAAAAAGGAATCTGTTGACATCGAATATAGATTTAGCTATTAGGAAATCATTTTTGAAGGCCTTTGTTTGGAACGTGGCGCTATATGGAAGTGAAACTTGGACTATTGGTGCAGCAGAAAAGAGGAGAATTGAAGCGTTTGAATGTGGTGTTACAGGAGAATGATGCAGATCAGATGGGTAGATAGGGTTACAAACGAAGAGGTATTAAGACTAGTGGGAGAGGAGAGATGTTTCTGGCAACTGCTAATGAAAAGAAGAGATAGGTTGGTAGGACACATACTAAGACACCCAGAAATAGCAAGCTAAGTTATGAAAGGAAGGGTCGAGGACAAGAATTGTAGGGGTAGACCAAGGTTAGAGTATGTTAAACAGATTGCCTCGGATGTAGGGTGTGGTAGCTATGTAGAGATGAAACGATTAGCACAGGACAGGGAGGCTTGGAGCGCTGCATCAAACCAGTCAAAAGACTGAAGACTCAACCAACAACCTGAGCTGGGTATGTTTTATATTTTTCATTGACTCTGGAATGAGCCCTCTAAGTATAGTCCTAGAGCACATCATCAGTAAACACGGCCCCAAATCACTCTGCTATAAATTCACTCGAAAAGTTGAGAGAAGTGATCAACACAAAATGTGTGGCATTTAGCATTAGCAAGGCTGCTCTCTTAGTGGGAATTCGAAAAATTATTTTACTTTGAGATTCTTAAAAGAAAATATAATTAAAACTCTTGCTTAAACATTGGAAGTAAATTCAACGCATCGCAAACATATTTTAATGCATTAAAACTTCAATTTTTTGCAAAGAATTTTTATTGGCTATTTCAGACCCTTGGAATGTTTTCTCTTAGATCCCAGAAAGATTTGGTTCTATTTGAATTATAAATAAGTCTAAATAATATTTGATATATGGACTGCATGAGAGGGGCGAGGCTCACTGACAGTATTTGATGTAATCACCATCAAACACGACCATCTTCTCATCAATCGACCATCTTCTCATCAATCGGATAATCTTCGTTCCAAAGTTGGCTCTTTGCTTTTCTTTCAAATGTAGTGACTCCTGGTGATAAAAAGCTGAACTAATGATTTCAACTAACATTTTTTTGAAAGGTAACTTTTTATAAGTTTGATTCCTAACTTCAATACCAACTTTTTTATTCTAAATATTAACCAATCTCAGTGAAATTTTTGCAGGACGTAGTCATGAGGCATTTGCATACTTCAGTGCATTAATTTTAAATAATATGCAGTTTCAATGATTTCTTACAACATTTATGTACAAATTATTTGAAAAAAAAAATTATTTGAAATTTGAAAAATGAACTAAGGGTTAATATACAAACATTCTCATAAAATAAATGAACAGAACTCCTAAACTATGTCCTGTTACTGTGTCTGAAGAAATTGAAATGTAAAAATTGATATCTCAGTACCAAAAGTTGGTATTCAAAAATGCCATTAAAAATTAATAATTCAAAAACCATTCAAGTTATGACCTTCAAACCTTAGACATTGCTACATCTTTACGTGATATACAGGGTGATTCTTGATGTAGTTTACAACTTCAATAATTTGTAATTATTTATTGGAACCACTTACAGACTTGGCTTATATGTTATTATATTGCATAACACTTCAAGTTTTGTCTCACATTGTTTGTAGTTGCACGGTTGTCCGCCATGCGCGCCGCCCTTCACTGGTTGGAAATGGCATCTTTCAATAGACGGAAAGAGCGAAGTGTGTGTTCTGGTTTAAAGAAACAAAGTCATCAACGAGTGCACAGCGGAGGTTTCGCACAGAATTGGGCCAAGACCCCCCCACGCCCCAGCAGACCAACCGTGTACAAATGGCACCAGACATTAATCGAAACAGGTTGTTCTGTGCAACACACAAAGGATCCAGGCCGCACACCTGTGACTGGCAATGTGGTGGAAACGGTTATGGAGAGGTTCATCCGCAGTCCGGAAAAATCAACATGGTGTCTGTCACTCGAAATTGGTATCCCTCAGATCACTATTTGGCAGGTGTTGCGTCGACGCTTGGCCATGAAAGCATACGGACTGCCCGTGGTTCAAGCACTGAGTGAAGGGGATAAACATACCAGACATGAAATCTGTGTTGACAAGTTGGATCGTATCAGCCGTGATGAGTCATTCTTGAACAATGAGGTCTTCAGCGATGAATCAACGTTCCACTTTTCTGGACGAGTCAGGGAATTCCTTGATCAATGTTTCCCGGGTAAGTGGATAGGTCATGGTGGACCAATTACCTGGCCGCCACGGTCTCCAGATTACACACCTCTGGACTTCTTTCTGTTGGGCTTTGTGAAAGATACGGTGTACACCCCTCTCCTACCTGCAAATCTTGATGAACTGAGACATCGCATCACAACATCCATTGCTTCTGTTACCCCGTAAATGCTGGTTTATACGTGGAGGGAAATCGACTTCTGTAGGGATGTGTCCAGGATGACAAATGGTGCACACATTGAGCCGTAATGGATGTATCAAAAAAACTTGAAATGTTTTGCTACGTAATAACATATAAACCAAGTCTGTAAGTGGTTCCAATAAATAATTACACATTATTGAAGTTGTAAACTACATCAAGAATCACCCTGTATATGATGGCAAAATTAATTTGAAATCGATGCAGTAGGAGAGAAGTTAAATTTTTCAGTGGAGTCTCCCCTTAAGCCGTGAAGGTATAAATTGAATTTTGGAAAACTGCCGTCAAGTGTAATAATTCGCACACCTTCACAGTTTCATGTGTTGGTGAGCTAGGTCCACATTGAAAGCTTTCTGGGCTGATCAATCATAACTCAGGATATGATCTGGGAGTAAGGAAATTAACCCTCTCAGTGCCAAGCTAAATACTTGCCAAGAATGCCGAGCCATTTTCAGTGGTCATGCAGACTATTCGAAAAGAAAATCATAAATACCACATTTCCAACAATAGATTCATTATTTTTGCTTTGCATTATAACCAATACTTCATCTGTCATACATTATGTTCACACGAGTTGGAATATCATCCCAGATAAGATTATTTGCTGATGATATAGTAGTATACAGGAGGATAAATCATCTGGACGACTGCGGCATTTTGCAGAGGGACCTGACTGTCATACAAAGCTGGGCAGATGGAAGTGATATGATGATAAATTCAAAGAAATGTCAGGCAATGAGATTTGTTAACAAAAGGAATCATAATGTTTTTGAATATTCAGTAGGGGAAAATGAAGTTGCATTTGGGGACGAATGTAGGTATTTAGGTGTAACTGTGGGGGGTGGAAATTTTCACTGGGGTAAGCACATAGGGGAAATAGTGAAGAAAGCATACAAGTCACTACATATGGTTATGCGAGTGTTTAAAGGGGCTGGCAGAGCGATTAGGGAAAGGGCATACATGTCCCTAGTCCGTCCTCGGCTGGAATATGCTGGGGGAGTGTGGGATCCATACCATATGTATTTAATAAAGATATTGGAAGAAGTACAAAGGAAGGCCGCCAGGTATGTAATGGAGGACCACATATCGACGAGTAGTGTGAGTAGGATGATCCAGGATTTGGGATGGGAAAGTCTGGCTGATAGACGTTCAAGAGCAAGACTAGGGGGTATTTTCTTAGCTTACAAGGGGGAATTGCTTGGGAAGACATTCATGAGAGTTTGGGAAAGGAAGGCTCATATATGGGCAGATCCAGTCATTCTTGTAAATTAAAATTAAGTCAGTGCAATAGTAACTGGGGCAAATATTCTTTCATTGGGAGGGGGAAGTAGAATGGAACAGTTTGCCAGGGGACATTTTCAGCCCTCTGCCTCCTAATGTTGGAAAATTTAAGGAGTTGGTGAGAAAGCACCAGATCAGTAGCCAGTGACATGACATGGATGAAGAATAGTGTAAATTATCCTTATTCTATAATTGTTTCTATTTTATTAATGTATTATACCAATTAATCCTTGTATCAAAAATGTATTTTTGCAGTTGTATGAATGATTTATTTTGCTTGGTTTTTGTCGTTGTAAATTGCCACCATGGACAGCGTCCATATCTACAAATAAATATATGTATATGTATGTAAGTAAATACGGCATATAAACCTTTTAATTGAGGTTATTCTGATAATTGTCGAATTCTTCAATATTTTTTTTTGTAAAGAAACCTTGTTCCACGTCTGGGGTAGGCCAGAATAGGCGCGGTGCACAGACCCTGCTTGAATTGTACGAAAGCACTGTGGCATTCTGCTGTCCATGTGAAGAGTTGGTCCTTCTCAGTCAGTCGATGTAGTGGTTTGGCGATGTCTGCGAATCCTCTCACGAAGCGACGGTAATAAGTGCAGAGTCCCAGGAAGCTTCGTATTTGAGACTTGTCCTTCGGAACTGGCCACTCCCTCACAGCTGCGGTCTTCTCTGGGTCGGTGCGCACCCCTTCCTCTGAGACGATATGCCCAAGGTACTGGACCTGCTTCTGGAAGAGCTGACACTTCTTGGGGCTCAACTTCAGCTGGGCAGCCCGTAGCTTCATCAAGATCTCCTTCAGGTTGCTCTAGTGCTCCTCGAAGCTTCTCCCCAGAACGATGACGTCGTCTAGGTAGACCAGGCAGGTCTTCCAGTGTAGTCCCCTCAGAATGAACTCCATTAGCCTTTCGAAGGTCGCAGGGGCGTTGCACAGACCAAATGGCATGAAGGTGAACTGCCAGAGCCCGCTGCCCACAGAGAACGCAGTTTTCTCGCGGTCCCTAGGGTGGACCTCCACCTGCCAGTAGCCACTCTTCAAATCCAAGGTGGAGAACCATCTTGACCCTGATATGGTGTCCAGGGTGTCGTCGATCCGGGGTAGAGGGTAGCTGTCCTTTTGCGTGACGTCATTCACCCGCCTGTAATCCACGCAGAACCTGGTGGAACCGTCCTCCTTCTTCACTAGCACGACCGGAGAACTCCAAGGACTATGTGATGGCTCGATCACTCCTTGCTCCTTCATCTCTTCTACCATCCAGTCGACTTCAGCTTGCTTGGCGAGCGGGACACGTCGGAATGGGGCCCTAATCGGTGCGCTGCCCCCAACGTCGATTCTGTGCTGGACCAAGCTTGTCCTACCGAAGTCTTTGCTCCCCACGGAGAAGACATCCTGGAATTCGTGTAGCAGGTCCCGAAGTTGGCGTGATTGTTCCTCGTCTAAATGGTCCTGGATTCCTTGGTACAGCTTCTGTAGTTCTTCTGGCAGGGTGCGTCTTCTTCGGTTGTCCGTCTGCAGGTGTCCGTCCTTCATGTCTGTGATGTGGGCAATCCAGGTAACGAGCTCGCAGACTCCTAGGTTGGTGTCCCGGTGAACCGTATTATCGTAGTCGTTCAGGTTGGACAGACGGACGTACGGCCGAGACGTCGTGTTGATGAGAGTCTCGGCAACTAGCAATCCTTTTGTCTGGATGTCCTCATATTTTGGCTCGATGACAGCCGCCACTCCCTCAGCTGTTCCGTCGACAATTACGGCAGCGCTGACTTCCGTCCTAGCGGGAACGATGACGTCCTCTCTCAGCCTTACTCGTCGTGCGGCGACGGCCTCGTGTGCTGGTTGCAAAGCAAGTTCCTCACTTCCGAAGTGCAGAGTGTTGTCACTCGGATCCAAGATGATGTTGTTCTGGTCCAGGAAGTCCAGTCCGATGATCACTTCATTTGATACATCAGCCATAAGCACTGGATGCTTTATCGCCCGTCGACCAATGACGAACTCCAGTGATGCTTCGCCATGTACCGGTGCGGTCTCTCCGGTCGCGGTTATTAGCTGGAGGTCCCTTTGTGTGGGTTGCACTCTCCACTTCGGGATCACGGTGGGATTGACAATGGTCCACGATGCTCCCGTGTCGATTAGCATGGGCCAGCTCTCTCCGATGACGACTCCGTCGACCATCAGGCTGCTATTGTCCCTCCGTAACTTCGTCACACGCACTTGGACTGCCGGGGCTTGACGACTGTCACAAGCCAACCTTTGCCCCCCAAGGCTGGCTGATACTTGCTTTCCTGGGCCGCGCGGTTTCCCTACGACTGACTGTCCCGACGGAAACCCTTGGCGGCGGCGATCACCGCAGTCCTTGCTCAGGTGGCCTCTCTTACGGCAGGTCCAGCAGGTCAGTAGTCCTCTTCCGGGCCGCCTCTCCGGTTGTCTTCCGGCTGTGTCGTTGCTGGTGGTGCCGCGACTATCGAAGAAACGGCTTAGCGCCTCCATCAATTCGTCGGCCAGGGGCTTGGTCTCGTTGGTTTTTGCTGGTTCGTCGACGTCCACTTGACGCATCCGCGCGTGCATTCTAGATGCCTGTTTTGCCGTCTCGAACTCAAGCGTGTGGCTCAGCGCATCTGCCAGGGTCTTATTGAGCGCGAGTCGCAGCGCCTGTTGAGTGTCCGAGTCCCGTAGCCCGTCGGTGAAGGTCTGCGTCACAATCTGTTCCAGAAAGTCGGCCGGCGATGTTGGATAGGCGAGCCTTACGAGGCGTGCGATGTCCATCTCGAACTCCTGCAGGGTTTCCGCGTTCTTTTGTACCCTGGTCCGGAGCTGCATCTGGTAGGCCTGCTGAAGATGGCTATCTCCATATCGGGACTCCATATGGGCGATCAGTGAAGCGTAGTCCTGGGATCCAGTCGGGATGGCCTGAAGGACGTTAAGGGCGTCACCTCTCAGTGCTACAATGAGAGCTGTAGCCTTTTTTGTGTTGTTCCAGTTAGTTATGGAACAGGCTGCCTCGAACTGACGTAAATAGGTGCTCCACGGGACCTTTCCGTCGAAGGTTGGGGGCGTCACTCTGCTCTGTCCCGTTCCTGATATTCCCGGTGTACCTGTGGGCGGGCGTTGGCACAGCTCGGCAACTTCCTCTTGAAGAGCGTTAAATCTCGCTTCCATCCCCGTCGGCGGGCGTTGGTTCAGCTCAGCAATTTCCTTTTGTAAAGCATTGAATTTCTCTTCCACCCCCGTCAGTGGGCGTTGGCGCAGTTCGGCAACTTCCTCTTGTAGAGCGTTGAATCTCGCTTCCATCCCCGTCGGCGGGCGTTGGCTCAGCTCAGCAATTTCCTTTTGTAAAGCGTTGAATTTCTCTTCCACCCCCATCAGTGGGCGTTGGCGCAGCTCGGCAACTTCCTCTTGAAGAGCGTTAAATCTCGCTTCCATCCCCGTCGGCGGGCGTTGGCTCAGCTCAGCAATTTCCTTTTGTAAAGCTTTGAATTTCACTTCCACCCCCGTCAGTGGGCGTTGGCGCAGTTCGGCAACTTCCTCATGTAGAGCGTTGAATCTCGCTTCCATCCCCGTCAGCGGGTGTAGGCTCAGCTCAGCAATTTTCTTTTTTAAAGCGTTGAATTTCTCTTCTATCCCCGTCAGTGGGCGTTGGCGCCGTTCGGCAACTTCCTCTTGTAAGGCGTCGAACTTCTTTTCCACTGCTGCGACTTCCTCACGTAGGCCCTGTTCTAATTTCCTTTGGCTCTCCTCTAATTTCGTCAGCAGACCCTCTTCCAGATTTTTCTGGCCATCCAGAAATTTGGCGGTTAGGTCCTCTGCTAACTTCTTCTGGCCGTCTTCTAGTTTGGCAGTTAGGTCCTCGGCTAACTTCTTCTGGCCATCCTCCATCTTCTTCTGGCCGTCTTCCATCTTGGTTTCCATGCCGCTTAACTTTTCTAGCAATGCTGCCAATTGCGCTTCCATTTTCGATGCTTGTCTTGTAAAGGGCATGCACTCACAGGAATTAAAAAAAAAAAAAATGACCTGCTCGGGTTTTGAAACCAGGACCGTCAGGTGTTGTGCTTGTGTTTGAGTTCGTAATCCGGCTTCTGACACCAGTTGTTACGTGCCACCCGCCTAGTGGCACTTTTGTTAACTGGATTACGGTGGGTTGAAGCACAACACAGATTGTTCCTTTAAAGAAATAATTAACTTTATTGCGGCCAGAAAGATACACCACTCAACAGCAAATACAAGCAATTAGAACCTTACTCCAGTTTCCTCAAGTCTCTTCCTTGAGCGCTCTTGCCCCTTTCACTTGTCAACAAACCACAGAAGTTAAACCGTCTTAATGAGTCCGGTGGCCATGACAGAAGCTACCTGCACCTCTTCCTCATGTACACAAACTACAGTTACTTACGGTAACCTGCTACACGCTGTTTCGCTGTCCGCAAGCTGGGGAAACAATGTCACTGGATTTCGTAACTCGTACGGCACTTCGTCACCACAATTCTGTCGCTCAGTGAAATCACACTCGCTCAAAAACACTGACCTCTAAAACTCGGTCCCCTCACTGTTGAGGCCGCTTATATAGCAGGCTGGTGACTCAATGAATTCTAGAACCGTCCAGGACACACGGCTTCTCGAGATTTCCTTCACTGGCTGGGTCACGAATATTCTGGACCATCCCTTTCACTTCGCAGCCCGTTTGCGTAACGCGCACGTAATACACTGAGGCAGAGCACACACAGCCCGGGGCAGCTGTGACTCAACGCGGCGAGGCGACAAAACAAACTCACAGCCGTAACAATATATATATGTATATCAGTTTCTTGTGGACAGGATAACTGCCATAATTTTGCACCAATCACTTTGAATTTTTTACCGAATATGTATACCTATAAACTCTCGGTCGAGTTCGTTACTGGGCAAAATCGGTCGAAGGGGGTGAAAATGGGGGTCTTTTTTCGAAAAATTGAAATATTGCTATAACTCTCTTAATATGTGAAATACCGAATCCGTTTAAAGTTCATACTATGTGTCGGATAAAGCCCCAAAATTTAAAGTGGAATTTTCGGGAAACATTAATCATATCTCTCTTAATAGGCACAATATCAAAACCATACAAAATGGACAATATTCCCCTAATAATTACCTAAAACTTTTGTCTGAAAGAATTTTTGATATGACCCATCATTACGCCAAGGGATGAGAAAAATGATTTCGGAATTATAAGAAAATGCCAAGAGCTATCAGTGGTTGCCATGGCAACACTACTAAATTGATGAGGGATGAGCCATCAGATGTCGCCATGACAACGCACTTACACGAGATCAGATTCAGATTTCCATCTGACTAAGTGTGAAGCGGCTTTGGTGACGTAACTGGTAGCATGCTGAACTTCTATGCCTAAGGTCGCGGGTTTAAAGCCGGCCAAAGTCGTCGGATTTTCTAAGAGCGCTAAAAATCCCTCAGTATGCTTTCCTTTGGGGGGGGGGGGGGGGGGGGGGGAAGTTCGGCAGTATCTGGTAGCAACATTAGGAACTACTGCTTGAAATTGACCGTCTGCAGTCCTTACCTGAATTACAGACTAATACAGCCATCACAATTCACACCGTTTATCAGACAGATTCTACACTCACCCAAAGTACACGGGGTTACATGACCGCGTTGTCGCAGCCCCTAAACTGAGGAACCAACCAAAATCTCTGCGGGAGATATAATTTTGCGTGAAGAAGTAACAGACCGTTACATAGTTACACATCAGTGTCGAAACCTTGCATAAGGACAGTGTGACCACAAGTATAAAAATGGACTCCAAATGACAAGAAGGTTACCGTCATCATAAGACAATAAAATGTTTAAAATATGCATAAAATGACGAAAAACAAAGTTAATTAATCTCCAATTTAAAAAATACTTTCTCGCAATAAATCCTTCTACGAAAACCTGCATATTCTGCCTATTTTCGCCTATCCCCAAGTTTGTCCGGTGAAATCTACCTCCGCCTTCCGGCGTGCCGAGAGGACTTTTTGACTTGTGGCAGTCTTTCACCGGGGGTGCGAAATATCCTTAATTTCTTTTGCCCACAAATGCACTCATCTTTGTCACAATAGGCATATTGGTCTCCAAACTTGGTGCTGACGGTCTTAACACTTAGTTTGAAAAATGTGTTATATAGTTACCGGCAGCGGCGGATCCAGGCCTTGCGGGGCCCTGGGCGATATAAGGTGGGGGCCCACAACAATAGGAAATAAGAAAAATATCAAATCAAATGGAAAATAGTTTTGAAATCAACATCATCATCGGCTTTAACTCGAATCTGAGTATGAATCATCTTCCTTCAGTTCAGTTTGTGGATGTGTTTACGGTGACTAAAGAGTCCAATCCTGGCATAAAACAAGCGTCCACACAAGTCACATAGTATTGCTGGAGGAGGACGTGGTTGGACTGCGCGAAGTTTCCTAGCTTGACGCTTGGCCTCTTCATGTGTGCATCGATCCCTTTCAAACGTTTTTACAGTGTCCGAGATGGTACGGCGCCAAGTTGAGCGGTCTTTAGCCAGCCTGTCCCAGGTTTGTGAATCAAGACCTGTCAATTTCAGGGTCTGCTTAAATTGGTCCTTGTAGCGCCTCTTAGGACCACCATGAGGTCCGGTGCCATAGCATAGCTCACCATATAGCATTTGATGAGGTAATCTCACATCCGATGGACATGACCAATCCATCTAAATTGGTGACCTATTATGGATGATTCTATGCTGTTGATTTGAACCTTTTCAAGAACAGCAATATTGGTAATGCGATCTTCCCATTTAATCCTCAGGATTGATCGAAGTGTTTGTAGGTGGAAGCACTGAAGCTTCCTAAGATCACGTCGGTAAAGGGTCCACGTTTCACAGCCATACAACAACGTAGAAATTACTACTGCTGTGTACACCATAAGCTTTGTAGTCATGGACAGATCTTTATTCATGAAGACCCGGTGCGCTAATCGTCCATATGCTGCATGGACTGCGCCAATTCTCTTATCCACATCCTGCTCACAGGTACAGCTCACAGAAATGGTACTGCCCAGCTACGAGAAGTGGTCTACCTGCTCTAATGGCAAATTTGAGATGAAGATATTGAACTGAGGAAGAGGTGTGCCTGGTGAAGGTTGTGCACAGTTTTGTAATAATAATAAAATAAAGAATAGATACAATATTTAGAATACACTACAGTACATTTTCTTTAATAATGTGAAAGAAACCTTTAAGTCCCCTTGAAGAAGATTATGTAAACTATGAAATATTAAAATATTACTTTGCGACTTTTTTCCCGGCTGAAGTCTTCTATCATTTCACTGAAATCTAAACTCGCTAAATGGTCACGGGAGGTCATAGCTGCACTGAAAAAAGAATAAGAATTATAAATTAGTTTGAAAAGTATAATTCATTAATCAATTAAATTTAAAACAATCCATGGCGCGGGGCTCCCTGGACCGAGGGGCCCTGGGTGGTCGCCCTCCTCGCCATCCCCAGGGGGATGACAGACCATAGGGAGCGCATGGGTCACGGTAAAGCTCTTCTCCAGATGTTCTGCCAACCAATGAAGAATTAATTTTAGTACTAAGGTTCCGTGAATCCATTCCTGACCCGGTCGGAGACTGGAAGCAGGCTGTGGATTTTCATTTTCACTAAGGTTCCGTAGTTGGCACTCCATAGTTGGTCTGTTTTGATTCATTTTCCTCGTGTTGTTGATTATTTTGTTCGCCGGTATTTTGATTATTTATTTGAATTGAATTGAGAATCAATCATGCCACAGCAAGGGAGGAAGAAATGCCAAGCACAGGGATGTAAGAATTATAATGAAATGGAAAGGTGTACGAGTATCGTGTTGCAATCGAGAAGAACAAGTGCCTTAATACAATATGCAATCCATATGTACTCCAATAAGTCTTCCATTAGTCTTAAGAATGACACTGAAATTATATTTCAAAATTGTGTGGTGTTCTATATTTGTGTACGTACATTTGATGGAAAGGACCATTAGGTAGAACATTATACTCAGAAACGAGTTACAGCCAAGGCTGAAATTTGTGTGACAAAATAACATGCAATGTGAACTAACTTTCCAGCATGTTTGAAAAAGTGATGCTATAAAACAGGAATGCATTAATGTAACTTACTGTGCACTGTTACTGGAATATTTCCTTTATTTTTTGTGTGAATTATCCTTGACCTGTTGTTGACCATGTGTAAAACTAGTTAGAAGCATGGACTACTCTCGAACAAATGTTTTGTTCTTTGTGATGCAAAAAAAAAATTATATAGAATAAATGTGTGCATTTCATCCTCTTTTTTGTTTGTTTGTTTGTTTGTTTTGTTTTCTTACCCATTCTCCTTTGCATTGCAATAAAATTCGTGGTTTAGGGGACGGGGGAGGGGTGGGTGGCAGGCGGTATGGTAGGCGAAAAGTGAGGTTAAAGCAATATAGTATGTGCATTTGGACAGTTTTCTTTATATTCATCGAAAATCCCAACAATTCTGTAGAGTAGGAGAGCAATGTTTAATTAGCCTATAGGTGAATTAAGCTCTAGAATAGCATAACTGTGTCCTTCGTGACAAAACTATTGCCAACATTGATATAACCAAGATCAAAACTTGCTATCTAGACCTATATTTTTGCGCCTAACGAAAGGCGCAGTTACGTTCGTATTATTTTCATCAATAATCAATAACTCTTCGCAGATCATACTGTTCAATTACGAGTAATAACGACGACATTCATATGGCTTTTTACTTTTTATGTTGCCAGACTTGCTAGAGCAGTACATAGCCTCTGGCGATGCAATATCTCGGCAATTCTATAAAAAGTGACGAATCTCTTATATTACATGATCCTTGGCCCACACAGAGATCTGCCCCTGGTTACCGATATTGTTGTTTTAAAGGGCGGAACTACCAGTAGAGTTCAGAACTAGGCTTTGAAAGTCCTCCGCGCTATAAATGATCAAAATTTGGCCTACCGGTACACCAACACCAACTTCCATTCCCAAGAAACTAATACAAGGTTCAGAAACCTCTGTGCAACAATAACCGGAAGCATGCAATACTTCTGAGCTCAATTGGTGCACCAATACCATAACGAATAGAATATATTCTATTCGTTATGCCAATACTGAAGTAGGAAGGGACATACGGTACAGAAACTTCGAGGGCACTGCATCCTCGGTTAATTTGGGAGATCTCAGAGACGGTTTTGCACGGTAGGGCCTAATTATGTCCTATGATTGTATCCATTCTTCAAAAGCTATTACGGCACGTCCTTTTCATCAAAGTGGTGTGCACAAACACTTGATATTTTATTGGATGCCTGTCATTTCGTGGAATGGAACGAATAGCCTGTTCCTAACCTCGTCTTTATGGAAGGAAAACAACGTAGTAACATAACCATTTCCCAGGCATCTTGAAATATTTTAATGCAAAATAAGTGAAGATTTTGTTTGTAAAATTCATTACCGTACCGTGCATCGGTTATACACACAACTTAATGCGGGAAATACTCACTTCTACAACATTAAGCAGGTCTGATTTACCATGAGGAGTTTCACGGGTGTTGAAAGCGTAAATAACAATCGAACTCATTTTAACTTAAATGCTGTCTTATTAAAATAAACTGTATTATTTTATAAACAAAAGTTAGCACGTGAGCTTAGCGGGTTTACAGATTATAAGCCTTGACTAACACCAGCACCACTGATACTGCTACCGAGTCTAGGCGAATTTCCAAGAAATTTAAGAAGATCACAACATAAAATGTAAGTAGGCTACATTCAGTTATTTTATCACCCATTTACCAATAATTTCATGAGAATAAACTGTTCTTTGCGTACTCAACAGCTCAAACAGCTGATGTTGTTCTTCTTCTTCGCGTTATGGTAGTGGGAATAGTAAACTCTTTACCCATTGGTGACTTGACGACAAGTTGACGACATATAGACGTACATGACCGGGTCACGATTATGGACCAGGTAAAAGGAATACACGTTCAAGGCCGAAAATCAATGTTGTCAAAAAAGGATACTAGGCTACTGACCAGTGGAATGGTAGAATTATGAACTAATGTGGTAACATTTAAAGGCAGAAACAGCTGATGTTAACAGTTTCGTTTCGTTCGCCACATGGCGCGTTTGGTATCTTGTGACGTCATTCGCCTACCGAGCGCTGATTGGTGAGTGAAAATCAAGGAGTATGTGAAAATTGAGGTCACCTCTGTATAACATAACGAATAGAATATGGCCTATAGTAAATTTCCCAGGTTTTAATGGCGGTGCAAGTGTGCGAGTTCCGGAGAATATTCATTTGCCTGAAAAAAATAATTATCCTTTGTAAAAGGCAGATCTGCGTGTTTGACCATACGGTAATTGGTCGATTGATATGATACATTATTTTGTTACCGATATGCTTTATATTTAGGAAAATAATAAGATGAAATATCTTTTGTACTTAGCTTTTGAAATCTTTATAGCACTGTTATGGTAGTTTTCTTTTTATCGTCTAATATTTTTATAAACAGAGGAAAGCCCCTGAGCTCAGAACGCTCAATTACACATTAAAAGCAGCGGTGTGTTTACATTCTCATCCCCATATTTCTAGTTCCAGTCGAGCTGCAGCACCCTCTCTTGAGAATGGGAAGAATGATTATCACCTTGGACTACTGGTAACGTAGAAGTTCTTTGGTTCACCATTTTCGTTTTATTAGTCTGTGTAGCTGTTCCATTGTTGCACTTAAACTTTGGATTTCGATTTTAGAGCCTCTTATTAATTTTAAACTTTCGAAAGCGGTACATACACGGATTATGTGATGAAGGAAGAAAAATAATCATAAATACCTTCATGGTCGCAAACGGTTTATTTTTTGAGGCTCTGCTCTGATTTGACACCTCGTTTTTTAATAACGTCTTTTATCTCCTTGGAGCCATCTTGGCTCTAATATCATAAACCGGGAATTAAATAGTGCAACGGAAGAAATTGGACACTGTTAAAATGCAAGGTAAAGTAGAATAGTACCGTATTTATTTGTGCTTGGGTACCAGTACTGTTGTATTGCGCGATTATCATAATGATGCGTTCCGTACTACATTGTTGAGTAGTTTTAATTCTTGCCCTCGGCCGAAATCGTACGTTGGCCTTTGGGCTGCGAATTGTATTTTATGTCTGCTTTCAAATCTGTTTTGAATACGAACTTGTAATTGTGTAATGCTGCTAGCAGAAGGCATAGCGTTGAATTCTTGTGGTTTGAACTTCCATCATGTTCATCACACCCGTTTATCATCTGCCATGTTTTTCCATAAAATGATCAGTTTTAATTTTTATTTCTGTGAGACAGAAAACATGTCCTGCCACCATAGTGATTCATAATTTCTTGCTGTAACATTACTTTAAAACATCCGGATGTGTTTTGCATGAATCATAAGAATGTTGCCAGTCTGTGACTCATCTTGTAATTTTTGACCGGTTCAGTGCGGATTTTTCTTATTGGTGACATTTTCCTTTTCCTCATACAGCAGGCCTATCTTGTTGCTGCTTCATGTAGAGCTGAGGACATCGTGATTATCAGTCCCAAAAGCTAGTGGCCTCTGAGAGTACACAAGTGGTCTTTGGCTGGATTTGAATCCCTCCAGGGAAATGTCGGGATGGTAGGCTACTAGTAACTTATTTGAATACCGTACTTAATCCAAATAAAGTTCCACACTCTTACAGTTACGGTATCAAAATACCACAGGTTAGCAGACAAATGGTACACAAACGCAGGCCTACACGGGTCTGATTATGGTGCACAGGGTGTCTACTAAGTTACTCTGGAAAACCTGGAAAACAGGGAATACTCAGGGAATTTTCAAATCTTGGAAAACTCAGGGAATTATCAGGGTATTTTAATGATACCCAGGGAATTTTAGTCATACAAGGTCCAACCTTGAATAATTGGAAATTAAGCATTTAAATTTGATGAGAGGAAAAGTATATTCTGGTGATGATTGTTGTAGATGTATGTTCGTACTGACGTTAAATCAGTAAGCTCTCATTCGGCGGCTTCGGTGGCGTAGTCGGTAGCATGCTGAGCTTCTATGCCCAAGATAGCGGGTTCAAACCCGGCTGAAGCCGTCGGATTTTTTAAGAGCGTTAAAAATCCCTCAATATGCCTTCCTTCAGAGGGGAAGTAAAGCCGGCGGTCCCATGTCATAGATTTATGGCATGTTAAAGAACCTTCCACTAATTACACCTGTGTGAAGCTAAATTGGATAGGTTAAGAATGTAAACAACGCTCTTAGGTTTCTACGTTCGTTGCCAAGAGCCGACTGTGGTGGCGTCTAGTAGCTAAGTTCTGAACTTGGCCTAGTAGACATTGGCGGCAAGTTTGAAAAATTCTAAGTTGTAGCCTGTACTTAAATTAAAAAAAAAACAGATAACACACACTAATACAGTCATCACAATTAACACAGGTTATCAGACAGATTCTACACACACCCAAAGTACACGGAGCTACATGACCGCGTTGTCGCAGCCCCTAAACTTCAGAACCAACCAACCAAGCTCTCATTCCTTGCAAGATAGAACACACAAATTACATGTGTATTTGTACATAAATGTGTAACTGTATGATTTTTGAGAGCATTATTATTGACGAGCTACTTTCAATACTCGCAAGTACAATAGATTTTCTGGATGAAAAATTTCGAAATTGGTTAAATATATAAAAATATTATTTTTCTGTTTTGTCTTTTCAACTTAGTCATGATACACTTTATTGTTCAGGCACTTTTTGAAATGCTCTTTAAGTACAAACTCTGTTTTATATTATGGCCGCTACTATTACTCAGGGAATTTTCTGATTTATCCTGGAAAAATCAGGGAAATGTGTTAGTTGGTTTTGGTAGACATCCTGGGTGCAACGACATCAAACCCGTGTGTGTGGAACTCACAGTTGAATGGATTTAGATACTCCTTTATGGCATGAGGAACGATATCTGGCCTTAAAAGATAATCAATATTACAACTTAACTGATGTGTAAGAAATCAATGGTAAAATGTAGAATTCATTCTCAAAACATTGAGATACCTTATTCCTGTCAAATAATTTTTCACACAAGTTTTCCCCATTTTGTTCTAAATCTGTTCACGAAGCCATTTGAGTTTACTGTAGAAGTGGAGACTATGTTCGACTATTATGTCCCAAAAAGTGTTCGAGTTTTACTAGCAAGTGGACTAATCTCTTCAACCCTCCGTTGGGCGTACTCTGCGACTCCCGAGTTCGGGCGCAGTGCGCCTCTCAGGAGCCTGTTGCAAAGACGTCATTATCACCCAATTAATGCAATTATTTTTTAAGTGATAAGTGGCATTCATTAGGATATACATAACTTAGGGAGTTTATTAAACATCAGGTTTTAAAAAACTTACTATAATTTATTACTCATAATCAAACTTTAAAAAATAGCTCACATTTACAACACACCACCAAATTGCATTCAGTTTTCATTAGAAAAATTCAAAGAAACATTAAAATTACGAACAACTTAAATAATGTTTGTCTTACAAAATAAAACATAGCACAATAGGGTCATTCTTACTTGGAATCACTGTTGAAATGCTCAGCTGTAAAGATAGGCTACATTGGCCCAGTAAAGTGGGGCAGGCAGATTAGCATTCATAATTCGACATCCTTTGACCCGTTTATTCCACGAAATAACTTATTCATAAAATGAGTAAAATAAGCAATATTGCGGTGGAATAATAAGGAAATACGAACCTTCCAAAGTCGAACGAGTTTTGGCGCAGTGCGCCTCACAGGCCTTTACGCAGGTGGCGGGAAAACTAACTAGGAGCATTTGGAATGGGACCTAGATATAGGAAGGTAGGCTACTAAAATGGACAGGCACATGCACTCTTCGGGAGGCGGGGAGAGCAAGAAGAGATTTGCAGCACCTGTCAGGCCAGCTGTGCCAGATGGAGGGTTAATTTTAAATAGCATATAGCTCGATCTTCCACAATCCAAGGATTGTCAGGAATTCATCAAGGAATCCCAAGATTCATATCTTGAGATGCTGGAAGGACTTCCTAATCACAAAACGAAAAAGTATAGAAAAAACTGCTCCTGCTGTTTCTTTTGCATCTGTCTCGATTCCAGCGATAACACCTGCAAGCTTCACATCCCAAGTGATGCACCTCAGAGCAATATGAGTCCAACAGTCACCGATACCAAAATCGTGATGACATCTAGCCCCAAATCTAAAACATCTCAACTAGTGTCACCAGAGAAGTAAGAAACCTTCTCGGATCATTTGGGGAAAAGATTTTTGCTGACCAGGGCTGGACCATCCTTCAGCCCAACCGAACCAGAAATACCAATACCGGTACCATATTTCTTGCTGTCCTGTTGACAGCGTAGCTACCATCATAAGTGGAGCAACCGTAGTTAGCCTCATAGCAAAGAGCCAACGTCACTGCCATACCAAGTTGTTTTAGGTTGTTACATTTGGCAGCCTGACATCGTAGTCATCAGTCCCATGTACAGTACTTGGGGGTGTGTATAATTTATCTGATAACCTGCGATATTGTGTGTCCTTTGTAGTTGTTGTTTGAGTCTTCAGTCTTTGACTGCTTTGATGCAGCACTCCATGTATCCCTGTCCGAGCTAATCGTTTCATCTCTACATAGCTACCACACCCTACATCCGAGGCAATCTGTTTAACATATTCTAACCTTGGTCTACCCCTACAGTTCTTGTCCTCAACCCTTCCTTCCATCACTAAGCTTGCTATTCCTGGGTGTCTTAGTATGTGTCCTCTCTTCATTAGCAGTCACCAGAAACATCTCTCTTCTCCCACTCGTCTTAATACCTCTTCGTTTGTAACCCTATCTATCCATCTGATCTTCATCATTCTCCTATAACACCACATTTCAAATGCTTCAATTCTCCTCTTTTCTGCTGCACCAATAGTCCAAGTTTCACTTCCATAGAGCGCCACGCTCCAGACAAAGGCTTTCAAAAATGACTTCCTAATACCTAAATCTATATTCGATGTCAACAGATTTGTAGAAATGCTTTCCTTGCCTGAGCCAACCGACTTTTTATATCCTCTTTGCTTCGTCCATCACTGGTTATTTTGCTTCCTAAGTAACAGAAGTCTCCTACTTCCTTCAGCTTTTCACCTGCCAATTTGATGTCCATAGAGGTTTATGATTTATTTCGGCTGCATTCCAGTATTTTTGTTTTACATTTATTAATTTTCATCATGAATTCTTTCCTCAAGACAGAGTCCATACCATTCAAAAACTCATTCAAACGATGTCATCAGCAAATCTCAGAGTAGAAATTATTTCTCCTTGAATCTTCACTCCCACTTTAAATTTTTCTCCAATTTCCTTCATTGCTTGCTGACTGTAAAGATTGAAAAGTATGGGTGATAAGATGCAGCCTTGCCTTACACCTTTCTGAATACCAGCTTCTCTCTCATGTCCTTCAGCTCGAATGACTGCTGTCTGGATTCTGTATAGATTGTAGATCACCCTCCAATCCCTGTACTTTACTCCAATCGATTTCAAAATGCCAAACAATTTAGCCCAATCAACGTTATCAAAAGCCTTTTCTAAGTCTACAAATGCAATGAACGTTCTCTTATCTTTCCTTATTCTACCTTCCAAAATCAGCCTAAGACTTAGCACAGCTTCCCTTGTAGTACGCATTTGTTAAACAGCAACATACTCAAGTCTGACCCACTGTGTTACTGTTACATCCCTTTGCGGGACGGCTACGTTTTGAGCACCAGACCAACGTCACTGTATACACCCATAAATGTGAAAATTGAAGTACTGTACATATTGGACATTACCCATTATTAGTATTTATGGCAGTTTTTATAATTATAATCTGTTTAAATGTTCAATTGAAGAAAATATGTTAACTTTTGGAATTTCCATCAAATTATTAAAATGTGATTTTCTTTTGAATTTTGATTGAATTTGTCAGTGTAAAAAAGAAACTTTTCATAAACACCATCTGGAATCCAACTGACCACAAAGAATAACATCAGACTAAAATAAATGCTCCACTTACATTAGGGTAGGACAGAGGTCTGAGCCGCTCATAGTCCTCCTGTCCGGCTGTATCCCACAGGGTCATGTTGAATTCCTGGTTGTCCACATTGATGTTGTCTGCATAGTTGTCGAACCTGCAACACATGAATATTATCACTGGGCTTGTCTCTTTTCTTCGAATTCCCTGCCCATTGCCTAACACAGTGGTTTATATCTTCAGGGCGCCAGAAAATGTTGTCCACAGTGCCTACATGCGTCTGCGAGAACTATCATCAGTAGTTACGTTGGCAGCACCACTGTCGCTTTTATTAAAACAAACAGTAAACTTTGTACTTACCACAGCCATTCATAACGGATGCTGGAAGTGCTGATGACACACATGCTCGCTTATTGCAATACACTCTGACGATTTCGACAGCCTACAGCCAACACTTGTGGGATTCACCCTGTCAAGGGCACCGTGCTGCCAACTTAACTGCTGATGATAGCTCTGGCAGTCACTGCGGAGAACATTTCCTGGCGCCCTGTATCTTCAGGGGCTAACAGCTGGGAATTAGCAATCCTGAGGGATTCCTGAGCTGGGTTCGATTTTTTATTCTTTTTTTCCTCCTCCTGCTTCTTACAGCCTTCCATGCTCTACTTTCTTCAAGATTTCTTTCCTTTCCGGTACCCATTCATTTTATGTTTATTTTTTAATCTGATTGTTTTCTATAGATAGCTTTGAAGCCATTTTTCAGTGTTGCCTTGTTGACAATTAATAGGCCTATTAGGGGCATGGTGGCACAGCAGTCAAGCTGTTGGCCTCTCACCAAGGTGGGCCGGGTTCGATTCCCGGTCAATGCACGTGAGATTTTCGAAGTGAAATGCCATGTCCTGTAGTTCGGATTCCACGTAAAAAGAAGGCCCCGTGGCTCATGATCGCATGATTAACGGTCACGTAAAACTGTCTGTGGGCGTCATAGTAGGCTTTGTAGAGCTATTTTGTCATTGTATATGAGGATCTGAAGATGTTCGCTTGACTGCAAGATTCCTGCGTGTTACAGTGGTATTGCTAATTAGATTGTGGATGACCTCATTTCCAGGGCCACCGAGAGGATTTAAGGGCCCCTACGCATTTTTTGGTTCAATTATACGTTGCGATGCACCCGCGTTTAGGGGAATTTTTAGTTACCTTGGTGACGTCGCCGATGACGTGATGGTGTTGGAGTTCTGATGCACAGTCAAAATTTAAATAAAAACATACAAATTTTACTTCATAGAAATCATTTAAGCATTTATTTTATGACATATATTTTGCAAAGTGCACAGAGCGATTTTAGTTTTTTGAGTAATTTTAATACTGTTAACATGGATAGGGAAATATATTTGCAATTCTGTAAGTCTTCACTTTAATTACCAGTACATAGTGAAAAAGAATGAGTAGCATTTTAAAACCTCGCATTAGTTTGATAGCAGATTCAACACTAAATTATAGTGCATTATTCCTAAACAGTTATAACTCAGAGTCATACGTAGAATTTAATACTCTTCTGGGGTAGAAAAAGGTACATTAGAGCGTGTTTTCTTTTTCATTTTCATTTTCAGAATCGAGGAACTTCTTTTACCAAATGAATGGTTTCTGCCAATACTTTCGCTCTGAAGTGTATTTCTACCTTATTTCTCTTGATAGTTAAAAGTTCGTCATCCTTACTCTGCAAAGCCTCGGACAGGTTGTAAGTTATAGACAACTTATACATAATACAAAAGTAGCTCAATAAAGTAATCTGAAACTATCGTGCACCACTAACGGGCCCGCATTTGCCCCCCCCCCTCTCGGTGGCCTTGCTCATTTCTTCCCCCTTGACACTTTTATTACGGGTTCAAATCCGGCCACAGTCGTAAGATTTTTTAGAGCGTTAAAAATCCCTCAGTATGCCTTCCTTCGGAGGGGAAGTAAAGCCGGCGGTCCCATGTCATAGATCTATGAAATGTTAAAGAACCTTCCACTAATTACATCTGTGTGAAGCTAACTTGTAGGTTAAAAATGTAAGCAACGCTCTTAGGTTCCTACGTTCGTTGTCAAGAGCCGACTGCGGAGGCGTCTGGTAGCTAATTTCTGAACTAGTAGTTGTTGATGGCGTTTGGTGGCAATAGTAGGAACTATTTGAAAAATTCAAAAGTCTGCAGTCCTTACTTGAATTAAAAAACAGATAACACACACTAATACAGTCATCACAATTAACACCGGTTATCAGACAGATTCTACACACACCGAAAGTACACGGGGCTACATGACCGCGTTGTCGCAGTCCCTAAACTTAGGAACCAACCAATACTTTTATTATTGTATGAAATCTCACTGTGTTCCTTTGTGACCATTTAACATTTTGTGGAAAGCAACTTACAGTAGAACGTCGTTTATCCGGACGTCAAACAACCGGAACGTCAATTATCCGGACGGAAAAAACAAAACAAACAAAAACTTACGTGGATGTACAAGAAGGAAGTTTAACGTTGTTTACTGTTGGCAGCAGATGAGAAGAGGGTGGTTTGTTTGTTTGTTTGTTTGTTTGTTTTTTTTGTTTTTCTTCAAAAAAGCTTTCTCTTAAGGACTACTGTTATTTGATAGCTGATGGATTTGTCACTTTAACACCACAGAATCTTCGAAATGCATTGAATAAATTGGTATGAGAACAAGAGACCGTTAAGACCACAGACACTGTTGATGAAGATTTGGATGCAGTGACAAATGAGTTATTCCCCCAAATTGCTGGATTTTTTGACTGTGATAGAGAAGGCACACAAGCTTGGTTGGAAAGTGACAGTGACTCAGGTTTTCAAATCTTAAGATGATGATGAAATTGCTTCTCTGGTGCAAGAAGTAAGTGGGGAAGACGAAAAGGATGACAGCTTAGATGGGAAAGATGAAGAAGGACAAAGTCATGGAGAATTGTTTACTGCAATAGAAACTGCGCTATTGTAGTATGGCTGTACTATGAAATAAACACATGTTCGATTATCCGGAATACTTCCGATCCCAATTAGTCCGGATAAACGACGTTCCACTGTATTTCTGAAGAGAATATAAGTTATAGATATAGGTCTACTGAGATGTTCATAGCATTTATAAATGGGTGATTTGTGAATGTCTTCCCATTCTTTACTTAACTTTTAGAAAAGTATTTGTAAGTGTGATTTAAAGCTCCTTAAATATCAAAGTGTATTATTTGTAATTATTTTAGGTCTACATTAATTTTTCATCCTTGGGAAATAATCAAGGAATAGATCACTGTTTGATCTTCAATAATCTAGCTCCACATCCCCATTTCATTTCATCTAGTTAAATCTTGTGAAGAATCAACCGTGCACATGCCTTGTACAACCATTTACTTCCACAAAACCAGCAACTTAAAGCTTCCCGAACTAGATATCCGCTACGATACGTTAGGGGAGATTGGGGATGAGTGTCCATGAAACTGGACAGGGTGGCCTCGAGTGTACTCACACAGTGGGCACATACTCCTGCGGGAACTGCTTGTTGGTGTACGTGAAGAGCAGACAGGTCTTGCCCACCATTCCATCACCAACAGCTGTGATCTTGATGGGGCGGATCCTATTGGACTGGATTCCCTCCGTCGGCACTCCATTCTCCTTCTTCATGGTGCGCCCCTCTCCATTCGGCTCTCGGTCTCCACAGGGAACTGGGAACACAAGAGTTTCTATAAGCGTTACCAACTTTTAGCTGTCAGTTTTGATAAAATCAGTCTAGTAATTTTAAATGACGTATTTTGAGGAGCGAGGATTCTCAGTGGCAAGTTTGTATGCTCTAAGTAACGGCTTCGGTGGCGTAGTCGGTAGCATGCTGAACTGCTGTGCCCAAGATAGCGGGTTCAAACCCGGCCGAAGTCGTCGGATTTTTTTAAGAGCGTTAAAAATCCTTCAGTATGCCTTCCTTCGGAGGGGAAGTAAAGCCGGCGGTCCCATGTCATAGATTTATGGCATGTAAAAGATCCTTTCACAGACTAAACTTGTGTAAAGCAAAATTTGTTAGGTTAGATTTCGTCAGAACGCTCTATCAAAGTTCCAACGTTCACCACTAGGAATCATTGATATCTGCTGGCGAAAGTTGGAACTACTTGAAATTGAACGGAACTTGTAGCTCATCCTTTAGGGTGTCCGCTGGAAGCAGCTACAGACTCAGGTGAGCCGAACATGTCCTCGGACACTCCCGGCACTAAAAGCCATACGATAAATAAATAAAAAATAAATAAATGCTCTAAGTACCCAGTACTGCAAGATTTCAAAGTTGGATAGTTCAAGACATTTTAATTCTCGACCTTCCATCTTGTGATCGCCAAGCACCATTGGGAAAACAAAGAGACATCATTGACATAACTCAACATCAAAGGACACGTTCAAATAAATTCTTTGAATAATATAAAGACAACATTAACAGAAGCCATCTAATACAACAAGACGAGACAAATGACAATATCAACGAATCCAGCTCAGACTTCACAAATTACAGATTCGATAGACTTTAAACCAGTACCACCTTACAATCTAAATCCAGTTGACATTACATGGATATTGAAGACAGTAATTTTATATAGGATAACATTCACATACAAATTGCTTGGTTTACTACCTGAACAACATCTTTCTTAAATTGATATTGTTAGGGCATCCATTTCAATAGACTTGTAATTCAAATTGTTATTCTTACAGTTTATCTTTGATGTGATATAATGTGGGAAGTAATAATAATAATAATATCGTATGGCCGGGTGCAAGCTTTGTTTTTGACACCCAAAGAGTAGCTTGCGTGTCGAATTTCATAGTTCCTTGAAGCAGTATGAAAGTCAAGGAGGTTATATATCTAAGCTCCTTCAACACTATAGCGCTTTCTAGTACAGAAATGAGGAACTTTGTGTTGGCGGAAACTCCCGAGATTAATTTTGCCATTATGAACACTGCCTACTGAATTCTAATGGGTAATTTGTCATGCCAACATCGTACGACATGGTGTCGCAATTTTTGTCGCCTTTCAAAAATCACTTACCATGGCCAGGAGTGAACCTGCAAGCTTGGTGTTGGTAGACCGACACGTTGACCACTCAGAAAAATACAACTCGGGAGTGCTTTCTACCAACAGGTACGGGGACTAGTTTGGAACAAGGATATACCAATTAAGGCTAAAGAAGTTATGTACAAAGCATATTATGTTCCTATAATGACATATGCAGCAGAAACTTGGACAATGACTAAGAGGGATGAGAGCAGAGTACAGGCAGCTGAGAAGTATGGTCCACAAAACAAGGATAGACAGAGTGAGAAATGAAGATATACGGAAAGAACTGGGAGTACAGAAACTAAATGACAAACTGGAGCAAAAAAGATTGAGATGGTTTGGACATGTCCAACGGATAAATGAAGTACGGCTACCAAGATGAGCACTGGAACGACGGATGACAGGGAAGAGAGGACGAGGAAGACCAAGAATGCGTTGGATGGACTCGGTGAAGTATAGCATTAGAAAACGGAACCTGGATTGGAACACTGTGTCGGAAGAGGAATGGTAGAACGACAGAACAAAGTGGAGAGGAACCATATTTGCCTCCACCCAGTGTCAGCTGGAAAAGGGGAAATGAAGATGATGATGAATGTGTTATTTTGTTTTCTTCCCTATGTTAAGTTACAGCAAAGCAACCCTTGCTGAAGTTGACCCCCTTGAGGGTTGAAAACATGTAACATATAATAATATTAACGGTTGTCATCAGTAAATTTCTATACGGCATTGGACAATTTTCTTTTCTTTGAAATTTGAACGGATATTAATCAGCTCAATCGGAGACAATCCGTGACCTAATAGCTGCCATGCTGAAACTAGTATGGTTATATTTCTAAAACTAATGCAAGGTTCCCGATTTATCTGGGTCAGTCTCGGATTTTTAATTTTTATTTCTAAGCCATGTCCCACCAAATTCTTTATAGTTTGGCCTTAATGATCAGAGGAAGTGACCGAGGCCATCACGAGTATGAAGAACTTCAAAGCGCCAGGACCAGATGACCTTCCAGCAGACTTTTAGAAGTTGCAAGAATTACAAGAACCCGCGATAAGTTGGCTGACCAACTCATTCAATGCCATAGTTGATGATGGCTTTGTTCCCAGTAATTGCACTACCAGCATCACTGTGCAAAATCCAGCAGACTGTGCACAATTACCGTCCAATACGCCTCCTGTCACACTCAATGAAGATCTTTCAGAGAATCCTTGTATCAGTACTAACCAGGTCGGCTTTGTCAAGGGTGCTGGAACAACCGATGCAACCTTCGCTGCCAGAATGCTCATTGAAAAGCATTGAGAGGAACAACAACCACTGCATATTGCCTTCCTTGATCTTCAAAAAGGCTTTCGACCGTTTTTTCCACCGTGTATTCTGGTATGCACCATGGGGTACCAGAAATGCTTATCATTTGGATCAAGATACTACATTAAATATGAACATTACAAGTGACGCAGTTGGCATCTCAGAGAGTTTTGGAGTAAATGTCGGTGTACACCAAGAATCAGCACTGTCTCCCTTGCTCTTTACCCTGATCATGGGCACAATCACACGAGACCTGCAAAGGAGGGTAGCTTGCCACGGTGAGTGAGTGGTCAACGTGTCGGACTACCAACCCCAAGATTGCAGGTTCGCTCGTGGCCATGGTAAGTGAATTTTGAAAGGTGGCAAAAATACGACACGCATGTCATACGATGTTGGCATGTCAAAGAACCCATTTGAATTCAGTAGGCCGTGTTTATAATGGCAAAATTAATCTCGGGAGTTACCGCCAACACAAAGTTCCTCATTTCTCTACTAGAAGCTCTATAGTGTTCAAGGAGCTTAGATATCTAACCTCCTTGACTTTCATAGTGATTCAAGGAACAACAAAATTCGACATGCAAGCTACCCTCTAGGTGCCAAATTACAAAGCTTGCACCCGGCACCCGAGGCCATACGATATTATTATTATTATTGCAAAGGAGGGTGCCTTGGACTCTCTTATATGTCGCATTTGCAGATACCACCAGAAGAGGCCTGCAGTGTCAAGTTGAAAATTGGAACAGTAAGCCTCTCACAATATGGTCTTAGATTAAAGGGGCAGATGACGTCGCTGTTCCACCCGTTAAAACAACAACAACAGACTAAATAAAAATAAAACTGAATACCTGGAAACCATCCCCAGTATTGGCTCCATCCAAGAGACAATAATGAAGACCATAAGCTTTAGGTATTTAGGATCTCGCTTGCAGTTTGATGGTGGTATAAGTGATGAAGTGCGCAGTAGAATTAGGGTAACGTGGTTGAGATGGAGGGACGTCACTGGCGTGCTCTGCGACAGAAGGATGCCACTCAATTTACCGCATGGTAGTACGTCCTGTTGCTTTATACAGTGTTGAATGTTGACCATCTGACAAAGCTACGGAGCGCCTACTTACTTTACTTTACTTTCCGTGTCCGGGAGACACATTTAATTCTTCCTTTCCAGAACTCTGCAGCTCTTATCCCTCGGTCTGTGGCCAACATAAGGGCTTCCTGGCTGCAGGTGTCATTAAGATCTTAATACGTGAGCAGGTGTTGTGGAGTCTGGATTTCTCCACAGGCACATCGTGGATCTCCCTCACGATGGTATCCTCATCTTGACGTGATGTGGGGGCTTGAGAGTTCAAATTACCTGCGAGCTATGCCTGCGGGAGCGTAAGCTCCTGGCAGGGCCACCCATGCCGGACAGGTCAAAGGTGATGGGCCAGACTAAGAGGGGTACCCTGGTCCTCCAGGTTGGGGGTTGGGCGTAGGGTTAACAACCCTACCCTGTAAAAAATCTCAATGTTACGGATACCTTACAAGTGCCTCGGAATGCTGATCACCCGATGACGAACCGGCAAAGGAAACGGTTAATGAGAAGGAAAGCGGATATTATGTCAGCGACATGGAATGTGAAAACCCTAAGGAGACCTGGGAAATTGAGAGAGATTAGAGAAGAAATGGGAAAATACCGAGTGGAAATAGCTGCACTACAAGAAATACGATGGAAAGGTCAAGGAATGATAGCGTCAGGGGAACATATACTGATGTACAGTGGAGGAAACACCGGTTATGGTGGTACAGGCTTTCTTATACAAAAGTCGGTTAAGTCAAGTGTAATAAACTTTAATGCTATAAATGAAAGGATGTGCTCAGTGCGACTACGAGCAACGTTTTTTAACATCACCACAGAAGAGGCAGAAGAAGAAGAGAAGGATAGCTTCTACATTAAGTTGGAGGAGGAGGTCAACGAAGTACAAAGACATGATGTGAAAATAATCCTTGGGGACCTAAATGCCAAAGTCGGGAAGGAAGAGGTGTTCAGAGATATAATAGGGAAGGAAAGTTTACACAAAGGGAGTAATGACAATGGATTGCGGTTGATAGACTTTGCATTGGGAAAGAAATGGTGGTGAAAAGTACTTGGCACCCAAGGAAAGTTATCAAGAAAGAGAGCTGGGTGTCTCCGGATGGAGTTACAAGGAATCAAATAGATCATGTGATTATTGACAAACGACATGCATCAGATGTTATGGAAGTAAGTAGTTGTAGAGGAGCAGATGGGGACACAGATCATTACTTGGTAAGAATCAAGTATAGACAAAAAATAGATTCAGCAAGGAAACAAAAAAGTGAAAGGAAGATGAGGCATAATAACGGAAGGCTTCAAAGCAACAAGGAAGTACAAGATGAGTATAGATTGAAAGTGGGAGAAAACATGGAAAACAATAAGAACCTCTGGGAAGAAGGTAATGTGGAAACTAAATGGGAGTTACTGAGAAACACCATCAGTGAAGTTGCAGAGGAAACGCTGGGGAGAGCCGAATTCAAGAGAAATATACAATGGTTTGATGAAGAATGCTCGGAGGCAATCCATGAAAGAAACGAAGCAAGGCAAAGAATGTTGCAGCGGAGAACAAGACAGACAGTGTAGGAATATAGAGAGAAAAGGAAAAGGGCAAGCAAGTTAAGCAGGGTTAAGAAAAGGCAGTATGAAAGAGAAAGAATAGAACAATTAGATAAAATGAGGGAGAGTGGGGAGATTCGGAGATTTTATGAAAGAGCAAGAGATTTGAGGAACAGAGATGGCAGGAATATTTCACAGAGCTACTCAATGGACGAGGTGAAGAGGAAACTGTGAATGGGGAAGAAGCGGAACATGCAGGGATTGATGAGCAAGAAGAAGTTCAAACACCATATTTAGAGGAAGTTAGAGATACAATCAAGGAATTCAAGAACAATAAAGCCGCCGGAGAAGACGGAATAGAAGCGGAGTTGCTAAAATTCGGTGGAGAGGTAGTGGTAAAAGCAATACATGAACTAATAAAGGAAGTTTGGACGAAAGAAGAAATGCCCAGGTATTGGACTGTGTATAAGAAAGGGGATAAATCAGTATGCGGCAATTATCGTGGGATTACTCTGTTGGACGTAACATATAAGGTGTTCAGTAAGATTTTAGCCTCTCGACTGGAGCGTTGTGTAGAGAAAATATTGGGGGACTATCATGCTGGATTTAGAAGGAATCGCTCTACAATGGACCAGATATTTGTAGTGAGGCAGATACTGGAGAAGTTTTATGGTCATGATAAGCAGCTGGATCAGCTGTATATAGATTTTAGGCAGGCATATGACAGTTTGGATAGAAAGGAGATTTTTAAAATTATGAAAGAGTTTAAGATCCCGATAAAATTGGTCAAGCTGACAGAAATGACTATGGAAACCACAATCTGTAAGGTTAGATTAGAACAAGAGATGTCCGAAGAATTCATTGTAGAAAGGGGTTTGCGACAAGGAGATGTAATTTCTACATTACTCTTTAATGTAGCTCTAGAAAAAATAATTCAACAACTGCCAATCAATCCAGGAGGGACCATATTTAACAGACAAGTGCAGGTGATAGCATATGCGGATGATGTAGCATTAATTGCAAGGAACAGTAAAGCATTAGAAGAGAGCTATGTCCTGTTGGAAGAAAAGACACGAAAGTTAGGATTGGAAGTGAATACAAGTAAAACTAAGTATATGAAGATGGGAGACTCCCGAGAGGCAAGAAGAAGAGAGCCGTATATTAAATTAAAAGGGAAAGAATATCAAAGAGTAGAAGAATTCAAATATTTGGGCTCAATAATAACTGAGGATAACAGAACATCAGTGGAAATACAAGAAAGAATTAAAAGTGGAAATAGATGCTATTACGCTCCGCAAAGCATGTTTAAATCGAGAAATGTTAGTAGAAATACTAAAATAAAAAATTTACATTACAATACTAAGACCTGTGGTTATGTATGGATCGGAAGGTTGGGTTCTCAATAGAAGAGAAGAAGACTGGCTGCGAAGATGGGAAAGGAAGATCTTGAGGAAAATATACGGGCCAGTGAGAGAGGAGGAAGGGTGGAGAATAAGGACAAATGTGGAACTACAGGAACTCTTCGGATAGGCAGATATTGTGGTCAAAATTAAGCAGGGGAGGATAAGATGGGCAGGACACGTTCAGAGAATGCCAGAATCACGTAGCGTCAAAAAGGTGTTTACGCAAAGACCGGATGAAAGGAGGAGAAGAGAAAGACCCAGGAGACGGTGGATAGATGATGTGGAAGACGACCTTAGGAGTCTGGGAATCAGGAACTGGAGAAGGAAGGCGGAAGATAGAGATGAATGGAGGCAGGTGATAAAGGAGGCCAAGGTTCTTCAGGGACTGTAGCGCCGACCAGTAAGTAAGTAACATCGTGGATCTTCTGCATAACCCCACTTCACAAGGTTGCTACGACACTTAGGCACTCCTGTTCTCATCCGGTTCAAGGAACTCCAGGTGGTATAAGGCAAATGACTACCACTGCTCAGTTCTTCTTTAGGGGTAAACCCCTCTGGTACTATTTGTTTCCAGAGTGACACACGCCGGACGTCTGGCTTGGTATTGAAGGGGTACTGTTCTCTTAATAAAACTCTTCCTGGATCTTAGGCGAGGAGTGGTCACCTTGTGGTTGAACATAGAATGTCTGGGATCTGTTTCAAGCTTTTGTCTCTCTTTCTCTGCTGCCACCCTGCGTCGAATAACTGGAGGTGCCATGCCAGCGAGAGGGTAGATCTTCTGCACTGGAGTAGGTCTCAGACATCCAGTGACAATACGAGTGGACTCGTTAAGAGCTATGTCCACTTGCTTGGTATGGGCAGATGCTCCACACACTGATGATCCGTACTCTCCTGCTGCGTATGCTCCGTTGATCGATGGGCATCACACGCATGCATCATGTCAAATGGGCGTCGCACCCATCACTGAGAAGACACGGGAGAAGTGGCTCCAACGTGCCACACCTGGAACAGTTACCTATTTCAGTTCCTCCTTTGGATTTAATGGGCAACGTCCACGTGCACGAACAAAGCAGCGCTGGCATGACTCAGTAAGACCACAAGATGCCCAAGATCATGCAAAATGCCGAGCCATGATCAGAACAGCGGACCCTGCACCAGAGGGAAAACACTAAGAAGAAGAGAAGAAGAATGATATATTTCATCAGAACGTAACATAACAAGCCCATCCTGATCAGTGTGGAGCGTGTTTTCTCTCAGATGGACTAAAAGTGACAATTAAAAATCATTGTAAGAATGTGCTATGATATTTTTTCCAAAACAATAGTCCATTTGCCTGGTAAAGACTGCTTTTCAAAAAAGTGCAGGAGAATCAGTGGACTAGGAGGCTATCTAGAGGTGAGTATACTTAGCAACTGAACTACGGAAATGGAATTGTTCTGTGTATTCAGGTTCGCCTATTCCATGTGATGTCCAGGTTTTTGAAAATATGGCACCCAGCTCATATAGTTTTATGAGCCGCTTAGTACCAAGTGAAGACAGAATGTACAGGTGACCAACCGCAGAGAATTCCAAGAAAATTGACCTCAGGGGTTCTGGGAAGAAAATAAAACCACTGTTATGCATATACCGCCACAAAAATACATAGCTATTTAACAATAGAAGCTGGTATTCAGAAAGGTGTAAGTCAAGGCTGCAACTTAGCAACCATACTTTTCAATCTGTACATGAGCAGTGAAGGAAATATTTGAGGAAAAATTAAAGTTGAAAATAGGATTGAAGGAGAAATAATTTCAACACTGAGATTTGCTGATGACTTTGTCATGTTAGCTGTTTCTCCTCAGGATTTAAATGTGTTTTCCTGCATCTTGAGAAAGGAATTCATGATGAAAATCAATAAATGTAAAACAAAAATAATGGGATGCAGTCGAAAGAAATCAGAAACCCCTACTGATGTCAAATTGGTAGGTGATAAGCTAAGGAAGTAGGAGACTTTTGCTACTTAGGAAGCAAAATAACCAGTCATGGACGAAGCAAAGGTTGCCTCAGGTAAGGAAAGCATTCTATACAGAAAATAAATCTGTTGACATCAAATACAGATTTAGGTATTAGAAAGTCATTTTTGAAAGCCTTTATCTATAGTGTGGTGCTCTATGGAAGTGAAACTAAGACAGCGGAAAAGAGGAGAATATAATCATTTTTTAATAGGTAAATGTTATCTGGATCAGGTGTACGATGTACTTTTCTTCTGCAATAAACCAAGGCCCATATTAGAGGCAGTATTAAAGGTGCCGGGACGTCCTCATAAGACCGTCAACGCTTAGTTCGAATGGGTTATGCTCCACGCGTGGCGAGGACTAATCCACGGTCTTTAATAGTCGTAGATCCACCTCATTCAATAACATACATCTTATCTAGGTTGGCAACACCTCACATAAACACATCGCGATCACTCCCCACAGCACGTAGGGACAGGGGGGGAAGGCAGGGAAAAACCAGTCGTTAAGATAACCACCGCAGTCGACCGCACAGCGGGTTCAAGTGAGCACGGAAACTGCGAATAGCTGTAGTACGGAAGACAATCAGATAAGTAGTTAGCCTAAAATTTTATAGTTTAACCATAGTTTACAGCCATATAATCTCTCTAAAGTACAATCTCCGGATAGCCATCACCATTTAGCATTTCACCTAACATATATACTGCATTTAGCATACACTGACAGTTGCAGTACCAATACTGCAACTAAATAATTGTACATATTGTAAATATTTTCACCTGTATTTCAAACATAGATTTTATAGCCTAAGTGTATTGGATCTGATGATGATCGCTTGACGATCGAAACTGGTCATCCTAGTGTTTTATTAATCTCATGTAATTTATTTCAGGATTAGGGCATAACCCATCTCTTTTGGGTACATTCGTGTTGACCGACTGAAAAGCACTAAACTCTTGTTTACTAAGGCAACACTGAAAATATGGCTTCAAACACCACAATGTTGAGCTCAAAGTCTAGAGCACAGCTGATAAGAAGAATTATCACTGTGTAATCTGTTCAAGATACTCAGTCCTTTGTCACTGGAATAAAGAAAGCTGTGAGATTCCACCTGAACAAATCTACATGCTTCATTCGTCAAGTTTGTAATGAAATGAAGCTGTTTCCAGGATGTTTGTACCTCGAATAACAGTGCATCAAATTTAAATTGGGTTTGGTACACCTCACCAAGATCCAGGTTCCACAAATCAAATAATAATAATAATAATATCGTATGGCCTCGGATGCCTGGTGCAAGCTTTGCTATTTGACACCCAGAGGGTAGCTTGCATGTCGAATTTTTCGTAGTTCCTTGACTATGAAAGTCAAGGAGGTTAGATGTTAGATATCTAATCTCCTTGAACACAATAGCGCTTTCTAGTAGAGAAATGAGGAACTTTGTGCTGGCGGAAACTCCCGAGATTAATTTTGCCACTATGAACTCGGCCTACTGAATTCAAATGGGTTCTTTGACATGCCAACATCGTATGACATGCGTATCGTATTTTTGCCGCCTTTCAAAAATCACTTACCACGGTCAGGGGCGAACCTGCAATCTTGGGGTTAGTAGACCGACACGCTATCCACTCACCCACCGTGGCAAGCTACAAATCAAATGAATTTATGAGACAAATTGCTCTACGAAACACGATTAAAACCCTCAGAAACAATCGCCACCCTCCAACACTTATCCACTAATGTGCAGCTAAGATGTGACAATCACATGTAGCCTAGGCTCTGAAGATCACCTGCTGGCTGTCAACATACCCGGCTCTGCCAAGAAATTTAATTCTGGCTTTGGGGCTGGAACGGGGTACATTCAGCTTTGTAAGCAAACTTAGAAGAGGTGGGTTCGACCATCCTAGAAGTGGTTTCATCTCTTCTACCCCACGCAAATGCAAGGATGGTTCCCTTCTTAAGGCCACAGTTGCCTCCATCCCAAACACCACAATGCTCAAGCCCCTAAATGGTGCAACAACAAGAATAACTCTTCATAATTTAAGGGCTCTGAACTGCTCAATCAACACTGACCTAAGTGGGAAGAAGGTTGACATGAGGAAGAATATTTACAATATGTGACATCATGTTGAGGAAGAGGAAGCAGATTCCCGTTATCTTGAGCTTTCCCAGAGGAAGACGGGGTATGAGGACACTGCAAGACTGAACTCAACGCAACAGTTGTCCACTTATGGAAACATTGTTCTATCTCTCTCACATTAAAACCAAGACCCATTAGCACATTATTGATTTCCATCTTCCTCTATGGAGTTGAGACCTCAGGTTAGATCTTACGGTAAACCTCTGGAGGAGACTTGGATTGTGGAGCAAACTGAGAAGAGGTGGGTTCGATTCCCACCTCGACCATCCTTGAAGTGGTTTTCCAGGGTTTCATCTTTCCTACCCCAGGCAAATGCCAGGATGGTTCCCTACTTCCTAGATGAGAGGCAAGTATGTTACCCTTAACCATGGGGCCAGGAAATATAAGACTACCTGGAAAAAGTTACATGTGGATGTGATTAATTTTTGAGATTATACAGCAGGAAAATAGAACAGGATCACATTTGGGGAAGTAGAGAGGATGGTAAATAAACTAGAATGTCACAAAGTGGCAAAGGCGGATGAAATTCGGTCAGAAATGATTGCATACGATAATCGAATTGGCATGGGTTCTAGGAAAGGTTCCCTCTGACTGGACAAAAGCAGTAATCGATCCAATTTATAAGCAAGGTATCAGAAAAGATTGTCATAATTATAGAGGCATTTCCTTGATAAGTGTCCCGGGCAAAGTGTACTTAGGCATTGTAGAAAGGAGAGTTCGATCATTGTCCGAGATTAAGATGGATGAAAACAACGAGGATATCAGGATCAAATTTTTTGCATATGCCAAGTTATTGAGAAATACTACGAGAAGAATAGACATTTGTGTTTTGTAGATAAAGAGAAAGCGTAGAGTACCAGGGAAAAGATGCTGAACATTGTGGTATCAAGGGAAGATTGCTACAGACAATCAAAAGTATTTATGTTGATAATCAGGCAGCAGTGAGAGTTGATGGTAGGTTCAAGGTTGTTACAGGAGTGAGGCAAGGTTGTATTTATTTTATATATGGACCATTTGCTGAAGGGCATTAACTGACTGGGTGGGATTCAATTAGGTGGAAACCAGGTAAGCAGTCTGGCCTATTAAGCGACTTTGGTGGCATAGTTGGTAGCATGCTGAGCTTCTATGCCCAAGATCGCGGGTTCAAACCCGGCCGAAGTCATCGGATTTTTAAGAGCGTTAAAAATCCCTCAGTATGCCTTTCTTTGGAGGGGAAGTAAAGCCAGCGGTCCCATCTCATAGATTTATGCCATGAAAATGAACCTTCCACTAACTACAATTGTGGAATCTAAAATTTGTAGGTTAGTTTGATAACGCAATATTAGTTCCAACGTTCGTCACCAGGTGCTGACTGCGATGGCATTTAGTAGCCACGTCCACAGCTAGGTGCCATGGATGGTAGCAAAATTAGGAACTACTTGAAAAAATTAGTCGACAGCAGTCCTTCTACCTGAATCACATATAACACACACTAATACAGCCATCACAATTAACACCGGTTATCAGACAAATTCTACACACACCCAAAGTACGCGGGGCTACATGACCGCGTTGTCGCAGCCCCTAAACTAAGGAACCAACCAGTCTGGGCTATGCTGATGATCTGGTTGTAATGCCAGACTCTGTCGAAAGCTTGCAAGCCAACATGTGAGAACTTGAACAGAAATGTAGGGGATATGGTATGAAGTTCAACATTTCAAAGGCGAAGGTTTTGTTGGTAGGGAAGAAACGCAAGAAAATAGAATGCCAGGTAGGAGAAACTAAATTGGAGCAGGTGAAACATTTTAGGTAGCCTACCTGGGCTATGTATTCTCTCGGGTTGGTAGTATGGGGGAAGAAATATCATCGAGGTTTAGAAAAGCCAATGCAGTTACGATCTACAGTATTCTGCAAGAAAGAAGTTAAAGGAAGCTTGTAGTTTAACGTGACTGTTAATCTTGCGATCATGAGCAACGGGACCTCCTTTTTACGTGGAATCCGAACTACAGGACATGGCATTTCAGTTCAAAAATCTCACATGCATTGACCGGGAATCGAACCCGGTCCACATTGGTGAGAGGCGAATAGCTTGACTGCTGCGCCACCATGCAAGAATGAAGTTAGTGTAGCCTCTCCCTACATCGCTCAGCATTTAGACCGACCTTGCTGTATGGAAGTGAAAGCTGATACATAAGCTAGTGGTAACTGATGGCAGGAAGCTACTCGTAATGGAGAGAGAAAGGCTAAGTTAGGTGAGGCTGTTCGTATGAGCCGACTCAGATGGTGGGGTCATGTGAAGAGAATGGGGAAGGAGAGGTTAATGAGTTTGGCTGTAGAGGGCAAGAGAAGCAAAGGTAGATTAGATTCAGTGTTGAACGATTTCAAATTGAGAGGTGTAGAAACAGAGGAGGCCACAGTGGTAACTGCTAATAGGACTTGTTTGCAGACTAGACTGGACGCTGAAGGGAAAAACAGTCTTAAATGAAAATGTTATGTATGTAAACCTTTGTGATTGGTTGGTTCCTCAGTTAAGGAGCTGTGACAATGCGGTCATGTTGCCCCGTGCACTTTGGGTGTGTGTAGAATCTGTCTGATAACCGGTGTTAATTGTGTGTAATCTGTAATTCAGGTAAGGACTGCAGACAATCAATTTCAAGTAGTTCCTACTTTTGCTATCAAATGCTACAGTCAACGTCAGCACACCTAGCAGTGAACTTGGCTACTAGATGCCACCGCAATCGGCACCTGGCGACGAACGTTGGAACTTAACAGAGCGTTAATCAAATGTAACCTACAAATTTAGCTTCATACAAGGTTCTTTTATATGCCATAAATCTATGACATGGGCCCACCAGCTTTACTTCCCCTCCGAAGGAAGGCATACTGAGATACATTTAACACTCTTAAACACATTTAACACACTTCGGCAGGGTTTGAACCCGCTATCTTGGACATAGAGGCTCAACTACGCCACCGAGGCCGCCCACGCCTTAGTGATTAATTATTTGCATAGATTACAAGGATTGCTTGTTTAGTTCACCAAATCCAGTTCAAAAACAAGCCAACTGAATAAGACACTTAAAACCCACAATGCTAGGCACTGATAATACAAAAGGTATGTCCAAATCTTACTGTTACTTGAGCGATAAGAACTACAGTACCGTATTTATTTTAATATCAAGAAGATTTAAAATAAAACCAATGCCAATCACAAATACTGAAGCAAGGCAGTGTTCACACCACATACTCGTAGTTGGTGGAGGGCAACTATTTGTGATTTTTCAATCTTGTTAGTGAATATCAATATCATGCCATGTGAAGAGAATGGGAGGGTGAGAGATTACCTAAGAGCTTAATGAGTTTGCATGCGCGATACCTTTTTAATCTTGAAATGAATAATAATCCAGCCATTTCAACGACAAGATGTTAATTAGTTGATCGGTTCCTCAGTTTAGGGGCTGCGACAACGCGGCTCATGTAGCCCCGTTTACTTTGGGTGTGTGTAGAATCTGTGTTAACTGTGATGGCTGTATTAGTGTGTGTTATCTGCTTTATTTCAAGTAAGCACTGCAGACAAGTACTTTAGTTCCTACTTTTGCTACCAAATGTTACCGTCTACGACACCTAGCTTGCGGACTTGGCTACTAGATGGCATCGCAGTCAGCACCTGGTGGCGAACGTTGGAACTAATAGAGTGTTATCAATTCTAACCTTTTCCAAATCATTGGAAGTGCCATTTCCATTTTAGGCTATTATTACGATGGGGTCGCCACTCCCAAAGGCATTTTATGAAGCTACTGCCAGCTATTATACAGGCCGCCCCTAACATGGGGAACAGACGCCCTTGCAGCCGCCCCTAATCTGGGAAACAGACGCTGCCGATTGATGCTGTACTCATACTATTCCCTGAGTACTGGGTTGCCTCTTCCGCAATCTCCACCGGTCCGAAGTCCATCTTCTCCGCTGCAGATTCCGTTGAGGTCTTCGCACGTAACCCTGTGCACGGGGCCTATGTTATACCCCTTAGGACTGGGTCCTCACCAGAACTTAGCCGGTAGTGTAGTTCCATGGTATATTACAGTACCGTTGCCCACCCCCGCGACGTGGACGCGCCTGGCTAGAATTATCCATGTAGCCAATTAGGATTGACTCATGGACCAGGTTAAGGAGCTGTCTAAATCCAGCCTCCAAGAAAATTGTGGACACGTACAAATACCTAGGAAGTGAAATGATGCAAACTGGTAGGTTGGACATGGAGATTGGCAGGAGGGTACAGCAGAGCAATGCATTCTATCAATGTGTAAGAAAACTTATTTGGGATAAGGAAGTACCAAGGAAAAGCAAGGAGGTAATGTATAAAGTGTACTGTGTTCCCATATTAACTTATGCAGCTGAGACTTGGACCCTGACAAGCAGGCAAGAGAGTAGAATCCAAGCCAGTGAAATGAAATTCCTAAGAAGTATGATAGGAAAGACAAGGAAAGACAGAGTGAGGAATGAAGATGTTAGGAAGGAAGTTGGGATGGGAAAACTAAATGAGAGAATTGAGAAGAATAAACTAAGGTGGTTTGGACATGTAAAGAGGATGGAGGAAAATAGAATACCAAGACAGATGCTGGAGGCCAAGTGCAAGGGTAAGAGAGCAAGGGGAAGACCTAGAACAAGGTGGATCGATTCAGTGAAGAACAGCGTGAGAAAAAGAAATCTGGACTGGGACAAGATCGTGGAAGAAGAATTGTGGAAGGAAAGTGGAGAAGTGCCATAAATACCCCGACCCGGCAGGAGCTGGATAAGGGGAAATGATGATGATGATGATCAATTCTAACCTACAAATTTTGGATTCACACAAGTGTAGTTAGTGGAAGGTTCTTTTTCATGCCATAAATCTATGACATGGGTCCTCCGAAGGAAAGCATACTCAGGGTTTTAACGCTCTTAAAAAATCCGACGACTTTGGCCGGGTTTGAACCCGTGATCTTGGGCATAGAGCTCAGCATGCTACCAACTACGTCACCGAAGCCGCCTGATGTTAATTAGTTTTAGGGGCTTGGGCATATTGGTCATCAGCCTCGTGTAGTTGAGTGGTGTGTGTTGAATTTGTCTTGTAACCTGTATTTATGTGATGACTGTTAGTGGATGGGGTTGGTGTCCCGGAACTTGAAGTAAAGTAGTATCCCGGCATTTTCCCCCGTTGTGGAAAACAATGGGTGAAAACCACACTCAGTATAGCCGCTGTTAGCGTAGGGATTCGAACCTACGACCTCCGGACTTGCTGCAGCTGCCCGCGCGGTCGTGGTGCACGATTTAACTATTACGGCTATGCCGCGGCACTCGACAAGAAATAATACATGCGTTACTTCTCTCATCATCGTCCTTGACTCAGTATCGTGCCCTAGCTGTCATTTTCTTATCCTGGAGGTTGCAGGTTCGTATCCTAACGCAGTCAGCTGGCATTACGGGGTAAAATTCCGGCACCCCGGCGTCTCTAAAAGTCAAGAGTACTTAAAAGGGACGTAAAACCAATAACATTATTATTATCATTATTATCTTGTTCTGGATTTGTACTAGCCGTCGCAATTTAAATGCAAAAATAGACAGCAGCGTTATAAAGAGGCGGCTTCGGTGGCGTAGTTGGTAGTTTGCTGAGCTTCTGTGCCCAAGGTCGTGAGTTCAAACTCGGCCGAAGTCGTCGGATTTTTTAAGAGCGTTAAAAATCCCTCAATATGCCTTCCTTCGGAGGGGAAGTAAAGCGGGCGGTCCCATGTCATAGATTTTTCCACTAATGACACTTGTGTGAAGTTAAATTAAAGGTTATAATTGACTAACGCTCTTAGGTTCCAACGTTCGTCGCCAGGAGCCGACTGCGGTGGCATCTAGTAACAAAGTTCAGAACTAGCTGGTCGTTGACGGTGGCGTTTGGTAGCAAAGTTGGAACTACTTGAAAATGCAATATCTGCAGTCCTTACTTGAATTAAAAGCAGATAACACAGTCATCACAATTAACACCGGCTATCAGACAGATTCTACACACGCCCAAAGTACACGAGGCTGCATTACCGCGTTGTCGCAGCCCCTAATCTAAGGAACCAACCAACCAAACTGGTTTACAGACCTATGCTCATGCAAATTGCGTGTGGTGTAAACACGAGCTCGCCTGTAATATAACCTCTCTGTCTGTGATTATTGAAATGTTAGAAGCCATTTTGCAGTGTTCCCTGTATTGACCGACTGAAAAGTAGTTATGTTAATAAATTGTCTCTGGTTGTTTATCTTTGTTATTGTTGAATTTGTATATGTTACATTTGTTTTGTGAAATGCTGTATAGGCACATAGCAGTCTTCAAACAGATTTGTGTGTACAATCAACAATGTTTGTTCCCTCTGCTTGGAGTTGGGCAAGGTCTTTAATTGATGTTAATGATCAGGTGTTAACTTAGTGCCCAATCCAATTGCTTACAATTCAACACAGGTAGAGTAGAGCATAGGGGAAAATACCAGGGTACAGTTCCTTCTACTAACCCGGGTAATATAGTCTCAACAGGTGTGCATTTAGTATCCTCGTGGCTTTACAGGCAACAGGATGTCCCTAGTCTCTAAAATGGATCATCAGCACTGTGGTACGTTCTTATGCTGCACCGAATCAGGTGAAGTTTCCCTCTTATTTTTATGTATCGTTTCGACGCCCGTAACATTAAGTGAGGACTGGCGCCTGATCCGAAGGAAATGAGGGCTGACCAAAACGAAAATATACAACATTATTAATTTAAGCCTCGGATCAAAACCACCCATCACGGGTTAAATTTATTGATCTAATAGCAACCTGCCCCGGCTTCGCCCGGTATCTTTAACGGTTTACCTAGCGTAAGCTTAAAAGGCGTATTTTATGGATTTCAATGAACTACGACCCACATCCGTTATCCGTCTCTGCCTGATGGGTTAAAATCACTGACCGGATTGTGCAACGAATTCTTGTCAGACGTAATTTAAGAATGGTGAGGTGCATGAAACACAAATCCCCCTTCCGTCAAAACTAATCTTGACTGGGTATTCTGCGGAACGAAGGCTGAAACTGGGGTGATAGGCTCGTTCGCTAGCTAGGAAGCTAGTAATTGAATGGAGATTGTTGCAAGAAATGAAAACGTAAAAACACTTATAGTGGGCGATGTATTCAAGATAGAGATATGCCCTCGCGGACATTTTTGTAGAACTTTTCGTGCTGAACTATTCTTACACTCATACTAAGTTATATAGATATTTTTAACGGTTTATCCAGCGTAAGCTTAAAAGCCGCACGGACGCTAAGTTTTTTTTTCGACTCGATTTACTGAAATCGTTATTGCTCGGCTTCCTTTGGTCATAAATAAATTATTTTCTACAGAAACCTTCCTCGAGAAATCTTTTACAGAAAGGTGAAAACCGCATCAAAATCCATCCAGTGGTTCTCGAGATTATCCGGAACATTCAAGAATCGGGGACTTTGTTTTATACTAAAAGAGTAGAGATGTTTAAGTCGATTATTATTTTGGCACTTATATCTTAAGTTTTTATAAAATTTCAAATGCATATAATTATGTTACAAAGGACAGTCTTTCGTTACAATAAACGGGTGAATTCTACACAGACACAGACTAGTTCAAGGAGATTCGTCCTTCAAATTGTTTTCCATCTTGTAATAGGCCTAGGGGCCGATAACCTAGATGTTAGGCCCCTTAAAACAACAATTATCATCATCATCATATATGTAATAGGCCACGGCCGTTTCTTTTCACCTCCTTGTCCAGTTTGATTTATCTCTATATAGGCAGATGACCTCGTTGTTCCACCCCTTAAAACAACTAACTCCTCTGATGACATCCCAGCTTTGATATAAACATGGAACGCTAAGGTGAGATCATGGTCTGTAATATGAACAAAACAGTTCCTCGTTTGATAATGCCTCAGGCTGTAATTACGAAACTCGAGTCTCCGCCGTCACCAAGCTGATGTTTTGCCCGGAGTTGGTGACCGCGATATCCCATGATGTTCCCTGGCCTCCGAACGCTGTCAGAGTAAAGTAACTTATAGTAAATAAGAAATGATGATGATGATAAATGTTGTTTTAAGGGGCCTAACATCTAGGTTATCGGCCCCTAATGGTCTGGGTGTCAGCGAAAATGGCAATGAAATGGAAACCATAACGAAAATTAAGCTGGACTGAAAATACTTACAAAATGGAACTCAGATTGAAATGACTCACAAAATGTAGAGTGGAAATACTACAAAATGTAATTTAGATGGAAAATACTCACAAAAGGAATTCAGATTGAAGAATGTGCACAAAATGTAGTTTAGATTCAAAATACTTACAACATGCAATGTAGATTCGAAATACTCACAAAATGCAATTGAAATTCAAAATACTTACAAAATGCAATTGAAATTCAAAATAAGTACGAAATGAAATTGAGGTTCAAAATACTTACAAAATGCAATTGAAATTGAAAATACACAATGCAAGTTAGATTGAAAAAAGGCCGGTTCAGATTTAAAATACTCACAAAGTGCAATTGACATTCAAAATACCTACAATATGCAATTGAAATTGAAAATGCTTACAAAATGTGTGGTAGATTCAAATTACTCACAATATGTGGAAGCCCGCGATTCAAAATACTGTACTGACAAAATGCAATTGAGATTGAAAATACTTACAAAATGGAGTTTAGATGGAAAATACTTACGAAATACAATGTTGATTAAAAATAATTACAAAATGTGGTTGAGATTCAAAATACTCACAAAATGTAATTTAGAGACACGGGGGGCCAATTCAGAAAAACAGGACGGGAATCTTAAAGAGAAAAGGAATTACAATGAAAAGAAAAAGAAGGCTCACAAGCGACCGATCGTGAAAAATGAACATTCAAATGAAAGAATAGACATTATCAGTGACGAATTGCACTCTAATTTCATAAATATGTATAATTCCTTTAAAGAATGGCTTAAAAATGTACGAAGTGTGCGATTTGCAGATACTGTTGCTGTAGGAAAATACGCTCCATAATTGCTGTCCACTTCACATGTTGGCCGCTGTGACGCCTGTTTCAGGTCATTTTAACATTCTGAGGTCTTTACTTTATCATTTTGCATCGATTTCAGAAACAGTTAATCAAAGGAATGAGTACTCAAATCGTATAATTTCATAAATATCGAATAACCGGTGAGTGTTATGATGATCCAATTTTCAGTAATTGTCTTAAGTTAAGGAACGTAGAACTTGAAATTCTAACTGAAATGTAAATAGTGTTCTATAATCATTTAGTTGAAATAAAAACATAACAACCTTTCTCATTAATCTCTCATTATAAACCTATTGGGGAAAGTGTGGTTTATGTCCGCTAGTCATTTTTTTATTCAAATAAAGTGAATTGTTTAATTATTTCATTTTTCTTTGAGTCGGAATAAAACTCTGTTGCACTTATACTGTATCTTCATACCGATTCTCCCCATTCCTCTTGGCTTCGGTAGGCCTAAATTGCTTGCTGAAATTTGACGAAAATTGTCTGCGAATATCTCTTACTTTGACAAAGAGAAGAAAACATATTGGCCGAGACAAAATGTAGTACATGAGTTTTTAATTTTTAAATACCATTTGAAGTTTGAATTTCGATGTAAATTTTTACGATAATGTTCTCAAAGATATGTACTTTTATATAAGCAAATAAAAAGCATATTTTTAAAGGTTTTCTGCCGACATCTCCCCTTAAATATTAGGTATCTAATACAGTATATATAGACCAAAGTTAGGCTAGAATATGTTAAGCAGATTGCCTCGGATGTAGAGTGTGGTAGTGATGAAACGATTAGCTCAGCACAGGGAAGCATGCATCAAACCAGTCGAAAGACTGAAGACTCAAACAACAACAACATCTAAAAAGAATACTATAGTTTGCTTCATAGTGTCACTACAATAACACAGGTTATCACACACAACAATAAATCGCTTTGTTTAAAGGTTATTCACCACTGTTCTGGTTGCTACTAACACCGCATGAGAACATGCAGTGGCTAAGCAAGGACCTTTAATCACGAGGCATGGAACCTCCAATTGTACGTAGAATCTGAACCACAGGATGTGATACTGTATTTCACTTCGAAAATCTCACATGCTTGGTAAGAGGCAAGCACCACGGCCGCCTCCTTGCCAACATAACAAAATGAGACAAACGGGAAGGAAGCAGAGGTTCACGTTCTAAATTGAGGGCAATTGACCTCCCTGATAACTGATAACCAATGTTACTGCAGTGTAGAATTGGGCAGGCAGGAGGCAGCCATCCCAGCATTTGCCAGGAAAGATGGTTGAAGCGAAAATTACATGCAATAGAGTTTGTGGTTCAAACATGTACGGCTAAATATTAGCGATAACATGCGAAATTATTCGTTCCCTGGTTGCTACAAAATAAATCAATTTTACTAGGCACGTCCAGAAAGTAAGTTCTGTTTTTATACAATGTCTCTGAGTCAATGAGGAGATAGCTGTATAGTGCTAGATTAAAATGGCGATGTTGATTGATAATCTTGCCGCTTGTAAGATTACATGTCATTCGTTTTCTGAATGCGAAGAAAACTAAACCAGTCTACATTCATCGACAGATTTGCGAGGTGTATTCAATAAAATTGTAAGGAGAGGGGTCCGACAGTTCAATGAGGGACGTGATCAATTGAAAGGATGACGTGGGCGTCCATCGTTGCTTAATGTAGACTTAGTTCATGCAGTTGACGAACACGTTGAGGAAATCCGTAGGTTTACACTATCTGTTCTTTCTACGAACTTTCCGCATATTTCATGATTGTCGACACAGGCGGCAACGTTTTACGAAGAAGACCACGGCTATTACAAGCGCCTTCAAAGTAGTGAGAAAGATAGAGACCCCTAGCAATCAAAACATGCTTTCTTATGGTTAAACTGCTTTTGAAACCTTTGTAGCGGCTGTTCCCCCGCAGGTACCGGTTCGATTCCTAGCTCTGCCAAGAAATCTTATTTCTGGTCTGAGAGCTAGTGAGCTAGCTCAGTTGCAAATATACAAACGAATACAGACATCACAATACCACCGATTATCATTATTTTTCATTTTTCATATAGCCTGTATAATACACTGAAATACATGGGGTTGAAATCACCACAATGCCCAAGCTCCTAAATAAAACATTTCCTTCACCGTTAGCGACCAAAATGTTAATTGTTAAGTGCATGTAGGGGTCGTTGTAAATTTGATTACGGTGTTTTAAAGGGTTTGGTTATAGTTGTATTAAGCAGTTACATTGGGCAGGCAATTACAATATATGACCACGAGGTCCCAAGTTAATGAAAGGGCCTTAGGATGTTATGTAGGAGGTTTTAATAACTGCTCAACATGGTCTGATGAAGAAAGCCTGAAACATGGTTGGTTGGTTGGTTGGTTTCTTATTGTAGGGGCTGCGACAACGTGGGCATGTAGCCCCGTGTACTTTGGGTGTGTTTAGAATCTGTATGATAACCGGTGTTAATTGTGTGGCTGTATTAGTGTGTGTTATCTGTTTTTAATTCAAGGACTGCAGACATTGAATTTCAAGTAGTTCCTACTTTTACCGCCAAACGCCACCGTCAACGACTACTAGACGCCACCGCAATCGGCTCCTGGTGACGAACGTAGGAACCTTAAGAGCGTTGTTTAACCTATAAGTTAATTTAGCTTCACACAAGTGTAATTAGGCTAGTGGAAGGTTCTTTTCCATGCCATAAATCTATGACATGGGACTGCCGGCTTTACTTCCCCTCCGAAGGAAGGCATACTGAGGGATTTTTAACGCTCTTAAAAATATCGAACGACTTCGGCTGGGTTTGAACCGGCGATCTTGGGCATAGAAGCTCAGCATGCTACCAACTACGCCACCGAAGCCGCCAAAAATGTCCAAATGAAATAAAATTTATTGCCTGGGTGGACAGACCAACCATTTTGTTTTACTGCATTGTACGACGGGTGATCAGAAACTAAGCCTGCAGTGAAACGTGTACATTTCTTACATCCAACGGATAGTACATACATTGTCTCCATATCGGTTTAGTCACTTGTCGCTTCGTGGGATGAATTTGAATATTCCCTCCTGGTAGAAATCCTGTCCCTGCGTGTTCAGCCACGTTGTCACGACGTCTCAAGTGAATCGCCGATCTCCTAGGTGCTCCTTCAAGTGAGGAAACAGGTGAAAATCGCTTGGGGCGTGGTCCGGGTTGTAGGGATGGTGCTCAATGATGTCCCAGCGTGGTGGTCTTCTGGGCTGTATGAGGTCGCGCGTTGTCGTGAAGGAAGATGACGCCCCCTTGGCTGCGGTTACATGTTTCGCCCACAGAAATCGAATAACTGATGGGATCTCTTCGCAAGACCAGTTTTCCAAACGAGTCGCCGTTAGTTGTTTACCTACAACTAGCGCTGCACAGTTACCAACCGTAGACATATGTATTCGAATCACCCCACACTACTAACAGAAATACCGGACCGGACTTGTGACCTTAGTTTCTAATCACCCCTCGTACTTGTATGTTACGTAAAGATAGCTTTGCAGCCATTTTTCAGTGTTGCCATTTTAACAACTGATATTGTAACTTTCAGTCGGTCAACTCTACAACACTGTAAACTTGGATACGGTATTTCATTCTTACATGATCTGAAAACTCATTGTTTTTATAAAAGCTATTCTAATTCAAAGCATAAGTTCATTACACAGTAAGAGTTAATAATAATAACAACAACAATTGATATTGTAACTTTCAGTTGGTCAACACAAAATCATTCCAATTACTTGAATATGTGAAAAATAATCACAAATAAGTTGGAAAATGATATTATTGTAGACTATATGTCTTAAGTATACAGTAGGAAGTTATAATATTTCACATCCGGTAAATGCTAAAAATCACAAACTCGAGGTTTTTTTCTTGTTTTTTTCTTTCACATCGTTATGACTAGGGCTCGGATTTTTAGGTGCTAAAAATCGGAAAAAATATTTATTTTTTATGTATTAAAAATACCTGAAATATGTGACAAAGTAAAAATATTTAATCATAATTTAGTTTATTAATGTGAATATATACAATATGCAGTACTCACGAATGCAATGCCTCACTGACTACTGAAGAATTACAATACACAACGAGATTCATCTTCAGGTTGTCCATCCCAAATAACCGACGGTTATCGCGAACAATTCTTCTGAAGGTGCGAAACTGCGGCAATATGTTTCTTGCCCTTGAGGTGTTGTGTAACTTGAGATCGCTGTTCAGCATTGATTGCTCTCCCACATGGTTGGCAGAACAGAACGCTCCCATCAGAAGTAAAATTATTTTTCAATTCTGCAACATACTGTTGCAGACGATAACTTGTAGTTGCTTTTACTTTAATCATCGTAGAAATGCCCTACGCTTGACAGTACAAGGAATGAATTGCATGTGAGTGACACTGGTTCTAGGTAGGGGGGTCTGGCACGCGGTGCAATATGGTTATGGACAAAGAAATCCCCGGCTTCCACAGTGAGTGGCACGGGGCGACAAGTTAGGAATAGCACAGTTGCAAGCTGACATACGCTCTGTATGACGATTAGATAGTTCACAGGTTGAAGTAACACAGAACAAAAATGCAATAAACTGAAAGATCTAGCATTGTGATTTTAAAATATGTAAATATTATGTCTTTTTATGTGCTAATAATTGAAAAGCAGGAATTTATGTATTTTTAGAAAAAAAATGCTTAAAATATTTATTTACATAAAACATATTAATTTACCTAAAAATCCGAGCCTTAGTTATGACCATTTATGAGCGCGTGAGAACTCATTTAGCAAATGATGTTGATCTTTTCTTCTCCCAAAATATGTAGTTATTATTATTATTATTATTAAGGCCATTATTCCAAGAGCACGTTTGAACTTGTTAGTTGGTCTGATGGTTTTCGCCTTGATATTCTCCCAAGATCCCTTCCTGAATGAACTATGTTGTATCTTGTGACTTTGCGCAGGACTACTGTAGTACTAAAGATAAAAGGCTCCACGATTTTCTATGATGGTTAGCCTTAGTTTTTTGTAGCCAGTTTATTTTGACCTTCTCTGAGTTGATTAGTTTTGGTGAGTCTGTCATTGCCCAGTCTATAGATATAGCCATACAATTTGAATCGTCTCTTGCATACTGATTCAAAATTTGTATTCTTTAATCTGTGTTAAGAGGGGCAGATGACCTCGTAGTTCCGCCCCTTAAAACAACAATAACTAACTATCTTGCATACTGCACCAGTAAACCAGTCAGTCAAGGAGTAAATCACATTTCATTTTCTCCTGTGGGACAATAGATTTTTCTTTCTTGCTTTTCAATTTCTATAGTTTTAGAGTGACCACCAAGGGATATGGTTTCTGAGGCTTATAAAGCCACCGGCAAAACACTTACTGTCCTGTAGGGCTGTAGAGAGCGACCACGGGCCCCAGGACAAGGTATTCCGGGCCCCTCCATTTTTATTCAAGCTGCGGCATAATTTTGGAATTACTGAATAAAGCTTGGACATTTTAACGCCCCCTCCAAATAAAGAGCTCCGTGGAATTTAGTTTGCCCAACTGAATATTAATTTACTTTGTTTTCAGTTATTCAACCACTCTCCCTTTCTCTATCGCGTCCAATAAGCCATACACCCTCAGAGATGTATGAAGTAAAGGATCTATTTTTCTGAGATTGAATTATAGACTAAGTAGTATGCTCTTGAATTTTAGCACGTGATAAATTAAAAATGGACAACTCTAGCAACTTTGCCATTTACCCGGAAGAAAAACAAAAAACACAAAGGTTATTATGTTATAAAATTAATTATATCTTCTCTTTGTAATGTTCTGGATAGTGTTCGTTTTTTTAGTCGATTTTACCCTCTAGGTTGTTTTTTCCCACGGACTCAGCGAGGGATCCCACCATTAGCGCCTCTACGGGCAGTGTCCTGGAGCTGGAACATCTGGTCGGGGGGATACAACTGGAGAGGTGGGATCAGCACCTCGCCCAGGTGGCCTCACCTGCAAAGCGAATAGGGGCCTCATGAGGGATGAGAAGGGAGGGGAAGATTAGGAGGGATAGGCAAGGAAGAGGGAAGGAGGCGGCCGTGGCCTTACGGTAGGTACCATCCCGGCATTTGGACCACCCGAGGCTGAGTAGACCCCGTTCCAGTCCTCATACCACTTTTCAAATTTCGTGGCAGAGCCGGGAATCGAACCCAGGACCTCCGGGGCGGCAGCTAATCACGCTGACCACTACGCAACGGAGGCGACTCCTGGATACTATTCACTGGCAGTATTTACATCGAACAAAGTCAGAGCAGAACATTTCATAATAGTTTAAATAAAGTTGTACACTCTAAGAAGTCCTTTTACCTCCTCGGGGCCGGGGCTACAGCTCCGCTTGCCCCTACCTCTCGTCAGGCCTGCTGTTCTGTAGTGTCATAATTTTGCATTACCTACGCGATGTGGCTCTTTCCACGTTAGTCTGTACGCCTTATGGAGTTTGTTGGCTCTACCGTCTAGTATGATTAGAATTTCCTAAAAGGTAACGGTATTTGAAACAGTGGCGTTTTTCATCTTGAGTGGAGTATGTAGTAGTACGGGGTGTTTAGTAGTGGACGCCACGGATAAAGCTAACGAGCCTAATGAACGTCAATGGAGTGTTTCCTGTGTCCCGAGGAACAAGTTGGTCGTCTAACTGTACTTCCACAGCCAGTAGTTCAGTGTACTGCCGGTACTGCGACCTTGACTCTTATCGCGAGCATTCCTGCTTGGACCAAACAACAATACTTTACCTCAACGTCACGTATCCTCTACCGTGTACGATGACTAGAGACCGGAGTTTTTGGGTGGGTTTATTGCACATTCTGAACATAACAGCATATACATTTGAAATTAGGTATAATTTGAAAAATCTTCAACAAAATTGGTTTCGTCTGCGTGTTGGACATAATCCCTTGTCGGCAACTTTCTGAGCAACAGATAACGAGATAACAGTATTTTATGCCTGGCATTTCAAGAAATAGACAGTATCTCTTGTAAGCAACTTTTTGAGAAACAGATAACGAGCTAACAGTATTTTACGCAACAATGGGGTGGGACATTCATTTCACCATCTCGCCAGCCAGTAGCCCGGGGTTAGTTTTGTGATGAGTTTCTTCAGTTAAAGAGTTACTTTAATCTGCATATCCTTAACTCAAAATGCCTAAAGAGAAGAGCAGCAGAAAGTATGTATTAAATCAGTGGGCGTCAGGTAATAGTGATTATTCAAGTTATGGCCTTGTTAAGTATGCTCGATGGAAGAAAAATAAAACTTCAACTTGAGCAACATGCAAAAACGACTGCACATATTACGGCTAATGAGGGAAAGAAGAGTGAATAAGATTGGCTCATTGTTAAGTGCATATTTTCAAAAATTTTAGAGCATAATTGCATATGATAGTGTCCCCAGAGAGAAGGTATGGGAAACCATTGGAAATGGTGCAAGCAGTGACCCCAGTTGGAAAGACAGAATGGTTGAGGAACAAGACTGGATTAAGACAGGGGAGTGTGATGTCACCTCTCTTGTTCAAAATGGTAATGGATGAAATTGTAAAGGAAGCCTATGGAAATAAAGAAATGAAGTTGCAGATGATATTGTGGTCTGGGGAAGGAACACCGAAGAAGTGCAACTAGATGCACTGAACGAAAATACATGTATTCAGAAGTACGGCATGATAATCAGTAGGGAGAAAAGCAAGACCATGGTGATGACAAGGGGAAAGACAAAGAAAGGGCACTGTGAAAATTGGAAGTAGACATTATCAAATACCTAGGAAGTGAGTTAATGCGAAGTGGTAGGTTGGACATGGAGAGGGTACAGCAGAGCAATGCAAAGTGTAAGAAAACTTGTTTGGGATAAGGAAGTACCAAGAGATAATGTATAAAGTGTACTATGTACCCATATTGACTTGGACCTTGACAAGCAGGCAAGAGAGTAGAATTCAAGCCAGTGAAATGAAATTCCTAGGAAGTATGATAGGAAAGACAGAGTGAGAAATGAAGATGTTAGGACGGAAGTTGGGATGAGAAAACTAAATATGACAGAATTTAGAAGAATAAACTAAGGTAGTTTGGACATTTAAAGAGGATGGAGGAAAATAGAATAACAAGACAGATGCTGGAGGCAAAGTGCAAGAGGAAGACCTAGAACAAGGTCGATTGATTCAGTGAAGAACAGCATAAGAAAAAGAAATCTGGACTGGGACAAGATCGTGGAAGAGGAATGGTGGAAAGAAAGAGGAAGGTGGAGAAGTGGCATAAGTGCAGGAGCTGGATAAGGGGAAATGATGAATTGCATGCTTATTTTAATAGTTTTTAGTGCATAAATGTCCGGTCCAGTGCTGGATTAACCTTAAGGCACAATAGGCAATTGCCTGGGGCCCCCGGCTCAAAAGGGCCCCCCAAAAATGAAAAAAATTCCACCTAAAAATAAAACATTTTTTTATATTTATTTTGGGGGGAGAGTCAAATAAATTCTTGAAACAGATGGTCATACTGGCGAAAGTTTGAAAACTCAAACTGTGAACTTCGTCACTGAAGATTGCGGTTTGGAAATTCAAGATTGTAGAGGACAGTCCTACGACAACGCACCAAACATGTCTGGAAAGTATCAAGGTCTGCAAGCCAAAATATTAGAACTGAATAAATATGCGATTTATGTTCCTTGAGGTACATATTCCCTCGATTTCGTTGGGCAATCTGCTGTTAAAAGCTGTTTTTACGCAGGTTTTTTTTTTTTCGATAATGCAATCATTGTATAACTTCTTTTCTGCAAACCCTCACATTTGGGGCGTGTTGGAAAATTATATAAAAAACTCTAAATCTTTGAAATCATTGTCAGATACGCGCTGGGAAGCACATGCTAATGCAACGAACGCGGTTTATGATTCGTTTCATAATATTGTCGAGGCTTTAGAAAACATTGAACATGACGAGTCGGAAAATAATGACACTCGGAATGAAGTGGGGTGCATCGCAAACAGAATACAGAAATTCGAATTCGGGTTCATGTTAATTTTGAGGGATTCAATTTTGACTTGTATCAGAATCAGACATTTTAAGGAAAATCAACTTCGATGATGTTATTGAAACTTTCTGCGAAACAAAATGCAGAAAAAAGGTTTTTCTGATAATGTACATATGTATTTGTATATGTATTGTATTCATCATTCATTGTAAATTTGTAAATAAAATCTCTTTCAAAGTTATGATTGACTTTTTTTTTATGAAAGGGGAAGGGGGAGGGGGGTTGAAAAAAAAGGGGAAAAGGGCCCTCAAATTAACAATTACCTAGGGCCACTGTGAGTCTTAATCCGGCACTGGTCCGGTCCCTACTGAAGACCATTACTTTTATGAGACCAGGGGCGTGACAGTGGATCCCTGGCTAAAGCATGAGGTGAAATGGTCCGGTGGTTGGGATTCCATGGCATATAATGGCGAGACTGCTAGATATTGTAAAGGCTGCTCCATGAAGCAGAACAGCAGCTCGTCTTACAAACACTTCCGGCGAGTCTTATCACTTGATACTGTATTTGTTTTGTTCACGAGCTGCTCGGCTCGGGCAGTGTAGTAGTGTAGCAAAGGCTTGGGGAGACAGTGTGGACGGCTGTCGTCCCGGAGGTTTGGGTTCGTTTCCCTTAATTCTATTCTGAGGGCTGGAACGGGGTATACTTAGCCATGCGAGGTGGGTTCGATTCCCACTTCAGCCATCCTAGAAGTGGTTTTCCTTGGTTTCCCCATTTCTAATCCAGGCAAATGCTAGGATAGTTCCTAAAGGCCACGGCCGTCTCCATCCCAATCCTCACTGACACGACAATAACACAGATTATATCAGACAAATTCTATACACGTCATTGAAATGACCACGAACGAAGCCCAAGCCTATAAATGAAATAACAACAGGAAATGAAATTTAAATCTAAGATATCAAAACATGAAAAGCGATACAGTGTATTAACCTACATCTTGTTCTGTGAGAAAACTGAAAATTGGGAAATCTTTGTAACAATAAGCATAAGCCAATGTCATAATTAACTGTAGTAATCGAATGTGCCATTTTCACCTCTCATTAGATAACTTCTCAGATTACAAATACGTTCGAAAGAACAATCTGCAAGGTATATTTTCATTGGCCTAAGAAACGTGTCGCATGTAGGCATCCGTTGGTGGAGAGCGTTCTACTATAAACAAGGCCTCGACAAGTTACGGCGTATTAGTTATCATTCTGGACGGATATTTACGAATTTTAAAAATACTTTTGCTTATTAGGGAAGGCACTTCTGATTGTACAGTCGCGTATTTTCTGTATGTACTGATTGATTAACCAATTGATCACTTTTGATAAATCTACTAAAACAGGAAGATTCTGTTGAAAACCCCGTCCTTTAGAAAACATTCGCCTTCTCTGGTCTCGGGGACGGATCCATTAGTCCTGGGTTCGATTTCCGAGAAGGTATGAAGGCTGGCACGGGGTGCACTCATCCACGTGAGAAGATATGAGCTTGATTTCCACTCATCAAATGTTCCTTCAAGATCCTACACACACCGGTACTACAGCTATCACGGCGGCTTCGGTGGCGTAGTTGGCAGCATGCCCAAGGTCGCGGGTTCAAACCCCGCTGAAGTCGTGGGATTTTTAAGAGCGTTAAAAATCCCTCAGTATGCCTTCCTTCGGAGGGGGGGGGGGGGAAGTAAAGCTGGCAGCCACATGTCAGATGTATGGCATGAAAAAGAACCTTCCACTAACTACACTTGTGCGAAGCCAAAATTTTTAGGTTAGAATTGATAACGCTCTATTAATTCCAACGTTCGCCGCTGGGTGCTGACTGCGATGCCATCTAGTAGCCAAGTCTGCAAGCTAGGTGTCATGGACGGTAGCATTTGTTAGCAAAAGTAGGAACTACTTGAAATTACTGTCTGCAGCAGTCCTTACTAGAATAAAAAAAACAGATAACACACACTAATACAGCCATCACAATTAACACCGGTTATCAGACAGATTCTACACACACCGAAAGTACACGGGGCTACATGACCGCGTTGTCGCTGCCCCTAAACTGAGGGGCCAACCAACCAACACTGGCTACATGATCACGATGTCGCGATGAATCAACAACAAAGAAATTAGTGTTTTCCTAGGGAGCAGTATTCTATCGGGGAGAGTGGCGCAGTTGCTGGCCTTCAAAACGCCAGAATTGAACGGTTGGTGGAGATACATGTTATCAGAAGAGGATCGTAACTCGGACTCAATTCAAAGTGCACATCAAGATGTAGGCCTATTGTCCCGATGGTTTCCCAGCAAGACTAAATGTGCCCAACTATGCAAATGCTTGGTGCTTATATTCAATACAAAGCTTATTCATGATGACAAGTGGCCCTGAATTTGTTCCAGTGATGGAGTATTGTCTGCATGGTTTCTCATTGAGTCCGAATGTTCCTAATTAGCCTAAGTTATGTACTATAATTAAAAAATATTAAGTTTATATTCTTAATAAAAATGTAGTAATGACCTACGACGAGTCGAAAAATAACAATCGCATAATGCCAAGAAAAATACCCCGCGTAGGTCCTGCAGACGGCTTCCTAAAGGGTTAAGCACAAGTACCTGCGCCGGGATTCAATCCCGCAACCATGGGAACAGCAGGTGAGAACGTTCGCGCAGCCAAGAGTGATTGCTCCGTATCCACCTTCAATGTCCATGGATTCATAAAATAAAAAAGTAAGCTTGGTGGATGTGGATTTGTCCCATCTGGCCTCTATTAATCGAGACGGCAAGGTTTAAATATTTACACCCCGCGAACGATGGGGACTTGAAGCAAATCCAGAGATCGGAGGTTCCAATCTCGGCGCTGACAGCGGTGTGGTTTTTCTACACTCCCTCCATGCTAAAGCTGGGACAGTACCTTATTTAAAGTACCAGTAATCTACCCCCATCCCTGACCCCAATACAGTTACACAGGATGCCCTAAGCCCCTAAATAACAACGACAACAACAACAACAACGAAACGTTGGTGGCCGATAAGAAGAAGAGATCACATTCCGCTGCCAGCACACACTGAGTGACGTAGTAGTCATAAACCCACACAGGTATGTGATCACTCGCTACCAAGAGATGCAAATCACACCTTTGTTTGTGTCTACTCCCATATGTCATCGTGGAGAAATACTGACAGCTGCCTAACGTCTAGGCTATCGGCTTCTAGTGACGAAAGAATCCATGATGAAAATCAATAAAACAGGAATAATAGAATGTAGCCAGAAAAAGCATACTGACATCGTTAGAAGCTAAAGGAAGTAGGAGACTGCTACTTGGGAAACAAAATAACCAGTGATGGTCGAAGCAAAGAGGATATAAAAATAACTTAGCACAGGCAAGGAAAGGTTTTCTACAGAAAAGAAAATATAGATTTAGGTTTTAGAAAGTACTTTTTGAAAGTGTTTGTCTGGAGCGCTACGCTCTATGTACAGTAAGTGAAACTTGGATTGTTGGTGGAGCAGCAGAGATAGCCCAGTCATATGGTAGTTTTGACCAAAAAAAATTAGGGTAGAAGGTTTCTCGATGGATTCTTATGTTTTTCGGTGTGCTGAATCCGAATCTGAAGTTTGCCAACAAAAAAAATGACGGCTTCACAGTGAAAATCGCAAAAAATCCTAAAAATTTCGGATTTTTTTTCACAAAATTGCTTATAAGATGAAAAATATGCAACCTAGTGAATTTCTCATTATTTACAAAATTAAAGTAGACAAAATTTCTTTCAAAATGCACTGGGCACTTTAAGTTTTTGAGTGCAGGGTATCGCCGCTAGAGCGCGCTGAAAAAGAGCGACGTTTTGGCACTTAGGCAAAAACGAGAGAAACTCAGCCCTAACTAGCCCCAGACACTTTCTAATCGTGTTTCCTCCATTAATACGTGTTTTATTCATGTTCTATGGTGGTATCATGACTGAAAGTTCGTTGGAAAAAAAATTGATAAATTAAAATATTCAAGTTAAGTCATCTGTACTTATCCACCTAAAGGTAAAGTGTGAAAGTGATGAGGTGAGTAATGTAAAACAGTTTTTGTGATTTTCACTCAACATCTCACCATGTCACACATATCTCACACATTCCTAAAGAGATATATTTAATATATTGATAGTGTGAAACCGGAGTCGTTTCCCCTTTGTGTGAAATGTTCACCCTCAAGCCCTCAATAGGAAGGGTCCCTTTTTTGCCGACACATCTGTCCTTGACAGGTCCCCCTACATGCCTCCGGCCAACTCCTCTGCCATTCGGGTTTAGTTTAGTTTGCTCTCTCCTCCTCGTGGGACTGCTAAGCGTTCTTCTTCGGATTTCTGCCGTTCGTTCAGTGTTTTCAAGTGAACTAATGTTAATATTAGTGAATATGTGAGGGACGAAAATGTTGCGTCTTGAATGTGCAATTTGTGAGGAGCCTCTGGATGATCAAACTCGAACTTTCTTTCAAACGACAAGAACAAGAGTAGATTCACAGAGCTCCTCTGAGTGAGGCAGGGATTGAATCACGACAAGCCATTGAGGATGCTGATGCCCTGATCATAAGAACGGCTCAATCCATAGCTTACACGCGTGGCACAGTTGCAGTGGTGGGAGAAGATGTTGACCTTCTTGTCATCATGATAGGCATCCGCACTTCTCCTAACGTGTTCTTCCTGAAACCAGGAAAAGGAAAAGTACCACTGACGCTATATAGCCCTGGCAGCTCGCTAGAGGAGCCCCTGAGCCATCATATTTTATTCCTCCACGCTGTCAGTGGTTGTGACTCCACATCCGCCATGTTCAACCAGAGTATGACGAAATTCTTGAAGACCCTCAAGAAGAACCCAGATCTTGTAAACTACCATGAGCATTACATGGACCCACAGCACAAGTCGAGGAGCTAGTGAATGCTGGCGAAAAATTTCTAGTGGCCTTATATGGTGGTGACCACCATACCACTCGTCTAAACGAACTGAGGTACAAGCTGTACCTCAGTACAGCATATAAAGTCACCGGAAACATGGCCTCGATCCCTCCCACTGAAGCTGCAGCCCGTGAGCACTTTCTGCGAGTTTACCACCAGATCCAGCAGTGGCTGACAATCAGCTCAACCCAGAACAGTGGGGGTGGAAGTCATCGAGGAACGGCCTCACCCCCACGAGAACAGCTAAGGCCCCAGCTCCTGACAAGCTTCTCTGCAAGGTCTCTTGCAAATGCAAAGGCGACTCTCGAAGAACCTGCGGTTGTCGACGTGTGGGTCTATATTGCTCTAGGCTTTGTACCATCTGGGGGGAAACTGTCTGAACCTTGACAACTCATGCGACATCGACAATGAAGGTGACCCTGATGACCCTTCTCCGGTTGTGTCACCACCTACAATCCTGGATACATCAGCACAAGGTAAATAGCATGTTTGTACACCACCTTATTCCAATGCGGTCTGCTTACTTCACCCTCTAATGTATTCGTACGATTTCTTTTTTAGAGTTGTCCGAGGATCCTGACGATTCCATCTCGGTCGAATCACCAACGACGATAGCGGAGACTTCAGCAGAAGGTAAACTGCCTGTTTGTAATACACCCTATTTCACTGGGTTTCGAACAGTTTTCCAACTCGACACCTGAAAGTATTGTGGACAATAATTTGTACAATTCCTTTTCCAGTGGAGTACCGACCGGTAGCGATCAACCGGGACCTTCTGATCGGTAACCGGAGGCTGCTCCATCAAGGCCAAAAAGGAGGAAGCTCAATTAAAGAATTGAAATCAATTGTAATGTAATAATAGTTAATTGCAATTACATTCCTTTTCATTATATTCATTTAATTTAATTTTTAAATAAATAATAAAACGGCTTGATCGGTCCTTTATGAATTCCTACCACTCCGTGGGCAATGTTTTTCAAGGGCTTCGTAATCTTGTAACCACCATAGAGCATGAATAAAACACGTATTCATGGAGGAAACATGATAAGAAAGCGTCTGGGGCTAGTTGGGCTGAGTTTCTCTCGTTTTTGCCTAAGTGCCAAAAAGTTGCTCTTTTTCAGCGCGCTCTAGCGGCGGTGCCCTGCACTCAAAAATTAAAAGTGACCAGTGAATTTTGAAGGAAATGTTGGCTACTTTAATTTTGTAACTAATGAGAAATTCACTAGGAAGCATACTTTTCAACTTATAAGCAATTTTGTGAAAATAGTCCGAAATTTTTAGTTTTTTCTGCTATTTTCACTTGAAGCCGTCATTTTTGTTGTTGGCAAACTTCAGATTCAGATTCAGCTCACCGATAAACATAAGAATCCGTCGAGAAACCTTCTACCCTAATTTTTTTTGGTCAAGACTACCATTTGACTGGGCTATTAGGAATGTGTGAGATATGTGTGACATGGTGAGATGTTGAGTGAAAAATCACAAAAACTGTTTTACATTACTCACCTCATCACTTTCACACTTTACCATTAGGTGGATAAGTTCAGATGGACTTAACTTGAATATATTAATTTATCAATTTTTTTTCCAACGAACTTTCAATCATGTTACCAGCATAGAACATGAATAAAACACGTATTAATGGAGGAAACACGACTAGAAAGTGTCTGGGGCTAGTTAGGGCTGAGTTTCTCTCGTTTTTGCCTAAGTGCCAAAACGCCGCTCTTTTTCAGCACGCTCTAGCGGCGATACCCTGCACTCAAAAACTAAAAGTGCCCAGTGCATTTTGAAAGAAATTTTATCTACTTTAATTTTGTAAATAATGAGAAATTCACTAGGTTGCATATTTTTCATCTTATAAGCGATTTTGTGAAAAAAGTCCGAAATTTTTAGGATTTTTTGCGATTTTCACAGTGAAGCCGTCATTTTTTTTGTTGGCAAACTTCAGATTCGGATTCAGCACACCAAAAAACATAAGAATCCGTCGAGAAACCTTCTACCCTAATTTTTTTTTGAAACAGGCACTTCTGAGCACCAAATGACTGGGCTAAGAGAGGAAAAGAGCCATTTTAAATTATGTGTTACATGAGAATGAGGAAGATCAGTAACACATTAAGTGGTAATAAAACGAGCGGGGGAGGAGAGATGTTTCTGAATATAAGTCAAGTCCTGTGCGGGTGCGGATATCCGTAACATTTTTCGCCATACGGATATAGTTTGCATGGCTGTTTGGAGTAAATTTGCGGATAGTTTTTAGATTGCAATCCGAACTTGTTGAATATCATTACTAGGACCCGGATGTTTATGACATATCATAGTTTACCGTTATATATTACCATGACAAATGTAAGATGATGATTTAAGCTAATCTCATTCAAATTATGTAATTAAGCACAATTAACACTCCGAACTGTACATGGTTGCAATTCTGGCTGTATAGCATTCATTTTAAACATATCCCATGACATACAGTACACGGCCTGGGGCAACGACTTTCTCCTCAAATGTCTAAATGTGTTGTTCTAATTAAAAATATTATTGTACTGCAATGCCAGTAGATTCGGATAACAAACGTGCGCATGCGTGGCGTTTTGTTTATCCGCGCAGGGCTCTAGAGATAGAGTAGGTTAGAGGCTCCCAGGTTAAGGAAGCCGCAGTGGCGGATCCAGGCCTTGCGGGGCCCCGGGCGACATGATAAGGTGGGACCCACAACAATAGGAAATAAAAACATTATCAAATCAAACGGAAAATAGTTTTGTAATAATAATAAAATAAGGAATAGTTAAAATATTTTGAATACACTACAGTACATTCTTTTTAATAATATGAATGAAACCTGTAAGTCCCCTTGAAGAAGATTATGTAAACAATGAAATATTAAAATATTACTTTGCGACTTTTTTCCCGGCTGTAGTCTTCTATCAATTTACTGAAATCTAAACTTGCTAAACGGTCACGGGAGGTCACAGCTGCACTGAAAAAGGAATATGAATTATACATCAGTTTGAAAAGTATAATTAATTAATCAATTAAATTGAAAACAATCCATGGCGCGGGGCCTGGGGCGGTCGCCTTCCTCGCCCTCCCCCAGATCCACCCCTGAAGGAAAGCAGGATCGAGTACAAGGAATGGAGAGAAGGATTGTCTCGGAAGTATCGTATGGTAGCTATGTTGATGTGACACGATTAGCTCGGGATATGGAGCCATGGAAAGCTGCATCAAATCTGTCTAAAGACTTACCTCAAACACGTGGAGAAATAAACGAACAAATTTTTAAAAACACATATTTCCCTTCTTCTCAATTTCATTTGGAAATCTTTGAAGTGTATAAATAATACATTACATTTTAATGGCCACCATATTCAAGCATTAATCTTAAGATTCTTCTGTAGGTAGATCTATTACCATGAAGGTATTACTGTGCTTTAGATCATCATCATTCATTGATAACCGGCTAATTCAAGATCAAGCTGGATTTAGACCAGGGAAATCATGTTCCAGCCAAATTCTGAACCTGACACAGCATATCGAGGATGGTTATGAGAATAAACTTGTCACTGGTGTCGCCTTTATAGATCTCAGTGCTGCATATGATACAGTGAACCATAAGAAGCTCATAGCTAAGCTGTACAACATCAATAAGGACATGAATCTAACAAATGTCATACGTGGGATGCTCCAGAACAGAAGGTTCTATGTTACACTTCAAGGGAACAAAAGTCGATGGAGGAACCAGAAAAACGGGTTACCTCAAGGCAGTGTGTTATCCCCATTACTATTCAACATTTATACAAATGACCAGCCAGAATATTTAGAGGCCAGGCGATTTATTTATGCGGATGACACTGCTATTGCTGTACAGGGTAGGAGCTTTGAGGAGGTGGAGGGTAAACTGTCCAATGCTCTTGAGAGATTAGACAATTATCACACCCAGAATCACCTGAAACCTAACCCAGGAAAGACACAGTATGCGCATTTCATCTTCGCAACAAAGAGGCCCGGAGAAAGTTGAATGTTGACTGGAAAGGAGTGACACTCAAAAGCTGTGAAACGCCTCGATATTTGGGAATCAAGCTTGATCGTACCCTGAGCTTCAGGAAACATTGTAGAGAATTGAAGTGCAAGATCAGCTCAAGAAATAGCATAATGTGGAAGTTGATAGGTTCAACATGGGGAGCGAACCCTCAGGTTCTACGTTCAACAGCATTGGGACTTCGCTTCGCAGCAGGAGAGTACGGATCATCAGTGTGGGGAGCATCTGCCCATACCAAGCAAGTGGACATAGCTCTTAACGAGTCCACACGTATTGTCACTGGATGTCCGAGACCTGCTCCAGTGCAGAAGATCTACCCTCTCGCTGGCATTGCACCTCCAGTTATTCGACGCAGGGTGGTAGCAGAGAAAGAGAGACAAAAGCTTGAAACAGATCCCAGACATTCTATGTTCAACCACGAGGTGACCACTCCTCGCCTAAAATCCAGGAAGAGTTTTATTAAGAGACCAGTACCCCTCCATACCAAGCCAGACGTCCGGCGTGCATCACTCTGGAAACAAATAGTACCAGAGGGGTTTACCCCTAAAGAAGAACTGAGCAGTGGTAGACATTTGTCTTAAACCACCTGGAGGTCCTTAAACCGGATGAGAACAGGAGTGCCTAAGTGTCGTAGCAACCTTGTGAAGTGGGGTTATGCAGAAGATCCACGATGTGCCTGTGGAGAAATCCAGACTCCACAACACCTGCTCACGTGCAAAGATCTTGATGACACCTGCAGCCAGGAAGACCTTATGTTGGCCACAGACCGAGGGATAAGAGCTGCCGAGTTCTGGAAAGGAAGAATTTAGTGTGTCTCCCGGACACAGAAAAGTAAGTATCATTTTCCTGCTCGCAACATACTATAAAATTACCACTTCAAAATCGTATATGACGTTATTAATATAACTAAACTACCCCCGAGGGCGTGGTGGCGCAGCGGTCAACCTGTTTGCCTCTCACCAAGGCGGACCGGGTTCGATTTCCGGTCAATGCATGTGAGATTTACGAAGTGAAATGCCATGTCCTGTGGTTCGGATTACGCGCAAAAAAAGGAGGTCCCGTGGCTCATGATCGCGAGATTAACGGTCACGTTACACTACAAACTTCCTTAATTTCTGTCAAAAATAACCTCCTCCTCCCCCCCCCCCCCCTCCCTCAAAATTGTACATGACGTTATTAATATAGGCTAAACACATAATGTTTACTGTGGCCATTGTTGATCTTATGCTGCCTTTGACAGTGTGTAGAGGGAAGACCTTATCTACAAATTTCTTCGTATCATACCTTGCAAAACGATGGCCCAACTGTTTAACAACATGTTAAGTGATCGGAAATTCCAAGTAATCACTGGATACAAGATAAGCAAGGAGAGGAAGCTATACAACGGATTGCCCCAAGGATCAGTTCTCTCACCATTATTGTACAACTTATACCGTCCTCTCTGACCTTCCTGACACTTCATCCAGAAAATTCTGCTATGCCAACGACTTGGCTCTAGCCGTACAAGATCAGACAATGGAGACGACTGAAGAGAATCTTACCAAAGACTTGTCTATACTGGAAAATTACTAAATCTGGGGACTTCAACCCAGTGTGAGTAAAACAGAAGTGTCCTGCTTCCATTTAAATAATCGTTTGGCGAGTGTGAAACTGAATGTAAGTTTCGGAGGCAGAAATCTTCGTCATAATTGGAACCCAAAATACCTTGGCATCATCTTAGACCGTACACTATCCTTCAAACAACACCTCCCGAACTTAGTACAAAGGTTGAGAACTCGAAACAACATCCTCCATAAACTATGTGGAACTACCCGGGGATCTTCAGCCTTGCGTTTGGTGTATTCAAGTGCTGAGTATTGTGCACCTGTTTGGTTGAACAGTCATCACACAAGGCTTGTTGACACCCAACTTAATACCACAATGCGCACCATTTATCTGGTGCAATCACATCTACTCCAGTTCATTGGCTTCCACTGCTGACCGGTATAATGCCACCTGATCTATGCCGATCTAATGCCCTTATGACGGAATTCCAAAGATCTCCAGGAATTCTAGTCTACCCGTGCATTATGACCTGCCACTTTTGAATCTTAAAAGACTAAAATCACGCCATCCAACTCTGTGTGATGCTGCTGACATGGATGCTAAGGTTTTTAAATATCTTGATGAATGGAAAGGTCGGTGGGAAGCAGCAACAGATATGCGCCTGCATACCTTCTTCTCAGGTCCCAGATTTCCAAGTGGATTCCACCTACCACGCAAGATCTGGACTGCCCTGAACAGAACAGGACATGGTCGGTGCAGAGACCCTCTTCACAAGTGGAAAAAGCTACCTAATCCAGACTGTGACCGCGGAGCTCCACACCAGACTATTCATTACATTGCAGAGAATGTCAGATTCGGGCTTATCACGGTGATGAAGCGAACTTCCTCTTGGTAACTCCAGATGCTGTACGCTGGCTTGAAAATCTGGATATTCAGTTGTGAAGCACAAATTACTTGCTTTCTCTTCTGTAATATGTATAATATTTTGCTGATAATGTCTGTATAAGCCATACGCTAAATAAATCTAGAATGTATGGCCGTCAAACGGAAACTATTTGATCAAGGCTTATATATTGCCGTACGGCGGGTTTAGAGTGTTAGGGTTGGACGGGAGAATGAATCTCCACTTCCATATTGTCTTTCTGGTGGTTTACAGTGTCTAGATACGGTGTGGGAATGAATCTCCAATTCCATTTTTTTTCTTTTCCCGCGATAAACTTTTGTTTCCAACGGAAGTCAGAAAATGTAGTCTACGCATCGACTTAATGTATTAACTCTGTGGAATTCAAATTGTTAATTCTGAAAAGTATTAAATATCATCTGCAGCAGCTGGAGAATGAAACTCAAAAAACCGGGGTACGGTATTGTAAAAGTTGATCTTTTGGCAGCAGTGCTTCAGTCCTGAAGCGTTATTTCCCCTTACTCCGGGGGCTCACAAATTGTGGCTTCAGTACATGAGTCATCGAAAGTAGATCTTGAACCGATTCTGTAGCAGACATGGAAGATTGCTCTAAAAAAACTGACTAAATCGAAAATTAGAAATGCTTGTCTGACAAAAATCGTATTATTGGTAACCAGGCCAATAATAAGTTATTAGTCTGTCATTTGCATGGGGAAACGTACCCTTGTAGCAATTTTAGCATTAAAAGTTGCTGAGCTAGCTCAAAGGATGAGGGAGCTTAGGACATCCTGGCCATCACACCATGTGTCTGATAACCTCTGACGACTGTAGTAGCCTATGTCTCATGTGGCCGGGCAATTGTTGTTTTTTTCTTTTTCTTTTTCGATTTCAATGAACTACGACCTATATCTGTTTTACGTCTCGGCCTGATGGGTTAAAATCAGTGACTGGACTATTAATTATATTATCATGGAGATGCATGTGCAACGAATTCTTGTCGGACGTAATTTAAGAATGGCGAGGTGCATGAAACACAAATTCCCCTTCCGTCCAATCTTAACTTGACTGTGTATTTTGCGGAACGAAGAGTTCACAGGTGAAATGAAGAAAATCCGAGTTGCACTTCCAGGGAAACTCCAAACACAACCACTCTTCTCTGAAGTCTTAACTCAACACGACTCAGTTTGCTGCTGGCTGTATCTGGGGTAATAGGCTCGCCCGCTGGCTAGGCTGTAACTGGGGTGATTGGCTCGCCCCTAGCTAGCTTTTTTAGAACTTTTCATTCTGAACAATTCTTACACTGATAGTAGGCTATATAGATATTTTTACGATTTGCCTAGCGTAAACTTAAAAAGCGCAGCACGGACGCCAGGAATTTTTTCGACTTTTTCACTGATATCGCTACTGCCTGGCTTCCATTGATCATAAATAAATTATTTTCAACAGAAACCTTCCTCGAGATATCTTTTACAGATTGGTGAAACCCGTATCAAAATCCATCCAGTGGTTCTCGAGATTACCCGTGACATCCAAGAACCGGGGACTTGGTTTTATACTAAGGAGAGATTAGCGTATGGCTTTTAGTGCCGGGAGTGTCCGAGGACATGTTCGGCTCGCCAGAGCCTGTAGCTGCTTCAAGCGGACACCCATGGGGTGAGCTACAAGTTCCGTTGAATTTCAAGTAGTTTCAATTTTCGCTACCAGATATCACGGACATCTAGTGGTGAACGTTGGAACTTTGATAAAGCGTTTCACCGAAATTTAACCTAGAAATTTAGCTTCGCACAAGTTTAGTTAGTGGAAGGATCTTTTACGTGCCATAAATCTATGACATGGGACCACCGGCTTTACGTTTCCTCCGAAGGAAGGCATACTGAAGGATTTAGAAAATGCCACCTTACTTCTATAGGTGGTGGGTAATGTCACCTTACTTTGTGTGATGGGTTGTGTCACCTGTGAATGATGTCACGTGCTCCAAAGCGAGTGGAATCCTTATCGCGGGAACTCATTCCTTGACTGTAGCCTACTTAGACGGGTGGCGTTCTTGCTCATGTCGACTGTGTTTCTCGTTGTGTAGCTGCGTTGTCCGGGCTCGATTCCCGGCTCTCCCAAGAAATGTAATTCCGGTCTGAGAGCTGCAACGGGGGTTGAAAATGCAAAACTGAGAATAGATGTGTTCGATTCCCAAGTCACCCATCCTGGAAGTGGCTTTCTGTGGTTCCCTAATCTTAAGAATTACAGTCAAGACAAAAACACAATGAACCAAACGTGTGTCCTGCAGCGTCGTTAGGCACGTTGTTCTACCTTAGGAAGATGCCACGGAGCAGTTTCTTATCACGGAATGAATCTCAAATGACGTTGTGTCGAGTCTCATCACGCCGGAGGGTTTCGTCAGTTAGATGGAATGTGTCCGTTATCTGATTGGAACACGTCAAAGAAACAATAACAGGCGATGCGATGCGAGTTTTAGCACCCCTGGGCTGACACACATCCTCTTCCGCTTCCTGTGATAACTCTTAACTCTTGTACTTACCGTATGAGACACACACTCACACTGACACACGCACTGCACTGGTCGCCAGTTCTCAGCTCACTGCGTCTCCTCTCCTCGACTCGACTCGACTCTTCTCGATAAGCCTGAGTCTGAGCCGCGCCCACATTGTTGACGTGCCGCATTGCGCATGCGCTCTGGTCATCAGCCCTGTGCACTTAGAAACCACTGTCAGGATGGCCGCGACATTGGGTGCTTGCACTGGCGTCTTGCCTCCGGAGCGCCTTCCGAGTGACCTGCGTCTCGAGGACGAGACAAACACCCTGTCCGTCAACCGGGTGGATTTAACAGTACCAACTTAAAATTGCACGACTCGATGTAGAGTCGAACCCGGAGGTAAGGCACGATGCTGAATGCCATTAGGGGCAGATGACCTTGCTGTTCCGCCCCTTAAAACAACAATAGCTGTTAAGAAGCCTCTCTGAAAGCACCGTAACATTGGTGCCTGCGCGGCTTCAGTGGTGTAGTTGGTAACATGCTGAGCTTCTATGCCCAAGATTGTGGGTTCAAACCCGGCCGAAGTCGTCGGAAGAATCCCTCAGTATGCCTTCCTTTGGAGGGGAAGTAAAGCCGGTGGGCCCAATGTCATAGATGGAAAAGAACCTTCCACTAACTACAATTGTGTGAAGCTAAATTTCTAGGTTAGATTTGATTAATGCTCTCTAAGTCCCAACGTTCTTTGTCAGGTGGTGGTTGCGGTGGCATCTAGTAACCAAGTTCAGAACTAGTTGTTGACGTTGTCGTTTGGTAGCAAAAGTAGGAACTACTTGAAAATTGAATGTCTGCAGTCCTTACTTGAATTAAAACAGATAACACACACTAATACAGTCATCACAATTAACACCGGTTATCAGACAGATTCTACACACACCCATAGTACACGGGGCTACACGCAGCCTCTAAACTGAGGAACTAAATAACCAACCATTGTTGACTACCTGCTTGGAGTTGGGTTTCTATTCCAGGCGGTTGCTTCTTCCTTCCAAGCCCTTGCCCAGTTTGAATAATTTCATTCCTATTAACCCCATGAAATCAGTAATAGGAACAATGCCACTTGTTGTCCCCTCTTTATTATCCGCGATGAGGAGTTGCAAGCGCAATTAGCTACTCCTGTGGGGGTCTGAGCACGGTGTCCTAAGCGAAACCGCACACAAGACACGGCACAAACCTAGAAAGATTGCTGAGTTTTAATTCACTGGCCGTGAAAGCCAATATACCAAATAAACATTGGTTTAGAACATGTTTTACTTAAAAAAAAAATATAATTACACGTTTCAATTCGCGGAAAACTTGCGAAAATCGCAATAAATCTATGACTTGTGAATTTAGCATCTTTTTTGTCGTTATTCGCGAAAAACTGTATTTTTCGGTAACTAATAATTAGATTAACTAAATTTGAAAATTTTAGATTGTTTATTTATTGACCAAGTTCCAAAACATTCGCTAGATGGATGAGTTGAAATGGTTCGTAAACGCAGACGCTATGGGAGAGGAATAAGACTATCGTGGTTTTCTTTTCACAGTTCACGTGTGTTCTGACAAATAGAACTGTTTCCTGCGTACAACTCTCAATAACTAATTATCACTGACCTAATAACTTAATAAAGTAGTGTGAAGTATTCAATTTCACTCAATAATATTTCATATTCACTCGAGAATTTTTACCCTCATTAACCAAGAATGTTAGCCGCTTTCATTCAAGAATTTTGACTGTTTCTAGTCATATGCTATGTTTAAATTAAATGTTATAGAGCCATAATTACAACCCTTTTCAGTTCAGAGTGTTAATTATGCTTAATGACATAAATCATCATCTTACATTTGTCATGTGTCATAAAACATCTGGGTCCTATTAATGACATTCTACAAGCTATCCACAGCTTATCCGCACCGCTATGCAAACTACATCCGCATAGCAAAAGGTATGCGGATATCTGCATCCGCGCCATGCTTAATCTATGGACTACATATTAACAATCAATTTCATTTCTTGACATCGTCCCAGTATTTCAGTGCCTTCTTTCGTGCTTCTGGTAGAGGCCCTCTCTGTCCCCTGTGCTCGGATTCCACTTTAAAATTTTAATATTTTAACCATTTGCCGAAATTCAAATCTGTCGTGGATTTTCATTTCTGGAATACCAATTTGCATCAGGTCTTTCTCACATTCTTGGAACCATTTCTGTTTTGTTGCCTTCGTGAAATTCCGGATTTTATTATTATTATAAACAGAGAATGTAGCCTAAATACATATGTATTTTGGAAGCTAAACTTAATTATATTTTGTATTGTCTTTACGAATTAGGACATGTGAAGTTGGAAGATGGAGTATTTAATTTCCATATTTTGGAGTTGAACACATATGTTCCATATTCTTGTCATTATAATCAATATAGTCCATATTTCGGCTAAGGAGTATTAAATACTATTACATAGGGAGACCTTTCAATAATGGAGAAACAAATTAAAAATCTATATATTTTTTTAATAACAAATTTACTACCCACAATGTGCAAAATATATAAATTACATTAGGCTCAATAATCAGAGCAAAATTCAGTCAGAGAGACCGCTCTCTTCTTGCATTCTATTGCGTGATATGTATCACACTGTTCTCCACACAAAACACATGTACACTCATGGCTAGCCTGGTGAAAGGATATCCTGGTACAAATATTATGATGGAAACCGTGCATCGCAAAACGCGTCTTCAGGTGTTGTAGCTCATATTCTTCTTTCATCCAATCTTTGTTGATCATTGCATCTTTTGTGTAGAAGATTTCTTCGATCGAGTCCCTTTTTCCTTGTAGCTCTTGTAATAGTACTTTGTATGCTGGAGTGTGCTGCAGATGCATTTGCAAAAAGGTTTCATGGGCTAAGACATACACGTATCGGGATCGAGCAAATTTTGATACCCCTAGAACTCTTTTGAGATATCTCGGTTTCATGCTTTCTGGTTCTTTCAGCTGTCTACGTGACAGAAATTGCCAAATTAATGCCAAGCCTTATGTTAGTGTAAAAATGTATATTTAAAAATTTAATAATTCATAATTAGCTCATCATCATTCATGCCTGAGCCCGGAACTCGCAGCTCTCACTTTCTGAAGGTTTTGACATTGTGAACAAATCTGTGGAACAACGAAATCGTGGTACAGCTAAAGCAAAAATGAAGTTGAACACTGTACTTTCAAAGAAGGAATGGGAAAGGTTCCTGCAATTTTGTGTGGAGATTTAAGTGTAAAGTTAACGTTGGATTTATCCCCAGCAAGCCTTGTGAAGGCCCAAACTTCTTCTGAACGCAGTTTGTCAATATAAATCTATCCTTAGAGTCAATAGGAAAAGATTCATTTTCCAGCAATTAAAAAACATTTTGTAATCCATTGTTTCAGTAACAGAGAATAAGAGATGTGTGTTCTTCAAAGATCATATTGATATTAAAATGGGAAGTGCAACATTATGTTCCATGTAGATCTACTTTGTTTAGCTTCTTTGAACTTGGTTATTACTAGGGCCCGGATTTTTAGGTGGCTGAAACCTTCACTTTAGGTTTCTTGTATTCTAAAAATAGGTTATTTTAGGTTTTTCTTTCAGGATCAGTACAGGCAGCAATAATTTTCTGTTATTATTTCTGTGAAATTTATTTATGAACTTATTTCACAAAAGTTTACATTGTCACTTACTTGTGCCGGACTCCTCTCTGTCTTCTTTCCTGTCGGCCTCTGTCAGTCAACTCTTGTTCTCTTCCAACCCCGACGGCATTAGGGTATGCAAGGCCTAGGGAGTCTCTTCCTCTCCTGCCTTAATTGGCCCTTGTCTCATCCTTCCTGATGCCCTCCTTCTGCGAGGGGTCAGCCTTCTTTGTCTTTTCATGATATCTCCTACCTTCTGCACAAGGCCCTCAAGGAGGCAGGGTGTATGTAGCCCCACCACTTCTGGTGCACCGTGGATATTGTTACACCCTCAAGGGCTCATGGCTGGTGTGTTTGGGAGTTGGCGACCCAGAGGGATTCCTGAGCTGGGTCTGTTTTTTGCCGTTTTTCAACTGACTTTGGGGTGGGTCCTCTCTTCTTTCCCTTTCCCATCTGCCTTTCATGGCTCTCCTTCCTTCCTTGTCCCTCAACCCTCATTCTTGGAGGGTTGAGGGCATTTCATTTCTTTATTTGCCTTATCCATTATTTGTTTACCATTTCATCTTCTAGTATGTTAGTGTGTAGTTAGTATTAGTTGTAGTTTTCATTCTCATCTCATCTTTCACTATCACCTAGATGTTAGGTCCCTTAAAACAACAATATCATCATCGTACTGCATTTCGGTAGTAACCTGAGCTATCTCCGTCCTACTGCTTGTAATCGCGGTGGAAATAATTTTACGATGCTTTTCAATGGGGAAATAACATTCTTTATTTGAAAAAGGCAAAACAGCTATTTAGGTTATTTTAGGTGTCAACCCCTCATTTAGTTTTTTTTAGGTGGAATGAAATTCACATATTCTGCTCCAGGAAGTGTGAAGCAAACATATATGTTGAAATTTATGGATTACATAGCCAGGAAAAAACCTAAGAATCCGGTCCCTAGTTATTACATAGAAATCATAGTATTTTGTAATTTTAAGTCCATATATAATTCCATATTTCAATAAAAATAACTAAATAAATGTGTACATATTTCATGAATTATTAGTACATCCGTTCCCTCTTAAAATACTATGCCTATCAATGAAACATCTATTCTCAATATTCATTGATATCTTCAACATTTAATATTACTCAGCGTTTAAAATTACTAAACAAAAATGGATATCCTTACAATAACTTGACTAAATAAGTTAAAAGTTCCAAATTGTTAAATATAATTTTGTATAATTAAAAAGAAAACTTAGAAGGAGTTGTTTCTAAATGTGTCATTGGAGTTGTGGTAATGAAATTGTAAACTTTCATAGAGGGAATTGAGATCTGCCAAATTCAAAGCCTTATTTGCTGGATTACTCTCATTGTAGTTGTTCCGATAGCCTCACAAAATATTTATATACTTCATAAGTAAAGCTCTGCGCAGATCCGGATATCCGCAAAACGTTTCGCCATGCGGATATAGTTTGCATGGCTGTGCGGATAAGCTGCGGATAGGTTTTAGAATACAATCCAAACTTGTTGAATATCATTACTAAGACCCGGATGACAATTCTAATGGGTTGGGGGGTCTCCGCCCAACCCATTAGAATTGTCATTGTGCACGTCAATACGGACCTTGTGAAATGGATATTCCTCCAATTAATCTTTAAGACCCGGATGTTTATGACACATTATTCCGTTAAGTTTTTTTCTCATGACAAATGTAAGATGATGATTTATGCTAATCTCATTCAAATTATGTCTTGCCATGGTGGGTGAGTGGTTATCGTGTTGGATTACTAACCCCAAGCTTGCAGGTTTGCTCCTGGTCGTGGTAAGTGATTTTTGGAAGGTGACAAAAATCACGACATGCATGTCATACGTTGTTGGCATGTTAAAGAACCCATTTGAATTCAGTAGGCCGTGTTCATAATGGCAAAATTAATCTCAGGATTTTCCACCAACACAAAGTTCCTACATTCTCTACTAGAAACCGCTGTAGAGTCAAGGAGCTTAGGTATCTAACCTCCTTGACTTCCATAGCGTTCAAAGGAACGACGAAATACATACCGGTATGTGTCAAATAGCAAAGCTTGCACCCGGCACCCGAGGCCATACGATATTATTATTAGCACAATTAACACTCCGAACTGAAGAGGGTTGCAATTCTGGCTGAATACACTTAGCACTTGGCACACACAGCCTAAGGGGACGACTTTCTCCTCAAATGTCTAAATGTGCTGTTCTAATTAAAAATATTATTGTACTGTAATGCCAGTAGATTCGAATAACAAACGTGCGCATGCGGGGCGTTTTGTTTATTCCGTGTTGTATGAATGATTCCTTGTATTAAAAGTTTCACTCGCACTAATGCTATGTGTCAAGCAGGTTATATTTGTATCAGAGTTGGAATGAATGGAATTGTTTAAACATTAGTTGTATCTTGAGAATCACCTGTTATTGTACGGCATGATTGTGATTTATTTAGAGTGTGGCAACTGAAGAGCAACTAATATACATAGTTTACAAATACTAAAAATCTACAAGTTAATGTCAAGTCTTTAATCCATTGAAGGGCTGAAGCCCTCACTTCAAAGAAATCTTCTGGGCCTCCAGAATAATCTCGTCTGCTGCAGGTTGTTAGAATGTGTTTGATGGTCTGATGTTCACTGCCACAGTCACATTGGGAAGATGCCGCCAATCCCCATCGGTGGAGGTTTTCTGCACAAATGCCATTGCCTGTACGGAGCCTGTTTAGTGTCTTCCAAACACATCGCGGTAGTTCCATGCCAACTGGCTGTGTACCTGGTAGTCCTCATGTGCAGCACTAGTCCATATTCCTGACCATTTCCTGTTCATGTTGAAATTCATTGCTTGCAACGATTCTGCCAGTATGATGGGTGGCCGTAAGTACAGGTACATCAGAGTGGATTGGAAGCTGAGGATTGATAATTAATTATTTATATTCATTTAGGAGGGCGTTCTGACTCCGCCGATTATGATTGTGATGCCATCATGTTATGTGTACTTACAAATGCACGTGTTGGTTGTATCATTTAGATGTGTCTGGTAAACTATTGGGTGCTTTAATTATTGAGATACTGTACTCTTAATTCAATACCATTGTTTATGATAACAGCAGGGCTGCCGAGAGGGGGGGGGGGGCAAATACATAAGGGCCTGTTAGTTTCAGTTCATTCTAGCTACTTTTAGGTAGATTTAATTAGAAAGCTAACTATTGCAATGGGTACCATGTTTCGACTTCCGGAAAATTTTGACATATATTCGCATTTCACATCCCCAAGACCCCAAAACCACCATCAGTTCAAAAGTTTATATATAATTTATGTATATATATATATAGATATATCAGTTTCTTGTGGACACGATAACTTCTGTAATTTTGCACCAGTCACTTTGAATTTTTTACATAATGTGTATCCCCATAAAATCTCGGTCGAGTTCGTTAATGGGAAAAATCGGTCGAAGGGGGTAAAAATGGGGGGCTTTTTTCGAAAAAGTGAAATATCACTATAACTCTCTTAATATGTGAAATATCGAATCCCTTCAAAGTTCATATTATGTGTCGGATAAGTGCCAAAAATTATGTTTAAAAAGTTTTTTGATAGCACCAACCATTGGCCAATGGGGTGGAAAAAACTGGTTTTTTCGGGAAACATTAATCATATCTCTCTTAATAGGCACAATATCAAAACCGTACAAAATGGAAAATATTACCCTAATAATGACCTAAAACTTTTGTCTGAAAGAATTTTTGATACAACCCACCATTACGCCAAGGGATGAGAAGAATGATTTCGGAATTAGAAGAAAATGCCAAGAGCCATCAGAGGTTACCATGACAACGCTTCTAAATTGATGAGGGATGAGCTATCAGAGGTTGCCATGACAACGAGTTCACATTCAGTTTTCCATCTGGCTATGTGGGAAGCGGCTTCGGTGACGTAGCCTAGCTGGTAGCATGCTGAACTTCTATGCCCAAGGTCGCGGGTGCAAAGCCGGCCGAAGTCGTCGGATTTTCAAAGAGCGCTAAAAATCCCTCAGTATGCTTTCCTTCAGAGGGGAAGTCCAACGTTCGTTGCAAGTTACTGGTTGCGGTGGCATCTAGTAGCCAAGTTCACAGCTAGGTGTCGTTGACAGTATATTTGGTACCAACATTAGGAACTACTACTTGAAATTGACCGTCTGCAGTCCTTACCTGAATTACAGACTAATACAGCCATCACAATTAACACCGTTTATCAGACAGATTCTACACACACCCAAAGTACACGGGGTTACATGACCGCGTTGTCGCAGCCCTAAACTGAGCAATCAACCAACAACTCTGCGGGAGATAAAATTTGACGTGAAGAAGTAACAGACTGTTAGATAGTTACACATCAGTTCCAAACCTTGCATAAGGACGGTGTGACCACAAGTATAACAAGTAGTTCCGTGATGAACTATACAGCCTATTTTCATATATCCTACTTATGTTAATTGCCACTATCAACATACACAATTTCAGTTTGATTGCTGTAATAGATTCGTAGATATTGAGAACCGACTAAATATTTCGGATGGTCACCATGTTGGATTTTATATATGTAGGTCCTAGAGTTATGTACTGTTACATGCAGATTATTGTGAACGTGTAGTATTCAAACTTCAATCGCATAATTAGGACACAAGAAAAAACAAGGAGATTTAAAATTTTTTCACAACTGCCATCTTGAGGTTATGGAAACAATTGAAATAAATTAGATGCCAGTGGATTAACATTCGGATAAAGATTTACTGTACCAAGTTTCACTGCACGCGGATGGTTAAATTGCGAGAAACGTCCATGTGAATATTTATAATTCGTGTCACCGCCATGTTGGATTTGTGATCACCAGGTTATTTAAAGTCCTATAGGTGAACTTAAGTTCACAGCCCCTATGAACATTAAAAAATGCAGTTTGATTGCTAAAATAGATTCGTAGATATTCAGTATCGTCTAAATATTTCGGATGGTCGCCATGTTGGATTGTTAAATGTATAGGCCATAGAGTCCATGTACCATTAAAGGAAAATTATTGCGTAGGTTCATTATTCAAACTTTCACTTCGATCGCATAACTACATCACAAGAAATAAAAACTTAATTTTAAAATTCGCACTGCCGCCATCTTGAGGTTATGTAAACAATTGAACTAAATTAGATACCAGTGGATTACAATGTGTATAAATATTTCCTGTACCAGGTTTCAGTGCGCTTGGAACATTAAATCGCGAGAAAGGTCTATTTAAAATGTTCAAATTCGCTTGGCCGCCATGTTCGTTTTGTAGTTAACCGGTTTTTGAAAATCTTATAGATGGACTTCCAGTAGTGCCCTTTATCTCCGTACAAAATTTTAGGGAGATACCGCTAATAGTTTCAGAGATATAGAATGCCGGTGAAATATTTCGCACATCCGCCATCTTGTGATTATGTAAACAATTGAACGAAGTTAGATGTCTGTGCATTACAATGTGTATAGCCATATACTGTACCAAGTTTCATTGCGTTTGGTTGGTCAAATCGCGAGAAACGTCTATTTAAAAGTCGCAAATTCGCTTGGCCGCCATGTTGATTTTGTAGTTACCAGGTTTTCAAAAGTCACATAAGTGAACTTATAGTAGTTACCTCTATCTCCATAGAAAATGTCAGGGTAATGTCTCTAATAGTTTCGGAGATATTGAATGCTGGTGAAATATTTTGCACAGCCGCCATGTTGGATTGGTGAGTCGTAACAAAATTTGATGGGCACGGTCGAGGTCGCCGGGAATAGTGCTACGAACTTTCCGAGTTTCATTGAAATCGCTCCTGCCGTTTAGATTTTATTAGGGGGGGACACACACATGAATCACACACACACACACACACGCACACACACACGGACAAAAGGTGATCTCATAAGCCTATTTTTTTCAAAATTGAAAATAGGCTAAAAATGGACCCCAAATGACAAGAAGGTCATTCACAACACAATAAAATGTTAAAAATATGCATAGTAAGACGAAAGAAAAGTTAATTGAGCTCCAATTACATTGTAAAATACTTTCTCGCAATAAATGAGGTTTGATCCTTCTACGAAAACCTGCATATTTTGCCTATTATAGCCTATCCCCCTAGTTTGCCCGGTGAAATCTACCTCCGCCTTCCGGCGTGCCGAGAGGATTTTTTTTATTAGGCTATGTAAAACTTTGGCTATAACTTACAACCTGTTCGAGATTTTGCAGAATGAGGATGTCGATTTGTCTGAAAGACACTTCAGAGGCAAATATGACAGTGCGAAAGTATTGGCACAAACCGATCATTTGGTAAAAGAATGGAGCCGTATTTGTGACAGCGGTAATGTATATCTAGTTGTAATCTGTAGCAGCATGATAGGCTAAGTCTTACCTCGCACAAGAAAATTTAGCATTCCTTCATTCCTCGTGACCATAAACTTACTGGTTTCAAAGTGTTAAATCAAGAGCAACTTCATTGATATTGTGACACCCGAATAACACGAATGCCAAAGTCAGAAGTTGATGCAATTATATTTACTAGTGGACCCGTGCGAGAACTCTCGCATAATGGGTTGTGTGCACCCCATGTGTACAGACTACTCGCCTGACTCTAGTGCTATGCGGGCTGTACGCGAGACAGTTCTGCCAGGGGCTATCGTCTTGCTTATTTGTTTAAAAGCACTTTATAAACAAATAACTATATTTCCGTTGGCTTATCAAGAAATGCAAGATTTTTCCTGCACAATTGAGACGATTTGGAAGATTTTGGTACAAACCACACCTTCTAAGTTTTGTGAAACATACACCTTAGCATATTATATAATAAGATTTTGCTTGTGGTTGCAGGTGACAGCATTGACTCGTTCTCCACTGATTCCATGAAGAGAAGTATTCTAGACATCCAAAATGAGGCAGTGAACCAACAATTGGTGCTGCTCAGTCTCAAACAGAAGAGAATCGACCTGGAGAACGATATCAAGAGGAAAGTGGTTGAACTGAAGCAAGCCAAGGAGGAGCAGCATTTGTTGGAAGGTAAGGGTGATCATTATTCCCATTCTGGCAATATCAGCAACCAGGTGGGATAATATATAGTGTCATTATATTCCAGACCAACTCCAGGGCAGTGAGCTGCGACTTATTGAACTCCAGAAGCACTCCACCGAAACCGAGGGTCACATTGCAAATCTGCGTCATAATGCTCAGGACGTCATCAACTGCTGCAACAAAGAGAAGAGTATCCAACTGGTACTGCTGTGAGTTTTACACACATTGTCAATACTAAAATATGTGAACATGTTTCGATAATCAATGATATCTGAGTCTTCGTTACTCGCGTTTAACATTAATAAAATAAAAATGGATATCCTTAAAATAATTTGATTAAAATAAAAGTTCCAAATACATAAATACAAGATGTTTGTAAACTGTGGTGAAATGGTTAACATTGATACAGGGAATTGACATTTCTACCTTCGGCATCTGCCAAAGTTACAACCTATTCTCGTTGTATTTGTTCAAGTAGCTTCATAATGACTTAATCATTCCATGTTGACCCTTATATTATAAGTTTCACTTGAACTAGCTGGTTATGGAGTTGAAATGAATGGAATTGTTTAAACATAAATTGTATCTTGAGAATCAGCTGTTATTGTACGGCATGGTTGTGATGCCATCATGTTATGTGTGTTTTCATGTTGGTTGTGCTTGCCACGGTGGGTGAGTGGATAGCGTGTCGGTCTACTAACCCCAAGATTGCAGGTTCGCCCCTGGCCGTGGTAAGTGATTTTTGAAAGGCGGCAAAAATACGATACGCATGTCATACGATGTTGGCATGTCAAAGAACCCATTTGAATTCAGTAGGCCGAGTTCATAATGGCAAAATTAATCTCGGGAGTTTCCGCCAACACAAAGTTCCTCCATTCTCTACTTGAAAGCACTGTAGTGTCAAGGAGTTTAGATATCTAACCTCCTTGACTTTCATAGCGTTCAAAGGAACGACGAAATTCGACATGCAAGCTACCCTCTGGGTGTCAATTAACAAAGCTTGCACCAGGCACCCGAGGCCATACGATATTATTATTATTATTATGTTGGTTGTGATGTGACTAGCAAATCATTGAGATACTCTCAATTCAATACCATTTCTTTCTGATAACCATATGAATTGGTTATAATTTTATGACAATTATGAGATGCAAAGGGATAATATGATGTGGCTTCAAAATAATCATAGATGTTGTGCGGATGCATGTTCCAAGGAGAATTGCATATAGTTGTTTTGAGTCATGTTGTGCCCTATGTACTCATACTTAGAATCTGAATTCTTTTTGTATATATTCATGTGTTAAATATAAAGTAAACAGGGTTTTCTCTGTGTGTCTTGCGGAAATGGTGTGATTTCAAGTATAAAGTGAGGTATGAGAGTGTATTATGGATACATTTTAATATGCATGTGTATTTAAATTAAAATATTAACAGCATTTAATTTGGAATTTCGAAAGGTATAATTTTACCTGTTGGTAATACGAGGCATATCCAGAAAGCAAGTTTTGCTATATTAAAAAGAATAAAGATAACATAGTAACTGTATTGGCCACAGGTGCAGCAACGAATTGAGACACTTGTCATAGCGTGGTACCAACTTTTGTAGTTCTGTGTCACAGAAGTCTGGAACCAGCACTCAGCTCTTCGTCAGTGTGAAAATGCTAACCGGATACAGTACAGTCCTCATCTTGCTGGTTTTCAATCATTTATATTATCATTTTAAATGATCTAGTCGACTTCGTCGTTACGTTACGGCAACGTCACGAAATGTACCGAGAATGCACTGAGGTGTGTGACGTCATAGTACCGCTTGGTGCATGTGTACTGAGTTCACTGGTGAGCTCTGGCGTTACGAGACGGCAACGACACGGCGAGCGTGACGTCATCCAGCCAGCTCCCTCCTTTCACCGCGTGATCGCTCGAAGCCTCCAGCCTTTCTAGCATTTTTCAGCATTTGTAGCATTTAAAATGATATAAAGTCCAGTCTCTCAGACTGACTGTCTCTTATTTAATATTTTATTGTTGTAAGAAAACTTGTTGGGATAAGGAAGTACCAGGAGATAATGTATAAAGTATACTATAGATAGATAGATAGATTTTTATTAATTCCATTTGATCAAATACATGCATTCAATACATTTTTGATATAGGACACGTCAGAATTTACATGCATAAAATAAAAGAACTAACAGGTATATATTACTAAGATTATAACTATTTATAACTTATTATAATAGCAAATCTTAATAGATACAATCTTATTGCACAACTATTTACACCTCACTCTATTATCATAATATGAAAACTTAATTCTATAAATACAACAACATACAGCTAGGTATTAAAATTAAATTAAAAAAGTAAAATATAGTTATAGATTCCATCACTCCTATACGCTAAAATATTCAACTACTGAATAAAAACAATGGCACTGCAGATAAGCTTTCAACATTCTATCAAAGGTTTTTATTTTTGGGGCCAGTTTTATATACTGGGGTAGTTTATTGTATAATTTAACTCCAGTGTGAAAAGTTCCTTTTTGATATATGCTTGTGTGTGTGTGTGAAATATGAATGTTTTGATTTTGTCTTGTGTTATGCCTATGAACATCATGAACTATGTACCCATACTGACTTATGCAGCTGAGACTTGGACCTTGACAAGCAGGCAAGTGAGTAGAATTCAGGCCAGTGAAATGAAAATATGATAGGAAAGACAAGGAAAGACATAGTGAGAAATGAAGATGCTAGGAAGGAAGTTGGAATGGGAAAACTAAATGAGAGAATTGAGAAGAATAAACTAAGATGGTTAGGACATGTAAAGAGGATGGAGGAAAATAGAATAACAAGACAGATGCTCGAGGTAAAGTGCAAGGGTGAGACCTAGAACAAGATGGATTGATTCAGTGAAGAACAACATAAGAAAAATAAATTTGGACTAGGACAGGATTGTGGAAGAAGAATGGTGGAAGGAAAGTGGAGAGGTGCCATAAATACCCCCGGTCGGCAGGAGCTGGATAAGGGGGAATGATGATGATGTTGTATGTCAAATGACCTTTGTTTTGTACTTATTGTGATGCTTCTTATTTGAAATCTTTAGATACCTAGCTGAAGAAGAGCCCATAAGGCTCGAAACATGCACTATTAGTAAACAAAAATAAAAGTATCATTTCAATTGATTGAATGGGTAAGTCAATACGGACCCAAGAAGGTAAAAATGGTCAACATAACCTTTAATACATTATGAATACAATATTGCCAAAAGTTCTGAGATACATGTTATTGATGATGATCAGGTGCCATCAAGTCGGCGTCGACTCCTAGCGACTGCATGGATGGACTGTCTCCATATGATTCGGTCTTCAGCCATATACTTCAGATCCTTCACTGATATATTCATGTTGGATGTGATGGAGTCGATCCATCTCAATGCTGGCCGCCCTTGTCTCCGAGACCCTTCCACCTTTCCAAGCATTATTGTCTTTTCCAACGAATCAAAACACCTCATAATGTGTCCAAAATATGACAGCTGTAATCGTGTTATCAATGCTTCAAGAGAAATATCTGGTTTGATTTTTTGAATCACCCATACATTTGTCTTCTTGGCTGTTCAAGGAATACACAGTATCCTTCTCCAACACCCATTTTGGAAAGTTTGCAAAATGAGTGCTGACGGAAAAGAACAACATACATCGGGACAACTTGACCACTACACATGTAGCTGTAGGGAGTAGTGAGGCTTACCACCTCGGTACTTGCCTGGGAAGCCATGGACAACCATTCCTAGGATGGCTGAGCCTTGCTACATCACCTAGTGTACATTGAGGAGAACAACCTGTGCCTGGGGGTTTTAAATCTCGGAGGTGTTCGACGAGTGGGCATGGTACGACTCTGCCCTTCAAACATCCAGGAGTAGAAAGCAACAATGTTAGTAATCTGGTGTCATTGTATGTTACAGGAGAGATTATGAGACTAACATGGCCGACCTGTCTCAGAAAGTGTCTGCTGGACCCAAGTCGTATGTGAGTACAAGCGGCCGTCAGATCTCTTTCATTGCATCATATGACAGCAATCAGAAATACATAGAGTGAAATGTGTTTCAGAACAAGGACACACTGATGGCCGAGCTGACGCAGCTGAAAACCGAGCGGGCCAGCATCCACGATGAGCTCAAGTCTATCGAGAAGGACATGAATGGTCTGCGCACTCAGCTGGCCATCCTCATGTCCAGGAACACAGAATTCACAACCTGCTCGGACAGTCTGGTCGACCTATCTCGCGCACTCAAGTTCATCCTGTGAGCTAACAGTATTGTTGTTGTTGATTCAGTTAGAATATGTGTGTCTAGGAACATCCTTTTTGACTTTTAAAGTCGGACATTTTTCCGTATTGACAGAATGTAATAATAAACAAAGTTTATATGGTTCCGCCTAGTCAATACATTGTTTTATTAGAGGTTTTATCGTGACATAATCACTTGTCTTTGCGTATGTTGGGACATGTTTCGGTGTCTAGTGACATTGACACCATCATCAGCCTATGGTTATTGGCAACACTCAATGACATTAAAATAATAATTAAAACAACACACACATGACTAAAATAACACTTTAAAAAGTTTTTAAAACACTGTCATATTGAAAGTTCAATAAAAAGTCTTAAAAAAGGCTTGCTGCACTGTTTTGGTTTCCAATGTCCTGCTTCCGATAAAAACCTCCAATATCCAGCAAGAGGTGACCAAACATAACTGGAAAAGAAAATCCCTGTGTGAACTATGATAAATATTAAAACCGAAAAAGTGGAAAGCTAAACAAAGAAAAAGTGGAAAAATATATAAAAAAGGAGTGTGGTGAACTTACGGTGTAGCTGTGGCAGCGAGAAATCGGGCCGTGCTGAGGCATACGGAGACTGTGCAGTACTGATATGGAATAGCTTGGGGGAAGCGGGCGAGGCTTCAGTTGAGAGGGGCGGGGGGAGGGTAAGGATACTGGCAATTTTGGAGGACAGGTGCGGGATGGGGATAGAGGGGCGGGATATGGGTATGGGGTTAAGGGGTGGAAAGAGCGGATTTGTAGGTCCTCGATTAAATGATAAAATTAAGGTGGTTTGTATTTAACTCTGTAATTAGTTAAGGTCTCAAAGAGTACATTATTATTTTCAAAGTTGATCTCATTGATATTGGTTAGGGGGTCTGTTCTTTGGGCAAAATCTATTTCGATTTCTTCCAATATGTTCATTGTGGTACCTTTCTTAGCAAGATGCAGGATGCTCATGTCTTTGTTGATGTCAGTGAATTCATGTTTACTGTCCTTCATGTGGTTGGCCATAGCGGAAAATTTATTGTATTTTAGAGCGTTAAAATGTTCACCATATCTTGTAGCAAATGACCTACCGGTTTGTCCATAATAATTAGCTTCGCATTTGGTGCATTTCAATTTGTATATGCCAGATTTACTAAACTTGTTCGTGTGGTTCAGTTTGTTGGTGTTAAATAAAATATCTTTATTTGTATTAGTTGTTTTGTAGGCTATTTTTAGACCGCGTTTCTTAAAGATATTGGAAATGCTGTAAGATTTGTTGTTAAAGTACGTGAAGACTGCGTACTTGGGTTGCTCTTTTTGTTCTGGCGTTAGGTGGGTGACCGGTTTGTTTTTAATTTTATTAATGATGTTGTTAACTATCTGTGGTGCGAATCCGTTTATTTTAGCAACTTGCTTAATGATTTTTAGCTCTTCGTTTAGGCTTGCTTGGTCTAGAGGAAGGGAGAAGGCTCTGTTGATCATGCTCAGAAATGCGGCTTTCTTTTGATTACCTGGGTGATTAGAGTCCTGCCTTATAGTTGTGTGTGTTTGGGTTGGCTTTCTGAAAATTTTGTATGTTAATCTATTATTAATCCGACTGACTGTGATGTCAAGAAAGTTTATTTTATTGTTTACCGCTGATTCTGCCGTGAATTGTATATTTTTATCCAGACTATTTAATTTGTGTACCAATCCTTCTATGTTCAGGGTCGTCTCATCTAATATTACAAATACATCGTCCACGTATCTTGCCCAAAAAAATATCCCATCAATTTTGTTTATGATTTCCTCATGCTCTAGGTGATCTAAGTATATATTGGCTACTATGCCAGAGAGCGGGGAGCCCATTGACAGTCCCTCTTTTTGCTTGAAGATTTTATTATTAAAGGTGAAAAAATTATTTATAAGTGTGAACTCAAGTAGTGTCATAAATTCACTGATTTCTACTTTCGATAACGAGCTACTGCTAGACAGGTTTTGTTCAATGACCTTGAGCGAAGGTTTGATGGGAATGTTTGTATACATGTCCTTCACATCTACACTGTGTAAGGAGTGTTTGCTCATTAATTTAAGTTTCATTGTTTCATCGCAGAAATGGAGTGTGTTCTTCAGGGATTTGTTGGCTTTGTAGGTGTAATGTTTTTCAAGAAATTGTTGGCAAAATTTAGCGGTTCTGTAGAGAGGGCTGTTTCTAAAATTGATTACGGGTCTTATGGGTGTACCTTCTTTATGTATCTTGGGGAGGGCTCTCAAGGTGGGTAATCCCGGGTTCATGTTGATTAGATTATTTGTTTGTTTATCGCTAAAGATAAACATAGAGTTTTTCAGAATGCTTTTCAATTTTCTTTGTATGGACTGGGTGGGGTCTTTTTTGACTTCATCGACTGAAGCCTCGCCCGCTTCCCCCAAGCTATTCCATATCAGTACTGCACAGTCTCCGTATGCCTCAGCACGGCCCGATTTCTCGCTGCCACAGCTACACCGTAAGTTCACCACACTCCTTTTTTATATATTTTTCCACTTTTTCTTTGTTTAGCTTTCCACTTTTTCGGTTTTAATATTTATCATAGTTCACACAGGGATTTTCTTTTCCAGTTATGTTTGGTCACCTCTTGCTGGATATTGGAGGTTTTTATCGGAAGCAGGACATTGGAAACCAAAACAGTGCAGCAAGCCTTTTTTAAGACTTTTTATTGAACTTTCAATATGACAGTGTTTTAAAAACTTTTTAAAGTGTTATTTTAGTCATGTGTGTGTTGTTTTAATTATTATTTTAATGTCATTGAGTGTTGCCAATAACCATAGGCTGATGATGGTGTCAATGTCACTAGACACCGAAACATGTCCCAACATACGCAAAGACAAGTGATTATGTCACGATAAAACCTCTAATAAAACAATGTATTGACTAGGCGGAACCATATAAACTTTGTTTATTATTACTAGGAACATCCTGTGAGCTAACTGTATTGTTGTTGTTGATTCAGTTAGAATATGTGTCTAGGAACATCCTGTGAGCTAACAGTATTGCTGTTGTTGATTCAGTTAGAACATCAACTGTACACAGTACAAGCTCTATGAGGTTGTGGGGTGAGGTGACGTGGGAGGCGGGAAGAGAAGGGTCTGTTATGTGGAATTCCTGTCTATTCCAATACTGCTAACATATGGCCATTACCTAAACCAGTGTGTTTGGTTCTGTTACTACGCACGGACTGGGATCCCCCCCACATCTCTCCTCATCGTCCGCGATCCACATTCCTGTCAGGTTCACAGAGCTTGGACTCGAGCAGTGCACTGGAGTTTCTTAGATACAGTATTGCCAACATATGTCAACAGAACCAGATAGTTGTAACCAGTAACACAGGAATTTTGTCCTCTATGTCATCATGAAGGTTATTTTCGACGTGAATATCCTATGTGATTACCATGGATCGTAAGATAAATGATTTTATTTCCTGGTATTTCTCCTTTGTAGCCATGACTTAACTGACAGTGTTGCCATTGAAATCTAGTCATTTTTGCATATATTTTGTCATCAAATTATAGCTAATTTAGTATTGTTTAAAAAGACGCTTGATTTCCCTTTAGCAAGAGAAATATTTTATCCTATGTTGATCAAATAGGTGAGTGTTGGATGCTGTCCTTCTCTCCTCTCTTGTGACGATGTGTTATATTAGTAGCTCGCTGTGGGATTTAGATTGTGCCAAGCATTAAGATGACCTTCATTTGGAACAGGGTCGTGTTCTTTAAAATTCTATACTTTCCAACTGAATGACGTTTGCTTTATGTATGCCTGCATTTGTCATGGGGTACATCAAAAGAAAAAGCCAAAATTCAAAACATACGGACAAGAGCATTTCATCCTGACGCAGCCGGATTGGAATGTGAATAGCTCCAACACTCCATTGAAGAAATATTTCAAACCCCACTCTAAATACCGATTGCCCAAATATTGCATGAAAACTTATATTCCTTCACCTTCAGAATCCTAAACACTATTGCCAAATGAATTTCCATAATGCATAATTATGATGGTTTTCTTTCCGTTGAACCTTGAAGCCCTTTCCTCCCTCCCCAGACAGCATTATGACTTCCCAATACAACAAAACATTTATATTGCAAAAGTATAGTGTTGATTCAGCATGTATGGACCTCCGTATTCCACAAAACAACAGAAAAAATTGTATTGTTTAGATGTTTCAAATGACGAATTTCCCTATATAAACTGTTTTTCATGACAGGAAAGGCTATAAGTTTTAGACCATCAGTTTGTACAGCCCTGGCTCCCCAGTCCCCACTCTAATACAGCCTTCATAACACACTCGGGGCTGATGACCACCATGTCCAAGCCTCTCAAATGAAATAGAAGCTACATAATATGTTTGTTGAGGTACAGTAGCACTCAGTAGGTGTTTGGCAGACCTGCTGGAGTTTACTGCCGAGAGAGGGAGAAGGGATACACTTCTGCACTGCTTAGCTTTTTGCTGGCGGGAGCAATACATGGCCGAGGTGGAGCAAACTCGGGAGAGAGCATGATGGAGCATTCCGTACGCTTGTTATGTTCCAGGAACGAGAGCCGAGTGTGTCTGTGCGAGGGGGAGAACAAGCGACTGGAGCAGGAGATAAAGAGCCTGCAGCAGATAGCCACTGAACTCCGAGCCGAGACCAAGGGCAGGAACAATTAAATCTCTGTTTATCTTATGTTTCAAAATATATCACATGTGCTTTCAACACGGCTTTTCTTCCTCCCTTGAAATACCAAAACTGTGCAAACATTTACTAAATAATAATAATAACAGAATGAGACTGTACAAATGTTGTTAGTACGGCGTTCTCCTCCTTGTTCCCAAACTGTTCAATGTGTCACAAAGTTCTCAAGATGTTATATGTGTGAGGCAAGAAAAGCTGATACTGTAATTGCAATGAGACAAAACAGTCAAAATTAGGTTTGCTTCATTCTCTGTCATTTTCTTAATTAGGTTTTGTAAAATGTTTCTTTATGTTGAGCAGAGACCAGCTCTAGTTGTAACTGACTACGCTTGAAAAAAGCTCCGTATGAGTGCAGCAAGTGCTAAGAGTACTTCAGGAACTGAAAAGTGTCATCTAATGTTATAGATTTGTTTATGCTTATTGCACCTGTTGTTGATGGGTTTCTGATTTAGGGCTGAAAAGAAAACAGCACTCTGGAGGCTGCAGAACCTTGTTTGGCCTTGGTTCTGCTTGGTACTCCAACAGTATAAACATTAAACAGTATAGACTCTCAGCCATCACGTGAATTGCAAAGAATTATGGTTTTTGGCCTTCTTTAGCCAGCTCCACTACCGTACTTGTATTGTCATGATGAGGAAAGAATGTATTTAGAAACTAAGTACCATAGCTTTACAATTGAAGAAAACACACACATCCATACCCGATCGAACCAGCAGCCCAGTGCAACCTTAGTTTCAAGACCGCATCACCACGCCAGCTGGAAAGATAGAGAGACTCATGAGCCAGTGTCTGTGAGGAAAGGCAGTGATTGCTCCCTGGACAGTATTAAAGGGTTCATTCCATGACAAATGTTATTAGCTGGAAATATTCATTCCCTATAACTGTTGTTTTGTAAATTACTGACCTTTTGGAAGAAAAGCTTAGCCTCTCATACATTAGAACTATATAAGTAATATAGTTGGAGCCTCCGTGGCTTAGGCGGCAGCACGCCGGCCTCTCACCGCTGGGTCCGTGGTTCAAATCCCGGTCACTCCATGTGAGATCTGTGCTGGACAAAACGGAGGCAGGCAGGTTTTTCTCCGGGTACTCCGGTTTTCCCTGTCAAAAATTTCATTCCAGCAACACTCTCCACTATCATTTCATTTCATCTGTCATTCATTTAATCATTGCCCCAGAGGAGTGCGTCAGGCCTCGGCAGCCGGCACAGTTCATATCCTCGCCGCTAGATGGGGGCTTCATTCATTCCATTCCTGACCCGGTCGGAGACTGGAAGCAGGCTGTGGATTTTCATTTCAAGTAATATAGTTAGGGATGTCTTCTACCCACACTCCAGTAGTTTAGACACCAACCAATATACACCTCCGAAAATTCAAAATGTTCAAAAGATTCCTTAATTTATAGACATGTTAACGGATTGTCAATGTCATCCCTCCGTTTTCATTCATGGTGTTTGTAAGCTGAGATTTGGTTGAGTTTTCTGCAGATTGGAGGTCATCCGAGATTGCAGCAGCCATTAAAGATCGTCGTCGTGCTTTCAAATGCTATTGGACACAAAACTCCATGGCCAACCCTATCACCTTCAAAAGAATGCTCGATATCTGATTGGGCAGGGTAATTAAACGACGGGGGAAAAATATGTGCCGTCCATACTCCTTCATCTCAAGTGTGGACTAAGCTTCATCGGATCTCCAGACTCCCGACATCATTGATAATGCCCGGAGTCTCCATCAGCGAAGACATCATCACGGACCATCTCGCCATTGCCAACAGTATTGGATCGCACTGCTCTGGGAGTTATGTTCCAACATTTGTGAATTTGAAGCGGGAGGCAGAGGCTCACCCCTTGTCCTTTGCCACTGCTGCTTCGGAGTTCTACAATATACCATTCTCGGAATGGGAGCTGCGCAGTTCGCTTGCACTGTGCAGGGATACATCTCCTGGACCGGATAACATCCATAATAAAATCTTGAAATGTATTTGTGATTCCAGTACAAAACAACTGCTCTTCGTCTTCAATCGTATATGGATTGAAGGGGAGTTTCCATCTCAATGGCAAGAGGGGATCGTGATACCGATTCCCAAGGCTGGAAACAATCCCGAACTTGTTAGCTGCCACAGACTCATTTGTCTCACAAATGGCAGGTGTGGTTCTTGGAGGAGAAAGGCCTCTTGTCTGAGTACCAGTGTGGTTTCTGTTCTCATCAGTCCACCGGGCGCGAGTTTTTAATGTTTTTTATCTTTTTAATGTATTTTTGTACCGTGACTTTATATGTACCGACCATCTGGTGCGACTTGAGAGCACCATACAGAAGGCGTTTCTACGAAAGAAGCACCTAGTCATGGTTTTCTTTGATTATGCAAAAGCCTATGGCACCACAGTGCACTGCGGAATCCTTTCCACCCTTCATGAGTGGGGACTCCGTGATAATCTCTCGATTTTCATTGTGAACGTAGGACATTATCACAATATTACACCCAAGAGAATGGAGTGCCTCAGGATACGGTGCTGAGTGCCACCTGGTTCGCGATTGCCATAAACAGCATTTTTTCCGCCGCTGGGCCTATGGTAGTTCCATCACTGTATGTAGACATTTGGCTGTACATTACAGCTCTGCAAGTATGGCAATTACAGCTAGCTATTAACCAAGTCCACAAGTGGCTCACAACCGAGGTTTTTGTTTTTCAGCAGCAAAATCTTCCGTTGTCCATTTTTGATGGCTTCAGAAGCTATATTTACACTCTGAACTTCACCTTGGGGATGCTGAATTGCCGGTGGTTGATACTTATCCACTTCCTGGGGCTACATTTTGACAGCAAGATAAGGTAGCAGCACCATATACGGCAACTAAAAATGGGATATCTCAGGAAACTGAACGTGCTCAAGTTTCTTAGTGGCACTATGTGTGGGGCAGACCATGAGATGCTGCTAAGGTTTTATCAAGCCCTCGTTCTGTTCCGCCTAGACTATGGTAGTGTGGCATATGGTTCAACAAGGCCAGCAACCTTGAAAATGCTGGACAGCATCCATCCTGGTATCGTTAGGCTGGCTACTGGTGCCTTCCGGACCAGCCTGATTCCCAGCCTACTCGCCCAATCAGGTGTTCCACTTCTTACGTATAGACACAAGCACATGCTGCCAATGAGCATCAAATGCCGCTTCATCCAAGCTATCTTTTCAGTATTCAATACCATCAGAGTTACACTAACCAGCCTTGCGCCACCCAGCTGGTTAGTATTAGACTTGACAGCTCGTGTAATGAAATAGGAGTGGCTGTAGGTCCCTAGGGTTTCAAACTGAGGTCCTCTGTTCATCGGAGGCTGCTCCACAGCATAGTTCACACCAATTTCCAGATGCTGGCATTCTCTACACGGATGGTTCGAAGGTGCACGAGAAGGTGGGTTGTGCTTACGTTATTGTTGGTGCAAATACCAAGATCTCTTTGCCTGAGGCCGGTAGTGTGTTTACTGCAGAGCTCGTTGCCATCTATGAAGCTCTGCAGGATGCACGAATCCACTTTCTCGTGTGTACCGACTCTTTGAGTTCATTGCAGTCAATTGCTACATGTTTCCCGCAACACCCCTAGTGCAGCGAATCCACAACCTACTAGCCGGGCTGTGCCGTGCTGACGCTCGAATCCAAGCCACAAGGGAATTGCAGGAAATGAGTTAGCGGATCAAGCTGCAAAAGAGGCGGTATCACTACCACCTCGACCAATGGAGGTACCTGCTAGAGATTCGCTCTCAGTTACGCCGACAAGTTCTGGCTTTCTGGGAGAGTCAGTGACTAACTGAGTGATCAAGGGAATTACTTATGTGTGGCGGAGCTCTTTCCAGTCACGGAGGGAGTCGTCATTTTGTGTAGACTAAGGATAGGTCATGCAAGATCCACCCACTCGTACCTGTGGATCCGTTTTCTCCGTGGTCCACATTTTAACCGAGTGTGTGGATCTTGCTGACTTATGAAGAAACCTTGGTTTGCAGATGACCCTCAAACTTATATTAGCCAATGACGTGGTGGCTGCTGATCTTGTCATCCGCTTAATAAGTGAGATTGTTTTATAGGATTATATTTAGGTCTCGTCATATTTACGCATCCACCTCTAAATTTTAATGTATTCTAAATTTGTATAATTTTATCAGTTGTGAACGTGCATCCAGACTGAGAAATCTGAAGCAATGTCTCACGCTTTATATGGATATGAACCGGCAATCCAAAGGCTTTCTTCACTCGATGGAAAGTCTAACTGAATCACCATCGAACTTCAGAGTGAATTCATAGCGTTCCACATCCAGACACCTTGCAGGTTGGATGATGCCTTCCGAAAACCTCCCATCAGGTCACGAGGAAAGTTGGTCGATACGGAAGACGCTCAACAGGCTGCACTCTGGAGTTGGAAGAACATAGACCAACATGAGGAAGTGGGGATTCAACTGCAACTCCACACTATGCGAATGTGGTGACTATGAGCCATCTCCTTGTGTGATCGATGTCACCAAAGTTGCATACTGGTCACGACAAATTTAATTTAATTTGTATTTACGTAGGACATAATTATGTCGTTACCTGTCTCCAGAAATGATAATGTTGTACAGGGTCTTCATATTTGCTTGGCAAAGACATTCTCCCTCACGCACTCCGCCAGTGACGGCTCAGTTGCCGGCGACAGCGCGCGACTATGTGCGGCAGAATACGGTGCTTAAAATCAATACAATGCATTTTTACTCACCCTGCTTACAGTAGGTGCTGAAAATGTTTCCCATCCGCTGCCAAACATATTCAGCATCTCCTTATGAAGTTTCTGGTTACCCCGGTTAATTTAGCTTCAGTAAGGAAATAGCGACCTTAACGTCTATTTTTATTGTTTACTGAACCTGTACGTTTGAATCCCTTAGCCAGTTGGTTTATTGTGATTGTGTATAGTGCTGTAATGCCTTATGTGAAATATTCGTTACGCGAATGTGTATGTCTGCACAATATGTACATAAAGTGTAGGAAATCATGCACTAGAACAAGACAAAGGTTTCGAGTGAAATTTCCAGGAAGACCCATTCCTATGATCGGACAATATACCAACTGGCTAAGAGATTCAAACGTACAGGTTCAGTAAACAATAAAAATAGACGTAAAGGTCTTTATTTCCTTACTGAAGCTAAATGAACCGGAGTAGCCGGAAACTTCATAAGGCGATGCCCATTATGTTTGGCAGCGGATGGCATCTACTGTAAACATGGTGAGTAAAAATGCATGATATTGATTTTAGGCACCGTATTCTGCCGCACATATGCGCGCTTGGTCGCTGGCAACTGAGCCATCACTGGCGGAGTGTGTGACCGAGAATGTCTTTGCCAAGCAAATATGAAGACCCTGTAGTACCAGTTTTTGGAACATTTCCTTTTGTATTTCGGTGTTATCTTTTACTGTGCATGCTTTTGACTCAATTAAATAAATAAATCTGTGTTAGAAGGGACAGATCCTTGCTGTTCCTCCTTTAAAACAATAACTAACAACCTGGCCTCCCAGTGCATTTTTCTGAGCAACAAAGGAGAAATTTTAAGCTTGTCACACGACTGTCCGAATGACATGCTGTATGCGCCCAAGAATTTAAGGGGTTCAGCTATCTTTAGAACTATCTGGGAAGCCAATTTGCAACAATTTAACATCGCCAAGAGGATAGAGGATGCTCATTTGTACAAAGGTCGGGTTTTTCAGGGTGAAATGAAATCCTCATTAACCAAATTAGGAATTCCTTGTAATGAGACTGCACTGTTGCAATCTGGACGTGAGCTGAGAAAACATCTTCGGTAACAAGCGTACTTCCAAATAAAGGTAAAGGAGGATAAGCCTTCAAGCAATTCCTGGATTAATAGGCAAGGCATGTGCTCTTCCAAATGGATAGCAGCAGGCAGATCATCCACTGCCGTCTCCCAGGGTACGAAGAATTTGAAAGCTGGGCCATGTCCTGGGATGTTGTCCATGAGGAATGCTCGACATCACATGGTTCGGTCTCAAATCGCAAAAGCTCTACAGAAGGCGAAGTGGAACGTCTATGAAATTCATTGCTTGGCGGAGTATGACAGCCCTAGACAAGCATATATTGTAACTCTTAATAGGCCTCTGTGGAAAGCTATGATTCTAGACCCCACAATTGGATTTGAAAAGCATGTCCAGCAAGCTATCGAAGTTGACCACGAGAAGAGGGCTATCCATCTCCTATTTATTCCTCACTTAAGTTAGAGTTATACCTAGGACTCCTCTTCGGTGCACATAGGGCATTGTTTCCTTACACTAGGAAGCAGCTGCAATGTCTTGGTTTGTGTGCCTAGCAGTACTCGGAGATGCTACAGGGAATTCTGAACGATTCCATTCATATTTTGAATAACCAGAAGAGATAGGGTTGAAAATGAAGAGATAAGAAAAAGGACAGGATAAAACAACAAAGTTAAAGTGGTATGATCACATGATGAGGATGGAAGACGAGAGAGTACTAAAGAAAGCTTTTTCCGAAAAGATGACAGGGAAGAGGCCATGAGGAATACCCCGAAAGAGATGGACGGATACCAATCTGGGAGAGCAAAGAGAAGAGGGGAAGAAAACCTGAAGGTGTACTTAATAAAAAAAGGAGAGGAGTGGTGGAGGGACAGGCAACGATGGAGGTCTTTAATTCACAACCCGATCCAGGAAACTGGAAAAGGGAAATCAAGATGATGATGATTTGAGCTGTGTTAAATACCATATCTATGTTCTGTGTTGCTGTAGTTTTATCCTTGTTTTGTAATCCTGGACCTCCATGGTCATCTTAGATGTAAGGCAGGTGCCGATTTCGGATAAATAAAATACAAATCGTGCCTCTCGGAATATGTATAATGCTCTTATGAGCGCTTGTGATAATACCAGTGGCGGAAGAGAATAGTATACTAATAGGAGTATTAGCAATGATAATAGTCAACTTATACATGAGAATGAAGAAAGTTGCCCTGGGCAAACCAGTGGCTCAAGACAGGTAATTGCTGTTCTGAGGGCCTAATATCTAGGTCATATGGCCCTTTATTAAATACAGTCCAAACACTCTGATCTGGCCATTTAGTAGCCTGAACTCATTGAAGATAAATCCTTGCTCCTGTCAGTGTTTTAGTTCAAAATGAAACCACAACTAATTTTGAGGTGCTACGTCAGGATAAGAACAAAACAACAGACATTTTGTGGGGTTTACAACTTAATAAATTATTATTCAACACTTTCATTTCCCCTTTTTCAGCTGACACTGGGTGGGGGCAAATATGGTTCCTCTCCACTTTGTTCTGTCGTTTCACCATTCCTCTTCCGTCAAGGTGTTCCAATCCAGGTTCCGTTTTCTAATGCTATTCTTCACCGAGACCATCCAACGCATTCTTGGTCTTCCTCGTCCTCTCTTCCCTGTCATCCGTCGTTCCAGTGCTCGTCTTGGTAGCCTTACTTCATTCATCCATTGGACATGTCCAAACCTTCTCAATCTGCTTTGCTCCAGTTTGTCATTTAGTTTCTGTACTCCCTGTTCTTTCCATATATCTTCATTTCTCACTCTGTCTATCCTTGTTTTGTTGACCATACTTCTCAGCTGCCTGTACTTTGCTCTCATCCCTCTTAGTCATTGTCCAAGTTTCTGCTGCATATGTCATTATAGGAACATAATATGCTTTGTACATAATTTCTTTAGCCTTAATTGGTATATCCTAGTCCTTGTACCTGTTGGTAGAAAGCACTCCCGAGTATTCTTGTGCTAATTTCCAAATCTAGTCTTCCATCTTCAGCCAGTTCACTTCCTAAGTATAATAAATGATTATTATAAAAGAAAAAAGTGAAATACATAATTATAATGGCATATGGTATATACAAAAATGTCTCCCTCTCAGAAACATTTTGTCAATAATAGCATGCATGGAGGTTGGAATCTACAGACTGAAACTTGACTTTCAAAATAAATTGTTTTGTGTCGATCCCTCACAAATGCTGCCATCTACTGGATTTTTCTCTTATCTAAGACATCCGGCAATAATCCTGAACAGACTAAATGCGAGTGAGGAATGGTGAAATGTTAGACCACCTGGTGGTGTAGCGGCTAGCATTGAGGGCTGGAACGGGGTACACTCAGCCTCACGAGGCAAAACTGAGGAGGGTTCGATTCCCACCTCAGCCATTCAGGAAGTGGTTTCCCCCAACTACTCCAGGCAAATGCTGGGGTGGTTCCTAACTTAGGCCACACACTACTACAGCCACCACAATAACACAGGATATCACACATATGACCAGGGCCACCGACAGGATTTAAGGCCCCCTCTTGAAATACCTTTAATTATTATTGCTAAGGCCCAGATAGTTATGTGTTTAAATATTTTTGTTCTAACTAAATATTTTGTATTTATTTACATATACGAGGGCTATTCCAAAAGTAAGGTCTGATTCGCCATAAATATTTGAAAGCGGCGCCAAGGGCAAAACTGGCATGCCTTGCGCGGCAAAAGCCGCCAGTAGCGTTGTGACTATTGCTGTGTGCTGTTGATAGTGTCAGTTCACAATGTTTAAGACAATTAATCAGCCCGCCGATTATGAAGTAAGGGCAGTGTACAGAATTGTTTCTGAACATTTGCATTTTCGAAAATTGTCGTCTGGAGTGTTGTTGTTGCATGACAATGCCAGACCCCATACTGCGAATGACACGCAAACTCTAATCTAGAAATGTGTATGGGAACAGATCACCCACTGTACAGTCCGGACTTGGTGCCAAGTGATTTCCACCTGTTCCGCTACCTAAAAGAGTTTAGTGGCGGCAAGCGCTTCGACACAGATGATGAAGTGAAAGAAGCTGTTAAAGACTGGTTAGCTTCGCAGGCGGCCGAGTTGTACGACTTAGGCATTCAAAAGCTTGTGGAACGATGTGACAAATGTGTAAATAAGTATGGAAATTATGTAGAAAAGTAGAGAAAGACGTAAGAATGTCAATAAAACAATTGTTTTGGAAACAAGTTTTATTTTGGATGTTTTTTTTTTTGACCAGACCTTAGTTTGGAATAGCCCTCGTATTTCATTAATAAATACATATTCTGGCGTCTTTATTCATAAGTACATAATTATTTCCTATATTCCGTGGTGTAAGGGAAGTATCAGGTAAGACAGGTCGAAACCCTTCTTGAAACTTTGAGGACGCAATCCTTGTACTATCAGAGGAATCAGCCACCAGATTGAACTGCAAGGTTCCGAAATCGTACCTGACATCCTGCTTGTACGTAGGCATGACGGCTGGCGGAGCTGGACATCCCTGTGGCACTCTCAGTAGTCGTGTATATGCAAGCTGCTTCCCACTGGCCTTGAGTGCCTTGGCCATCAGGGCTGTCCCTTCCAACATGTACGGTACTTCCCATTGATTTATATGAGAGATTTTCCCCATGATTCCGGAGCCTTGCATTTTAATCTGGCGGCTGATTTTCCGCACATTGTCCTCTGATAGTACAACGATTGCACCCACAAAGTGACACGAGACACTTCCCTTGTTAGATGACTGCTGCCCGCATTTTCGACCCTTGGCAATTCCAGTAATTTTCTTCTCTATTTCGTGAATGCACCCTTTTCTTCGTATTGTAGTAGTATTATCCGGTTATTAAATATAACAGTCTCATTAAGCCTCCAATAGTCCTCATCTTGACAGGAAATTTTACTTGAAATTACAGTGGTCTGCCACTTTGAAGTGACCTTTTCTTCTGCTCTGCAGTAAGTAGCCTATTGTAGGGTTCGGAAACTGAGGCAAGCCCCGGCCTATTTGTACTCTAGACAGGATTATGGATTATTCAAGGAGCTGGACGTTTCAACTATATTACGAGTAACTGGGGGACACAAATATGATACAAATTTAAGAACATATTTTGGAAACTTAATCACAAATTTTCCACATCAATAAATACTTATTTGTGAAGCGTTAAGCACATAACTATCCACTGCTAGCTGTTCCGGAAAGACAATGCCATTGAGAAAAGTATCTGATCCACAGTCAAAATTAAAAAACACATACAAATATTATTTAATAGAAAATATTTTAGTATTTATTTTATGAAATATATTTTACAATCCTGTAAGTTTTTAACAAAGATGAAATTCAGGGCATTCTTACACTTGGAAGGGTTGGAATTGAAAGGGTTTCATCATATAAATATTTAGGATGTCAAATCAATGATAACTGGGAATTAAGTCTAGAAATTCGCTGTAGAATTGAGCAGGCCAGAAGCTCTTTCATGAAAATGAGGAAAGTTTTGACCAGCCGTGATTTAAGTCTGTCATTACGCACCCGACTGCTTCGATGCTTCATTTTTAGTGTCCTGCTCTATGGAGTTGAATCATGGACACTTATCGAGAAACTGATAGCATTTGAAATGTGGATGTATCGCAGGATTTTAAGGATATCATGGACAGCTAAAGCCACAAATGTGGAAGTACTGCGGCGTATGAACAAAGACTCGGAAATTGTCAGTATCATCAAAAGGAGAAAACTAGAATACTTTGGTCATTTCATACGCAACAACAAATGCCACCTCTTGCAATAAATTATCCAAGGGAAGGTTGAAGGCATTAGGGGTCGAGGATGCAGACGAATATCCTGGCTAAAGAACTTGAGCCAGTGGTTTGGACTTAATACAGAGACACAACCCACGGACCAAACAGGCAGCCCGGTTCCTGGGGGCTTTGATACTGGGACACCCTCTCTCCAGGGGTCATAAATATGGAGGGCCCAAGCCCAGGGTTATGGGTGAAGCCCCAATGGTATCGGCGGCGGAGAGGATGGACTTCGGTACGGCGTCGATGGCGGAAGAGGGAATTCTGTAGCGTCTGTACTCCAGAGGAGCGGCTGCAAAAGGCGTCTGTTATCCAGTGGATCGGCCTAGAACAGCACCTGGCAGTAGGTCATAAAATGCCTTTGAGTGTGGCGAGCTCATCGTACTAATAGCCTATAGAATGAGTAAATGTGAATTTTGGCCTCGGAAAGTGCTAGGGCGTCCCCTGCAGGCGACGCGCAGTTCTCAGGGGTCTGGGGGAACTGTGAGAAGTAGGCTACCAGACACCACAAACATCGGATTCATAAATGTGATGAGCCTAAATGGCAAGACAGAAGAATTGGTGGACTACATGGAAAAGAAGGAAATAGCAATGATGGGAGTCAGTGAAGCGAAATGGAAGGGAAAAGGTGAGAAAGAAATCAAGAAAGGGAAGGGATATAAAATATATTGGAGTGGAGGAAAGAAGGCAGTGAATGGTGTTGCAATAATATTGAGAGAAGACTTGGTACAGTATGTTGAGAAAGTAGAGCAAACTAGTGACAGAATACTGAAAATTAGATTAGGACTTGAGAGTGGAACAAAGGACTTCATACAGATTTATGCACCCCAAACAGGGAAGGTAGATGAATGTTTAGAGGAGTTCCTAGAAGAACTGGAAAAGTGTATAGAAGACAAAGAGGTTATAATAATGGGAGATATGAATTCACATGTGGGAACAGATAGGCAGGGAAAAGAAGAGGTAATTGGCCCGTTTAGTTATGGAAATCAGGATGAAGAAGGGGACCTTTTAATAGATTTCTGTAGAAGGAATGGATTAATTGTTGGAAATACATGGTTTAGGAAGAAGAACTCTCAAAAAATAACTAGGTATGGATGGGGAGACAGAAAGACAAAGACAATGATTGATCTTATCCTGGTGGAAAAGGATAAACGAAGACAACTGGTAGATGTGACGGCTATGCCAAGAGGAGATTTTGAAGGAGACCATAAAGTTGTGATAGCCAAACTAAGGCTGGGAAAAATCATAAACCTTTCGGAAAAGAGGGAAAGAAAAATAAAGGTGTGGAAGCTAAAAGAGAGGGAGACAATGGACAAGTTCGAGAGGATTTAAAAAAGGAAGTTCCCAAAGATGAAGCAAAAGAAAAATAACAAACAATACTAACAATAACAGACAGACTACTAACTTACCATGGGTCACAGCTGAACTCCTTACACTTATAAAACAACGAGACACTCTGCATGCAAAGCTCAAAAATCCCCTTCACAGAAATAATAATGATATGAACCAAGAATACTGTAGATGCCGGAATAATGTAACAAACTTAAAAAGAAGACTAAAGTCAAATTACTACTCAGATAAATTCAGAACATATGGAAACAATTCTAATAAAACTTGGGAGACTATCAAAGAAATCATACACAACAAAAAACCAACAGTTGAGACATGCACTTCACTTGAAATAGACAACAAAATTATCACAAACAATCAAGAACTATGTGAATCATTTAACTTGTTCTTCACAAACATTGCTGGAAGTCTAGCAAAAGCTATTCCTGAACAGAAGGAAATCCTCAGTAAGGACCACAATCAGTCAAATTCTCTCTACTTATATCCGACAGATGAAGCAGAGGTCAAGTCCATCATCACAAATTTAAAGAATAAAAAGAGCTGTGGATTAGATAGGATCAAGACAAATTTCATTAAAAACAATATACAATCATTTATTAAAATCTTGGTTGAAATGATTAATGAGTCCTTAGTTACTGGCATGATACCAGATGACTTAAAAGTGGCCAAAGTAGTTCCTATATTTAAGGGTGGTGACAAAAGAAATCCAAATAATTATAGACCTGTTTCTATTTTATCGGTAGTTTCAAAAATTCTGGAAGAAGTGGTAAAAACAAGATTGCTTTCATTTCTGAACAAGAATACATTCTTTCATAATATGCAATATGGATTCAGGGAAAATTCTAGTACTGAGGCAGCAACTATTGACCTAATAACAATGCTACAAGAAACTATTGACAAAAATAATATGGCAGTTGGGTTATTTATTGATCTCACAAAAGCCTTTGATACAGTAGATCATAAAATACTGTTATCAAAATTAGAAAATGCTGGTGTCCGAGGTATAGCACTAAAATGGTTCCAAAGCTACCTTATTGGAAGAAAGCAGCATGTAGCTTTGAATAAATGCATAAGTTCAGGAAAATATATAACTCATGGAGTTCCACAAGGATCTATACTTGGACCTACATTATTCTTAATTTATATAAATGATATTGTGGAATGTAATTTGAGAGGGCATATCAAATTGTATGCAGATGATACAAATATCTTCTACACTGGGAAAGACATAATTGAAATCATACAAAATGTGCAACAAGATATAAATACTCTCTCACAATGGTTCCAGGCCAATAAATTAACAATGAACCTACAGAAGACCAATTACATGGTAATTTCAAAGCAAAGCATGAAAGAAATCACACATGACAAAATATATATAAATAATATTGAAATAAAAGAGGTTAATCAGGCAAAGTATTTAGGTCTAATCATCGACAAACACCTGACCTGGATTGAACACGTTGAACGAATTGCTAAGAAACTCTCACCTATAGTAGGGATCCTAAGGAAACTTCGGTATCTTATTCCCCTAAACCTTGTAAAACAAATCTACTATTCACTTGTACATAGCAAGCTCCAATATTTAAATGTTATTTGGGCTCACTGCAGGAAATCCACACTGAATGATTTAATGACTATTCAGAATAGGGCTATTAGAAACATATTTAACCTTCCTTACTGCACTCCAGTAAAAGATCTGTACATCAGAAGTAAAATTCTACCCCTCAGCATAAGTGCAGATCTCCGAGCAGCTATGCTAATATACAAAATTAAACACAACACAATACTCTATAGCTCTCCCTACATCTTGAACTCGGACAATCATTCTTATGGAACTAGGCATGCGAAGGACGTAGCCTTATATATCATTCACTCTTCTAAATACGGTAGAAATAGTTTCAAGTTCTCTGCATCACAGTCATATAATAAACTTCCCGATGAAGTAAAAAGTGCACCAACTTTGTCAGTATTTAAGAGGAAAACTACGAAAGTATTGTGGGAAAAATTCGATGCATCGTAATACATCAAATAAGCTTAAAAATCCTGTGCTTATCATTTTAAGAGACCTTGGTCTAAACAATCTTAGATATAGTATCAACTTTACTAATAGGCCTATGCCCTTATTCATCAATTTGTGTTACCTTCAGAATTTTCTTCCTGGTGTGTAAACACACATATTACTGTACAATTCCTCTGTACGAGCCTATGGCTCTTTGGAATTAATTGAATAAATATCATTCAAAATATAAAAAAAAAAAAAAAAAAGTGTAGAACAGGAATGGGCATGTTTTAGGAATGGTTTTGTGAAGTGTGCAGGGAAGAAAAAGGAAAGGGAGACTCCTTGGTGGAACAACAGGGTAAAGGAAGCTGTTAAAGAAAAACAAATGGCATGGAGGAAGTGGATAGGCTGTAAAAATGCAGAGAAATTACAAAAATATAGAGAAGCAAAGAAGGCATGCCAAAAAATTGTACAAGAAGAAAAACGGAAAAGTTGGGGAAGATTCACAGAAACTTTGAAGGAGGATATCCAAGGAAGTAAGAAGGTACTATATGGATTCGTGAAAAACAGTGTAAAAGGTAGGGAAAATACAAAATTTGTAAAAACTGGAGCAGGGCAGTTATTGTACCAAAGAGATGATATATTAAATAGATGGGAAGAATACTTTTCAAAGCTACTAAATGTGAAATACATTGAACTGGAAGATGAAAGGGAACAAGAAGAAACAATGGAAGAAGAAGAAGAACAAGAAAAGCAGATAACTATGCTAGAAATAGAGGAAGCCATACAGAAGATGAAGAGTGGTAAAGCAGCAGGAGTGGATGAGGTGACCACGGAAATGATAAAAGCAGCGGGACCAGTAGGGATACAGTGGCTGTATAGATTATTTAGAATAATTTGGAAGAAGAAAGAAATTCCAGAAGAATGGGGGAAAGGGTTTAATTATCCCGATTTTTAAGAAAGGCGACAAAAAGGAATGTAATAACTACAGAGGGATCACTCTTATTGCTCACGTAGCTAAGATCTTTGAGAGAGTATTGGAAGGCAGACTGAGGAGGAAGATAGAAGGAGAGTTGGAAGAAGAACAGTATGGTTTTAGGAAAGACAGATCAACATTTGACCTAATCTTTACATTAAGGCAGATGATGGAGAAAAGATATGGTGATGACATTTATTGATATTGAGAAAGCATATGACAGTGTGCCTAGACAGGTGGTTTGGGATGTATTAAGAAAAAGAAGAGTTATCAGAGCAGAAGTCCAAATGTTAAAAGCTATGTACAAAAATTGTGTCAGTAGCGTGAAGACCAGTATAGGAGAAACAGAATGGTTCAAAGTGGAAACGGGTCTCCGACAGGGAAGTGTATTGTCCCCATTATTATTCATCATAGTCATGGATGAAATCCACAAGAAGATCAAACAGAGATTGGGACAAGAAGCAACAAAGGCCATGCTGTTTGCAGATCATCATCATCATCTTGTACAGTTTCCAGCCCCAGGCTGGGTCTGTTTGGAACATAAGCCTCGCCACTTAGTTCTTTCTTCCCACCACCTCTCCGCTGTCACTCTGGTCCAGTCCTCGCCTCTCTTCTTGACACATTCCTCCACTCCTTTCAGCCATCTATCTCTTGGTCTTCCCCTTGGTCGTTTCTTCTGCATCTGCATCTCATGTATCCTCTTGGGAATCTTCTTCTCATCCATTCTCTTTAAGTGTCCATACCACCTCAGTCTTGATGTCTCAATCCTACCTTGCAAGGGCTCCTCTTTCACCATTTCCCTGACCTTTTCATTCCTCACCCTGTCTCTTCTTGTTACTCCGATCCTACTTCGCAGGAACTTCATTTCACCTGCCTGTATTCTGCTTATGTCTCTTTTCTTCATTGTCCATGTTTCTGAAGCATAGGTCAGTATCGGGATATAGTAGCTTCTGTATAACACTTCCTTGCTTTTTTGTGGGACATCTTTATTCCACACTAAGCTCCTAATGCTTCTCAGAAATGCTTCTGCCTGTCTGCCATGTTCCGTAATCTCTTTGTCATTTCTCCCATTTTCCTCCACTATACTTCCCAAGTACTTGAGACTTTCCACCTTCTTCAGCTGTCCACCTCCAAGTGTTATCCCACTCATTGGTCTGTCCTTTTTCCTGGTCGTTAACAGGATCTCACATTTACTAATGTTGAACTTCCATCCGTACTCTCCCACTGTTTCTTCCCAAGCCTTCAGTTGCTCCTGAATTTCCTCCTCCTTGTTTTCCCAGACCATGAGATCATCTGCAAACACCATTGCTTTCATCTTATCTTCTCCTATCTTTCCTGCTATCCGTGTCATTACCTCGTCCATTACCACAATAAAGAGAAGGGGTGACAGCGCACTACCCTGTTTCAGGCCACTCATTTGTCTGAACCAGTCTGTTCTTTCCCCTCCAACTTTCACACAACTCACACTTCCACAATACATCTCCTTCACTCTGCCTACAGTCTCTTTTTCCACTCCCATGTTTTCCATTGCTTTCCAAACCTTCTCCCTACACACACTATCATAGGCCTTTTCGATGTCCAGGAAGGCCATCAACAGATCCTCTCCAAATTCGTAGTGGTGTTCCTGGAGCTGTCTCACTGAAAATATGAGATCCACTGTTGATCTCCCAGGTCTGAATCCATACTGCTCCTCTCTCAATTTTCTCCCCACTTTGGCTCGTATTCTACTTTCTAATATCTTTTCATATATCTTGGCACAGTGAGGTATGAGTGTGACTCCCCTGTAATTTCTGCACTCCTTTCTGCTTCCTTTCTTAAATATTGGGACAATTGATCCTTTCTTCCAATCTTCTGGGGTCTTTTTCTCCTTCCATATCACCCTCATCACACGGTACAGCCACTGTTTCCCAACCTCCCCTGCTGCCTTCACCATTTCAACACTCACTTCATCCACACCTGGTGCCCTTCCTCCTTTCATCTTGTCTATAGCCATCTCCAGTTCTCTCCAAGTTAGGTCTTTTTCCATTCCTGTGTTGTCTTCTCCATCTTCCAATACCTTGTCTTCCTCCCTATGACCATTTGGATTCAGCAAATCCTCAAAGTACTCTTTCCACACTGTCTTGAGTGTCTCTTTGTTGTGTACCTCATTTCCGTTTTTGTCCATCATTACCACATCCTCTCACAGACCTCTTCTCTTACTTTTGACCATCCCATAAAGTACTTTCTTATTTCCTCTGCTGTCTTCCTCCATCATCTCTGTCCACTTTACCATCCACTTCTTCCTCTCCTCTGCGACAATCTTGTTTGCTTCTTTCTTCTTTATCTTATAATCTTCCCTTGCCAGATCAGTTCTTTCCTGGAACCACACTCTGAAAGCCTTGTTCTTCCTTCCCACAGCTTCTTTTACTCTCTCATTCCACCATGGTGTCTCTTTACACCGCTTTCTGTTGCTTGTTCTCCCACATACTGCCACTGCAGCTTCCACCACTGTGTTTTTTAATTGCTTCCATTCCTCTTCCCCTGTTTTAGGATTGTCTGTTGGCATCCTTTCCCTTATTATCTTCTGGAATTCTTCCTTGACTTCCTTTTCCTTGAGTTTCCATACTTTGATTCTCCTTTCCTGGTACTCTGTCCTCTTGCTATCCTTAACAACTCCCAAGTTCATTACAAGTATTCTGTGGTCGCTATCTAAGGCCTCTGATGGTATTACCTTTATATCTCTGACACTTCTCTTCATTTCCCAGTCGTACAGCATGTAATCTACCAAAGATTTCTTTGTTAAATCTCTGCTGTACCACGTTACCTTGTGGCTTTCTTTCTTCCGGAACCAGGAGTTGCCTACCACTAAACCGTTTCTCTTGCAAAAATCCAGCAACTTTCTCCCTTCTTCATTCCTGCTACCCCATCCTTCTGCTCCCAATACATTTTCATATCCTTGCCTTTCACTTCCTACATGTGCATTCAAATCTCCCATGACAATGATGCTCTGAACATTCAACTGCTGTTGTAGCTCCTCCTCAAAGTCTTCCTTCTCTTGAGCTGTACATCCAACTTGAGGGGCATATACCTGGACTATCTCCAGGCTTCTTCCCTTTACAGTTACCGTACTCTGATCTTCATGATCCTGTCACTTATTCCCTTTACCTCTTCCTTCATTCCATCTCTCACAACTACTCCTACTCCGCTGCTCCTTCCTTCACTGTTCCCACTCCAGTACAACTGGTACCCTTTCCTCAGTTCTCTGCGACCTTCTCCTTTCCATCTTGTTTCTGCCAAGCCCAGTACATCCAGTTTTCTTCTCTCCATCACATCTACAATCTCCTCCACTTTTCCTGTCAGTGTCTGTATGTTTAATGTCCCAACTCGTAGTCCATTAGCATATCCGGGTCGTCGTCGTTTGCATCCGTCCTTTCCGAGGCCTGTTCCTGGCTTGAAAGCAAATATGATATCCACTACTGGCTTGCTAGGCCTATCGTAGCTTCACCAGAGCCCCGTCAGCCGTCACTTTTCAGGGTTCCCATAGAGCCTTCACAGCTACCGTAGTGGTCCCGGGGCACACAAAGTCCCCACTGTACTTCACCCCTACAGGCAATCCCCTACTTCATGCTGTTGCCCGTCTCCCACCACGTGGAGGAGGGGTTGGACTTGTGGGAGACTGTTTGCAGATGATATAGTTATATGGGGTGAGGATGAAAAGGATGTACAAAAACAACTAGATGTATGGAACCAAGAGATAGAGAAATTTGGGATGAAAGTAAGCACAGAGAAGAGCAAGACAATGGTAATGTCAAGAGGAAGGAAGAGGAAAGATAGAATTGAATGGCAAAATTCTAGAAGTCGTTAAAAGTTTCAAGTATTTGGGAAGTGTGATCACAGAAGATGGAAAGATAACTGAGGAAATTGGAAAGAGAATACAACAAGCGAACAGTTTTTACCAGAGTGTAAGGGGTATTGTGTGGAACAGAGATGTCCCAAAGAAATGCAAAAAAGTATTATATTCAACCTACTACAGACCCATACTAACATACGCAGCTGGAGCGTGGACTACTACAAAAAGAGAGGAGATTAGAATACAAGCCGCAGAGATGAAATTCCTATGAGGTATTGAGGGCAAGACCAGAAGAGATAGAGTTAGAAATGAAGAGATTAGAGAAAGGACAGGAATATTGAAGCTGCAGGACAGGATAGAAACAACAAAGTTAAAGTGGTATGGACATATGATGAGAATGGGAGAGGAGAGAGTACCAAAGATGACTTTCTGTGAAAAGATGACAGGGAAGAGGCCACGAGGTAGGCCCCGGAAGAGATGGGCAGATACAGTGTGGGAGTGTGTAGAAAAGAAGGGAGGAAAACCCGAAGATGTACTAAAATCAGGAGAGGAGTGGTGGAGAGACAGGCAACGATGGAGGTCCTTAATTCACAACCCGACCCAGGAAGCTGGAAACGGGAAATGAAGATGATGATGACAGAGACACTGTTTAGAACAGCTGATCATGCTACTGATCGCCATTGTTCTTGGAGGACGAGGCACTTGAAGAAGAAGAAGAAGTAAGTTTTCACTTTAATTACTAATATGTAATAAGAAAAGGAGCATTTTAAAACTCCGCACAGGTTTGATTCTACACCAAATTGTAGTACAGTAGATTATTCCTAAACAGTTGTAACTCTTAACTCAGAATTATATATAGAATTTAACACTCTTCTGGGGGTAGATTAAGGTACCGTACAATTACATTTTGTAATTTTCTAAATTGAGGAACATCTTTTACCAAATGATCGGTTTCTGGCAATACTTTCGCTCTGTCATATTTGGCTCTGAAGTGTTTTTCTGCCTCATTTCTCTTGACAGTTAAAAGTTGGTAACATGAGATAACTTATCATCTGCAGCGCTGTAGACAAATAGACATCCTTACCCTGCCAAGCCTCGGACAGGTTTGTGAGTTATAGACAAAATTAGCTACAATAAACTGAAACTAACAGGCCCTGTATATGACCACAATGTTGCACAGCAACAACTTTAGGATATCTGATACACAGTGCTTGATTTGTAAGAAAAGAGGTTCCGGTACTGTGGGCTACCGGGTGGTGGTGGATGGGGGGCTTTATGGAATATTGAAATATAGAGTTCTAAAAACGATATTTTTATGCTTTTCTGAACACCTTTCCACTGGAAAAAATACTGTAGCAATCTAATTTTGATTGCAATTTTAAATTAAATTGTGACTGCTGTAGCAACATTATAGCCGTTGGCCTATGTTAACTACTGTCGGGGAAATAAGTATAGATACTCGAGTTTAGAGGTCAATAAAACCTTTACACTTAGTCTTACATAAGAACAACCTACACCAAAATTTTCCTTGTTTTATTTGTCGTTTAACGATATAGTGTAAATATTTGCATTGTATCTCGTTAAAATTGTATAGCAGATTGACTAAAAAAAGTACCGGTTTTTCTTACCAAGTTCACGGAGCGCTCACTTAGAAGGATCATTACATTAAAAGTATTGATCGGATCGTAACGAAACTCTAATACGTCTTAAAGGAACTTATTGTTAACGCGTATATGAAGTTTTAATCTGATCTGACGTTTCTTAAAATAGTTGTGAATTTTGTAAAACAACTTTTTCTCGGGCCTGGGTGGTCATAGCAGTATGAAATATGGCTTGTTATGAGGCTCATAGCAATGCAAGGCTTAACGTAAAACTACATTTTATCTACTTGTGATTATCGATTTTATATGGATTGATATTTAATCGGACCATTGTGGGCGGCGATAGTACCGCATTAGCCTGGCAATGTTGCCAGTTGACTACCGTATTTCGAACTCGCTGCGCGCTCGTTCCTACGCACACCAAACTCTGACCTTTGTTCTTCGTTGAGTCATTAGCAACAAGCAGCAACTATCACTGTCTGTATTACCTACATCGATAAAGATGCCAGCTAAACCGCAGTTAACGGAGGGAGAATTTGCCATGATTATAAGTGCAATATGCTTTTTAGAAGCGAGAGAGAAAGTAATAATGATAAGAGGGTTTAGCAAAAACTATCCAAGGTCGATAGCCATGGTGAAGAGATGTGCCGCTGCAATGAACCCAGAATCCAAAAGTATGAAAGTATGACGAAAGCACAGCTAATTGTTCACGCCAAACCTCACTTCAGGGCACCTAAAAAGAAGCTGGAACAGATAATCAAGAATGTTCGTCCTGACGTCGAACTCGTCTGGCTGCCAGTTGCTTATTGTGAGCTCAACCCCATAGAGGTGGTTTGGTCCTACGTGAAAAATAAAATACCTAAAGTGAATATGAGTAACCAGGCGGAGAGAGGAAGATCAATGGAGGTGATGGTGAGATCTCTGTAAAGAAGCCTTGAGGTCCGTAACACCGGAGCTATGGAAAAAATGCATCGAACACACCAAAAAAATAGAGAAACATTACTGGGAAAAGGATGGGCTAACAGAAGACGTCCCCGTTGTTGAGCCACTTGTTATAAACTTAAATGACAGTACATCTGATTCATCGGGCAGTGATTTTTCAGACGGTTAATAAGGGAGCAGTTTTATAATCTTATAATCTCAAAGTGTAAATTAATTAAAACAATAAATCTTATAATAATAGCTTTTCAGCTGTCACACCATTTTGAAACCTGCCAATGGAGGTCCAAAGCCCTCATTAAAAAAGGTGTTCGGAAATGTTTTATTCTTGCGGAAATGAAATAAGACACGTTTCTATAACTTGTAGGTAAAATTAGCAGAGGATATTAGCGCTGTACATAAGGATATAAAGAAGAATTAAATAGTTAAGTTAAATAGACGTGAATGATAGTGAATTTTATTTTTTATTTACCGTATTTTTTCTTAGTCGTATTACCCTCCAGGGTTGGCTATTCTCTCGGACTCAGCGATGGATCCCGCATTTACCGCCTCCATTTTGAAACTTCGGGATCAGGGATACAACTGGGGTGTGTAACCAGCACCTCGCCCAGGTGGCCTCACCTGCAAAGCGAACAGGGACCTTATGAGGGATGGGAAGATTGGGAGGGATAGGCAAGGAAGAGGGAATGAGGCGGCCGTGGTCTTACGTTAGGTATCATCCCGGCATCTGCCTGGAGTCGAAGTGGGAAACCACGGAAACCACTTCGAGGATGGCTGAGGTGGGAATCGAACCCCCCTCTACTCATTTGGACTACCCGAGGCTGAGTAGACCCCGTTCCAATCCTCATACAACTTTTCAAATTTCGTGGCAGAGCCGGGAATCGAACCACGGACCTCCGGGGTGGCAGCTAAGCACGCTGACCACTACACCACGGAGGCGAATATAATAATATTTGTATTATAATTCGTCGATTTCACGTATGGTTTTTAATTTATTTTAATTAATGTCATTTTTCAAGTCCTCGTACTGCAGCTCCTTCACCAAGATTTGACTCGTATAAAATAATATCTTCCTTGTCCCGTGAGCGACCCATGGTTTATCCCATAGACATTCACTTTATCTTTCCGTTTCTTTTATATACCGGTATTGCCACCACAGAATTTCAACTACCATAATATAGTTAAGTGAACAAGGAACTGTCCTTCATCCATTTTGCTGAACTATGATAAAATATTTGATGTAGTGTAATGGTGTGATAATTGCTTTGTATAACTTTGATAAAAGTTCAGTTTTATAAAATATTTGATAAACTTTATTTGACAAATTTCTTTGGTAGTGTAATACCGGCCTAACACAAATTACAAAACAACATAAATTCACAGACCTTACGGCTTGGAACGCGCGCGTATTATGTTTCACAGGGCAACGTCGCACGAGTTTCCTCGACCGAGCGCATTGTTCCCGTCGCTTACTACGATACATTCTTCTCACATAACCACCTGATTAAATATCAATCAATATAAAAGCAATTGTCAAAAGTAGATAAAATGTAGTTTTTCGTTAAGCCTTGCATTGCTATGAGCCTCATAACAAGCCATATTCCATACTGCTATGACCACCCAGGCCCGAGAAAAAGTTGTTTTACAAAAGTAACAACAACTATTTAAAGAAACGTCAGATCAGATTAAAACTTCATATACGCGTTAACAATAAGTTCCTTTAAGACGTATTAGAGTTTCGTTACGATCCGATCAATACTGTTAACGTAATGATCCTTCTAAGTGAGCGCTCCGTGAACTTGGTAAGAAAAAACGGTACTTTTTTGTTCAATCTGCTAAAAAAAATTAACGAGATACAATGCAAATATTTACTCTATATCGTTAAACGACAAATAAAACAAGGAAAATTTTGGTGTAGATTGTTCTTATGTGAGACTAAGGGTAAAGGTTTTATTGACCTTTAAACTCGAGTATCTATACTTATTTCCCCGACAGTAGGCTACCATTCAAACAATGTACATTATTTCAATTTCATTTTTTTACGTAATTTAAAAAATTAAATAGCCTACATTTGGTTTGAAAATACGCACATGTTTACCAACAATCTTTTATTTCTTGTTTTTATAATTTTGTCTTTACAGTTTTCTGAAATAATTATTTATCATAAAATGTACGAGCAATTAACTAGAAAGGTATGTGCAAACGAGGTTCGTGAAGACCCTGAGGTGGTAATGATTCATGTAGGGACCAATTGCTTGAACAGTTCTCCAACACCAACTCACATTATGAATGACGTGGACAAGCTCGTGGACGAAGTGAAAAGTGCCTTTCCGAGTGCAAAAGTGTGTATTAGTGGTGTATTGCAAAGACGTGACATAGACCCACGATACATTAATGCAGTGAATTCAACACTGGATTGGTGGTGTGGTGAAAAAAACATTATGTTTTTAGAAGGGAACTCTTGGTTACAAGACAGGGACCTTGCTTATGATGGTCTCCACCTCAATAGAAGAGGAACAATGAAATTTGGAAAACTTTTAAACAGAGTTGCCAAGTTTTTACTCTCGGAAAACTAATTGCTGGAACGAGTGATGACATTTTATTGTTTAGAGAGAAGAAAGCGCTGACTACAAGTGGACACCTAGGTGAAGTACAGTGCAGTGAACATAAGTACAACTGTTTGGATGATTTCATGCAACAGGACTCTAATATAAGTGCATGCATAAACTCATTAGAATTAGGTGGAGAGGTTAGGTGTTTGTACATTAATAGCAGAAGTATTCGGAATAAGCTTGATGACATTGAAATTCTCGTGCAGATGATAGGTCAGATAGATGTATTGGTAGTTACAGAAACCTGGGTGAAAAGTAATGAGGCAGATTTTTATAACTTCAACAATTTCACAAGCGTGTTTGCTCATAGAGATGACAAAGTTGGTGGGGGTCTGGGTATTTATGTATCACACAAATGGAAAGTGAACGTTAAAAGAAAGTGTGAAATGAATCATAGTTTGATGTGGATTGAGGTATTCAGAGATGATGTTAAAAGTAATAGGCCAACATACAAAAGCATTGACATTATTGCAGCATATAACCCCAATAGAAGCAATGCCATACCCTTCTTAAATTCATTTGAAAGTTTTCTTAGCCAGATAAACAATAAATTATGCATCTTCCTCGGAGATACCAACATTGATATCCTAGCTGATGATCAATTAAGAAGGAAATATCTGAATTTAATAGCATGCTATGGTTTTAAACAATGCAACACTAAATATGCTACACGACTTTGTGACACTGCAGCTACCTTAATAGACCACGTGTCACTAAACAATTCAGAATTAAGTTATAAAATATCAAATGTCAGCAATGATATTAGTGATCACAGTATATTAATTCTTGATATTTCCAAGACCAATTATAGCACGTACACTCTGTCACATAAGCCGACAAAATCAACAACACACGAGGACTCTTGGGATAGGCAACACACTCCTGAAACTAATATATCTATAAATGCAGATTCCCATAATGATGCAGATAGTACTGTTAACTCTCTATATAACTCTTTCATCAAACAATTGAATCTAAGGAACAGGCATAGCCAAAGAAAAATAACAAACAATTCTAACAATAACAGACAGACTACTAACTTACCATGGGTCACAGCTGAACTCCTTACACTTATAAAACAACGAGACACTCTGCATGCAAAGCTCAAAAATCCCCTTCACAGAAATAATAATGATATGAACCAAGAATACTGTAGATGCCGGAATAATGTAACAAACTTAAAAAGAAGACTAAAGTCAAATTACTACTCAGATAAATTCAGAACATATGGAAACAATTCTAATAAAACTTGGGAGACTATCAAAGAAATCATACACAACAAAAAACCAACAGTTGAGACATGCACTTCACTTGAAATAGACAACAAAATTATCACAGACAATCAAGAACTATGTGAATCATTTAACTTGTTCTTCACAAACATTGCTGGAAGTCTAGCAAAAGCTATTCCTGAACAGAAGGAAATCCTCAGTAAGGACCACAATCAGTCAAATTCTCTCTACTTATATCCGACAGATGAAGCAGAGGTCAAGTCCATCATCACAAATTTAAAGAATAAAAAGAGCTGTGGATTAGATAGGATCAAGACAAATTTCATTAAAAACAATATACAATCATTTATTAAAATCTTGGTTGAAATGATTAATGAGTCCTTAGTTACTGGCATGATACCAGATGACTTAAAAGTGGCCAAAGTAGTTCCTATATTTAAGGGTTGTGACAAAAGAAATCCAAATAATTATAGACCTGTTTCTATTTTATCGGTAGTTTCAAAAATTCTGGAAGAAGTGGTAAAAACAAGATTGCTTTCATTTCTGAACAAGAATACATTCTTTCATAATATGCAATATGGATTCAGGGAAAATTCTAGTACTGAGGCAGCAACTATTGACCTAATAACAATGCTACAAGAAACTATTGACAAAAATAATATGGCAGTTGGGTTATTTATTGATCTCACAAAAGCCTTTGATACAGTAGATCATAAAATACTGTTATCAAAATTAGAAAATGCTGGTGTCCGAGGTATAGCACTAAAATGGTTCCAAAGCTACCTTATTGGAAGAAAGCAGCATGTAGCTTTGAATAAATGCATAAGTTCAGGAAAATATATAACTCATGGAGTTCCACAAGGATCTATACTTGGACCTACATTATTCTTAATTTATATAAATGATATTGTGGAATGTAATTTGAGAGGGCATATCAAATTGTATGCAGATGATACAAATATCTTCTACACTGGGAAAGACATAATTGAAATCATACAAAATGTGCAACAAGATATAAATACTCTCTCACAATGGTTCCAGGCCAATAAATTAACAATGAACCTACAGAAGACCAATTACATGGTAATTTCAAAGCAAAGCATGAAAGAAATCACACATGACAAAATATATATAAATAATATTGAAATAAAAGAGGTTAATCAGGCAAAGTATTTAGGTCTAATCATCGACAAACACCTGACCTGGATTGAACACGTTGAACGAATTGCTAAGAAACTCTCACCTATAGTAGGGATCCTAAGGAAACTTCGGTATCTTATTCCCCTAAACCTTGTAAAACAAATCTACTATTCACTTGTACATAGCAAGCTCCAATATTTAAATGTTATTTGGGCTCACTGCAGGAAATCCACACTGAATGATTTAATGACTATTCAGAATAGGGCTATTAGAAACATATTTAACCTTCCTTACTGCACTCCAGTAAAAGATCTGTACATCAGAAGTAAAATTCTACCCCTCAGCATAAGTGCAGATCTCCGAGCAGCTATGCTAATATACAAAATTAAACACAACACAATACTCTATAGCTCTCCCTACATCTTGAACTCGGACAATCATTCTTATGGAACTAGGCATGCGAAGGACGTAGCCTTATATATCATTCACTCTTCTAAATACGGTAGAAATAGTTTCAAGTTCTCTGCATCACAGTTATATAATAAACTTCCCGATGAAGTAAAAAGTGCACCAACTTTGTCAGTATTTAAGAGGAAAACTACGAAAGTATTGTGGGAAAAATTCGATGCATCGTAATACATCAAATAAGCTCAAAAATCCTGTGCTTATCATTTTAAGAGACCTTGGTCTAAACAATCTTAGATATAGTATCAACTTTACTAATAGGCCTATGCCCTTATTCATCAATTTGTGTTACCTTCAGAATTTTCTTCCTGGTGTGTAAACACACATATTACTGTACAATTCCTCTGTACGAGCCTATGGCTCTTTGGAATTAATTGAATAAATATCTTTGGAATTAAAAAAAAAAAAAAAAAAAAGAATGATTGCTGGGAGCAAGGGCAGGCTAAGTTAGAGGGCTGTTCGTAAGAGCTGACTCATGTGAAGAGAATGGGCAAGGAGAAGGAGTAGGCTGTAGAGGTAGACCTAAGAGGCGATGGTTAGATTCACTGTTGAACAATTTCAAAGTGAATGCTGTAGTAGAAGAGGCGACTTGTTCACAAACAGAGGCTTGCAGACTAGACTGGATGCTGAAAGGGAAAATAGTCTCTGAAAATGTATGTATTTCCCTATTAGTATCATATAGACCTCATGTGAATGAACGTTGCTGCGCTCTGACGGCAAGCTGCTCAATTATTCTGCAGGACTTGTGTGTAAGTGGAGCAACGTGATTACATGTTGCAGAAAGATTTCAAGTCAAAATGGTTATAGTTCTCCAGAGAGTAGAGCAAATTGTTCTGTGGTTGAATGTAACTAGGCTACATATACAAAAATATCCACCTGGAACATAATTCTTCGTATTCAGAAACAAAAAAACAGTACATTCATAGAAGAGACGCCTCCTTAATTGGACGGCGTTATGCATTAAACAGCTATCCACCAAAAGCTGATATTGAGAAAAACGTGATTGAAAGTTTTGACATTTAAACTATCAGAAATTCTCTCCTGTTAGCCAAGTTTGAGTTTTAAAAGCAAACAAACCCTTACCTATATGCATTGTTGATAGTTATTGCATTTAAATTACAAAAATACAGCAAACAATTGATTTATTAGCAATTGACACTTAGCTGCTTTATGTTATCTGTGAGTTTAGTTACGCATAAAACTGCTAAGCGCCATTTTTGGTGAATAGCTTGTTGTTACGTTATTCTATCGAACACGATAGTTATGCGTAAACCGTCTAACCACCTTTTTTAGTCTTTTAGCCCTCTATACATTTTTATTTTAATGCCAGTTTCTGGAGACTTTGATGCATACAATGAGTACTCCTTACCTTACCCTGTGGCACTACAGTCCATGAAGGACCTTGGCCTGCTCCACCACAGTCTTCCAGCTTTTTCTATCCCGTGCACGCCTCCTCCATGCTCTGACACGTAGCATCCTGCGATCCTCCTCGACATCGTCCAGCCAGCGATTTTTCGGTCGCCTCCGTCCTCGCTTTCCAGTTGGCCGCCCATGGAAGACCTGATACACCATCCTTAGCTCCGGCATTCGCTCGACATGTCCAAGCCACCGAATCCGGGAACTCTTGACCTTTGTGACGAAAGTAGGGCCCCATACAGATCATAGATCTCCTTGTTGGTGCGGAGACGCCACACTCCACGATCACACACAGGCCCATAGATCTTACGGAGTACCTTCCTCTCCCACCTGTTCAACAAATCCTCATTCCTCCTAGTCAACACCCATGTCTCACACCCATAGGTGACAACAGGTCGGACGACTGTCTTATAGATAGTTTTCTTACAACTGCGTGATAACGTTCTTGATCGCAGCAGATGGGAGAGACTGAAGTAGCTTCGGTTCCCGGAGCGCAGTCTCTCATTGATTTCCTCAACACAGTCAGATCCCTCGGTGATAGTCGATCCAAGGTATTTGAAAGTGCTGGTCTTAGCGAAAGTCTTATTATTACCAATAACAAGCTCCTGGGGTACCTCACCCTGCCTCACGGTGGTCATATACTTTGTCTTCGTGCTATTCACCCTCAGCCCAGCTCCAGAAGCCATCTGGTCTAATTCAACAAATGCCCTCTTCACATCTCCTGTTGTCCTTCCCAGCAAAGCAACATCATCCGCATATGCAAGACATTGGATTGGCCTATTGTACAATGAGTACTCATGTGTCCTTAATTGCAATTTTATTCTCAATAGTCTAATAAAAACACAGATACATTTGAATATCAGAATAAAACTTAAAGCAATAATTATACTAAATGAACTAATGCTATAAACATTGGTGTTACATTCTACTTTATGATGTAAATATTTTTCACACAATAGGAAATTGACACAGTCTTAGGTTTCATCTTGTATCGAGAAATCGAGTTGACTACCAAAACCGTCGATGTCGTCAAAACTGTTTCCATCTGAATGATGGCCTTCGTAGAACTCCTTGGCATCGGATGGTATCAGATGCATGACACTTTTGAGATCCTGTAATTTTGGCTCTGATATAGCTTCTCCGTTTGGCCATAGAGCATTAAGGCAAAAACGGAGGTTATTCTGGTCGCATTGGCGTGCGCTATTTCTCCTCTTCAAATTGATTACTTGGCCGTCTTTGTCATTGAAAGTACGTTTTAAAGTCAACAGCCATGGGCTTTCCTTACTAATTTCAATTTCCCGTGTTGTTAGCCAGCTTACTCCATTGCCATTGGTATCTTTCTTCCTATTTATCATTTGTTTCTCAATGGATGCCGTGCCCACAATATCTTCTCTTTTCATTTCTTTCACGACCAGCTTGTTCTTCTTTCGGCAAGTTCTCATTACTTCCTTGTAATCTTCTGGTCCATATAGTCTTTGATGAAACTTCAAGGCACTTTCAATATCTCCGAAATCATCATCATTGGGCAAATAGCTGTGCCCGGAAACCAGAAATCACATTTTTATGGTCTTTAGAGTTGGATGTGACTCCATGACACACTTCAGCATTAGGACCATTTTTATGTTCCGATTCTTCCCTCCGTAGGAATCGGACCAAAGCACAAGTTGTTCCGTGCCTTTTTCTAAATTTTCAGTGATGTAATTTCTTAGACAAGAGCCCACTTCTTGGGCTCCACGCCCAGCTTGGCCCTCGGGCCACAGGTAGCAGAAGCCTTTGTTCGATGAAGCGTCATGAATTCCACAGTTATACAGCCATAACTGACGTTTGTAGAATATTATGTTTGTTGGAATTCTCGGCAGGGGCAGTGTCCTCTGCATATCAAAGCTAAGCACCGACAATCCATTAATTTCGGTTTCTTTTTGAAAGTCACTCTTCATTGTACTTCGAGCATTTTCTGCATCCTCCTGATGAGCAAGCAACTTTATCTTTAGCACATCAGTGTCACCATTTTTATTGTTTATTTGAACATTTGTAGAGTCACAAAAGTTGCATGTGTCTTTCTTAAGCAGTTTTCGTCGTAGGTTGAATCTGGAGTAAAATATTTTCTTATAGCGTGAGAGGAAGGAAAAGGAACGAAGCTTGTAGTTTAACGTGACCGTTAATCTTGAGATCATGAGCCACGGAACCTCCTTTTTACGTGGAATCCAAACCACAGGACATGGAATTTCACTTCGAAAATCTCACATGCATTGACTGGGAATCGAACCCGGACCGCCTTGGTGAGAGGCATACAGCTAGACCGCTGAGCCACCACGCCCCCTAGCGTGAGAGGGAAACTGGCTGAGAATATTCCTTTATGTATAAGTCATACATAACTGGAAGTGTGACATGTGACGGGAGAAAGAGAGTGCCTCTTTCTGATCTGCAATAATGTAACTTGTACTTAGGAAATGTATTAATGTGCTTGATAATTTCAGCCATCTTACTATCAGTTATTCTGTTATAACCTCCTGATTTACCTGTGTTATCCTTAATAATTCCTTGTAGTTCGTTGGCATTCTTAGATAGTTGTTAATGCGATCCTCTGATATTCTTAGGGTCTGGACAAAGCACATTTTACAGACTGATTCTTCTGCCAGAGTGTAACTTCTCGTCAAAGCTCTTCTACCAGACAACCCAGACAAAGTGTGAGAGACAATGACATGTCGCTTGGCTGTTTCTTGCAGAACTCAATATAGCGTTTCGAAGGATAGCTTCATAGTATCGCCTCATAGCCGATTAATGCAAAACTCTTAACCTAAGATAAAGGGAATGGCGCTTAGACTTTTCCATAAAATTAACGGTTAATATTAAGAAAAATGGCATACTTATGTAAAAAGAATGTAGTTCCAGACCCTACACACTAGATGGTGCTAATAACTCAATTTCCAAAAATTGGCGCTTAGCCGCTTAATGCATAACGCCGTCCAATTGTGGTATGTTTAGTCGGCATTTTTATAAATACAACACCGACAAGAGGTCCTGACAGACCCAGGCACTGTCTTATAAGAAGTCAAACTAAACAGATCAACGTGAACGAGGGGAGGGTAGCAGATTACCTGCGCGAAGAAAGGTCGAAATGAAAGATGACAGCACAAGTGGAAGTAATGCCATGCTCACCTGGAGACCCATAGTCACCAACCCACGTCCTACTATTTGCGAGCCGCTGGGGAAGGAAGATTCACTGTTTCATGAAAATGAGGGATGTGAAGGAAGTGTGTTTAAATATGGATTATTATGTAACGCGTGTATATCGACAGATATCATGACCATAAATAGTGATAAGACAGGGGTGAGCTTGATGTCACCACCATAGCTAACATTGCACGTGTTGTCATCAATCACAACATGAATAAGGGCAGCCAATCACCATAGGAGTGAGACAGTCCTGACCTAGCAATATTCTGTCCGGGTTGCAGTAGCATCATGGTTGTTCTTTTAGAAATCCAGCTCCCCTACGCAGTATTGGGGCAATAATCAACTCCTGAAGTGCCCTGCTCATTATTTGTGCCCATGTACTTGCGTCTGTGTAGAAATTGTTTAAAAGCCTATGTTACTAGGAATCATCCCGGCATTTTCCTGGGGAAACAAAGAAAGGCAACTTGGCCTATAGGATACCTGAGTTGGGAATTGAACCATCCTCCTCTCAGATTTATTTTTTATTTTATTATTTCAGTCAAACGGCCATACATGTAGACTCACAAGGTTGAGCGTACCGTGTTCTAACCCTCGGACCCTCTCGTTTACAATATTCCATGGCAACGTTCTTAGGTTTTTTCCATTTGTTGCAGGAAGAAAGACTTCAAATAATCTCTTCCATAATGTGTTTAAAACATTTTGAAACCTGCAAAGGATTACATTTTGAAAGACAAGGTTTACATCCACTCTCAGGGGATTGAGATTTCTTATTGCAATTAATCTGTTAAATAAATATTTTAAAACATGGGAAAGAGAAAAGTAAAGTAAAGTTGTACGTTCATAATACTATTCTAAATTAATACATATGATTAACAGTGCAAAAAGTAAGGCACTGCGACAAATTTAACAGCATGAGATGGTTGACTAATGCTACTTTCTCACAAACTGTATAATTATGTCTTCTCCCAACTTTTATTCACAATGAGCTTTCCGCCTTTCTTAAGCTGAGAAGCTGTGAAATACGATGTATCCCTCCGAATATTCCCTAAACCCTGACAAATTTCCATGGATGACGACATTTCACCATTAGATAACTTATTTTACAGTCCTACTCGGTTCTCCAGCACGAGCCATCACACACACTACTGAGTGAGCGAGTTGCCGCTAGGGGTGCCAGCAGCTAAAATATTGCCATTCGCACGAGGTCTATACAGTAGATGCCACGTAAATACCACTTGAAAAGTTGTTCCTAACTTCCTTACTGCCACTACCATCTTGGAATAATATTGTTATTTGTTATGTCCCTTTTAACTACTGCGGCTTTTAGAGACGCCGCAATGATGGTCTTTTGCCCCGAAGGGTATTTTTAACATGCCAGTAAATTTGTATAGCCCACCTTCAAATGCCAACTGACTATGCCAGGATTTGATCCTGCAAGCTTGGGAACAGCAGGCGAGAACATTTCTTAGTTATTGAGGGTTTAAGGGGCGGAACAGCGAGGTCATCTGCCCTGTCGAGAGCATTACCGCTGCGCCGTCCAGCCAGTTATCTTAGAAGTTGTTCCTGTACCACTTCTACGGTAAGAGTTATTTTGTCTTTACTGCTGCCTAAAGCCTTGAGTACCACTTTATTGCTCCTTTGACCTTAGCCTTATGTTTTTGGCATGGGGCCTATAAAATCAATATTAATTTTGTTCTTCGTGTATTAACCAATTGTTAATTATTTATTACATGGAGGAAATAATAAATACTTTTCATGCCAATACGGACTTAAGAATGATTTTGTCATTCAGTCATTTCTCTTGAACTCCTCTCATGAGCCTATGAAGTTGCATCAGCAAAGCCATCTGACTACGTAGAAACGGAGTAAAGGTAAATTTACCTTTACTTTTACTTTTAGACCCTTGGACAGCTTGGGTTTGAATCCCGGTGACGTTTGCTCCAGCTGGCCGCAACCGACGCAACCGAAATTTCTTTCCTTTCCTCTTATCAAAATTTGTATTGGCGGCATTGCGAGGCTTCCAAAGCCGTCAACACAAATTAACGAAAATCATTACTGTGCTGCAAACTTGTATGAATTACTTTCCTACCAAATAGAAATATTTAAAGTTGTCCTCAATTGGAGTTTAATGTTAGCTAAAAATTTTAGTTTATAGACTGAATTATTTTTACCCAGGTATATTTTACAGAAAGTATATCTGGTGATAAAGTCCCCAGGTTGGCAGCATTGCTGATCTCTTTTTCTCTTTATTCGTTACCACATATGAAATATATTGAAGTCCTTTTTACTGATATCCTCTCACTGTGTTGGATCTCTTCTGATAATTTACGAAGGTGAGATTTGGCGCTCTCCAATTTTATCGAACAATAGGTAAGCACTTCCTATTTTCGTAGTTAATTCGGTGAGATGTAACACGGATCCTTGCGACTGTGTTTGTAACCTATTAAGTTTAATTTGCCGGCTGTGTTTATCTTAATAATTTGACCTTGAACTGAGGTTATCATCGTAGTATGAATTTGCATTTCAATTTCATTTTCAACGTTCGTAGGTTTATGTCTTGTCTTGCAGAGATGGCTGAAATAACGCAGGTGTCTAGTAATCGGTGCTTTGGAGGTTATCAAAAAGTCTTCTCCCACCACAGGTGAGCATCGTCTAAAACTTTTCTGCTTCTCATCGTAATAAAGAATGAATTGTTTTAAATGCCTCATCCTTGTGTTCCAGCAAAGAACTGGACTGTAAGATGAACTTTGCTGTGTACCTGCCGCCCCAGGCCGAGGAAGGGAAGGTCCCTGTCGTGTATTGGTTGTCGGGCTTGACATGTACCGAACAGAACTTCATTCAGAAGGCCGGTGCCCAACGCTATGCTGCGGAACATGGAGTTATAATAGTTGGTCCCGACACAAGCCCAAGTAGGTAGCATATACAAAACTTGTGGTTCTGTTCAGCATTCCCAGCAGTGTGTGCGGGACACAGTGGTCATCAGGTTCGTAGGTGGGGCGGGGGAGACAAGGCACTGGCTCTCCAACTAATACTGTAGGCTTACTAGGATATACCGTATTCTAAATATTAATTCGGTCAGAGGAAGCTTGTCATTATTTGGAGTGATATGAGATGTAGAATAACAGATTTGAGTAACTGAATGAGACATCACTCATACAAAAGATATTTCTAAAGTAAAGAAATTAGCCAAAATACCTTTTCTAATGATGAAAAATAAATCAGGAAATGATGTAGTAATAAATACTTGCTTACTCCTCTGCTGTCCATAACTCACCCACCATCCCCTTTTTAGATCACGAATTGTGTAGTGAAATTCCAACTGTGTCCCCATTATGAGCATGAATTATCGTCCAATACAGTATTGTTTATGGTACTACTGTGCATATAAGCTTTTGTCTAGACCAATAATTGTTAGGTACCGGGCTGCGTTAGCCATGTACCAGTATACACTCCTGATTTTTGTCACACACAGTGGGGTTGTTACTTATCAATAATCTTTAGTATTTTGTATCCCACATGTTGGCAACTAGTGACGTCAATGTGTGCGCTTTGATGACAGTTGAACAAGCCACATGGCTACCATTCTTAAATGAGCAATAAATAAAATCACATGAAATAAGGTAGAAAAATTGTATAACTTATTATCGAAATGAAAGTGGAAAAAAAACCAAGGAACTTCTCATTCAGATTAGTTTTGCAGATAAAAAACAATGGATTTCAGTGAGTGTTCCTTCAAAGTGTTGCTAGTGTTGTAACGTCGGGTTTATCTGTGTGTCTAGGAGGCTGCAACATCCCGGGTGAGGACGATAGCTGGGACTTTGGGTCTGGAGCTGGTTTCTATGTGGATGCAACTCAAGAGCCATGGAACAAGAACTATCGCATGTTCTCATATGTAACCAAAGAGCTGCCGGGTCTGGTGAACAAACACTTCCCTGCGTTGCCAGACTGTCAGTCCATCATGGGCCACAGGTGAGCAAGTTGTTTACAACATCAGAGGAGAACGAACTCACAGAATAAACTACTAGAATTAGCCAAAAAACATTTTGTAATGGTAAATAATAATGCTGAAAGTCCTGTAGCATTAGATGTTTGCTCCTCCAAGGCCCGGATTTTGATGACCTTAAGAATCCAAAAAAGTGACCTATAAAATGCCCCCAAAATCTTGAGAAAATTACCTAAATTTAAAAAAATAAAAATGACAATTTTTTTTAAATGACTTAAAATAAACAATATCATGTTAAAAATTGAAAATCTTACCTTAACTTTTCCCGAGCGGAATACGGATATATCCGGAGCGTACTTTTCAGCCGAGAGCGGAAAACGGATATATCCGGAAAATTCCTACATTTAAATCTGGCGCCGTTTTCAGCCAAAATAGTTAATGCTAAACCCAGGAGATGGCACCACTATGCAGACGCATGTTTGATAGTCAATTTCGTCACCCCTAGAGAGTCTTTGACTTCACAAATACCCGCAGACAGGTGTTGTTTCAGATGAACGCACATGGAACGCACGTGTCGTATTACGTAGTTGGTAAAGTGAGTGTACTTTTATCGTGTTTATTTGGTGATGTGAGCATAATTTCACGGAAATGGCTATGGAATGATGAAGATATAGTGTCTGCTTTGGATTTGAGTGATGGTTTGAAGTGTTTCCACACTGAATTATTAATAAAATAATAATTATTAATTAATTAATAACTATAATTAATTAACTTTACAACCATCAGATGCTACTCAAACTTGAATTATCAACAGGTATACGAAATATATGTGAGTTCTAATTAAATTTAGTGCATGAAAAATACAATCTACATGTTCTGAATTTTTAAAAAAATAATCCGCTCAGAGCTATAAAAACGTCCGCTCGGGAAGGGTTAAAATTAATTGACAGTTATCTTCTCCATTGCATTAAAAGACCATGTAGCCTACATTCGAAGATTCACGAATGTGAGGACATTGTTGTACATTGAGAAGCTTCTTTCCACTTCCGCAGAGACCGTAGGAGCATACTTAAACAGCGACAAGTCATTGGGTACCAATGCCTCGTTTATCTCCTCAGTTTTAAAACTATCTCCTGAAAGTATCATGCAAAACGTTTTGTATCCTGGATTTTTGTCTAATACTTTTCTAAATTTCTCGCCAATATCACAGTCATGCTGTGCTACGAGTCATTAATAATTGCCACAAGTGTTAAAAAAAAAAAGACCTGAAAATTTCGTAAAATGTAAAGAAAATGAACTAAAAAGTCCTGAAATGTAAACAAATGACCGAAAACTTCAAAAATAGAGAAAATGACAAAAAAGCCCTTAAAACTTTGCATTTCTGTGATTAGAGACTCGTATACGGGATTTATATGTTTACGGGCATTGCATAGGACACGAAGAAAAATAGATAAATGTCATCAAAATCTGCGCCATGTTAATAACCCACCTACCATAAAAAATAAAAAAAACAACCCCTGGCACTATACAGCCCCCGGGGGGGCGTGGTGGCTCAGCGGTCTAGCTGTATGCCTCTCACCAAGGCAGTCCGGGTTCGTTTCCCGGTCAATGCATGTGAGATTTTCGAAGTGAAATGCCATGTCCTGTGGTTTGGATTCCATGTAAAAAGGAGGTCCAGTGGCTTATGATCTACAGATTAACGGTCCCGTTAAACTACAAGCTTCCTTTACTATACAGCCCATGACGGGCTAAGGCCGACCAAGCGACCGCTGCCCAGCCATTTGGCCTGCAGATATTGGGGTGAGGCGTGATCAGCGCGTCGGGTCCCCTCGGCCGTTAATCTTGGTATTCGTGATCGGGGCGCTGTCTCGCTGTCAGACAGCTACTCAATTGTCCTCACGAGGCTGAGTGCACCCCGTTCCAACCCTCACGTCAGTTTTAAAATCCCTGACGGAGCCGGAGATCGAACCCAGGGCCTCCGGGTGAGAGGCAGGCACCCACCTACCATACATTTTATAATAAGATTCCAGCGGCCCTCAATCATCTAAGTCAGCAGTTGTTTGGGTATAGCACAACTGCCGCTCGCTCCACATATTGAAACTTCGATGGACCAAATAATACTCAGTAGTGTGGGAATAATAACTTACCCCATGTACTATGTGGTTTAATGTTTTGGTCATGAGGTGAACATGATACAAGCTGGATGTTTGTTTTAGACCAGGGATGTCAAAGATACGGCCCGCGATCGCAATGTGTGACAGACAGAAGAATCATGACTTCACTCTATTCCTCTACGGAAGTTTTAAAATGCGCACACTACAACATTTATAAGTAATTTCAAGGGCAGCGCGTGCCTAGGCAAGCGAGAGAGGTAGACAGTAACGCCATCTCTTAGCAACAAGCGGAAATACCACGAAGGCTAGAAACTTCCACGCACTTCGAGTCTAGACTAGAACCTTCCTTATTGATATAAAAGGAGTGCGTCGGCACGACGTTAGTCAGTTGAGTCGAGTAATTGAAGCGATACGGTCGGAGAAATATTTTAGTTAATTTAGTTGTACTGCGACATAGTGATTGTGAAGTCCAGTGATTGTGAAGGTATTGTGCATTTGTTTGTGTCGTGTACATGCGATATCCATAAATGTTGTGTCGAGTTCCATAATTGTTACGATTTTGGCATAATGTCACAAAAACGTAAAGTTGATAGTGAGTGCAGAGTTTTTCAGTCTAAATGGGAAATTGCATATTTTTTCATAGAATGGAAAGGTAAACCACTGTGTTTGATTTGCAATCAAACAGTTGCTGTTTGTAAGGAGTTTAACTTGAAGAGACACTAAGATACGAATCATAAATCAAAATTCGATTGTTACACTGAAAAAATAAGAATGGACACATTGTCATCTTTAAAATCTAAACTTCAAGGTCAACAATCGATGTTTAATAAAGCTAATACTGAGAGCGAAGATGCCCTGAAATCAAGTTTTATTATTGCATTAGAAATCGCGAAGAGATCAAACCCTTTCACTGATGGTGAGTTTATTAAAGACTGCATGTTGAAAGTGGCCGATGTTTCATTTCCATTTCAAAAGTCAATAATTAAAAATATTTCGCTGTCAAGAAACACTGTTGCTTCAAAAATAAATGATTTATCTCAAAATTTGGTTCTTCAACTGAAGGAGAAAATTAAGGAATTTACAAACTTTTCACTAGCTGTTGACGAGAGCACTGATACTGAGGATACAGCTCAACTTGCTGTTTTTATACGTGGTATTAACAGTAACTTTGAAATAACTGAAGAACTATTAAAGTGCGTCCCATTGACAGGTACTACAAGAGCAAATTATATTTATTCTGCAATTGAGCATTTGATAGCAGAATATGAACTCGACTGGAATATACTTAGCAGCACAACTACGGATGGCGCTCCTGCCATGGCTGGCAAACATTCGGGCGTTGTAACTAAGTTAAAACAGAATACATCAGGGAATTTTGTGGGATTTCACTGTATAATTCATCAGGAATCATTGGCATCCAAACATTTAAAAATGGACCATGTCATGCATCCTATAATTAAAATAATAAATTTTATAAGGAGCAGAGGACTAAATCACCGACAGTTCAGGCAGTTTTTACAAGATTTGGACGAAAAGTTTTCTGATGTCCCTTATTTCACCGAAGTTCGTTGGCTCAGTCGAGTAGTTTAAGAAAGCTTTTTTGCATCACGTGACCCTATTCAAGCTTTCATGTTAGAAAAAGGCAACCCAATTGATTATGACAATGACTGGTGGGTTTATTGTGCCTTTTTAGTAGATGTGAATAAACACTTGACTGGTCTGAATGTAAAGTTACAGGGTAAAAATCTGATTGTCACTCAAATGTATTCATGTATTCAAACCTTTGAAACAAAGTTGAGGCTGTGGGAAAATCAGGTAAAAAATCAAACTTTGGATCATTTCCCTCATTTAAAATCATTTGGCACGGTGAACCAAAATAAATTGGATCAATATTCTCAACTTCTGCAAAATCTGATCACGGAATTCAACAATCGTTTTGAAGACTTCCACAAAATGAATGAAATGGAATTCCCAATTTTCAACAATCCATTCAATTTTGAAGCTTCACAGGCACCAGTTCATTTGCAAATGGAGTTGATAGATCTTCAATCAGACAGTATTTTGAAAGAAAAATTTAAAGAGGTTAACGCTCTTACATTTTATACACAATATTTCAAGAGTTTGGATAACTACCCGCAATTAAAAAAGCATGCAGCACGCATTATGTACATGTTTGGTAGCACCTATTTATGTGAGCAGATGTTTTCCGCCATGAAAATAAATAAGAACAAACATCGCACAAGACTTACGAATGAACATCTCCAATCAATTCTTAAAATAATTACAACGAATATGATACCTGACATCAATGAGCTTGTCAAAAACAAGGGAAGTCAGGTATCTGGATCCTCGAGCTCAAAATAATTACCCTCTTTTATAACTTTGATATGATTTTTAACAACCGTATATTATATACTGTATAATTAAGTAAATAAAATGTTATAATAATTCAGTACATTTTTTTAAAATTTGAATCTGGCCCGCCTACACATTCTAAATTCAATATATGGCCCTCTGCAAAATTGAGTTTGACACCCCTGTTTTAGACGATTGCCAGGGTTGGCATGTTTAAAACTGTTTAAAACAATGCACATTGTTTAAAATTAGTTTTAAACTCGATGCTTCAAACAACCGTCTAAAATATGTTTCTTTAGAAGAATTTGTTTTGTTTTCATATTTTATTTAATCATTTTGCAATACAGTAGAGTACAGTGGTTTTCTCTGACTTCTACTGAAGGTTTTATGTAATAATATAAAGTTTATAGGGTGATTTTGTAATGGTTTTGAGGTCCTTTTTAAAAATTTTTGCAAGCAAACATCCATCAGAAAATATAGGGATGTATTTAAAATAGTATAAATCCAAATGTCACTGCGACCTTGTCTTTATTCAACAGGGTTCTTGTTGAGTTCACGAAAAACACAAACTAGTTTGGCAGCCTTCTCAGTCCCTAACCTATTCCTGACTTTGCTATGCACAAACCCAAAAGTGGAGAAAAGAAGTTCTATCCCAGCTGATGAAGCAACTGCACTATGCAGCTGATGTGCTAGGGCTGAAGTTGCGTGATGAATGTTATTCTGCAGTGCCACCCACCATGTCAGGGGTTTGATTTCTTTTAGTATTGCAGGACCAAACAGGTATTCCTTGAAGGGTGAACATTTTGCTTTATACTTAATTAGGTCAGGCATTGCATCTGGGTGGTAAGCTTCAACATACTCCATAGCAGAATGATATTGTTCTTCACTCAGTCTCTGTCCTTCATAGCATGGATCCATGAGATTGGCAAGGAGATGGGTATCAGTTTCAGCAGTGCTAAATCGTTTCATGAATTTCTTTAAGTCATTGGTATTGTTTTATTTTTGAAAAAATTGAGCTGCTTCCCCAATGGTACGGTCATCACGCTGCATCTTATCTAATGAGACAAGGTTGCAGGTTCGAAACCTGGCGCAGTCAGCTGGCATTTGAGGGTGTGCAAATGCGAGGGAGCCATGTCAGTACATTTACTGGCACGTTAAAGATCCCCTTCGGGGCAAAATTCCGGCACCTCGGCGTCTCTAAAAGCCAGGGTAGTTAAAAGGGACGTAAAACCAATAACATTATTATTATTATCTAATGAGACTGATGCAGTCTTAAGTTTTTTGAGATAGTCTTAAACATTTTGTTTCATATTGATATCATTTACCTTTGCACTTATAATTGGTTCAATGGCACTTCGATTTTCAGTGCAGACTTTGACAATAATAGGCCAGTTACCCAAATAGGACTCTATAGAGTCAGCTAAAGAATTCCAGCGTACATCCGTAGGAAGAGCTGTTCCGCCAGCCTGTTTGTACTTGGCTGCTGCAAAGTGAGTGTTCCAGAAGTACCAGTATTTAATAATTTGTTTAACATGTTCTGTAATGCCAACCACCTCCAAGTCATGTGCTAACAGATTAAGCAGGTGAGCTGAACAACCATAAGTTATCACTTCTTTGATATCTTTTTTTTGCCAATTCATCCCTCATTTTCCCCATATTGGCAGCATTGTCAGTGACAAAACTTCAAACATGGCAGCCAAAAATCCCAGCTGGTAACTGAATTTCCCTGCTGGCTGAGTTTCAGTTGTAAACATTGGTTTATTACTTACCATACAACTCTGGTGAATATGATCTCTAAAGTATTTATATTTAAGTATTAAAAGTACAGCATTTTATTACACTGTTTAAAACATGTTCAGAATTTAAAAAAAAAAAACTGTTTAAAACAAAAACACTGTTTTAATGTTTTTTTTTTTTTTAAGAAAAAAAAACCTGATATTTTGCCAACCCTGAGATTGCCTTTGGCCTTGAAGCTTGCGGGTGAGTTTGTACACAGTCGCTCTCTCGCCCTCTCGCTTCCAGTCCAACTCTTTCCTCTCTGTGAGATTATTAATTGCTATGGTAAATGTTTACGATTTTCATTGCAGCTTGTGGCTCTTGGAGTGAGAGAGATTTGTGATGTGTTACAGCATGGGTGGTCATGGAGCTCTGATATGTGCCTTGAAGAACCCTGGTAAGTATCGCAGTGTGTCCGCCTTCGCTCCCATCTGTAACCCCAGTCAGTGTCCGTGGGGCAAGAAGGCTCTGGGAGGATACCTGGGGACCAGTGACTCGGATATGTGGAGCAGCTGGGATGCCACACAGCTGGTTCAGAAGTACAATGGGCCACCGTTGGAGATCCTCATCGACCAGGTAATATTACTATTGAGGCCACAGTATAGTAATCATTAAGGTTCGGATGTTAACCCTCTTAGTGCCAGAGTCGCTGTGAGCGATCCTCATAAAATGAACGAAACTTGCCAGCGTCGCTCTGAGAGATGCTTCGTGTTTGTATTCTTAGAGGGGCTTATAGACCGAAAATGGCGTCTAAACTTGACGTGACCATTAAAGAGAGTTCTAGCTACGATTTTCTGGGAAACATCTTTTGTTTTCTGTCTATCGATATACTCGAGCGATATTTGAAGTTCCTTGACTTGTTTACGCGCGAATCGTAAAAGCATGGCGTCCAAGGGAAGGAAGCAGTGTTTGAGAGAGGAAGAAATTGAAGAATTAATGATTGATGAGTCAAGTGGTGAACTCTTGGACTTCGTGCACAGTGATTGTGATCTTATGTGTGACGAATCGAGTGCTGATTCTGCTTCGGACAATGACTTACCTGCGCTGAATGCGATCGTACATAACCAAATAAGTGATAGTGATGGTAATGTTGATAGTAATAGTGACTGGGAAGAAAGGAATGTTGACCAGGACAATCCTTCACAGGCTACACAACCACAAATGTGAAAGATAAAACTACAGGGTGCCCTTCTGTTTATTTATTTATTTTCACTGTAATTATTTTTATTTTATTTATATCAACAATGCCATTGTTGGTATACGGTATTTTATGAATATGCTAGATTTTAGAATTTCGGATTTTTGACAACCCTGCTGATATTTTTAAAACTAAAAAACTGCATTTCCTGGTTCTTTTGTTATGTATGTGCACTCTCCAGTGTTCCTTTTTACTCCATTTATAAGCGTGTGGTAATAGGAATAATCAAACTTTCTAATTTTTATTTTACAGAAGAAATTATTTTAATTAATTAATTAATAAAGAAAGAAATAAGTTTCATAATGATCTGAAAATTTCCCTGAATTTAGATAGCTATGTTTTGCGCTCCCTGACTAAATTTCGCTTTCGTATCTTTCAAAACAGGGGCTATACATATTTTTTTCTGAAAGCCTACATTTTCCATTAAAACAGCCTGGCACTTTTAGACTTGACCTTTACCTTTTCGCCTGGCACTAAGAGGGTTAAGGAAAAGTCATATTTTTTTCCAGAGTTCATTTTAACCGAAATATGAAAAATAAGTTTGAATGACGGGTCCCTGACCACGTTTAAAGCAATTTGATGTTGCCTATAAATGCATATTTCGGCCATTTTTATTGTTTTGGTCATATTTTAGTGATATAAGGTCATATTTGGTTATAATTTCAGCATTGAGGTGACGTTAACAAGGTACGTGTTATCTGCGTCGAGTTTCAAACACAGGATTTCCGAATAGTGTAGTAGATATATTTTTCTTTCTTTTCCCGGAACAGGCAGCTAGCAGGTTTAGAAGACCTGATTCCAAGAAGGCGCTCCTCTACGGACGTCTTTTAGCACATCTTTCTAGACAAGTTAGATTGCGACACTGTACGCATGAGGTCACGGAACATGACGATAGTGTGCTTCCGCCTTTCAATAGGATGTCATAGCTTTTTAAGTCATATTTTATAGTTTTTAGGTCATATTTTTTACTTCTTTATGTCTTAAACTTGCGAACCCTGGTAATCATATACAGTATGGACACATCAGACCTTTACCATGTACTTGTTTCGTCATGGTTTTGAAACGGCCATCACCGGAAGCACACTGACGGCAACGGTTCACCATGTATCGCGAGAGAGCAGTCTACCCATATATTCATTATTGAGTGCGGCCTGTCGATTTTGTCTGCGCTTGTAATTATTAAAAACAAATCAGAAATATAATTATGTAATTTAACCAATAGCCAAATGTGGGAAACCAAAATCTGTGCGATAATTTTTTGAGCAGTTCTTATCACACCGAACATACCAGCATTCCGGTTTCCTCGGGCATTGGAGCGGTAAATACAAATATCAAACGTTACACCGAATATTCTGGTTTCAATACCCATGAAATATCACTCCCTCAAACACCTATCCATTAATTCATAAAACAAAAACCACATTTCCCCCACACTTTTCAATATATCGTGTTATTTTTATCATTTAAAACATAACATAACCTTTCATCGTTACGATGCAATCACAATGCGACACCACAGGACTGAAGGAATGTGGTGTTAAACATTAAATTACACACTTCTTAGAATTAAAACTCACAGTCAGTAATATTAACACTTTCTATTTTCTTGTTATTTATTTTCTTAAAATCATCATCTTCATTTCCCGTTTCCAGCTTCCTGGGTCGGGTTGTGAATTAAGGACCTCCATCGTTGCCTGTCTCTCCACCACTCCTCTCCTGATTTTAGTACATCTTCGGGTTTTCCTCCCTTCTTTTCTACACACTCCCACACTGTATCTGCCCATCTCTTCCGGGGCCTACCTCGTGGTCTCTTCCCTGTCATCTTTTCACAGAAAGTCTTCTTTGGTACTCTCTCCTCTCCCATTCTCATCATATGTCCATACCACTTTAACTTTGTTGTTTCTATCCTGTCCTGCAGCTTCAATATTCCTGTCCTTTCTCTAATCTCTTCATTTCTAACTCTATCTCTTCTGGTCTTGCCCTCTATACCTCTTAGGAATTTCATCTCTGCGGCCTGTATTCTACTCTCCTCTCTTTTTGTAGTAGTCCACGCTCCAGCTGCGTATGCTAGTATGGGTCTGTAGTAGGTTGAATATAATACTTTTTTGCATTTCTTTGGGGCATCTCTGTTCCACACAATACCCCTTACACTTTGGTAAAAACTGTTCGCTTGTTGTATTCTCTTTCCAATTTCCTCAGTTAACTTTCCATCTTCTGCGATCACACTTCCCAAATACTTGAAACTTTTAACGACTTCTTGAATTTTGCCATTCAATTCTATCTTTCCTCTTCCTTTCTTCCTTCCTCTTGTTGTTGTTTGAGTCTTCAGTCTTTTGACTGGTTTGATGCAGCTCTCCATGCCTCCCTGTCCTGAGCTAATCGTTTCATCTCTACATAGCTCCGACACCCTACATCCGAGGCAATCTGTTTAACATATTCTAACCTTGGTCTACCCCTACAGTTTTTGTCCTCGACCCTTCCTTCCATAACTAAGCTTGCTATTCCTGGGTGTCTTAGTATGTGTCCTACCAACCTATCTCTTCTCTTCATTAACAGTCGCCAGAAACATCTCTCCTCTCCCACTCGTCTTAATACCTCTTTGTTTGTAACCCTATCTACCCATCTGATCTTCATCATTCTCCTGTAACACCACATTTCAAATGCTTCAATTCTCCTCTTTTCTGCTGCACCAATAGTCCAAGTTTCACTTCCATAGAGCGCCACGCTCCAGACAAAGGCTTTCAAAAATGACTTCCTAATACCTAAATCTATATTCGATGTCAGCAGATTCCTTTTTTGTAGAAATGCTTTCTTTGCCTGAGCCAACCTACTTTTTATATCCTCTTTGCTTCGTCCATCACTGGTTATTCTGCTTCCTAAGTAACAGAAGTCTCCTACTTCCTTCAGCTTTTCACCTGCCAATTTGATCTCCATAGAGGTTTCTGATTTATTTCGGCTGCATTCCAGTATGTTTGTTTTACATTTATTAATTTTCATCATGAATTCTTTCCGTAAGACGGAGTCCATACCATTCAAAAACTCATTCAAATCCTCAGGCTTGTCGGCCAAGATGACGATGTCATCAGCAAATCTCAGAGTTGAAATTATTTCTCCTTGAATCTTCACTCCCACTTTAAATTTTTCTCTAATTTCCTTCATTGCTTGTTCAATGTAAAGATTGAAAAGTATGGGTGATAAGTTGCAGCCTTGCCTTACACCTTTCTGAATACCAGCTTCTCTCTCATGTCCTTCAACTCGAATGACTGTTGTCTGGTTTCTGTACAGATTGTATATCACCCTCCTATCCCTGTACTTTATTCCAATCGATTTCAAAATGTCAAACAATTTAGTCCAATCAACATTATCAAAAGCCTTTTCTAAGTCTACAAAAGCCATGAACGTTCTCTTATCTTTCCTTGTTCTACCTTCCAAAATCAGCCTAAGACTTAGTACAGCTTCCCTTGTTCCTACATTTCTCCTGAAACCAAACTGGTCTTCACCCAACTCCGTTTCTATCTGGCTTTCAATCCTCTTGTAAATTATCCTAGACAGGATCTTTGAAGCATGAGTAATCAAGCTGATTGTACGGTAATCTTCACATCTGTCAGCTCCCACTTTCTTTCTCTTGACATTACCATTATCTTGCTCTTCTCTGTGCTTACTTTCATCCCAAATTTCTCTATCTCTTGGTTCCATACATCTAGTTGTTTTTGCACATCCTTTTCATCCTCACCCCATATAACTATATCATCTGCAAACAGCATGGCCTTTGTTGCTTCTTGTCCCAATCTCTGTTTGACATTCTTGTGGATATCATCCATGACTATGATGAATAGTAATGGGGACAATACACTTCCCTGTCGGAGGCCCGTTTCCACTTTAAACCATTCTGTTTCTCCTATACTGGTCTTCACGCTACTGACACAATTTTTGTACATAGCTTTTAACATTTGGACTTCTGCTCTGATAACTCTTCTTTTTCTTAATACATCCCAAACCACCTGTCTAGGCACACTGTCATATGCTTTCTCAATATCAATAAATGTCATCACCATGTCTTTTCCAAATTCTCATCTTTTCTCCATCATTTGCCTTAGTGTAAAGATTAGGTCAAATGTTGATCTGTCTTTCCTAAAACCATACTGTTCTTCTTCCAAATCTCCTATCTTCCTCCTCAGTCTGCCTTCCAATACTCTCTCAAAGATCTTAGCTACATGAGCAATAAGAGAGATCCCTCTGTAGTTATTACATTCCTTTTTGTCGCCTTTCTTAAAAATCGGGACAATTAAACCCTTTCCCCATTCTTCTGGAATTTCTTTCTTCTTCCAAATTATTCTAAATAATCTATACAGCCACTGTATCCCTACTGGTCCCGCTGCTTTTATCATTTCCGTGGTCACCTCATCCACTCCTGCTGCTTTACCACTCTTCATCTTCTGTATGGCTACCTTTATTTCTAGCATAGTGATCTCCTTTTCTTCTTCTTCTTCTTCTTCTTCCTCCATTGTTTCTTCTTGTTCCCTTTCATCTTCCAGTTCAATGTATTTCACATTTAGTAGCTTTGAAAAGTATTCTTCCCATCTATTTAATATATCATCTCTTTGATACAATATCTGCCCTGCTTCAGTTTTTACAAATTTTGTTTTTTCCCTACCTTTTACACTGTTTTTAACGAATCCATATAGCACCTTCTTACTTCCTTGGATATCCTCCTTCAAAGTTTCTGTGAATCTTTCCCAACTTTTCCGTTTTTCTTCTTGGCATGCCTTCTTTGCTTCTCTATATTTTTGTAATTTCTCTGCATTTTTACTGCCTATCCACTTCCTCCATGCCACTTGCTTTTCTTTAACAGCTTCCTTTACCCTGTCGTTCCACCAAGGGGTCTCCCTTTCCTTTTTCTTCCCTGATAGTCTTCCACAGGTGTTTACTGCACACTTCGCAAAACCATTCCTAAAACATGCCCATTCCTCTTCTACACTTTTTGCTTCATCTTTGGGAACTTCCTTTTTTAAATCCTCTTGGAACTTGTCCATTGTCTCCCACTCTTTTAGCTTCCACACCTTTATTTTTCTTTCCCTCTTTTCCAAAAGGTTTGTAATTTTTCCCAGCCTTAATTTAGCTATCACCACTTTATGGTCTCCTTCAAAATCTCCTCTTGGCATAGCCGTCACATCTATCAGTTGTCTTCGTTTATCCTTTTCCACCAGGATAAGATCAATCATTGTCTTTGTCTTTCTGTCTCCCCAACCATACCTAGTTATTTTTTGAGAGTTCTTTTTCCTAAACCATGTATTTCCAACAATTAATCCATTCCTTCTACAGAAATCTATTAACAGATCCCCTTCTTCATCCTGATTTCCATAACTAAACGGGCCAATTATCTCTTCTTTTCCCTGCCTATCTGTTCCCACATGTGCATTCATATCTCCCAATATTATAACCACTTTGTCTTCTATACACTTTTCCAGTTCATCTAGGAACTCCTCTAAACATTCATCTACCTTCCCTGTTTGGGGTGCATAAATCTGTATGAAGTCCTTTGTTCCACTCTCAAGTCCTAATCTAATTTTCAGTATTCTGTCACTAGTTTGCTCTACTTTCTCAACATACTGTACCAAGTCTTCTCTCAATATTATTGCAACACCATTCACTGCCTTCTTTCCTCCACTCCAATATATTCTATATCCCTTCCCTTTCTTGATTTCTTTCTCACCTTTTCCCTTCCATTTCGCTTCACTGACTCCCATCATTGCTATTTCCTTCTTTTCCATGTAGTCCACCAATTCTTCTGTCTTGCCATTTAGGCTCATCACGTTTATGAAGGCAATGTTTGTGGTGTCTGGTAGCCTACTTCTCACAGTTCCCCCAGACCCCTGAGAACTGCGCGTCGCCTGCAGGGGACGCCCTAGCACTTTCCGAGGCCTCAATTCACACTCACTCATTTTATAGGCTATTAGTACGATGAGCTCGCCACACTCAAATGCATTTTATGACCTACTGCCAGGTACTGTTCTAGGCCGATCCACTGGATAACAGACGCCTTTTGCAGCCGCTCCTCTGGAGTACAGATGCTACAAAATTCCCTCTTCCGCCATCGCCGCCGTATCGAAGTCCATCCTCTCCGCCGCCGATACCGTTGGGGCTTCACCCATAACCCTGGGCTTGGGCCCTCCATATTTATGACCCCTGGAGAGAGGGTGTCCCAGTATCAAAGCCCCCAGGTACCGGGCTGCCTGTTTGGTCCGCGGGTTGTATTGGGTATTTCAACCAGCCCTACAGAAGTAGGGGCCCCCTATCCGCCACCCGGGGACGCGCCCTCTAGGGGTTACAGGCTCTTAAAATACGGTATCTGATTATAAAGAGAGCTAGCGTGTAGAAATCGAGTTAAATAAATTACATAATGTACATTCAGCACCTAGCTGATTATCATGTGTTTGTCCATAAGTGGTGCTACCAAGAGGCTTACAGGTGATTTGGTGCTGCCCCATAACAATTATTTAAAAAAAAATCTGTTCTTCTGGTTTTGCCCAAGTGTCCATACTGTAATGATATCTATATTACCGTATTTCCTCGCATAATCGTCGCAATTTTTTAGCCAAAAATTCGTGGAAAAAAGCAGGGTGCGACGATTATGCGAAGAATATTTAAGTTCAAAGAATATACTGTATCATTATTTGCTGCACGGGCCAGTCATTCGCGTAGCGTGAGTCTGGCGTGAGTCATAGCCTGCAGTCAGAGACAGGGTTCTTTCTTATAACAAGGTCACGACAGGTTAACGCTCGCGGAATGTGCTGACGAAGCTGGCCATTCGCGTCTTGATTCATAGCCCGCAGGCATAAAGACGAGATTACTTTCTCCTGACAAGATCACGCCAGATTAGGCCTATAAACTCGCGGAATGTGCGCTGGCCGTTCGCGTCACAGTTTATAGGCCGCAGGCATAAAGACGAATTACTTTCTGCTGTCAAGATCACGCCAGATTAGGCCTATAAGCTCGCGGAATGTGCGCTGGCCGTTCGCGTCGCGGTTCATAGCCGGCAGGCATAAAGACGATACGGTATTACTTTCTCCTGACAAGATCACGCCAGATTAGGCCTATAAACTCGCGGAATGTGCGCTGGCCGTTCGCATCACAGTTCATAGCCCGCAGGCATAAAGACGAGAGTACTTTCTGCTGACAAGATCACCCCAGATTAGGCCTATAAGCTCGCGGAATGTGCGCTGACCATTCGTGTCACGCTTCATAGCCCGCAGGCATAAATACAATATTACTTTCTCCTGACAAGATACGCCAGATTGGGCCTATACGCTCACGGAATGTGCGCTGGCCGCTCGCGTCACAGTTCATAGGCCGCAGGCCTAAAGATGAGATTACTTTTTGCTGACATGATCACGCCAGATTAGGCCTATGAGCACACGGAATGTGCGTTGGCCGTTCGCGTCGCGGTTCATAGCCGGCAGGCATAAAGATGAGGTTACTTTCTCCTTACAAGACCACGCCAGATTAGGCCTATACGCTCGTGGAATGTGGGCTGGCTGCTCGCGTCACAGTTCATATCCGGCAGGCACAAAGACGAGATTACTTTTTGCTGACAAGATCACCCCAGATTAGGTCTATAAGTTCGCGGAATGTGCGCTGGCCGTTCGCGTCAATTCATAGCCCGCAGGCATAAAGACGAAATTACTTTCTGCCGACAAGATCACGCCAGATTAGGCCCATAAGCTCGCGGAATGTGCGCTGGCCGTTCGCGTCGCGGTTCATAGCCGGCAGGCATAAAGACGATACTGTATTACTTTCTCCTGACAAGATCACGCCAGATTAGGCCTATAAGCTCGCGGAATGTGCGCTGGCCGTTTGCGTCGCGGTTCATAGCCGGCAGGCATAAAGACGATACTGTATTACTTTCTCCTGACAAGATCACGCCAGATTAGGCCTATAACCTCGCGGAATGTGCGCTCGCCGTTCGCGTCTCGGTTCATAGCCGGCAGGCATAAAGACGATACGGTATTACTTTCTCCTGACAAGATCACGCCAGATTAGGCCTATAAACTCGCGGAATGTGCGCTGGCTGTTCGCGTCACAGTTCATAGCCCTCAGGCATAAAGACGAGAGTACTGTCTGCTGACAAGATCACGCCAGATTAGGCCTATAAGCTCGCGGAATGTGCGTTGGCCATTCGCGTCGCGGTTCATAGCCGGCAGGCATAAAGATGTTACTTTCTCCTGACAAGACCACGCCAGATTAGGCCTATACGCTCGCGGAATGTGGGCTGGCCGCTCGCGTCATAGTTCATAGCCGGCAGGCACAAAGACGAGATTACTTTTTGCCGACAAGATCACGCCAGATTATACGCTCGCGGAATGTGCTAAGTGACGAAGCTTGCCGCTCGCGTCACAGTTCATTGCCCGCAAGCATAAAGACGAGATATTTTTCGTCTGACAAAGTCGCGGCAGCGTGTGCAACTGACTGGCGCACAAATACGAACATGCTATGCGACGATTATGCGATGAAATTTTATAAACCTATTTTAGTGTTTGAAAAGTGGGGTGCAACGATTACGCGGTGGCGATGATTTTGCGAGGAAATACGGTATGTTGAGGCTTTCAATGACCAGGTGCATTGCCTTTATTTCCAATGAAACTTGCAGATATTCTCCGACTGAACTGAATCGATATAATTTCTAATTTGAAAGTAAATGAAATTGCCCAGATATCACAATCATTATGGTATGGTACACCTCAAAATTATTTGTGTTTGAGTCTTCAGTCCTTTGACTGGTTTAATGCAGCTATCCATGGCTCCTTGTCCTGATCTAATTGTTTCTTCTCTACAGAGTTACCACACCTTACATCCGAGACAATCAGTTTAACGTATTCTACCCCTACAGTTCTTGTCCTCGACCCTTTCTTCCATAACTAAGCTTGGTATTCCTGAGCGTCTTAGTGTGTGTCCTACCAACCTCTCTCTTCTCTTCATTAGCAGTCACCAGAAACCTCCCTTCTCTCCCACTCGTCTTAATACCTCTTCATTTGTTACCCTATCTACCCATCTGATCTTCATCATTCTCCTGTAAAACCACATTTCAAAGGTTTCTATTCTCCTCTTTTCTGCTGCACCAACAGTCCAAGTTTCACTTCCATAGAGCACCACGCCATGACTTCCTTACACCTAAATCTATATTCGATGTCAGCAGATTCCTTTTCTGTAGAAATGCTTTCCTTGCCTGAGCTCTCCTACTTTTTATATCCTCTTTGCTTCGTCCATCACTGGTTGGTCAGTTGCTTAGTTTAGAGGCTGCGACAACGCGGTCATGTAGCCCCGTGTACTTTGGGTGTGTGTAGAATCTGTATGATAACCGGTGTTAACTGTGATGGCTGTATTAGTGTGTGTTTCTGTTTCTTAATTCAAGTAAGGACTGTAGACTTTGAATTTCAAGTAGTTCCTACTTTTGCTTCCAAACGCCACCGTCAACAACTACTAGTTCAGAACTTGGCTACTTGACACCACTGCAGTCGGCTCCTGGCGATGAACGTAGGAACCTGAGCGTTGTTTACATTTTTAACCTAGTTTAGCTTCACACAAGTTTAGTCTGTGGAAGGATCTTTAACATGCCATAAATCTATGACATGGGACCGCCGGCTTTACTTCCCCTCCGAAGGAAGCCATACTGAGGGATTTTTAACGCTCTTAAAAAAATCCGACGACTTAGGCCGGTTTTGAACCCGCAATCTTGGGCATAGAAGCATCACTGGTTATTTTGCTTCCTAGAGGTTTCTGATTTCTTTTGGCGGCATTCCATTATTTTCTCAAGACGGAGTCCATACCATTCAAAAACTCATTCAATTCCTCCGGAGTGTCGGCTAAGATGACACTGTCATCAGGAAATCTCAGTTTTGTGATTATTTCTCCTTGAATCGTTACTCGTACTTGACATTTTTCTTTAATTTCCTTCATTGCTTGTTCAATGTATAGATTGAAAAGTATGGGTGATAAGTTGCAGCCTTGCCTTACATCTTTCTGAATACCAGCTTCTCTCTCATGACCTTCGGCTCGAATAACTGCCGTCTGGTTTTAGTACAGATTGTAGGTCACTCTTTACTTTGTTCCAATCCTTTTCAAAATGTCAAACAACTTACTTCAATCAAAAGCCTTTCGTAAGTCTATAAATGCCATGAACGTTCTCGTATATTTCCTTTTCCTACCTTGCAAGATCAGCTTCCCCTGTTCCTAAGTTTCTCCTAAAACCAAATTGGTCTTCACCCAACTCTGCCTTTACATCTGTCAGCTCCTGCTTTCTTCGGTATAGGGATGATAACATCAGAGGGTACCTCACCGGTCTCATAAATCAAAATGGTATGCCTCTTAAAACAACAATTATAGCTTGGGCTGTATGTGGTGAAGCTGACAGGTTTCTGTGGTGGGGGAACAGCTAACGCCGTGCTGTAGACATCTGGATTAAAATAGTCTTGAATGTCTCCTCCAGTGCTCCAGCACTCGTCCCTTGAGGCTTCACCACATCATTGTCACACCTTGGTGTTGTGCTCGATATGTCAATGTGTGGCCCGTGTGAGCGCCAAGACCCCGTCTAGAATTCTCAGTTGCATACAACTGTTTGGGTAAGATTGAGATGTTAGGTATCCATGAGAGTCAATACACCAATCTCTTATATCCAAAACTGACTCATCACCGCAGGGCTCAAACCACTAGACCTAGGAAGCTGAAATTTTGCATGTTGGTTGATCCGAGTATGTAGAGGCCCAATAAGAAACGGTTTTTGAAAATTCAATTTGTAAGTGACTTTTTTCGGCCCTTTGGCATTGACAATCCAAAATTGACTCATCGATGCAGGGCTCAAACCACTAGACCTAGAAAGCTGAAATTTTGCATGTTGGTTGATCCGAGTATGTAGAGGCCCAATAAGAAACGGTTTTTGAAAATTCAATTTGTAAGTGACTTTTTTCGGCCCTTTGGCATTGACAATCCAAAATTGACTCGACGCAGGGCTCAAACCACTAGACCTAGAAAGCTGAAATTTTGCATGTTGGTTGATCCGAGTATGTAGAGGCCCAATAAGAAACGGTTTTTGAAAATTCAATTTGTAAGTGACTTTTTTCGGCCCTTTGGCACTGAGCAAGGACAGTCGGTAAAATGTTCGGATTTAGCTCATTTTAAGCCAACATACGAGAAACAATACTTGGAGGTCCTGTAGGGACCCCGAAACACACTTTTTAAGTTCCTAAAATGAACGGTTTCGGAGATATTCCCAAATAACTGTGTTCCCTCTGAGAAACAGATCAACGTTACTATGGCAACCGCTGAAATTTCGCAGATCGGGGATAGTTTTCTGGCAATATCTCGAAAACCGTTCATTTTAGGGCCTTAAAACGCTGGGTTCGGTTCCCACTTCTTTGAAGTGGAAACCACGAACATTGCTCCTCACATTGATACGCGCAAAAAGAGCTATAATCCATATTTCTACGATCAAATCGACTCGGAAAGTCTCATCTCTTATATATAATCGAAAACTGACTCATCACCGCAGGGCTCAAACCACTAGACCTAGGAAGCTGAAATTTTGCATGTTGGTTGATCCGAGTATGTAGAGGCTCACTAAGAAACGGTTTTTGAAAATTCAATTTGTAAGTGACTTTTTTCGGCCCTTTGGCATTGACAATCCAAAATTGACTCATCGACGCAGGGCTCAAACCACTAGACCTAGAAAGCTGAAATTTTGCATGTTGGTTGATCCGAGTATGTAGAGGCCCAATAAGAAACGGTTTTTGAAAATTCAATTTGTAAGTGACTTTTTTCGGCTCTTTGGCACTGAGCCAGGACAGTCGGTAAAATGTTCGGATTTAGCTCATTTTAAGCCGCCACATACGAGAAACAATACTCGGAGGTCCTGCAGGGACCCCGAAACACACTTTTTAAGTTCCTAAAATGAACAGTTTCGGAGATATTCCCAAATAACTGTGTTCCCTCGGAGAAACAGATCAACGTTACTATGGCAACCGCTGAAATTTCGCAGACCGGGGATAGTTTTCTGTCAATATCTCGAAAACCGTTCGTTTTAGGGCCTTAAAACGCTGGGTTCGGTTCCCACTTCTTTGAAGTGGAAACCACGAACATTGCTCCTCACATTGATACGCGCAAAAAGAGCTATAATCCATATTTCTACGATCAAATCGACTCGGAAAGTCTCATCTCTTATATATAATCCAAAACTGACTCATCACCGCAGGGCTCAAACCACTAGACCTAGGAAGCTGAAATTTTGCATGTTGGTTGATCCGAGTATGTAGAGGCTCACTAAGAAACGGTTTTTGAAAATTCAATTTGTAAGTGACTTTTTTCGGCCCTTTGGCATTGACAATCCAAAATTGACTCGACGCAGGGCTCAAACCACTAGACCTAGAAAGCTGAAATTTTGCATGTTGGTTGATCCGAGTATGTAGAGGCCCAATAAGAAACGGTTTTTGAAAATTCAATTTGTAAGTGACTTTTTTCGGCTCTTTGGCACTGAGCAAGGACAGTCGGTAAAATGTTCGGATTTAGCTCATTTTAAGCCGCCACATACGAGAAACAATACTCGGAGGTCCTGTAGGGACCCCGAAACACACTGTTTAAGTTCCTAAAATGAACAGTTTTGGAGATATTCCCAAATAACTGTGTTCCCTCTGAGAAACAGATCAACGTTACTATGGCAACCACCGCTGAAATTTCGCAGACCAGGGATAGATTTCTGGCAATATCTCGAAAACCGTTCGTTTTAGGGCCTTAAAACGCTGGGTTCGGTTCCCACCTCTAACCACGAACGTTGCTCCTCGCATTGATACGCGTAAAATGAGATATATTTTATATATAGAGGTTGCCTTTGGGGCTCGGATACGATCGTGATTTTGAGTCTAATTTTATACTCTTTCAGCTGGTTGTTGTAAGCGAGCTTTCAGAAGTTTACTCGAATTTACAATGTTAAGATACTTTCTACTTTCTATTTTGCACGGTATGCTTTCATTTTCTTTATAAATTTGTTTTTTCTTAACTGAATATTTTTGTTTGCCAATTTTGATCTGCTCTTTTTCGTTTTTAACCATGATGTGCAACGTTGATTCACAGTCGAATGTGTCGTATTCTACCGGCTGTCACGTTAATTATTATTGTTTCTTAATTACTCTTACTGAGGAATTGGGCAAACTTATTTCAATAAAGTTGGTATTTTGTCTTTCACGGCCATTGAATCCCCGCACAAGGCACGGCTTAAACCTAGAAAAGTTGCTGAGTTGTACTAATGGAGTAATGGTGCAGCAGAAAAGAGGAGAATTGAAGCTTTTGAAATGTGGTGATAAGGGAGAATGATGATCAGATGGGTAGTTAGGGTAACAAATGAAGAGGTATTAAGACGAGTGGGAGAAGAGAGATGTTTCTGGCGACTGCTAATGAAGAGAAGAGATAGGAGTGTAGGACACATGACACCCAGGAATAGCAAGCTTACTGTCGACCAAAATATTATGTGCACTCGAGTTTGAAGGTTGTTTGTAAAGTAACCAATAGACCTTCATAAAATCCAATGACATCATCATTTTCGACGTTCGATTTTATGTTAGTTCATGTAGGTTTGGAATTTTTAATTTATATTTTATTATTTTTTATCGCAGTTGAAACACAAAAAGTGCCCCTTTTTAAGCGTGTTTCAACCATGCGTCACATTTAAGAATTATCTCACAAACCCGTAATCAGATCGAATCCGAATTTTAACACAATATACATTGGAATGTTGTATAACTGGTTTATTAATTTCAAAATTTTGTGTGTTCAAGAACGAATGTTGTTATTATTTTTGTAAGGTAACTCTTTCTCGGCTCGGGGTCGTTGGAAAATGTAGTTCTTGGTTGCGTTGTAATCCTTATACATCAAAAAGTTATGCTGTATGACTGTGAAATAGGTAAATTAATTCACTTATTTTATATCGGTTTGTATTTGTACGGAGAATTAAGACATGGTTCACCAGCTAGCCGCTCCGGGAAATGCTATACAGCGTTGCTGATATGGAGGCCATCACTTCCGAGCGAGACGTGATGTAGCCCATCTTGGCAATTATGTACTGCTTTCACCGGAGCGGCTAACTGGTGAACCATGTCTTAATTCTCCGTTCAAATACAAACCGATATACAATAAGTGAATTAATTTACGTATTTCACAATCATACAGCATACCGTTTTGATGTATAAGGATTAAAACGCGACCAAGAACTACATTTTCAAACCATCCCGAGCCGAGGAAAAGTTACCTTACAAAAATAATAACAACTTTGTTTCTTGGACACAAAAAATTTTAAAATTAATAAACCTGTTATACAACATTCCAGTGTATGTTGTGTTAAAATTTGGATTCGATCTGATGACGGGTTTGTGAGATAATAATTCTTAAATGTGACGCATGGTTGAAAAACGCTTAAAAACAGGCACTTCTTGTGTTCCAACTGTGATAAAAAATATTAAAATATAAATTAAAAATTCCAAACCTACATGATCTAACGTAAAATAGAACGACGAAAATGATGATGTTATTGGATTTTATATAGGTCTATCGGTTACTTCACAAACAAACTTCAAACTCGGGTACACATAATAGTTTGGTCGACAGTAGTTATGGATGGGAGGGTCGCAGACTAGAACTGTAGGGGTAAACCAGGGTTAAACAGATTGCCTCGGATGTAGGGTGTGGTAGCTATGTAGAAATGAAACGATTAGCTCAGGAGAGGGATACATGGAAGGCTGCATCAAACCAGTTAAAAAACTGAAGACTCATGTGGGGCAAAAGGGTCGTTGGAGAATTTAAATCCCTGGGATGTAACACTGGAAGAGACTGCATAATGTACATCAGCGGCCAAGGTGAGCGATATTTAACTATAGGTCTATTAATAGGGATATGTTTACGTTCGAATCATCAATTAGTATGGCCAAATTACATCCAGAATAGCTTAAGTAAGAATACATTTAATTCCCCATATTCCGATAGATTTGCCATTCCAGTGTGCAAGAGTGCAGTTCCCTCTTCAAACAATAATCGCAATTTCTTTAACAAAGCGCAATGACACACACTTAACAGTAGCACGTGTACATTTAGACAAAACAATCTTTTCCCATGGCCAACTGTATGTGGCGTGCTCGCGAGCATCCGGACAACAAAATCGTTATGTCTCAGCAGAAGATGGCAAAACCATAAACGTAATTTTAAAATGTGTTAACATAATGTAACAACGAACCCTGCAGACGTTCACAACTCGATAAAATTCCCACTTTGCTGATCATATCAATATACTGTATGTATCAGAATATTCAGAATTAGAATGGACACACCTATAGCCACGATTGCTGTAATAGAATAGACCAATTATCAGCAATAATGCATCGTCCCCATTGTCTTGATCGCGGGTGAAGCCGCGGGTACCTGCTAGTTATTTATAAAACTCTTCACCGTACTTCTCATTGAAGGATTGGTATAGGAAGAAACTTTTCAAAATCCATGCTAAAATAGGCGAAATATAAAAATTATCCTGGAAGGACGACCAAAGCATGGTGTTACGGCTGTGAGTTTGTGTCATCGCTCGCCGCTTGAGTCACAACTGCCCCAGGGGCTGGGCTGTGGCTTGCCTCCTGTATTGCGCGCGCCTTATGCAACAGGGCTACTACAGACAAAGGGATAGTCCAGAAGATTCGTGACTAGACCAGCGGTGGAAACCTCGAGAAGCCGTGGGCTCTGGATGGATCTAGAACCATTTATTGAGTCACCGGCCTGCTATATAAGAGTGACCCGTGAAGCAGTTGTGGTTGTGTTTTACGAGCTAGTGCGAGCGATTATCTTGTGCGACAGAAGTGTGGTGACGAAGTGCTGTGCGAGTTACGAAATCCTGTGACATTGTTTCTCCCAGCTTGTGGACAGCGAAATAGCCTGCAGCAAGTGATCGTAAGTAATTGTGGTCGGAGAACATAAATGAGAGGAACAGGTAGTGCCTGTCAAGGCCACCGTACTCATTAGGACGGATTAACTTCTGTGGTCTGTTGCAAGTGAAAGGGGCCAAGAGCGCATAAGGAATAGATTTGAGGAAACTGGAATAAGGCTCCTAATTGCTTGTATTTGCTGACTAGTGTAATTTTCTGGCCGCAATAAAGTTAATTATTTCTTTAAGCTGTAATTGGTGTTGTGCTTTGTACCCCCCACCGTAATCCAGTTAACATAAGTGCCACTAGGGGGTGGCACGTAACAACTGGTGTCAGAAGCCGGATTACGAACTCAAGCACAACACCTGACGGTCCTGGTTTCAAAACCCGAGCAGGTCATTTTCTCTAATTTTCCTGTGAGTGCATGCCCTTTACAAGACAAACAACTAAAATGGAGGAGAAATTGGCAGCATTGCTTGAAAAGTTAAATGACATGGAAACCAAGATGGGGGACGGCCAGAAGAAGATGGAGGACGGCCAGAAGAAGATGGAGGACGGCCAGAAGAAGTTAGCCGAGGACCTAACTGCCAAACTAGAAGACGGCCAGAAGAAGTTAGCCAAGGAGCTAACTACCAAATTAGAAGACGGCCAGAAGAAGCTAGAAGACGGCCAGAAGAAGATGGAAGACGGTCAAAATAAGCTAGCGGAGGACCTGAAGAGGATAGAGGACGGCCAGAAGAAGATGGAAGACGGTCAGAATAAGTTGACACAGGACCTGAAGAAATTAGAACTGGGTCTGCGTGAGGAAGTCACGGCAGTGGAAAAGAAGTTCGACGCCTTACAAGTGGAAGTTGCCGAGCTGCGCCAACGCCCGCTGATGGGGGTGGAGGAGAAATTCAACGTCTTACAAAAGGAAGTTGCCGAGTTGTGCCAACGACCGCTGATGGGGGTGGAGGAGAAATTCAACGCCTTACAAGTGGAAGTTGCCGAGCTGTGCCAACGCCCGCTGATGGGGGTGGAGGAGAAATTCAACGCCTTACAAAAGGAAGTTGCCGAGCTGCGCCAACGCCCACTGACGGGGGTGGAGGAGAAATTCAACGCTCTAAGAGAGGAAGTTGCCGAGCTGCGCCAACGCCCGCCCACCGTTACACCGGGAATATTAGGAACAGGACATAGCAGAGTGACGCCCCCAACCTTCGACGGAAAGGTCCCGTGGAGCACCTACTTACGTCAGTTCGAGGCGGCCTGTTCCATAAATAACTGGAACAGCACAGAAAAGGCTACAGCTCTCATTGTAGCGCTGAGAGGTGACGCCCTTAACGTCCTTCAGGCCATCCCGACTGGATCCCAGGACTACGCTTCACTGATCGCCCATATGGAGTCCCGATATGGAGATAGCCATCTTCAGCAGGCCTATCAGATGCAGCTCCGGACACGGGTACAGAAGAACGCGGAAACCCTGCAGGAGTTCGAGATGGACATCGCACGCCTCGTAAGGCTCGCCTACCCAACAGCGCCGGCCGACTTTCTGGAGCAGATAGCGACGCAGACTTTCACCGACGGGCTACGGGACTCGGACACTCAACAGGCGCTGCGTCTTGCGCGCAATAAGACCCTGGCAGATGCGCTGAGCCACGCACTTGAGTTCGAGACGGCAAAACAGGCATCCAGAATGCACGCGCGGGTGCGTCAAGTGGACGTCGAGGAACCAGTAAAAACCAACGTGACCAAGCCCCTGGCCGACGAATTAATGGAGGCGCTAAGCCGTTTCTTCGATAGTCGCGGTACCACCAGCAACGACACGGCCGGAAGACAACCGGAGAAGCGGCCCGGAAGAGGACTACCGACCTGCTGGGCCTGCGGTAAGAAAGGCCACCTGAGCAAGGACTGCGGTGATCGCCGCCGCCGAGGGTATCCGACGGGAAATCAGTCATCTGAAGACCGCGCCGCCCAGGGAAACGAGTATTAGCCAGCCTTGGGGGGCAAAGGTTGGCTTGTGACAGTCGTCAAGCCCCGGCAGTCGAAGTGCGTGTGACGAAGTTACGGAGGGACAATAGCAGCCTGATGGTCGACGGAGTCATCAACGGAGTGAGCTGGCCCATGCTGATCGACACGGGAGCATCGAGGACCATCGTCAATCCCACTGTGATCCCGAAGTGGAGAGTGCAACCCACACAAAGGAACCTCCAGCTAATAACCGCGACCGGAGAGACCGCACCGGTACATGGCGAAGCATCACTGGAGTTCGTCATTGGTCGACGGGTGATAAAGCATCCAGTGCTTGTGGCTGACGTATCAAACGAAGTGATCATCGGACTGGACTTCCTGGACCAGAACAACATCATCTTGGACCTGAGTACCAACACTCTGCACTTCGGAGGTGAGGAACTTGCTTTGCAACCAGCACACGAGGCAGTCACCGCACGACGAGTAAGGCTGAGAGAAGACGTCATCGTTCCTGCCAGGACGGAGGTCAGCGCCGCCGTAATTGTCGACGGAACTGCTGAGGGAGTGGCGGCTGTCATCGAGCCAAAATATGAGGACATCCGGACAAAAGGATTGCTAGTTGCCAAGACCCTCATCAACACGACGCCTCGGCCGTACGTCCGCCTGTCCAACCTGAACGACTACGACATTACGGTTCACCGGGACACCAACCTAGGAGTCTGCGAGCCCGTTACCTGGATTGCCCGCATCACCGACACGACGGACGGACACCTGCAGACGGACAACCGAAGAAGACGCACACTGCCAGAAGAACTACAGAAGCTGTACCAAGGATCCCAGGACCATTTAGACGAGGAACAATCACGCCAACTCCAGGACCTGCTACGCGAATTCCAGGACGTCTTCTCCGTGGGAAGCAAAGACTTCGGCAGGACAAGCTTGGTCCAGCACAGAATCGACGTTGGGGACAGCGCACCGATTAGGGCCCCATTCCGACGTGTCCCGCTCGCCAAGCAAGCCGAAGTCGACCGGATGGTTGAAGAGATGAAGGATCAAGGGGTGATCGAGCCATCACATAGTCCTTGGAGTTCTCCGGTCGTGCTTGTGAAGAAGAAGGACGGTTCCACCAGGTTCTGCGTGGACTACAGGCGGGTGAACGATGTCACGAAGAAGGACAGCTACCCTCTACCCCGGATCGACGACACGCTGGACACCATATCAGGGTCGAGATGGTTCTCCACCTTGGATTTGAAGAGTGGCTACTGGCAGGTGGAGGTCCACCCTAAGGACCGCGAGAAAACGGCGTTCTCTGTGGGCAGCGGGCTCTGGCAGTTCACCGTCATGCCATTCGGTCTGTGCAACGCCCCTGCAACCTTCGAAAGGCTAATGGAGTCCATTTTGAGGGGACTACACTGGAAGACCTGCCTGGTATACCTAGACGACGTCATCGTTCTGGGGAGGAGCTTCGAGGAGCACTACAGCAACCTGAAGGAGATCTTGTTGAAGCTACGGGCTGCCCAGCTGAAGTTGAGCCCCAAGAAGTGTCAGCTCTTCCAGAAGCGGGTCCAGTACCTTGGGCATATCGTCTCCGAGGAAGGGGTGCGCACCGACCCAGAGAAGACCGCAGCTGTGAGGGAGTGGCCAGTTCCGAAGGACAAGTCGCAACTACGAAGCTTCCTGGGACTCTGCACTTATTATCGTCGCTTCGTGAGAGGATTCGCCGACATCGCCAAACCTTTACATCGACTGACTGAGAAGGACCAACTCTTCACGTGGACAGCAGAATGCCACTATGCCTTCGAGCAACTCAAGCAGGCTCTGTGCACCGCGCCTATTCTGGCCTACCCCAGACCTGGAACAAGGTTCATCGTCGATACCGATGCCAGCGACTTTGGCATAGGGGGAATCCTGTCGCAGGTAGTGGACGGCGAGGAGAGAGTAGTGGCCTACTTCAGCAAGGCCTTGTCAAAGCCAGAAAGGAACTACTGCGTCACCAGGAAGGAGCTGCTCGCCATCGTGAGGACCATTGAACACTTCCACAAGTACCTGTACGGGCAAGAATTTCTCATCAGGACCGACCATGCATCCCTGCGGTGGCTCCTGAACTTCAAGCAGCCCGAGGGTCAACTCGCGCTGTGGTTAGAGAGGCTTCAACAGTATAACTTTGAGATTCAGCACAGGAAAGGCCAACTGCATTCTAACGCCGACGCCCTGTCACGAAGACCGTGCCCAGAAAACTGCACCTTCTGTGCCCGAAGGGAGGGGAACACCGGGATACAGTGCCGAAGGACTACCGTGGAACTTCAAGGGAGCTGGAGCCGCGAATCTTTCACGCGGGCGCAAGCGGAAGATGATGACCTGGGACTGATAGCCGAATGGAAGAGGGCCTGTGTCCCCAGACCCGGGTGGAACATTGTGAGTGACTGCAGCCCAAAGTTTAAGTCCTACTGGGCACAGTGGGACTCGCTGATTGTAAGGGATGGCCTCATCTGCCGTACCTGGGAGAGCACCGACGGAAAGATATCTCGGGAACAAGTCGTCGTTCCAAAGGCTATGACGGAGGAAGTCCTGAAGGAAGTTCATGGAGGATCATCTGGTGGACACCTAGGGATAAAGAAGACCCTGGAGAAGCTGAGAGAGCGGTTCTACTGGATCGGATGCCGAACAGACGTGGAGAACCACTGCGCGAGGTGCCACGATTGCGCAGCCAGCAAAGGCCCAGGACGAAGACGACGGGGTCCACTGAAGACCTACAACGTGGGCGGCCCCATGGAGAGAGTGGCCATCGATGTTGCTGGACCATTCCCGTTAAGCGAGGCAGGTAACCGCTACATATTAGTCGTCAGCGACTACTTTACCAAATGGCCGGAGGCGTATGCGCTCCCTAACCAAGAAGCCGCGACGATTGCAGAGACCCTGGTGAAGGAATTCGTCAGCCGGTACGGAGTACCCCTGGAGCTGCACTCCGACCAAGGGAGGAACTTCGAGTCGCAGGTGTTCCAGAACCTATGCCAGCTGCTGGGAATCCGGAAGACAAGGACAACGCCACTACACCCTCAGTCCGACGGGATGGTAGAGCGATTCAATCGCACCATCGAGAACCATCTTCGAATAGTCGTCAGCGAGCACCAGAGGGATTGGGACAAACATCTTCCACTATTTCTCCTGGCCTACCGCGCCGCCGTGCATGAAGCCACCGGGTGCACACCAGCCCGGGCCATGTTTGGGAGGGAGCTCCGTCTACCTGTCGATCTTGCCTTTGGCCGACCTGGGAATGATCCGATCCCGGTAAGCCAGTATTGTCAAGAACTGGTCGACCAACTGGAGGACGTGCACGCGTTCGCGACGAGGAAACTGCGGATCGAGACCGACAGAATGAAGACCCGATACGACCAGCAGACGGATGCCGGCGGATTCCACGAGGACGACCTGGTCTGGCTCTTCAACCCATTACGGAAGAAAGGCCTGTCACCCAAACTGCAGAAGTCCTGGGAGGGCCCGTACCGAGTCGTGAAACGGATCAACGATGTCGTCTACAGGATCCAGCGGAGCCCGAGGGCGAAGATGAAGATCGTGCATCGAGATCGCCTGGCAGCCTACGGAGGGACACAGACGGACCAATGATTGATCGGGACGATCAGCCTTTTTAGGAAGGGGGTGGTGTTACGGCTGTGAGTTTGTGTCATCGCTCGCCGCTTGAGTCACAACTGCCCCAGGGGCTGGGCTGTGGCTTGCCTCCTGTATTGCGCGCGCCTTATGCAACAGGGCTACTACAGACAAAGGGATAGTCCAGAAGATTCGTGACTAGACCAGCGGTGGAAACCTCGAGAAGCCGTGGGCTCTGGATGGATCTAGAACCATTTATTGAGTCACCGGCCTGCTATACAAGAGTGACCCGTGAAGCAGTTGTGGTTGTGTTTTACGAGCTAGTGCGAGCGATTATCTTGTGCGACAGAAGTGTGGTGACGAAGTGCTGTGCGAGTTACGAAATCCTGTGACATTGTTTCTCCCAGCTTGTGGACAGCGAAATAGCCTGCAGCAAGTGATCGTAAGTAATTGTGGTCGGAGAACATAAATGAGAGGAACAGGTAGTGCCTGTCAAGGCCACCGTACTCATTAGGACGGATTAACTTCTGTGGTCTGTTGCAAGTGAAAGGGGCCAAGAGCGCATAAGGAATAGATTTGAGGAAACTGGAATAAGGCTCCTAATTGCTTGTATTTGCTGACTAGTGTAATTTTCTGGCCGCAATAAAGTTAATTATTTCTTTAAGCTGTAATTGGTGTTGTGCTTTGTACCCCCCACCGTAATCCAGTTAACATAAGTGCCACTAGGGGGTGGCACGTAACAATATGTTGCGCTTCTCAATGTGGGACTCGAACATTCGGGAGTCTATAATGAGTCTCCGAAAACCACATTTTAAGGCCCTTAAATTAACAGTGTGTGTGATATTCCCAGAAAACTAACTTCGCTCTGATAAACATATGAAGGAATAACCAAGCCCCTAACCATTGCAACAGTAGCTGAATTGATAACGTCTGGTTATTAATACCGAAGACCGTTCGAAGAGCGGGTACTTCTGCTAGTCGTGATATGAATAGACAATGTTTGTGTTGCATTCTTCTCTTGGGGAATGTTGTTTAGTATGATAATAGTAATCTGTACAATGTGAGAGTTATAGATTATGTTTCATGCCGACCAGCGGTTTGTCCTTGAATTCGGATACTGTTTTATAGATTGTAGTAAACGTATATCAGTAATTGCATGTTTGCATATTCTGTTTTTAACTTGACTTAAGAAAACCTTAGAAACACCCATACATCCAATCCTTCACATGTTCGAATTAGTTTCCGTCCTTATTAATTTTGAACCTGTTCAATTTTTATCTTACCTGGTGACGAACTTGTAAATGCTACAAAATGCCATTTTCTCGTATTTTTAGACATGATAAATATGTTATACAGTGGAATCTCGTTAGCACGTTCTGGGTTACGACGTTTTCCCGTTTAGCGCGATGATTTTCTTAAGTCCCGTCCCAATTCTACAAAATACATGTTGATCATCATCATCATCATCATTTCCCCTTATCCAGCTCCTGCCGGGTCGGGGTATTTATGGCACTTCTCCACTTTCCTCTTTCCTTCCACAATTCTTCTTCCACGATCTTGTCCCAGTCCAGATTTCTTTTTCTTACGCTGTTCTTCACTGAATCAATCCACCTTGTTCTAGGTCTTCCTCTTGCTCTCTTACCCTTGCACTTGGCCTCCAGCATCTGTCTTGGTATTCTATTTTCCTCCATCCTCTTTGCATGTCCAAACCACCTTAGTTTATTCTTCTCAATTCTCTCATTTAGTTTTCCCATCCCAACTTCCTTCCTAACATCTTCATTCCTCACTCTGTCTTTCCTTGTCTTACCTATCATACTTCTTAGGAATTTCATTTCACTGGCTTGGATTCTACTCTCTTGCCTGCTCGTCAGGGTCCAAGTCTCAGCTGCATACGTTAATATGGGTACATAGTACATTTTATACATTACCTCCTTGCTTTTCCTTGGTACTTCCTTATCCCAAACGAGTTTTCTTACACTTTGATAGAATGCATTGCTCTGCTGTACCCTCCTGCCAATCTCCATGTCCAACCTACCAGTTTGCATCAATTCACTTCCTAGGTATTTGAACGTGTCCACAATTTCCAAACTCTGACTTCCAATTTTCACAGTGCCCTTACCTTGTCTTTCCCCTCTTGTCATCACCATGGTCTTGCTTTTCTCTATACTGATTTTCAGGCCATACTTCTGAATATTTCCGTTCAGTGCATCTAGTTGTTTTTGCACTTCTTCGGTGTTCCTTCCCCAGACCACAATATCGTCTGCAAATAATGTAACATGAAGTTACTTAAGTTACATGTTGATATATCCCTTTAATACGTTCTCTATTCCCGCTTAAGACGATCAAATTTCCGTTGTACTATTTGTAAGCGAACCGTATTTTATTCTTATTTCATTATAAAATTCGGCTTCTGGAAAACACGACGCGATATTGCCTCATATTCTCTGATAGTTATTGACAGTGTAGATGATTTCATTGTGTTTGACGGCGTAGAAGTGGCTATAGCTATGACGCAACACAACACAGGTGACGTGTCTCTCTCCCGCTGCCCTTTCTCACGTCCCAGTCCCTATCCTACTAAATTCATGTTGATATATCCCCTTAATACGTTCTCTATTCCCGCTTACAACGATCAAATCTCCATTGAACTATTTGTTAGTGAACCGTATTTTATTCTTCTTCTTCTTCTTCATTTCCCGTTTCCAGTGTTCTGGGTCGGGGTGTGAATCAAGGACCTCCATAATTTTCTGTCTCTCCACCACTCTCTTCCTTCTTCTAGTATATCTTCTACTTTTTACCCCTCTCTTCTCTATGCTCTCCCTCACTGTATCCATCCACCTCTTCCTAGGCCTTCCCCGTTGCCTCTTTCCTGTTACTTTCTCTGTAAATACTCGCTTTGGGACTCTGTCTTCACCCATTCGCATCATGTGTCCATACCATTTCAGCTTACTGATCTCTATCTTGTCTTGTAGCTTTGGGAATCCAGTTCTTTCCCTAATTTCTGTGTTCCTGATTTTGTCTCTTCGTGTCTTTCCAATTATTCCTCTAAGAAACTTCAACTCGGCTGCCTGGACTCTGCTTTCATCCCGTTTTGTTGTTGTCCATGTGCCTGCTGCATATGTCAATATAGGTGTGTAATATGTTGAGTACATGACTTTCTTACATTTCTCTGGAACATCTTGGTTCCACACCATACCTCTCACACACTGGTAAAACCCATTAAGGTCGGTGATTTAACGTCCATATATACGCCGCGTTCTTTCTTATGCGTTGTAAATGCAGTATGGCGTTTTTCTGTAGTACGTTTTCCCGCATATGACGTCCAAATTTTTCAGTCCCTTGAAAAACGTACTAACGAGATTCCACTGTATTAATATTAACTGTCCAAGGCTCCTATGTACTTGTTGATCGACTGAACACTGCTGAAAATGGTTTGTGTAGAGATCATGGAACATGTCGTGTTGCAGGGCAAGGACGACCAGTTCCTCAAGGACGGACAGTTACTGCCAGAGAAGCTGGTGTCGGCATGTCAGGCGGCGGAGATGCCAGTCATCCTGCACATGAGGGAAGGCTACGACCACAGCTACTTCCACATTGCCAGTTTCATCGGTCAACACTTGGAGCATCACCTGCACTATCTACGTGCTTGACTCGCTTGTAAATAAAACACTTTCTCTTTATCTTGAGTGCTTTCTTTTTACAATTTCCTAGACTCTTGAAGTATGTCTTTTCATGTTATTTTCATTTGTTTACTTAAATGATAATATGAAGAGAGGTTCTGGTCCCACGATTGAAATCTGGACTTGAAACCAGGGGCCTGTTCCACGAATGAACTTTGCAACTTTTTACTTTTCAATTCTTGCAAAGTGCAAAGTCTTTCTGTTCCACCATGATCTATGTATTACTTTTCAATTTCTTTGCAAAGTGAAAAGTCTTTTCGTAGGAATGATCCGATCAAGTTTATTCCATGAACAAACTGTTTAATACTTCATGATTTGATGCTTAATTTTTCGTGGTGAACTTGAAGATATAATTGTAGTACCATCGTTTTAAAGTTTTTATCATGGGAAAGAAAGATAATTTCAAGAAGCTGGCTGTGCTAGAAATTCTCAAGGAGAAACGGGACATTCTTTTTGGCAACTTTAAAAGTAACCTATCTCACAATGACAAGCAATCCGCGTGGACTGAAGTCCTTAAGAAAGCTCAGTCTTTGCAGTTAGCTGGAGCCGAAAAATCTTGGACGTACGTGAGGGACAATCTTTTTGGATTATGGAAATGCTGTGCTCTGGTAAGTAGATATTTAAGTTTCCATTAAATTATTTAATTGAGAATATACCGGTATCGCTTAAATCAATTTACCTTACCTCACATGTCGATAGAGCATGTTACATGAAATTGTGATGTAATAGTGATTGAAGAATATATTTAATGATTTCAACTACATATCATGTCTCAAGCATTACATTCTTGCCCTTAGGCAAAGAGAGATAATGGCAAGACGACCGGGACTGAAGGAGGGAAGGATAAGCAGTTGGATGAGGTGGATGTTGCTATCTTTGACATCCTGCAGAAAGATTTGGCCGTTCTAGACGGCTTAAATCTTCCGGAAAGCTACATGGAAGAACAAATGACTATAGTGCCAATACCGACTCCTGCTGCTGAACTACCCAGAGGCGAAAACCTCGAAAACACACCGAAGAGAAAGAAAAGGAAGCTGTCAAATTCTCCACGTCCTTCCACTGCTTCCATTGACGAGACAACAATACTGAAACAAGAACTTCTCCGTGTGGAAATATACCGCAGACAATTGCAAACTCTGAAGTTGGAAGAGAATTAGGCTTACCACCTTCAGAATTTACGAGTGGCATAAAGCTTCTGCTTCTCAAGAGATGCTACAGAGTACAGAAGATTCCTTATTGCTTACCGATTCATTTATTTCAAGGTAAATTACCTAGTAACATTTATTGTACATAGATCACTTGTGATATAGCCTAATAAATAAAAATATATGTTATTAATGTAGAAGCAGATATTATTGTTCAGTTCAGTTAGCGAAATATCTCAATAACGAATTGAGTTTAGCAACTGCATCTAGATTGGGTGCCTCCTCATTTCCAGGATTGGGGTCTTCATTTTCTTCCATTAAGGCAAGTAAGTCTCCTTCATTTTCTCTTCCAACCTTACGTGCAATATTATGCAACGAAATACATGCCAAAACCACCTTTCCCGCTTTTGTTGGACTTAATCTTAAGTGGTTTAAGCAAGGGAAACGTTCCTTCAAAATTCTGATAGTGTTCTCAACAATACGCCGTGTTGATTTATGTGCCCGGTTAAATCGTTGTTCAACAGCATCATCAGGATTTCTATTAAGAGGGGGTAATAGCCATTCTTTTAGTCCATGGGCACTGTCACCTAATATAACTGCTCCTGAGATTGGTCTCCAACCTGAGTCAAACCGTCTACAGACGGCAGTGTTTCTTAGGACCCTAGAATCGTGCACGCTACCCGGCCAGCTAGCATTAGCACTGTTGAAGGTCAAGTCTGCACCACTAATCACCATAATATTGAGAGAAGGATTCCCATGTCTATCAACATAAACCTCTTCGTGTACCGTCAACACATCCACACACAGAAGGAAAGCCACCCTTCATTAGAAATTCCGTCGCTATATTATGTGAATTTTCAGGCCAACGTACTATGTTAGGAAATATTACACTTACTATAGCATCTACGACTTTAGTAACAGTTCTGCAAATAGTTGATTTTGATGTCCCATGCATTGCTGCTATACCGTGCAGCTGGGCACCATTTCCTAACCAATGTAAGCATATAAGAATTTGTTTCTTTTCGGAAAGAGATCGACTTCTTTTTGTTACAGGTTTCAATAAATGGCCAATTATTTCAAGAATATACAGTAGTCAGCTTGTATTGGGGTAACACGAAAACAATCACGAAATTCCGTCGAAGTGAGGTTATGAAAATTCATCCTGTCTTTGTATGTCCTCTTGTTGGATTCTTCATCACTATCCTCACTTGTTGATAACAAAAGCTCTCGTCGTAACATAATTATAACACTAAACCAAATTCTGTGCTGAGAAACTAGTGTAGAGACTTATTCATTAAGAGCTGAAAAGGGAATTGTCTCTTTGCAAAGATTTCTGAAAACTGTTCACTTCATTCCTTTGCACTTTCCATTTCTGCACCAATGGAGGAACATAACAGGCTTCAAAAGTGAAATGTTTCCTAACTTTTCACTTTGCAAGACAAATCTGAAAAGTGATGGTGGAACAAAATCTGAACTGAAAAGGGCAAAGTTCATTCGTGGAACAGGCACCTGAAAATCTCAAAATAACTTCTGTACAAAACAGTGTCGATTGAGCTGAACTTTCAATTCGGTAGGCGTACAACTTCCGGGGAATGAAAGCAGTTTTAATGGCCCAACTATAAGACCAAGTTTAAAAATTTAAAATGGCTTGCGGTCCAGGTATTTCCATAGTTAAAATATTTTGGATCTGCAGTAATTTTACAATTTCTTTTGGCGGTAAAACATAGTTATTGGCCCCTATGGCTCTAGGCACAGGGGCCACGTCATTAGCATCTACTGTCAACATTGTTGGTGATTTACTATGATCCGTTCAGGATGCCAAGAATTTGTACATAATGGCATTCTCTAAGAAGCTAAGACATGAACTACAGATGTTCTAATGATGTGCACATAATGTACGACATTGTGAAGATCGACCTGTTTAAGTGAAGGATATCCAGTATCCTGCAAGGTTATCAGGATGTAGACACAGGAGATTCTAGGCAAGCTTGGGCTGGTGTTAACACACACAGTGCTTGTCTCAAGTCTTATCAGCAAATTCTGACTGGACTAAGAGTATGGCAAAGCTAGTTGTAGTTAATTTATTACTCTGATAACATGAGTAATCTTTCTTTTAGAAATACCGGTATTTAGATTTTAAACGAATGAATTATTCACAACTATAAAAACTGTTGTTGTTTCCTATGGCTAGCCCGGATTCCAATCCATCAGCTTAACGTTTTTGCCAAAATTGTTACTCGTTTAGCACCACCCAGGGGACACGTACAGCTTAAGGTAGATTTGTTTTATGGATGAAAATAAATGAGAAAAAAACAAAATGTATGGTCATTGGTGGAAAAGGTGAAAAAATTACAATAAAATTAGAGGATGAAATTGAACAAGTAGATAGTTTTAAATACCTAGGAAGTTGGGTTACACAAGAAATGAAATAAAAACAAGGATTGCAATAACAAAAGAAGCCTTCAGTAAGAACAGAAAATTAATTAAATGTTTTGTTTGGAGTGTAGCAATGTATGGAGCGGAAACTTGGGCGCTTAGGAAAGAAGACTACAGAAGAATAGAAGCATTCGAAATGTGGCTGTAGAGGAGAATGGAGAGAATAAGTTGGAAGGACAAAGTGAGAAATGAGGAAGTATTAAAGAAAGTAGGGGAAGAAAGAATGATGCTAAAGAAGATAAGGAAAAGAAGAATGATTGGTGAAAAGTGAATTAGAAGGGACAGTCCAAGGGAAAATCCCAAGAGGAAGAAGAAGGTTTCAGATGCTGGATTCCATCAAGATTGATATATCGTATGAGCTGATGAAACGTGCTGCTGAAGATCGGATAAGGTGGAGAGACCGACCATGAGGAAACGGCTTAGCCATGTTGAAACACCGGATCCCATGAGAACTCCGCAGTTAAGCAACATAGGGCGCAGCCAGAACTTGGATGGTATGTTGGTTCTAGGCACTGCACACTGTTGGCCAACAAAAGGAGGAGCGGAAAGGCCCTGGCCACCCTACCGCAAGTAAACTCCGGCTGGGGTTAGCCTCTTCGGAGGCTCGGACCTGCCTTCAGGCAGAATACCAATTAAATTAAATGATTACTACTACTGAACTGACACAATGTAATAGAAAAAAATATTTTAAAAATAACAGTCGAGGAAGATTTTTGTAGTGGTGGTAAGTAGTAAAATTTACGTAACGTCCAGGTCATTTTCCCCTAATGATAATAATGAATATGTAATTTACTAAAAAATTGTAAAAAAAATATTATGGGAGTAAGTGAAATAAAAGATGCTGCCTATGGTTGTTGATCTTCTTTAGCCGCATAGCGCTGTAGAAAAAGCACTTTGGAAACCTTCGGCTGTCCCGAGCTTCTGAGGAAACAACAGTCTCGTTTTTCGCCACAGCAATGTTGGATATTTCGTCCATGTGCCAAATGGCCTAAATCGAGGAAATGGAGAGGGCTGTCCAAATTTCAAGTAGACAGTGTCACCTGCAGACTTCTAAAAGTTAAGTACATAAAATTTAGTTCAGATCGGTGCAGATGTGTGTCAAAGGGCCTAAATGATCGGAAGGTAGATGGCTGTCCAAAATTTCAAGTGGACAATGTTACTCGTCAGTTTCCAAAGGGTAAGTACGTAAAATTTGGTTCAGATTGGCGAGACAAATTCAGTTTGTTTGCTTACCAAACGGCCTAAATCTAGGAAATGGATAGGGGCTGTCCGAAATTTCAAGTGGACGATGTTACTTGTCGGGTTTCGAAGGGTAAGTACGTAAAATTTGGTTCAGATCGGTGAAACTGTAGATTTGTGCCAAAGGGCCTAAATGAAGGGATTGGAGTGGGCTGTCTGAAATTTCAAGCAGACCATGTTATTTGTCGGGTTCCAAAGGATAAGTACGTAAAATTTGGTTCAGATCGGTGAAACTGTAGATTTGTGCCAAAGGGAATGGAGAGGGCTATCTAAAATTATTGTTGCCAAAATCTTTCCTGGTGGCGAGCACTACGACGACCTTACAAAATTTCAATGCCATCGGTTAAACTGAGTCTACCGTATTAATCTTGGATGGACAGACATATAGGTCCATTTTTTATATAAGATTTGGTTATTCATCCAACCAACCCATTAGTTTCATGAAAAAAAAAAAAAGAAAATCCACAGCCTGCTTCCAGTCTCCGACCGGGTCAGGAATGGAATGAATGAAGCCCCCATCTAGCGGCGAGGATATGGACTGTGCCGGCTGCCGAGGCCTGACGCACTCCTCTGGGGCAATGATTTAATAAATGACAGATGAAATGAAATGATAGGGGAGAGTTGCTGGAATGAAATGTTGACAGGGAAAACCGGAGTACTCAGAGAAAAACCTGTCTACCTCCGTTTTGTCCAGCACAGATCTCACGTGGAGTGACCAGGATTTGAACCATGGACGCAGCGGTGAGAGGCCGGCGTGTTGCCGCCTAAGCCACGGAGGCTGCCCATTAGTTTCACGATTTTAGTTATTTGTCTAACCAACCCATTAGTTTCATAAATTTAGTTATTCGTCTAACCAACCCATTAGTTTCATAAATTTAGTTATTCGTCTAACCAACCCATTACTTTCATAAATTTTGATATTCGTCTAACATACCCATTAGTTTCATGAATTTAGTTATTCGTCTAACCAACCCATTAGTTTCATAAATTTAGTTATTCGTCGAACCAACCCATTAGTTTCATAAATTTGATTGTTCGTGAAACAATTTGATTGAGTCATGTTTATTTTCCGCGAAACTTCCCCATTGAAAAGGATGTCAGAAATTACTTAATTGAAGGTCAGTTTGCCTCTTTTTTTTTAATGTCCGCAAACCTAATTTTGTGTTCAACCTTGTAACTATTTCCAGATGAATAAACATGCAAACGCCAAGTTAACCTCATCTAACATACTCCCCTTCTCCTATTACATTTTACACACATGTACACCAGGGTTATGGTGAAGCTACGTTAGGCCTAGCAAGCCAGTAGTGGATATGAAACTGCTTTTAAAATGGGAACGGGCCTCGGAAAGGACAGATCTAAAGGAAGCAGACCTGGCTATGGAAATGGACTAAGAATTGGAACTTGGAATATAACTACATTGACGGGAAGAGTGGAGGAGATTGTGGATATGATGGAGAGGAGAAAACTGGACGTACTCGGACTGGCAGAGACCAGATGGAGAGGGGAAGGAAGAAAAGAACTGAGAAATGGCTTGCAGCTATACTGGATAGGAAATGAGGAGGGGAAAAGAAATGGAGTGGGAATGGTGGTGAGAGAAGGACTGAGGGAGGAAGTAAAGAGGGTAAGTGATAGAATAATTAGAGCCAGAATCACTGTGAAAGGTAGAAACCTGGACATTCTGCAAGTCTATGCACCACAGGTGGGATGCACAGAAGGCGAGAAGGACGAGTTTGAAGAGGAGTTGCAGAAGAAGTTAGTGGGGAGAGACCTGATAGTCATGGGAGACCTAAATGCCCATGTCAGAACTGATAGAAGAGGTTTTGAAGAAGTGATTGGTGGTGAAGGATGGGGAAACAGGAATAAGAGAGATTGTTGGAACTGTGCAAGATAAATGGGCTAATGGTTGGAAACACATGGTACAAGAAGAGAGAGAGCGCCATAAAATTACTTGGTACAGCAGGGATTTGACTAGGAAATCAGTGGTGGACTACATTCTATGCGGGAAGGAGACAAAGAAGAGTATCACGGATATAAGGGTAATACCTTCAGAAGCCCTGGACAGTGACCACCGTCTGCTGGTCGCCAAGGTGAGGGGACTGAAGGAAAAGAGGAGAACTGAGAACCAAGAAAGAAGAATATGTCATAAAATAATTAGCAAAAAAGGTTTACTAAATACAGTCCTAAACTCCAAATTGATGGGAGAAGAAACAAACACCGACATCCATTGGTCACAACCGGAAACAGACGGTTATATTCAAAAAGTACATTTGACTTGTACGGTATACAAAAACAAAAGAACACTATGAGAAATACAAAAACAAAAGAATACACTATGAGAATTTGTGAATGCAAACTCACACTTCCCCCCCATTCACAAATTGCAAAAAAAACTTAAAACCAAAAAAAAAAAAAAATACATAACTAGCCTTACACTAACAACAAACATTTGTACATCAATCCTTGTATGGTAGCAAAGGGCAACATACAGACTAAAATACAGACATGGATCACATTTGCTTTGATTTAAGCCAAGCTTGACAAGTTGTGCAGTGATACAATTGTGCCAATCTTTACCAGCTTGACACAAACCGTAAATACTCTTGTTGAGTTTTAGCACATAGTCTGGGTATTCTACACTGCAAAAACCTTCTGGTTGACTTACAAATACAGTTTCCTTAATTTTGCTATTAAGGTATGCCGATACAATGTCCAAATGACAATTATCCCATTCACGCTCTACTCCTATGGCTATAAGGGTCCTAATAGTTTTCCTTTTTACCACAGGACTGTAGGATTCAAGGAAATCTGTACCCTTTATCTGACTGAAACCTTGAGCTACTAAACGTGCTCTATACCTAAGTACTTCACCTTCTTGGTTTCGTTTTGTTTTATACACCCATTTGGTGCCTATGACAGTCTTGCCACCTGAATCTTCTGCAAGTGTCCACACATTATGTTTTTCCAAGAGGGCAATCTCTTGGTTCATTGCTTCAAACCATTTATCTTTGTCATCTCGTGAGGTGGCTTCTTGAAAAGACACCGGATCGTTATAGTCTGACCTCAACATGACAATGCGACATTTGACCTTGACTTCATTACAACACACACACTTGCTGGGACTTTTTCTCTCTCTACTCGACCTGCGTAATACTGTGTGTTCAGGCTGTAATGGAGCGTCTATTACGACATCAGAATCTGACAAAGAGGCATCACTATCACTTGTTACAGAATTTTCATTTCCTGATTCGGCTACTTCGTGTTCAAACACGTCACCTCCACAATCTTTCTGCTCGACAAACACTTCTTCAACTGTTCTAGGTTCACAATCTATCTGAGTTTCAGGTTTTTCCTGGGCTTTTACAGAAAACGGAAATACATCTTCAACAAATTCTACATTCCTGGATTTAATGACACATTTCTTTTCGATGTCCCATACACGGTAGCCCCTCGAGTCATTGGGGTACCCTAGCATTGCACCAACATTTGCCCTTGGCACTAACTTTTCCACATTACGTTTATGGATCCAAACTTTACAACCAAATGATTTTAACATAAGCAATTCCTGGTCTGACAACTTTCTACTCGTCCACAGTTCAAATGGGATGTTCTTTACAGTTGATGACACACACCTATTCTTTATATAGCAGGCTGTGCTGATGGCTTCCCCCCAAAATTGAACTGGCATGCCTGACTGAATGAGCATGCACCTACTAGTGGTGAGAAGTTGCTGGTTGAGGCGTTCAGCAACGCCATTCTGTTGCCATTGTTAACCTACGAACAATACCTTCCTTTTCAAGATAGTTACAAAACTCTGTACTTAAATACTCTCCACCGTTGTCTGAATGGAAAGATTTCAACTTGGTCCCTTGTGCTGTCTCCATTAGGGCCTTAACCTTGAGAAACTCATTAAATGCATCACTCTTATGCTTAAGGAACCTTACATATGAGAATCTGGTACAATCATCAGTAAATGTAATAAAATATTTGCTACCTCCAATCGATGGGTGCTCTAGCTGGCATACATCAGAGAACACAACATCTAATGGCTTCTGAGATACATGATCTCTTTCATTAAATTTAAGTCTTTTCATTTTACCTTGTTTACAAGTATCACAATCAAGATTCTTTTCTTTGGGTATAAAATCACGATCTGGAATGTTCAGAGCATGGCCAAAACGCTGATGCCATATTCCGCTAGTTACAGCTTTGTTGCTCTTAGCATACACAACCTCCACCTCGTCATTACAAGCAAATTCTTTCCCTTGTTCTACCATAAAATAATCACAATTTACCTCATACATATTTCCAACGGCCTCACCCGTAAGGAATATACCCTCATGATCTGACAATACAACTTTGCTGTCTTTAATGGTTACGACTGCACCTTTCCTGTCAAATTGACCTACAGATATTAAATTGTCTTGAAGACCTGGGACATACAACACTCTTTTCAGTTTCAGAAAAGAACCTCCACACTTGTCAGATAGCTTCATAAGTACACTTCCCATACCACAGACACTAACTACGGATCCATCAGCTGTGTCTACACTACCAGAAACCTTTGGGGTGTAATCATACAGAATATCCTTATAAGGTGTCAGGTGCTCAGTGGCTCCTGAATCTACATACCACCTGCGTACACAATCAGATGCATCATCCTTGCTTTCAGTTGCCACATAAGCCATTACCTTAACACTACTAGCATTAACCTGAACACATTCGTTTGCCGCCTCATCGTCCTTTACCGTGGCAATAACCTCACGATTCTTAACCTTAACATTTTCCTTGCGTCCATTACTACAATTCCGGGAAGTATGACCTATCTTGGCACAATTAAAACACAAAACTGAACCTTTCTTTCTTGCTTCATGAACTAAATCACAGAACTTCGCAATATGCCCCTGTTCTTGGCACTTGTAGCACATGAATCCACCACTACCTGTTGGCTTGTTGACACTTTTGCTGCTGTTGACGACCCCCTTGGAATTTAAGCGCATGGCTGCCACCATTGCCTTCACGCTTTCACCCTCCGATTCTTCCTTCTTCAGCCTCGCATAAGTCTCCTGTTCTCGCTCCATCTTTAGTTTGTCCAACTTGTTCTTTCTCTCCTCCAACAATAGTTTGGCTCGCACTACCTTTACACTTAAGTTTTCTTCATTGCTTTCCAATGAACGTATCAAATTTTCGTACTCCCGCTTTTCCAGTCCTCTGAGAATAAAAGCAGCTTTGGCCTTATCCGTAAATTTTATACCTACATCGTCCAACCGTGCACACCAAGTAAGCACTTTATCAACAAATGTACGCATGCTAATGTCACTAGTTTTCTTAAAAAGACACAATTCTTCTAACATCGTCACAATTTGAAGGACTCCGGTATCGCAACATGAAGTCAGAAGATTCTGCCATGCTTCCTTAGCTGTCTCCGCTTCTTTGATATCACCTAGGAAAGGGTCGGTGACCAAACCTATGAGCAAGTTTTTCGCGTCTTGATCTTTGCCCAGTTGGGCCTCGGAGTACTCTTCAACGGATGTATCTTCTACCTCTCCTGTATCGGTCTTTCGTGGGAAACCTTGAACCGCCAACCGCGTCCCACAGACGCCTTGTTTGAAGCAATGCCTTTGTTCGGGTGCTCCACGCTTCCCAATTGTCGTCCTGTAACCTCACTATTGCAACTACTCGCTCGCTGCTTCCCGTAGCTGAATCCATGTTAGTATGTATACTTAAAATAAAACGTACAAATAGTCCTCACAATAGAAAAATCGTCCACAAAATTCACCAAAAACTATCTTGAATGCACACTCAACTGCCGTCCACATGTGCGCCGCACATATCAACAACTTTTAACGACCGACATTCTCCCATCACAAAGTCCACACATTAAGAGCAATAAGCGTTTAACTGGGCTCATAACCTGTCATAAAATAATTAGCAAAAAAGGTTTACTAAATACAGTCCTAAACTCCAAATTGATGGGAGAAGAAACAAACACCGACATCCATTGGTCACAACCGGAAACAGACGGTTATATTCAAAAAAGTACATTTGACTTGTACGGTATACAAAAACAAAAGAACACTCGGAAGTCGTGTGTGGCAGAACTAGTGGAAAGAAAAGGTGGAAGGAAACACCATGGTGGAACCCCAGAACTAAGGAAGCAGCGAAAAAGAAAAATGAAGCATTCAGGAAATGGTTCCAACAGAGGACAGACAGAACAAGAGAAGAATACCAAGAGTGGAAGAAAGAAGCAGGTGAAGTAGTGAAGGAAGAGAAAAAGAAATGGCTGGAGAAATGGACAGAAATGATGGAGGAGGACTGTGATGGCAGTAAGAAAGTGTTGTATGGAATGATAAAGGCAAAGAGAAGGGATACAGGGGAAAATGTCAGAATGGTGGACAGGAATGGAAAGGAGGTCGAAAATATGGAAGAAGTAAAGGATATCTGGAGAGAATACTTCAAGGAACTCCTAAATCCAACTAAAACCATCGTAGTGGACATTGTGGAGGAAGAAACAGACTGTGACCAAGACATTTCAGAGAAGGAATTGACATGGAAAGAAGTGGAGGAAGCATTAAAGAATATGAAAGGGGGAAAGGCACCGGGAATAGACGAAGTGAGTTTGGAGATGGTGAGAGCAGCAGGGGTGATAGGAACACAGTGGCTCTTTCGAGTAATGAAAGTGATATGGAGGGAGAAGAAAATACCAGAGGACTGGAAAAGAGGGATAATAATACCCATACTTAAAAAGGGAAGTAGGAAGGAATGCAAAAACTACAGGGGAATTACACTCATGTGCCACTGCGCCAAAATATTTGAGAAGGTACTGGAGAGAAGAATTCGGACAGAAGTTGAAGATGGGCTGAGGGAAGAACAGTATGGATTCTGGCCAGGAAGGTCAACAGTTGACCTCATCTTTGCAGTAAGACAGCTACAAGAACACCATTATGAATATGGGAAAGATCTGGTGATGACCTTCTTGGATATTGAGAAAGCATATGATAGTATTAATAGAAACTAGTTGAAACCCGTCAAAAATGACGGTCAATAGAAAAATATTTACTGAAGAATTTTCTTATGTAGGCCTACTGTATATTCTTTGTACGATGATTTTTTGGCTCTATTGAAACTATAAGGGCGTCAAAAGATTGCGCTCTCAACATTGCAAAATACTGCTGGCCATGACTGAAAAATTGATGAGGCAAATTGAGACCTATACGTTCCAGAGTTTTCCCTTGAGCTTCATTGATTGTGACAGAGTATGCCAAATAAATTGGAAAATATTGCCTCTTAAAACAAAATGATAGTGTTTTATCGGATGCTGTTAAATCAAGTAGAAGGATTAGACCTCTCTGCCTAATTTTAACTGCACTTATTATTTCCAAATCCAAGCAATATGGTTGCATTTAGGAGCCCTTGGGAAACGTTCAGATTTCTAAGCAGCATAACGGTTCAAGCGTTTGGAATATGTGGAGGCAAGTCATTTATTTCCAAGGAATTCAAGAACTCTGAGGAGTCTAATAAAACTGGCCGCAAACCGTCACATATAATTTTGGAATATAACGAAGAAATGCGATGATGTGCACCTCCATACATCTTAGAACAATGTGGACCGTATGGGTGTGGCACAGTAACATTGGCACCAAATGAAACGAAGGACATAGCCGATTAGTCTCTCTGAAATTCCTTGAGATATCATCTCCAGTGAAAAATAATTGTTGCAGCATGTCAAATGTTTTATATTTAGTCAGATTAATTTTACATTACAACAGCAAAGGTCAAAGTAACCAAGTGAAGATTTCTCTCAAGAGAAATACAGTGCAGAACAATGTTTAAATTTGTTCGTCAAGGACCCTACAGTGTAACGGTATAGTATCTGGAATTGTACCTGAAATGCCGTATTCATATTGGAGTTTAAAAGTGGCTTCGTATTTTTCTCCGATTTCCCACTTGTTTGCGGCTAATGTTCTATTTCGTAAAATGGGTTTATTTATAGCAGCATTTCTCCCCAAATTAACGTCATAGCTTATTAAATAACACTATAGTGGCCTGCATCAACGCAGCTGCCAAATATTAAATAGCAAATAATAACTTACTTCCATTGCCAAAATCAACTGCGTGGTTAGACTCATTGTTATGTACTCTAAAAAAATAATCAATAAACAACAATATTCACTTATACAACTAAGTTCAGAGACTTCCATTCTCAAGTTGGTTGCTGATGAGAATGCGATGAGACTGATCGCCAATAATAAAATCCTTGCAATTTTTGCAATTTGCTTGCAAACGCAACTCAGGATGACGAACTTCATTTTGAAATAAACAGAATGAAACTGCTCTAAATAATCAATTTCCATCACCTGTTGAAGGTACAATACTTTGCATTTCCATGACAGTAAATTATGCAAGGGAGCATAGAATCACTTCGCCACTACTGGAATGAGCATGGACTCACTTCGCCAGCCACCGTAATGGAGGGAGTTTTAGAATTATATGTTCAGTGTTTTTCAAAGATCGTATTAACACAGGGAAGCCCAGTCTTAAGGCTACATTCTGAGCTATCGCCCCAGATTCCAGGTTCGATCCCTGCTCTGCCAAGAAATTTAATTCTGGTCTGAGGGCTGGAACGGGGCGCACTCTTGAGGCAAACCTAAGAAGAGCAAAATTTTATTCCCATCTCAACAACCTTGGATGTGGTTTTCCGTGGTTTCCCACTTCCACTCCAGGCAAATACCGGGATAGTTCCTAACTTAAAGCCTCAGTCGTCAACTCTCCATTCCCCATACTAATTACAAATGCACACATCAATACAGCCATCACATTAACACAGGTTATCAGAGAAAGGTTTACACTCACACACCAAAGTAGACGGGGCTGAGTGACCACGATGTCTGAGTCCATCAAATGAATTATGTTCGACAATTTTCTCTCAAGGCGAAGCGATTGTGCCGATATTTATATAATAATTTAAAAGTATCTGGGAACGTAAATCATGGAGAATTCCTTACCTTACGGGAATAATAAACGTAGCCTAACATATGTTTAGACAATGTAATACCAATTGCAAGATAGAATAATTGGGAAATAGAATTACATGTCTGAGGTGGGAATCAAACTCCTTCGACGATGCATAATCAATTTCGTTGTCCACAATGTTAGCCGCTGAGCCACCCAGACAACGAAATTAGAGTGCAATATTAAGAGACGTAAACAACAAACGCACTTAACTGCCAGTTACAGTTCATCAATATTTCCCTTATTTCATGATTCTCAACTCCCTATTCCCCTTACTAATTACAAATGCACACATCAATACAGCCATCACATTAACACAGGTTATCAGAGAAAGGTTTACACTCACACACCAAAGTAGACAGGGCTGAGTGACCACGATGTCTGAGTCCATCAAATGAATTATGTTCGACAATTTTCTCTCAAGGCTAAGCGATTGTGCCGATTTTCATTTTCAATTTAAAAGTATCTGGCAACGTAAATCATGGAGAATTTCTTACCTTACGGGAATAATAAACGTAACATATGTTTAGACAATGTAATACCAATTGCAAGATAGAATAATTGGGAAATAAAATTACATGTCTGAGGTGGGAATCAAACTCCTTCGACGATGCATAATCAATTTCGTTGTCCACAATGTTAGCCGCTGAGCCACCCAGACAACGAAATTAGAGTGCAATATTAAGTGACGTAAACAACAAACGCACTCAACTCCCAGTTACAGTTCATCAATATTTCCCTTATTTCATGATTCTATTCCAGTATATATCGGGATACAACATAAGCGATATTTCCCTTTTCAATTCTCATAAACAAAGATCACACTACGATACGGTGGATCTTTTATCCGCCATTTCTCTCATGAAGAAACGCAATTGTGGCAACGCGCAATTGCCACATATATTACCTTTTTCTTTAAACATATAAAAATATACCGTAACATATATTTTCCTTTTAAAGACACACTGCAAATCTGCATGCCAAGAGCTTTCGTTAGAATGCCATACGAAGCCAATCGGTTAAGTCGTTTTCAAAATCTCGTGTGTACAAAAAATACCTTAGTGTTTTAAATATATATATGGCAACAGAGAATTCGTTACTTTACAGGAATGATAAAAGTGAAATATGTTTCTACACTGTAATACCAATCGTAGGAAGGAAGAAAACAAAAAAAAACATATCCGAGGTGGGAATCGAACCCTCTCGACCATGCAAAGGATGGCAACAGAGAATTCGTTACTTTACGGGAATGAAAAAGTGAAATATATCTCTACAATGTAATACCAATCGTAGGAAGGAAGAAAATGAAAATTAAAAAAACGTATCCGAGGTGGGAATCGAACCCTCTCGTCCATGCAAAGGATGGCAACAGAGAATTCGTTACTTTACGGGAATGATAAAAGTGAAATATGTTTCTACAATGTAATACCAATCGTAGGAAGTAAGAAAACGAAAATAAAAAAAACATAACCGAGGTGGGAATCGAACCCTCTCGATGGGAACAGAGAATTCGTTACTTGACGGGAATGATAAAAGTGAAATATGTTTCTATAATGCAATACCAATCGTAGGAAGGAAGAAAACGAAAATAAAAAAACATATCCGAAGTGGGATCGAACCCTCTCGATCATGCATAATACAAATTTCAGGCCAGTAACCTTATCCCCTTGGCCAACCAGACAACTATGTGACACTGCAGTATTAAGCTATCTAACCAGTATACACACTCAACCTGCAGTTTATGTCTTTCAATTCGTGGTTTATTTAATATAATTCTATTTCAATGCACATTGTAAAAACATAACTAACATTATTGGAGATCCTTTTTAATTCTCATGAACAAAGATCTCAGTTAGACGCGACCGGAATCGCCATTTTCCTTGTTGAGAAAGGCCATTGTGCGCATGCGCGGGAGTGACAAATATTACATATTTCTTTAATCATTTAAAAATATACCGTAACATATATTTTCCTTTTAAAGAAACTCTGCAAATCTGCATGCCAAGAGCTTTCGTTAGAATGTCTTACGAAGCCAATCGGTTAAGTGGTTTTCACAATCTCGTGTGTACAAAAAACAGCTTAGTGTTTTAAATATATAGACAAGGTATGGGAAGCAATGAGAGCAAAAGCAGTGAACAAGGAGACAGTGGCAAGAGTGAAAGCAATGTACGAGGGAAGCAAAAGCTGTGTAAAGGTGGGAAGAGAGAGAACGGAATGGTTTCAACTGGAGAGTGGTCTGAAACAGGGAAGTGCCCTCTCACCCCTGTTATTTATAGTGGTGATGGATGAAATCATACGAAAAGTGGTAAATAGCATTGGGGAAAGGAAAATGAAGGCAATGTTGTTTGCTGATGACCTTCTGGTATGGGGAGAGGATGAGGAAGAAGTACAAGAGCAATTAGATGAGTGGGAGAAGGTAGTGTTATCATATGGGATGAAGTTCTCAGCACAAAAGAGTGAAGTGGTCATCACAACGAGGAAGAAGAACAGACTGGATATGGGCATAACACTTGGAGGACAGCAGTTGCAGAAAGTAGAATGCTTCAAGTACTTGGGAAGCGTAATTGAAGAAAAGGGAGGCAATAGGATGGAAATAAATGAAAGGGGAAGGTGCGCAGATGGATTTTTCAAGAGTGTTAGGGGGATGTTATGGAATAAAGATGTACCACAAAAATGTAAAGGAATCATCTACAAGACCTACTTTGTGCCAATTTTGACGTATGGTTCAGAAACATGGGTGATGAAGGAAAGGGACAAGAATAAAATACGAGCAGTTCCAGAGGAGTAGGGTAGGAGTGACAAGAATGGACAGAGTAGAGAATGAGAGAGTCAGAGAGGAACCATTGCAAAATAGAATAGAGCGATCTAGGCTACAATGGTATGGACATGTGAGGAGGATGCAAGAGGAGAGGATACCGAAGAAGATGTTTGGAATGGAAATGACGGGAAGGAGGCCAAGGGGAAGACCAAGGGACAGATGGACAAAAGGAGTTAAGAAGAGTGTGGAGGAAAGAGGAGTGTGCTGGGACACAGTAAATGACGAGAGATGGTGGATGGACAGGAAACGATGGAGAGGCTTATGTTCCAAGCAGACCCGACCAGCTGTTGGAAACTGCTCAAGATGATGATGATGTACTCAAATTTAAGTTTTCTTCAGGGGTGCACCCGTAAACTAATTTTCGAGGGGATAGTTGAACTGGATGTAGCCAAAGAATGCCTTATGTAGTTACTGGCTGAACAGCCTTCCATTAGGGGTGACAAATCAGACTTTTAGGGAGGGATTCTGGGTATGGTAAATGTTACAGTGGGTCTACTGTCAACCAAAATATTATGTGCACTCAAGTTTGAAGGTTGTTCGTGAAGTAACCAATAGACCTACATGAAATCCAATAACATCATCATTTTCGTTGTCCTATTTGACGTTAGTTCATGTAGGTTTGGAATTTTTAATTTATAATTTAATATTTTTTATCGCAGTTGGAAAGTCTCAAGTACTTGGGAAGTATAGTGGAGGAAAATGGGAGAAATGACAAAGAGATTACGGAACGTGGCAGACAGGCAGAAGCATTTCTGAGAAGCATTAGGAGCTTAGTATGGAATAAAGATGTCCCACAAAAAAGCAAGGAAGTGTTATACAGAAGCTACTATATCCCGATACTGACCTATGCTTCAGAAACGTGGACAATGAAGAAAAGAAACATAAGCAGAATACAGGCAGGTGAAATTAAGTTCCTGCAAAGTAGGATCGGAGTAACAAAAAGAGACAGGTTGAGGAATGAAAAGGTCAGGGAAATGGTGAAAGAGGAGCCCTTGCAAGTTAGGATTGAGACATCAAGACTGAGGTGGTATGGACACTTCAAGAGAATGGATGAGAAGAAGATTCCCAAGAGGATACGTGAGATGCAGATGGGAAGACCAAGAGATAGATGGCTGAAAGGAGTGGAGGAATGTGTCAAGAAGAGAGGCGAGGACTGGACCAGAGTGACAGCGGAGAGGTGGTGGGAAGAAAGGACTAAGTGGCGAGGCTTATGTTCCAAACAGACCCAGCCTGGGGCTGGAAGCTGTACAAGGTGATGATGATCGCAGTTGGAACACAAAAAGTGCCCGTTTTTAAGCGTGTTTCAACCATGCGTCACATTTAAGAATTATTATCTCAAAAACCCGCAAGCCTCTGTGGCTTAAGCGGCAGCACGCCGGCCTCTCACCACTGGGTCCGTGGTTCCAATCCCGATCACTCCATGTGAGATCTGTGCTGGACAAAACGGAGGCAGACAGGTTTTTCTCCGGGTACTGCAGTTTTCCCTGTCAATTTCATTCCAGCAACACTCTCCACTATCATTTCATTTGTCATTCATTTAATCATTGCCCCAGAGGAGTGCGTCAGGCCTCGGCAGCCGGCACAGTCCATATCCTCGCCACTAGATGGGGGCTTCATTCAATTCCATTCCTGACCCGGTCGGAGACTGAAAGCTGGCTGTGGATTTTCATTTTACATCTCAAAAACCCGTCATCAGATCGAAACCAAATTTTAACACAATATACATTGGAATGTTGTGTAACTGGTTTATTAATTTCAAAATTTTGAGTGTCAAGAAACAAAGTTGTGATCATTATTGTAAGGTAACTTTCTTGGAAGGAAGCTTGTAGTTTTACGTGACCGTGAATCTTGTGATTATGAGCCACGGGACCTCCTTTTTACGTGGAATCCGAACCACTGGACATGGCATTTCACTTCGAAAATCTCACATGCATTGACCGGGAATCGAACCCGGACCGCCTTGGTGAGAGGCATACAGCTAGACCGCTGAGCCACCACGCCCCGAACTTTCTTGGCTCGGGGTGGTTGGAAAATGTAGTTCTTGGTCGCGTTGTAATCCTTATACATCAAAAAGTTATGCTGTATGACTGTGAAATACATAAATGAATTCACTTATTTTATATCGGTTTGTATTTGTAGGGGGAAATAAGAAATGGTTCACCATTTAACCGCTCTGTTGAAAGCTGTACAGCGTTGCTGAGATGGAGCCCATCACTTCCGAGCACGGCGCGCCATGAGGCGTGATGAGCTCCATCTCGGCAACGCTCTAGAGCTTTTCCCGAAGCGGCTAGCTGGTGAACCATGTCTTATTTTCCCGTACAAATTCAAACCGATATAAAATAAGTGAATTAATTTACGTATTTCTCAGTCATACCGCATAACCTTTTGATGTAGAAGGATTACAACGCGACCAAGAACTACATTTTCCAACCACCCCGAGCCGAGAAAAGGTTACCTTACAAAAATAATAACAACTTTGTTTCTTGGACACACAGCATTTTGAAATTAATAAACCAAAGTATATTGTGTTAAAATTTGGATTCCATCTGATGACGGGTTTTTGAGATAATAGTTCTTAAATGCGACGCATGGTTGAAACACGCTTAAGTACGGGCACTTTTTGTGTTCCAACTGCGATACAAAATATTAAAATATAAATTAAAAATTCCAAACCTACATGAACGAACGTAAAATAGACTGACGAAAATGATAATGCTATTGGATTTTATGTAGGTCTATTGGTTACTTCACAAAAAACCTTCAAACTCGAGTGCACATAATATTTTGGTTGACAGTAGGTCTGTTGTCAGCACTTAAGTCATTCATAAGCCAAAGTTTTCCATCTCTCTGAACAAATGAATGGTGTTATTCACATCACCAAAGAGCAGATAAGTCTACTTTCAAATAACATCGCCTCAAACAGATGGAACAAGCATGCACGTAGCAATGAACTGTTCCGTAATTAGCAACACAGCACGGCAGAACCAATAGCACTTTGTATGGTCCTCCCTTGGTTGGCCGCTGGTTCTATGCTCGATTCTAGCCATTTTTTGCTAAACCAAATTATCTCATCTAAGTTCGTGAGGTGGTTTGAATGTTTTGGCTTCAGAGTAGTCAATTTTATTTGTATCTCATTATTTAGGAAATTATTGCCATTTGTCTTTCTCAAGAAACTTGCGTAGAAATGAATTCTATTTGAATTGGATCCGTATTGATAAAACAATACTTGTGTATTCTTACAACCCGTACATGTTGTTTTGCCTTCTTCACTGGAATTACAAATCGAAAACCAACAAATCTTTGTCGGAACAATAACACAGCAGAATCACCACTATTGAAATTAAGATATACCAATGAACATTGATAATATGAAACAAGTTGCCACTGAAATAAAAATTGAACTGTGGGAAAAATTGTAAATCTTTGTTTATACAGGGTCATCGAAAAATAATGCCAACATTTCAAACATTGATAGCACCGAAACCCTTTATGTTCAACGTGTAATTCTTTCACTGAACGCCAGCTGGTTAAAGTAAGTTTTGTTTTGGAGGGGACGTGACCTTGCTATGCGCACACTAGATGCGCAGTAGCCAAGTTCGGCCGGGGGTTGCGCACTGCCCGACGAACTGCACCTGATTACAAAGCTGTCATTCGATGGTATAATCAGTTTAAGGAAACAGGGACTGTAGAGAAAAAATCTAGGCCAGGCCGACCACCAACATCAGCAGTGAACGCACGCTTCCACAATGGCTGGATTGGTACGTGCAATCATTTCAGGAGTAACTGTCAAGATGGCGGCAGAAATTCGCTCCCGCAGGTGCTCTAAATCCCGATTTTTTTTCTGCTTACACAATGATTTTAATGTAACCCCAGAAAAAAAATCCAAAGGGGTGAGGTCAGGACTTCATTGGTGCGCGCGCCCCCGGCCGACCTTGGCTACTGCGCATCTAGTGTGCGCATAGCAAGGTCACGTCCCCTCCAAAACAAAACTTACTTTAACCAGCTGGCGTTCAGTGAAAGACTTACACGCTTAACATAAAGGGTTTAGGTGCTATCATGTTTTTAAATGTTGGCATTATTTTTTGATGACCCTGTATTGCTATCTTAATTTCAATAGTGGTGTTTTTTTCTGTTTTGTCATCATTGAGACAAAGTTTTGTTATTCACTTGCAATTCCGCTGAAGGAGTAACAACATGTAATAATACAATCTTTGAAGGTGGAACAACAGAAGGGGGCAGCACCCTGGCCTCTCACCGCTGGGTCCGTGGTTCAAATCCCGGTCACTCCATGTGAGATCTGTGCTGGACAAAAACGGAGGCAGACAGGTTTTTCTCCGGGTACTCCGGTTTTCCCTGTCACAATTTCATTGCAATAACACTCTCCACTATCATCTCATTTCATCTGTCATTCATTTGATCATTGCTCCGGCAGCCGGCACAGCTCATATCCTCGCCGCTAGATGAGGTCTTCATTCATTCCATTCCTGACCCGGTCGGTTGACTGGAAGCAGGCTGTGGATTTTCATTTCATGTTGTTTTGAACAATGTCCCACCGTTTAGGATTGTTTATGCTGTCCGTTTTTTACAAGGTTGTCATATTACCAATTCAATAGTTGTAATTTGTGTTTAATACTTGTTAAGCATCACACAACTATAATCAGTATGCATCCAGTTCATATCTATGTACGGAGGAGAAACACAAAACCGTATTGAATACATTCAATTTTACCCAAGTTTTTAGGAGTTATAATTTTCCGTAGCTCTTTATTTGAAATTGTCTTACAATTATCGAGGTGTTTGTTAAAACAATCAATAACAGGAAGAGGAGGATAGAAACGCTTCTGTTGCTCAGGACAGTGCAATCTGTCATCAAGGGGGACAGAGTGAAAACTGGACAACACAGGAAAACACCATCCACTCTTTTGAGTGAGAGAAGATAAGATGGGATGAGGAGGCGGTGGTGTCACTGATTGCTCTACTTCAGGTGTGCAACACGACAAGTGATGGGAATGGCCTAATAAGTGCATTTCATTGTTTAATTTCTATTTTTTTAATCCTTTTCAGGAGTCAAAAAAATTTTGATTCTGTATTTACAACATTAAAAAAGAGTTCAGCCTCGTATTTCTCCCCACCACTCGAGGAAGGGCTCCTTCTTCTGCCAGATGTAACGGCTACCCCAGTGGCACCATGCTCTGTAACAAGAAGGAAACCCCGTGTCTATAACCTGCGACTGTGACCACCAAGCAATGGTTCAACTGAACCTCAGGCGGCTCCTATGCCCAACATCGTGGGTTCAAACCCGACCGAAGTCATCGGAATTTTTAAGAGAATTAAAATCCCTCAGTACACCTTCCTTCGGAGGGGAAGCAAAGCCAGCAGGCCCATGTCATAGATTTATGGCATGTTAAAGAACCTTCCACTAACTAAACTTGTGTGAAGCAAAAATTTGTCATGCGCGGTCATGCAACCTCGTGTACTTTGGGTGTGTGTAGAATCTGTCTGATAATCTGTGTCAATTGTGATGACTGTATTAGTGTGTGCTATCTGTTTTTAATTCAAGTAAGGACTGCAGATGATAATTTCATGTAGTTCCTACTTTTGCGACCATCCACGACACCTAGCTGTGTACTTGGCGACTACTAGATGCCAAAACAACAAGCGCCTGGTGACGAACCTACAAATTTTGCTTCACACAAGTTTAGGGGCTTTACTTTCCCTCCGAAGGAAGGCATACGGAGGGATTTTTGACACTTAAAAAATCCGACGACTTCGGCCATAGAAGCTCAGCATGCTACCAACTACGCCACTAAAGCCACCTTGAAGCAAACAAAGAGAGAAGCTCTCAATTTAAAAAAGCCTACACAATCACCTGGAAAAAAGTACAACAAGAAATCAATATCTCAGACCACAAAATTAAAACACTATGAGAAATCCTGATTATTGTAGGCAGATCACTAACTAAACATTTAGAAAACCAAGACATGAAAATCCTTAGGAAAATCTTTGGCCCAGTGTTACCAAGATTTAGACCCAATATCAGACACCACTAGAAAAAGACTATTGACTTTTATCAGTCACTAGCTATACCAGACATGCGTTGCAAGGCCAATCAAGACAGATAGATAAAAAGAAAGGAGGATAATAATAATAATAATAATATCGAGTTCAGTTTTAAGAACTCCCGGCCCAAAACCGTGGTGTGAACTGTATTGGAATAAACAGCAATACCAGATTACACTTTCGTGCTACATTTGTAGCTAGAAAACCTTGCCTGAAGTGCACACAACAACTCACCCAAATTTCATCGCAATGGTATATGAGCGCATGGGGGACATATATACAGGCAGACGAACTATCAAGTAACATGATTTTTATATATATAGATGAACAAAATTTCACTTCCTAAAAAGTTGGCTAGCCCATGAATATATTTCTATTGCTTGCAAAAAAAAAAAAAAAAAAAGTCTACTCAAGAAATGTTAGGGTTTGAACTCTGAAAAGCAAGGCTATACGTACATGCCACACAGGGCTCCACCGAGATGCGCGGCATGGTCGAACAGTTTCCAACGCAGCAGCATCCCCGCCATGTCGATTGCCATGATCACCTTGATGGCCTGCAACAAATCGCATATCAATCCCTGCGTTCCGTCCAGCCGGTGAGGGTACCGCACAAGGAAGTCATACTCACGGAGCCGGCCGTGAAGGAGATGGTGGGCAAGAAGATGATGTTGAGGCGACTGTCTGGCCACTGCGTGCACACATAGCCCAGCACCGCCATGATGGCCCCGGACTGGAACAAGACATTCCTCTCGAGCAGTCACATACAGGAGAATGCGAATTTTGCTTATTTCAGACTTAAAGCAAATATTTGACATAGAAATGTGAGTGTTCATTAGCATTGGCTGTATCACTGTGTTATATCGCTACTCCAATAGCAATGGGGCAATAATAACCAATCTCTTGATGCTGAAGAATTGATAAGAGAAGCATGCGCATTTCTTGTTCTCCTACTCTAGTTAGTTAAAGTTGTTGGTGTCTACAGAATTTTCAATGCCAATTTTCCTGACTTTTCCTGACCACTTTGCAACAAACCTGACTCGTGAAGTGATCGTAACATCGGAAAAAAGGTTTATTGAGCAAACAAATATCAAAATTGCCATTATGGAAATAGGAAATATCAACTGACTGCCATTCAAATTTAAATTTTCTTGTTTAAGAATGTCAGGTCACAACATTTTAGAGGCTGATTGCAGACACGTAGTGCAATGTGCTGGGCGATGGGGTCGCCACATCCCTACACCAACGTCAAAAAGGCGTACAAAAAAATAGGTAAAAGAGGTTTTTTTACTATGATGTACTGTAAAAATGGAAACCTACCATAATGTCCAATAAGTTATTGCTTTTTATCTTTAGAGATTAGTTGAACTAGTAACATCAAAATATGGCTGTGAAACACAAAATACTGTACGTTTAATATAAAATTCCTGACTTTCTAATACTTTCCACCATTTTTTCACACTTTTTCCTAACCAAAAACAACATTCCTAACTTTTCCTGCCTTTTGTTGTTTTAAGGGGTGGAAAAACAAGGTCATCTGCCCCTGTTTCTAACTCGATTGCATTATTTCCATTACAGACGGATTGTCTATGTGTCTCTTGTAGGAAATCTGTGTTCAAACATTGCGGATACAATTTCAAATTTGTTATCCTGTTTTGAGGAAGACTTGTTTGTACTCATGACTTTTCTTCAATTATGAGAAATAGACTGAGTTTCGATATTTCATTACTGAACCAAACACCAGCCATGCCTTTCATGCACGCAGCGCCAACTGACTTTCATTGTTAAATTACTGTTGAGCTTCATTCTTGCTATTAAAAAAGCTTCACTAAAGATGTGGGCATGATGTGGCTAGAATATACACTCAGTTTAGGGGCTGCGACAACGTGGTCCTGTAGCCCCGTGTACTTTGGGTGTGTGCAGAATCTGCCTGTATTAGTGTGTGTTATCTGTAATTCAGGTAAAGGACTGCAGACGATCAATTTCAAGTAGTTCCTACTTTTGCTGCCAAATACTACCGTCAACTTGATGGAACTTGGCTACTAGATGCCACCACAACCAGCAACTTTGGAACTTAATCTAACCTACAAATTTTACCCTTACACGATTGAAGTTAGTGGAAGGTTCTTTTACATGCCATAAATGTATGGCAAGTTATTATCATCGTCCTCGTTCAGGCTTGCTCTCAAGTTTTCTTCTTCCTCTTCTTCTTCAAGTGCCTCGTCCTCCAAGAACATCGGTGATCTGCTGTTTGTCCATAGCTTTTCTGAACAGCAACACTGTGTTCAGTCCAAACCACTGGCTTAAGTTCTTTAGCAAGTTTATATGCAGTTTAAGGATCTTGTAACCAGAATTGCTCAGTACAGTAGTATTTGTAAGCTGAACGACGTGGAGCTTTGTGCTAGAATCTAGTGCACCTTGGTAGGTTCCTTAGGAGCTGAGACAACGCGGTCATCTAGCCCCGTGTACTTTGGGTGTGTGTAGAATCTGTCTGATAACCAGTGTTAATTGTGGTGGCTGTATTAGTGTGTATTATCTGTTTTTAATTCAAGTAAGGACTGCATACGATAATTTTAAGTAGTTCCTACTTTCGCCACAAATGCTACCGTCCACGACACCTAGCTGTGAACTTCTCTACTACTAGATGCCATCGCAACCAGCGCCCGGTGATGAACGTTGGAACTTAAGAGCATTAATCAAATCTAACCTACAAATTTTGGCTTCATACAAGTGTAGTTAGTGAAAGGTTCTTTTTCATGCCATAAATCTATGACATGGTCCGCTGGCTTTACTTCCCTTCCGAAGGAAGCCATGCTGAGGGATGTATAAAGCTCTTAAAAATCCGACGACTTCGGCCAGGTTTGAACTTGTGACCTTGGACATAGAAACTCAGCATGCTACCAACTACGCCACCGAAGCCACCCTAGTGTACCTTAATTTGCCCGAAAAAGTGTGCATTGCATTAGAGTAAATATGGCCTCAGCTACCCAGTGCTGGAGTATTAAGGCGATCCACTTGTGGTGAGACACCGGAACTCGACTGGGTAACCATACATGAATATTTTCATTGTATGTATTTGATAAGTGCGTAATATTTGTTTATGTTTTAATGTATATTTGGGCTGAGGAAGCACTAACGTTTGTGCGAAACATGTACCCAATTGTATAAATAGACTATCAATATTGTATTGAAAAGACGGAGAATATTGATAGTTTTATTAGTAAACATATTCAATACGGACCTAAAATGGATAATATTATTCTAATCATTACATTACCACCAAAATACCAAATATAGAAAAGCCGCAGATAATTACCGCTCCCAGCGAGAGACCTGCTTGGAGAGTGAGAGCCTTGTACAAGTAGCTGGTGAGCGAGGACACGACTCCGGCAGTCAGATAGAGTCCGAGGAACTGCTCCTTGCCGAGCATCATCACCGCTCCTGTAAAGTGAACATTATCAGTGCTCATGCCCTACAATATCCCACTCGCCACATTCTCAATGTTTTACGACTCACCTGAAGAGAAGCTGTGCAGCACGTACATGTTGGCCAGCAAGTGGAAGGCAGAGTAGTGGCTGAACGTCGAAAACACCATCGGCCAGCACAGGACTCCTGGAAACAGAGATACCCTTGAGCAATAACACCACAGCATGGGTCGGATAACACCGTCCGACCGTCAGATTACTCACGGGAGGCTGGGTTGGAGCAGAAGTAGCGCACCATGGTGGTCTGGAAATGAGGCACCCTCCACGCCAGGAACACCAGACAGTTGGCCAGGCAGATGGGGTAGAACAGACGCTGGCCCTCCGTCAAACTGTTCCACCACGCATGCATCCGCTGCCTCAGCTTGCCCTGTCGCAAACATAAGCACACTGTTATTTACTAAACATGCAACATAAACAAATTTCCGTCAGTTTGCTTTCAGGAAATAACCATCCGTTCCTATCAATGCCCTCATTTTCCGGAAATTCATCAGAACCAGAGGACCAGGAACGAAATTAACATGCAGGAAGTTGGTATCAAAATACGTCGATTACAGTGGTTTGGACACGTCATGAGAATGGACAGAAATAGAACAGCAAGAAATTATTTTGACAGAGAAGTGAGAGAGAGGGAGGAGACCGGTAGGATAGACACAGTGAAGTCTGAGGTCAACAAACGGAATGTCAAATGGGAAGATGTAGAAGAACAGCAACTCGACTCCGACTGAAAGAAATGGTGAGCACTTGCATACCACACCCGGGAAACTAGAGCTGGAAAATGATGATGATTTTGCAGAGTATCAGAAGGTCGGGGACCTAGTTTTATACTAAGTAGAGATTCCTTCCCATATTTACTCATAGCCTCATTCAATCGTTATGATTGTGGAGTAGCAGCACGAATAGTGGAAACCCTTCTAGAAACATGTGTTCGTGGTATTATATTTCTTGGCAGGATATATTTGTGTTTACAGACTGAAAATCATTCAAATGTCTAAAAATAGGACTTGATGTTTAACATTTTTACGTAACTTTCAGCGTCACCAAGCCACAAATACACCATCAATGCTCCCTTGATCACTTTACTGTTATGGGGATGCAAATGAATGCTCTAGTACAAACTGTTTCCTATAACTTTAGTTTTGCAGATGACATTTGCATTCAATTTATTACAGAAGATATTAGCAATACCATCATTAGGCCAGTTGTAACTTATGGTGCAGAATCATGGCGTTTAACAAAACAGGAAGAACACCAGCTGCAGGTTTTCAAAAATAAAGTGTATGGGAAAATGTTTGGACCATTTTTTGACTCCGCATCTCAAAGCTGGAAAATTAAGACACACTCACTATCACCAATACTCAACATCATTAACTCCAGAAGACTTCAATGGGCTGGTCATTTACTAAGGATGGGAGATGATACGATGGTCTTACAAACCTTTAAAGAAGAACCAAGAGGAAAAACGCCAGTAGGAAGACCACAAAGTTCCTGGAAAAATGAAATCTCCAAACTTTGTAGTCATCTGAATGTGGACAACTGGTAAATACTCGCCCAAAACAGAGTTCAGTTGAGCCATTTTGTGAGATGGGCGCAGGATCTTCGTGTTCCATCGAAGCCTTCTGAGTGAGTGAGTGTCAGATATTAGCAACTGACTTCTGAAATTCACACTATCTAAGATTGCAGAAAATAGATACCGTACTAGTTGCATCAAGTACACCTTGGAACCATCACCAATGACATATGTAGAAATCCCTAGGCTGTTATACCGTTGGGGATACTCACGCGTTTCTGGACGTGCGATAGCCTGTCCTGGATCCAGGCGCTGGGCGATTTTATGGCAGCCTGCATGCGGGCTCGCTTGTTCTCGTAATGCCAGATGGCAGCACCTGCGATACTGGTCATGCTGAACTGAACAGACAATGACAGGGTGGGGTTGTACATAGTATTAAATATAATAATAATAATGTTGTTGGTTTTACGTCCTTTTTAACTACAGTACTACGGCTTTTAAGAGACGCTGGGGTTCCAGAATTTTGCCCCAAAGGGGATCTTTAACATGCCAGTAAATCTACTGACATGGCTCCCTCAAATGCCCACTTACTGCACCAGGATTTGATCCAGCAACCCTGGGCACAGCAGGCGAGAACATTACTGCTGCACGACACAGCATTTTAGCAGGGTAACTGTTTGTTCTATAGACTTTGTGTTTGCACCAGGTTGTGCTGTATAACAAAACTAAGAGATCTGGCCCGGAGTGGGAGATATTTACACTTGTTAGAATTAGTATGTATATTTGGTTTGGTTCCGTACCCAGTATAATTGGGTAAAAGCATTCATTGAAGAAATTCCGCTTAGTCAATATTTTTTCAACTAGAATAATTATTCAATCATTATATAATCATATGGTACATGATGCTCCCTTATCAGCCATTAATAATTAAACAATTTGTATATAACACTGTCAAGACATTGATGTAATCATATTACTAAAATTTCAAATACTAGCAGACCCGTGCAAGAAATCTCGCATGTTCATAAACCACACTTTCCCCAATAGGTTTATAATGAGAGACTTAAGGAGAAAGGTTGGCATATTTTTATTTGAACCAAATGATTATAGAACACTATTTAAGTTTCAGGCGTCCCTACGGCCAAAATGAGAACTGAACAGCAATGAAAACGCGTATGTTCCTAAAGCAACAGTATTTACAAATTGCACACTTCTTAAAAAAATTGATTTTTATTAAGTTAGAACGCAATTCGTCACTGCTAATGTAATTTGTGTGCGAGTCCATTGATTGACAGCTTAGCCGTAACACTCACCGGTTATTCGATATTTATGAAATTATACTGTTTCTGAAATCCATGCAAAAGACCTCAGAATGTTAAATTGACATGAAACAGGCGTCGCAGCGGAAAAAATGTGAAGTGGACAGCAATTATGGAGAGTATCTTCCTGCAGCAACAGTATCTGCAAATCGCACACTTCGTATATTTTTTTTAAAGTAATTTTTTAAACACATTATAGATATTTATGAAATTAGAGTGCAGTGCATCACTGGTAATGTATATTCTCTTTCATTTGAATGCTCATTTTTCACGATCGGTCGCTTGTGAGCGCCACAGGAGGAATCTGTACTACGGAAAAAATATATGATATTAAATTTTTTGTTAAGACACTCATTTAACAATAACACATACCGAAGCGATAAAAATAATTTCTTAAACCTGTGAATGATTTGTTTAAAAGAACTATATTATGTGAAAAATGCACTTTTTGTTGTTGTTTAATGAATTCGTACATATTGAAATTAGTAACATTGCATACCCCTTGCTCGTGTTACAAGCAGATGACCTTGCTGTTTCGCCCCGTAAAACAACGATAACTAACAAGCAGTGATTTTTGTCCAGACAGTTGTCTAACCTACTGTCCATCCACCAGCTCAAGGTCTGTGGCAGGAATGCAACTAGCCTCTGCGCGAATGACAATAGTGACAACCTCAGATACTTTTGCGCTCCACTCCGCTCAGGCTGTGTGGCAAACACGGGCATTTTTGTGTGTACGGACACAGCACAGCGAGAATTTCTAAGTAATATTATGGTACAAGTTTAGAATGTGTATTCGCGCTTAGATTAAAGATGAAAGCAAAGAGGTCGCTGAAAATAGTGAAACTTAAACGTTATTTAGTTCATGCAGTTTAGGTTATAACTACGACACACTCACCTCACCTTCTTCGGAGCCAGACTCGTTTTCGCTGCAGGAGGAGGAAGAAGATGAATCGCTGCTCCCAGCGAAATGACAATAATGTCAATGATGTTTTCAACTACACCGCCTTTCTCCCAGTAATCATTTTCTACCTTTTCTACATGTTTGCAAAACCCCTGCCAGTCTGTTTCGGTCACAAGTGATACACTCTCAAGCGTTATATCGCGCAATTTCTGTAAAGAAAATTCAGCTGTTACGTTTCTTTGTCTGACTGTTCGTTTCACCTTGGCTCAAGCTAGTTCTATGGGATTCAGTTCACACATGCAAGTGAATGTCAGTGTGGTCTAATGAAACAAGAAATGCATCCACTTTAAAAAACTTCCCTTTTGGTTTCTATCTCTGTAAAGATAGGGTTGCCAGATTTCAAGAATGGAAAAACGGAACACACATCCCAAAACTTTGTTCTTTTTAATCAAGGTTGTTAAATGTTGTAATAAATAATACACTATGTATTAAATAAGCATTACCTAATCAAATACACAACATTAAAACTAGACATTGCTGACACATCAAATAGGCTAGGCCTATGACTCCAGCAACTTACTAATGCTTTTCATTTGAACGACCCTTTAAGGATTATTTATTTGTAAGAACCTTCTGATAAAAATCAACACAACTTTTGTCATAATTGTAATATGTGAACAATTCTTGTTTTATCAAACTAATGGAGCTTCTGTTTCTTTCAACTCTCCATTTGATATTCATGACAGAAAATACTCTCTCCTTAAAAGCATTGGAGGGAAAATGCTGAGTATTAATTACAGAAGGAGTAAGATATTCCTTAATTTTGTTGCCCCTAATAAATCTATAAGGTGTGTTCAAAAAGTAACGAGCCGGAGGCATAATTACAGAAACCAGTACCTGTATGTGAGAAGTATTGGCCCTGGCTGTTGAGGCACTTGTCCCACTGTGACACGAGGCGGTGAATGGCTGTCTCATAAAATTCCCTGGGCTGTGATGTGAACCAGTTCCGCACATACAGCTGGACGTCGGCGTCCGAGGTGAATCGTTGGCCCCGCAGAGCTCTTTTCAGGGGACCAAACATGGCGTAATCACAGGGAGAGAGGTCTGGACTGTATGGAGGGTGGCCGAGAACCTCCCATTTGAATTTCTGAGGGAGTGCCGCGGCTGTGTTGGCCGTATGAGGTCGTGCATTGTCGTGGAGCGACCACGGCGGCTATGGCGTTCACTGTCACTCGGCGGTCCTGGGTAATGAGTGCATCAACCAGCTGGACGTTGTCATTGGTAATGCAGGTGGGTGACCCAGACCGGTCATCATCGACTAACGACACCCGTCCTTCACTGAAACGCTTGTGCCACGCCTTGACCCTTGCAAAGGACATGCAGTGTTCGCCGTACACCTGTGACATTCGGCGATGAATGTCTGTTCCCCCTACTCATTCCGCTGTCAGAGAGCGAACAGCACCTCCTTGCTCTTCGTTTGACGCCTCCATGTCACTGTTTGCAATGCGACTGGCAGCGTTGGACGATTGATGCATGCTGCTGCTCGCTTTGTATCGTCACGTGACGTGCACGCGTGTCTTCTAACGACAGGCTGTGACCTTCCACGCTCTGGTAACCACACCTCGTTACACACGCCACGATTAGCCGATGTCGTCACCGGTTTGCGCATTCCAGCCTCCAGCTCGTTACTTTTGAACGCACCTTATATAACATGTACCCATCTATCTGACACAGACATAGAAATCATTTTCTCTTTCAAACTTGCACCTGTATCACCAGAATACAAGCTAGATATTACAATCAATTCTGAAGTGGGACATTTGATAATTGGTGCGAAATATATCATCAAATTAACCAAAAAACGGAATATTTGGCGTTCCGTTAAAGATTGAAATGGAACGCGGAACAAAACAAGAAAAATCGGAATTGTTCCGGGTAATACGGAACGTCTGGCAACCCCGCGCACAGAACTGTCACAGTGAACCCCTTTGTTCTCCAACCACAATATCACAGCACTCTTAGGCGGGGGTTTAACCACTGTCTAACATTACAGCCGAACAAGGGGGCAAATTAGGTGCCAGCTTTTCTCGAATCCATTTTTCAAAGATTACATGGCTCATTTGTCCATGATAGTCGCCTACAGCTGTCCCGGCCTTCTATAGGAGAAGAGAATTTTCCAGGAACCCGTTTACACTACCTGCATGAACTATTCTCAGCCTATTCCCTGCATTAGTGTTTGTATCAATGCCAAATTCCTCCTCACTTGGCCAGCACTTGCCGAATGTGATGTTACTATCCACCCAGCTCCCGCTTTCTCGCAAATGCTTTATTTAAACCAGATAATCGTGCCTCCAAGCCACAATGTGAGGACGTTCTATAAGTACCTTTCTTTCGTTCTGGCATTTTCTCCATTTAAAGCCAAGCTCTGAAATTAATTTCCAAAGCGAACTTCGTCCCCAGGGAAAATGTATCTTTTCCCGAACAACAGGCAGCAATTTATTTATAGTATTCACACGCTTCTCAAGAACGTAATTCTCCGAATCACACATCTATCAAAATCATCCACATTCACTAAATTGTGTGCAGCTCTTGTTTTTCGACGTTTCTCTGGGGTTGTTAGAATACACTTTTCACCACTTACATTTAAATCTTGCACCTGTTTGTGAATTCTTTTGATTGTTCCAGAAACCCCTGTATAATCGGCAGCTCTTGCAGTTTGCCTGTCTCAGTTCCTAGCTTCTTCATCAAATCCCTCAATCACTTTCCTAATTATTTCCTTACGGTCACAATGTATCACTCTTTTCTTCTTCACTTCTGATATAACACTACTGAACCGTACGATTTCACAATTGAAACTAAACAAAAGTAGCAGTGAGTATCAGTGCTAAGTTGGCAATACCTGCAGGGGCACATCCACTCAATCAACGCAGCTGGAATATCTCTCCTCTCCCCTTCAGCCCCCTAAGACTGAAGGCTGGTGGACGGACAGTAGTAGCGACCAATGGTTTTGTCTCACCCTAGCTTTACCGTGCAACTTTTCAATTAACCTCTCCTGTTCAATATTGCAACCATGGATGTGACCCAGATTATAGAGGATCAAGATGTCTCCATATACATGTATGCGGATGACATGGTGCTAACATCCACATCACTTGAAAGGTTACAGGAGACTTTCAACAGACTAGTAAACTGGGCGGATGAAAATGAACTTAAATTGAACGAAAACAAGACAATGTTCATGGCCTTTAGAAAAGGAGGTAGACTGTCAGTCAATCATCATTTGGAATATAAAGGCAAAAGATTACAATTAGTGAACAATTTTAAGTACTTAGGAGTAACATTTCAAACACAGGGAGTTGTATTTACGAAGCACATACAAGACAAAGTTGACACAGCAATTGTAGCAATGAATGACATAAGACAACTCGGAAAATTGTCCCTTGATACAGGCATGGCGTTATTTAAGCTCAAAATTACTCCCATAGTTCCATATGCATTGGAAAATATATGGCAACACCTGACAAAGAATGATCTGAAGAAAATGGAAAGAGTGAAGGCAGTATACTTAAAAAAGTTACTCAATCTTTCAAAATACACATCCTCTCGCCTTGTATATGTATTAGCCAAAGAGCAATTTTATATAGAAGATTTAAGAAATCAATGGATGCTGCCTGCCACTGGAGCATATGATGCTTTACTGAGTGAACTTCGTGACAAGAGGAGACATATTTGGATTGACTTCTACTGTACAGATGCCATGACGACTTGTGAGTGGATGAACTCGAATTATGAACTCCGTCATATGATGACACGAATGGCAGTGCACGGTTTTCACCATAAAGTTTGCACTGAAAAGAAGTATCACCAGCCAAACTTAAACTGCGTGTGTATTTTATGTAAGAGGCAGTGTGAGAGATATCATGTATTAACATGCGGTGAACGTCAGATGTCTATTACAAAATTTTGTACCGAATGAACTTGTATGGTATTCCTACTATTATGGCCATTGGCTGAAATAAAATTTATTATTATTATTTTCAATTAAATACAACTAAAATAAATTTATGAACATTCGTAACTAGGGGCAGATAACCTTGCTGTTCTGCCCCTTACAACAACAATAAACTAACTAGCATTCGAAACTCACCACCACACCTCGCACTTGAAAACATGTGACTATATCAAACAGCAGACCAGTATGTATGGCGGCAACTCAAGCCACATCATCAAACAAAACGAACATCAACATTCTCACGTCATCCGCGACGTCATTGAGTACACTAAATATTTCCATTGTATTGATAAAGGGCGAATAATAAAAATAAACTTTACTGAATCTAAGAATTTCCCCCAGACACGTACATTATCGCAGTATATACTATAACCCACCCACCATCCCCATTTAGATCACGACTTAGTAGTAAAATTCCAGCTGTGTTGGTCATTATGCACAAGAATTATGGACAAATACAGTATTGCCAACCCCACACATTGGAGAGGCGGGATTGTAAAACAAAGGAGCGCCAATTTCAATTCATAGTGCACAAGTGGCATTGTTTTTACAGTATAAAACTTGTTTTGGTGAGAATTACATTTGCCTGGACCAATAATTAATAGGTAGCGCAGCCAGACCATATATGCACCCCTGGTTTTTGTCACGCACAGTGGGAATAGTCACGCCTATGACTAACATTGTGTGGTGGTGTATTTTGTATCTTACATGTTGGCAACAGTAACGTGACGTCAATGTGTGCACCTAGGTAACAGTTAAAGAGACCTCATGCGCCTGACAAACATGGCTGCCGTCGTTGAATGAGCAAAAACACATATTCACATAATTTAGCACATATTTCCAGTGCACTAGTGATAATGGACAGTAATTTCAATAGTATGTCCCCCAGAATGAAAATCATATATGGTATTAATCAAGTTGTGAGTGTCAAAGGCAGAAGATTATCGTCTCATGCAGTTTTAATCGTTTGGTTAAATGTACATGAATGCCACATTATGAATTATGACGGTGATCTGTTCAGGCCTAGTGATAAATGGTGCGAGTGCAAATTGACTGTACTGTGAGCAAATGTTAATGTAGTGGAGACAGAAATCGATCACTCAGTTGGCCACTCCTGCTTTCTTAATTGAATAGGCGAAAGTAAAATACTGGAATGCTGCATGCTCAATAATAAAAGTACCGTTTTAAGGGGCGAAACAGCGAGGCCATCTGTCCCTAAAAGTAGCCTACTGTGTTCAGTGGATCACAAACTAATATGAATAGTTGTACTTGTGTGATAACTAGTTCCAGAACACAACATACTCACAGCAACAGTAAAGCCAATTGGTTTCCAAAGTCTTGTCAACTTAACTCCACCACTTTCAACATTGATTCCTTCAAATGGGTTGGGAGTTGTCTCAATACGAGGCTTGGATCTAGGACCTGATGACCATTTGAACTGCTTCAGAGTTGTTTGCAGAGTCCTCACATTGCATTTTGACACGGAAGTGATGATAAATAGTGAGCATTTACTTCCAATCGTTCTCTGAGTGCTGAAATATAAACAAGTAAAACATAACAACAGCATTCTACTCTAAGATGTAAACCAGGTACATCCATACTGCACCCATACCATATTTTTTGAAGTTCTCCCAAATATTTGATAGCTTGAACAGCGCTCATATTGAAAGTAATATCTCACACGTTTAGTATACGACGAAACATGCACCGAAATTTCACATTTTCCAGTATTAACATTTTTCTTTATACAATCCCAAATGAGGTTACGAACAAAGCCATTCACTTGTCGCCTGATAAACACAGCTGATTGAGGTGCTTTCACTGTAGGAGGTGATGTTAAGGATTTCCTTCGGGAACCGTTGGGGTTTGCTCTCAACGTATATCGGTGTATTCAATTACTACTTCGGATAATGTTATCTCATATAGGCTGTCACGAGTTTTGTATCTTATGATATAAGCGGCGTTTTATAACAATTATAAATCCTTTTTGAAGCAATAAACGATGCGTGCAAATTGATTGTACCTTGAGCCCGAAAGTGAAGAGCTTTGTTTCCACATAACGGAACACGGTCGCACACCCGCAATCGGTTGTCAAAGATGGCCTCCGAGGTAGATTCATTGAGTGACTTACGTAGGTTCAATGACAAACATAAAACGTTAAGTAAATAAAACTTGGAATTTTTTGGTCAGGATGAAATATGGATTTTATCTTCATTATAGGGTAATTATTGAACATCAAATTTGTTTTATTCATTGTATTCCTTCACCTTCATCAGTATTTGTAATAGGGTAGTTGTATTTTTGTTTAGTATTTGGAGCCTGTAATGTTTTCGGCTTAGTTTGATTTTAGCAGTGTATTACAGAGCCATCGGTCTCCATATTATGAATTCTCAGAGAAGGGACTTTTATAAATTTATACTTTATTAATGAAATGTTCACTATTATGTTAGGTTAGATGGACCATGTTAACATTGAATGGAAGTTACTTTCTTAGACCATTCAAGAGAACTGAAAAATACCAAAATTGTGGTGCTGTTGATAAGTAAAAAGTAGAAAAAGATTGTCCTGTGACGGGGCTATATTATTTAATATGGTAAATTTTGATTTAGATTATCATTCATCAACCTATTTTTGTTGTTGTTAACCAGTGAAGTAGGCTATGGAATAAAACTTGGTTAGTTACTGAATAGTAATAGTTCTATGCTATTTGAGCTCTGATACATAACCTGGTTCGTTTCCAAGCCTAGGGGGCGTGGTGGCTCAGCGGTCTAGCTGTATGCCTCTCACCAAGGCGGTCCGGGTTCGATTCCCGGTCAATGCATGTGAGATTTTCGAAGTGAAATGCCATGTCCTGTGGTTCGGATTCCACGTAAAAAGGAGGTCCCGTGGCTTATGATCTCGAGATTAACGGTCACGTTAAACTACAAGCTTCCTTTTTGTTTCCAAGCCTTTTGTTTTACTTACTGTTAACTTGGGTGGATTGTGCCACAAAAGTGCAAAATAGTACCAGTTCAGTAAGACATAAATTGAACTATGTTGGTAATTTTAAAAAATCTGTATTGACTTTCAGTACGGTAAGTTTACTCTTATCTACCTTGAAATGGGGTTAAGAGTGGTTCCACAATCAATATTCTCTCTCCTAGCGTTTCTCATTCCATGTGGGGTGTGCTACTTTTCTACATCTCCTCCATTTCAGTCTGTCATTGGCATATTCAGGTTTAAAGCCAACATTGTGCATATTGACCTTGGTGGGCGCTTTGCTGGTGTTCCCTGCGGTAGGTTACATTCCATCGGTTCATCTATGCCTTGCGATACACCGGCAATTAGGGAATTTTTAGGGACGTCACGGCTGACGTTTTGCTATTGGTTGCTTGGAGTTGTTTGTCACCTGATTACTACGTCAGTTCCGTGGTCAGTTCGGCGCGGGAATTCGCTGAAGTCGCTTCACCATTTTTGTCCCTTGTATAACCTATTGAACAAGATTTTGATATTAGCAGTGACGTGTTCGCCAGTTGTGTTGGTGATTTGTAAGAAAATAGTTGATTTCCGTAAGTTGTCGCATTCAAGTGACGAAAGTGTTATGTGAGGCATTGTGTGGACGATAATTACTGCCTGTGGGATCCATTGGTGAGTGTTAATAAAGTTGTTCATATATTTCTTTTGGTTGTTGCAGTTAATTGAAAAGTTGCACTGTGTGGGGGAATATGCTTGGAAAGGGTGGGTAAAATATAGGCAGAAATTGGCATTTACAAGAACCTATATAGGTAATTTTTTGACGTTTCATACAGTATGTCTGTGAGGCGTTATTAAACAGCATGTTAAGGAAAGTGATTTCTAATTGAGATACAAGTATTTGCAGCCAATATTGGAAAACATAAAAATAGCGAACTAGCTGTGCCCCCCCAGCAAAAACAACATTATTGACAACTTTGGAAGAAAAAAAACGAAACTACACAAAACCATTTCTTGCTATGTGATGGGGTCAATAACATTATTGACCACCATGTTTTATAAGAAAATTACAATGTGTTAGCGATAGGTTATATTTTTGTTTGTGGTTTTGATGGAAATTAATGCATCTGCCAGCAAATAGGTTAGGTTTGTGTTTGCATGCGAAATGTGTTAATGTCACAGTCTTGATGCCAATTGGCGATTATTACAGACCGCGATTGTTTGTGCATAACTTTTTTATAAAAACAAATTGGCTGCCTTTGTGATGTTATCAACCACTTGACGAAATGCTTCTCTGGCAAGATTATGGGAAAATCCTTGGTTATAGGTTATTTTGGGTGGTGACAACTCAATAACAGAAATGAGCATTAAAAAACCTTCGAAACGCATTGTGTTTGGTCATCTGTAATTGATTTATTGGCCTACCTCAATTTGATATGCCGTACATACGAAAATGTTTTAATTTAGGGTTACATTTATAAGATTTTGTATTGGAATGGGTAACTGGTCTACTTAGCTAAATTATTGTCGGCAATACTTACGAAAATATTCCGATATAAGGTTAAATTTTTAAAATTTTGTATTTGTATTTGTAATTTGCCTATATAGCTGAATTTTAGATGACGATAAACATGGTAATTTATTTTAATTTTATAATTATAAAACATTGTATCGAAAGCTGTAATTGACCTACATAGCTCAATTACAGATTCCGAGGTTGTAGTATATATCCCGAGTCCCGGGGTTTAGTGAGCTTTTGGTGATCTCAATGACGTCGCCTATGACGTGGTAAATGTACTTACCTGATTGGTGAGTTGAAATTCATTGTCTCGATTGTGATTGGCCAGCTCATGTGCGCCAGCTGATATGCGCCGTGCTTGTCAGGCGCCATTTTTTTTTTTTTTACTTTGCGAGCTTTTGAAATGCTCGGTTGCTATACTTATGCGTTGCGAAAATAAATTAAAATAAGATTTAGTTATGGTATACCGTAATGTGGATGGTATATTAATAGTGATTGAGAAGTTGGGATGAAAGTTAGCACAGAGAAGAGCAAGACAATGGTAATGTCAAGGGGAAGTAAGGAGGGAAGAGAAAAGATAGAAGTGAACGGAAAAATTCTAGAAGTGGTGAAAAGTTTCAAGTACTTGGGAAGTGTGATCACAGAAGATGGAAAGATTACTGAGGAAATTGGAAAGAGAATACAACAAGCGAACAGCTTCTACCAGAGTGTTAGGGGTATTCTGTGGAACCAAGATGTCCCAAAGAAATGTAAGCAGGTATTATATTCAACCTATTATGGACCCGTACTAACATATGCAGCTGGAGCATGGACCACTACAAAAAGAGAGGAGAGTAGAATACAAGCAGCGGAGATGAAATTCCTAAGAGGTATAGAAGGGAAGACCAGAAGAGATAGAATCAGAAACGAGGAGATAAGAAGGAGGACAGGAATCTTGAAGCTGCAGGACAGGATAGAAACAACCAAGTTAAAGTGGTATGGACATATGATGAGAATGGGAGAGGAGAGAGTGCCAAAGAAAGCTTTTCTGGAAAAGATTTCGGGGAAGAGACCGCGCGGAAGGCCCCGAAAGAGATGGGCAGATACAGTGTGGGAGTGCGTGGAGAAGAAGGGAGGAAAACCTGAAGAGGTACTTAAAGGGGGAGAGGAGTGGTGGAGAGACAGGCAACGTTGGAGGTCCTTGATTCACAACCCGACCCAGGAAGCTGGAAACTGGAAATGAAGAAGAAGAAGAAGAAGTCCAATTACAGATTTCGATACGGAAATTTAAAAATATCACCTAAAATTGCAAAATTTTTATATGTATCGGAATCTTTAATTGAGCTATGTAGGTCAATTACAGATTTCGATGCACACTTCGATTCGAAGGATTTTGTTTAATGCAGCTTCGTTTTTCGGTGTTTCCCCACCCAAAAACCCCTATTACCCAGACTTTTCCCGTAAGCTTGCTAGAGGAGTATTTCGTGATGTCGTTGATGACGTCACAGAAGTCGCCATTTTGTTTTAGGGGAATTTTATACTCTGATGCATTGCAATGTATAGTAGTCCCCATTCCATCTGGGTCAATTTCAAGAGCTGTTTTAGCGTTTCGGGTATCTTGCTTTCTGGTTACGTGGCCATACCAGTGTAGCCGAGCTTCCCTCACTTTCTCTACGATCGAACATCTCTATTCCATACGTGGTCACATCGTGTCAGCGACCAGATTCGTTTCCCGGTCAATACATGTGAGATTTTTGAAGTGAAATGCCATGTCCTGTGGTTCAGATTCCAGGTAAAAAGGAGGTTCCATGGCTCATGATCGCATGATTAACGGTCACATAAATCTACAAGCTTCCCTTGCTTACTTCTAGTCAGTCCTCGAGTCCATCAGAGCATCTTCATCTGATGCCTTGCAATCTTCACTGTCACAGTGTTAGATGCACCAACTTCCAAATATCTCTTAGTGAATATCGCTAAACATCCCCCAGCAGCTCACATCTAGTGGGACGTGGGTTGGCGACCACGGGACCCCAGATGAGTCCGGCATTGCTTCCACTTACTTGTGCCGGTCTCCTCTCCGTCTTCTTTCCTGTCGACTTCCCTTGGTCAACTCTTGTTCTCTTCCGACCCCGCCTTAATTGGCCCTTGTCTCATCTTTCCTGATCCCTCCTTCTTCGAGGGGTCAGACCTCTTGTTTTCTTTTCGTTATATTTCCTTGGCTCTTTAAGATTCCCGCACTGTTTTTGTTAATTGAACCCCCGGGTATCTAAATTCCATTTTGCAATTTTTTTTTTTGCATCTACACTCCATTTTGTAGGTGTTTTCAATCTCCGTTGCATTTTGTAAGTCTTTTCGATCTAAATTGCGTTTTGTGAGTGTTTTCAACCTCAATTGCATTTTGTAAGAATAGACAATCTAAATTGCTTTTTAGTAAGTCTTTCAATATAGGGGCTGGGACTTTTGTGAGTATTTTGAATTTCAATTGCATTTTGTATTTTCAACCTAAACCTCTTTTTGCAAGTATTTTGATTCTCAATTGCATTTTGTGGGTATTTTGAATCTAAATTACAGTTTGTAAGTATTTTCAATTTAAATTGCATTTTGTAAGTATTGTCCATCCAATTGAGTAGTTTGAATCTACCATACATTTTGTAAGCATTTTCAAATTCAATTGCATTTTGTAAGTATTTTGAATATCAATTGCACTTTGTGATTATTTGGAATCTGAAATGTGCATTTTTCCAGCCAAATTGCAATGTGTATTTTCAATTTCAATTACATTTTGTAAGTATTTTGAACCTCAAATGCATTTTGTACGTATTTTCAATCTCATTTGCATTTTTTAAGTATTTTGAATTTCACTTGCATTTTGTAGGTATTTCGACTGTACATTGCATTTTGTACGTATTTTGAACTTAACCTAGCCTACATTTTGTGTGTATTTTTCAATCTATTCCTTTTGTGAGTATTTTCGTTCTAAATTCCCTTTTGTAAGTATTATCGTTCCCCATTTTGTGAGTAGTTTCAATCCGAGTTCCTTTTTGTAAGTATTTTCCTTCTCTCTTAATTTTCGTTCTGGGTTCCACTTCATTGACATTTTCGCTATCACCCAGACCATTAGGGGCCGATCACCTAGATGTTAGGCCCCTTAAAACAACAATTATCATCATCATCGAATATGGCTAAACAAGTACTCAAAGATTTTATGAATAAGGAACATTTATGTAAATGAAAATTGTAACTTGCCAGGATAGCCATTTCGTTTAATGAATAATTGTTACACTATTTTTAAGAATTAGATATAAGCAATATGGGACTATTATACATTGCGATGCAGCCGCGAATAAAATTCCCCTAAAACAAAATGGCGACTTGCATAGCGTCATCAACGACGTCACGAAATACTCCTCTAGCAAGCTTATGGGAAAAGCCTGGGTAATGGGGTTTTTGGGTGGGGAAACACAAAAACCTTGAAATGAGGTATGCATCGAAATCTGTAATTGACCTACATAGCTCAATTAAAGATTCCGATGCACAGAAAAATTTCACAATTTCAGTTGATATTTTTAATTTTCCGCATCGAAATCTATAATTGGCCTATGTAGATCAATTACAGATCATGATACAAATCGTAATTATTATAATTTCATAATTAAAAAAACGTGCATCGAAATCTGTAATTGACCTACATAGCTCAATTAAAGATTCCGATGCATAGAAAAATTTCGCGATTTCACCTGATATTTTTAATTTTCCACATCAAAATCTATAATTGGCCTATGTAGATTAATTACGGATTCCCATACGCATCGTAATTAACTTATTGTAATTTCATAATTACAAAACCGTGCATCAAAATCTGTAATTAACCTACATAGCTCAATTAAAAAATCCGATGTACACTCGCCGACATAAAAAGCCAGACACTACGAATTTTAGACAAAACTCAATGTTGGACCGCTTCAAACCTGGTACAAATTGAATTTTGTGACATTGCAGCAATATGGCAATGTATCTTGAGTTAATTAGCCAGTTTGAGAAGCTTCAGTGCAATAATTGATGAACATTGTTGATAGTGACAATTACAGCACCAATATTACTGTTTCCCGCCTTTGGACAAGAATTACCACAGACGGCTGTCGTAAGGTTTATTGCTGTGAATTCTCGTGCCACGTATTTTTGTGGACATTACGGCTAGTCTACAATAGTTATTCTTGATCCTAAGTCAGATCATAATGGCTCTTTCTCCTGAAAACGCAGCAAGGGTAGTGGCATTAGTTTAGGATGGGCGCAGTATATGCTATGTGGCAAACGTTATAGGCACGTCTTGTTCTAACGTGTACAGTACTTTTGAAAGGTACAGAGAGGACAATATCTACTCCAGGAGGCCCGGTTCTGGTCGTAGGAGAAGCACTACTGAGCGCGATGATCGCTTTCTCGCAATGCAAGTTCTTCGTGATCGACACACAACAGCTGTGGAGGCCATAAATCACTTGCAGAAAGCACGGGGCACGAACATCCGTGAAAGGACAGTAAGGAGGAGGTTGTAGGAATTGGATTTACAGTCCAAGGGGCCCGCCACAGGACATCTCCTTAGACGTGAGCAACGTGTCACTCGGATGCAATTCACCAACGTCCATCGAGACTGGGCTGTGGAGCAGAGGAGCTCAGTGCTGTTAACGGATGAATCCCGATTCTATTTGAGGGCACTGGATGGGAGGGAGAGAGTATGGAGAAGGCCCGGGGAACGTTATTCACCCTGTACCTTCTCTCCAAGGGCACCGTTCAGTGGAGGCTCTGTGATGGTCTGGGCCGGGACTACCACGGATACGCGAACGGAGCTTGTGTTCGTTGACAATGGGAGCCTGACAGCCCACCGGTACATCAAGGAGATTTTAGTACATCACGTCGTGCCTTTTTTCACCTGTCATTGATGAGAACTTTATCCTGAAGCATGACAACGCTCGCCACACGTTATCGTCTGTGTACGTGAGTGCCTGGATGAAGACGGAATTGAGCACAATTGTAATCCCGACCTAAACCCGTTAGAGCATGTCTGGGATATGCTTGGGAGATGTGCTAGGAGTCGTTCTCCTGACTTCGAGCTTATCTCCAGGAAGAATGGGAGCTCATACCACAAGAGAACATTCGTGATTGCATCCTGAGCATGCCTGATCGGATCACAGTTGTAACTGTGGCTAGAGGTGGTAATACCCGTTATTGAGCCAATGGAAATGTTGTGCAAACAAGTGGACATACGGACTAAGTCGTAAAGTAATCATTTGTAATCATACAGTGTAACGGGTCGGAGGACAGTACGATGGATTCCAGGTTTCGACATTTCCAAATTCGTGTTTGTGCACTGTTGTGATTGTTATGATAAATAATTTGTATCAATTATTGTGCTATTTACGGTAATTAACTTATGATTCATTGTTATGTTGCTGTCATGTCATAATATTTGATTAATACAAGGTTTGAAGCAGTCCAACATTGAGTTTTGTCTAAAATTCGTAGTGTCTGGCTTTTTATGTCAGTGAGTGTATATAAAAAATTTCGCAATATCAGGTTAGATTTAAAAAAATCTTATCAAAATCTAAAATTAGCCTATACAGCTCAATTATAAAATTGTCGGCTTCTGTAATGTTATCAACAACTTTACGCAATGCTTCTCTGGCAAGCTTACGGGCAAAAGCCTTGGTTATAGATTATTCGCTGGCTTAGTACCAGAATAGCGTATCTTAATAGGATTACCATTGTAGATACGCTATTTAGGTTCTAAGCCAGCGTATTTTGGGTGGTGACAACTCAATAACAGAAATAAACATTATAAAAAAACTACAAAATGAATTGTGTATAGCAAGATATGGTTTTGTATAGTTTCGTTTTTTTTCCCAATGTTGGCTGCAAATACGCAAACACATACGCAAAAACAACCAAAAACTAAAGCATTATAATTTCATTATCAAACATTGTGGTGAATACCAATAATTTGGTATTTTTATGTTTTCCAATATTGACTGCAAATACTTGTATCTCAATTAGAAATCACCGTCCATTACATACTGTCTAATAACGCCACACAAACATATTGTATGTAACGTAAAAACCGACCAATACAGTATATGTCTCATACAAAAGGCTGTTATATGTCTTTTGCAAGTATTCTTGTAAATGCCAATTTTTGTGTATATTTTACCAACCCAATACTATTTTAACAGGCATATTCCCCAAATATTGGAAATTGTGGACACGTTCAAATACCTAGGAAGTGAATTGATGCAAACTGGTAGGTTGGACATGGAGATTGGCAGGAGGGTACAGCAGAGCAATACATTTTATCAAAGTGTAAGAAAACTTGTTTGGGATAAGGAAGTACCAAGGAAAAGCAAGGAGGTAATGTATAAAGTGTACTCATCATCATCATCATCATTTTCCGTTCTCCAGCCTAGGCCGGGTCGGAGCAAACATGAGTCCCCTCCACTTTACTCGGTCTGTCCACCACTCTTCCTCAAGCACTGAACGCCACTCCATGTTCCGGTTTATCATGCTGCACTTAACAAGGTCCAACCACCGACCTCTAGGTCTTCCTCGTCCTCTTTTCCCCGTCATTTGCCTCTCCATCACTTGTTTTGGCATTCTTTCATCATTCATCCTCTTCACATGTCCATACCATCTCAATCTGTTCTGTTCCAGCTTTTCGTTCAGCTTCTGTACATTCACTTCCTTTCGAATGTCTTCATTTCTCACTCTATCTCTTCTAGTCTTCTGTAACATACTCCTCAAAAATTTCATTTCCCATATTAACTTATGCAGCTGAGACTTGGACCTTGACAAGCAGGCAAGAGAGTAGAATCCAAGCCAGTGAAATGAAATTCCTAAGAAGTATGATAGGAAAGACAAGGAAAGACAGAGTGAGGAATGAAGATGTTAGGAAGGAAGTTGGGATTGGAAAACTAAATGAGAGAATTGAGAAGAATAAACTAAGGTGGTTTGGACATGTAAAGAGGATGGAGGAAAATAGAATACCAAGACAGATGCTGGAGGCGAAGTGCAAGGGTAAGAGAGCAAGAGGAAGACCTAGAACACGGTGGATTGATTCAGTGAAGAACAGCGTAAGAAAAAGAAATCTGGACTGGGACAAGATCGTGGAAGAAGAATGGTGGAAGGAAAGAGGAAAGTGGAGAAGTGCCATAAATACCCCGACCCGGCAGAAGCTGGATAAGGGGAAATGATGATGATGATGATTCCCCAACACCGTGCCTGATATAATATTATCGTTTAGACAAATGGCATTGTCTATGGCTTTAGAAGAGTACAGTGCAACTTTTCAATTAAATGCAACAACCATAATAAATATATGAACAACGTAAAAAACAAACTCACCGATAGATCCCACAGTTTGTATTATTCCACATGTACAAGAAAAAGCAGTAATTTTCGCCAACACGTTCCCTCACGTAACACGTAACGGCATTTCAGTTGAATGCGACAACTTCAGGAATTCAACAATTTTATTACAAATCGCCAACACAATCGCGCTCACGACACTGCTAATATCAAAATCTTGGTCTATGGGTTATTCACAGGAATAATAATTGTTAAAATTACGTTTACAAAACGCTAACAGGTGAAAAAAATGGAGAACCTTCTCAAACAAAACCGCACGCGACACTGACGTATTAATCAGCTGACAAGCTTGCAAAGCGACTCCCAGCAAGCAAAGCAACTATATATCAATACGTCAGCCGTGACATCATGGTGAGGTCACCGAGGTCCCTAAAAATTCCCTAAACGCAGCGGCATCGCAATGTATAAATGAATAAACCTGCAATATGGCTGATGAAAGGTTGAAACATGTAAGTTACTGTACTAACAATTGAATAGATATTAAAGAATTTGAGTAGATGTGTTGATAGTTGCTGTTGAGTCTTCAGTCTTTTGACTGGTTTGATTCAGCCTCCATGCCTCCCTGTCCTGAGCTAATCGTTTTATCTCTACATAGGTACCACACCCTACATCCGAGGCAATCTGTTTAACATATTCTAACCTTGGTCTACCTGTACATTTCTTGTCCTCGACCCTTCCTTCCATAACTAAGCTTGCTATTCCTGGGTGTCTTAGTATGCGTCCTACCAACCTATCTCTCCTCTTCATTAGCAGTCGCCAGAAACCTCTCCCCTCTACCACTTGTCTTAATACCTCTTCGTTTGTAACCCTATCTACCCATCTGATCTTCTTCATTCTCCTGTAACGCCACATTTCAAACGCTTCAATTCTCCTCTTCTCTGCTGCACCAATAGTCCAAGTTTCACTTCCATAGAGTGTGACGCTCCAGACAAAGGTTTTCAAAAATGTCTTCCTAATACCTAAATCTATATTCGATGTCAACAGATTCCTTTTCTGTAGATAGCTTTCCTTACCTGAGCCAACCTACTTTTTATATCCTCTTTGCTTCGTCCATCACTGGTTATTTTGCTTCCTAAGTAACAGAAGTCTCCTACTTCCTTTTCACCTGCCAATTTGATGTCCATAGAGGTTTCCGATTTGTTTCGGCTGCATTCTAATAGTTATCTATTATTAACCAGGAAAGGGGAAAAGGAGAGTCACGGCGATAGAATCTCGCTCGGAAACACACCACTAAACACAGTTAGCACCTTCAAGTATCTTGGCGTAACACTCCAGACGACCATCAAATCCTTCGGACTACATGTAAAATCGAGAGCTACGCCAGCCACAAAGGGAATGTATGACATCAGGACCCCGACAAAACTCTCACTAGATACAGCAATGTCACTGTTCAACACAAAGATAATTCCAATTCCAACATATGAAATGGCTACTGAACATCTAGTGTGCGCATAGCAAGGTCACGTCCCCTCCAAAACAAAACTTACTTTAACCAGCTGGCATTCAGTGAAAGAATTACACGTTTAACATAAAGGGTTTCGGTGCTATCATTTTTTGAAATGTTGGCATTATTTTCGATGACCCTGTATATTGAATATAGACACAATAAGGAAAAGTGTTTAACAACACAACAGGGTCAGGTTCAAAGAGTTGGCAAATTGAAATACTTGGGCTCCATAACACAACATGCAAGGAGAGATTGAAGAAGATCGTTACAACAAAAAGTCGATATCGTTCCAAACACTATGCCACAGTCGTTAAACCAGAGGTAACTTATTACAGTGTATGGATCAGAATGCTTAACATTGAACAAAAGGAGAGTACAAGTTGAACTGTAGAAGAAAGAAAAATATGTAGAAACCTTTTGGGTCCCCAAAAGATACTACTATATTTGGATGTAGATGAAAAATGAAGACCTTTACCCAAATATGGAGGAAATTACAGTTAGAATTAAAACGACACCTTTACAGAATGAACAATAATAGGCTCACTAAGAGGATTTTTGATTACATGTCTAAATTCAAATCCCTCTCGGCACGCCGGAAGGCAGAGGGCAACTACGGGATAGGCAAAAACGGAGGTTTTTGTAGGACGAGACCTCATTTTATACCCCTCAGGATGAGAAAGTATTTTACAATTTGAGCTTAAGAAACATTATTTTTTGTCTTTTAACATTTTATTGTCTTATGGACGATAACCTTTCCGTCATTTGGGGTCTATTTTTATACTGGTGGTCACACTGTTCTTAAAGTGCAAGGTTTCTATACTGATGTCTATCTAATGGTCTGTTACTTCTTCATGCAAAATTTTATCTCCCACAGAGATAGATGGAAAAATAAATGTGATCTCGTGCAGTGGCGTTGTCATGGCAACCTCTGATGGCTCTTCCCTCATCAATTTTGCATTTTCTTATAATTCTGAAAATATTTTGCTAACCTCTTGGATTAACATAACGGTGGGTCATATCAAAAATTCTTTCAGACAAAAGTTTTAGGTAATTATTAGAGGAGTATCGATCTTTTTAAATGGTTTTGATGTTGTGCCTATTAAGAGAGTTAGCCTATGATTTTTGTTTCTCTAAACACCCACTTTTCCCCACCCCTTTGGTTAATGGTTGGTGCTATCAAAAATCTTTACCAACATAAATTCTTGTGCCTTATCCGAAGAATAGTATGAACTTTGAACGGATTCGATATTTCACATCTTAAGAGAGTTATAGCGATATTTCACTTTTCCGTAATATGCCCCCCATTTTCACCCCCTTTGTCCGATTTTGCCCATTAATGAACTCGACCGAGATTTTAAAGGAATATAAATCTTATATATATGATGATGATAATTGTTGTTTTAAGGGGCCTAAAATCTTATATATAAAAGTGAAAGTCTGTATGTATGTATGTATGTGGGTGGGTCTGTTCAGTATACAAATCTACACCGTTCCACCAATCTCAACCACATTTTGCATACACATAGTTTAGGACCCAGAAGGAACCGCTGGCTACATGAATTTTTGATAGTCCTTCTCATTCTTCTGATTTCGGCCCTTTTGCACTCAAGCACAGGCTAATCAAATCATAAAATATACTCATGAAGGAATGGCAAGGCAGATAGTTACCATGGCAACATAGCTCAAGTCGAGACACGGCCGACTGGATCCGAGTTCCGCTCTGCACTACCGGTATAGAAAATGATCTCTACTTGAAATCCCGTTAGTTACTCAACTGCTCACACAGCACTGTCAACCGAGTTTAGCATATCAAAGACTAGACACTATCTTATATATGAGGCGCCTAGAATCAAAACCCGCCAAATCCATATTTTATGAAAATTGAGATAAGCATTGTTTCATATAGCTTTTGCTGCGCTGAATTCATTGAAACTATTATTTTGTTACAAAACCCGCTACATCCTACTGTAAAACGAAGTCAAAGTTGAGACTTAGTTGCAATATCCGCCAAGTCCAACGACAGTTTCTCCATTTTTGGTCACAAAACCCGCCACATCCACATCAGCCAATAGGAGCACCCAGATCCGCCATCTTACCTTCCATGATGCTTTGCGAAGTGTGTACTCTTTACCTACGTGCATTAGTCGGAGAATGTACCCTGACGTGATTAGAATGGTTTATGTCGTTGTACTTTCTGATAATAATTTGTTTTGGATAATTTTGACAAAGAACGAGAAGAACAATAACATTCTGGTCTGGGTGATGTTTTCCACAGAACTGACATTTGCGAACACAAACGTGTCACGAAACCTGATTTTGATATGACTCGTAAAGCCAGAAGCCATAAACAGAGGGATTGTCCTTCAGGCACAAGAAGTGAAAGATGTTTCGAGACTGCTATCGAAGCATTCTGGAGAATGATGGAGGGAAAATGTAGAGCTGCAGTTTTATTGCAATCTGCAAAGTCGTGGCGAACACGAAGAGAATTTTTTTTTTTTTTTTTTTTTCGTGTAGCCTCCTGAGAGGCCGAGTGCAGGTCTTTCTAGTCGACGCCCGTGGGCGACCTGCGCGTCGGGATGAGAGATGGAAAGGATGAAGATGAATGAAACTGGGCAAGGATGTGGAAGGAAGCGGCCGTGGCCTGTCAGAAGGTACTGTCCCAGCATTTGCCTAGTGTTGAAAATGGGAAACCACGGAAAACCATTTCAAGGACAGCCGACGGTGGGGCTCGAACCCACGCGTCTACCGAGTCAGCAGAGAGCTTGGCCCCTTGACCTAACGCGGAGCTTTAGCCCGCGTAGCCACTACAGTCGGTACGAAGAGAATGATGATGATTGAGAAACTACTATTGAGGATGAGGTAGAAACAGAAATTGTGTACAAGATGTATAACACAATTTACACTCGCCAAATCAATACCTTACATGGTCAATACGGAACCTGGGACGAGTGCAGTTTATAAGAAATTGTGTAGCTATAACTTCCAGTAAGGAATGTGATTTAATAGTTTAATGACGATAGTTTTGTCTCTAAAGGCCTGGACCATGATAGTAATTGAATATTAATTTAATTTGACGCTTTTCCTTATTATTGTTCAGTACTGTAGGCTACAGTATTGCCGGCCCCGTGGTGTTGGGGTAGCGCGCCTGCCTCTCACCCGGAAGCCCCGGGATCGATTCCCGGCTCTGTCAGGGATTTTGGAAACTGACGTGAGGGCTGGAACGGAGTACACTCAGCCTCGTGAGGACAATTGAGTAACTGACAGTGAGGCAGCACCCCGATCACGAAAACCAAGATTAACGGCCGAGGGGACCCGATGCGCTGGTCATGCGGCACCCCAATATCTGCAGGCCAAATGGCTGGGGTTTAGGCCCTTCACGGGCTGTAGTGCCAGGAGTTATTTACTGTACAGTATTATTAGCCTTTCAGGAATTGATTGCCGGCGGTGGAGATGGGTACTACTCTTTATGTAATTGTGTCACACGTCAGCTTGCTTCGTTGACAGGTACAGTTGCGCGTGTAGGATATGACTCAGCTCCAGTTTAGGATTTAACTGTCCATTGTGACATGAGCTCCTGTGACGCTTATCTGATGCAATGCAGCGTGACCTATGTGCAGATTGCACTCTGTCATCAATGTGTCCTCCGTTTCGCCCCGCAGAGCTCATGCTACAATAAACATAAACGCTGGCACAGCCACACTGAGCGGCAATCAAATCTTGAATGGGTAATATGAATTTTATTCTTTTTCTGTTTATTCTAATAGAACACAATCACCCCTTAAAACAACAATAACAACAACAAAACACAAAAATTATACGATTTTTTTAAATTTTATAACCTATATTTAGTTAACTTTCATTCAAATATTAATTTATGAATAAAGCTTACGCAGTTTCTACAATCTCTTCGCAACTTCAAATGTATTAGGGCTCTTTGGTATCAAAACCTGCAAAATCCAGATCTTAGTAACAAACCCCGACAAATCCGAATTATTGCTTTATATTTTTCTACATACATTTTTAACTATATCTGGGATCAGCTTCGTACTTCGTTACTGTTTTTAAAAATAATTCATTCATTTTTTAGTGAAAAAAGTATTTCGTTTTGGGTATTGGTTCGTTTGTGACAGTTTTTGCCACTTTGCCGAAAAAGTGAAGGAATGGATTTGGCGGGGTTTGATTCTAGGCACCTCATATATTTTTCTAATACCACTCACTCACTCACTCACTCATTCATCACGAAATCTCAGAAACCACCGAACGGATTGGAATGATGCAGCTTCCTCAAGGGCCGCAAATGCCCACTAAGAGAGGATTTTTGGATATTCAGGTTCTAAAGGGATGTTAAGGGGGTAGACCTGCATTTCATTGAATAGCAATATCTCCCGATTGGTTTCATTGGGGGTTGTGATACTCGGCATATAAACTCATCATTAAAAATAAGAAGAAACGTGTCTGAGGGTTTTTCGATGTGGTGTATATTATGAAGTGAAAGGGGGGGGGGGGGGGAAGTGGGGATTGAAATATTCCTAACGGAGCGTGTATCTCTTAAACGACATAGGCGAGGAGTTTGAAACTCAGCGGAAAAAAATCAGCATAAAAATAAGTAAATATGTGTTTGGCCGTTTTTTTTTCATAAATTCTATATAAGGGGCCCATGGGGAGGGGTGAAATTCTGGGGGGGGAACAGGAAAGAAAGTGTCCTAACTGATTGACTGACTGACTCACTCATCAAACTCGGGGGAAAACTGCTTTAAAGTAAGTAAATAGCTTTTCGACAGTTTTTTTTGATCAAGCAAATTGAAGGGGTTCATCGGGAGGGGTGAAATTCTGAAGAAAAAAAAATTGAAAGAAAATGTCCTGACTCATTTACTCCCTCATCAATGCCCAGCCAAAAATATTGGAGTTGGAAACATGTTTTTTTTTTGGGATATATTCGTTGTATGTCAAAACCGTACACTAAGGGAGGAGTTTTGGATATTCAGGTTCTAAAGGGGTCTTAAGGGGGTTAAACCTGCATTTCATTGAATAACAATATCTCACGAGTGGTTTCATTTGTGGATGTGATACTCGGCATATAAACTAATTATTAAAAATAAGCGGATATGTGTCTAAGGGTTTTTCAAGGTAGTGTATTATTATGAGGTGAGAGGGGTTAAAAGGGGGGGATTGAAGGATTCCTAACGGAGCGTGTAGGCCTATCTCTTAAACGACATAGGCGAGAAATTTGAAACTCAGCGAAAACAAATCAGCTTAAAAAGTAAGTAAATCGGTGTTCGACCATTTTTTCATCAATTAATTTAAGGGGTGAAATTCTGTGGGAAAAAAGGAGAGAAAGTGTCCTAACTGAATGACTAACTCACTCACTCATCAAACTCAGGGGAAAAAGAAAGCTTAAAAAATAAGTTAATAGGTGTTCAAGCGTTTTTTCGTCAATCCAATTTAAGGGGCCCATGGGGAGGGGTGTAATTCTGGTAAAAATAATTGAAAGAAAATGTCCTGTCTGACTCACTCACTCATCACGCCCAGCGAAAACTATTAAAGTTGGAAACATTAAATTTTGGGAATATGTTCGCTGTATGTCGAAAATGTCAACTAAGGAATGATTCTTGTTTATTCGGGTTTTAAAGAGGTGTTAAGGGGGTAAACGTGCATTTCATTGAATAACGATATCTCATGAGTTGTTTCTTTGCGGTTGTGATATTCGGTATATAAACTAATCATTAAAAATAATCAGACATATGTTTAAGGGTTTATCAATGTGGTGTATATTATGAGGTGGAAGGGATGAAAATTGGGGGTTGAGGGATTCTTAACGGAGCGTGTATCTCTGTAACGACATAGGCAAGAAGTTTGAAATTCGGCGGGAAAAAACTGCTTAAAATACAAGTAAATAGGTGTTCGACCGTTTTTTCATTAATCCAATTTAAGGGGCCCTTGGAGAGGGGTGAAATTCTGGGAAAAAAAAACCAGGAAAGAAAGTGTCCTAACTGACTCACTTACTCACTCATCAAACTCAGGGGGAAAGCAGCTTTAAATAAGTAAATAGGTGTTCGACCGTTTGTTTCATAAATCCAATTTAAGGGGTTCATGGAGAGGGCTGAAATTATCAAAAATAAATGAAAGAAAATGTCCTGACTGACTCACTCACTCATCATCGCCCAGCCAAAATTATTAAAGTTAGAAACATGAAATTTTGGGGATATGTTCGTTGTATGTCGAAAACGTCCACTATGGAAAGAGTTTTGGATATTCAGGTTCTAAAGAGGTGTTGAGGGGGTAAACGTGCATTTCATTGAATAACAATATCTCACGAGTGGTTTCATTTGGGGATGTGATATTCGGTATATATACTAATCAATAAAAATAAACTGACACATGTCTAATGGTTTTTCGATGTAGTGTATATTATGAGGTGAAAGGGATGAAAAGTGGGGGTTGAAAGATTCCTAACGGAGCGTGTATCTCTTAAACGACATAGGCGAGGCGTTTGAAACAAGATTCACGGTCACGTAAAACTACAATCTTCCTTCCTTCCTTTAAAACTCGGAGGAAATCAATCAGCTTAAAAATAAATAAATAAAATAAAATAAATAGGTGTTCGGCCGTTTTTTCATAAATCCAATTTAAGGGGCCTATGGGGAGGGGTGAAATTCTGGAGAGAAAAAAAACGTCCACTAAGGAAGGATTTTTAGATGTTCACACTCATCGACCAACAAAACTATTAATGTTAGAAGAATGATATTTTGGGGATATGTTTGTTGTGTGTCGAAAACGTCTACTAAGGAGGGATTTTCGGATATTCAGGTTCTAAAGGGGTGTTAACGGGGTTAAACCTGCATTTCATTGAATAACACTATGACACGACTATGACGGGAGCGAGGCTAAAAATGAGATGGTGTGTGTCTTTGTATTACTCAATCACGCAAGTACCACTGGTCCGATTTACATGAATTTTACATGGAAGTAGCTGATTTACCTGGTTAACATATAGGTTACTTTTGATTTCTGTACTTTGCACTATTTAAAGATGGCGACCATTTTAGTGACTTCACTACACCCTTTGGTTTCAAACTTTCATATTTCCATTTCAAATAAAAAGAGAACGCTAAGAAATAGCAAACTTTTGAGGGCATATACGAGGTTTAAATTTACATTTTCTATTCGAAAGGTATCTCCAACGGTTAGCGAGTAAAACCTAAATTTGTGCTACAAAACACGGTCAACGCCGAGCGGTGTAGTTGGACAAAATATTCCATCCTTAATCTCCCTCTGTGCAGCACCTCGCCTATCCCCTGTTTTAACTGTCACCTTCACTTTTTATGACGCGTAGCGAAGCACGGGTACTTCAGCTAGTTATGTATAAAGTTGAAAGCGATTGGTACAAAATTGAGGTAGTGATATATACATATATATGTCGATAATAATAATAATAATGTTATTGGTTTTACGTCCCTTTTAACTACTGCAGCTTTTAGAGACCCCGGGGTGCCGAAATTTTGCCCCGAAGGGGATCTTTAATGTGCCAGTAAATCTTCTGACACGGCTCCCTCGCATTTCCACACACTCAAATGCCAACTGATTGCACCGGGATTCGATCCCTCTATCTTGGACTCGGCAGGCGAGAACGTTGCCGCTGAGTCACACAGCCGTCATATATGTAGATAGATACATAAATAAATTATATATAAAGTTTTGAACTGACGGTGGTTTTGGGGTCTGGGGGATGTGAAACGGAAGTCGCACTATGATACCCACTGCTATAGGTAGGTTTCTAATGAAATCTACTTCAAAATACCTCAGGGTGGCTGGAAGAGAGAAGATGGGAACTACAGAGTCTGGATCACAGATATCATACTGAACAGGGCGGAATTCTGGCGACAGATCAATTCTACGGGTGTTTCAGGTTTACAAGCATAACGTCGACCCAAGAGGAACAAAGACAGACGATCGGGCAATGTACGAAGAAGTTCTAGGAAGAAAAGAAAATTATACCATTGTCTTACATTCTAAGCGGTCTGTATTTGGCCAAATTCAAAAGAAAAAAAATTCCTCTCGGCATGCCGGAAGGCGGAGGTAGATTTCACCTGGGATGGGCTATAATAGGCAAAATATGCAGGATTTCGTAGGAGGATCAGACCTCATTTATTGCGAGAAAGTATTTTACAATTGGAGGTTAATTAACTTTCTTCAGTCTTTCTATGCATTATTTAACATTTTATTGTCTTATGGGGATGGTAATCTTCTTGTCATTTGGGGTTCATTTTTATACTTGTGATCGCACTGTCCTTATGCAAGGTTTGGAACTGATGTGTAACTATCTAACAGTCTGTTACTTCTTCACGCAAAATTTTATCTCCCGCAGAGATGTTGGTTGGTTCCTCAGTTTTGGGGCTGCGACAACGTGGTCATGTAACCCCGTGTACATTGGGTATGTGTAGAATGTGTCTGATAAACGGTGTTAATTGTGATGACTGTATTAGTCTGTAATTCAGGTAAGGTCTGCAGATAGTCAATTTTAAGTAGTAGTTCCTAATTTTGTACCAAATACTACCGTCAACGACACCTAGCTGTGAACTTGGCTGCTAGATGCCACCGCAACCAGCAACTTGCAACGAACGTTGTAACTTCCCCTCCGAAGGAAAGCATGCTGAGGGATTTTTAGCACTCTTAGAAAATCCGAAGACTTTGGCCGGCCTTGAACCAGCGACCTTGGGCATAGAAGTTCAGCATGCTAACAGTTAGGCGCTTCCCTCATAGTCAGATGGAACAAGAAGTTCCGTGACGAACTAAAGAGCCTTCTTTTCTTAAAATTAAGATTCATGCCAATGATTAATCTACAGTATATGAACCTATCTAGAATGACGAAATTAAGTTGGTAATATCGAAATGTCTTAATTAGTTCGAAATACTGTATCCTAGGCATAATGTAGCCTAATAGAGCAATACAGTTGGCAGCCCTGGTGACTGAATATATTCTTAATTCCATCTCTTAAGGTACAGAATACAAAATGTGGTTGAAGTCCAAAGGACGTTACATGGAGTTAGACATTGGATCTATTAGTACACGTAAAAGCATGTTGGCAACAATGTCATGCGAGTGCTGGTCAGAAATAATCTGAAATATTATGATATCTTTTTGTGCCAATTTTGGATGAAATCCATTTGTTGGAATAGAAGTTACATGTATTTTAACATTGGAGCTATCATCAGGCATAGAATCATGCTGGCAACACTGGCTTAAATTAAATACTCCCAATTAATCTAGAATGTCAGGTGCTATACGTGTGCAAAGTATAGAGCTGTTGGCCTGCATACTTTCGGATATATTGATATTAGGGTAAAAAAATATAGACACCATTTATTAACAGCTGGCAGCCCTGATTGCTCTTAAGAATACTTATAGTCATATCTGTTATGTTACACATAGCACATACGAAATTTGGTTGAAATCCAACTGACAGTATAGAAGTTACATGTATTTCGAAATTGGTCCTATCAGCAGGCTTAGAATCATGTTGGTAGAACTGACGTATATAAGTTACTCCAAATTAAAGTAAAATGTCAGGTAATATACGTATGCATAGTTTAAAGCTGTCGGCTTGCATACTTTCTTATACAGGGTCTTTCACTCAAAGTGCGGCCGGCAGCGCGGCACGTAGAGGCAGCTCACTGAGCTTAGGGTCGAGAGTCCGAAGTATCAATCCAACAGCACTTCGTTCCTTATCTTAATTATGACATATGCTGTGACAGCAACGCGCTGCGATATGCTCGTCTGACTTTTATAGCTGCACGTTCTACCTAGAACGCTGGGCTGGCCGCACTTTGAGTGAAAGACCCTGTATATTGGTATTTGGATAGAAAATAGAGAGAGCAATTATTAGCAGTTGGCAGCCCTGGTGGCTCTTAAGAATACACTCAGTCATATCTGTTTATGTACACATATTACATACAAAATTTGGTTGAAATCCAATTGATAGTGTAGAAGTTATATGTATTTAAAAATTGGACCTATCTGAAGACTTAAAATTATTTTGGCAACACTGTCATGTATGGCCTCCTGCAAACTAAACTGAAATAGTATTATCTACATGTGTGCCATTTTTGGAATAGCTCCCATGTATACCTTCCAAGATATCCAACATGGAGCTCAAATTTCTAGTGCGTTTTTTTTTTAGCAGTTGGTTGCACTGACATCTTTTTCAAATATGGGCCTGAGATATTCCGGTATACATCTTTACTCATACTAAATTTGGTTTCGATTGCTGCAGCCGTTTAGGAGTTGATAGGGGGACACACACACACACACACAGCCAGCCAAACAGACAGAAGGACAGACAGACACATTTTCCCGGATCGATCTCATAAGTCTACTTTTTCCTCAGTTTTGCAAAGTGTGAAAAGTAGGCTAAAAATGAATGTGATCTCGTCAATGGCGTTGTCTTAGCAACCTCTGGTAGCTCATCCCTCATCAATTTAGAAGCGTTGTCATGGTAACCTCTGATGGCACTTGGCATTTTCTTTAATTCCGAAATTAATTTTCTCATCCCTTGGCGTAATGGTGGGTCATATAAAAAATTCTTTCAGACAAAAGTTTTAGGTAATTATTAGGGGAATAGTTTCCATTTTGTATGGTTTTGATATTGTGCCTATTAAGAGAGATATGATTAATATTTCCCGAAAAACCTACTTTTTTCCACCCCTTTGGTCAATGGTTGGTGCTATCAAAAAACTTATTTGACATAAATTTTTGGCACTCATCTGACACATATTGTAAACTTTGAATGGATTCGATATTTCACGTATTAAGAGAGTTATAACGAAATTTCACTTTTTCGAAAAAAGACCCCCATTTTCACCCCCTTCGACCGATTTTGCCCATTAACGAACTCGACCGAGATTTTAATGGGATACTTATTATGTAAAAAATTCAAACTGATTGGGGCAAAATTACGGCAGTTATCGTGTCCACAAGAAACTGATATATATATATATATATATACATAAATTATATAACTGACGGTGTTTTTGGGATCTGGAGGATGTGAAACGCGAAGATATGTCGAAATATTCCGGAAGTCGAAACATGGGACCCATTGCAATAGTTAGCTTTCTAATGAAATCTACCTAACATAACTACACCTCATTAATATCTTGAAGTTTTCCCCCGAAAGTTTCTGGGGATTTGATTTCAAAAAGTTATATTGACTTTCAGGAAAAATTTGCACCCATGAAAACTAGAAGCTACTGGTTTGGAAAAAAAAGGTAACTTATTCTTAAAGAAATGCTTGTGCCTCCATTCTCCTGCCGTACTTGTTCTGAGCCTCAATTTCATAACACGTCCATCTCGCCCACACTGCTAAATTCAGGGGTCTTGGGAGAATTAACGTCTCTGGTATCCCTCAGGGCAGCGTAATCGGAACTTAGTTATTTTTGGCGTTTATAAATGACTTACCAAATGGGATTCACAGTGACTGTCGATTGTTTGCGGATGATTGTGTATGATATATCGAAAGATACATGACTCACAAGACAACACAGTACTTCAAGGTGACCTGAACCTGGTCTATAAGTGGGCGATTGAAAGTAAAATGAAAATAAACACAAGAAAATGTAGTCTAATAAAAATAGGGAAAGTGTGAAGGCAAGATTTTCAATATAACATTGGCTCGGAAATACTTGTAGAAGAAGATTCTTGCAAATATTTGGGTGTTCATGTAAGAAATGATATGAAATGGAGTAGTCATGAAGGTTGTGTAGTTTCTAAAGCTTACAAATCTCTGTACTTTGTAATGAGGGTATTAAAAGGAAGTAGTACCTCTGCTAAAGAATTAGGATATTTGTCACTTGTAAGACCTATTTTGGAATATGCCTTGGCGGTTTGGGATCCATATCAAGTAGGGCTCATAAATGAGTTGGAAATGGTACAAAGAAAGGCCGCGAGATTTGTGCTCGGTGACTTTAATCCCAGGAGCAGTGTGAGCCGTTTGTTAAAGAAACTTGGGTGGGAATCACTGGAGGCTAGGAGGTTGAAATCTAGACTCTGCGCTATGTACAACACTTATACAAATCAACCAGCATGGGGTGAGCTTAGCAAACGTGTGGGAAAGCGATCAAGTGATCATCCTTTCAAAGTTAAGGGCCGACCACAGAGAGCAAATTATGGTAAATATTATTTTGTAAACCGTGCCATTCATAACTGGAACTCTCTACCTGCTGCAGTCCTAGAGCCTTTTCCCAATCATATACTATAGGTGTGTTTAAGAAATGACTGCGATTTGTGTAAATACTCCAGTTTCATTGTTATTGAATTATGTATAATTATTTATTTGTTATGTATATACAATTTGCCACTGGGGGACACACCCCCAATTGCAAAATATGGAATGAATGATAACAAGTTTCTCAAGTACATCTCTCAGAATGTTCTATACCCATTATTTCTCTATCCTCACGAGATGCTTTGAATGTGTTTCAGAAGTAAACAATGATGGGTTTCTCGTTTGAGAAGAGACCGCTCAAGAGGCCCCGCCTCGGGCCTCCGGACGTGTACCCCCAGGAGCCCAAGCAGAAAGAGGTGAGGAAACAATGTAATAGAGTGATCAGTTTTGGGCATTCAAGGAAATACTGTATATTTGCCTCATTTTTATTTGCAAGCATGATCACATTACCTGATAGCAGTAGACATACTTGAATTGTCTGGATTTGCTCAGTACTTCCCACAAGATAAAGTTCTATTGTTGTACTAACAGCTTAGTCAGTTCAGATCGGTGACCGGTCGTTGGTTGGGTGTGATTCCTAAACAAAATGGCAGCATCCATGACGTAATGCACAAAACTAAAGATTCAGACGATAACTTACATGTTAACCCTTCGCAAGTGACGTGAATTTTACTCTCAACTTTAGTGACTTCTGGTGCAAAGTTAACACCACTGGATCAACCAATTAAAGGTCTCCATTATCTGAGAGAATTCTGAGTGTGTTCAGAATTAATAAAGTTTGAGCGTTAAAGTATGTAGGGTGGAACATGATAAGAGCAAGCACAAAAAAACAAAAAAAAAGATAGAGAGCAAGTAGCTTTAACATAAATATATATTTTCAACCAATAAGTTCACAATTTTAGTAACAGAGATAAACAAGGTTAGTTTCTTAAAAATAAATAAATCAAAGTTACAAATCCTGGGCATATGTAAATGCCGGAAAGCAAGAATAGAGTTGCTTTTGACTGGCTGACAGGGAGCAAATCCTGTCAAACCGAAAGAAAAGAAAAGGGAAAACTATAGAAGTTAACAAAAGATATGACCTATGAAGGGGGCCAGTAGCTGACAGGGGTCCAGTCCTGCAGTACCCTATAAGAATGGTAATATGTAAGCGGTTGCCAAGATGCAACAAAAGAAATAATGTAATGACAGAAACAAAATATGTGAGCTGCATACAAAATTTACTGAAAAGGTGGGCAAGTAGCTTTTTACCTGAACGTAAACCATGAAAGATATGGTGCACAAAGTGCAAAGAAAGTTACAGATATGCATAAACAATGCTGAGATTGTTCTCACAAAAACCATAAAAATAGCTAAAGCAAGCTGGTATGTTATTCCGCCTAGTGGGGAATTGAGAGATGATCACACAGACATTAAGATTGAGGAATCTTCTAAACCATGCTTGTTTAAGATTAACAAAAAGAAAATAGGTAGTGCACAAGGACAGTGCAATGGCAGAATCAGGTCTGCTGTAGAATATACATAAAAAGCATTAAATACCTTATACATTTGGGTACTTAACTTGTTGATGTAGTGCTGGCGATAATCCAGTTTTGCGTAAAACAAGGGAGACATAGGTTATGTCCAGTTTGAAATTGCGTAGCACAAAGTACTTCACTTGAGAGAGTGTGGTACCAAATTCCACACGTGTACGCAGAACAAAAGTTGAGGTTACTTTCACAAAGTATGTGACGGAGCTGAAGCACTCGTAGAATAGTAAGGTAGTCCTTATTACAAAGACGAAGTGATGGTGTTCACTTAAGTCTAAGTAGATTTTCTTGGTGCATAAAGATGTAGACTTGAATTTGTGTTGCAGGAACACTTTAAAATCCAGGTTGGATTAGTTGAAACATGTCTAGACGACATGGCGAAGGTTGAAGTAACTCTTCTTGATTCAGAATTATGATGCGAAGTTTGCAATGATGAAGTTTTTCGTCTGGTGTCCAAGACGGGTGGTTGGTGCCATACCAACGGAGAAATCACAAGGAATATGTGTCGGTCTGCATCTTAAATAGCAGACAGCACTGAAGTCTGGAATTTTCCATGTCCGGCCATTGGCGAGCTCCAAACATGTGGCGGGAAGAAGCGTGCTGAATGGCTGGCGAGAAGTGACGTCATAGAGACGGCCAATGAGCGCGTAGCAAACTGAGACCCGGTAGACGGACCAAAAATGCCACGAGGAAAAGCGGTGACCTAATTAACACTTAGAGAAATGCCTTAAAGGCGAGATAGATAGTATAATATAACAGGTGAGTACAAAATAACTTTAAATATAATTGAATTAAACAATAAAGTGAAACAAAGATGATTTTGTCACAAACTCGTGGTGACGAAAAAATGAGGTTATAAGTCAAATACTCGTCTGACTTTTGCCGTGACAAAAACCTACAAAATTTAACCAGTTAAATATTCGCAAATGCGAACAACTTCAATCCAGGAGACCGACCTTAAATAATTCCATAATAATAATACTAACCTCTGGCACTACAGAACATGAAGGGCCTAGGCCTACCAAGCGACCGCTGCCCAGCCACTTTTCATTATTTTGAAAGTATATTTTTAAGGAAGGGTATAATACATACGCATTTTATCATCATCATCATCATTTTCCGTTCTCCAGCCTAGGCCGGGTCGGAGCAAACATGAGTCCCCTCCACTTTACTCGGTCTGTCCACCACTCTTCCTCAAGCACTGAACGCCACTCCATGTTCCGGTTTATCACGCTGCACTTAACAAGGTCCAACCACCGACCTCTAGGTCTTCCTCGTCCTCTTTTTCCCGTCATTTGCCTCTCCATCACTTGTTTTGGCATTCTTTCATCATTCATCCTCTTCACATGTCCATACCATCTCAATCTGTTCTGTTCCAGCTTTTCGTTCAGCTTCTGTACATTCACTTCCTTTCGAATGTCTTCATTTCTCACTCTATCTCTTCTAGTCTTCTGTAACATACTCCTCAAAAATTTCATTTCGGCTGCCTGCATTCTACTTTCATCCCTCCGGGTCATAGGCCAAGTTTCTGCTCCGTATGTCAATATTGGTAAGTAATAAGTCTTGTACATCACTTCTTTAGCCTTCATTGGTATGTCTTTATCCCAAATTAAATTCCGAACTTGATAGTAGAAGGCACTCCCACCTTGTATTCTCTTGCTAATTTCCATATCCAGTCTTGCATTTTCCATCACTTCACTTCCCAAATATTTGAAGTGCTCAACTACTTCCAGATTTACATCTCCAATTTTAACAATTCCTTTCCCTTCTTCCTTATGTCTTGTCATCACCATTGTCTTACTCTTTTCTACACTGATTTTCATTCCCCATTTCTCAATATTTTCCTTTAAAACATCCAGCTGTTCCTGGACCACTTTCTCATTCTCTCCCCAAATCAGAACATCATCCGCAAATAAGATTATGTTCATTCTTGTACCTGTGTAGGCTTCCTTTGTTGCCTTCAGTATATCATCCATCACCATTATGAATAACAGTGGTGAAAGCACACTCCCTTGTTTCAAACCAGTTTCAATTTCAAACCATCCTGTTCTACCTGCTTGGGTCTTCACACAACTGCAACAATTACTGTACATTGCCTTTGTCATTTGTATCATTTCATCTCCAATACCTTTCTGTTTTAAGCTTTCCCAAACTCTGTCTCTAGGGACACTATCATATGCCTTTTCTAAGTCAATAAAGGTCATTACCATGTCTTTTCCATATTCCCAGTGTTTTTCCATAGTTTGTCTTACAACAAAGATAGGTTCCACTGTTGATCTTCCCCTTCTGAACCCAAATTGTTCCTCTTGAATTTGGTTTTCAACCCTTTTTCGGATTCTTTCCTCTAGTATTCTCTCCATGATCTTGGCAACATGCGAGATAATAGTAATTCCTCTGTAATTTCCACACACCTTCTTGTCTCCTTTCTTGAATATTGGTATAATAATACCTTTCTGCCAATCTTCTGGAATTTGTTTTGCTCTCCACACACTCTTGAGTACTCTTGAAGTCCAATATATTCCAATGGGTCCTGCAGCCTTTATCATTTCTACTGCCACTTCATCCACTCCCACAGCTTTTCCCATCTTCATCTTCTTAATGGCCAATTCCACCTCTGCCATTGTAATGTCCGCTTCCATTTCTTCTTCTTCCACATCCGGCACTACAGTAACTTCTGTGTACGTTACATTCCTGACATTTAACAGTCCATGAAAATATTCTTTCCATCGGTTCTTAATCTCTTCTGGTTCCTTCAATATCACTCCTTCTTTGTTTTTCACAAATCCAGCGTTTACATGTTCCTTCCTTCTACTCTTAACTACACTAAATAATAATTTCTTTCCACACTGACAATCATCTTTAATTTCCTGTGCGAATAACTCCCAACTTTTCTTCTTCTCTTCTGCCACTACTTTCTTGCAGATTTGTCTAGCTTCTACATATCTCAATCTACTTTCTTCAGTCCTTTTTGTTTTCCACTGTTTCCAACTCTTCTTCTTTTCCTTCACTTTTTCTTTAACTCTTTCATTCCACCATGCTGTTTGTTTATCTTTCATCTTCCCCGATGTTCTTCCACATGTTTTCTCTGCACAACTAACAAATGCATCCTTAAATTGCTTCCATTCTTCTTCCACATGTCCAACATCAGTCTTTGGTACTAGTTGTTGCAGTTCCATCTTAAATTCTTCTTGCATTTTATATTAACCTTTATTTAAAATACACTTAAGTAATCTGGTTGGTTGGTTCTTAAGTTTAGGGGCTGCAACAACGCGGTCATGTAGCACCGTGTACTTTGGGTGTGTGTAGAATCTGTCTGATAACCGGTGTTAATTGTGATGACTGTATTAGTGTGTGTTATGTGTTTTTAATTCAAGTAAGGACTGCAGACTTTTGAATTTTTCATCTAGTTCCTAATTTTGCCGCCAAACGCCACCGTCAACGACTACTAGAACTCAGCTACCAGACGCCACCGCAGTCGGCTCTTGGTAACTAACGTAGGAACTAAAGAGCGTTGTTTACATTCTTAACCTATGCAATTTAGCTTCACACAGGTGTAATTAGTGGAAGGTTCTTTAACATGCCATAAATCTATGACATGGGACCGCCGGCTTTACTTCCCCTCTGAAGGAAGGCATAATTAAATAATCTATAAGCAATCTTCTTCTCAAGTATTCAATTCATGGATTGGTCTGCGGCAGTTCTCCAGTCGACTCTATTTATAGCTTTCCTCTTCATCTGTTCATAGTTTCTGCATCCTACATCAGACATGATTTGCTGCACATATTGTAGGCGTGGTCTTCCTCGACATCGTTTGCCTTCAACCATTCCCTCCAATACCGTTTTCAGCAGGCTATCGTGTCTCAAAATATGTCCTATCAGTCTAGTCCTCCTCCTCCTCTTTATGCTTTTCCATAAGGTATAATTTTCCTCCCCCTTTTTAAATACTTCAGCATTCGTTATTTTTTCTGTCCAGCTAATTTTTAGCATTCTTCTATAACACCATTGTTCAAAAGAATTTATCCTCCTTTTTTCTTATTTTCCAATTGTCCACGTTTCGCAACCATAAAGGGCAATACTCCAAACATACGCTTTTAATAATCGTTTTCTGGTTTTAAGATTAATGGAATTTGTAGTAATAAACGTTTCTTTTTGCGAAATGCTAATTTGGCTTGTAAAATTCTACATTTGATTTCTTTCTTGCTTCTTCCATCTTTGGTAATTTTTCTTCCGAGATATTTAAATTCTTGAACATTTTCTAGTGTTTTGTTGCCCACCATTAATTTCATACTTGAGTCTGCCTTTTTATCGCAGACCATAACTTTCGTCTTAGACTTATTTATTTTCATCTTGTATTCATTACCCATGATTTCCTCCATTTTTACTATTATTTGTTTGAGATGTTGTTCACTATCTGCAACTATGGCAATGTCATCTGCAAATCTAATCATATTTATTTGTTCACCTTGTATCCTTATTCCTAAATTCAAATCCTCTCGAACCTTATTCAATGCATCCTGGATGTAGGCATTAAAAAGCATGGGAGACAAAGCACAGACTTGTCTAACTCCTTTCCCTATTTTTGCTTCCTCTTGTTCATTTCCAATTTTAATTACTGCAATTCCATTTTTGTACAAATTCCAGATTGTTCTTCTATCTCTATATGGGACTCCTATGTTTTTAAGATTTTCAAACATTTTTATCCAATGTACATTATCAAAAGCCTTTTCAATATCCACAAAGCATAAGTTCTTTGGTCTTTTTCCAATCTTTTTTCAAGTAAAAGTCTCAATGCCAATATAGCTTCTCTAGAGCGCAGCAACTCCAACTGAAACCCCGGAAAATATGCGAACTACAAGCCCGCTGTACTCTCTGTCACTCTGGTTGACGGAGCTAGCGCTCACGCAGGGTCACACTTCAAGTTGCTGAGCTCTAGTACCCTTACCTTTAACAAACCCAAATTGGTCTTCAGTCAGAAATTCTTCAATTTGCTTTTCATTTCGTCTTAATATTATGTTGGTGATATTTTTCGCAATGTTTTGCTGCCATTTACTTTGGTATAGGGATCATTATACTTTTCTCAAAATCAGCCGGTATTTTTCCGCCCATGTAGATGTTTTGTGCAAGTTGGAGCAATCTCTCCTTCATACGAGGTCCGTTTTTCTTGAGGAGTTCAGCTTTGAGATTATCAATGCCTGGCGCCTTATTATCCTTCAGTCTTCGTAGAGCTAATTCAAATTCCTCTCTCAGTACTTGGAAGCCTAAATTATCTTCTGTTACTTCATCTTCTTCCTCAAGAACTTCATTTTCCTGTAAATGTACACCTTCATAAAGGGTTTCAATGTAATTTTCCAACCTTTTTGCAATATCGCTATGATCATCGCATCTCTGTGTTACCACGCAATGTTTTAACTTCATTCGAACATTTAAAAGAAATTAAAGCAGCAAATTTACATAGCGGCAATTCGAGCCAGTACATCAAACAAACTCCCCCTAGACATATTGACCCATTGGTCCGAGACAAACTTAAGGTTAGGCTTCATGTAGGTGTGGGCATATTTCAATTCATTATCATTGGATAATAGTCAGTTAGGCACCACAATAACACAGGTTATCAGTTTCTACACAGGGCAACAACTAAAGTATTTGGTCTGGTGGATGCAAATCTACTGTATCTTGGCCCATGATCTAGTTAGGTTATTGCGGTGTGATTTTACAATAAGTACACATCTCGTGGCAAGTCTGGAGATCGGAGGTCTTGAGTGCCTCCCTCCATGCCAATGCCAGGGTTCATACCTAACTTGCTTGAAGTCCCGGGGCACACACCCAACTACATGGGGCTGATGACCAAGTTGATATCGATTTTCCTCAAGGAATAGGATGACTGTTGTTGTGTAACATTGACGTATGTTTGTGTCTCTCCGACAGGATGAGCTGACTACCATCAACGTGAAGCATGGCTTCGCCACCATGCCTCAGTTGACGGACGAATTTGGCACGGCCCGCAACTGCAACATCACCGCAGCCAAGGTGAGACTTCTCGTACTAATGGGGGACTTGATTTGAATTAAATAACCCGAGTATTTTATTTGAGGCACTAGGGGCCGTTTTCACCAACACCAAGCGTCTCTTCATTCATCATTAAAGGTTATTTAACTTTGCACGAGCAGAAACCACTCAACTTCCTAAAGCATCATTGAAGTGGAGGGAAACAGCTGAATTCTACCTCGCTCATCTTGCAATGTCGGAAGAATTCATTTGTTTCCGAGTTTCACATGAACTTTCATCCATATGAATATCACATAATATGTAAGAAGAAGAAACATATTACTGTATGTTCCTTCTTCTTCTTTTATGACCGAAATAAATCAGAAACCTCTATGGACATCAAATTGGCAGGTGAAAAGCTGAAGGAAGTAGGACACTTCTGTTACTTAGGAAGCAGAATAACCAGTGATGGACGAAGCAAAGAGGATATAAAAAGTAGGTTTGGCTCAGGCAAGGAAAGCATTTCTACCAAAAAGGAATCTGTTGACATCGGACATAGATTTAGGTATTAGGAAGTAATTTTTGAAAGCCTTTGTCTGGAGCGTGGCGCTCTATGGAAGTGAAACTTGGACTATTGGTGCAGAAGAAAAGAGGAGAATTGAAGCGTTTGAAATGTGGTGTTACAGGAGAATGATGATCAGATGGGTAGATAGGGTTACAAGCAAAGAGGTATTAAGACTAGTGGGAGAGGAGAGATGTTTCTGGTTGGTCGGACACATACTAAGACACCCAGGAATAGCAAGCTTAGTTATGGAAGGAAGGGTCGAGGACAAGAGCTGTAGGGGTAGACCAAGGTTAGAATATGTTCAACAGATTGCCTCGGATGTAGGGTGTGGTAGCTATGTAGAGATGAAACGATTAGCTCAGGACAGGGATGCATGGAGCGCTGCATCAAACCAGTCAAAAGATTGAAGACTCAAACAACAAACAACATCAGAATCACCGTAGTCAGTCTATCGATCAGATCTTCTTTGAAGGGATTGTTGGGGCTTGGCGTTCCTCCCAGTACTTCTTAAGATTTTTGATCGTCGTGCCGTTTCCTCGTTTGAAAATGTGCGTGTTGTGGGCTTGTTTATGACAATGAAACTATAAAAAATCATACATGTTACTAATACCAATAAAGAAGAATACGGAAATACAGAGAAACATATCCATTGTGGGATTCCCAGCTCTGCATAATGAACTCGAGTCTACAACTTACGCGAGGAAGACAACACAACTGCCAGTTCTCCTAAATACTTTGTTCATATCATTTTTATGATACAGTTAAAAGAAAATATGTATGGGAATGCCTACTGAAAAGGAATGTACCAAAATCACTAATTAACAAGATAAAAATGTTGTATTATGAGAGTAAGAGCAGTGTACAAGTGGGTAGTGGTGATTCTGAAACATTCTATACAAAAAAAGGCCTCAAGCAAGGAAGTGCACTGTCACCATTATTATTTGTTATATTGATGGATGAAATCATAAAACGTGTAAAACAGAGTATCAGTAGTGATGAAGTGAAGGCCTTGGTATTTGCAGATGATGTGGTGATTTGGGGAGAGGGAGAAAAGGAAGTACAAAGGAGATTGGACATTTGGAATGAAAAGCTGAAGGAGTTTGGAATGGTAATTAGTAAAAAGAAAACTGTAGTCCTGCACTGTGGAAAAGAGGAAAAGAGAATCCAAGTGAACATAGATGGAGAATGGTTAGAGAATGTGGAACAGTTCCCATATCTGGGTAGCATTGTTAACGGAGGTAATGAAATCAACCCTGAAATTAACAACAGACTAAGTAAAAGCACAACATTCTATCATCAAGTCAGAGAGCTTTTATGGGATGACAAAGTGCCCAGGAGAACGAAATTAACACTATATAAACAGTACTTCATACCAATTGTAACATACGGACTGGAAACGCTGGTAACTAACAAGAGACAAGATAGTAAGATCCAAGCAGCAGGAATGACATTTTTAAGAACATCTGTAAAAAAGACAAGAAGAGATAGAATTCAAAATGTTAAAATCAGAGAAGAGCTAAATGTGGAACCGTTAGTACAGAAGATACGGAAAGCAAGACTGAGATGGTTCGGACATGTGAAGAGAATGGGAAAGGAACGAGCGGCAAGAAGGGAGTTGGAAAGAGAGGTTAAGGGTAAGCGATCAGTTGGAAGACCAAGAAGAAGATGGATGGATCAGATTCGGAAGGACATCGGAGAAGCTGGATTGGTTGTGGAGGAAGTAATGGAGCAGGAAAAGTGGAAGGACAGAAACGAGTGGAAGAGGCTTGTTAACCACACCCGGGCGACTGGAGTGGGACATTGATGATGATGATGCCATGAATAAGGTCTTTTGTATTTCCCTTCCTTTATAATTATGATCCAGAAAATCTCAAGGAAGCATCGCAAACAATGATCAGTGTTACTCGGCCATATTTCTAACAGATGTAAACATGCGTGAGAGCCGTAAATCACATTTAGGCAATTATGAATTATTTATCGTATGGCTTTTAGTGCCGGGAGTGTCCCGAGGACATGTTCGGCTCGCCTGAGTCTGTAGCTGCTTCCAGCGGACACCCTTAGGATGAGCTACAAGTTCATTTCAATTTCAAGTAGTTCCAACTTTCGTTACCAGATATCAATGATACCTAGTGGTGAACGTTGGAACTTTGATAGAGTGTTCCGAAGAAGTCTAACCTATCAATTTAGCTTCACACACGTTTAGTCTGTGGAAGGATCTTTTACATGCCATAAATCTATGGCCTGGGACCGCCAGCTTTACTTCCCCTCCTAAGGAAGGTACTGAAGGATTTTTAACTCTCTTAAAAAATCCGACGACTTCGGCCGGGTTTGAACCCGCTATCTTGGGCACAGCAGTTCAGCATGCTACCGACTACGCCACCGCAGGTGCTAATTATGATCCGGAATGGTCTCGTGAAATGCATCGACGATAACCATACATTAACTCTCATATTTAAGTTAAATAGGAATTAACTGATCGTTAGTGAAGAGTTGGTGAAAACGCTTCTATGTGTTCCTAATTGTGTTGACCGACTACTTAGGAAACGCTCTAAAATATTGTGCTATCTGTACACCAGGTGGGGGCTTTCTTCAATGCCATTCTCAACAAGAAGGAGGAGCTGAATACGATGCCGGACTCGGGTCGCAAGCGGCAGCAGATCAACCCCAAGGACAACTTCTGGCCGGCCACGGCGCGCAGCAAGAACGCCATCGAGGCTTGGTTCAAGGATCTGGCCGGCAGCAAGTCGCTCAGTATCCTGGCGAAGAAGGTGAGTAGTTCGGCCACACTCGGGTATAGACACGACAGGAACATAGGTTATGTGTGTTTATTGTTGCAGGCCCCCAACTTCAACAAGAAGGAAGAGATCTTTAGCATGCTCTGCGAATACCAGGTGCCCATGTTGCGGGCTGCATGGTACATCAAGCTCAGTTACGCCTACACTGTAGCTGTATCCGAGGTCAAGATAAAGAAGCGTCAGCTGCTCGACCCCGCTCAAGGTGAAAATGATCTTCTTTATTAGCCTATTCTCATTTATTAAAAATAGTACATTATGCAATGAGCCTACAGTATAATGGCAATAATTAAGACACGAGTATGTTTATAAAACTCCATATGAGTGTCTTAATTACCATTATAGACGAGTTGCATACGACTATGTTCGACGATAATTATAACTATTTTATATTCGAACATAAATATTCATAAATAACTGGTGGTATTTCGCCAGTTTTATGTACTGAACAGAAAGCATGGGACGCAGAGAATGCCTTGTATTTGACCATGGCCTCCTGGAATACCCCACTATGACACCCGCCACGCAGTGAAATTTAAAATAGGGGGCCATGGAAGTGAGCGCAGGTGCGATGCTATCCTCACCTAATTAACGTTTTCTTGAGCTCTGATTGGTGGGAGAAACTGTATCATAATGAAAACCTGTACTATAATACAGTTTTCTGACATATAATATTTACATTTCGCCACGGTCGAACATAAATTGGCTTATGAGATCACCTTTTGTCCGTGTGTGTGTATGTGTGTCCCCGTAATAAAATCGAAACAGCTGGAGCGATTTCAATGAAACTCTGTAAGCACATACCACTATTTTGTCCGACCACGACCGTGCCCTTCAAATTTTATTATGTCACACCAATCCAACATGGCGTCTGTGCAAAATATTTAATCGGCATTCTGTATACCAAAATTATTACTGATATCACCTTGAAGTTTTGTACGGTGATAAAGAGAACTACTAGTTGTTCACCTGTGTGACTCATGAAAACTATAACGAACATGGTGGCCAAGCGGAGTTGAAACATTTCAATTGACTTTTGCTGCGATTTAACATTGTACAGCAAATGTTTATACACATTGTAATGCACTGACGTCTAATTTAATTCAATTGCTTACATGACCTCAAGATGGCGGATGTGCGAAATTTCAAAATTAAGTTTTTATTTCTTGTGTCCTAATCATGGGATCGAAGTCATCGTTTGAATAATGAACCTACCCAAAAATCATCATTTAATATTACATAAATTTATGGCCTACATATATAAGAATCCTTCATGGCGACCATCTGAAATATTTGGACGGATCTCAGTATCTACTAATCTATGACAGCAATCAACCTGAAATTTTGTATGTTGTTAGAGGTTATTAACATAAGTTCACCCTCAATAACCCGGTGGGCACAAATCCAACATGGCGGCGACGTGACATTGCAATATTTAAGTGGACGTTTGTCGCGATATAACCATCCGAGCGCAGTGAAAGTTGGTATGGTAAATGCTTATACACTGGCTGGTTCGGCCACTGTCTTGGCAAACCAGTTTTTGTGCTTCCCTATTTGTTTCCACTCTGTGTGGTTGTACATATCTGTATTATTTGTCTTCATTGTATTTATTCATTGTCAAGTTAGTTTTGTTTCTGTTGATTAGTTGTCATGATTTATTTGTTTTGATTGCATGTAGAATTCCCACTGCCGTGTTTCCAGTAGGATATTTTGGCTCAGAAGGTAATTTTGTATTCTAAGTTGGCCACATTGATTCTTCTTTAACTTGTCTTTGAACTCTACTGTGATTGGCAGCTTTCGGCCTATCAGAGGCCTCTAATTTGTTTTTTGAACTCTCTACTGTGATTGGCTGCTTCCAGCCTATCAGAGGCCTTCTTGCTGCTTGTAGCGACCAATCACGTGTTTCTTCTTCGTTGTTCTCTAAGTGTAGCCATGACACAATGCTGTGCTTCAACACTGGTTGTGATATATCAACAAGTATCCAGCTAATCATTTCTATAATTGGTGCTATCTTCATAGTAACCGTGCCTAGCAATCATGTCCTATGCACATGATTCATATTTTGTTTGGGCAGTGACATTACGGTGATTTTCGATCTCATCACCATGCTTGATGGTGCTACGCGCCATATCGACGAATTCTTCAATCCGCGGCGTCGGATAGTTTGTTGTAATGTGTTCACTTCTATCTTCATTTACTGCCTAACAATTTGTCTTCACGCGTATGAATAATCATGATGCTTCGTGTGATAAGTAATTCATCGTGTCTGGAAGCATGTTACAAGGCTAGGCATCATCACTAATGGAGGTTGACGCTAGGCTAAACTGCTTTACTATTGTGACAATACCGCGCGATTGGCATATCCCGGTATTTGTATGATAGCAACTACTTTGACTTCCTGCAACATCACTGGAATGGAAGTTGACGCTGGGTTTAACTACTTTACTATTGTGACAATACCGCGCGATTGGCATATCCCGGTATTTGTATGGCAGCAACTACTTTGACTTCCTGCGTTTCTCACATAATTTGTTTTATTAACAATTCATTTTGGGCTTACAGTATCGGCGCATCACTGTAAGTCAGTCCTGATTCGACGACACATTCTCGTTCCATGCGACCTGTTTTTTCATTATTTGTTGCAACTCCACTTGTGTTGCATATTTAAATTATATCATTCTTTGGAACCGCCGTGTATTGCATGCCGTTCTATGATGTACTGATCTGCAGCTACGTTCAAGACAATATGTGTGTTTTAGGCTCAAGACGTAACGTGTGTTAATTCTTAATGAGTGTTTCTTCAATTGTGTAAATTTGTGCTAGTGTTTCTCATATGTTTATGTGTCACCTTTGGATATTATGTTTATGTGCCACCTATTTGATAATATATCTTATTATTAGTTAGTGGTGTGTCGTGTCCTTTATGCCTTCCTGGACTTCCTTATTTAGTGACAATAATATTGTCTGGTCCTCCACATGTTTGCTAAATTGTCAAGCGACCTTTGTAAAGTCAACTCTTTGTATTATCACATCATTATCTAATGCTTTGGCCAACAAATTTTTATACATTGTCCACTATTACCAGAATACTCTTGGTGGGTTGTTGACTTCCCGCGTTGGCCATTACATTATTTGGTCCTCTCTGGGCCGGATATTGAGCTGTTTACTATTTTGAATTATTAAGCATTGTTTTGGCCATGTTGGGCCCTTGTTTCTTGCTATTTCACCAGGAAGGCCATAAATTTAAATTGTATACGTTCCCATTAACTTCCCAAGGACACAATACACTATTCTATGTTCAGATGTTTGTTTACAACTTAATCGAGACCATTGTCTCAGTGTTTATTTTTTGTGTTAGTTAAGTTGGTTGTGTTAGTTAGGTGTGCAACTCTGGTAATTACATCTAGGCGGGCAATCCTAAGGTCATTATGGAGGATGCCCAAAAACGACCTTTAGTTAGGAAGCGTGCAGTCGCTAAGGCCATGCTTACCTCACAAGAAAAAGTAATTAGCAACTTTCAGGACATTACAGAAGAGCAATATCAAATGTTAGTGTTACTCAAACACAAATGCGAGGAAATTTATAAACAATATAACGAAGCGCAAGTCGCTTTAGAGGATATTACAGACAATATCGACGAAGAAATAGCCGAACGTTGTGACTTCGAAGATAAATATTTTGAGTTGCTGGTTAAAATTAAACTACATTGTGACAATTTCAAAAAATCCAACACTACAGACAGTGATAACCCTTTGAATAATTTGCAGAGTGCACAATTTCCTACTGCTAACGTAGCTGCAGCTCATATAAAGTTGCCTGAAATTCAAATTCCGCAGTTCAGTGGCGACTTCACAGACTGGTTGAATTTCAGAGATAGCTTCAAGGCTATAGTAATTGATAACCATGCTCTGTCTGATATTGTTAAGTTCTACTACCTTAATTCTAGTCTTAGTGGTGAGGCCAAACTCCTCTTAAAGAACATTACTGTGTCAGATGATAACTTTATGGTTGCATGGAACTTGCTGACAACTCGATACAATAACATTAGGCTCATAGCGCATAATCATGTCACCAAGCTTTTCAAGCCCCCCGCATACGGTAATGATTCAGTGTCCTTGCGTGCCATCATCAACCACTTTGTTTCTCATGTCAATGCGTTAGAAGCTTTGGACTTTAACGGGGTTCCCCTTCAAGACCTGTTATTGTCACATTTTATATTGGAGCTACTAGATAATGATAGCATCCGTGAATGGGAGAATCATGTTGATTCTGGGAGAATTCCCACTCTCCAGGACTTGGTTAGCTTCTTAGAGAAAAAATGCAAGGTACTGGAAATAACTGAAAGGAATGTGTCCAGGCCTGCATTACATACTGCTGTAACCAAACTTAAAGCTGAAGGTCATTCGCCTCAGAAACCCATGTTAACTACTACCAAATCTCGTTGTACATATTGTAGGAGCATTGATCACCAATTGTCGAAATGTGGTACCTTTATCAAACTTTCGTCCACAGCCAAATGGGATTTTGTCAGGTCTCGTAAATTGTGTTATAATTGTTTGCGTAATTTCGAGCCTAATCATCAATGTTCGAAGTACTCTTGTAACACTTGTTCCCGAAAACACCACACTCTTCTTCACTATGAGCCCTCCAGTGGCACTAGTAATGATGCTTCTCAAGCTCATGCTAACGTGGTAAACACTAGTTGCAGTAACGTCGCTCGTGACAATCAATTTTCAAGGACGCTATTACCCACTGCCAAGTTGAATATATTAGCTGGCAATGGCGTACGTGTACCTGTTACTGCACTACTTGACTCTGCATCAGATTGTAACTTAATTTCGTCACACTTAATTAAGAAATTAAGACTCCACACCAAACCTATGAAGGTACACATTCACGGTGTTGGTCAAAATCAAAGCACTGCTACTGTTGTTGCTGATGTGAACGTTTTTGCCTGTGCTACTAATTGGTCTGCTAAGCTTGAATGTCTCGTGGTTCCCAATATTGCACTTGAGCTACCCGCTGCTGGTTTCGATACCTCTGAATGGAACATTCCATCACATATTGATTTAGCTGATTCTGATTTCAATTGCACTAAATCTATTGATCTTGTTCTTGGTGCAGAATATTTCTTTGACCTGTTATGTCCTGGTAAAATCATACCAGTTGGTGATTTGCCCATCATTCAAAATACCTCTGTGGGTTGGGTGTTTTCTGGGAAGCTGCCCAGTGCAAGCACCTCTCAACCATCGCACGTGGTATCAGCACTTACACTCTCACGCCCTCATGTAGAACAACAGCTGGAAGCGTTTTGGAACGTTGAAGAAGTTGAAACCCCAGTGTTGTCTGTTGATGAATCCATATGTGAAGAACACTTCGTTGCTACTACCACTCGCAAGGACGATGGTAGATTTGTGGTTAGACTCCCTCGCAAGGTAGACTCGGAGCCTCTAGGTGCCTCTCGCTACGCTACACTAAAACGTTTTCACTCTCTCGAAAGACGTTTGGCTCGTAACCCTGAGTTAAGGTTAGAATACACTGAATTCATGCATGAATATCTAGCCTTAAATCATATGCAAGTCGCCCCCCACCCGACTGATGGTGAAGTTTACTACATTCCCCATCATCCTGTTTTCAAGCCGCACAGTACTTCTACAAGGCTCAGAGTGGTATTTGATGCTTCGATGGTTACTACGTCTGGGTGCTCCCTTAATGATACGTTGTTGGTGGGCCCTGTAATTCAGCAGGATTTGTTCTCTATTTTGCTTCGGTTCCGTACTCACTTGATAGCGTTTGCAGCTGATCTGAGTAAAATGTACAGACAGATTCTTGTAGATCACAAAGTTCGTGACTTACAGAGAATATTTTGGAGAGACTCTCCTTCAGACCCAATGGTAGAATATCAATTAAACACCGTTACATATGGTACTGCCCCAGCTTCCTTCTTAGCCACTCGTGTGCTAAAGGAGCTCGCCCTCACTGATGGCACAGCTTTTCCAGCTGCCACTCAGATTGTTTTAAACGACTTCTATGTTGATGATTGTATCTCGGGATGTGATTCCGAGCATGACGCACTCATTCTGTATGATGAATTGACCCTTCTTTTGAGATTAGGTGGTTTTGAACTGTGTAAGTGGAGTTCAAACTCCATGACTCTAATAGATAACATTCCTCTTGTTCATCAAGAGAAACAACAACTCCGTAGTTTCGGCGATGGTGAAGAAACAGTCGCCAGAACGCTAGGACTTTATTGGCAACCTATCGATGACTTGTTGCGGATTCAGTCACCTATCGTGAACTGTGACACTTCAATTACCTTTACTAAGCGTTCATTTTTGTCCATTGTTGCCTCTATCTTTGACCCTTTGGGTTTAGTGTCACCTATTGTGGTTGCTTGTAAGATTCTCTTCCAAGATTTGTGGATTTACAAACTCGGTTGGGATGACCCCCTTCCAATGGAAATCGCGCAAGCTTGGCTGAATGTTTATAGCAATTTACCTGCGATTTCTGAGATTTCTACTCCACGTTTGGTTAAGCCTGCTTCAGAAATCAAATCTATGCGACTTCATGGCTTTTGCGACAGCAGTCAGCAGGCCTATGGAGCTTGTCTCTATTTATTGTCAATTGATACCTACGGCGTCGTCACTTCCCTCTCCAGTCATGCTTTCGTTGTAGCCTTTACTCGCTTCTGCAGTAGAAGGGGCGTTCCCGCTCAAGTGTATTCCGACAATGGTACCAACTTTCAAGGCACACAGTCTGACCTTGCTGATCTTGGTACGTTGCTCTCCTCTGCAGATTTTCAATCTGTTGTTCAAGATTCTACGTCATCGCTACTAATTCAGTGGCACTTCATTCCTCCTAGTTCTCCGCACTTTGGTGGAATTTGGGAGGCAAACATCAAATCTTTGAAATCTCATTTAATAAGAATCATGAAGGCTCAAGTACTTACGTATGAAGAATTGACCACTCTCGTGGTGCAAATTGAAGCCATTCTAAATTCTAGACCCATTTCGCCTATGACTGAGGATCCTACTGACTTGTGCTATCTCTCGCCAGGTCACTTTCTGGTTGGACGACCTTTGAATGCCTTGCCCATTCCTGACGCTTCTGAAGTGCCCATCAATAGGTTGTCTAGATGGCAATTACTTCAACAGATTATGACTTCATTGTGGCGTAAATGGTCCACAGATCATTTACTCTCCCTTCAACAACGTCGCAAGTGGAACCGTATGTCTCCTAACCTCGAGGTTGGCACGCTTGTGCTTATTATGGACGACAATGTTTCTCCTACTTACTGGCGACTTGGACGAATTCTTGAGGTTCATTGTGGTAAGGACGGCCTAGCTCGTGTGGTCTCTCTACATACCACCTCTGGACTCTTGAAACGTCCCATCGTCAAGGTGTCTCCCTTGTTGCCGCAGAACTAAACACTCTTGTATTTTCATAAACAACCTGCCTGTTGTTTCTGTGCGGGCAATATGGTTCGGCCACTGTCTTGGCAAACCAGTTTTTGTGCTTCCCTATTTGTTTCCACTCTGTGTGGTTGTACATATCTGTATTATTTGTCTTCATTGTATTTATTCATTGTCAAGTTAGTTTTGTTTCTGTTGATTAGTTGTCATGATTTATTTGTTTTGATTGCATGTAGAATTCCCACTGCCGTGTTTTCAGTAGGATATTTTGGCTTAGAAGGTAATTTTGTATTCTAAGTTGGCCACATTGATTCTTCTTTAACTTGTCTTTGAACTCTACTGTGATTGGCAGCTTTCGGCCTATCAGAGGCCTCTAATTTGTTTTTTGAACTCTCTACTGTGATTGGCTGCTTCCAGCCTATCAGAGGCCTTCTTGCTGCTTGTAGCGACCAATCACGTGTTTCTTCTTCGTTGTTCTCTAAGTGTAGCCATGACACAATGCTGTGCTTCAACACTGGTTGTGATATATCAACAAGTATCCAGCTAATCATTTCTATAATTGGTGCTATCTTCATAGTAACCGTGCCTAGCAATCATGTCCTATGCACATGATTCATATTTTGTTTGGGCAGTGACATTACGGTGATTTTCGATCTCATCACCATGCTTGATGGTGCTACGCGCCATATCGACGAATTCTTCAATCCGCGGCGTCGGATAGTTTGTTGTAATGTGTTCACTTCTATCTTCATTTACTGCCTAACAATTTGTCTTCACGCGTATGAATAATCATGATGCTTCGTGTGATAAGTAATTCATCGTGTCTGGAAGCATGTTACAAGGCTAGGCATCATCACTAATGGAGGTTGACGCTAGGCTAAACTGCTTTACTATTGTGACAATACCGCGCGATTGGCATATCCCGGTATTTGTATGATAGCAACTACTTTGACTTCCTGCAACATCACTGGAATGGAAGTTGACGCTGGGTTTAACTACTTTACTATTGTGACAATACCGCGCGATTGGCATATCCCGGTATTTGTATGGCAGCAACTACTTTGACTTCCTGCGTTTCTCACATAATTTGTTTTATTAACAATTCATTTTGGGCTTACAGTATCGGCGCATCACTGTAAGTCAGTCCTGGTTCGACGACACATTCTCGTTCCATGCGACCTGTTTTTTCATTATTTGTTGCAACTCCACTTGTGTTGCATATTTAAATTATATCATTCTTTGGAACCGCCGTGTATTGCATGCCGTTCTATGATGTACTGATCTGCAGCTACGTTCAAGACAATATGTGTGTTTTAGGCTCAAGACGTAACGTGTGTTAATTCTTAATGAGTGTTTCTTCAATTGTGTAAATTTGTGCTAGAGTTTCTCATATGTTTATGTGTCACCTTTGGATATTATGTTTATGTGCCACCTATTTGATAATATATCTTATTATTAGTTAGTGGTGTGTCGTGTCCTTTATGCCTTCCTGGACTTCCTTATTTAGTGACAATAATATTGTCTGGTCCTCCACATGTTTGCTAAATTGTCAAGCGACCTTTGTAAAGTCAACTCTTTGTATTATCACATCATTATCTAATGCTTTGGCCAACAAATTTTTATACATTGTCCACTATTACCAGAATACTCTTGGTGGGTTGTTGACTTCCCGCGTTGGCCATTACACTGGCATCTAATTTATTTCAATTGTTTTCATAACCCCAAGATGGCGGCTGAGCATAATTTTAAAATCTCATTGTTATTTCTTGTGTCCTAATCATGCGATTGAGGTTTGAATAATAAACCTTCGCATTAGTCTTCATCAGATAGTACATGGCCTACATATATAAAGATCCAATATGGCGACCATCTGAAATATTTAGACGGTTGTCAGTATCTACAAATATATTACAGCAATCAAACTGAAATTTTGTATGTTGATAGAGGCAATTAATATAAGTAGGATATATGAAGTTTGGCTGTAGAGTTCTTCACGGAACTACTTTTTTTTGCAAATGTATTTTGGTAGGGTTTCGTATTTTCTTTGTGTACTTGAAGTCACAGTTCAAAATTGTTTGAAAATTCTGTCTCTCTCCTAACAAGTTTAAAAACTTGTTTTCACCCGTAAATTTTACTCAGCTGTTGTTGCCATAGCAAATTGATGTGGGTATGGATTATCTGGTTTATGCTTCTGTAGTTTGGCAAAAATAGAGTGCCCTTCACGTTCAGTGCTAACAAACGAAATGAGAGTAACTTCGAGGGGCAAGTAAGGTATGTACTCCAAAACTGATGCTCATGCTCGAAGTATAGTCTATCCTTCGAAGTTTATGCTCATTTTTATTGATATGAGCCATTGTTTATCCATGAATTGTTGTGTTTTAGAGTGGACACAGACCTTGAACAAGTTCCTGCGGGACCAGCTGGCTAAACTGCAGGACTACTACCAGCAGTCCAGTGCCACCAACACAGTGGCGTCACAGCAGCCCGCTACCTCCCCCGCTGTTGCCCCGGTCCCCACTGCCATGTCCGAGGAGCAGAAGACTGCTCAGCGACAGTGGCAGTACTGCATCCAGCTGGCCAAGTACTTGTACGAGGTGGGTTCCTTCTCTCATCTCATAGCTTACAGTGTTGCCTTATTTACAAGAACTTTCAGTCGTCAATTAGTGGAATATGAGAAATAATTACCTGAAATAAATGACAAGTGATTGAGATATATTGTTATGGGCCGTTGAAGAAGGAAAAAGGTAAGGGATAACCAAAGAACAGACGTCATGCAGGGCCTGTCCTGAAAGTAGTTGGACTGAGTCAATTAAAAAAAAAATATTGTCAGAAATGAAACATGCGCTCAATATTCTTCGCAGTAGGACCCTTCTGCATCCACACACCGCTGTCAGCGGGATTTCCTACCCTTGTACGCTTTCTGGAAGGCAGCAACCGGAATGCTGTTGAGCTCCCTCGTCACGGTCTGTTGCAACGCTTCCACGGAGCCGTGACGATGTCCTTTTAGGGTGGTTTTGGGGCGGGGTAAGAGGAACAAGTCTGCTGGGGCAATGTCAGGACTGTAGGGTGGCTGAGGCAGGGTTGCGATGTTGTGTTGGGCCAGGAACGCCAGCACGTGGAAGGCTGTGTGGATCGGCGCATTGTCGTGATGGAGCCGCCAGGAATTGGCGATTGCTGGGTGCACACGGACGATACGTTTTCTCAGCCGTTTAAGGATGTCCACGTTAAAACCTTACTCTGCGGTCATTGTCCAAAAAATTCTTCACCCGTTTTGGTGCTCTAAGGTCGTCCTGAACTTGCATCGTCTTCAACTTCCTCTCTCCCCTCCTGAAACAGCTTGTGTCAGTCAAAAACACTCAATCTGCCCATGGCGTTATCACCGTAAGCTGTCTTCATCATATCGTGAGCCTCTTTCCCGGTTTTGCTGAGCCTAACACTAAATTTGATGGCATAGCACACTGTTTCAACAGACGAACCATGACGCAGCGGACGAGTGCACTTGCAGAGGTTATGGAGACGAGCAATTTACACTCCACTGCAGCTGAGAACCAACTGTGTGGCTGGCTCGCAGCCTCCTTACACCCCCCTCCACCAACCCCAGGCGGAAAAGCCGCGGGCAGTCTGTCTGTCTGCGTGGGAAAAGTTCAGTCCGACTACTTTCAGAACAGACTCTGTATATCGTGAATTGATACTGGCCGACCATGTGAGTACGATAATATCACGATAACAACTTCTGAGGACACTGGTGCCTGTTGCTAGCTCAACAGTTTAGTGGTCGGGAGAATTGCTATGGGCTTGTTTGTTACGCGAACTTTATTACTGAACATGCAAACGTTTGAGACTTTGCCCTAACCACGGCTGGAGAAACAGATGTCCTAAAGGTTAATAGTGAGATGAATCGCAATTGGCTTCTTAGTGACGCTAACCTTACTTCTGAACCTGTGAGCACTACAATATTCTGAGGACATTGAAACTGCTCTCTAACCACAGTTGGAGAAACAGATGTATCATCATCATCATCATTTCCCCTTATCCAGCTCCTGCCGGGTCGGGGTATTTATGGCACTTCTCCACTTTCCTCTTTCCTTCCACCATTCTTCTTCCACGATCTTGTCCCAGTCCAGATTTCTTTTTCTTACACTGTTCTTCACTGAATCAATCCACCTTGTTCTAGGTCTTCCTCTTGCTCTCTTACCCTTGCACTTCGCCTCAAGCATCTGTCTTGGTATTCTATTTTCCTCCATCCTCTTTACATGTCCAAACCACCTTAGTTTATTCTTCTCAATTCTCTCATTTAGTTTTCCCATCCCAACTTCCTTCCTAACATCTTCATTCCTCACTCTGTCTTTCCTTGTCTTTCCTATCATACTTCTTAGGAAAGAAACAGATGTAATCCATTTTAAGTTTATTGGTGGTAAGAATTGCAATTGGCTTGTGAGTGCGAGGCAAACTATTCTGATTCCTGTTGTAACGTGTTTTTCGAGGGTTTTTTATGCAACTGGCATAAGTCAGTAGGAAGCCATTCTATATTTATTTACGCGGCAAATTGTTCAGCCAAGATAATTTTTCATGTTAATTTATTATTATTATTAATTTATGATGGAAAGAAGGAAGTTGGATTTATTGGGATTGGCAGAAACAAAGTGGAAAGGGGAAGGAAGGAGAGAACTGAGAAAAGGCTATAGACTGTACTGGAGTGGGAATGAAGAGGGAAAGAGGAATGGAGTGGGAGTAGTAGTACGAGATGGTTTAAAAGAAGAAGTGAGAAGAATAAGTGATAGAATGATGAAAGTGAAAGTAGCACTGAGGGGAGAGACCATAGAAATAGTGCAAGTGTATGCTCCACAAGTAGGCTGCACCTCAGAAGAGAAGGAGGAGTTTGAAGAGGAATTGCAGAAGCAGCTGGTCGGAAGAAATATGATTGTTATGGGGGATCTCAATGCCCATGTAGGAAGTGAAAGACAAGGTTATGAGAGTGTTCTGGGACCAGAGGGTTGGGGCGGAAGAAATGAGGAAGGAAAGAGACTGTTGGACTTCTGCCAGAGGAACAGCCTGCTAGTTGGGAACTCCTGGTTTAAGAAAAGAGAGAGCCACACAATCACATGGTACAGTGATGACTTGACCAGGAAGTCGGTGGTCGACTATATACTGTATGAGAAAGAACTAAATAAGAACATCACGGACATCAAGGTTATACCATCGGAGAACCTGGATAGCGACCATCGATTGCTGGTAATGAACCTGAGAGGGAGTAAGGAGAAGAAAGGGACTGAGAACCAGGAAAGACGTATAAGGATATGGAAACTGAAAGAAGGGGATAGAAGGGTCGAGTACCTCAAAATGGTAAAGGAAGGGATTCCAACAGATGAAGAAAGAGGGGTGGAAGAGGAATGGGCTAGATTTAAGAAGACACTAGTAGGTGCAGCAGAAGAAGTATGTGGGAGGACAAGTAGTAAGAAGAGGTGGAAGGAAACACCATGGTGGAATGAGAAGACAAAAGATATAGTAAGGGAAAAGAATAGAGCCTTTAGGAGGTGGTACCAAAATAGGACGGTAGAGACAAGGGAAGAGTACCAGGAAAGAAAGAAGGAGGCGAAGAGAGTAGTGGCTGAGGAGAGAAGAAAGTGGATGGAAGAGTGGACAAAGATGATGGAGGAGGATAGTGAAGGTACAAAAAAGGTCCTGTATGGGATGGTAAAAACTAAGAGGCGGAAGGATCCTACGGATTATGTTAGAATGGTGAACAAAAGGGGACAAGAGATAGAAAATAGGGAAGAACTGAAGAAAATGTGGAAAGAATATTTTGAAGAACTTCTGAACCCAAATGGAAAAGATGGTGAGGAGGAAGAAATCGGGGAAGAGGAAGATGAACTGCAAACAGAAAAGGACTTAACATGGAAAGAAGTGGAAGATGCAGTGAACAAGATGAAAGGAGGGAAGGCACCGGGTGTGGATGAGTTGAGTGTGGAGATGGTGAGAGCAGCAGGAGAGGTGGGGATACAGTGGTTGTACCGAGTGATGAGGACAGCATGGAAGGAAAGGAAGACCCCTGAGGACTGGAAAAAAGGAATAATTGTCCCGATCTTCAAGAAAGGTAGTAGAACAGATTGCAGAAACTATCGGGGAATAACACTGATGAGTCATTGTGCAAAGATCTTCGAGAAAGTTTTGGAAAAGAGAATTAGGACAAGGATAGAAGGAGGGATGAGGGAAGAACAACATGGCTTCAGAGCAGGAAGGTCCACAGTGGATTTGATTTTTGCTGTAAGGCAGTTACAAGAACAGCACTATGAGTATGGAACAGATCTACTGATGGCCTTCCTGGATATTGAGAAAGCATATGACAGTGTATGCAGAAACAAAGTGTGGAAGTCCCTGGAGGATAGAGGAGTAGAGAAATGGACTATAAAGAGGATAAAGGAGATGTACAAGGGAAGCGTGAGCTGTGTGAAAGTGGGAGGAGAGAGATCAGACTGGTTGGAGCAGAGAAACGGCCTGAAACAAGGAAGTGCCTTGTCACCGTTACTTTTCATTGTGGTGATGGATGACATAATGACCCGAGTGGCACAAGTAATTGGGGAAGGAAAGATGAAAGCAATGGTGTTTGCAGATGATTTGATGATTTGGGGAAACAAGGAGGAGGAGGTACAGGAACAGTTGAACGTGTGGGAAGGAATAATACAAGGATATGGGATGAAATTTAGCATAAATAAGAGTGAGATGGTGATCACAACAAGGAAGAAGGAAAGAACCACAACGGGAATAACAATTGGTGGGGAACAGCTGAAGAATGTGGAGAGTTTCAAGTATCTGGGAAGCCTGATACAAGAGAATGGAAGAAACGATAGAGAAATAAATGAGCGGGGGAGGCAGGCAGAAGCATTTCGGAGGAGTGTGAGAAGCATGTTATGGAGCAAGGATGTCCCTCAGAACAGCAAAAAGATCATATATCGGACGTACTATGTCCCTATCCTGACGTATGCCTCGGAGACATGGGTTATGAAAGGAAGGGAGAAGAGCAAAATACAGGCCAGTGAGATGAGGTTCTTGAGAAGCAGTATTAGAGCAACAAAGATGGACAGAATAAGAAATGAGAGGACCAGAGAATTAATGAAGGAGGAACCATTACAGGATGGTATAGAGAAGTCTAGACTTAGATGGTATGGACATGTAAAACGAATGGAGGAGAAGAGGGTACCCAGGAGGATACACGAGACGAAGTGGGAAGGAAAGAGACCGAGAGGAAGACCGAGAGACAGGTGGCTGAAGGGGGTGGAAGAAAGCGTGAAGAAGAGAGGAGAAGACTGGGCAAGGGTGGTGGCTGAGAGATGGTGGGAAGACAGAAGACGTTGGAGAGGCTTGTGTTCCAAACAGACCCGGCCAGTGGCTGGAAACTGTGCAAGATGATGATGATGATGATTAATTTATTATAATTATTATTAAGATATTTTCGGAGCATTTTATAAAAATTATAAGCATACAGATAGGTTTTCTATGTCTTAGAAAACGCTAACAAGCAAATTATTACGAACGACGATATCATAGAAAATTATGCGATTACGGAATTTTACGGAGTTTTCGTCAGTTAGGGTATATTGAGAGACGTGACTCACTGGGAATTCTAATACAAGCTGATTCCTGTCGAGGAGCATGACGCAATCTTGGGTCGCATCGTCAAGAAGAGGCGAATTGTTGAAACGGAACCCTGTCGCCGAGTGTAATGACCCGGAGGAGGAGAAGATCGCGTGGTGGTTCAGCCAATCAGGGGAGACGATGTAAGCTAGTTGGGACTGAAGAGTGGGGAGCCGGCATGTGGATATATCGTTTGACGCGCCGTGAAACGAGGACAATCTGTGTAGAACTTGCAGTGTACGGTCGCAAGTGCGTGACGCTCCGATGTTCAGTGGAGTTAGCGACGAACTTTTGTAAAACGTAACCAGTGCGGTTTTACGAGAGTTTGGGTCCGATGTACGGACCATAGAATTATCTAATCTACCAGAATATCATCAAATTTCGACGGAGATGACGACGTCCAGGAGACTGTGGGAAGCACACAGCATCATCAAGAACGAGGAAAATGCTTTGGCAATTTCCAGGGGTAAGCGCTAATGACGCAGAAATACGCAATCTCTCATTTTTCTTTGTTTTATATTTCATAATTCAGTAACTTCATAGCTTGGAAATAAGAGTAAAATCAATTTATCAGACTCCGTTTTCACGTAATTTTCTATCGGTAATATTCAAATCACAACGCTCCAATTTAAATATAAACTTATTATTATTATTATTAATTTTGCTATACTTGTTTTATATAATAAATTCATTTCTTTTACAATGCAATCTTTGCTTTCAGTAGGTAGCATTAGATATAGACCAATTCCTTCTCCTGATACAATTGTTTGTTGGGTTAATGATCAAATCATACCACGATCTGAGTGAATAGTGTCTTGAAGGTGTTCTGCCAGAGCTAGACGTTGTTAAATACAAATTTAGATTTCAACATTGCATTGAGGTCTTGGCGCCCATTAAAACAACATAGCTTAGGCAAAGGTAAACAGTTACATTTATCACCCAACAGTGTGGGCTAGCGAAACCATTACATTTGTCGCCGACAACTTGGGGCTGAAAACCCAATAACATTTGTGGAAGGAGAAGGGTATATATTTCTGTGCCTGTATTTTGGGGGTTATTTGTCTTTATCAGTGTATATCATTATGGGGGATGAGAAAGAAAGACAGATGAGGTTACGTAGTGGTCATCAACTGGAGAATGATGATACGAGCAGTATGTCGAGTGATGGTAGTACCGGGGTAGCGGAGGTAAATCCCGATACTGAAACAGGGAGTGTAGGCGGCCAACCAGAATTAAAAACTTTACTTCTCGAGTTCATGTATCAGAACAAAGTTAGTAGTGATGCTTTAAATGCAAAATTAGAACAGAATAATGCAAAATTAGAACAAAACAGTAGGGAAAATAAAGAAAGTACAGAAGCTTTAAATGCAAAATTAGAACAGAATAATGCAAAATTAGAACTAAACAGTAGGGAAAATAAAGAAAGTACAGAAGCGTTAAATGCAAAATTAGAACAGAATAATGCAAGATTAGAACAAAACAGTAAGGAAAATAGAGAGAGTACTGAAACTTTAAATGCTAAATTAGAACAAAACAGTAGGGAAATGAGTGACAAATTCGAACTGTTTAGAGGTGAGATCAGGGGGGTGATGGAAGAAAAGGCTAAAGAGATTATTGCAGATGTAGACAGAAAATTAGGAAAAGTACAGGAGGAGTTGGAAATTAGAATCAGTACACAGGCTGAAAATTTAAAAGAACTAGTGCAACTGGAAACACAGCAGGTCAAAAAGCAATTGGGGGGAGAAATTGACAAAATTCAGGTAGCTACTAAAGAGGTTAAGGAACAGCTGGGGGGTAGAATGGAGAAAGTCCACTCACAAATAGTTGCAGAAGTAAATGATTTAAGAGAGAGTAATAGGGAAAGCATTAGCAAGATTGAGGAGAAACAAGCAAAGCTATATGATAAAGTAGAAGAATCAGAAGGAAACATTAAATTAACAGTAAACAGTATTGAGAGGAAGGCTGAGGAGAAAATCTCAGAATTAGAGTTAAAATTAAAAGCTAGGATCAGGCAAGAAAATAGTCAGAATAGGCCAGTTTTTGTGAATAGCACACACAGGGAGGTAGAACTGGGTAAGTTCAGCAATCGACAGGGGTGCCCAATGGAGTTCATGAACACTATAGAAAATAAATTCGGGGAAAGGTTGGAAAATGGTAGTATTGAGTGGTGCCAGGTAGTTGAAATTTTAGAACAAGTGTTTGTGGGGGAAACGAGGAATTGGTTTGCTGTCTACAGAGACAAGTTTACTGATATCAATGATTTTAAAATGAAATTCTGTGAAAAGTTCTGGAATGAGGTTATTCAGTCGCAGCATCGTGAGGGAGTAGTGTGTGGTAAATATAACCCTAAAGGAAGCTCCACCATGACCGAATACTTTTTAGGGCAGGTATTAGTGTGTAAATATCTGGATGGCTTGAAGGAGGAAAGTGATATGGTGAGGTTGCTACTTAGGCACTTTCCCTATAGGATCAAGGAGGCTGCTTGTATCCAGAATGTAAAGACAATATCACAAGTAGAAAATTTGTTAAGCACATTTGATGCACTAGGGAGAGGGGGTTATGAGGACAATTTCAATCGGAACCAGGGTAATAATAATAATAGACCTAATGAAGCCAGGCATCAAGAAGTTCAAGGGAACGGTGGCGAAGGGGCCAACGCTCAAAATAGAAATAATAATAATCAGTTAAATCAGAACAGAGGAAATGGCTATGGTAATCAGTATCAAGGGAGGAACAATGATTTCAGGGGAAATCAAGGGAGGAACAATGATTACAGGGGAAATCAAGGGAGAAACAATGATTTCAGGGGAAATCAAGGGAGAAATTATAATGACAATAATTACAACCAGAATAGGGGTCAAGGAAGAGGACAGCCTAGTGGTAGTAATATACAGCCAAACAATGACAACACAGCCCAGAACAACCAGACCAGTTCAGTAGTTAGTAGTACTACGGCCAGCTGTAGCGGTTCTTTAAACGCGAACCAGGCTGCGAAGTAAGGTCAGAATCTCAGTCTGTAGCATGCCCTGTCCATACAATTATACAGGAACCCTATGACCTAAATGTAAGAAATGAATTATTACATGAACTAAATGATGAAGGTATTATTCAGGAAGTGGTTAGTAAGAGCCCCATAGTTAAATTTAACGTGTCCGAGGCGTACACAGATGTTTTAATTGATAGTGGTTGTATGAAGAGTTGCATAAGTAGTGCATTTTATGATAAAATGAAAGGAACTGGAGTAAATTTTGAGGAGATGCCAATTAAAAGCACTTTTGTTATCACAGCTGTTGGGAAGAGGTCTAAAGTAATTTCTAAGCAAGTTTTAGTAGACATTAAAATTAATAATCATGTAGAGAAGCAGATTTGTCTTGTAATTCCAAATTTAGTATTCAGTGTTATCTTGGGTTCGGAGTGGCTAAGTAGAGTGTCTGGTAACTTATGTTATGATGTAGGGAGTTTGAAATTTAAATGGGGAGATTCTGAAGTAGAAGTAGCGTTCAATGACCATATTCAGAGGAGTAGTATTGTAGGTGTGATTTGTACTTTAAATGAGATATCGCCAGCCGTAGAGCGGGGTTCTCCATGTTTTGTGGGCAGTGTGATTACGAACGGTAGTCTAAAGGACTCGTTACGTGATGCTGCATTTCAGGGAAATATAGAGGATGAACAGTGTGTTCGGCTCTATGATGTGTTATTGTGTAATAGGAGAGTTTTTGAGGATCGCATTGGTATGACCAATTGCTATACACATTCATTGAACGTTATTGATAGGTCAGTATTCACAGGACATAGATATCCTGTACCTTTCGCTTATCAGAGTGCAGTTGAGGCACAAATTAATCAGATGCTTGAAGATGGGATTATTGAGCACTCTAACAGTCCATATGTTAATTCTTTGATCACGGTACCCAAGACCGACGGCACTGTTCGTATTTGTTTAGACGCTCGTTTGGTTAACAGTAGAATTAGTTCAGATCAGCTGAAATCTATGTCAATAGAGGAATTAATGCAAACATTTGAGGGGAAGAAGTATTTCACTTGTGTAGATTTGAGTTCCAGTTTTTGGCAAGTGCCACTTATGTACGAAGATAGACCATTTACAGCTTTTAGTCATAAATATAACCTTTATCAATTTTGTAGAACACCTTATGGGTTAAAGAGTAGTTCAGCAGCTTTAATTAGGGCTTTAAACATCGCATTAGGGGATGACACAGGAGAGTTTGTAACCATTTACATAGATGATATGGTAATTAGTTCACGCAGTTTTGAGGAGCATCTACATCATTTAAATATAGTTTTTCAGAAGTTAGATCAGGCAGGGTTCACTTTGAAGCTGTCTAAGTCGTCATTCTGTCAGTCAGAAGTGACATTTTTAGGTCATAGAGTGTCGAGTAGAGGTGTAACACCAGAAGAAAGTAGGGTTAATAAGATACTTAACGCAGAGGTGCCACAGAATGTTAAACAGTTAAAAACTTACCTGGGAATTTGCAACTTTTTCAGGAGGTTCGTTCTTAAATACTCAGGGTTGGTAGAACCATTCAGGGAATTGCTTAAAAGTGGGACTCGGTGGAGATGGGAGTCCAAGCATGAACAGGCTTTTAGAGCGCTGAAGGAAGGTTTTGAGAAAGCTGTAGTGCTGAAATATCCGTTAAAAGATAAGGAATATGTGGTTATGACAGATGCTTCACATATAGGCATTGCTGGAGTATTATGTCAGAAGGATGATGAGGGTAATCTGTGCATTGTATCTTTAGCCTCGCGAGGACTGACTGCAGCAGAGAAAAGATACACGATTACTGAGTTAGAGCTTTTAGGTATTGTTTTCAGTTTAGGGAAATTTAGAATGTATTTAGTAGGGGGGAAATTTGAGATCCACACAGATCACCATGCATTACTGTATATGAGGACTTGTAAACTCAGTTCTAACAGAGTTAGTAGGTGGATTCTTGCTCTGCAGGAATACGAATTCACAGTAAAATATATTAAAGGTAAAGATAACATTCTTGCAGACATGCTATCGAGGGACACTAATTTATGTAGGGATTATCCTGTGGTTAAAGCAGAGGACGGTATTTTAATATGTGCATGTGTGGACAGTAGCAACAGGGCATCGTTACAGACACTGAGAAATATGCTAGTGGAGCAACGTGATGACGTTAAGTTAAAGGAGCCACTGGCTAGGTTGGAAATAGGTGAAGAAGAGTATGTGAAAGTAGGACGGTTCACGTACAAGATGCAGGATGGGCTTCTTGCAAGGAAATGTAGGAATAATCGGTGGGCAATATGTGTTCCTGCCACTTTGCGGGAGGAGCTAATTTGGTTCATTCATAGGGAATTAGGACACTTTGGTGCTGCCAAGGTCTTCTATGAAATTGGTCGTGACTTCATTTGGAGTAAAATGGGAAGGGACGTTAGGAGGATTTTAGCTAAGTGTGACACCTGTCAAAGGAGTAAATATCCAGTTAAATATTTAGTGGGGGAGAGATCTGCAGTTCTCACCAGTAGTCCCGGCGAACTACTGTGTGTGGATTTATTTGGCCCGATCGTTAAAGGACAGTACGGCTACGAGTACATTTTTATAGTTATTGACGCTTTTAGTAAGTATGTCAAGCTATATCCGCTAAGGAAAGCCACGGGACTAGCGTGTAGCCGTCTGATCATTAATAAGTATGTACCTGAGTTTGGCATTCCTCTCAGGATACTATCTGACAGTGGACCACAGTTTACTGCAAAGAAATGGAGAACCAGTATGCAGGAAGCTGGTACAACACACGTTCATTCCTCTGTAAGGTACCCTCAGGGTAATTCTGCAGAGCGTCCATTAAGGGAAGTGGCTCGTCTTTTTCGAACTCTAGTGCATGACAAGCATGCGGCCTGGGTTGGACATCTTCCCAAGGTCGAGACTTGGCTGAATTCTGTCCAGCATGAGAGCACGAAATTGACGCCATACGAAGTTCACTTCGGAAATAGACCACAAAATGAACTAGCGAGGGTGTTGGGATTAAATGAGGGTAAGCAACCGGGGATGGATTACATTGTCCAGTTGGCGAAACAGAATTTATCTAAATCAGCACAAAAGAGAATTCGCCAACAAAAAGAAACTAAATTTGACCTATTCGAGCCGGGAGACAGAGTCTTACTTAGAGTGCCGAAACAGTCAAATAAGCTAGAGAAAGTCATGTCCAAGTTCTTTTATCTCTACGAGGGCCCATTTATAGTTTCCAAACGTATTGGCAAAACAGCATATGTGCTGGAGAATAGTGAGGGAAACAGATTATACGGGACGTATAATATACATAGTCTACGAAAATATGTGTCATAAAGTGAGTGTGTTTAGCTGGCGAGCCAGCCTATCAAATGAGTAAGTGTGGTATCTGGTGCGTGGAAGATCTGGTCTTAAGGCAGGCGTATCGGAAGTCACACAGGGGGGTAGTATGTAAGTAAATGAGAGTTTTTAAGGTACAGGGAAATATGACGGGATTGTCGGATGCTGTTGAGCACTAAATTGTCTCGATGCACCAAGGCCATTTTGGCAGCGCTGATGGGTTCCCATTTATCTCCAAGAGATGGGGGAGCGCTTGTATAGGGCTTGTTAGCTTAAGGCGTCCACGAGATAAAAGATGGGCCATCAGAATGCGAGACAGTCCTTCATGAAACTCATACATATCAGCACACGTGATTTCTGTTTACGGCCTCGCCATGTAAGATTTGTAAGTGTGTAATTTAAGGTAATTTGTACAAAGGTATTATTTGTGTCAGGAGAAATGGTCTGTGTTGAGAACTAGTATTAAGTAGAATATGGTCTACGGGAACTTAAGAAGACAGGGCGATTACGGCACAGAAATATTTGGTGTTATATGTAATGCGCATTTACTGTTTTTTTTTTCAGAAGTCAATATTAATTTAATCTACTTCAAAGAGAGATTAAGTATTATGGTCACGAGGCGCTGCCACAATCGTGTGCTCAGTGATAAGTGAGATTAAATTTCACCATAAGGAAGGGACCTCCAGTGAAATTAGGAAGTTCAATGATGATATAAATATATCAGAACACCTTCAATGCGTGTGATATGACATCATAAATACATAGTGCTCACACATTAATTATGTCTATTTCTCCAACATAGAGCAATTTGAGAGGCGGAAATATCCATGGAACACTATTCTATATGTAAAACATTGGACTGGTTGCAAAGTGCAATCCATAGTGACAACAAACTTTGACGCAAAGTGCGTGAAGAAAAATTATGAGTGTATATATCTGTAATTTAGGGTGATTTCATTTATGTAATATGTATTTTGGATGGGGTTTATTAACGTGTCTGGGATAATCGGATAATGGACCGTCGTCACGGTAAATCATCCGATGATCCGAGGCGAATATGTAACGTGTTTTCGAGGGTTTTTTATGCAACTGGCATAAGTCAGTAGGAAGCCATTCTATATTTATTTACGCGGCAAATTGTTCAGCCAAGATAATTTTTCATGTTAATTTATTATTATTATTAATTTATTATAATTATTATTAAGATATTTTCGGAGCATTTTATAAAAATTATAAGCATACAGATAGGTTTTCTATGTCTTAGAAAACGCTAACAAGCAAATTATTACGAACGACGATATCATAGAAAATTATGCGATTACGGAATTTTACGGAGTTTTCGTCAGTTAGGGTATATTGAGAGACGTGACTCACTGGGAATTCTAATACAAGCTGATTCCTGTCGAGGAGCATGACGCAATCTTGGGTCGCATCGTCAAGAAGAGGCGAATTGTTGAAACGGAACCCTGTCGCCGAGTGTAATGACCCGGAGGAGGAGAAGATCGCGTGGTGGTTCAGCCAATCAGGGGAGACGACGTAAGCTAGTTGGGACTGAAGAGTGGGGAGCCGGCATGTGGATATATCGTTTGACGCGCCGTGAAACGAGGACAATCTGTGTAGAACTTGCAGTGTACGGTCGCAAGTGCGTGACGCTCCGATGTTCAGTGGAGTTAGCGACGAACTTTTGTAAAACGTAACCAGTGCGGTTTTACGAGAGTTTGGGTCCGATGTACGGACCATAGAATTATCTAATCTACCAGAATATCATCAAATTTCGACGGAGATGACGACGTCCAGGAGACTGTGGGAAGCACACAGCATCATCAAGAACGAGGGAAATGCTTTGGCAATTTCCAGGGGTAAGCGCTAATGACGCAGAAATACGCAATCTCTCATTTTTCTTTGTTTTATATTTCATAATTCAGTAACTTCATAGCTTGGAAATAAGAGTAAAATCAATTTATCAGACTCCGTTTTCACGTAATTTTCTATCGGTAATATTCAAATCACAACGCTCCAATTTAAATTTTAAACTTATTATTATTATTATTAATTTTGCTATACTTGTTTTATATAATAAATTCATTTCTTTTACAATGCAATCTTTGCTTTCAGTAGGTAGCATTAGATATAGACCAATTCCTTCTCCTGATACAATTGTTTGTTGGGTTAATGATCAAATCATACCACGATCTGAGTGAATAGAGTCTTGAATGTGTTCTGCCAGAGCTAGACGTTGTTAAATACAAATTTAGATTTCAACATTGCATTGAGGTCTTGGCGCCCATTAAAACAACATAGCTTAGGCAAAGGTAAACAGTTACATTTCTCTCCCAACAGTGTGGGCTAGCGAAACCATTACACTGTGGCTGCCGAATAATCCGAGCACCGAGCATGGCCAGCGGAACTATCGGGGAGGGAGTCTGAACTAGCCTGTGAGCGGTGTTCTCATGGTCGTGGAAAGTACCAAGCAACTGTGGATACTTGGCCTTGAAACACATGTAAATTATATTTGGACAAGAAACAAAACGGGTGGGGAGGATGTTGAAACTGCACCCTAACTCGTGTCATCTGCATTATGGTTCCAAGGGCTTAGGCCCAATTCTCATCTAGTGGTAGCAAGACAAAAGAGTTCTGTCTTGTATCAGTGGCTACCTTGTCAACAGGAGGGCTTACTGGAAAGGCAGGAGTTCTTGCAGTGGATCCTGGACCAGTTGGACAAAATGAGAGCCGCGCCGGCTGACGACGGTGTCCTCAAACTGCTGCTGCCGCTGTCACTGCAGTACTTGGACGAGTTTGTTCAGTCCGAGCTGCTGTCCCGCAAGCTGGCCTACCTGTGTGCCCGCAAGTTGGCTCACTTGTGCTCCTCTGCGACAGACGTCACCTCACCACAGAGTCCCCTGGTACAGCCTGCCAGCAACAACAATAGGTTAGTACTGAGTCATCTGAAACCCTTATCGTGAACCAGATATTATCAAGCAGTTATTGCAATGTTCATGTTCCAGTAGCAACATGGCCACGAGTCCTTTGGTGGTGACCTTCAACGAGTACATGAGCTGTCCTCATCATCGCGACATCATGCTCAGCCTGAGCGCCGTGCTACAGGTAAACACACCCTTATCCTTCGCTTCGGTGAGGGTTTTTGAATACTACCCTCATATTGTTCTTTTTTTCAAAGAATGGAACTGAATACTGCAGGTGGTAGCGATGGTGTCACGCAGTGAAGAGATGCAGAAACTGGTCTTACTTTGAACTCACTTCTGTTTGAATCATTTTCTGCTCACAAACTGTCAGTTCTCCTCGGGAAATACGTGCTTTCCCTCATGACTGCTTTCAAGATATTGAGATTGTATTAATGAAAGTTTTCAGAAAAAATACGAAGTACTTAACCATTCAACCATTTAAGCTGCTAAGATCTTTTTTAAGTTGTTCGTTTCACAAATTACACTGGTAATTTTATTGATTAATTATGATAAGGTATGTCTGGAGTGTGGCGCTCGATGGAAGTAAAACTTGACTGTTGGTGCAGCAGAAAAAAAGGGAGAATTGAAGCGTTTGAAAGGTGGTGTTACAGGAGAATGATGAAGATCAGAAGGGTACATAGGATTACAAGAGAAGTGGTATTAAGACAATTGGGAGAGGAGAGATGTTTCTGGTGACTGCTAATGAAGAGAAGAGAGAGGTTGGTAGGACACATACTAAGACACCCAGGAATAGCAAAGTTACTTATGGAAGGAAGGGTCTAGGATAAGAATTGTATACTCTGCCGGTTATACCTTCCAACTCGATTGTTCTCCGATTAGCTGGGGAGTGTTGCCAGCGCGCTGGCGGAGTGCGGTCAGCTGATTCTAACACCGTTCACATTCTTATACCTAAACCCCAAATCTTTCAAAACTATGGTTACCGAAGACTTTCTACCTTAGAAAAGATCACACTTACGCAAAGATACGAGCAGCTTCGCAAGAGTCGGATGTTCCTTTCTGCGATGATACGCATAGATGGCTGACATATAGCAACTTGCCGAAAACTGTCTATATTTGTAACTCGCTTCGATAGATTCCTGTTCCTACCCGGTCGTTGCAATCTTTCCAGCTCCTTGCTCCTCAGTACGGTACCTCTCCTTCCCGATTGCAGTAACTGAGGATAGACTGGTTTCCTCTGCACTGCTTGTGCGCCACATTGTCTTTCTTTCGTTCGAAATACTCGCGCACATTACACAACATTTCACGAGCCTGACTCATCAGTGGAGTGCATTTTCCCGCCGTGGGGTAGAACTGCCCTCTGACATTGTGAAATTCACTCAAAGATACACACGAATACTCACACGGACTTGTAAAATTAACCTACGACTACGCTAAACTATTGAGCCTATAATATATTATTTTACGTAACGGTAATGGTCTTCTATACTACACTATACTACTAAAGAGGAAGTATGCAACTAACTACGAGATATTCGAAAGAACGAAGCAAACGACTGACAACAGAACCAAACGCTGCGCGCTGAGCCGGTTAGCTTTACCACATGGGAAATATAAACATAGACTGGCGGCAACAACGCCTCGCCAGATCGCCTTATCGATGTAAGCTGCTGCCTAGGATTGACTGATTTAAAGTAATTCTTCTCCTCTCCACTTGATGGCGCCAAAACATCAAGTTGGAAGTAAGGACCGGCGAACCAAGGTTAGAATATGTTAAACAGATTGGCTTGAATGTATGGTGTGGTAGCTACTGTATGTAGAGATGAAACGTTTAGCTCAGGACAGGGAAACATGGATAGCTGCATCAAACCACAACGTGATATGACTTATACAACTCTACTTGGGTATATTTCAGTTTGTGATTCAACGTGAAATAATTGCTCAAGTGAGTTAATATTCATAGAACCCCTGCCGAGAGGATGCAATTGTTGTGACTGTGTTGCAGGTGATCACGTTGGAGTGCCCCACAGCGCTCGTGTGGAACTGTGTGGGAGAGGGCAAGTCCTCGTCCGTGCTCAATGGCTCTCCCCTGGACTACCTGCCGTGTGCCCCCTCCACTCTGCCCATGCCGCAGCGAGCCAGCAATCCTCACATCAGGTACACTCGGAGCTGAGCCGAGCCAAGTAGTGTTGATTTAAAATACAAGTGTCTTCATAAAATATATTTCAATATTTTTACCAATAGTTCTGTTTTCACTAGGCTTAACAAAAGAAAACTGGACAATACGTTGTTTTCGATAATTCGTGCAGTTCCTTGCGTTATAACAGAGAATTTTTGGGAGTGCATTGTACTTGAAGAAATCACATAGAGAAACGATTTAGTTGCTTCTTCTTTACCTTTATGTCTGCGTTAATAATTTGTCATGCTATTCACTCAGCATCGATTTATAATGAATGCCAAACTGAGGGTACATTATACACCTCGAGATTCAGCTTACTTTATTTATGGAGATCATCTTTCGAGTGTTTTGTTTACAGAATGGTATTTCTCTCGGTTTTTATTGGCAAATTTTATTGCAAATTTAACCTGTAAGATATTTAGTTAATATAGTTTCTTGCTAATTTATCAGTGTGGCTTGTTTGGCAGGCGGCAGTTACGAGTGGCAGAGGAGCACATCCGGCAACGGTCGCGGGCGGCCGAGGGTCGGTGGTCGTGCGACAAGTGGCAGCAGTCGTCGGCCGGCATGACGACTACCAAGGTGTTAACCGCTCTCGACGCTCTGGACCGGCATAGCTTTGACCGCATGGATGTGAACAACTCGCTAGACACGCTCTATGCCAAGATCTTCTCCCCGCCCGGAGCCAAGGAGCCCTCCAATTGTAATGGCTCTACCAACACGACTCCCGCAGCACCGGAAGTCAGGGAAAACCGTGCTGAATATGTGAGTACCACAACCCTTGCGGCACTGAATGTTAGGGAGAAAGGTGCTGAATGTGTTAGTATGGAGGCAGATAGTGAGATCGTCTGCCAACTGTACCAACTCAGACGCTGGATCATCTGCCAACTCTCGCAAGGGAATATGAGAGTAAAGTTACTAATTTTATGAGTAGATGACTAATATGTTTAACGAGTCATCATATATCGATCCCTCAATGCTGAGGATCGTGATCTCCGAGGTGGCTTTTGTTTATTCTTCTCCATCTCTCCCGGTCTTCAGACGCATTCCCAGTCGCATTCTTGGTAATGTTGGACCATCGAGTGGGCACTAGACTGTCCATGGTATGTGCAACATCCTTTTTGCCAGCACCACATTTCAACATTTCCAGTGTAGCATGGCGTGTCCATGTCTCGACTCCATACTGAAATACTGAAAATTCTATACAGCGTACTAGCCTCTTCTTTAGCGATAACGATGGGACAAATCTGTCGTTACATTTATGGCCATCGCAGCTCTCCTCTTCATATCGGTAGCACAGCAAGGTACAGCATTTCCTTGAAAGTTAATTTCCCAGTTCTATGAAAGAACACAATTTTGGTATTATTGATATTAATCTGCACTCATTTATTTATTTATACCTTCAACAAAGCTTAGGCTCCAATCACATACATTGCTGTATTGAATTGTTACAGATTTAACAAAAAAACAAAAAAAAATACATACTAGGTCTATATTACAAACAAAAATGGAAGGAAGTTTTAGAAAAATATTTGACTATGATACCTAAGTCACACTATAGCTCAGATATAACATAAGTACTATGCTTATTTACACATACAGACAAAATTACACATTCCATTCCATTCCATGATCTTCATGTTCATCTCATTACTAGCTATGAATGCAGTATCATCTGCAAATGAAGGATCTTGCCACCATCCCATCCGTCCAGTGCAAAGACGGACACCTTTCTGTGCCTTGAAATGTTCCGACAGTTTTCCATTTACTCTAAGCATTGTCGGGTTAGCTTCATAGAGATTTTGTATTAGCAAAACAAGATGTGTAGGACCTCCCATTTCCAACATAACTTGCCAAATCTTCTCCCTCTCTTTTGTGTAGCCATGGATAGGCACTTCTTCACTACATGATTTTCCGGTCTTCATCTGGACTCTAAAAGTTTCTCAGTTATAGGCGCTACTTGGAAACTGCCTCGCACATGTTTCATTACGGATTTTATTTTGGAGGGTAACTCTGCCTGCCCAACGTATAATACGCATTTCAGTGGTATGTAGCTTTTGCTCAAGTGCCTTTGTAGTAGCCCTGTCTTACGGCAGTTTATAAACTTGACCCTTCGTTCTTATGGTATTTTTGGATCAAATAAAACTCCTGTTAGTTTGCGCCATTTGTTCCACCCAGACGAGACCCTATCGATTATATCGGTCGTTATCGTTCCATCATCAGCAATGACAGGACCTAAATATTTAAATTTTGTTACTCTTGGTAAGATTTCACCATACTTATGCTGTGTTTCGGAAATGTCAGTTAGGTTCGTATTGGCTTATTTCAAGTGGCTGTTGGTCACCATATTGTGAAGAGTGTTTCCCGCGCTCGCATACAAACATGCGCACGCCGTGCTGAGGCACTCAGTCTTGGCTTGGCAGCCGTTGAGAATGGAGCCCCCGTTGGATGTTGCCGCCAAGTGCTAAGTGCACGCAATTATTCGGTTTTTGAACGCAAAGGGTACTGAACCGATTGAAATCCATCGCCAATTGATGGAAGTGTATGGTGAGTCGTGCATGGATATCAAAAACGATTGTAAGTGGTGTAGAGAGTTTGCAGCCGGTCGGACTGAAATTCACAACGAACAAAGGATCGCAGGGTGTCGAGCGATACGGGAAATACGGGAATTATACGGGAATTTTATTGACCCGGGAAAAATACGGGAATTATACGGGAAATTCGCACTTGATACGGGAAATCTTCAAAAGTCTCATAATGCCTGACTTCTCAGCACCCGAACGCTCGGTAGAGTCCTCCCGCTCAGTCTTCTATTTCGCCAGCAGACTGCGCTGCCACCCGCAATTTGCGTCACCGATAGAGCACTAAGCGGGATGAGAACCCAGCCAACGTCGAATGCATGCTTTGCCTGGCCGACCGCCGGCCGTACCCTCTCCGCGCGCCGTGCTGACAATGACATGCAGGAGTTAGTCCGCATTGTTATTCAGAGGAGACCTGGGCTTCTCGACAAGAGCAGCCCTTAAAGAAGTTAACAGCTTAAGATCTCAGAAAATTCCAAACTCGTATGTGCTGCAATTTCGCACCAACTGCCGAAAATTGTACATTGGTATCCTATGGCTGAAAAAATCAGATAGGTCAACTCTTGCTCACAAGAGACCCGTACTATTTCCTGCCTGGTCCGTATAGGGGTCGCTGAGACTCTTAAGTTGGAAGAAGTTAGGATCGTCATTGCCCTGGAAATTCTTTGTAATCAGAAGAAGTTGCTTTCTGGCGCAATGGCTGACCGCTTCAAGAGCAGCTACTCCGCACTTCTGAGACTGCCCTCCGTCACTGCGCGTTTGAAGCAGTTCGACGGAAAAGAGCCACGGCTCGACGTGCTGTGGTCTGAAATAGTGGCTTCAGCAGTTCCTGCCAAAAAAAACAAAAAAAACAAAAAACGATCTCTCAAGCTTCGTTAAAATGATACTGATTTTGTATCACAACAATGCAGCTCTAGACAGAGGGTTCTCCCTGAACAAGGAGTGCATGATCGTCAATCACAAAGAAGCAAGTCTGATTGGCATGCGTATACTGTTCAGGACGCTGTGATGGCAGCTGGTGGAGTAGAAAAGATACCGTGAGCAAGAGTCCATACTGCCCGAAACTCCTACGCCGTGTTCAAGGAAGCAAAACAGGTGCAAATCGACGGCTAAGGTGGCAGTCGAAAGAAAAGCCACGAAAGATCTCCAGGAATTGGAGGGAAAAAAAATAGTACTGTCAAAAGAACTTAATTTTGTGCTGTGTAGAACTGAAGTTCCTAGTAACAATCTTGTATTTGTCAAAGTGACTTATTTAATTTCGTTTTACATTATTTTATTTTCTATTATCTACTTTGATAAAATAAATCTGAATTAAAAAGTATTCGCGGCGTGTCGCGTGTGGAATGTTACTGTTTTTAGCCTTTCCATGATCTTCTTTCGCAGGGGAGATGCACATAGCCTACCAAATTGTTTTCAAGTCCGTGCAAACACTCAATCCAAATGCGTCACACATGCATAAATTTCAAAAACTACAAACAATATCTCACAGCTCTCGACATTTTACTATCAAACACCCGTCACCAACATGTGGCTACAAAATACACAAAACACGTGACAGAATTCTTCTCGTATGGGCAGGCATTGTTTCAGTCGCTTATTAACCACTGCCTGTTTCCTTACTTTTACTTCGCCGAAGTTCGACCCGAGGACTGGATACATCCCGTACAGCATGTGCAGAGAGAAATACTGAAGGCGATCTGGATATCGCGGTGGATGAAATGATTATTAACATTGGCAATTCATCAAGCTCTGACGAAGACAATGATGGTGGTGATGATGATAGGGACAGTGATGGGATGGAGGGTGTCAAAGAAATCCTTGCCAAGTGACTGAGGATAAGTTATTTATTGGCGTCAGTTCGCTTGCGTCAATCGATAATAGACCACAGGCTATTGTTTCCCATCATAGTGTTCAAAATACCGTCTGCCATTCAATAGCCTACAACTCGACAATATAAAACCACGGCAATAATATCGCCACTGAGCGGCTTGTTTGAGTGCTCAGTGCTAAATATGTATTTACCTTAACTTTACTTTTGTATTATCACAAAAGCTAATATTAACCGTAGAGAGTCGCGATTCAGAGAGTGTGCATCTGTCAACTACTGTAGTAAGCTGTGAACGACCTCCGCTCAGACTCTTGTTTCATGTTAAAGGATAATCATTGCATGGTGAGTGTTTTTATATTCATTAGCTGTAGAGTGTTTGCCCTATTTGTCGTATTTATTGAATTGGTACCGATACCGATGATAAAGGTATCATAGCTTCGGTGTGTAATTTATTTATTCATCTAAAAGTATCGTATTTCTCTGTATGAATGTCCTCGGCGTTGACTCAGGATCGTCTTTTAAAATATATTAAATATACCGGCATATCCTTCGCGTTGTTTCCTTCGAAATACAGGGTGTAGGTGAGAAGCATGCTCAGAATTCTTGCCGTGTGGCGGTTGGACGTAGGGTCTTGTTATGTGGCGACCGTGGTTTGCGGAGAGGAAAAGCGGGGCATAGTGACAGGAAGGCTGTCAGTACCGAATTCATGGGGTTAGCAATACTGTATTTGTCCCATAATTTACGCGTGTAATAGCGGACACACTTTTACTATAAAAGTCGTGATCTAAAAAGGGATAGTGGGTGGGTTACATCTTATTACTACATGACCCGTCCGGCTCTGTGGCTAAATGGTTAGCGCGCTAGGCTTTGGCCCAAAGTGCCTCGGGTTCGATTCCCGGCCGAGCCATCAGGTATTTTAATCTCCTGGGGTTAATGACCGTGTCTCGGGGACTGGGTGTATGTGCCGTCTTCATCATCATTTCATCCTCATTACGACGCGCAGGTCGCCGACGGGCGTCAACTAGAAAGATCTGCACTAGGTCTCTCCGGAGGCCACACGATCATTATTATTACTACATAATCCCAGGATTATTAGTCATTATTACAAAGGGAATTTTGACTATTTTCAGTAGAGTAGAAAATCGTATCGTCCTGTTCCGTGCTCCTATAGAGCTTACATTTTCTTTCGATCTTTCATTTGCCATAGGACGCGCCACTGGCGTATGTTTATGCATTACCATTTTCTGGTTTAGTAGTCAGGTATTGGAAGCAATGGGAACTGTGTACTACAATTTTCGTTGCATGTAACTAAGCAAATTATTGTTATTAAGAGAACGTAAAATGCACCAAGAATATGATCTTCAGCTGTGTGCAGTGAGAAAGCTCTGCATGTGTTCATTCCTTATGTATTAATGACGCGAAATGTTAGCTAACGTTGTGCCACATACAACACTCGTAGTCTCTAAATGTTGCCCATTTTCCCGTAAATTACAGCAGTTTATGTTTGAATTGCTTATAAGATCGTGACAGAGAAAGTGTTTCTCCAATTGGATGATAGTATTTAACTGTATGCACGTCGTGTAATCTTGGCGAGGTGTATTTTTTTCACGGAGCAACTTTACACCGTAGTAGGCACGCAGATTTTTGTATTTAGTTTTCTGGCATCTTGTTTTAAATTATTGACTAACATATTTCTAAATGCAGACAATCCATACCTCCATTAGGATTCGGGTTCCATAATTCATGCAAAATGAGGTTCGTTCGTTTGTGAAATTGAGGTCATAACCCCCCTACCCTTTCAGTGATTACCGTATGGTACTTTACGTAGACTACGGTGAAGATGTAAATGAGCATTTAAAAAAAAATTGTCGCCAGTTGTTTGGTTTATTAACTTACGGTAATATTTTCCATAGATACTGAAAACTAGGCACGGTTGGATTTTAAGGTGGAACCGCATGTGCTATCAAATATCGCTTTCTTGAAATACCTGGAATATGTATAGAATTATAAACTGATTTTTGGTTAAATGAGTGTTGAAGATAGGCTATTATAATTATAATGATTAAATAAATATTAAAGAAGAAACGATGCGTTAGTAAATATAGGCCTACCGGTACGGCGAATAGCCTATAACTCGTAGCTTCCGTCACAATTTAGCATTTAAACGGGTCACGTTAATGCATAATATACTAATATAACAACCGGATAGCAAATTATAATAACAGGGTGTCGAGTGATACGGGAAATACGGGAAATACGGGAATTATACGGGAATTTTAGTGACCCGGGAAAAAAACGGGAATTATACGGGAAATTCGCACTTGATACGGGAAATCTTGAAAAGTCTCATAATGCCCGACTTCTTAGCCCCCGAACGCTCGGTAGAGTCCTCCCGCTCAATCTTCTATTTCGCCTGCAGACCGCGCTGCCACCCGTAATTTGCGCCACCGATAGAGCGCTAAGCGGGATGAGAACCCAGCCAACGTCGAATGCATACTTTGCCTGGCCGACCGCCGGCCGTTCCCTCTACGCGTGGGGCTACACGCGCCGCGCTCGTTGCTGACAATGACATACGGGAATCAGTCCTCCTTGTTATTCACAGAGGAGACCTGGGTTTCTCGACAAGAGCAGCCCTTAATGAAGCTAACAGATCAAGATATTAGAAAATTCCAGACGCGGATGTGCTGCAATTTCGCACCAACTGCCGAAAATTGTACATTCGTATCCTATGGCTGAAAAAATCAAAAAGTGGTCAACTCTTGCTCACGAGAGTCCCGTGCTATTTCCTGCCTAGACACTATAGGGGTCGCTGAGACTCCTAAGTTGGAAGAAGTTACGATCGTCATTGCCCTGGAAATTCTTTGTAATCAGAAGAATTTGCTTTCTGGCGCAATGGCTACGCTGACGTATAATCTTGGCGAAGTGTATTTTTTTCAAGGAGCAACTTAACACCGTAGTAGGCACGCAACTTTTTGTATTTAGTTTTCTGGCGTCTTGTTTTAAATTATTGACTAACATATTTCTAAATGCAGACAATCCATACCTCCATTAGGATTCGAGTTCCATAATTCATGCAAAATGAGGTCCGTTCGTTTGTGAAATTGGGGTCATAACCCCCCTACCCTTTCAGTGATTACCGTATGGTACTTGACGTAGACTTGGGTGAAGATGTAAATGAGCATTAAAAAAATATGTTGTCAGTTGTTTGGTTTATTAACTTGCGGTAATATCATCCATAGGTAATGAAAACTGGGCATGGTTGGATTTTAAGGTAGAGCCGCATGTGCTATCAAATCGCTTTCTTGCAATACCTGGAATATGTATAGAATTATAAAATGATTATTGGTTAAATAAGTGTTAATAGATAGGCTATTATAATTATAATGATTAAATAAATATTAAAGAAGAAACGATGTGTTGTTAGTAAATATTAGGCCTACCGGTACAGCGAATAGCCTACAATTCGTAGCTTACGTCACAATTTAGCATTTAAACAGGTCACGTTAATGCATAATATGCCAATATAACAACTGGATAGCAAATTATAATAATATTCTCACATATAACATATATAATTTGCACCAACTTAATTATTGTAGTCTAAGATATGTTAGACCAATGCCGTTTGAAATGTGCAAATCGCACACTTTGTAGGCAAGTGTTATGGTCGTCTCTGATGCGAAGTTCTACTAATTACTCTTTTTGGAGACACTTGTCTTTGGAATATTCATGAAAGACCAACCCTTTAGTTATTATTTCATAAGTTGAACGCCTAAAAACAAAACCACAATCCGAAATAATAACGAAGATAATCACGAACGAACGTTTCACTGCCAATGAAAATCAAATGGAGATTCGCGGACTGGAAGTTCGTTATGCATAAGCTTCGATGCCATTTTATCTCGTGGAAGCTCTATAATCTTACGGTACCATACAATTCAATCACTTCCAGTAAATATTTATTACTAGCGGACCCGTGCGAGAAATCTCGCATGTTCATAAACCACACTTTCTCCAATAGGTTTATAATGAGACACTTAAGGAGAAAGGTTATGTTTTTATTTCAACCAAATGATTATAGAACACTATTAACATTTCAGGATAAAGGAAAGACCTCAGAATGTTAATATGACATGAAACATGCGTCCCAGTGGCCCGTGGACAGGAAGTATGGAGCGTATTATCCTACATCAACGGTGATTGCAAATCGCACACTTCGTACATTTTTAAAGTCCTTTTTTTTAAGAAATTATAGATATTTATGAAATTATAGTGCAATAAGTCACTGCTAATGTCTATTCTCTTTCATTTGAATGCTCATTTGTCACGATCGGTCGCTTGTGAGCGTCGCAGGAGGGATGCATACTACTGAAATAATATATATGAAGATGTGACACTCCTATTCTCTACTCTCTCAACCCTCCTCAGTAGTGATGGGCTGCGAGTGGACTCACGAAGAATCGAGTCTGGAACCGTAAAACTCGAGATACTCGAGTCCGGAATCGAGGCCGAGGACGTTGTCAGCGTTATCCGTGAGCCATATATGGAAACTACACGATATATAGTAATGTCGGTACGCCTTGGCCAAGTATTATTAGTTTCCCATCAATGCACAGTGATACAATAGGATATTCAAAATTGGAAACCGGCAAGAAGTGGACTGATGACAGAAAGAAAGAACGCAATACAGTAAAGAGAAATTTCCTTCAACGTGATAATTTGCTAAGCAGTAGTATATATCGCTGTTGATAACGTCATTAGTCTTATCGATATCTCTAGTTGAGTGGTTAACGGTGCTAACTTTCACGCAGCGTGCTGGGGTTCGATTCCCGGCGAGGAGGTTTTTTTATACTTGATTTTTTAAATTACATTTTTTTCTTTATCATTACCTAGTCGTTATAATATGAAGCATAGTGTGCATTTTGCAAACGATTTCTCTTGTAAATCACTAGTAGAAAAGTCGTTTGCAAGTTTAGCGAGTGTTGGGAATTTGGCCGCATTCTGTCCTATATCGTAAGTACGGATCGTGACGTCACCGTGGAGACTGGAGTCCTTCGCACGGGTTACTCGTTCAGACTCGGAACTGCTAGACTCGATTCTCGCGAGTTCAAGCGTCACTCGCGCACATCACTTCTCCTCAGTAAAACTGTCATTTATATCAGCTCTCCTCAGGTAAACGGTATTTTATTTGTGTTCGTAGCATCCCATCCCATCTGCGAGAGAGTTCACTCGCGCGCGCGGGCGCGCGCTTTGCTCACACTACGGGTTAGGCCTAAATATCGCCATCACCCGTGAGCTGCGGAAGTGTCTCCAAAAATGCAGTTACACTTACGCCAGACAATTTTGATTCGCGCTTTAAGATTCATTTTTCAGCCATTCGGTGTCCGAACTCTAGTCTTAGAGGGTTCTAAAATATACGGGAATTTGGTGGATTTTCGTACGGGAAATACGGGAGTTATACGGGAATTTGAAAAAAGGCCATCGCTCGACACCCTGTAATAATATTCTCACATATAACATATTTAATTTGTACCAACTTAAATATTGTAGTCTAAGAAATGCCGTTTGAAATGTGCAAATCGCACACTTATTAGGCAAGCTGTTTGTTATGGTCGTCTCTGATGCGAAGTTTTACTAATTACTCTTTTAGGAGACACTTGTCTTTGGAATATTCATGAAAGGCCAACCCTCCAGTTCTTATTTCATAAGTTGAACGCCTAAAAACAAAACCACTATCCGAAATAATAAAGAAGATAATCGCGAACGAACGATTCACTGCCAATGAAAATCAAATGGAGATTCGCGGACCGGAAGTTCCCTATGCATAAGCTTCGGTGTCATTTGAACTCGTGGAAGCTCTATACGGTTACGGTAACATACAATTCAGTCACTTCCCGTAAACATTTATTATGTGACACTTCTATTCTCTACTCTCTCAACCCTCCTCAGTAAAACATTCATTTATATCAGCTCTCCTCAGATAAACGGTATCTGCGAGAGAATTCACTCGCGCGCGCGCGCTTTGCTCACGCTACGGATTAGACCTAAATCTCGCCATAACCCGTGGGCTGCGGAAGTATCTCCAAAAATGCAGTTATACTTACGCCAGAAAATCTTGATTCGCGCTTTAAGATTCATTTTTCAGCCATTCGGTATGCGAACTCGAAGTCTTAGAGAGTTCTAAAATATACGGGAATTTGGTGGATTTTCGTACGGGAAATACGGGAATTATACGGGAATTTGAAAAAAGGTCATCGCTCGACACCCTGGGATCGGGAGACCGTTAATTTCCGACGAGACAGTCTTGAAGGCTGAGCAAATCATGCGTGAAAATTGGATGATCTGTGCACTTGGTTCCTGAGGTTTCCTGAAGCACCGCTCACAGAATTTTAACGGAAAAGATGAAACATTCTCCATGACAACGCTCGCCCACACGTCGCCCGGCAAACTGTTGCTCTCCTGCGACAGTTTCAGTGGAACATCACCACCCACTCACCGTATAGTCCCGACTTGGCGCCTAGTGACTATCACTTGTTCCCTAAGTTGAAAGAACATTAGGCTGGAAAGCGATTCAGCACCGACGATGAGGTGAAAGATGAGGTTCACAACTTCCTGAACAGCATGACGGCGAGCTGGTATGACATGGGCATACAAAAACTGTCAGAGCGTCTACAAGAATGCATCGACCGAAATGGTGATTATGTAGAAAAATAGCTAAATGTTCAAGCTGTAAAATGATGTAAACCATTGTAGAAATAAACAGGTCTATGTATTTATAAAAAATAGGAGACCTTATTTTTGGGATTACCTTCGTACATTGCTGGAGTCGTGAATTAGAGAAAGGTCATGTTGTAACGTGTGCTCCAGGAGGCTTGTCTTGGGTTTCCTCCCTGAACATCCAAGATGATGGAAAGGACCTGTTTCGAAATTAACATTTATTTGAAGGAACATTAATTACATTTCTGAATCTTCATGTAATCGAGCTTAGCCAGTTAATTTAACTGCACGGGTTTCCTCTCTGAACATCCAACATGATGGAAGGACCTGTTTCGAAATTAACATTTATTTGAAGAAACATTAATAACATTTCTGAATCTTCATGTAATCGAACTTAGTCCATTCATTTAACTGCACAATTTCTGTGTGCCCTTACTTCGGGAACTTGTGCATCAGACAATGGCGCTGGAGAATTCAGCTTCTGTAAATTCACCTTTTCAACTTAACACCCCAACACTCGAGACCGAGTGCCAACCCTGTATAAAGAAACTTTAAGGTTGGGAACATTTAAGTTTGAATAACCTGCCACTAATTAGGGTGGTGATGCCGCATTTAAGATCTTCTAGCATTGGTTCGTTAGGACTTGGAATTCAGCTATCGTGTGGCCTGTTCGGGTTCCCCCGGAATCAGCCTCTTTGGAGCCATGTAATATATTTTTGGACAATGTGTACCGTATATACCCGAATATTACCCGCCCTCGTATAATCCCCGCACCCTCATTTTTGGATGGAAATTTAAAGAAAAACTATTTTTGTTGTTTTTGACACTTTATTTTAAACAAAAATGTATACTATTAACACTGTAATACAGTAAAACTTGGTTAAGAAGTTCCCGCATAAAAAGTTTTTCCACTTAAGTAGTCCGATATTCTCAGTCCCGTGATCGGCCCCATAAGATACATGTATATTTTTCCCATATAAAGTGTTCCTGCATAAGAGGTTTTCCGGGTTAGATAGATCAGATTTTGTATCCCCTTAAAGTATAAGACATTCACTGGAGACAACTGACTTTTTTATAGAATCAAATCTCGCCAATCTCCGCGAAGATACTTCCGGTGTTCCGAGTGAAAGAATACAGCAGTTCCGAGTGTTCGCGGGTCTCCAATGAATCATCTGACCGGGCGAACTACGTCAAGGCTACATGACGTCACGCCATGACAGCAGCAGCTCATTGGACTGTGTTAACCTTGAAACATGTGTGAGGAGATATGGAAAACACTGGCTTCTGGCCGGAATACTTTCGCAAACTGCAAGAAAATTAAAACCGGGAAATACGACGAAGTAGAACAAGATCTTCTGGTAAGGTTTAAACAGCAGCAAAGTTTAAACATTCCAGTGCGTGCGCCGAGTTCGGCTCAGTCAACAAGACACGGGCTGTCCGCGCGAACGGAACGACTGCAGCCCATCGCGGACTGGGGCGGTCAAACTGAGGTCAATTAACTTCTCCATTTCGTGGGCCATGCTTCCAGCCCGCGCGGACTTAGTGAATAATCACAACTGCTCACTTGCCCGCCGCGGTAGATCGCCTTCTGTTTAACCAGGATGATGCAATATTACACAATACAGAGTTCGCAGCGTTCGGGCGGCCGAATTTGCGCGGGCAGCCCGCTTCCTGTTCGACCGAGCCTTTGCTGATGCCATGCTATCACGCAACTAATGAAACTCACGCTTGTGTTAGGCTTGTGCGACCCGTCAAGCCATTAGACGGAAATAAACAAGTAGGCTACACCCGAACAAGCACCATAATAGCGGATACTCGCGCGTGGAGGGCAATTTAAATCTTTAAAATTAGGATGACTCAATTAATACCCGCACCCCAATTTTTCACATCCGATTTAGTATAAAAATGTGCGGGTGGTATTCGGGTATATACGGTACTAGCAGTAGTGCCCGGCTTCGCCCGGAGGATTTATTTGTTTTATGGATGATAATGAATACTAACTTACTAAAGAAATGATATTAAATCTAACAGAAAATGAATAATATAACTTTTTGTGATGGTGGTGGTGGTGGTAGTGGGGGTGATAAGTAGTAGTCTACAGTCTAATTGACGTAACATTCAGGTATTTTTCCCGTAATATAATGATAATAATGAATAGGGAAACTGCTATTTGCTAACTACTGTACTGACATGTGTAATTTACAATCGAATTGAAAGATATGATTAGAAAGAGGAGGCTATGAACTAAAAGACACTGCCTAGGGCCTATATCTCATTAGCTGTTAGAAAAATAGACACCAATAGTGTCGTCTCTTGTCGCATAGTGCCGTAGAAAAATATGCAGAGCAGTTTGGAAAAACGTCGGCTGGCCCAAGCTCCTGAGGTACCGGTAGCAAAAATGTTATTTATCGTCACATAGCACTCAACGATAAGGTTCGGAATAAATGAAGGTAAATTTGAAAGCACCAACGCTTATTGTCGCTGATAACCTCAATGTACTGCACCAACACCATGGCACTTATACAGAGGCATAATATTTTCAAGATAACTGTTTTAAGGGCCTAAGAAATCTTTTTGAACTTATTAGTCCCTGTGACTGCCATTTATAAGCAGCTTAAGATGTAATTATTTTCACAATTCTGCACCAGAACACTGGTAGGGGTGACGTGATGCAGCCCGCATTGCCAGCCAATAATAGACATTAAAATATCCTTACAGTTACACTACTACGGACATGAATAGTTCTAGCGCCTTAAAACGTGGTTTTTAAGATCCATTTGTCTGTTCTAAATATAAGGAATGGCGAGGGTTGTCCAAAATATCAAGTGGACAGTGTTACCAGTAGGGTTTCAAAGGGTAAGTACGTAAAATTCGGTGCAATTACGTGGAACCGTGTAAATTTGTGCTAAAGGGCCTAAATTCAGGGAATAGAGTGGTCTGTCCAAAATTTCATTTTGACGGTGTTACTCGTCTGATTCCAAAGGGTAAGTATGTAACATTAGGTTCAGATCGGTGAAACGGTGTAGATTTGTGCCGAAGGGCTTAAATGCAGGGAATGGAATGGTCTGTCCGAAATTTCAAGTGGACACTGTTGCTCGTCGGTTTCCAAGGTGTAAGTATACAAATATTGGTTTAGATCGGTGAAACGATGTTGATATGTGCCAAAGGGCCTAATTGCAGGGAATGGAGTGGTCTGTCCGAAATTTCAAGTGGACAATGTCGACAGTGTATGTGGACAGGGTAAGTAAGTGGTCTGTCAAAAATTTCAAGCAGACAGTGTTAGTTGTCGGGTTTCAAAGGGTAAGTATAAAAATTTTGGTTCAGATAGGTGAAACGCTGTAGACTTATGACAAAGAGCCTAAATGCAAGGAATGGAGTGGTCTGTCCGAAATTTCAAGTGGACAGTGTTACTTGTCGGGTTCCAAAGGGTAAGTATACAATATTTTGTTCAGATTGGTGGAACGGTGTAGATTTGTGCCAAAGGGCCTAAATAGAGGAAATGGAGTGGTCTGTCCGAATTTTAAAGTGGACAGTGTTACTTGTCGGGTCCAAAGGGTAAGTATGAAATATTTGGTTCAGATCGGTGAAACGGTGTAGATTTGTGCCAAACGGTCTAAATGCAGGAAATGGGGTGGTCTGTCCGAAATTTTAAGTGACAGTGTTACTCGCAGGGTTCCAAAGGGTAAATATACAAATTTTGGTTGAAATTGGTGAAACGGGGTAGATTTGAGCCAAAGGGATTAAATGCAGGGAATGGAGTGGTCTGTCCGCAATTTCAAGCAGACAGTGTTACTCGCAGGGTATCAAAGGGTAAGTATACAAATTTTGGTTCTGATCGGTGAAACGGTGTAGATTTGTGCCAAGGGGCATAATGCAGGGAATGGGGTGATCTGTCCGCAATTTCAAGTGGACAGGGTTACCCGGAGGATTTCAAAGGGTAAGTATACAAATTTTGGTTCTGATCGGTGAAGCGGTGTAGATTTGGTGCCAAAGGGCCTAAATGCAGGGAATGGGGTGGTCTGTCCGCCATTTCAAGCAGACAGTGTTACTCGCAGGGTTCCAGAGGGTAAATATACAAATTTTGGATGAGATCGGTGAAAATTTGTAGACTTGGGCCAAAGGGCCTAAATGCAGGGAATGGAGTGTTCTCTCTGCAATTTCAAACAGACAGTGTTACTCGCAGGGTACCAAAGGGTAAGTATACAAATTTTGGTTCTGATCGGTGAAATGGTGTAGAATTGTTCCAAAGGGCCTAAATGCAGGAAATGGGGTGGTCTGTCCAAAATTTCAAGTAGACAGGGTTACCCGCAGGGTTCTAAAAGGTAAGTATACAAATTTTGGTTCGGTTCGGTGAAACGGTGTAGATGTTTGTCAAAGGGCCTAACTGCAGGAAATGGGGTGGTCTGTCGGAAATTTTACGTGGACCGTGTTATTCACAGGGTTACAAAGGGTAAGTATACAAATTTTGGTCGAGATCGGTGAAACGGTGTAGATTTGGGCCAAAGGGCCTAAATGCAGGGAATGGGGTGGTTTTTCGGAAATTTCAAGTGGACAGGGTTACCCGCAGGGTTCCAAAGGGTAAGTATACAAATTTTGGTTCAGATAGGTAAAACGGTGTGGATTTGTATACATAACAGACACACAGACAGACAGACAAACATTGAGCTTTATATATATAGATTTGAATGCCAACATTTAGAGGGGGGGGATATTTTAGAAGCGTATGTGGTTAGAACGTTCATGTTCTTATACTCTTTTTCTCCTTTCTCGCCTTTTCCCATTACGCGCCAGTCGTTTCGTTGTAAAGCATTATCAACAGATAGACCCAATACCCTCATATCCCTTTGGACATTGGTCATCCCTGTCTGCCGCTCTCTCTCTTTTGTTTAGCCATGGAAAGGCACTTCTTCACTGCATGATTTTCCGGTCTTCGCCTGGACTGTAAAAGTTTCTCAGTTATAGGCGCTACTTGGAAACTGCCTCGCACATGTTCATTACGGATTTTATCTTCGAAGGTAACTCTGCCCAACGTGATCATCATCATCATCATTTCTCCTTATCCAGCTCCTGCTGGGTCGGGGTATTTATGGCACTTCTCCACTTTCCTCTTTCCTTCCACCATTCTTCTTCCACAATCTTGTCCCAGTCCAGATTTCTTTTTCTTACGCTGTTCTTCACTGAATCAATCCACCTTGTTCTAGGTCTTCCCCTTGCTTTCTTACCCTTGCACTTGGCCTCCAGCATCTGTCTTGGTATTCTATTTTCCTCCATCCTCTTTACATGTCCAAACCACCTCAGTTTATTCTTCTCAATTCTCTCATTTAGTTTTCCCATCCCAACTTCCTTCCTAACTTCTTCATTCCTCACTCTGTCTTTCCTTGTCTTTCCTATCATACTTCTTAGGAATTTCATTTCACTGGCTTGGATTCTACTCTCTTGCCTGCTCGTCAGCGTCCAAGTCTCAGCTGCATAAGTTAATATGGGAACATAGTACACTTTATACATTACCTCCTTGCTTTTCCTTGGTACTTCCTTATCCCAAACAAGTTTTCTTACACTTTGATAGAATGCATTGCTCTGCCAATCTCCATGTCCAACCTACCAGTTTGCATCAATTCACTTCCTAGGTATTTGAACGTGTCCACAATTTCCAAACTCTGACTTCCAATTTTCACAGTGCCCTTTCCTTGTCTTTCCCCTCTTGTCATCACCATGGTCTTGCTTTTCTCTATACTGATTTTCAGGCCGTACTTCTGAATATTTTCGTTCAGTGCATCTAGTTGTTTTTGCACTTCGTCGGTGTTCCTTCCCCAGACCACAATATCATCTGCAAATAACAGTAACTTCATTTCTTTATGTCCATATGCTTCCTTTGTTTCCTTTACAATTTCATTCATCACCATTATGAACAAGAGAGGTTACAGCACACTCCCCTGTCTTAGTCCAGTCTTGTTCCTAAACCAATCTGTCTTTCCAACTGGGGTCAGTACCCTGCTAACACAGTTGTTGTACATTGCTTGCACCATTTCCAACATTTCTCTTCCCAGTCTCTTCTTAACCATGGTTTCCCATACCTTCTCTCTGGGGACACTATCATATGCCTTTTCTAGATCTACGAAAGTCATGATCAAATCCTCTCCATATTCCCAGTTCTTTTCCATCACCTGCCTCAAGCTAAAGATTGGGTCCACTGTGGATTTTCCACTCCTGAAGCCATACTGTTCCTCTTGCAACTCTCCTTCCACCTTTCTTCTCATTCTTCTTTCTAATATCCTTTCCAGTATTTTTACTATCTGTGATATGAGGGTGATCCCTCTATAGTTATCACACACTTTCTTGTCCCCTTTCTTAAACACTGGTATTATTAGCCCTTTCTCCCAGTCTTCTGGTACACATTTCCGTTTCCACACACACTTTAGCAGTCGATACAACCATTGCATACCAACAGGTCCAGCTGCCTTTATCATTTCTACACTGATTTCATCCACCCCTGTTGCTTTTCCCATCTTCATTTTCTGTACTGCTAATTCCACCTCCAGCATTGTTATATCATCTTCTGTTATAGAGTCGTCAGGCTGTGTCACTTCGATCTCACCAGTACAATTGCTCACATTCAATAGCTTATCGAAATACTCCTTCCATCGTCCCTTTATCTCTTCTGGGTGTGTTAACAACTCTCCATCTTCCTTTTCCACCAGCTTTGTAGTAACTCTTTCTTTCCTCTTACTTCTTAGAAGCCCATACAGCATCCTTTTACTGCCACTTACATTGGTTTCCATTCTTCGTGTAAATTCTTCCCAACTTTTCTTCTCCTACCACTTTCTTACACCTCCGTTTGCTGTCGTGATACTTCCTTTTGCTTTCTTCTGTTTGATCTCGGTTCCATTCTCTCCATGCAGACTTCTTTTCTTTCACTGCTTTCCTCACTTCCTCTTTCCACCACGGTGTCTCCTTCTCTTTCACTCTTGTTGACGTCCTACCACAAGCACTCTCTGCTGCACCAACAAATGCCTTTTTAAAGTGGGACCATTCCTCTTCTATGTTTTCCACTTCAGTAACTGGGATTTGTTGCTTCAATCTCTCCTGAAAATCTTCCTGTACAGTTTTGTCTTTCAATTTCCATACTTTTATTTTACTTTCTCTGATCTCCTTTAGGTTTTCCAATTTTTCCCATCTAAATTTTGCCACCAAGGCTCTATGGTCCCCATCAAATGCTTCTCCTGGTAAAGCTGTCACATCTATCAGCTTTCTGCGATTAGTCCTTTCCACCAGAAAGTAGTCAATTACTGATTTTGTTCTTCTATCGCCCCAACCATATCTCGTAATTTTCCTGCTGTTTTTCTTCCGAAACCATGAATTACCCACTATCAGTCCATTCCTTTCACAAAAGTTTACAAGTTCCTCTCCTTCCCGGTTCTTTTTCACATATCCATATGGTCCAATGACTTCTTCCTTTCCTTGTCTCTCGTTTCCGACTTGTGCATTCATATCTCCCATGATCACCACTTCTCCATCTGAAATTACTCTTTCTACATCCTCCAGGAATACTTCAATATCTTCTTCTCTGTTTCCAGTCGGTGGTGCATACACTTGTATGAAGTCCATCACGTCATTTTTCATCTTCATTCTAATTTTCATTATTCTGTCACTCACACACTCGACCACTTCAACATACTCCTCCAGTTGTTTCGAGGTTATCAGTCCCAAGCCATTTTTTGCCTCTTGGCTACCACTCCAGTATAATGTATATCCTTTCCTCAATTTCTTCCTTCCTTTACCTTTCCATTTCACTTCACTCAGCCCCATCAATCCAACATTCTCCCTCTCCATGAAGTCTACCACCTCCTCCACCTTGCCTGTCAGGGTCATGACATTCATGATTCCCACTTTCATTTCGGTTACTGGTCGCCCATTTCTCACAGTTCCCCCAGTACCAAAAGAACTGCGCGTCGCCTGCAGGGTACACCCTAACCTTCTCCGAATCATTTGAAGTGCCATTTCCATTTTAGGCTATTATTACGATGGGGTCGCCACTCCCAAGGCATTTTATGAAGCTACTGCCAGCTATTATACAGGCCGCCCTTGCAGCCGCCCCTAACCTGGGAAACAGACGCTGCCGATTGATGCTGTACTCATACTATTCCCCGAGTACTGGGTTGCCTCTTCCGCAATCTCCACCGTTCCGTAGTCCATCTTCTCTGCTGCAGATTCCGTTGAGGTCTTCGCACGTAACCCTGTGCACGGGGCCTATGTTATACCCCATAGGACTGGGTCCTCACCAGAACTTAGGATAGATATTACAGTACCGTTGCCCACCCCCGCGACGTGGACGCGCCTGGCAAAAATTATCCATGTAGCCAATTATAATTGCTTCATGGACCGGGTTAAGGAGCTGTCTAAATCCAGCCTTCAAGTGCCTTTGTAGTAGCCCTGTCTTACGGCAGTTTTATAAACTTTACCCTTGGTTCTTATGGGTATTTTCGGATCACATAAAACTCCGATTAGTTTGCGCCATTTGTTCCACCCAGACTTGACCCTATCGATTATATTGGTGGTTATCGTTCCATCATCAGCAATGACAGAACCTAAATATTAAAATTTTGTTACTCTTGGTAAGATTTCACCATACTTATGCTGTGTTTCGGAAATGTCAGTTAGGTTCGTATTGGCTTATTTCAAGTAATTTGGGGCTTGATATTTGCTGGCGGTGGTCATTGACTTGTGTTTTGGTATTGGGATAGGCACTTGATTGGTAATCGGTGAGCTGCAGTGTGGTATTTATGTCTGCTATAAATCACCCAGGGATTCAACACTAATTGTGTGACCGTGTACAAAGCAAGCTTCGTCAATCTTGTTTTTGTTTGCTTTCTTATTCTATTTGCTGGATCTGAGCTTTCAAGATTTGTGGTGTGGGAAACTTGTGCATTGGCTACTTGTCTCCTACCGAGGTGGGACTGTAAGATCTGTATTGACGTGTTGCAGAGCGTGTCGCAGGACGAGGCGGTGGTGCAGACGTTGTGCGAGTGGGCGGTTAGCAACCAGCGGACCGGGGAGCACCGCGCCATGGCCGTGGCCAAGCTGCTGGAGAAGAGGCAGAACGACGTGACGTCCGGCGAGGGGGATGGAGGCGACGAGAAGGACTCGGTGTCCTCTGCCACCGGCGCTCCCACTGGCCTGCCAGTGTTCCAGCCATTGCTCATGCGCTTCCTGGACAACGATGCTCCCGTCCTAGGTACAAACTACAGTTAGTTCTTGAAGCTGGTCATTGGCCAAGCATAGGCCAATCCTCGCACAGTTGAATTCATTTCATTGGCTCCTCCACTTTACAGTATTATTAAGCGTATGAAATTTTACATAATGGACAAGTATATACAATATTATACAAAAACCTGCAAAGAATCCATGGTACTAAGTAGTGAACACATGGATATCTAAATTATTTATCCATTGCACTAGGGATAGTGAGACATCAGCAAGGTCTTTCTGGTCTCCACCATAAGCGCGCCGAGGGCATTTGTCCATTATGTGATGTATGGTCTGGACCAATGCACCACAATCACATGCTGGAGAGTCCCTGAAGCCCCACTGGTGAAGGGAGAATGCAGATCTTCCACAATTAGTGCGAAACCTGTTTAGTGATGACCACATTCTTCTTAGCAAACTGAAACCAGCTGGGGCATGGTTTGGATTAAAGTGGCCTGGCCACTCCGGAGCTGTACGAAACCATTGCTCTTTTAAATTGAAACCAGCATCCATTAGATTCTTAGCTGCTTTCATTGGTGGCTTATGGTATTTCAGCCTTTGCTTCCAGAGATCTGCAACATCCCTGTGGATGGGTAGAGTTGGATTGGACATGATCTTGTCATATTCTTGAACAAGGGCTCTTCATCGTCACAGGTTTGGTGGAGCAATGTGAGACAGGACTGGTAACCAGTGTGTTGCAGTAGGGGGATGATACGCATGGTGGTGCTAAGTGGTACATCAACTTTCTTTATGGGGCAACTGTTAAGCCATACTGAAGAGCACTATTTAGCTGCAGAGTAGACGAGGCCAAGCGCAATACGTCGTAGTGTGTCCGCTTTACAGTGATCACACCCCATCCCGACGGAGCTCAAACCGAATATTTGACTCCTCTTCTTAGGTAATTAAGTTGCCACTTGCATTATGTCCTGTCTCCTAGCTCATTAGTAAAACACTCCTTTTGGAATACAATGTATTTAGAAAGGAATCCATACAACTACAAATCTTTAGTTAGTCTTTTCAAGAAATATTTGTTATTATCCTATTATTTTCTTAATTCAACATTGAGTCAATAATTAATTTGCACTGACAGCCTCATAATAATGATCATCATACCTTTAAAGTACCAGGAGAGACAAGATCACAGAGCAACAGCTGGCATCAGGGTCCCTGTTATCAACCTTCTGGGCAAACGCAGACTTCAGTGGTATGGCCATGGAATGAGGAAGGATAACTCTAAAACAGCTAAGAAGTACTTCAACCTGGATGTCAGAGGGAAGAGTCCAGGAGGAAGACCAAGGAGACGATGGATAGAGATAGTTCGATCAGAGGTGGAGAAGAACAGTTTTAACTGGGACGATGTCCAAGAACAAATGGAGTACCAAGATCGGGCAAGATGGAGAGCCACACCCATGGAACTGGAGATGGAAAATGATGATGATGATATCTTTAAAAGTAACAAAATTGAGTTAACGTTGTTTTAACAAACAAAAAGATAACTATCATTGGATCCATCAGAAACACATAAAATGTTTAGCAAACTTTAAGTCTTATATTTTAAGCTAAGAAAAGTATTTTTGCATTTTCACCAAATGAATCTGTTCCGAATATGACCCAACTTCATCCAACAGCTCACGAACCCTTCGAATAATTTTAACCTTTTCAGTTAAAATGAAGATGCAGATGGAACCCTGAGAACTGAAATATCACATCGTGTGAGCACCGCATGGTTCAAGTGGCGCTCTTTGTCCGGTGTCTGTTGTGATAAGAAGATTCCAGACTGGCTAAAGTCCAAAGTTTATCGTCCCGTTGCTCTGTATGCTGGGCTGCAACTAAGGAGTTGGAACAGCAAAGATGCTCAGGCAATCAAGCTATATGGAGTAGCGCCAATTACTGAAAAGATGAGGGAAAGCTGTCTCCGCTGGTATGGCCATGTCTTACGAGTTGCTCACACTGGATTGGTATTGCGGAGAGATGGGACACCCTACATATTGCCAGACAATCGTGTGCAGACCCTGCTAATTTGTGGGACAAATACTAAAGAAAAAGGAGAGGATTAACATATAATATTGTTCGAATTAGTATTAGTTTAATTGGTGGATATTTAATAAGTTTAGTTTGTTTATGTCCTGTTAATTTAAAAACTTAAATTGCTTATTCTTCTGTTGTTCATATTGGGGGGGGGGGGGGGAGGAGGTTTAGGGGGAATAATGACATTAATTGGAGATTAACAGAATGTTGCATTATCTACACTGAATCCACCTCGGACTCATTGAACAAGGTCTAGGAATTCCTGATAATAAATTAGTAGGGACCTGAAAAAATCGCATTTGCGATAAATGCGAATTTTTTAATTTCGTACAGAATCCAAGTCTACGTTAATTTTAATGTGAAAAACAACCATTTTTACGCGTAAATCAAAGTGCGACAAAATGGGAATTGTGACCCAAAATGCGAAAATACCAAATAAGTGCGATTTTATAGCGAAATTACTTTAAATCTGCTAATTTATTTGCGAATTTGATTATTAAACAAAAGAAAATGTTTAGTAGGTGGCCTAATTGCTCACTAGCAATACCTCATCTCGGACTCGCAGTGTGCTACGCATATTGGTTGATATAACAATCGATTTCTGTATCGATACAAACTTTTGACTATCTATAACTTACTCAGACAGCTGACGAACGAAACTCGTTTGTGTACTTGGCGCATCGTGGCGACTGGTGGTTTGTCGAAAACGTGGACTTCGCTGGAAAATTTTGCGGCTTGCCGCTTGAATAGTAACCTTATTATTTTTGTAACCTTCAAGCACTTCAAGGTTCAAAGTATTTTTCTAGAAAAGGGATGTAATGCTGTAACTGCTCATGAAAGAGCACAGCAGTACACTCCGACTCTGCAACAGTATTTTTCAAATATTGTAACTGCCGTGTTGGGTGGGAGAAGAAGGACAATATTCTGAAACATATTACATCGGGAAAACATGTTGCGAAGCGACGAGAAAGCGCAACAGTTTCTGAACCCAAACAAACCTCTGTTATTGAAAGACTACAGGGTGCCAAATGACGGAAGCTTTCATTTGAACATTAAATTGTATCTCAAGTGTAATTAGGGTATTAATGTGTATTTAAACAAAATAAAGTGTCGCCAATAAAGTCATATAGTCGATAAGAATCCAGAAAAAAATAGATGCTAATTTTCCAAATATAGATGCTAAATAGGGAGAAAATAAATGCTAATTTAAAGGAAAATAGATGCTAAATTTTCAGGTCCCTATAAATTAGTAATAACAGTGAATGATATTTTTAACATTTTCAGTATGTGAAGAGGCTTTAGGTTTATCTATTTTAGTTTCAATAATTCGTACTCATGGAAATGATTTTCTTTCAAACTTCTAGAATCTTACAATTTTTATTTATTTTTGTTTATTGTTTTTTAATCTCTTTAATTTTTTAAATTTTGATGATTCTTTCAATGTCTAATGACTTTCTTTTCTATATTGAAATACATTGTCTTTACTGATTATATTATTATATTTTTGGTATAGAAATGTTATCATATGGTTTAATCTCATTAAGATTTTGAATTTGTTCATTAATAATTACTGCTAGAGAGAGATTTTATCATTATAATATTTTATTTTTTATTATTTTTGAATAATAATTTTTGGCCAAATCCCCAAAACTGGCCAAAACCGAAACTTTGGTCGGTCATTAGAAATAACTGTTGGTAAATGCACAATTTGGCCTTGTTACATGAGTTACTTAGAAGTCGAGCACTCCTCATGTCGAAGAAGTAAACATATTGTGTGTCTAGAATAACAGTGTAAACCAATAGCAAAATGGTGTGTTTCCAGAGGAAAACCCGAGTCCACAGCAGCGCGCCGTGTTCACGAATCTAGTCCACCTGTTCTCGGAGCTGGTAAGACACGACATCTTCTCGCACGACGTGTACATGTGTACGCTCATCTCCCGGGGAGACCTGAACACGGGGGGTCCACCCCCCTCCTCTGCGACACACCCCGCCAGCAACAAGCCCGCCACCCCGGCCAACCCCGACGACGATACCAACCCCATCTTCCCGGGCATAGATCTCAAGCCCACCAAGCTGGAGCTGCAGGTAACTATCAGTATCAGCAGAATTTGTTTATTTAAGTGTACGTACATTCAGTTTTAAAGTATGCTCTAGCCAAATAGGGCAATACTCAGCTCTGTGCAGAAAAACGGGCTAACCCTCAAAATTACTATATCTGAGTTAGTGTTGGAGTTTAACAAAACAGGAAGAACACCAATTGCAGGTTTTCAAAAATGAAGTGTATAGTAAAATGTTTGGACCATTTTTTGACCCTGCATCTCAAAGCTGGAAAAAAAGATCAAATAAAGACTCGGTATCACTGCAAGCAGCAATACTCTATTTCATTAGCTCCAGAAGACTTCAATGGGCTGGTCATTTACTAAGGATGGGAGATGATCGGATAGTCTTACAAACCTTTACAGAAGAACCAAGAGGAAAAAAGGCCAGTAGGAAGACCACGAAGTTTCTGGAAAAATGAAATCTCTAATCTTTGTAGACATCTGAATGTGGACAACTGGCAAGAACTCACCCAAACCAGAGTTCAGTAGAGGCATTTTGTGAGTTCATGTCCCATTGAAGCCTTGTGAGTGAGTGTTGCCATCTGTTGTCAAATACGAGATGTAACGTTCGTGACTGGCTGCGTGGCTCAGCGGTAACGTTCTCACCTGCTGTCCCCAAGGTTTCAGGATCGAAGGGTGCGAGCGAGCCGTGTCAGTAGATTTACTGCCACGTTAAAGATCTCTTCGGGGAAAAAATTCCTGCACCCCGGCGTCTCTAAAAGCCGCAGTTGTTAAAAGGGACATAAAACCAATAACATTATTATTATTATCTCTCGTGATGTTGGGGCATGTTTTGGCCATTATATTGGGATAAATCAAAAGGTGACAAGACTTGAGTTTCTTGACTTGATCTGTAATGTCAAGAACGGGCTAAGAGACTGCTTAGTGGCGAGTGATGGAACTAGTTGCTTTTACTCCGCTTCGGCATGAATTTCGTGTTGAAGTGTCACAGGACTTGCTGGACTCCACAAATGTGGAACACCATAGTGACGAGTCCTGGATGCACGGGTAACCAAATCCCAGTCCTTGTAATGAGAGCACTAGACACTACCTCACTCAAATGCTACTTGCCAGCAAAAAGCGGGAAGAATTCACGCCTGCGCACGAAGGTTCAAGATCAGCTCATGCAAGCGCGCTTGATTCAAATCCATCAGGTTTTCGCCAAGGAAAATATGGTCAGATACTTTTCTAACAACCTCGTACTGAGAATGGAGCACAGCAATAATCCATTCATTGCACAGGGATATTAATTACCGGGGCATATCTCTAAGATTATGTACACAGGACTTCAGGAACAACTCTACTAAGAACTTGGAGAATATCTTGGACGAAGCTGTTCCCAATAATATCCTCAGTCTTGAGTGGATCATGAAACATCAAAGAGTTCAGTCGTCACTTTTGTTGACAGTATCCATGATGAGTCAGGAATTTGGTTTACTCCAAACACCCTCAAGAATACAAGTCAAGAGTAGAGGTGAACAGTGTGAACCTTTTGAAGTCCAAACTGGGATTAATTCACTGTCACCGTAACAATTCAATAACAATTAGACTGGATTATTTACACAAATAGTCAGTCTTTTCTTAAACACACCTATACTATACTGTATGCTTGGGGAAAGGCTCTAAGACGGTGGCAGGTACAGAGTTCCAGTTATCAATGGCACTGTTAATGAATATTTACCATAATTTGTTCGCTGTGGTCGGCCCTTAACTTTGAAAGGATGATCGCTCCTACCCATATAAGTGGGCTTACTAAGCTCACCCCATGCTGGTTGTACATAGCACAGAGTCTAGATTTCATCCTCCTAGCCTCAAGTGATTCCCACCCACGGCTCACACTGCTCCTGGGATTAAAGTCACTGAGCACAAATCTAGCGGCCTTTCTTTGTACCATTTCCAGCTTGTTGATGAGCCCTACTTGATATGGATCCCAAACCACCGAGGCGTATTCCAGAATAGGTCTTACAAGTGACAAATATCCTAATTCTTTAGCGGCAAAAGTCTGTCTACAAATTTTGTTCCCATAGACGGAGATGAGGTAACACCAGTCATCCAAATGACCACTAACAAACAAGTTCAAATTGAAGAATCTGGAGTTTAAATTAGAACAACTAACGACCTGGCCAGTCTAACCTTCCCAAACACTATTGAAGTTGACACCTGATAAACTCAAGAAGGCAGACAGAAGAATTATCAGAACAATCAACAAATGTCAAATAAACAGACAATGTAGTGGGAAGGTGAATCACCAGAAACACGGCTACTGAAACAATTGTACAGTTACTTAAAATCATGACCAGTTGGTTCAAAGAGGTCCAGGTATGACAATGCAACAGATGAAAGGCAGAGGTGAGAACAGAGACATGGCACTTAAATTAAAAACAATTATGAACAATGGGCAGCCAAGTCAGAAAGGATGAGAAACCTTTGTGTGCAGAAGAGCAGAGGCGGAGTTACTGTTCCGAACCTTGAATGTTTGTGGAATGATTTCAGTGCACCTATGAGGGGCCGTCAAATGAAAACCAAACACCTGCTACAACATGACCAGGGTCACAGTGTTAATACATTTATCCTACTGAGAGACGAAACCATCAATTCCAGTTTTGGAGAAGAGGTAGGTCGCTGATGGGACCCACAACCGCACCCACTCTCGCATTTCCTCGTCCGAAGGGAACTAACGTCCACGAATGTCTTTCTTCAGGTCGCCAAAAATGTAAAAATCACAAGAGGAAAGATTCTGTCTGTACGGAGGATGTTGAAGTGTTTCCCTGCCAAATCGCCTTCATCAGATTGGCAGTATGATCCAACAGATTGATTCCATCTGACAGCATCAATCGTTTGTCCCTCCGTCAGTTGATATGAAGCCCACTGTGCGCAAGTTTTGTGGAAACGCAAGTGATGTTTGATAATGGCATGCACAGAGTCATGGCTAATGCCTACCTGATCACGAATTCCTTCCTTCGTGATTTGTCAGTTTTCCTGGATAAGGTCATCAATCAGGAGTAATGGCTCGATGGGCCTGTCCTGGGTGCGCCCTTCTCGGAATCTCGTGTGCCCCTCGTGCACAATCGTCTGCAGACATGTGTAGTCCAGCATCCCCGGCTTGCCTCCATTTCTACAGCAGGACAAACACACTAGGCAGTCCGCACATCAACCCCTGTGTGCACCTGACGGTTGTCACTATTCAGTTCCCCTACCACAGCCATGGCAGTAACAACAGTGTTGCCACCTTTCATGCAGAACATGTGTTATAGTGGGTGTTTGGTTTTCATTTGACTGCCCTTTATAATACACTGTAAATCTATTTTTGCTGGTTTGCTGCCAGGTTAAGAGGAAAGCCATAATTTTTCACTCTCTTTTTCAAATGATTGGTTAGAACAAAGTTAAATTATGAACATTTTAAATCAAACAAACTCTTGGTTGGTTGGTTCCTTAGTTTAGGGGCTGCGACAACTTTGAGTGTGTGTAGAATCTGTCTGATGACCGGTGTTAATTGTGATGTCTGTATTAGTGTGTGTTATCTGTTTTTAATTATGGGTGAGATGCCGTATGTAGGCATGAAGGCAATAAATCATTCAGTTCTTGCAGAGCTTTGCGACCGACACACAGTTAAACAGGAGGGAGAAGGCATAGCTTCATTCAACGGCTGACGTTTGAATCCCTGTGACTACAATATGGATTTTCACCTGTGTCAGGAAAGGCATCTGGCCAAAACCCAATGACAAATGGTTGAAGCAGTTTCTTTTTTTCAACTCCAGCAAATGCTGGAACGGTACTTTTTGATAGGTCCTTCAAACTCTTTAAACCATCACCATTCCTTCCTCTCAAACGGTTGAGCATCCCGCCTGAAACTCCCCGAGCCCGAGGAAACAAAAATCCTAGCTGCCGGGTGGACAAGTTATTTATTGTTTGAAGAGAATCCTTCGTAACTGTCATGAAATAACACAGCACTGCCAACTTTGAGGTGTGAGTTTCATGTTTAAAATGTAACAACAGTATTTAACTAAGGTGAACGGCGGCTAATTTTAGTTGCATTAGTCGGTGTTTGCCCTCATCGACTAAGAGGGAAGCCAACTAGTGGCAAGGCGTACATGAAGTGTGTAGTAATGTTGCATGAATGTTCCAGGACCACGCTCGTAACATGGACTACGACGACAGTAAGATCGACGACGACCTGGACAAACTGCTGCAGCACATCAAGGAGGAGCAGCAGAACTCGTCGGTGAGTATTTGCCATCATTAAAGATACGAGAAAATAGGATTTTGAAATTGATTTTGTAGCACTTTCATTTTGAAAAATAGCATTTTGGAGCATTTTGAAATTTAAAAATTAGCATTTTGTAGCATTTAAAAGTTTGTCACCAGGTACAATAAACAGGTTCAAAATAATATGCATGGAAACTAATTCAAACATGTGCAGGATTGGAAATATGGGTGTTTCTGATAAACGGTATAAGCATTTAATATAAGTGTGTGTGTGGTTTTTATTTTTACTAAGGGAGTGTTAGAAGTATTAAAATCCTAATATCAGAATTACAGAAATGTAGAAACTTGACATCTTACATTTTTCAGAAATGTGAGATCTCTGAAAATAAAGGCATCAGCCTGGCTAATTGGCAAGATTGAGTTCAAGTGCTGTCGGTTGGTTGTATGACGTGAGACGAGGGTACCTAAGCTATGCTCAAAAGATCCAAAAGTCATGTTCTCATTATGCAATCAACAATATCAGGTGTTGTGCAGCAACTTAAATATTGAGGGCCGACGGAGAGTTGTATTAGTTCCCTGGTACCAAGGTGCCAATTGTTTGAATAAAGCGAGCTGTGGTCAGGCGACAATGCTTGTCTTACGAAGTTTACTGTGTGGCAGGTGGAATGACTACAATACCAGGCTGTCCTGGACTCGATGGATGAATTGGTTCAAATTCTGAGGATGGCTATGAAATCCTTTTGTGTGGTTTTCCTACGAACTCCTTGCCAAGTTCCATTCATTTCTTTTAATAACTTATCTTATGAGGTAGGATTCAAGAAGTGCCATTTGACCATTAAACCACCGGCAAATAGAAATTCAAGGCCCCTCATCCATGGCCCTCATTGAAAAGGAAGTAATAATGTGAATCATACATTTACTTAACTTTGTGTGAATATCACACAATGGATAATTAACTAAATAATAAAATGTATGTTTACTCCCTCATTATTTCCTGACCACACTGCGACTCTTGACTGACAGTCTGTAAAACAGTATCCGAATTCACGGAGAAATCGCCAGACGGCATGTAACATAACCTATAACTCACACATGGTAGAGAATACTTTCATCATATTATACAACATTTCCCAAAGCAAAGAGAACGCCTAACAAACATTGTCTATTCATATCACGATACGTACTTGAGAGTTTTCATTTTCATTTAAAATACAAGAAATGAGGGCCAGCACGATATAAACCTATATAAGCATTGCTCTAATTTTAAAACTATTCGGCACAAACGATTGGAATATTCCTTTTATTAGCACAACCAAATGAAACTACGAAATAATTTCTCCAAAATCATCGTTTTACTGGCGATAAATAGTGAATATTATGTGGCAATAATAACCACCATTTTCAATTTGATTTTACCATTATCGATTGTTTTCACGACAATTGATGTTCGTACATATCGATGATTACTCGTAAATATCGATTATATAGCCGATATTTTCATTGCTGGGAACTCGCAAATTTCAAAGTTGCGGTGCGAAAATGTAATAAAACTAAATATTCAACATTAACTGGTAAATTCGGCACTTTTCGCATTTATCGCATATATGGGAATAATTCGCAAGAACCCTTAGTTATCGCACTTTGTCGCACATTCAGTTTCGCAAATTTTGGGTATACATAGTCATATTAGTTACCAGGTAGTTGAAAAAAGGAGAAAAAAGTAAAATTCGCATTTATCGCAATTGTGATTTTCCCGTATCTCTAGCCATCATGTTTTAAACAGACAGAAAGACAATTATTCGAAATTTTTCCAATTTGGAACCGTGAAAGTTGACTCGAGGACCATCTTAGACAGAGAAAGGCCCTTGGTTGTGAAAATTGTAGCTTTCAGGTCGGCCATAACATCTCAAGTTCAAGAGTAAGGGTTGTGATATTACTGCCCACCAATAGTCTAATCCACTGTAGTCTGACTTGCACGCTCTGTAGTTTAACCTACCTTCAGATTTATTTTGTGCAGTCATAGTGGCTGAGTTAGCCGTGGTCGTTACGGCATGACTGCTGGCAGTCGCTCACATCCGGGAGGCGAGGAGGTTCGAATCCCTCTGCCGGCAACCTTGAAGATGGTCTTCTGTGGTTTCCCATCTTCCTTCCAGGCAAATGCCGGGGTTGATCCCTAACTATAGGCCACAGCCACTACCTTCCAACTCCTCGTCCTTACATTCCCACTACGGTACTTGTAGCTCACCCATTGGGTGTCCATCTCGAAGCAGCTACAAAATTGGCGAGACGAACATGTCCTCGGACACTCCCGGCACTAAAAGCCATACGCTAAAAAAAATAAAAAATAAAAAATTGTGGCTAACTAGAAGTTTCGTACATGCGTCCATAGACGCAGTAGTATATTTTCTTCTTCTTCATTTCCCGGTTCCAGTGATCTGTATCCATCCTCGGCCTTCCCATGACTCAAATAATCTTTTCGGAACTCTTGTCTTTGCCCGTTTGCATGATTTATGTCCATACCATTTTAGTTGACTAATCTCGATCCTGTCTTGTAATTTCGGGAATCCTGCTTTTTCCCTAATTTCCTTGTTTCTGATTTTGTCTCAGTGAGTCTTTCCAATTACACCTCTGCTGCCTGGATTCTACTTTCATCCCGTTTAGTGGTTGTCCACGTGCCTGCTCCATAATATGTTCCACACCAGACCCCTCCATCGTCTGTGAGGACACTCTTTCCACCTACTGCACCATCTCGCACATTTCTTGTCATCATGACTCTTCTCCACACTGGTTTTCATTCCATGCTCTTCAACATCTTTACTAGTTATTGTATTTCCTCACATTATTATTATTATTATTATTATTATTATTATCATCGTATGGCCTCGGGTGCCGGGTGCAAGCTTTGTAATTTGACACCCAGAGGGTAGCTTGCATGTCGAATTTCGTTGTTCCTTCAATCACTACGAAAGTCAAGAAGGTTAGATAACAGATATCTAAGCTCTTTGAACACTATAGTGCTTTCTAGTAGAGAAATGAGGAACTTTGTGTTGGCGGAAACTCCCGAGATTAATTTTGCCATTATGAACTCGGCCTACTGAATTCAAATGGGTTCTTTGACATGCCAACATCGTATGACATGCGTATCGTATTTTTGCCGCCTTTCAAAAATTGTCACATAATTGTCTGTAAGTAAAGCAGGGTGCAAAGAATATTAAAGTTCAAAGAAGAAAAATCAATTGAGAAATAACATATGGAACAGGTAGAATGCGTGTCTGAAGTCACATTTATTATTGTTGTGTATAGTACTAGCATCGAGCAGTATATTGTTCAATTTACGGCATGGCTCCAAATCCTTCTTTAACTTAAATTCTAACAGCCTAAACAGACGCTGAGGAATTGAGAGGTGGAGTTATCGTATTTCAACCATCTTAAAATGTCTCTGATTAAAGTCTTGGTGTGAAAGGTGCCTGCAATATCGTCATTCTGTGACGAAGCACTCTGTGAGGCATGGCATGTCAGCTGTTCGCTTATCTCAACGGCTGTCGAACTTGTGAAATAAGAGGTTCAATTTGAGCGTATGGCGACTGTTTTATTTTTAGTTGTGATGAAATGTACTCCAGACTACCAGCGGGGCACATGCTCTAGCATCTCCTGTCGGCTCGTACGGTACTTCAATGCCTGCGCCTGCCAACACACTGAAACAACCGTACTGTAATGTGCAGGTTGTTGCTCTAAGCTTAGGGACTGGACAAACAATGGTACTGCAGTGCCTCCTCATCAGTGTGCAAAGAGCCATCTTGGATTCAACACCTGAACAAGTAGAAGCTCAACACTACTTTAAGTTTGTAATTATAATATTTAGCCAAAATATATGACATGCAACATTCGATTGTGATAAATTGACACCAGAGATTTATGTTATCATTCATGCTATTTCTTTAGTCTTCGGAACTAAGTTCCATTAGTGATTTGTTGTTCTTACATAAGAGGATGTGGTATTTGTCACATTTTTCGTTACACTGTATACACACACATTCTTCAGAGATGATGTGATAGAATGTCATACTGCATGTCTTATGATGAAATCCATGAACCGCTAACCTGTTGACTGCGCTTCTCATCTGCTGATTAGCTTTTGCCCAACTTCGGTCGATCATGGTACTTGTGCCAAAGAAATCTTCAACCTCTTCTTTCTTTTGCTGCCTTTCTGCTAGAAGCTTGCGTGGTTGGCAATAACAATATATGTTTTAGTTCCTCAATCATGAAAGATTCTCTTGCCAGTAGATATGCATACCTGGAGGGTGTAAATTTTGATATGCCAAGTATTTTCTTCAAGTATATGGCTTTGAGATTTTCCATTATTCCTAGGTCCTTTACTTTCAAGTGGTCCCATATTATTTGAAGATAGGTACTATGATCTTCTTTGCGGTGTCTAGTGATAGCGATTGAATTTTCCTGTTATCCCTCATGGTGGTGATCACCTTTTGGTGCTTATGTTTGTTGAAGGAGTTTCCTGACGTTTGGAAGGTGACTCCTAGGTATTTATAACTTAGTCTGTGGCTCTCTATTGCCATGATGAGCATATCCATCACCAACACGTCACTTATCGAGAAACCACAAATGTCTGGTATAGAAACCTCATTGCTTCCTCGCCAAATTCTCTAGAGCCCCTTAGAGGAGAGATGAACCCACTCGACGCGGGAGAACTTTGGGGCTGCTGACGTCGGGAGACACGAAGCAACTTGCACGCCAACCTTGACCCATTTGTGTGTTCACTGAAGGCTCATCGAATGATTTCTGGTTTGTTTTATTTGAAAGCCCGTGTGTTGTTTGCAGGACGCTCCCGACTCGCCCAAGGACGATGCAGTTGCTCCCGGCTCCCTGGTAGCTCCCGTCACCCCCATGGAGTCCGCGGACGTCAGTGCGGGGTCGGAGACCCGGTCCAGACACCTGCTCTACACCACGCACTTCCCTCTGCCGCAGGTGAGCAATGTATTGGGACTCTTTAAATATCTCTGTTTGGATTTGGCTGCTTATGTAACCAAGGAATCAGTTTTCAAACATTTGGGAACCACTTATATTCAATACTCTAGCAGAGTGAAGTGAGGGAGCATCTCTTGCAGTCGGTTCTCCCCAGTGAATAGTTATTTATTCTTTAAATATGCAGAGCAATGTTTATACAAGTGAAAGATTGGAGTAAACCCCATTTACAACCTCTGAACCTACTTGTAGAGCTGTGCATAACACAGGCCAGGCTCGTCACACACAAACTCTTACTAATTTCATACACATTATGCGCTGATGTGAGGCTTTTAGAAAGCTACCTATTACAATGGGCACATTGTTACGACTTTCGTCGCATTTCACATTCCCCAGACCCCAAAACCACGGTCAGTTCAAAAATGTATATATATGTCACTTTCTTGGCCTGCCATGGTGGGTGAGTGGTTATCGTGTCGGACTACCAACCCCAAGCTTGCAGGTTCACTCCTGGCCGTGGTAAGTGATTTTTCAAAGGCAACAAAAGTTTCGACACGCATTTCATACATTGTTGGCTTGTTAAAGAACCCATTTGAATTCAGTAGGCCGAGTTCAATGGACGTACTATGCCCCTATCCTGACGTATGCCTCGGAGACCTGGGTTATGAAAGGAAGGGAGAAGAGCAAAATACAGGCCAGTGAGATGCAGTATTGGAGCTACAAAGATGGACAGAATAAGAAATGAGAAGACCAGAGAATTAATGAAGGAGGAACCATTACAGGATGGTATAGAGAAATCTAGACTTGGATGGTATGGACATGTAAAACGAATGGAGGGGAAGAGGATACCCAGGAGAGTACACGAGACGAAGTGGGAAGGAAAGAGACCGAGAGACAGGTGGCTGAAGGGGGTGGAAGAGAGCGTGAAGAAGAGAGGAGAAGACTGGACGAGGGTGGAGGCTGAGAGATGGTGGGAACACAGAAGACGTTGGAGAGGCTTGTGTTCCAAACAGACCCGGCCAGTGGCTGGAAACTGTGCAAGATGAAGAGAAGAGGCCGTGTTCAATGGCAAAATTAATTTCTGGATTTTCCGCCAACACAAAGTTCCTCCTTTCTCTACTAGAAAGAGCTATAGTGTCAACGAGCTTAGATATCTAACCACCTTGACTTTCATAGTGCTTCAAGGAACTGCAAAATTCGACATGCAAGCTGCCCTCTGGGCGTCAAATAACGAAGCTTGCACTTGGCACCCTGTAGCAGCTTTGCTAGCCCACACGTTGAGCGTACAAGTGTAATGTTAATTAATGCCCCATGTTGGTAGCGACAAATGTAACGGTTTGGCTGCCCCAAACTGTTGGGTGATAAATGTAACTGTTGACCTTTGCCTAAGCTATGTTGTTTTAATGGGCGCCAAGACCTCAATGCAATGCTGAAATCTAAATTTGTATTTAACAACGTCTAGCTCTGGTAGAACACCTTCAAGAATCTATTCACTCAGATCGTGGTATGATTTGATCATTAACCCAACAAACAATTGTATCAGGAGAAGGAATTGGTCTATATCTAATGCTACCTACTGAAAGCAAAGATTGCATTGTAAAAGAAATTAATTTATTATATAAAACAAGTATAGCAATATTAATAATAATAATAATAAGTATAAAATTTAAATTGGAGCGTTGCGATTTTAATATTACCGATAGAAAATTACGTGAAAACGGAGTCTGATAAATTATAGATTTTACTCTTATTCCCAAGCTATGAAGTTACTGAAATATGAAATATAAAACAAAGAAAAATGAGAGATTGCGTATTTCTGAGTCATTTGCGCTTACTACTGGAAATTGCTAAAGCATTTCCCTCGTACTGGATGATGCTGTGTGCTTCCCACAGTCTCCTGGACGTCGCCATCTTCTTCGTTATTTGATGATATTCTGGTAGATTAGATAATTCTATGGTCCGTACATCGGACCCAAACACTCGTACAACCACACTGGTTAAGTTTTACAAAAGTTAGTCCTCCACTCCACGGAACATCGGAGCGACTCCCGCGTTCATCCGTACTCGTTAAGTTCTACACAGATAGTCCTCGTTCCACGGCGCGTCGAACAATATATCCACACGTTGGCTCCCCCACCATGGTACCGACTTCCAGCTTACGTGGTCTCCACTGATTGGCTGCTCCCCACTACTTCCCCTTCTCAGGCTCATTACACTCCGCGGGAGGGAGAAGTCGTTTTCCGTTCCAACCATTCGCCTTTTCTTGACGCTGCAAACCCCGCTTGCGTAATACTTCTCGACAGGAATCAGCTTGTATCTGAATTTCCAGTGAGTCACGTCTCTCGATATACCCTAACTGACGAAACTCCGTAAAATTCCGCAATCACATAATTTTCTATGATATTGTCGTTCGTAATAATTTGCTTGATAGCGTTTTCTAAAACATAGAAAACCTATCTGAATGCTAATAATTTTTATAAAATGCTCCGAAAATACCTTAATAATAATTATAATAAATTAATAATAATAATAAATTAACATGAAAATTCTCGTGGCTGAACAATTTGCCGCGTAAATAAATATAGAATGGCTTCTTACTGACTTATGCCAGTGGCATGAAAACCCCTCGAAAAACACGTTACATATTCGCCTCGGATCATCGGATGATTTACCGTGACGACGGTCCATTATCCGATTATCCCAGACACGTTAATAATCCCCATCCAAAATACATCTAATATATAAAAGTGAAAGTCTGTATGTGGGTATGTATGTGGGTGGGTCTGTTCCGTATACAAATCTACACCGTTCCACCAATCTCAACCAAATTTTGCATACACATAGTTTAGGACCCGGAAGGAACCGCTGGCTACATGAATTTTCGATAGTCTTTCTCATTCTTTTGATTTAGGCCCTTTTGGACTCAAGCACAGGCTAATCAAATCATAAAATATACTCATGAAGGAATGGCAAGGCAGATAGTTTCCATGGCAACATAGCTCAAGTCGAGACACGGCCGTCTGGATGACAGTTGCGCTCTGCACTACTGGTATAGAAAATGAGCATCTTTACTTGAAATCCCGTTAGTTACTCACCTACTCACACAGCACTGTCAACCGAGTTTAGCATAACAAAGACTTGACACTATCTTCTACTATATATTTGTCAAATACCACTCACTCACTCACTCATTCATTCATCACGAAATCTCAGAAACCACCGAACGGATTGGAATGAAATTTGGTATGCAGCTTCCCCAAGGACCGCAAATGCCCACTAAGAAAGGATTTTTGTATATTCAGGTTCTAAAGGGGTGTTAAGGGGGTAGACCTGCATTTCATTGACTAGCAATATCTCCCGATTGGTTTCATTGGGGGATGTGATACTCGGCACATAAACTCATCATTAAAAATAAGAAGACCCGAGTCTCAGGGTTTTTCGATGTGGTGTATATTATGAGGTGAAAGGGGTGAAAAGTGGGGATTGAAATATTCCTAAATGAGCGTGTATCTCTTAAACGACAAAGGCGAGGAGTTTGATACTCAGCGAAAAAAAATCAGCATAAAAAATAAATAAATATTTGTGTGACCGTTTTTTTATAAATCCAATTTAAGGGGCCCATGGGGAAGGGTGAAATTCTGGGGGGGGGGGACAGGAAAGAAAGTGTCCTAACTGATTGACTGACTGACTCACTCATCAAACTCAGGGGGAAAAACTGCTTTAAAGTAAGTAAATAGCTGTTCGATAGGTTTTTTTTTTCATAAATCAAATTTAAGGGGCTCATGGGGAGGGGTGAAATTCTGAAAAAAGAAAATTGAAAGAAAATGTCCTGACTCACTCACTCACTCACTCACTCAATCATCATCATCGCCCTGCCAAAATTATTGAAGTTAGAAACATGACAGTTTGGGGATATGTTCATTGTATGTCAAAACAGTCTACTAAGGGAGGATTTTCGGATATTCAGGTTCTAAAGGGGTCTTAAGGGGGTTAAACCTGCATTTCATTGAATAACAATATCTCTCGAATGGTTTCATTGGGGGATGTGATTCACGGCATATAAACTCATCATTAAAAAGTAAGAAGACACGTGCCTGATGGTTTTTCGATGTGGTGTATATTATGAGGTGAAAGGGGTGAAAAGTAGGGATTGAAAGATTCCTAATGGAGCGTGTATCTCTTAAACGACATAGGCGAGGAGTTTGAAACTCAGCGGAAAGAAATCAGCATACAAAATAAGTAAATATTTGTTTGACCGTTTTTTCATAAATCCAATTTAAGGAGCCCATGGGGAGGGGTGAAATTCAGGGGGGGGGGGAAATGGAAAGAAAGTGTCTGAACCGATTGACTGACTGACTCACTCATCAAACTCAGGGGGAAAAACTGCTTTAAAGTAAGTAAATAGCTGTTCGACGTTTTTTTTTTGGATCAATCAAATTGAAGGGGTTCATCGGGAGGGGTGAAATTCTGAAGAAAAACAAATGAAAGAAAATGTCCTGACTCATTCACTCACTCATCATCGCCCAGCCAAAAACATTGAAGTTGGAAACATGGTATTTTGGAGATATGTTCGTTGTATGTCAAAACCGTACACTAAGGGAGGATTTTTGGATATTCAGGCTCTAAAGGGGTCTTAAGGGGGTTAAACCTGCATTTCATTGAATAACAATATCTCAAGTGTGGTTTCATTTGTGGATGTGATACTCGGCATATAAACTAATCATTAAAAATAAAGCAGACAGGTGTCTAAGGGTTTTTCGATATGGTGTATTATTATGAGGTGCAAGGGGTGAAAAGTGGGGGTTGAAGGATTCCTAACGGAGCGTGAAGGCCTATCTCTTAAACGACATAGGTGAGAAATTTGAAACTCTGAGAAAGAAAATCAGCTAAATAAATAAGTAAATCGGTGTTCGACCGGTTTTTTTCATAAATTAATTTAAGGGGCCAATGGGGTGGGGTGAAATTCTGGGGGGAAAAAGGAGAGAAAGTGTCCTAACTGACTGACTAACTCACTCACTCATCAAACTCAGGGGAAAAAGACAGCTTAAAAAATAAGTTAATAGGTGTTCAAGAGTTTCTTCATCAATCCAATTTAAGGGGCCCATGGGGAAGGGTGAAATTCTGGTAAAAATAATTGAAAGAAAATGTCCTGTCTGACTCACTCACTCATCACGCCCAGCGAAAACTATTAATGTTGGAAACATGAAATTTTGGGAATATGTTCGTTGTATGTCGAAAACGTCAACTAAGGAATGATTTGTGTTTATTCGGGATTTAAAGAGGTGTTAAGGGGGTAAAGATGCATTTCATTGAATAACGATATCACATGATTTGTTTCTTTGGGGATGTGATATTCGGTATAGAAACTAATCATTAAAAATAATCAGACATATGTCTGTCGATGTGATGTATATTATGAGGTGAAAGGGGTGAAAATTGGGGTTGAGGGATTCTTAACGGAGCGTGTATCTCTTAAACGACATAGGCGGGAAGTTTGAAATTCGGCGGGAAAAACAGCTTAAAATACAAGTAAATAGGTGTTCGACTGTTCTTTTTCATAAATCCAATTTATGGGGCCCTTGGATAGGGGTGAAATTCTGGGGAAAAAAAAAACAGGAAAGAAAGTGTCCTAACTGATTGACTCACTTACTCACTCATCAAACTCAGGGGGAAAACAGCTTTAAATAAGTAAATAGGTGTTCGACCGTTTGTTTCATAAATCAAATTTAAGGGGTTCATGGGGAGGGGTGAAATTATCAAATATAAATGAAAGAAAATGTCCTGACTGACTCACTCACTCATCATCGCCCAGCCAAAATTATTGAAGTTGGAAACATGACATTTTGGGGATATGTTCGTTGTAAGTCGATATGTCCACTAAGGAAAGAGTTTTGAATATTCAGTTTCTAAATAGGTGTTAAGGGGGTAAACGTGCATTTCATTGAATAACAATATCTCACGAGTGGTTTCATTTGGGGATGTGATACTTGGCATAGATACTAATCATTAAAAATAAGCTGACACATGTCTAATGGTTTTTCGATGTAGTGTATATTATGAGGTGAAAGGGATGAAAAGTGGGGGTTGAAAGATTCTTAACGGAGCGTGTATCTCTTAAACGACATAGGCGAGGAGTTTGAAACTCGGTGGAAATCAATCAGCTTAAAATAAATAAATAAATAAAATAAATAGGTGTTCGACCGTTTTTTCATAAATCCAATTTAAGGGGCCTATGGTGAGGGGTGAAATTCTGGAAGAAAAACGTCCACTAAGGAAGGATTTTTGGATGTTCACTCCAATCGACCAACCAAAACTATTAATGTTAGAAGAATGATATTTTGGGGATATGTTTGTTGTGTGTCGAAAACATCTACTAAGGAGGGATTTTTGGATATTCAGGTTCTAAAGGGGTGTTAACGGGGTTAAACCTGCATTTCATTGAATAACAATATGACACGACTATGATGCGAGCGAAGCGAGACTAAAATGAGATGGTGTGTGTCTGTGTATTACTCAATCACGCAAGTACCACTGGTCCGATTTACATGAATTTTACATGGAAGTAGCAGATTTACCTGGTTAACATACAGGTTACTTTTGATTTCAATACTTTGCAATATTCAAAGATGGCGACCATTTTAGTGACGTCACTCCATCCTTTGGTTTTAAACTTTCATATTTCCATTTCAAATAAAAAGAGAACGCTAAGAAATAGCAAACTTTTGATGGCATATATGAGGTTAAAAAATGCATTTTCCATCCGAAATGTATCTCCAACCGTTAGCGAGTAAAACCTAAATGTGTGCTATAAAACACGGTCAAGGCAGAGCGGTGTAGTTGGACAAAATGTTCCATCCTTAATCTCCCTCTGCGCAGCACCTCGCCTATCCCCTGTTTTAACTGTCACCTTCACATTTTAATTCATTTACGACCCGTAGCGAAGCACGGGTACTTCAGCTAGTATTACATAAATGAGATCACCCTAAATTACAGATATATACACTCATAATTTTTCTTCACGCACTTTGCGTCAAAGTTTGTTGTCACTATGGATTGCACTTTGCTACCAGTCCAATGTTTTACATATAGAATAGTGTTCCACGGATATTTCCGCCTCTCAAATTTCTCTATGTTGGAAAAATAGACATAATTAATGTGTGAGCACTATGTATTTATGATGTCATATCACACGCATTGAAGGTGTTCTGATATATTTATATCACCATAGAACTTCCTAATTTCACTGGAGGTCCCTTCCTTATGGTGAAATTTAATCTCACTTATCACTGACCACACGATCACACTATTGTGGCAGCGCCTCGTGACCATAATACTTAATCTCTCTTTAAAGTAGATTAAATTAATATTGACTTCTGAAAAAAAAAAAGTAAATGTGCATTACATATAACACCAAATATTTCTGTGCCGTAATCGTCCTGTCTTGATAAGTTCCCGTAGACCATATTCTACTTAATACTAGTTCTCAACACCGACCATTTCTCCTCACACAAATAATACCTTTGTACAAATTATCTTAAATTACACACTTACAAATCTTACATGGCGAGGCCGTAAACAGAAATCACGTGTGCTGATATGTATGAATTTCATGAAGGACTGTCTCGCATTCTGATGGCCCATCTTTTGCCTCGTGGACGCCTTATGCAAAAATACCCTGTCCAAGCGCTCACCCATCTCTAGGAGGCAAATGGGAATTCACCAGCGCTACCAAATTCTGGCCTTGGTGTATCGAGACATTTTAGTGCTCAAGAGCATCCGACAATCCCGTCATATTTCCCTGTACCTTAAAAACTCTCATTTACTTACATACTACCCCCCTGTGTGACTTCTGATACGCCTGCCTGGAAGACCATCTCCTCCCACGCACCAAATACCACACTTACTCATTTGATAGGCTGGCTCGCCAGCTAAACATCCTCACTTTATGACACATATTTTCGTAGACTATGTATATTATACGTCCCGTATAATCTGTTTCCCTTACTATCCTCCAGCACGTATGCTGTTTTTCCAATACGTTTGGAAACTATAAATGTTACTGCGTCACCTGCTTCCAACCTTGCAAGTGGCTCCCTTAAATGAACGTCATCACGTTGCTCTACCTAGCATATTTCTCAGTGTCTGTAACGATGCCCTGTTGCTACTGTCCACACATGCACATATTAAAATACCGTCCTCTGCTTTAACCACAGGATAATCCCTACATAAATTAGTGTCCCTCGATAGCATGTCTGCAAGAATGTTATCTTTACCTTTAATATATTTTACTGTGAATTCGTATTCCTGCAGAGCAAGAATCCACCTACTAACTCTGTTAGAACTGAGTTTACAAGTTCTCATATACAGTAATGCATGGTGATCTGTGTGAATCTCAAATTCCCCCCCTACTAAATACATTCTAAATTTCCCTAAACTGAAAACAATACCTAAAAGCTCTAACTCAGTAATCGTGTATCTTTTCTCTGCTGCTGTCAGTCCTCGCGAGGCTAAAGATACAATGCACAGATTACCCTCATCATCTTTCTGACATAATACTCCAGCAATGCCTATATGTGAAGCATCTGTCATAACCACATATTCCTTATCTTTTAACGGATATTTCAGCACTACAGCTTTCTCAAAACCTTCCTTCAGCGCTCTAAAAGCCTGATCATGCTTGGACTCCCATCTCCACCGAGTCCCACTTTTAAGCAATTCCCTGAATGGTTCTACCAACCCTGAGTATTTAAGAACGAACCTCCTGAAAAAGTTGCAAATTCCCAGGTAAGTTTTTAACTGTTTAACATTCTGTGGCACCTCTGCGTTAAGAATCTTATTAACTCTACTTTCCTCTGGTGTCACACCTCTACTCGACACTCTATGACCTAAAAATGTCACTTCCGACTGACAGAATGACGACTTAGACAGCTTCAAAGTGAACCCTGCCTGATCTAACTTCTGAAAAACTATATCTAAATGACGTAGATGCTCCTCAAAACTGCGTGAACTAATTACCATATCATCTATGTAAATGGTTACAAACTCTCCTGTGTCATCCCCTAATGCGATGTTTAAAGCCCTAATTAAAGCTGCTGAACTACTCTTTAACCCATAAGGTGTTCTACAAAATTGATAAAGGTTATATTTATGACTAAAAGCTGTAAATGGTCTATCTTCGTACATAAGTGGCACTTGCCAAAAACTGGAACTCAAATCTACACAAGTGAAATAAGTCTTCCCCTCAAATGTTTGCATTAATTCCTCTATTGACATACATTTCAGCTGATCTGAACTAATTCTACTGTTAACCAAACGAGCGTCTAAACAAATACGAACAGTGCCGTCGGTTTTGGGTACCGTGATCAAAGAATTAAACATATGGACTGTTAGAGTGCTCAATAATCCCATCTTCAAGCATCTGATTAATTTGTGCCTCAACTGCACTCTGATAAGCGAAAGGTACAGGATATCTAGGTCCTGTGAATACTGACCTATCAATAACGTTCAATGAATGTGTATAGCAATTGGCCATACCAATGCGATCCTCAAAAACTCTCCTATTACACAATAACACATCATAGAGCCGAACACACTGTTCATCCTCTATATTTCCCTGAAATGCAGCCTCACGTAACGAGTCCTCTAGACTAACGTTCGTAATCACACTGCCCACAAAACATGGAGAACCCCGCTCTACGGCTGGCGATATCTCATTTAAAGTACAAATCACACCTACAATACTACTCCTCTGAATATGGTCATTGAACGCTACTTCTACTTCAGAATTTCCCCATTTAAATTTCAAACTCCCTACATCATAACATAAGTTACCAGACACTCTACTTAGCCACTCTGAACCCAAGATAACACTGAATACTAAATTTGGAATTACAAGGCAAATCTGCTTCTCTACATGATTATTAATTTTAATGTCTACTAAAACTTGCTTAGAAATTACTTTAGACCTCTTCCCAACAGCTGTGATAACAAAAGTGCTTTTAATTGGCATCTCCTCAAAATTTACTCCAGTTCCTTTCATTTTATCATAAAATGCACTACTTATGCAACTCTTCATACAACCACTATCAATTAAAACATCTGTGTACGCCTCGGACACGTTAAATTTAACTATGGGGCTCTTACTAACCACTTCCTGAATAATACCTTCATCATTTAGTTCATGTAATAATTCATTTCTTACATTTAGGTCATAGGGTTCCTGTATAATTGTATGGACAGGGCATGCTACAGACTGAGATTCTGACCTTACTTCGCAGCCTGGTTCGCGTTTAAAGAACCGCTACAGCTGGCCGTAGTACTACTAACTACTGAACTGGTCTGGTTGTTCTGGGCTGTGTTGTCATTGTTTGGCTGTATATTACTACCACTAGGCTGTCCTCTTCCTTGACCCCTATTCTGGTTGTAATTATTGTCATTATAATTTCTCCCTCGATTTCCCCTGAAATCATTGTTTCTCCCTTGATTTCCCCTGTAATCATTGTTCCTCCCTTGATTTCCCCTGAAATCATTGTTCCTCCCTTGATACTGATTACCATAGCCATTTCCTCTGTTCTGATTTAGCTGATTACTATTATTTCTATTTTGAGCGTTGGCCCCTTCGCCACCGTTCCCTTGAACTTCTTGATGCCTGGCTTCATTAGGTCTATTATTATTATTACCCTGGTTCCTATTGAAATTGTCCTCATAACCCCCTCTCCCTAGTGCATCAAATGTGCTTAACAAATTTTCTACTTGTGATATAGTCTTTACATTCTGGATACAAGCAGCCTCCTTGATCCTATAGGGAAAGTGCCTAAGTAGCAACCTCACCATATCACTTTCCTCCTTCAAGCCATCCAGATATTTACACACTAATACCTGCCCTAAAAAGTATTCGGTCATGGTGGAGCTTCCTTTAGGATTATATTTACCACACACTACTCCCTCACGATGCTGCGACTGAATAACCTCATTCCAGAACTTTTCATAGAATTTCATTTTAAAATCATTGATATCAGTAAACTTGTCTCTGTAGACAGCAAACCAATTCCTCGTTTCCCCCACAAACACTTGTTCTAAAATTTCAACTACCTGGCACCACTCAATACTACCATTTTCCAACCTCTCCCCGAATTTATTTTCTATAGTGTTCATGAACTCCATTGGGCACCCCTGTCGATTGCTGAACTTACCCAGTTCTACCTCCCTGTGTGTGCTATTCACAAAAACTGGCCTATTCTGACTATTTTCTTGCCTGATCCTGGCTTTTAATTTTAACTCTAATTCTGCGATTTTCTCCTCAGCCTTCCTCTCAATACTGTTTACTGTTAATTTAATGTTTCCTTCTGATTCTTCTACTTTATCATATAGCTTTGCTTGTTTCTCCTCAATCTTGCTAATGCTCTCTTTATTACTCTCTCTTAAATCATTTACTTCTGCAACTATTTGTGAGTGGACTTTCTCAATTCTACCCCCCAGCTGTTCCTTAACCTCTTTAGTTGCTACCTGAATTTTGTCAATTTCTCCCCCCAATTGCTTTTTGACCTGCTGTGTTTCCAGTTGCACTAGTTCTTTTAAATTTTCAGCCTGTGTACTGATTCTAATTTCCAACTCCTCCTGTACTTTTCCTAATTTTCTGTCTACATCTGCAATAATCTCTTTAGCCTTTTCTTCCATCACCCCCCTGATCTCACCTCTAATCAGTTCGAATTTGTCACTCATTTCCCTACTGTTTTGTTCTAATTTAGCATTTAAAGTTTCAGTACTCTCTCTATTTTCCTTACTGTTTTGTTCTAATCTGGCGTTTAAAGTTTCATTACGCTCTCTATTTTCCCTACTGTTTTGTTCTAATTTAGCATTTAAGGCATCTGTACTTTCTTTATTTTCCCTACTGTTTTGTTCTAATTTAGCGTTGTTTTGTTCCAGTTTTGCATTATTCTGTTCTAACTTTGCATTTAAGGCATCACTACTAACTTTGTTCTGATACATAAACTCGAGAAGTAAAGTTTTTAATTCTGGTTGGCCGCCTACACTCCCTGTTTCAGTATCGGGATTTACCTCCGCTACCCCTGTACTACCATCACTCGACATACTGCTCGTATCATCACTCTCCCGTTGATGACCACTACGTAACCTCATCTGTCTTTCTTTCTCATCCCCCATAATGATATACACTGATAAAGACAAATAACCCCCAAAATACAGGCACAGAAATATATACCCTTCTCCTTCCACAAATGTTATTAGGTTTTCAGCCCCAAGTTGTCGGCGACAAATGTAGCAGCTTTGCTAGCCCACACGTTGAGCGTACAAGTGTAATGTTAATTAATGCCCCATGTTGGTAGCGACAAATGTAACGGTTTGGCTGCCCCAAACTGTTGGGTGATAAATGTAACTGTTGACCTTTGCCTAAGCTATGTTGTTTTAATGGGCGCCAAGACCTCAATGCAATGCTGAAATCTAAATTTGTATTTAACAACGTCTAGCTCTGGTAGAACACCTTCAAGAATCTATTCACTCAGATCGTGGTATGATTTGATCATTAACCCAACAAACAATTGTATCAGGAGAAGGAATTGGTCTATATCTAATGCTACCTACTGAAAGCAAAGATTGCATTGTAAAAGAAATTAATTTATTATATAAAACAAGTATAGCAATATTAATAATAATAATAATAAGTATAAAATTTAAATTGGAGCGTTGCAATTTTAATATTACCGATAGAAAATTACGTGAAAACGGAGTCTGATAAATTATAGATTTTACTCTTATTCCCAAGCTATGAAGTTACTGAAATATGAAATATAAAACAAAGAAAAATGAGAGATTGCGTATTTCTGCGTCATTTGCGCTTACTACTGGAAATTGCTAAAGCATTTCCCTCGTACTGGATGATGCTGTGTGCTTCCCACAGTCTCCTGGACGTCGCCATCTTCTTCGTTATTTGATGATATTCTGGTAGATTAGATAATTCTATGGTCCGTACATCGGACCCAAACACTCGTACAACCACACTGGTTAAGTTTTACAAAAGTTAGTCCTCCACTCCACGGAACATCGGAGCGACTCCCGCGTGCATCCGTACTCGTTAAGTTCTACACAGATAGTCCTCGTTCCACGGCGCGTCGAACGATATATCCACACGTTGGCTCCCCCACCATGGTACTGACTTCCAGCTTACGTGGTCTCCACTGATTGGCTGCTCCCCACTACTTCCCCTTCTCAGGCTCATTACACTCCGCGGGAGGGAGAAGTCGTTTTCCGTTCCAACCATTCGCCTTTTCTTGACGCTGCAAACCCCGCTTGCGTAATACTTCTCGACAGGAATCAGCTTGTATCTGAATTTCCAGTGAGTCACGTCTCTCGATATACCCTAACTGACGAAACTCCGTAAAATTCCGCAATCACATAATTTTCTATGATATTGTCGTTCGTAATAATTTGCTTGATAGCGTTTTCTAAGACATAGAAAACCTATCTGAATGCTAATAATTTTTATAAAATGCTCCGAAAATACCTTAATAATAATTATAATAAATTAATAATAATAATAAATTAACATGAAAAATTCTCTTGGCTGAACAATTTGCCGCGTAAATAAATATAGAATGGCTTCTTACTGACTTATGCCAGTGGCATGAAAACCCCTCGAAAAACACGTTACAACCCGAGGCCATACGATATTATTATTATTATCATCTTCTTGTGGACACGATAACTGCAGTTATTTTGCACCAATCACTTTCATATTTACACATAAAATATAGCTATTTAAAATCTTGATAGAGTTTGTTAATGGGCACCAAGAGGGTGGAAATGGGAGGCCTTTCTTGATAACTTACTTAGTGTGTGAAAAATCAGATCCATTCCAAGTTCATACAATTCTTTGGATAAGGGCCAACATCTCATTTTGATAGCACAAATTATAAGGTCTGCCTTGTCGAACACTAAATTAAAACGTACCCTCGTCAGCATACATTAAATAATAAAAACTATGTTAACAAATACCAAAGAGAAAATGGATATCCTTACAAAAACATTAGAATCTAAATGAACGAAAGGTCACAAAAGAATTTTAGAAAATTCATAAAAGAAACTGCTGAGTTAATGGGATGTTGCATCCAGCCAGGTATAATGATATGGAACAACGCATAAAATTTAAAAAAGAGATGAAGTCATCTAACCTTGGAAAGAATCTTGTTGAATCCTATTTGTTGTTTATAATATGTGTAATCAATGTAAAGTACTGTTAATGGCAGATTTCTTCCTCTAACAGTCAAAAGAAAAGAACTAGAATTGTAAAGTCGTTTCCTCCAGCCGATCGATCACCGATATGTCAGTACAAATGGCCATGATTAGATTCTCGGTGCTGACCAGGAGAACGAGAGTGACAGGGATTGTTGTGTGTTACAGGACGAACCCTTGAGCCTGCACGACTGCAACCAGCGCCATGTGCTGCTGTACGGAGTGGGCCGGGTGCGGGACGAGGCGCGACACACCGTCAAGAAGATGACCAAGGAGATCTGCAAGCTCTTCAGCAAGAAGTTCAGCATAGACGTGGCCGAAGGTGCAGTATGCTATCATGTCATAATGAAACAAGTTTTTAATAACTTTGAGAGCCAATGCCGGGGCTGCCATCAATATAAATATCAAATCCTGGTGAAGTGACCGAAAAATCCTTGAAAATGCATGCAAAAATGACGAATTCACTTAAAAGAAAAAACCTGCACCAATACAGAAAGAATATTGATGGAAAAAAAAACGCAAATTTTTGTTTGTTACCAAAATCTTGAATTTTTCACCATATTTTTTCTTTAATCTCTTATTTCACAAATTCGTTCAAACATCGAAATTCCGGAAAAACATATAAAGTCAATTAAAAGGGCAGTCCTGGCCTACTATCTTGTGCTGAAGGGCGTGAATCTGGGGAAAGGCTCGTTAAGTAACCTGGGTTACTCGCAAAGTTCCAAAAGTGTAAGTTAGATTGAGATTGGAGAAACAGTGTAGACAAACCATTAATTCACATCTAATTATAGTGCGGGACAAAGCATTGCAAGCCTGAAGGTCAAGCGTAGTCTCTTTGCATCCAGCATGCGACTGAAGGTACGGTGCAATAGCATGGCAACACTGCCGGACGCGGGGAGGAGAGCGGAGCGAAGGGCCAGTTGACCTTCAGGCCTGCAATGCTGTGTCCCGCACTATAGGAAATTACACACGAGGGCGGTTCGAAAAGTCTTCGCGCCCCCCCCCCCCCCCCCCCCCCTTTTTTGATAAATATATATATATATAGCCAAAAGAAAAACATGACAGGTAATTACAAATATACGTACTGTTCCATGTATTATCCACATTGTCTCCACATTTGTCCCATCACAGCGCTATTTTGAGATGCCCCTGTGGGAGAATTCAGCCGGCTGACTGAAAGCATCGTCGGACTGCTGTCTTGGTGTCTTCGTGCACGTGAATTGTTGTCTTGCCAGGAACTTGTTCAGCAAACCAAAAACTTGGAAATCACTAGGGGCGAGGTTCGGACTGGATGGTTGGTAGTCCAGACTCTCCCAGTGAAATGACCGGAGCTTGTTGGTGGTCTCGCATTCTCATGGTCTGCTGGAGAAGTTCCTGGCAGGACAACGATTCACGTGCAACGATGAAGCCAAGACACCAGTCAGCCGACTGAATTCTACCGATTTAGTGTTGCAATGGGACAAATGCCCGAGCAAATGTGGAGACTATGTGGAGAAATAGTGTAAGATACATAGATCAGTATGTTTATTTGTAATTACCTGTATGTTTTTGTTTGTTTTGTTTTTCTTTGGTTAAAAAACAAAATAGGAGGAAAGACAATTCACTCCGCCCTCGTATGATCAATCATTGTATAGAGGACAAGCACGACGGCTGGCAGAAGAGTCAATGTGAGCTGCTTTCGGCCTGCCAGTCTCATCAGGAGAGCGGGAGGAGGAATTCTGCAACAAGATGGTGTAGGATGGAGTGTGTAAAGCGAACACAGGAAAGGAAGACTGGGAAAGTAAGAAGATCAAAGTAGAAACGCACAGGACAAACAAGGTGGGCATACAACCAATCGATGGACATGAAAAGGACAATAGAAACAATGGATCAAGGACAAACACAAGGTTCATAACAATTGATTACAATGGGGGAGTTGTTGAAATGAGGCAGTCTTTTTTTAAACTCTTTGAGTGTTTAATTTTTAATAATTTCAGTGACTAGTAAGAGAAGTGTACACATATTTACCACCATCATTTTACTGTGACATGCGTGATTCTGTGTTCAGGTGGGAAGGTGAAGAAGCACTCGCGGGGAGAGTTCAACTTTGAGGCGACGACCGGGAAGGTTCAGAGTCTGTCATACTTCGACCAACACGTGGTGACGTGGCAGTGCGCCGTCACGGTAGTGGAGATGCTGAGCTCGTTCGCCACCGGTGAGTAGACTACCGACCGTACTGTCCAACGTGTACCGCCAGTGTCTCAGTGCTGACCTCTGTTACAGGCAATTCCAACTACCTGCCCGTCCAGGAGCATGTCGCCTTCCTCTTCGACCTCATGGAGCTGGCCCTCAACATCTACGGCCTCGTCGACATCTGCATTCAGGTACGAATGAATAGCTTTTAGGTTTCAATATTTCCTCCCCCTCTTACATGAAGCACATTATATCCTCGACAAGCTGACCAAAGCTAGTCCTTGGCGATTGCAGCAGAAGGCAGTGGAATTCAGCTGCGATCTGTGTTTACCTGTGTAATTGTTCTTTTCTTTGGTGCTTCTTGTCATTTGTATGTTACATTACTTTTTTATAACTGGTAATCAGCAATGTTTTAGAATGATGTAACAAATCACTAGTAACCAGCATGCAAACTGGTTAACTGTGGGCCTCGCATCTCATCCCACAGGTTCTATTTTGTTAATTTGTAAAATAAAAAAAAGCAGTGAATCTGCAAATGGAATCCATGAATCTGTTTCCACAACGGATCAAGTCCATTAAAATGGCAGCGCTGTGTTAACATCCATCGTTCACCTGAATGTCTCTGGAGTGAAATGATGTCGACCTCGTACAGGCCGGACGTTTGTTTTAGACGATTGCCCTTGACCTTGAAGCCTGCGGGTCAGCCTACACACACACACACACTCTCACCCTATCGCTTCACACTTGTCACCATCGATCTGATGTAATGGAATTTCAGACTTGAGCAGACAGTGCAGTCCACATCGAAGTATTGTGTGACGCGGAAGTACATGTTACGTAGTTACGAACAGAACTTCATTATATTTGCCAATGACTGTACTCCTAGCAGTAGTGTGAAACAGCTTTGTCAATCATCGGACCGCTTGGAGCAGCTGATAACAACACAGGTACTGTAGTAACTCGCCTCCAGGCTTCCATTAAGATTTTTCACTCGTCTAAAACAAACGTCCGGCCCGTAACCTTCCATGTGTTCCTATTTGATATGTCCTGTCGTTTGTGTTCCCAAAGGAACAACAACAACAACAACGTTTGTGTTCCCAGTATTCTGAAAAACATTTCCTAAAAAGAAATTGAACTTCTCTCATCAATGAACTATCTATAGTCTCCAGATGGATGCAACTCGTATGTCCTTGGGACAAATTACGTCTCGATAATTAGGGTGTGCTCTACAATCGAGCACAAACTCTCCCGTAGTCACATCATCTAGCTTACAAATACTGCTGTATTGAGCAGGTTGAGAGATTCTAAAACTGCTCGGCCCGTGCTGGTACGGGGATATGTGTAACAAACAAGTAGTAGAAATAAAGTCTTCTTTAGGATGTGCTTGCTGACTTTAATGTTTATTCTAAGCCATAGCTAGAGATACAGGAAAATCGCATCTGCGATAAATGCACATTTTTTCTCACTTTTTCAAATATTTGTTAACTATTATGACTATGTATACCCAGAATTTGCGACAAAGTGTGATAACTATGGGTTATTGCGAATTTACCCCATAAATGCGAAAAGTGCCCAATTTACCGGGAAATATTGAATATGCTCTCTTCTTATGAAATGTTCGCGCTGCACTTTGAAATTTACAAGTTCCTCGCGAAGAAGAATCAACATAATCGCTAGGAAACAATCGGTTACGGTAGATGGTATCAATTTGAACTGGCTCTTGTTCTTGCCGCATGGTACCCACTGCTTTCAGCCGATAATACGATGTTTTCGTAGCCTATTAGAAATGAGTGGCCGACGCTATATAAAGATAACCTTATTACGGTACTCCAATTGTTAGAAAAGAAACGATACAAATGACTAGAACATTCCTTTTATTAGCACAACCTAAAGAAACTATACAGGGTGTCGAGCGATGACCTTTTTTGAAATTCCCGTATTTCCCGTACGAAAATCCACCGAATTCCCGTATGTTTTAGAATCCTCTAAGACTAGAGTTCGCATACCGAATGGCTGAAAAATGAATCTTAAAGCGCGAATCAAGATTTTCTGGCGTAAATGTAACTGCATTTTTGGAGACACTTCCGCAGCCCACGGGTGATGGCGAGATTTAGGCCTAATCCGTAGCGTGAGCAAAGCGCGTGCGCGCGAGTGAACTCTCTCGCAGATGAGATGAGATGCTACGAACACAAATACAATACCGTTTACCTGGGGAGAGCTGCTATAAATGACTGTTTTACTGAGGAGGGTTGAGAGAGTAGAGAGTAGGAAATAAAATTAACACCATTCTTACAAATTACAAATTTCCTGCAGAAATGACACACAGAAAGCCTATGGGGATAGGAGTTCAGAATATCCCCATCTGAAAGAATGAAAAAGTACTGGAAAGAGCGCAAGAACCAAGCAGTACTACCTTCAAAGAGAAGTGATTGTGGAACGACACAAGTGGTCCAATGTCACCAATCAAGATTAATAATAATAATAATAATAAAGAAATGTTGGGGGTAGACATGAAAGATGTATAACAAAATTCACAGGATTGTCAACACTAATTTATGAAAGTTGCATTCGTAGCAGTGTTAAGTCTCCTGGTGTTTTTTTATTTTTAACTAAGGGAGTGCTGGAAGTACAAAAATCCCAATATCAGTTTTAATGTAGAAACATTAATTGTAATTTCCCATTTTCAAGGTCACTACTGCTTCCTTGCCAAGTTCCATCCCTTATTTTTATAACTTGTCTTATGAGGTTGAAATCAAGAAGTGCCATTTCACCATTAAACCACCCGGCAAATAGAAATTCAATTCCCTGGCCCCAATTGAAACAAAAATAATGAGGGGGTAAACATATATTTCATTATTTAGTTAATTATCCGTAGTATGGAGCTAAGTGTATGTACGATTCACAATAATGTTTTAAATGCTGATGCCGTTGATCAAAATCACCCATAACTTATATCCAATCCTGCGCATGTTTAAATTTGTTTCTGTGCTTATTAATTTTGAATTTTTATCATTCCTGATGACTAACTTTGAAATGCTACAAAATGCTAATTTTTAAAATTCAAAATGCTACAAAGTGCTATTTTCTGGTATGTTTAGCCCTGTTACCAGTCTCGCGAGCAGCTCTAGATCCACGACAGATATGAATAAGGTTCGGATGTTTAGGACCTACAGAAACAAGAAATATGCCACTATGACTATGTTAATAATGTAGTGAAAAGTTATTTTTATTATTAATTCTACATTCAAACCCAAAAATATTGTTAAAATCTATGCTGATTTCATGAATAGGCCTGCAATAGAAATGTTATCCTCAATTTTTTATCGCAGAATGTTTCAATAGACTCTCGCGGAAAGCAGCATATTCTTCACCTTGACTTGCTTTTAAAAACTGCGACACAAATCACATTTCCTGTAAAAGAGAAAGAGAATGCCCTAATACTAATAAGTTTAGTTACAGTTAAATATTTTCTAACAGTCTGCTACAATAAAATTGGCATGTTTATACATATTTAGTGCCACTAACGCACAGAAACAACTACCTACCCCTAAAATATTACCAAAATATGACCTTAAAACATTAATATGATAAAAACTATGAAAATGACCCAAATATGCATTTATATGCTGTATAAAATCCTCCTATAAGGAATCGGGAGCATTGAACTCCTGTTCATTTACTGTTTTTAGTGAAAATCCAGGCTTGCAAAATTAAATTTCAGAGAAGCAGATGGGAATAACAAGAAGTAAGAAACGAGAGAGTGATTGTGGAAGAGAATCCCTTACAAGAGAAGTCAAGAATGAGTTGTTAAGGAGAATGCAGGATACCAAGGACGATGCATGAGATGGAAATGGAGTGCGAGAGATCACAAGATAGGTGGATTGTGGGTGTGAAGGAAGGTGAGGAGTGAAAGGTGGTGGGAGGATAGAGGCTTATGTTCCAAGCCGGGGTCCGGAAACTGAAGATGATAATGAGTGAAAATTTTGTCCGAACCTTAGTTATGCACAGTGTTCATGTTAGTCCATCAACTGAGAAATGAGTGCAGGGTGCGTGCTGTTCCAGATCTTGAAGGAGCTACCAGAAGTGGAGGCCCAGCTGCTGGCCAAGAACTCGGGACTAGTGCGTAGTTACACCACCTGTCTCAGCCTCTATGTAGTGGGGGTGCTACGTCGCTACCACTGCTGTCTGTTGTGTGAGTATGTTGCATTGCCTTGGCCAACCCTTGTTTTTCATATGGTCAGACCTTTTCTTACGAGGGATTGCTCAGCTGCATCCAGCGGGGCGGAAACACCATCATCAGAATTCCTAGAGAAATCGTTGCTTATTTTTAGCCTAAAAGTAGGGTGTGACCATTATGCAAAGAATACTAATAATACATGTATTGCAGCCATCTCAATTATATACAGTGGAATCTCGTTAGCACATTCTCGGTTACAACGTTTTCCCGTTTAGCGCAATGATTTTCTCAAGTCCCAGTCCCAATTCTACAAAATACATGTTGATATATCCCCTTAATACGTTCTCTATTCCCGCTTACGATGATCAAATTTCCGTTGTACTATTTGTAAGCGAACCGGATTTTATTCTTATTTCATTATCAAATTCAGCTTCTGGAAAACACGACGCGATATTGCCTCATATTCTCTGATAGTTATTGACAGTGTAGATGATTTCATTGTGTTTGACGGCGTAGAAGTGGCTATAGCTATGACGCTACACAGGTGACGTGTCTCTCTCCCGCTGCCCTTTCTCTCCTTTCTCAAGTCCCTATCCTACTAAATTCATGTTGATATATCCCCTTAATACGTTCTCTATTCCCGCTTACAACGATCAAATTTCCGCTGAACTATTTGTTAGTGAACCGTATTTTATTCTTATTTCATTATAAAATTCGGCTTCTGGAAAACACGACGCGATATTGCCTCATATTCCCTCATAGTTATTGACAGTGTAGATGATTTTATTGTGTTTGACGGCGTAGAAGTGACTATAGCTGTGACGCTACACATGTGACGTGTCTCTCTCCCGCTGCCCTTCACCCCCTTCCCTTTGTTTATTTCTCACGTAGGCGCATTATTGTCTTCGTGTTCCGCACTATTGTCTTCTAGTTCTTAGTGTTCACGTCCAGTTATGACCTATTTTATTGCGTGTTTCATAAAGGATAAGAAGAAAGTACGGCAGATAATTAATGTAAGCTGCAAAAGGAAACGTGTGCGAGAGGGACAGTTTCCTGAACTAGAAAGCGCTTTATTGAAGTGGTTCAAGCAAGCCCGTGCTTCAACCATATGCATGCGCGGTCGCCGGTAACTGAGCCGTCACTGGCGGAGCGCGAGAGTGAGAGCGAGAATGTCCTTGCTAAGCAAAAATAAAGACCCTCTATTATACTGTAGTGTAGAGGTATTTTTATGTTATTTATTCCGTGTAATTTACTGATAACCTATGTTTATGTCGTAACTGTAGTAGTGCATACCGTATTTCCTCGCATAATCGTCGCCATCGCGTAATCGTCGCACCCCACTTTTCAAACACAAAAATAGGTTTATAAAATTTCATCGCATAATCGTCGCATAGCATGTTCGTATTTGTGCGCCAGTCAGTTGCACACGCTGCCGCGACTTTATAACCTGGCGCGACTTTGCCAGACGAAGAATATCTCGTCTTTATGCTTGCGGGCAATGAACTGTGACGCGAGCGGCAAGCTTCGTCACTTAGCACATTCCGCGAGCGTATAATCTGGCGTGATCTTGTCAGGAGAATGTAATCTTGTCTTTATGCCTGCCGGCTATGAACCGCGACGCGAACGGCCAGCGCACATTCCGCGAGCGTATAGGCCTAATCTGGCGTGGTCTTGTCAGGAGAAAGTAACCTCATCTTTAAGCCTGCCGGCTATGAACCGCGACGCGAACGGCCAACGCACATTCCGCGAGCTTATAGGCCTAATCTGGCGTGATCATGTCAGCAAAAAGTAATCTCATCTTTAGACCTGCGGCCTATGAACTGTGACGCGAGCGGCCAGCGCACATTCCGCGAGCGTATAGGCCTAATCTGGCGTGATCTTGTCAGGAGAAAGTAATATCGTATTTATGCCTGCGGGCTATGAACCGCGACGCGAATGGTCAGCGCACATTTCGCGAGCTTATAGGCCTAATCTGGCGTGATCATGTCAGCAAAAAGTAATCTCACCTTTAGACCTGCGGCCTATGAACTGTGACGCGAGCGGCCAGCGCACATTCCGCGAGCGTATAATCTGGAGTGATCTTGTCAGGAGAAAGTAATATCGTATTTATGCCTGCAGGCTATGAACCACGACGCGAATGGCCAGCTTCGTCAGCACATTCCGCGAGCGTTAACCTGTCATGACCTTGTTATAAGAAAGAACCCTGTCTCTGACTGCGGGCTATGACTCACGCCAGACTCACGCTACGCGAATGACTGGCCCGTGCAGCAAATAATGATACAGTATATTCTTTGAAATTAAATATTCTTCGCATAATCGTCGCACCCTGCTTTTTTCCGCGAAATTTTGGCAAAAAAAGTGCGACGATTATGCGAGGAAATACGGTACAATCACTTACTAAGGTCGGCGATTTAACGTCCATATATACGCCACGTTCTTTCTTATACGTTGTAAATGCAGTATGGCGTTTTTCGGTAGTTCGTTTTCCTGCATATGACGTCCAAATTTTTCAGTCCCATGAAAAACGAGATTCCACTGTACATGAATTCACACTTTCTGTTTTGCGTATCTACTTATAGATTTTGTCCTTTTGTTCTAGGTAGCGTTCTCACTTTTTGTTGCACAATGAACACTCACACAATTCATTTTGTAGATAAGATGGTGAATCTGCCTGTCTGGTAGTTTGAAATTCTCCTTTGTCCATTCTCGATCTATCATGGCTCCAGTTGGAATGTGAGTGAGTGTTGTTGAAAGTTGTTCTGAGGCATCAGTTCTGGTTAGGAGCAAGTTTGTGTATACTGTACTTGGATACTTCTTTACAGGGTGGCCGGAAAGTCTTTTTACATGTTATAGCATAGGACATGTATTTATTAGTAACTTTATTTATTGTTACATTTTGTTCAGATAACAATAAGCTGATGGAGGCTGGATTCAGACAGCTCCTTAACCCGGTCCATGAGTCAATCCTAATTGGCTACATGGATAATTCTTGCCAGGCGCGTCCACGTCGCGGGGGTGGGCAACGGTACTGTAATATACCATGGAACTACAGTACCGGCTAAGTTCTGGTGAGGACCCAGTCCTATGGGGTATAATATAGGCCCCGTGCACAGGGTTACGTGCGAAGACCTCAACGGAATCTGCAGCGGAGAAGATGGACTTCAGAACGGTGGAGATTGCGGAAGAGGCAACCCAGTACTCAGGGAATAGTAAGAGTACAGCATCAATCGGCAGCGTCTGTTTCCCATGTTAGGGGCGGCTGCAAGGGCGTCTGTTCTCCATGTTAGGGGCGGCCTGAATAATAGCTGGCAGTAGCTTCATAAAATGCCTTTGGGAGTGGCGACCCCATCGTAATAATAGCCTAAAATGGAAATGGCACTTCCAATGATTCGGAAAAGGTTAGGGCGTACCCTGCAGGCGACGCGCAGTTCCTTTGGTACTGGGGGATCTGTGAGAAATGGGCGACCAGTAACCGAAATGAAAGTGGGAATCATGAATGTCATGACCCTGACAGGCAAGGTGGAGGAGGTGGTAGACTTAATGGAGAGGGAGAAGGTTGGAATGATGGGGCTGAGTGAAGTGAAATGGAAAGGTAAAGGAAGGAAGAAATTGAGGAAAGGTTATACATTATACTGGAGTGGTGGCCAAGAGGCAAAAAATGGCGTGGGAATGATAACCTCGAAACAACTGGAGGAGTATGTTGATGTGGTAGAGTGTGTGAGTGACAGAATAATGAAAATTAGAATGAAGATGAATGACGTGATGGACTTCATACAAGTGTATGCACCACAGACTGGAAACAGAGAAGAAGATATTGAAGTATTCCTGGAGGATGTAGAAAGAGTAATCTCAGATGTAGAAGTGGTGATCATGGGAGATATGAATGCACAAGTCGGAAATGAGAGACAAGGAAAGGAAGAAGTCGTTGGACCATATGGATATGGGAAAAAGAACCGGGAAGGAGAGGAACTTGTAAACTTTTGTGAAAGGAATGGACTGATAGTGGGTAATTCATGGTTTCGGAAGAAAAACAGCAGGAAAATTACGAGATATGGGTGGGGTGATAGAAGAACAAAATCAGTAATTGACTACTTCCTGGTGGAAAGGACAAATCGCAGAAAGCTGATGGATGTGACAGCTTTACCAGGAGAAGCATTTGATGGGGACCATAGAGCTGTGGTGGCAAAATTTAGATGGGGAAAATTGGAAAACCTAAAGGAGATCAGAGAAAGTAAAATAAAAGTATGGAAATTGAAAGACAAAGCTGTACAGGAAGATTTTCAGGAGAGATTGAAGCAACAAATCCCAGTTACTGAAGTGGAAAACATAGAAGAGGAATGGTCCCACTTTAAAAAGGCATTTGCTGGTGCAGCAGAGAGTGCGTGTGGTAGGACGTCAACAAGAGTGAAAGAGAAGGAGACACCGTGGTGGAATGAGGAAGTGAGGAAAGCAGTGAAAGAAAAGAAGTCTGCATGGAAAGAATGGAACCGAGATCAAACAGAAGAAAGCAAAAGGAAGTATCACGACAGCAAACGGAGGTGTAAGAAAGTGGTAGGAGAAGAAAAGAAGAAAAGTTGGGAAGAATTTACACGAAGAATGGAAACAGATGTAAGTGGCAGTAAAAGGATGCTGTATGGGCTTCTAAGAAGTAAGAGGAAAGAAAGAGTTACTACAAAGCTGGTGGAAAAGGAAGATGGAGAGTTGTTAACACACCCAGAAGAGATAAAGGGACGATGGAAGGAGTATTTCGATAAGCTATTGAATGTGAGCAATTGTACTGGTGAGATCGAATTGACACAGCCTGACGACTCTATAACAGAAGATATAACAATGCTGGAGGTGGAATTAGCAGTACAGAAAATGAAGATGGGAAAAGCAACAGGGGTGGATGAAATCAGTGTAGAAATGATAAAGGCAGCTGGACCTGTTGGTATGCAATGGTTGTATCGACTGCTAAAGTGTGTGTGGAAATGGAAATGTGTACCAGAAGACTGGGAGAAAGGGCTAATAATACCAGTGTTTAAGAAAGGGGACAAGAAAGTGTGTGATAACTATAGAGGGATCAGCCTTATATCACAGATAGTAAAAATACTGGAAAGGATATTAGAAAGAAGAATGAGAAGAAAGGTGGAAGGAGAGTTGCAAGAGGAACAGTATGGCTTCAGGAGTGGAAAATCCACAGTGGACCCAATCTTTAGCTTGAGGCAGGTGATGGAAAAGAACTGGGAATATGGAGAGGATTTGATCATGACTTTCATAGATCTAGAAAAGGCATATGATAGTGTCCCCAGAGAGAAAGTGTGGGAAACCATGGTTAAGAAGAGACTGGGAAGAGAAATGTTGGAAATGGTGCAAGCAATGTACAACTACTGTGTTAGCAGGGTACTGACCCCAGTTGGAAAGACAGATTGGTTTAGGAACAAGAATGGACTAAGACAGGGGAGTGTGCTGTCACCTCTTTTATTCATAATGGTAATGGATGAAATTGTAAAGGAAACAAAGGAAGCATATGGACATAAAGAAATGAAGTTACTATTATTTGCAGACGATATTGTGGTCTGGGGAAGGAACACCGAAGAAGTGCAAAAACAACTAGATGCACTGAACGAAAATATTCAGAAGTATGGCCTGAAAATCAGTATAGAGAAAAGCAAGACCATGGTGATGACAAGAGGGGAAAGACAAGGAAAGGGCACTGTGAAAATTGGAAGTCAGAGTTTGGAAATTGTGGACACGTTCAAATACCTAGGAAGTGAATTGATGCAAACTGGTAGGTTGGACATGGAGATTGGCAGGAGGGTACAGCAGAGCAATGCATTCTATCAAAGTGTAAGAAAACTCGTTTGGGATAAGGAAGTACCAAGGAAAAGCAAGGAGGTAATGTATAAAATGTACTATGTACCCATATTAACGTATGCAGCTGAGACTTGGACCCTGACGAGCAGGCAAGAGAGTAGAATCCAAGCCAGTGAAATGAAATTCCTAAGAAGTATGATAGGTAAGACAAGGAAAGACAGAGTGAGGAATGAAGATGTTAGGAAGGAAGTTGGGATGGGAAAACTAAATGAGAGAATTGAGAAGAATAAACTAAGGTGGTTTGGACATGTAAAGAGGATGGAGGAAAATAGAATACCAAGACAGATGCTGGAGGCCAAGTGCAAGGGCAAGAGAGCAAGGGGAAGACCTAGAACAAGGTGGATCGATTCAGTGAAGAACAGCTTGAGAAAAAGAAATCTGGACTGGGACAAGATCGTGGAAGAAGAATTGTGGAAGGAAAGAGGAAAGTGGAGAAGTGCCATAAATACCCCGACCCGGCAGGAGCTGGATAAGGGGAAATGATGATGATGATGATGAACAATAAGCTGAGTCCTGCACATGACACGTTCACTTCGGTGGCGTGGGAAAGTCGTGTCATATGGTTCGCTGCTTCAGTCGAAAGAGTTAAACCACGGCGGATACAAGTGCTTTCACTGTTGAGGAGTGTTTGGATTCACGAACGTCAGAATACGAAGAAGAGAATGACATTTTGAAGGACGACCAACGTAATGCACTTGGGAGAAGAAAGCATTTGTGACGAGAAGTGTTATCGATGCACCACGTCTCGCACCGGGACTTGTGATCGCCGGTGTAGTCAACCCATAAGCGGTCTGCGGAATTAGGCATCCCGCTATCGACTATGCAAGACCATATGCGGAAAGGCTTGAAACTTCAGGTTTCAGTGAATTGAGTTGAGTGATCGTTGTTGATCAATGTTAACCGGACATTGTTTAGTCAAAATAAATGTTCAAATCAACAAATCCTGTTTTATATACATAATGTGTTCATGTCTAACTGCCCTATGTTATAACATGTAAACTGTAAAGGGACTTCTCGGCCACCCTGTATGTAGGTCGCCTTTACTTTTTCTAGGTTCGGCTTTGTTATGTGTGCTCTAATTATTTCAATGTCTGTTAGGTAGTCAGCCCGAAGGCTGGTTGGATCCTCAAAAAGTACCTCCGTTACGTTATGTGAGTAGATACCCACAAAAACCCAAGGGAGCGCTATTTTGAGGCGTTCTAGGCAAGAAGAGGAGTGAGGTAGTTTGCCATTGCTTTCCTCACTGAGTCAGAACAGTAGTCCTAACCCTATGAGTAGAACCTTTCACAGCATTCACAGGCACTGACTGTGCCCCGAATGCCATTACTAAGCACCACCCATACCTCAGTAGCTTCCATATAATCACAAATTATTTCAATATCATATGTATTTTGTTTTAAATAATGCCATTGCCGTTTCTAGGCTGAGAAGTTTGATGTTATGCATCACTCTCACTGCTTGTGTTGCTTTTACTATTCTGTATGGAAACCATCATCTTGGTCTTTTCAACATTTATCTCAGATTTGTATTTATTGCACCTAGGCTATGCGAAGAATATTAAAAGATCAAAGAAAAAAAACCAGAATCTCATTTAATTTGTAATACCGTGTATTTCACTTCCGATTTCAAGTTCCCCTTGTGTACACCATCACGCACAGGTCTCTGTAGCGATGTTTCCACAGAAGTAGCTGATGCTAGACTTGCTCATCCTGTCCAATTTTTTAATTTAACCGGGATGTCACTGGTGTTAAGTTTCTGCCAATAACAGTCCGGCCTGTTTCACGTGGGTAGCAGCGCTTTGTTCGGCTGATTATCGGAGCTCGTCATTCCGAGTTCATCTGACGGAAGCAACGGATCCATACAAGATTCACTCTTCTTGACCGGCGCCAAGCTTGGCCGCTTCGCGTACTGTGAGTCGTAGGCGCAGGCCCACAGACTACTTGCTTCTAATGCCGTCACACCAGGTTATAAAATAAGCTATTTGTTTTTCCTGCGATTGGAAATTTAAAAATGGGGTGCAAGATATACGAGAGTTATATCGTAATATGGCTGATGAAGGGAGCAAATATTAGCCCTAAAACTTAAACTAAGTGTTTTCAAATGGTATTGACTAGGCCAGTTTCCCAAACTGTGGTACTCGTAACACTGGTAGTACTGCTGCAGTGGTATGCGGTGATGTTACGAAAATTTTAAAAAATATTAGATACGTTATGAAAAATATACAAATATAAAGTATAAAAATTTAAAAACATTGATATGTTGCCCGAGAGCTTTAAGGCTACAGATAAGGAGCAGTTTTATGAATTGGATTGTGATTCTGAACTAATGCCCGTTGCTCACGGTAAAACTTTCCTTCAAATTTATTGTACAATAATTTAATTTTATAAAATTTCTTTTGCTCACGGTCAAATTCAAGTTTTATAAAAACTTTGATAAAACTTTCCATAAAATAGGACATGTTCTATTCCATAAAATTAATTTTGCGAAACGAACCAATCAGAGAAGCTGACATGACGATGATGCTGGCGCCACGTGATGAGAAGATTGTGAAGCTCGCTTGTAATGAAACACTTCGAAAATGGCAGGCTCCGGCTGGGCTAAGGAAACTGTTAGTGTTTTACTGGACGAGTACCAGAAATATCCGTGTTTGTACGAGGTTAAAACGCCCATATACCACAATAGAAATATATAAACTAACATGTAGTCCAAAAAAATTTTAACATTAGAATATATATGATGAGTATATTTAAATTTCATTACTTTCTGTTTTTGGCTGCTTAAATTGAAATATTTTTCAACACTTTCATAGGTCAATCCTCTAACTTAATATTTGTAATTTTGTCTGTCATGCAGATTTTCAAAATGTGTGATGATTATTATTTTAAGTGGCAGAAGATCTAGGTCATCACCCCCCCCCCCCCCCCCCAATAAAACAGATTATCTTGTACAAACTTCCATTTTCCAATGGCAGTTTTATATTGTCAACTGGAAATAGTAAAACTATATAATTATTGAAAAGCTTTCTATTCCTATGAAAGGGTTTAAAAATATATGTATATGAAATGTGTGTCATTATTAGGTGGATTGATGACATAGTATGTATTTGGTTGTACCTTTGGGTGTGGCGAACCCACCGTACAAATAGCCTAAATATGATAGTGTGTGAGTCAAGACCTCGGATGGAGGTCCTTGATTCACGCCCCGACCCAGATCACTGGAACCGGGAAATGAAGAAGAAGAAGAAATGCTAGAAGGAAGGCAGAAATCTCCTCCAATCTTCGAAAATTCCTATATGAATTCTGATCTTCTAACCTAAACTCATTTTCGACCAAGGACAACATTCCCCTACTCTTCTCTTCTTTTTATCCATTCTCGAGTCCAGCACTTCCTAGCATTTTTCTTCTTTTTTAACACTGTACGACATATAATTGTAGCTAAAGCAGCAATTTTTGCTTCGTTTGTTGGAGCCATACTCTCAAACCAATGTGTGTTGAACAGCTGATTCTAGGTTCAGAAGTTTATCGGTAGATGGCGACACAGGTTGTTTTCGTCAAATTTTTATAAAATTAGTTGTACAATAAATTTTAGGAAACATTTTACCGTGAGCAACGGGCATTATGCAAACTTTTTCTAATATGGCTCTTGTGAACTTTTGGGTTGAGGGGCGTGGCAGACTATGCACACATAGCTGACAAAGCAGTTAGATTTTACTGCCTTTCAGTTCTTCGTACTTGTGTGAGACTGCATTTTCTTCACTTGTTTATTTCAAGAATAAATACCGGAATAGGCTCCTTACAGTGGAGACTCGGCAATCTTAAACCAGACATTCCTAAGTTGGCTTCTAATCTTCAATCTCACCCTTAACACTGAAGTTGTTAGTTGAACTTTGGTGTTATGTTTAATTAAGAGTTATTTTATTAATATTATTTGTACAGTGTCATGTTTGAATTGAATACTTAATAATAATACAACTGGGCACACTTTTCATTATTTGAACTTAACTCTTACAGTCTAACTCTAACAAACACAATTTTCAATCCATCTTTTGGTCTACTAGTGGTATGGACACTTAAGGAGAATGGATGAGAAGAAGATTCCCAAGAGGATACATGAGATGCAGATGCAGAAGAAACGACCAAGGGGAAGACCAAGAAATCGATGGCTGAAAGGAGTGGAGGAATGTGTCAAGAAGATAGGCGAGGACTGGACCAGAGTGACAGCGGAGAGATGTGGGAAGAAAGAAATAAGTGGCGAGGCTTATGTTCCAAACAGACCCAGCCTGGGGCTGGAAACTGTACAAGATGATGATGATGATGACGTAGTGGTGGTGGGGGCTATAGTTACTACAACCATTAGGTGGTACGCGAGAGATTCTCATCTCTTTAAAGTGGTACACACTCAAAAAAGTTTGGGAAACACTGGACTAGGCGGAACTAAAGCTCTGCTCGGATGCGGATATAGTTTGCATGGCTGTGCGGATAAGGTGTGGATAGTTTTTAGAATACAATCCGAACTTGTTGAATATCATTTCTAGGACTCGGATGTTGATGACATATCAATGTTCTTTCTATGACAAATGTAAGATGGTGATTTAAGCTAATCTCATTCAAATTATGTAATTAAACATAATTAACACCCTGAACTGAAAAGGGTTGCAATTCTGGCTGGAAGCACATGACATACATAGTCTAGGGGAACGGCTCTCTCCTCAAATGTCTAAATGTGTTACTCTATGCTTTATCTAATAAATTTAACATATTATTGTAATGTCTGCAGATGCGGATAAAAGTAGTGCGGATGTGGGGTGGGTTCGGATAACGCTTCGTTTATCCACGCAGCGCTCTAGGCGGAACTTCTTACCTAATTTACCATTTGTCAATAAGGACCCAGAATATTAGTATTGACCAATTGAAAAAATATCCATTATGTTTACGAATGCAACACTGGAAAATGGCTTCCAACATTATAATTAGTTCTTCTTCTTCTTTTCTTCGTCGTTAGGGCCTACTGAGGACCATGGTGCTCGTATCTCCTCGTCGCTTTGTCTTTTCTCTTCTTCCAGTACATCTTCATCATCTGACTATGAACCAGCTTTCTTTCCTCGGTCCATGGTGGTTTGCTGACTCCGGTGTTCTTCCTAGCTGTCAGTGATACAGGAAAAACTCCCTGTCGGATGGCTTGCTATATTGTTGGCGGTCCTGTATGGAATTAAGTGGGATCCCTAGGTGGTCTAAATCCGTCCTGACCGTAGAGATCCACTTGGTCCTAGAGGCCTTCCCTCTTCCTGCCACTGTGAAGATCTTACTGGTGAGCTGGCAAGGGATCATGCGGGTCAAGTGTCCATAGAGGGCCAGGCGCCTTTTTCTTATACAAGTCACAATGTCTTCTTGATGGCTGTAAAGCTCATCATTGTGCCGAATTCTGTAGGTGCCTCCCTCTTCCCGTATAAGTCCTAGTATCCTCCGCAGGATCTTCCTCTCCTTGAGTTCAAGTTTCCTGAGTGGACCTTTCCTGGCCATCACAAGGCACTTAGAGGCCTACTACTGAATTGTAGTGTCTGAGTTTGAGGTTATTATTCTTATTACAGGTGTTTTATCAGTCAGGGAGGTTGTTTGTGTATTTGAAACATAATAGTTATCGAGGTTTTGCTGCACACTGTTTTGAAGGAACTTGAGATGGATGCTCTTTTATGTCAGTGTCCCCGGAGCAGACATGCGCCGTGTTCGAGGGCCTGTGCCGGGTGGTCAAACATGTGACGAACCCTGGAGACTGCTCGTCGGCAGAACGGTGCGTGTTGGCGCACCTGTACGACCTGTACTCTACCTGTAGCCTGCTCAAGTCGAAGCCGCACTGCGTGGAGCCGTTTGGCAACGCCTACCCCAAGATCAGGCAGGCCCTGTACTCCGCACTACAGCCGTCGTCCTCCAACCACGTGTGCAACGCCCAGTTCATGGCCGAGGTGCTGAGTAACCCCCGTCGTGGAGGTGAGTAAGTTAGTTAGTTAGTCATTGATGACCAGGCAGATGGCTTAGTGGACCGGATGATTTTAGAGTGTAATTTCTCGGATTCACTGTTCTCGTAGTACTGTAATGTGTGGTACGTCTCTAATCACACTCCCTTGTGAAGAATTCGGTACCCTACTTTGGAAAAAGAGCAATAAAAAACTATCTTTTCTAACTTTTTCCATCACAATTTTGATCGCTATACTCGGTGAGCTGCCTGAATAGGATTGACATTTAGCCGGAAATTCCACGTCAGTCATCACCCCTCTGCCTCTTGACCAATCCATGTTCGCATAGTTGATGTCATAATACTCTGCGTTGCAATATTACAGCCCACGTGCGTCAGTGCCTGGTCAGCTGTATATCTGGCTTGTACAGTGTGATCGCTTGTTATTCTAACTGTTTGGCAACCTTGTTCCCTGACCACATGGCGAGGCGAGAACTGTCAATCCTATTCAGTCAGCTCACAGACTATAAAGTTAGTTTCATTTCAACAACTGAAATATCAGTCCACGTTAGTGTCTTTGGCGATGCTTTATTTTGATGTAAATTCTGACTACGATATAGGTTAGATTGTGTTACAGCCTCCGTGGCTTAGGCGGCAGCACGCCGGACTCTCACCGCTGGCTCCGTGGTTCAAATCCCGGACAAAGCGGAGGCAGACAGGTTTTTCTCCGGGTACTCCGGTATTCCCTGTCACAATTTCATTCCAGCAACACTCTCCACTATCATTTCATTTCATCTGTCATTCATTTAATCATTACCCCAGGGGAGTGCGACAGGCTTCGGAAGCCGGCACAGTTCATATCCTCGCCGCTAGATGGGGGCTTCATTCATTCTATTCCTGACCCGGTCATTCGACTGGAAGCAGGCTGTGGATTTTCATATAGGTTATGAAATTATCAAATAATTAGTCCCCAGAAAAGCAATCTACAACATATGAATTTGGGCCTCGGGACAAATGACCTTCAAAAGGTTCTGAATGTATGTATGTATGGATAGTATTTAGCATAGCCATTACTTGTATCCATTCCAAGAAAGGCCTACCGTATTACTGTCAATCATCAGAGCACATCGATGTTCGGTTGACTTAATGGGCCCTAAGTCGTTACCACTATCATCATCATCTTGCACAGTTTCCAGCCACTGGTCGGGTCTGTTTGGAACATAAGCCTCTCCAACGTCTTCTGTCTTCCCACCATCTCTCAGCCTCCACACTTGTCCAGTCTTCTCCTCTCTTCTTCACGCTTTCTTCCACCCCATTCAGCCACCTGTCTCTCGGTCTCTTTCCTTCCCACTTCGTCTCGTGTACTCTCCTGGGTATCCTCTTCTCCTCCATTCGTTTTACATGTCCATACCATCTAAGTCTAGACTTCTCTATACCATCCTGTAATGGTTCCTCCTTCATTAATTCTCTGGTCCTCTCATTTCTTATTCTGTCCCTCTTTGTAGCTCCAATACTGCTTCTCAATAACCTCATCTCACTGGCCTGTATTTTGCTCTTCTCCCTTCCTTTCATAACCCAGGTCTCCGAGGCATACATCAGGATAGGGACATAGTACGTCCGATATATGATCTTTTTGCTGTTCTGAGGGACATCCTTGCTCCTCCGGAATGCTTCTGCCTGTCTCCCCCGCTCATTTATTTCTCTATCGTTTCTTCCATTATCTATATCAGGCTTCCCAGATACTTGAAACTCTCCACTTTCTTCAGCTGTTCCCCACCAATTGTTATTCCTGTTGTGGTTCTTTCCTTCTTCCTTGTTGTGATCACCATCTCACTCTTTATGCTAAATTTCATCCCATATCCTTGTATTATTCCTTCCCACACGTCCAACTGTTCCTGTACCTCCTCCTCCTTGTTTCCCCGAATCATCAAATCATCTGCAAACACCATTGCTTTCATCTTTCCGTCCCCAATTACTTGTGCCACTCGGGTCATTATGTCATCCATCACCACAATGAAAAGTAACGGTGACAAGGCACTTCCTTGTCTCAGGCCGTTTCTTTGTTCCAACCAGTCAGATCTCTCTCCTCCCACTTTCACACAGCTCACGCTTCCCTTGTACATCTCCTTTATCCTCTTTATAGTCCATTTCTCTACTCCTCTATCCTCCAGGGACTTCCATACTTTGTTTCTGCATACACTGTCATATGCTTTCTCAATATCCAGGAAGGCCATCAGTAGATCTGTTCCATACTCATAGTGCTGTTCTTGCAACTGCCTTACAGCAAAAATCAAATCCACTGTGGACCTTCCTGCTCTGAAGCCATGTTGTTCTTCCCTCATCCCTCCTTCTATCCTTGTCCTAATTCTCTTTTCCAAAACTTTCTCGAAGATCTTTGATCTATGACTTATCAGTGTTATTCCCCGATAGTTTCTGCAATCTGTTCTACTACCTTTCTTGAAGATCGGGACAATTATTCCTTTTTTCCAGTCCTCTGGGGTCTTCCTTTCCTTCCATGCTGTCCTCACCACTCGGTACAGCCACTGTATCCCCACCTCTCCTGCTGCTCTCACCATCTCCACACTCAACTCATCCACACCCGGTGCCTTCCCTCCTTTCATCTTCCTCACTGCATCTTCCACTTCTTTCCCTGTTAAGTCCTTTTCTGTTTGCAGTTCATCTCCCTCTTCCCCGATTTCTTCCTCCTCGCCGTGGTTTCCATTTGGGTTCAGGAGTTCTTCAAAATATTCTTTCCACATTTCTTTCAGTTCTTCCCTATTTTCTATCTCTTTTCCCCTTTTGTTCACCATTCTAACATAATCCGTAGGATACTTCCGCCTCTTATTCTTTACCATCCCATATAGGACCTTTTTTGTACCTTCACTATCCTCCTTCATCATCTTTGTCCACTCTTCCATCCACTTTCTTCTCTCCTCAGCCACTACTCTCTTCGCCTCCTTCTTTCTTTCCTGGTACGCTTCCCTTGTCTCTACCGTCCTATTTTGATATCACCTCCTAAAGGCTCTATTCTTTTCCCTTACTATATCTTTTGTCTTCTCATTCCACCCTGGTGTTTCCTTCCACCTCTTCTTACTACTTGTCCTCCCACATACTGCTTCTGCTGCACCTACTAGTGTCTTCTTAAATCTAGCCCATTCCTCTTCCACCCCTCTTTCTTCATACAACTTCCGTGGAATTGATAGTAGTTCTAGTAATCATGTCACTCATGTAATTGTCTTAATAATAGATCATATTATACTTACATAAAAATTGTACCCTATGTTATCGTACTATAATTTGTTTTCTTTTAATAGATATATTACATTATTAGGTAGGTTCTTTATTTAATTATTCTATATTCTAATTTGTATAATTCATTTTGTATGAAGTGTTTAGTTTAGTTAGTTTGTGTTTAGTTATAAGTATATTTTATATTTAGTTTTTCTTAGTTGTAAAGCTAGGTTTATTTTGTATTATTTTTATTTTTATTACATAACTTCAAGCCAGAACATTGTATACGCTACATAAAGGGGCTCTTTAGCCTCAGTGGCAGTTATTTATGAATAAATTCAAATTCAATTCATCTGTTGGAATTCCTTCCTTTACCATTTTGAGGTACTCGACCCTTCTATCCCCTTCTTTCAGTTTCCATATTCTTACACGTCTTTCCTGGTTCTCAGTCCCTTTCTTCTCGTTACTCCCTCTCAGGTTCATTACCAGCAATCGATGGTCGCTATCCAGGTTCTCCGATGGTATAACCTTGATGTCCGTGATGTTCTTATTTAGTTCTTTCTCATACAGTATATAGTCGACCACCGACTTCCTGGTCAAGTCATCACTGTACCATGTGATTGTGTGGCTCTCTCTTTTCTTAAACCAGGAGTTCCCAACTAGCAGGCTGTTCCTCTGGCAGAAGTCCAACAGTCTCTTTCCTTCCTCATTTCTTCCACCCCAACCCTCTGGTCCAAGCACACTCTCATACCCTTGTCTTTCTCTTCCTACATGGGCATTCAGATCCCCCATAACAATCATATTTCTTCCTACCAGCTGCTTCTGCAATTCCTCTTCAAACTCCTCCTTCTCTTCAGAGGCGCAGCCTACTTGTGGAGCATACACTTGCACTATTTCTACGGTCTCTCCCCTCAGTGCTACTTTCACTTTCATCATCCTATCACTTATTCTCCTCACTTCTTCTTTTAATCTTTCTCGTACTACTACTCCCACTCCATTCCTTTTTCCCTCTTCATTCCCACTCCAGTACAGTCTATAGCCTTTTCTCAGTTCTCTCCTTCCTTCCCCTTTCCACTTTGTTTCTGCCAATCCCAATAAATCCAACTTCCTTCTTTCCATCATATCCACTATCTCCTCCACCTTCCCCGTCATCGTTCTTATGTTTAAAGTTCCAAATCTTAGTCCGTGTTTACAGCCGTGTCGTCGTCTATTATATCCATCATGTCCGAGGCTCGTTCCATTCTTGAAAGCATTTGGTTTCATCCACTACTGGCTTGCTGGGCCTATCGTAGCTTCACCAGAGCCCCGCTAGCCGTCACTATCACTATCACTAGTATTATCTATACATAACAGGGTTCATTAGATCATGAATCTGCGTATAAATCGTGAAGAATTACATCGTTGCACAAAGCAAGATGCCACAGGCATTGATTCTTGGCGCGTAAGATCTCCTTTGTATACATGAACATTTCACTGCTATAATGATTGTACAATATACCGACATTAACATCTACAATCATCCTACTCCTTGCCTTGCCAGCAATTAGTTCAAACTTTACCCAAGAGCGCAACAAGCAGAAAATAAGACCATGCAGAAAAATGGAGATTTCTGGGGCCGGTCAGCTACCGTTGGCCACTCTAGTATGGTCATCAATGTGTTAAGGGTTGTAACAGCTAGGTTATCTGCCTGATTTTGAAACCAACCGTAAAGATCAGTTATGGAGCTGTGAAAAAATGCATTACTTTTAGGTGATGTCCTGCTTTCTCAAATTGCACAGAGTCGGGATCAATATTATCCAATTAAACACATCTATACTAATATAATAAAACTGAAGAGTTTTTCTGTTTAAACGCGCTAATCTCTGGAACTACCAGTTGGATTTGAAAAATTCTTTTTGTATATCATAGCCAGATTCAAGAGGAATAGTTTAGGCTAAGTAGCATTAGGCTACACCTCTCAGGTAACCTTAAAGATTGCTTTTAGTTCAGTAAGTCGGAAGAACAAGCGCTCCAGAATGACTTCAATAATACCGAAGTCTATTGTTGCCATGTAATGCGGGCCGCATCACATCGCCCCTACCAATGTTCTGGTGCAGATTTGCGAGCCGCTTATAAATTGCAGTCACGGGGAGTAATTAGTGCGAAAAGATTTCTTAGGCCCCTTAAAACAGTTATCATCATGGCAATAGTATGCCTCTGTATAAGGGCGATGGTGTTGGTGCAGTATACTGAGGTTATCAGCTGCAATAAGCGTTGGTGCTTTCAAATTTACTTTCATTTATTCCGATCCTTATCCTTGAGCGCTCCAGTTCTGTAAAACAAATAAATCCACCGGGTGAAGTGCTAGTAGTAAGATAAGAAATAAACAAGAGCAAATCTTCTATCTGCGGTATGATTTGCGGGGTGTAGACGTGCAGTAATTCAACTTGAGGCAATCTCTTACTGACATCCCCGGTGAAGAAAGCCCTAGTTGCAGGCTTATCGCCCAAGGGATTGCAACACGTTTGGCATGCCTATTCTCTGCTAGCTATCCTTAACGGTCTGCTACATTCTCTAGTGCCTCCCTTGTTCCCACTGTCCTAAAGCAAAATCATCCACACCTTGTGCGACACATGGCAATATGGGCTGATACACGGTCTTGTTGTAACCCCTATTGCAAAATGTTACGTCATTTTAAATAATTCAATAATTTTAGCGTTGCTTTTTATTAGTCCAGGAAGAGGGTTTTGCAACTTCACAGTTGAGTTCATATGATTTCTGGGGGTGGTTGAGCTTGATTTTGACGATGGTCAAGCGAGGTCAGATGTGTTGCAGTGCAGTGTGTGCTATGTTTTGCAGGCAAGTTGGAGCCCCAGTGGGCTCGCCAGTTGGCGGAGACTCCCAACAACAGGTATAGCTTTGTGTGTAATGCGGTTGTGGCCGTGTGCAGCGAGACCGACAACGACCGCCTCAACGACCTGGCCATCCTGTGCGCAGAACTAACCGCCTGCTGCAACTCCCTGTCCTCCGAGTGGTTGGGTGAGTTGTGTCTTTCTGTCTTGATCGTTAATGAGCATTCTTACAACAACATTCACTAACGTAGGAAATCAATGTAATCACTTCCTTTGTCTAGAACAGAGATTCCCATTCGGAATTTTTCTCGGAGCCCCTAAAGTGATCGTGATGTAAGCATGGACCCCCTGCTCCAAAATCTTTTAAGTCAAGACTTAAAATATTTAAATTCCCAACGGGAACCTCTGTACTAGTTCACAGGAAAGAGGAAAAACTTTGTATATTTTGTCATGACCTAAAGAAAAGTACAAAAACCAACATTATCGCCTTTTTTGATTTGTCGGTACTCTCATCCAACTGCTGAGCAAATATGTGACACATGTGGAGCCTTGCCAACGTCCCTTTGCACAGTATTGTTAGACAGCAGGACGGTAGCATTGCCCAGCATTCTCTCGCACAAAATAATGCAATGGTATGGTTTTTTGTACGCTTTGTGACAAGCTGAGGATACTTCGTAGGTTGCAAGTGTTGCATTTTCATTCACATATTCACCAGAATTTTTGGTAATTAATTTCTGGCATGATTTCAGTTCAGCTAAGTTTATTTTGAAGAATTCAATGGATTTGCTCGGAGTGTTTAGTATCTAGATGCATCCGGAGGTTTGCAGGTTTCATAGTCTCGTTGGCAAGTGTTTCAAAGCATATCACGTATTAAGGCTGATGGCACCTCATCCGGTCTTCAGCAGCACGCTTCATACGATATATCAACTTCCTAGGTATTTAAAACTATCTACTTATCCAATTTCATCCTCTAATTTTATTGTAATTTTTTCTCCTTTTCCACCTACAACCATACATTTTTCTTTTTTCTCGTTCATTTTCATTTTCATATTTTACAAATTTTATCTAGGTCTTTCAACATAACCATAACTACCATATCATCTGCAAAACGAATACACTCAAATCTTATACCTCCTAAGCAAACGCCTCTTTTTCCATCATAACATTCTTTAATAATTTCTTCTAAATATACAGTGGAATCTCGTTAGCACGTTCTTGGTTACGACGTTTTCCCGTTTAGCGCGATGATTTTCTCAAGTCCCAGTCCCAATTCTACAAAATACATGTTGATATATCCCCTTAATACGTTCTCTATTCCCGCTTACGACGATCAAATTTCTGTCGTACTATTTGCAAGCGAACCTGATTTTATTCTTATTTCATTATAAAATTCGGCTTCTGGAAAACACGACTCGATATTGCCTCATATTCTCTGATAGTTATTGACAGTGTAGATGATTTTATTGTGTTTGACGGCGTAGAAGTGGCTATAGCTATGACGCAACACAGGTGACGTGTGTCTCTCCCGCTGCCCTTTCTCAAGTCCCTATCCTACTAAATTCATGTTGATATATCCCCTTAATACGTTCTCTATTCCTGCTTACAACGATCAAATTTCCGCTGAACTATTTGTTAGTGAACCGTATTTTATTCTTATTTCATTAAGAAATTCGGCTTCTGGGAAACACGACGCGATATTGCCGCATATTCTCTGATAGTTATTGACAGTGTAGATGATTTTATTGTGTTTGACGGCGTAGAAGTGGCTATAGCTATGACGCAACACAGGTGACGTGTCTCTCTCCCGCTGCCCTTCCATCCCTTCCCTTTGTTTATTTCTCACGTAGGCACATTAATGTCTTCGTGTTCCGCACTATTGTCTTCTAGTTCTTAGTGTTCACGTCCAGTTATGACCTATTTTATTGCGTGTTTCATAATGGATAAGAAGAAAGTACGGCAGATAACTAATGACGAGAAGATGAAATACATTCGAGACGTGGACTGCAATCCTCACATGAAGCGTGTGGATATAGCGCGAAAGTGGAACATTCCTCCGTCTACACTGAACACGATTCTCAGCAAAAGGAAGGAAATCGAACATGTATTTGAAGAAGGGGTGAGCGGCAAAAGGAAACTTGTGCGAGGGGGACAGTTTCCTCAACTAGAAAGCGCTTTATTGAAGTGGTTCAAGCAAGCCCGTGCTTCAAACATATGCATGCACGGTCGCCGGTAACTGAGCCGTCACTGGCGGAGCGCGAGAGAGACAATGTCCTTGCTAAGCAGAAATAAAGACCCTGTATTATACTGTAGTGTAGAGGTACAGTAATTCATTTTTATGTTATTCATTCCGTGTAAGTTACTGATAACCTATGTTTATGTCGTGACTGTAGTAGTGCATACAATCACTTACTAAGGTCGGTGATTTAACGGCCATATATACGCCGCGTTCTTTCTTATACGTTGTAAATGCAGTATGGCGTTTTTCGGTAGTACGTTTTCCCGCATATGACGTCCAAATTTTTCAGTCCCTTGAAAAACGTACTAACGAGATTCCACTGTATATTAAATACAATAGGTGATAAGCAACATCCTTGTCTCCTTTCCCCAGTACTATTTCTTCAAGAATGTCAATTCTTACTTTTTGGTTTAAGTAATCATATGTTATTATTTCAGTAGTATAGATCACTCGTGCGGCGCTCACAAGCAACCGATCGTGACAAGTGAGCTTTGAAATGAAAGAAAATAGACATTAGCAGCGACGATTTGCACTCTAATTTCATAACTTTCTTTAATTTCTTTAAAAAATGACTTTAAAAAAATGTACAAAGAGTGCGATTTGCAGATAATGTTGCTGTAGGAAAATACGCTCCATAATTGCTGTCCACTTCACATTTTGGCTGCTGTGACGCCTGTTTCATGTCATTTTAACATTCTGAGGCCTTTCCTTTATAATTTTGCATGGATTTCAGAAACGGTAAATCAAAGGAATGAGTACTCAAATCGTATAATTTCATAAATATCGAATAACTGGTCAGTGTTATGATGATCCAATTTTCAGTGATTGTCTTCTTAAGTTAGGGAACATAGAACTTGGAATTCTAACTGAAATGCAAATAGTGTTCTATAATCACTTGGTTCAAATAAATACATACCAACCTTTCTCCTTAAGTCTCTCATTATAAACATATTGGGGAAAGTGTGGCTTATGAACATGCGAGATTTCTCGCACGGGTCTGCTAGTGATCTTTAATAAGGTTTCTTTAATTCCAATTCACTCCCAAGTTTTTTGAGTAATATTTGTCCCATCTCACACGATCGAAAGCTTTTTCTAAATCTCTGAATATTGTGTATATTTTTCCGTTATCTTGCTTGCCACGGTGGGTGTGTGTTTATAGTGTCGGACTACCAACCCCCAAGATTGCAGGTTCGCTCCTGGCCATGGTAAGTGATTTTTGAAAGGCGACAAAAATCAGGATACTCATGTCATACGTTGTTGTCATGTTAAAGAACCCATTTGAATTCAATAGTCCAAGTTCATAATGGCAAAATTAATCTCTGGAATTTACGCCAACACAAAGTTCCTCATTTCTCTACTAGAAAGCGGTATAGTGCCAAGGAGCTTAGATAGGCTATCTAACCTCCTTGACATTCATAGCGCACCAAGGAGCATTAAATTCGACACGCAAGCTGCCCTCTGGGTGTCAATTAACAAAGCTTGCACACGGCACCCGAGGCCACACGATATTATGATTATTAACAAACCAATAGCGTCCCTTGTTCCTACTCCTTTTCGGAATCTGTGTAGCTCCTCAACCATGAAATTTTCCATACAATCTCCTTTGAATAGTTGGTAATAACATTTTTGCTGCATGAGATATTAAACTTATTGTTCTGTGTTCTTCACACTTTTTCGTGTTACTCTTCTTTTTAATTGGTATCATCACTCATCATCATCATCATCATCATTTCCCCTTATCCAGCTCCTGCCGGGTCGGGGTATTTATGGCACTTCTCCACTTTCCTCTTTCCTTCCACGATCTTGTCCCAGTCCAGATTTCTTTTTCTTACACTGTTCTTCACTGAATCAATCCACCTTGTTCTAGGTCTTCCTCTTGCTCTCTTACCCTTGCACTTGGCCTCCAGCATCTGTCTTGGTATTCTATTTTCCTCCATCCTCTTTACATGTCCAAACCACCTTAGTTTATTCTTCTCAATTCTCTCCTTTAGTTTTCCCATCCCAACTTCCTTCCTAACATCTTCATTCCTCACTCTGTCTTTCCTTGTCTTTCCTATCATACTTCTTAGGAATTTCATTTCACTGGCTTGGATTCTACTCTCTTGCCTGCTCGTCAGGGTCCAAGTCTCAGCTGCATAAGTTAATATGGGAACATAGTACACTTTATACATTACCTCCTTGGTACTTCCTTATCCCAAACAAGTTTTCTTACACATTGATAGAATGCATTGCTCTGCCAATCTCCATGTCCAACCTACCAGTTTGCATCATCACTATTTCTCTCAAATCATTCGGCCATGTACCTGTTTTATATATCTCATTGCACAACCTAATTATTCCTTTCCTTCCTTCTTCCTTTCCTTTAACAATTAAAAAGATACAGTCAGTCTGAGAGACTAGACTTTATGTCATTTCGAATGACGCATGCTACACATGTTAGAAAGACTCAGTCTCCATTACCCATTAACTTAGGCTCCCCGCGCGGGAAACGGAGAGTGGGAGGTGCACTCTACTGGATGACGTCATACACGCTGTAACCGTAATGCTTAACTCGACAAGATCATTTGAAATGATAAAAAGTTTCAACTTTCAAAACTCATTTAAATATGTAGACACACAAAATGGCTGCAGAGATAAAGGAGCAGAACGCTCTCTAGCGGGAAACTTGAAAAGCTCAAAGCTTATGCTGTGGATGGCAAAGCATAATTATTATTTTAAAGAACTTTTTGTACTTACTCCGTTTTCCATTTTCATTATGGTGTAATTTCTTGACAACTCTTCGTGTGCCCCCCGGCCAACCGTCACGGACCACCGAATGGGAACCTCTGGTCCGGAACAAACAACTGAAAATAAACATTGTCTGTAGAGACTAGATGGTCCCTTTTGCTGGTCACAAAAAGAGTTTATGGCGCTCTATCTGCCTGTTTCAAACTTAACTACTGCAGCAAGATGGTTGGTTCCTCAGTTTAGGGGCTGTCTATTAATTGTGATGGCTGTATTAGTGTGTGTTATCTGTAATTCAGGTAAGGACTGCAGACGATCAATTTCAAGTAGTAACTACTTCTGCTACCAAATGCTACAGTCAACAACACCTAGCCACGAACTTGGCAACTAGATGCCACCACAACCCGTACCTGGCAACGAACGTTTCAACTAATAAGAATGTTAATCAAATCTCATCATCATCATCATCTTCCTTCCAAGTATTGGACCAAATGTCCCGTTACGGTCTTGCACTTTCCCTCCATCTCTTCATCGGACGTCCTATCGATCTATTTCCCCGTGGCTGATAGCGAAGGATCTCCTTTGGAAATCTTCCAGGTTCCATCCTTTAGACATGATGTGTCCAGTTCTCTTGGTAGTCACAAATGGTTTCACTTTTAGTTCCTTCAGCACACCCTCGTTTCTCTTATGATCCCATTTAGTATAGCCTGCTGTTTGTCGCATGAATGTCATTTCGCGTGCTGTGAGTCTGGAGATTGTTCATGCCTCGCTGCCATAACATAGGGTTGGTCTGGCTAATGTGTTATACAAACGCAAGCGTGTATGCCTTTGGACAAGAGATGGCTTCATGACGTGATTGATAATTCCTGTTGTTCTGGTATAATTTGTTATTTTTGCAGTTACGTCTCGTTCTTCTTGAAAAGATATATGATATCCTAAATACTTGAATTCGTTAACTCTTTCTAAAATTTTACCATCCAGGCAAATTTTACTGGGGATAGGGTCCCTACCCTTAAAGGCCATTACTTTAGTCTTTTCAGTAGAAATGCACATGCTGAATTTTGATGCCACTTTCTGGAGGTTGAAAACTGACCACTGCAGATCATCTTCAGATGCTGCTACCAATGCAACATCATCAGCAAATAGTATAGCATCTAAATTTTTTAGATGCCTGCTGATAGGTATTGAACCATGTCTTTCACACCTCCATTCCTTTATTATAGCATTCATGTAGATTATGAATAGCAATGGAGAGAGTCCACAGCCTTGTCTTACCCCTCTGCTGATTGGCTTCCACTCGGATTTATGATTACTTAACCTTACTTAATCAAATCTAACCCACAAATTTAGCTTCACACAATTGTAGTTAGTGGAAGATTCTTTTACATGCCATAAATCTATGACATGGGCCAGCCGGCTTTACATTCCCTCCGAAGGAAAGCATACTGAGGGATTTTTAACGCTCTTAAAACATTCGACGACTTCGGCCGGGTTTAAAACGGAGTTTATGGAGTCTGTTTCAAATATAATTACTGCAGCAAGAAGCAATATCACTAATGATGAAATGTCTGTGGAGTTTGGATAAGCTGGTCGCAGCCGGGGTCGCATTCACCAAGCTTACTGGCTAGTGTGATACGTAGTTCTGGATTGTTTACTTACTATGTAGTTACAGAGTCTGTCCTGAAAGTAGTCTGACTGGATTTTTCCCACGCAGAAGTACGGACTGCCCGCGGCTTCTCTGCCTGGGGTTGGTGGAGGGGGGTGTATGGAAGGCTGGGAGTCAGCCACACAGTTGGTTCCCAGCTGTAGTGGAGTGTAAATCACTCGTCTTCATAACCTCTGCAAGTGCACTCGTCACGCTGCGTCATGGTTAGTCTGTTGAAACAGCGTGGTACACCATCAAATTGTGTGTTAGGCTCGGCAAAACCGTGAAAGAGAACTGACACAAGCAGTTTCGAGAGGGGAGAGAGGAAGTTGAAGATGACGCAAGTTCAGGACGACCTTCAAGCACCAAAACGGATGGAAATGTGGCAAGTGTGAAGAATTTTTGGACAATGACCGCACAGTAAGGTTTTTATGTGGAGGTCCTTAAAGGCTGAGCAAACGCGTCGTCCGTGTCCGCCCAGCGATCGCTAACTCCTAGCGGCTCCATCACGACTATGCGCAGCGCCACACAGCCTTCCACATGCTGGCGTACCTGGCCCAACACAACATCGCAACCTTGCCTCAGCCACCCTACAGTCCTGACATTGCCCTAGCAGACTTGTTCCTCTTACCCCGCCCCAAAACCACCCTAAAAGGACATCGTCACGGCTCCGTGGAAGAGTTGCAACAGACCGTGACAAGGGAGCTCGACAGCATTCCGGTTGCCGCCTTCCAGAAAGCGTACGGGGGTTGAAAATCTCGCTGACAGCGGTGTGTGGATGCAGAAGGGTCCTACTTTGAAGAATATTGAGCATTTGTTTCATTTCTGTCAATATTTTTTTAAAATTGACTCAGTCTCACTACTTTCAGGACAAACCCTGTATTTCTCTGTTGTCGAGTTAACCACTTCCATCCTGATTTGTCTCGCAGGTCCTAGTCTACAGAACACTTGTTGAATAAACTGACAACATGACGAATCGCAGGCAAATGTATTGTAATTTGATTGGCACAATACTGTATGTTCCAGGTGTGTTGATGGCTCTGTGTTGCTCGTCCAATCATTCATCACATTTCATAGATGTGCTGGCTCAAGTGGACGTGCAAGATCTCACCATCCACAATTCCCTGGCAGTCTTCACCTCCATTCTCATCGGTAAGTTGGGTGTGTGTGGCTGTATTAGGACAGGTGCCCCAAGACTTGAAATAAGGTGCTATCCCGGCATTTGCCTGGAGGGAATGCCGCAGGATAGGTGCTGTCAGCGCCAGGATTCAAACCTATGATATCTGGTCTGGCTACAGCTCCCCGTTTGCCTAAAGATACGAGAAAATAGCATTTTGAAATTGATTTTGTAGTACTTTCATTTTGAAAAATAGCATTTTGGAGCATTTTGAAATTCAAAAATTAGCATTTTGTAGCATTTAAAAGTTTGTCACCAGGTACAATAAACAGGTTCAAAATAATATGCATGGAAACTAATTCAAACATGTGCAGGATTGGAAATATGGGTGTTTCTGATAAACGGTATAAGCATTTAATATAAGTCTCCTGTTGTGTGTGTGGTTTTTAATTTTAATAAGGGAGTGTTAGAAGTAAAAATCCTAATATCAGAATTACAGAAATGTAGAAACTTGACATCTTACATTTTTCAGAAATGTGAGATCTCTGAAAATAAAGGCATCAGCCTGGCTAATTGGCAAGATTGAGTTCAAGTGCTGTCGGTTGGTTGTATGACGTGAGACGAGGGTACCTAAGCTATGCTCAAAAGATCCAAAAGTCATGTTCTCATTATGCAATCAACAATATCAGGTGTTGTGCAGCAACTCAAATATTGAGGGCCGACGGAGAGTTGTATTAGTTCACTGGTACCAAAGTGCCAATTGTTTGAATAAAGCGAGCTGTGGTCAGGCAACAATGCTTGTCTTATGAAGTTTACTGTGGGGCAGGTGGAATGACGACAATACCAGGCTGTCCTGGACTCGATGGATGAATTGGTTCAAATTCTGAGGATGGCTATGAAATCCTTTTGTGTGGTTTTCCTACGAACTCCTTGCTAAGTTCCATTCATTTCTTTTAATAACTTATCTTATGAGGTAGGATTCAAGAAGTGCCATTTGACCATTAAACCACCGGCAAATAGAAATTCAAGGCCCCTCATCCATGGCCCTCATTGAAAAGGAAGTAATAATGTGAATCATACATTTACTTAACTTTGTGTGAATATCACACAATGGATAATTAACTAAATAATAAAATGTATGTTTACTCCCTCATTATTTCCTGACCACACTGCGACTCTTGACTGACAGTCTGTAAAACAGTATCCGAATTCACGGAGAAATCGCCAGACGGCATGTAACATAACCTATAACTCACACATGGTAGAGATTACTTTCATCATATTATACAACATTTCCCAAAGCAAAGAGAACGCCTAACAAACATTGTCTATTCATATCACGATACGTACTTGAGAGTTTTCATTTCAAATACACACATCAAAAAAAGTTTTGCATCACCTCGGTTCCCAGATCTCCGGCATATAGACGTTGACTGTGTATATTGTATCCAAGATACAGTCCCTTTGACTGTTCATAGATGTCACTAAAACTGCTCAAAGATGTAAACAACCATGCATGAGCAGGGCCTATTAGACGGAGGGGGTACGACAGCCGATCAGTTCCAGTCATTCCACCAGGACGAAGGTACGCTGCTCATGTTGTCTGTAGTTCTACCATGCCTAGAAGGTCAATACCGCAGTTCGATCGCGTCCGCATTGTTACTTTGTGTCAAGAAGGGCTCTCAACAAGGGAAGTTTCCAGGCGTCTCAGAGTGAACCAAAGCGATGTTGTTCGGACATGGAGGAGGTACAGAGATACAGGAACTGTCGATGACAGGCCTCGCTCAGGCCGCCCAAGGGCTACTACTGTAGTGGATGACCGCTACTTACGGATTGCCGCTCGGAGGAACCCTGACAGCAATGCCACCATGTTGAATAATGCGTTTCGTTCAGCCACAGGACGTCGTGTTTCAACTCAAACTGTGCGCAATAGGCTGCATGATGCGCAACTTCACTCCCGACGTCCATGGCGAGGTCCAGCTTTGCAACCCCGACACCATGCAGCGCGGTACAGATGCTGAATGGACCCCACGGAATTGGCATCACGTTCTCTTCACCGATGAGTGTCGCATATGCCTTCAACCAGACAATCGTCGGAGACGTGTTTGCAGGCACCCTGGTCAGGCTGAACGTCTTAGACACACTGTCCAGCGAGTGCAGCAAGGTGGTGGTTCCCTGATGTTTTGGGGTGGCATTATGTGGGGCCGACGTACGCCACTGGTGGTCATGGAAGGCTCCGAAACGGCTTTACGATACCTGAATAACATCCTCCGACCCATAGTGCAACCATATCGGCAGAATATTGGAGAGGCATTTGTCTTCATGGACGACAATTCTCGACCTCATCGTGCACATCTTGTGAATGCGTTCCTTCAAGATAACGACATCGCTCGACTACAGTGGCCAGCATGTTCGCCAGACATGAACCCTATCGAACATGCCTGGGATATGTTGAAAAGGGCTGTTTATGGACGTCTTGACCCACCAACCACTCTGAGAGATTTACGCCGAATTGTCGTTGAGGAGTGGGACAATTTGGACCAACAGTGTCTTGATGAACTTGTGGATAGTATGCCACGACGAATACAGGCATGCATCAATGCAAGAGGACGTGCTACTGGGTATTAGAGGTAGTGGTGTGTACTGCAATCTGGACCACAAATGCTGAAAGTCTAGCTGTATGATGGTACAACATGCAATGTTGTAACGTGTTTTTCGAGGGGTTTTATGCAACTGGCATAAGTCAGTAGGAAGCCATTCTATATTTATTTACGCGGCAAATTGTTCAGCCAAGGGAATTTTTCATGTTAATTTATTATTATTATTAATTTATTATAATTATTATTTAGATATTTTCGGAGCATTTTATAAAAATTATAAGCATACAGATAGGTTTTCTATGTCTTAGAAAACGCTATCATGCAAATTATTACGAACGACGATATCATAGAAAATTATCTGATTACGGAATTTTACGGAGTTTTCGTCAGTTAGGGTATATCGAGAGACGTGACTCACTGGGATTTCAAGTACACGCTTAATCTTGTCGAGAAGCATGACGCAATCTTGGGTCGCAAGGTCTAGAAAAGGCGAATTGTTGAAACGGAACCCTGCCGCCGAGTGTAATGACCCAGAGGAGGGGAGTATAGCGCGTGGGGTGCAGCCAATCAGCGGAGACGACGTAAGCTAGATGTCGGTACCATGGTGGGGGAGCCAACGTGTGCATATATCGTTCGACGCGCCGTGAAACGAGGTCTATCTGTGAAATACTTGCGGAGTATGGTTATACGCGGGGGACGCTCCGATGTTCCGTGGAACGAACAATCTGTGTAGAACTTGCAGAGTACGGTCGCAAGTGCGTGTCGCTCCGATGTTCAGTGGGGTTAGTGACGAACTTTTGTAAAATTTGGTTGTACGAGTGTTTGGGTCCGAGGTACGGACCATAGAATTATCTAATCTACCAGAATATCATCAAATTCCGACGGAGATGACGACGTCCAGGAGACTGTGGGAAGCTCACAACATCATCAAGAACGAGGGAAATGCTTTGGCAATTTCCAGTGGTAAGCGCCAATGACGCAGAAATACGCAATCTCTCATTTTCTTTGTTTTATATTTCATATTTCAGTAACTTCATAGCTTGGAAATAAGAGTAAAATCAATTTATCAGACTCCGTTTTCACGTAATTTTCTATCGGTAATATTCAAATCACAACGCTCCAATTTAAATTTTATACTTATTATTATTATTAATTTTGCTATACTTGTTTTATATAATAAATTCATTTCTTTTACAATGCAATCTTTGCTTTCAGTAGGTAGCATTAGATATAGACCAATTCCTTCTCCTGATACAATTGTTTGTTGGGTTAATGATCAAATCATACCACGATCTGAGTGAATAGAGTCTTGAATGTGTTCTGCCAGAGCTAGACGTTGTTAAATACAAATTTAGTTTTCAACATTGCATTGAGGTCTTGGCGCCCATTAAAACAACATAGCTTAGGTAAAGGTAAACAGTTACATTTCTCACCCAAGAGATAGGAGCTAGCAAAACGTTTCATTTGTCGCCGACAACTTGGGGCTGAAAACCTGATAACATTTGTGGAAGGAGAAGGGTATATATTTCTGTGCCTGTATTTTGGGGGTTATTTGTCTGTATCAGTGTATATCATTATGGGGGATGAGAAAGAAAGACAGATGAGGTTACGTAGTGGTCATCAACTGGAGAGTGATGATACGAGCAGTATGTCGAGTGATGGTAGTACCGGGGTAGCGGAGGTAAATCCCGATACTGAAACAGGGAGTGTAGGCGGCCAACCAGAATTAAAAACTTTACTTCTCGAGTTCATGTATCAGAACAAAGTTAGTAGTGATGCCTTAAATGCAAAATTAAAACAGAATAATGCAAAATTAGAACAAAACAGTAGGGAAAATAAAGAAAGTACAGACGCTTTAAACGCAAAACTGGAACAAAACAACGCTAAATTAGAACAAAACAGTAGGGAAAATAGAGAGAGTAATGAAACTTTAAACGCCAGATTAGAACAAAACAGTAAGGAAAATAGAGAGAGTACTGAAACTTTAAATGCTAAATTAGAACAAAACAGTAGGGAAATGAGTGACAAATTCGAACTGATTAGAGGTGAGATCAGGGGGGTGATGGAAGAAAAGGCTAAAGAGATTATTGCAGATGTAGACAGAAAATTAGGAAAAGTACAGGAGGAGTTGGAAATTAGAATCAGTACACAGGCTGAAAATTTAAAAGAACTAGTGCAACTGGAAACACAGCAGGTCAAAAAGCAATTGGGGGGAGAAATTGACAAAATTCAGGTAGCTACTAAAGAGGTTAAGGAACAGCTGGGGGGTAGAATTGAGAAAGTCCACTCACAAATAGTTGCAGAAGTAAATGATTTAAGAGAGAGTAATAGGGAAAGCATTAGCAAGATTGAGGAGAAACAAGCAAAGCTATATGATAAAGTAGAAGAATCAGAAGGAAACATTAAATTAACAGTAAACAGTATTGAGAGGAAGGCTGAGGAGAAAATCGCAGAATTAGAATTAAAATTAAAAGCTAGGATCAGGCAAGAAAATAGTCAGAATAGGCCAGTTTTTGTGAATAGCACACACAGGGAGGTAGAACTGGGTAAGTTCAGCAATCGACAGGGGTGCCCAATGGAGTTCATGAACACTATAGAAAATAAATTCGGGGAGAGGTTGGAAAATGGTAGTATTGAATGGTGCCAGGTAGTTGAAATTTTAGAACAAGTGTTTGTGGGGGAAACGAGGAATTGGTTTGCTGTCTACAGAGACAAGTTTACTGATATCAATGATTTTAAAATGAAATTTTGTGAAAAGTTCTGGAATGAGGTTATTCAGTCGCAGCATCGTGAGGGAGTAGTGTGTGGTAAATATAACCCTAAAGGAAGCTCCACCATGACCGAATACTTTTTAGGGCAGGTATTAGTGTGTAAATATCTGGATGGCTTGAAGGAGGAAAGTGATGTGGTAAGGTTGCTACTTAGGCACTTTCCCTATAGGATCAAGGAGGCTGCTTGTATCCAGAATGTAAAGACTATATCACAAGTAGAAAATTTGTTAAGCACATTTGATGCACTAGGGAGAGGGGGTTATGAGGACAATTTCAATCGGAACCAGGGTAATAACAATAATAGACCTAATGAAGCCAGGCATCAGGAAGTTCAAGGGAACGGTGGCGAAGGGGCCAACGCTCAAAATAGAAATAATAATAATCAGCTATATCAGAACAGAGGAAATGGCTATGGCAATCAGTATCAAGGGAGGAACAATGATTTCAGGGGAAATCAAGGGAGGAACAATGATTACAGGGGAAATCAAGGGAGAAATTATAATGACAATAATTACAACCAGAATAGGGGTCAAGGAAGAGGACAGCCTAGTGGTAGTAATATACAGCCAAACAATGACAACACAGCCCAGAACAACCAGACCAGTTTAGTAGTTAGTAGTACTACGGCCAGCTGTAGCGGTTCTTTAAACGCGAACCAGGCTGCGAAGTAAGGTCAGAATCTCAGTCTGTAGCATGCCCTGTCCATACAATTATACAGGAACCCTATGACCTAAATGTGAGAAATGAATTATTACATGAACTAAATGATGAAGGTATTATTCAGGAAGTGGTTAGTAAGAGCCCCATAGTTAAATTTAACGTGTCCGAGGCGTACACAGATGTTTTAATTGATAGTGGTTGTATGAAGAGTTGCATAAGTAGTGCATTTTATGATAAAATGAAAGGAACTGGAGTAAATTTTGAGGAGATGCCAATTAAAAGCACTTTTGTTATCACAGCTGTTGGGAAGAGGTCTAAGGTAATTTCTAAGCAAGTTTTAGTAGACATTAAAATTAATAATCATGTAGAGAAGCAGATTTGCCTTGTAATTCCAAATTTAGTATTCAGTGTTATCTTGGGTTCAGAGTGGCTAAATAGAGTGTCTGGTAACTTATGTTATGATGTAGGGAGTTTGAAATTTAAATGGGGAAATTCTGAAGTAGAAGTAGCGTTCAATGACCATATTCAGAGGAGTAGTATTGTAGGTGTGATTTGTACTTTAAATGAGATATCGCCAGCCGTAGAGCGGGGTTCTCCATGTTTTGTGGGCAGTGTGATTACGAACGGAAGTCTAGAGGACTCGTTACGTGAGGCTGCATTTCAGGGAAATATAGAGGATGAACAGTGTGTTCGGCTCTATGATGTGTTATGGTGTAATAGGAGAGTGTTTGAGGATCGCATTGGTATGGCCAATTGCTATACACATTCATTGAACGTTATTGATAGGTCAGTATTCACAGGACCTAGATATCCTGTACCTTTCGCTTATCAGAGTGCAGTTGAGGCACAAATTAATCAGATGCTTGAAGATGGGATTATTGAGCACTCTAACAGTCCATATGTTAATTCTTTGATCACGGTACCCAAGACCGACGGCACTGTTCGTATTTGTTTAGACGCTCGTTTGGTTAACAGTAGAATTAGTTCAGATCAGCTGAAATGTATGTCAATAGAGGAATTAATGCAAACATTTGAGGGGAAGAAGTATTTCACTTGTGTAGATTTGAGTTCCAGTTTTTGGCAAGTGCCACTTATGTACGAAGATAGACCATTTACAGCTTTTAGTCATAAATATAACCTTTATCAATTTTGTAGAACACCTTATGGGTTAAAGAGTAGTTCAGCAGCTTTAATTAGGGCTTTAAACATCGCATTAGGGGATGACACAGGAGAGTTTGTAACCATTTACATAGATGATATGGTAATTAGTTCACGCAGTTTTGAGGAGCATCTACGTCATTTAAATATAGTTTTTCAGAAGTTAGATCAGGCAGGGTTCACTTTGAAGCTGTCTAAGTCGTCATTCTGTCAGTCAGAAGTGACATTTTTAGGTCATAGAGTGTCGAGTAGAGGTGTAACACCAGAAGAAAGTAGGGTTAATAAGATACTTAACGCAGAGGTGCCACAGAATGTTAAACAGTTAAAAACTTACCTGTGAATTTGCAACTTTTTCAGGAGGTTCGTTCTTAAATACTCAGGGTTGGTAGAACCATTCAGGGAATTGCTTAAAAGTGGGACTCGGTGGAGATGGGAGTCCAAGCATGATCAAGCTTTTAGAGAGCTGAAGGAAGGTTTTGAGAAAGCTGTAGTGCTGAAATATCCGTTAAAAGATAAGGAATATGTGGTTATGACAGATGCTTCACATATAGGCATTGCTGGAGTATTATGTCAGAAAGATGATGAGGGTAATCTGTGCATTGTATCTTTAGCCTCGCGAGGACTGACAGCAGCAGAGAAAAGATACACGATTACTGAGTTAGAGCTTTTAGGTATTGTTTTCAGTTTAGGGAAATTTAGAATGTATTTAGTAGGGGGGAAATTTGAGATCCACACAGATCACCATGCATTACTGTATATGAGGACTTGTAAACTCAGTTCTAACAGAGTTAGTAGGTGGATTCTTGCTCTGCAGGAATACGAATTCACAGTAAAATATATTAAAGGTAAAGATAACATTCTTGCAGACATGCTATCGAGGGACACTAATTTATGTAGGGATTATCCTGTGGTTAAAGCAGAGGACGGTATTTTAATATGTGCATGTGTGGACAGTAGCAACAGGGCATCGTTACAAACACTGAGAAATATGCTAGTGGAGCAACGTGATGACGTTAAGTTAAAGGAGCCACTGGCTAGGTTGGAAATAGGTGAAGAAGAGTATGTGAAAGTAGGACGGTTCACGTACAAGATGCAGGATGGGCTTCTTGCAAGGAAATGTAGGAATAATCGGTGGGCAATATGTGTTCCTGCCACTTTGCGGGAGGAGCTAATTTGGTTCATTCATAGGGAATTAGGACACTTTGGTGCTGCCAAGGTCTTCTATGAAATTGGTCGTGACTTCATTTGGAGTAAAATGGGAAGGGATGTTAGGAGGATTTTAGCTAAGTGTGACACCTGTCAAAGGAGTAAATATCCAGTTAAATATTTAGTGGGGGAGAGATCAGCAGTTCTCACCAGTAGACCCGGCGAACTACTGTGTGTGGATTTATTTGGCCCGATCGTTAAAGGACAGTACGGCTACGAGTACATTTTTATAGTTATTGACGCTTTTAGTAAGTATGTCAAGCTATATCCGCTAAGGAAAGCCACGGGACTAGCGTGTAGCCGTCTGATCATTAATAAGTATGTACCTGAGTTTGGCATTCCTCTCAGGATACTATCTGACAGTGGACCACAGTTTACTGCAAAGAAATGGAGAACCAGTATGCAGGAAGCTGGTATAACACACGTTCATTCCTCTGTAAGGTACCCTCAGGGTAATTCTGCAGAGCGTCCATTAAGGGAAGTGGCTCGTCTTTTTCGGACTCTAGTGCATGACAAGCATGCGGCCTGGGTTGGACATCTTCCCAAGGTCGAGACTTGGCTGAATTCTGTCCAGCATGAGAGCACGAAATTGACGCCATACGAAGTTCACTTCGGAAAAAGACCACAAAATGAACTAGCGAGGGTGTTGGGATTAAATGAGGGTAAGCAACCGGGGATGGATTATATTGTCCAGTTGGCGAAACAGAATTTATCTAAGTCAGCACAAAAGAGAATTCGCCAACAAAAAGAAACTAAATTTGACCTATTCGAGCCGGGAGGCAGAGTCTTACTTAGAGTGCCGAAACAGTCAAATAAGCTAGAGAAAGTCATGTCCAAGTTCTTTTATCTCTACGAGGGCCCATTTATAGTTACCAAACGTATTGGGAAAACAGCATATGTGCTGGAGGATAATAAGGGAAACAGATTATACGGGACGTATAATATACATAGTCTACGAAAATATGTGTCATAAAGTGAGTGTGTTTAGCTGGCGAGCCAGCCTATCAAATGAGTAAGTGTGGTATTTGGTGCGTGGGAGGAGTTGGTCTTCCAGGCAGGCGTATCAGAAGTCACACAGGGGGGTAGTATGTAAGTAAATGAGAGTTTTTAAGGTACAGGGAAATATGACGGGATTGTCGGATGCTCTTGAGCACTAAAATGTCTCGATACACCAAGGCCAGAATTTGGTAGCGCTGGTGAATTCCCATTTGCCTCCAAGAGATGGGTGAGCGCTTGAACAGGATATTTTTGCTTAAGGCGTCCACGAGGCAAAAGATGGGCCATCAGAATGCGAGACAGTCCTTCATGAAACTCATACATATCAGCACACGTGATTTCTGTTTACGGCCTCGCCATGTAAGATTTGTAAGTGTGTAATTTAAGATAATTTGTACAATGGTATTATTTGTGTGAGGAGAAATGGTCTGTGTTGAGAACTAGTATTAAGTAGAATATGGTTAACGGGAACTTAACAAGACAGGGCGATTACGGCACAGAAATATTTGGTGTTATATGTAATGCACATTTACTGTTTTTTTTTCAGAAGTCAATATTAATTTAATCATCTTTAAAGAGAGATTAAGTATTATGGTCACGAGGCGCTGCCACAATAGTGTGATCGTGTGCTCAGTGATAAGTGAGATTAAATTTCACCATAAGGAGGGGACCTCCGGTGAAATTAGGAAGTTCTATGGTGATATAAATATATCAGAACACCTTCAATGCGTGTGATATGACATCATAAATACATAGTGCTCACACATTAATTATGTCTATTTCTCCAACATAGAGAAATTTGAGAGGCGGAAATATCCGTGGAACACTATTCCATATGTAAAACATTGGACTGGTTGCAAAGTGCAATCCATAGTGACAACAAACTTTGACGCAAAGTGCGTGAAGAAAAAATATGAGTGTATATATCTGTAATTTAGGGTGATTTCATTTATGTAATATGTATTTTGGATGGGGTTTATTAACGTGTCTGGGATAATCGGATAATGGACCGTCGTCACGGTAAATCATCCGATGATCCGAGGCGAATATGTAACGTGTTTTTCGAGGGGTTTTATGCAACTGGCATAAGTCAGTAGGAAGCCATTCTATATTTATTTACGCGGCAAATTGTTCAGCCAAGGGAATTTTTCATGTTAATTTATTATTATTATTAATTTATTATAATTATTATTTAGATATTTTCGGAGCATTTTATAAAAATTATAAGCATACAGATAGGTTTTCTATGTCTTAGAAAACGCTATCATGCAAATTATTACGAACGACGATATCATAGAAAATTATCTGATTACGGAATTTTACGGAGTTTTCGTCAGTTAGGGTATATCGAGAGACGTGACTCACTGGGATTTCAAGTACACGCTTAATCTTGTCGAGAAGCATGACGCAATCTTGGGTCGCAAGGTCTAGAAAAGGCGAATTGTTGAAACGGAACCCTGCCGCCGAGTGTAATGACCCAGAGGAGGGGAGTATAGCGCGTGGGGTGCAGCCAATCAGCGGAGACGACGTAAGCTAGATGTCGGTACCATGGTGGGGGAGCCAACGTGTGCATATATCGTTCGACGCGCCGTGAAACGAGGTCTATCTGTGAAATACTTGCGGAGTATGGTTATACGCGGGGGACGCTCCGATGTTCCGTGGAACGAACAATCTGTGTAGAACTTGCAGAGTACGGTCGCAAGTGCGTGTCGCTCCGATGTTCAGTGGGGTTAGCGACGAACTTTTGTAAAACTTGGTTGTACGAGTGTTTGGGTCCGAGGTACGGACCATAGAATTATCTAATCTACCAGAATATCATCAAATTCCGACGGAGATGACGACGTCCAGGAGACTGTGGGAAGCTCACATCATCATCAAGAACGAGGGAAATGCCTTGGCAATTTCCAATGGTAAGCGCAAATGACGCAGAAATACGCAATCTCTCATTTTTCTTTGTTTTATATTTCATATTTCAGTAACTTCATAGCTTGGAAATAAGAGTAAAATCAATTTATCAGACTCCGTTTTCACGTAATTTTCTATCGGTAATATTCAAATCACAACGCTCCAATTTAAATTTTATACTTATTATTATTATTATTAATTTTGCTATACTTGTTTTATATAATAAATTCATTTCTTTTACAATGCAATCTTTGCTTTCAGTAGGTAGCATTAGATATAGACCAATTCCTTCTCCTGATACAATTGTTTGTTGGGTTAATGATCAAATCATACCACGATCTGAGTGAATAGAGTCTTGAATGTGTTCTGCCAGAGCTAGACGTTGTTAAATACAAATTTAGATTTCAACATTGCATTGAGGTCTTGGCGCCCATTAAAACAACATAGCTTAGGCAAAGGTAAACAGTTACATTTCTCACCCAAGAGATAGGAGCTAGCAAAACGTTTCAATGTGTGGGTCTCATGAGCAATAAAACGAGCTGAAATGTTGTTTGTGTTGATCTCTATTCCCTTTGTATTTAAAGGTTCCGGAACTCTTGGAACTGAGGTGATGCAAAACTTTTTTTGATGTGTGTACAAGATATGAGGGCCGGCGCGATATAAACCTATATAAGCATAACCTTATTGCTCTAATTTTTAAAAAGAATCGGCACAAACTATTGGAATGTTCCTTTTATTAGCACAACCAACTGAAACTACGAAATAATTTCTCCAAAATCATAGTTTTACTGGCGATAAACGGTGGATATTATGCAGCACCATTTTCAAATTAATTTTTACCGCAATCGATTGTTTTCACGACAGTAATCGATGTTCGTACATATCGATTATTACTCGTAAATATCGATTATATAGCCGATATTTTCATTGCTGGGAACTCGCAAATTTCAAAGTTGCGGCGCGAAAATGTAATAAAACATAATATTCAACATTAATCTGTAAATTCGACACTTTTCGCATTTATCGCATTTATGGGAATAATTCGCAAGAACCCTTAGTTATCGCACTTTGTCACACATTCAGTTTCGCAAATTTTGGGTATACATAGTCATATTAGTTACCAGGTATTTGAAAAAACTAGAAAAAAGTAAAATTCGCATTTATCGCAATTGCAATTTTCCCGTATCTCTAGTCATGTCCCATGCAGCACTTTACAGTTTACGCTGCAGTTTTTGCTGGTCAGTCCCGTTTGACGTTCATACAGCCTCACACATGTGCAAATGATTCGCGAGTTTTCAGTTGCATGGAAAGCAACTCGCTTATCAATTGCACATGCCTGAGGTTCGCCAACTGGCCTCTGCACGACTGCGCAATCGGGGCTCACCGGCCAAAAACCGTGGCGTAAACTGTAATTTTGAAAGAAAAGAAAAAAAAAAGCTTTTGTTGGATTTTAAATTTAAAAAGTCAGCATTTTCATTCTTGGTAAATTTACGAAATTCCTGTGTGTTTTAAGGATGAACTATGATATTTACCAAGAGGTTCTGTTTGAAATTCGCACCAGGGCGAGCTTCCACAGACCAGATTGCGGATATTGGATGATAGCTCCCAACGGTTTTTGATTGTGAATATACCGTATTTGCTCGGCTATATGACCCCCTTGCCTATGGTACCCCCCTCCCCTCCTTAATTTTCGTGTAGCCAGTGGGCTTCACCCTATGTGCAATAGAAGATGCCACATTATTGGCCGAGTAGAAGCGCCATCCGCCAATGGAAGTTATGGTTTCATCTTGCCTGCTTTCATCTGTTTAGTATTATTTATGTTGCGATTCGATTGTGTTTACGACAGTCTCCTTAGTTTTATTTTGAACACATTTCATTTGTTGCAATAACCGTCAGTGTTTATGTGAAATGTTATTGGTATAGTAATGTGAAATATGTGAATAATACGTGCTCGGTTGTATTTACAAATGTTAGTGAGAAGTGATCCTGCATTCCCTAATTGATGCATTCCCCCTCCCTATGTTCAAAAAAAAATAAAGTTTGCATTTCCATGTCTGATACTTTGTTCATTTAATTCTATTTCTTTGATACTGAGATGTTTGCTTAGCAAGGGATAGTAGGGAATAGTGGTGGATAAGTCAGGTTATGGCAGTCTCATAATGGGCTGATTAAAGATGTAAACATTGTTTATTTTGATTAAATGTATCGTACTGTGTAGCATCAAAATAAAATAGCTTATCTTTTACTCTCTCCCTTTCCCAAAATAATGTTTTTTTTGCGAAGTTTGCATCTATAGAACCCCCCTCCCCCTCAATTTTGGAACTAAAAATTTAGAAAAAAAAGGGGGTCTGATAGCCGAGTAAATACGGTAATTGTTGTATTGTTCCAGTGAAACAATGCTATGATGGTGTGTTTCAGCTCGGCACTGCTTCTCCCTGGAGGACTTTGTGGTGCACATCGCTCTGCCGTCGCTGGTCAAAGCTTGCGATGAAGGTGAGAATGTTGCCGCTCTATTGCATGTCAGTTTGCTATACTCTGAATGTGTGTTCATCATGGTTCGTGCTCCTAAGGTCGTGGGGATGCAGATGTGGAGGCGGAGGCTGGCGCCCGTCTCACCTGTCATCTGCTACTCCGACTCTTCAAGACCGTGGAGTGTCCGCAGCCGTCCCTCTATTCTGTGGGTGAGTGACACGTTTCAACTAGAACAAGCTAGACCTCTCAGGGTGCTCCAAAAGTATAGCACTTTGTGCACGAATTACTATTGCGTGCTCGAAAAGAATCGATAGGGGATGAATGCTTGTTGGGACCACGATTTCTGGAAAGCAGATAAGGGAAAGCGACCCAGGTTGAATAGGAAGATTCTTTGGGCGATGAATTTGGAGAGAGCAACACTTCGAGGAAAGATACATGCACTTTTTGTTAACCCAGGTAGAATTGGAAGATTCTTTGTGCAATGAATTTGGGGAGAGAGACACTAGGAGGAATGATGGATGCACTTTTGTTAACCCCGATTGAATAGGAAGAGTCTTTGGACAATGAATTTGGGGAGAGAGACACTAGGAGGAATGATAGATGCACTTTCTGTTAACCCCGATTGAATAGCAATATTCCTTGGGCGATGAATTTGGGGAAAGAGACACGGAGGAATGATAGATGCACTTTTGTTAACCCCGATTGAATAGGAAGATTCTTTGTACGATGAATTTGGGGAGAGAGACACTAGGAGGAATGATAGATGCACTTTTGTCAACCCCGATTGAATAGGAAGATTCTTTGTGCGATGAATTTGGGGAGAGAGACACTAGGAGGAATGATAGATGCACTTTTGTTAACCCAGGTTGAATAGGAAGATTCCTTGGGCGATGAATTTGGGGAGAGAGACACTAGGAGGAATATAGATTTGGAGAGACACTAGGACGAATATACAGTGGAATCTCGTTAGTACGTTTTTCAAGGGACTGAAAAATTTGGACGTCATATGCGGGAAAACGTACTACCGAAAAACGCCATACTGCATTTACAACGTATAAGAAAGAACACGGCGTATATATGGACGTTAAATCGCCGACCTTAGTAAGTGATTGTATGCACTACTACAGTCACGACATAAACATAGGTTATCAGTAACTTACACGCAATAAATAACATAAAAATGAATTACTGTACCTCTACACTACAGTATAATACAGGGTCTTTATTTCTGCTTAGCAAGGACATTCTCTCTCGCGCTCCGCCAGTGACGGCTCAGTTACCGGCGACCGCGCACGCATATGTTTGAAGCACGGGCTTGCTTGAACCACTTCAATAAAGTGCTTTCTAGTTGAGAAAACTGTCTCTCTCGCACAAGTTTCCTTTTGCCGCTCATTCCTTCTTCAAATGCACGCTCGATTTCCTTCCTTTTGCCGAGAATCGTGTTCAGTGTAGACGGAGGAATGTTCCACTTTCTCGCTATATCCACACGCTTCATGTGAGGATTGCATTCCACGTCTCGAATGTATTTCATCTTCTCGTCATTAGTTATCTGCCGTACTTTCTTCTTATCCATTATGAAACACGCAATAAAATAGGTCATAACTGGACGTGAACATTAAGAACTAGAAGACAATAGTGCGGAACACGAAGACAATAATGCGCCTACGTGAGAAATAAACAAAGGGAAGGGGGTGAAGGGCAGCGGGAGAGAGACACGTCACCTGTGTTGTGTTGCGTCATAGCTATAGCCACTTCTACGCCGTCAAACACAATAAAATCATCTACACTGTCAATAACTATCAGAGAATATGCGGCAATATCACGTCGTGTTTCCCAGAAGCCGAATTTTATAATGAAATAAGAATAAAATACGGTTCACTAACAAATAGTCAACGGAAATTTGATCGTTGTAAGCGTGAATAGAGAACGTATTAAGGGGATATATCAACATGAATTTAGTAGGATAGGGACTTGAGAAAGTAGAGAAAGGGCAGCGGGAGAGAGACACGTCACCTGTGCTGCGTCATAGCTATAGCCGCTTCTACGCCGTCAAACACAATGAAATCATCTACACTGTCAATAACTATCAGAGATTATGAGGCAATATCGCGTCGTGTTTTCCAGAAGCCGAATTTTATAATTAAATAAGAATAAAATCAGGTTCGCTTACAAATAGTACAACGGAAATTTGATCGTCGTAAGCGGGAATAGAGAACGTATTAAGGGGATATATCAACATGTATTTTGTGGAATTGGGACTGGGACTTGAGAAAATCATCGCGCTAAACGGGAAAACGTCGTAACCGAGAACGTGCTAACGAGATTCCACTGTACATGTTTTGTTAACCCAGGTTGAATAGGAAGATTCCTTGGGCGATGAATTTGGGGAAAGAGACACTTGGAGGAATGATAGATGCACATTTTGTTAACCCCGATTGAATAGGAAGATTCCTTGGGCGATGAATTTGGGGAAAGAGACACTTGGAGGAATGATAGATGCACTTTTGTTAACCCCGATTGAATAGAAAGATTCTTTGTGCGATGAATTTGGGGAGAGAGTCACTAGAATTCTGTTAGATCTTCACCAAGGTCCTAAGGTGAACACGGATGCGTCCGTTTACCGGAGGCAGTTCCACAGCATAGTTCACCAATTTCCGGACGCTGGCATTCTATACATGGATGGTTCGAAGGTGGACGAGAAAGTGGGTTGTGCTTACGTTATTGTTGGTGCAAATACCAAGATCTCTTTGCCTGAGGCCTGTAGTGTGTTTACTGCGGAGCTCGTTGCCATCTATGAAGCTCTGCAGTTTGCACTACAGGATGCACGAATCCACTTTCTCGTGTGTACCGACTCTTTGAGTTCGTTGCAGTCAATTGCTACTTGTTTCCCGCAACACCCCCTAGTGCAGCGAATCCACGACCTACTAGCCGGGCTGTGCCACGCTGACACTCGAATCACCTTTCTGTGGCTTCCAAGCCACATGGGAATTGCGGGAAATGAGTTAGCGGATCAAGCTGCGAAAGAGGCGGTATCACTACCACGTCGACCAATGGAGGTACCCGCTAGAGATATTCGCTCTCAGTTACGCCTACAAGTTCTGGCTTTTTGGGAGAGTCAGTGGCTAGCTGACCCACTGCCCAGTAAACTGAGAGCGATCAAGGGAACTACTCGCGTGTGGCGGAGCTCCTTCCGGGCCCGGAGAGAGTCCGTCATTTTGTGTAGGCTAAGGATAGGTCATACAAGATCCACCCACTCGTACCTAATGAGAAGGGAAGCCCCCCCACTCTGTACCTGTGGAGCCGTATTCACAGTGGCCCACATTTTCACCGAGTGTGTGGATCTTGCTGACTTACGAAGAAACCTTGGTTTGCAGACGACACTCAAACTTATATTAGCCGATGACGCGGTGGCTGCTGATCGCGTTATCCGCTTTATAAGTGAGAGTGGGTTAGGGCCAGCAATCTAAATTTTCCAGTGAACATTGACTCAACGACTTGTTCGTTTTTGAATGATAATGGTTTGTTTTTTCCGTAATTTTTGTTTATTTTTATAATTTTTATTTTTTATTTAATTGTTTGTTTTTGTTTTATTAATTTTTGGTCTTTTTAAATTTAGATGTCCACCTCAAAATTTTAAATTCAATTCAAAATTTGTATTCTTTAATCTGTGTTAAGAGGGGCAAATGACCTCGTAGTTCCGCCCCTTAAAACAACAATAACTAACTAAGAGAGACACTAGGAGGAATGATAGATGCACTTTTGTTAACCCCGATTGAATAGGAAGATTCTTTGTGCGATGAATTTGGGGAGAGAGACACTAGGAGGAATATACATGCACTTTTTGTTAACCCAGGTTAAATAGGAAGATTCCTTGGGCGATGAATTTGGGGAAAGAGACACTAGGAGGAATGATAGATGCACATTTTGTTAACCCCGATTGAATAGGAAGATTCCTTGGGCGATGAATTTGGGGAGAGCGACACTTGGAGGAACGATAGATGCACATTTTGTTAACCCCGATTGAATAGAAAGATTCTTTGGACTATGAATTTGGGGAGAGCGACACATGGAGGAACGATAGATGCACATTTTGTTAACCCCGATTGAATAGAAAGATTCTTTGGACTATGAATTTGGGGAGAGCGACACTTGGAGGAACGATAGATGCACATTTTTTTTGCAAGGTTGGGTTTAGCCTTCACTAGGATAGGGCAGGAGGTGAGCCTCTCCATAATCACTGCAGGTCAACTCGCTAGGGTCTACCAACCTATTAAGACTCTTCCGTGGCCTGCCAAAAGGCTTCTAGATTTCCAGAGGTGGATTCAGTTGTACGCAGGAAACTACTGATATTCGCTGCGGATGATATCAATGAAGGAGAATGGAGATATTTTCCTATGAACCTGGTCTGAAGCATTAGACCACCTACTGTGAACATTATGCTACTAAACTCAGTAAATCTACTGGTAATATTGATGACTTTTGAGGGGGTTAGAACACAGCACTTTGTTATAGCAATAATAAAATTGTCTCTTTCGGAATAAAGACAAATGCTGTTATCTCGTGATCAGATTTCATGTCGTACACATTTGAAAATTACCCTGCGGCCTGAAAGTTTTAGTTTTGAGGTTTCATTCTTAAAATTAGTTACGTAATGCATTTCATTTCTACAGTCACAAAGAGTCTATTCAATTTGTGGAAATAAAGCTTTTTCCCTTCAGACTACTCGGCAATTATTGTTTGTTCCAGATACTGTATGTTCTCCAGTCTTGTTCATCCACACGTTCCCTTACGACTACCTAGAGCCTAGCCTATGGCACCATCTAGCAGTTAATAGTAGCTAATAGCTTCTGTAACCCCCAATACAACACCGACCAGGCAAGCACAACAAGATAGACAACCAGATGACAGTGTTGCCACACTTGCAGGAATAAGAGGAAAACACAAGCATACTTACCTCTCTCCGGTCAGTTCCGCAGGGAGGTACTCTTCGCCAACCCCAAGTTTGCCCCCTAAGAAAACTAACCCACAGGACCGAGACAGGAAGGAGGATACTGGACAATGCCAGAGAGTGGATGGGGACGCTGTTGGGAATAGATCATTAAGGGAGTCTATAAAACAACAATGTATTCAGGGAAATACCCAAAGATAATTACAAGGATGAACCAAAGGAAACCTAAAACTAAAGTGCCCAATTACATTTACCTTTATAGAATTTAGTACAGAATTGTAGTTGCCACGATACAATATATAGTCATGCACGGAGACCCCCGATAAGCAAGGCACAAAAACTTAACCTACTCTGAAAAACAAAACAAAATTAACTCCCCTACCCCGAGCGCCCCTCAACATACATTCACACAAAACCCAAAATACCCTTCCCGAGTAAAGCAGAATTACGTCAATTAAATAACCAACAAGAAATGAAGCCAAACTACAATCACAAGCAGACCCAAACCTGACCAAAACAAAACAAATTCCCCCCTCCCTAAATTTAACAAGAAAAAGGAACAGGAAGCCAAAGTTGCCCAAAACCCAGCAGAAAGAGGCAGGAAAAAGGCATGACAGGTTCCCTCTCTGCCCGATAGGGAACCAAACGCACAACAAAACACCCTTTCAAACAAGCTCTGAGAGAAATAAAAGACAAAAAGTCCCTGATCACACCACCCGAGAAAAGGCACACAAAATTACCCCCACAAAATCCATCTTGACACAATAATCACTCTCGGATAACGAACAAACCAGAAAAAGATTTACCCTAATTAAAACCAATACCCGACACTCCAAATGACAAGCCGAGGGAACAACAATAACCCCTGAATCCCCAAATCAAATTTAAACCCGTCGAGGACAAGAATAATACCCCCAAAATACAGTGGAATCTCGTTAGTACGTTTTTCAAGGGACTGAAAAATTTGGACGTCATATGCGGGAAAAGGTACTACCGAAAAACGCCATACTGCATTTACAACGTATAAGAAAGAACGTGGCGTATATATGGACGTTCAATCGCCGACCTTAGTAAGTGATTGTATGCACTACTACAGTCACGACATAAACATAGGTTATCAGTAACTTACACGCAATAAATAACATAAAAATGAATTACTGTACCTCTACACTACAGTATAATACAGGGTCTTTATTTCTGCTTAGCAAGGACATTCTCGCTCTCGCGCTCCGCCAGTGACGGCTCTGTTGGCGGCGACCGCGCACGCATATGTAGGCCTACGGCAGAATACGGTGCTTAAAATCAGTAGCCTACCATGCAGTTTTACTGGCCATGATTTACAGTAGATGCTGAAAAGGATCCCCATCCGCTTCCAAACACATATAATACAGGGTCTTTCTTTATATTTGATCAGCAAGGACATTCTCGCACTCGCGCTCCGCCAGTGACGGCTCTGTTGGCGGCGACCGCGCACGCATATGTAGGCCTACGGCTGAATACGGTGCTTAAAATCAGTAGCCTACCATGCAGTTTTACTGGCCATGATTTACAGTAGATGCTGAAAATGTTCCCCATCCACTTCCAAACACATATAATACAGGGTCTTTCTTTATATTTGATCAGCAAGGACATTCTCGCTCTCGCGCTCCGCCAGTGATGGCTCAGTTGCCGGCGACCGCGCACGCATATGTAGGCTTACGGCTGAATACGGTGCTTAAAATCAGTAGCCTACCATGCAGTTTTACTGGCCATGATTTACAGTAGATGCTGAAAATGTTCCCCATCCTCTTCCAAACACATATAATACAGGGTCTTTCTTTATATTTGATCAGCAAGGACATTCTCGCACTCGCGCTCCGCCAGTGATGGCTCAGTTGCCGGCGACCGCGCACGCATATGTAGGCCTACGGCAGAATACGGTGCTTAAAATCAGTAGCCTACCATGCAGTTTTACTGGCCATGATTTACAGTAGATGCTGAAAATGTTCCCCATCCACTTCCAAACACATATAATACAGGGTCTTTCTTTATATTTGATCAGCAAGGACATTCTCGCTCTCGCGCTCCGCCAGTGATGGCTCAGTTGCCGGCGACCGCGCACGCATATGTAGGCTTACGGCTGAATACGGTGCTTAAAATCAGTAGCCTACCATGCAGTTTTACTGGCCATGATTTACAGTAGATGCTGAAAATGTTCCCCATCCGCTTCCAAACACATATTATACAGGGTCTTTCTTTATATTTGATCAGCAAGGACATTCTCGCACTCGCGCTCCGCCAGTGACGGCTCTGTAGGCGGCGACCGCGCACACATATGTAGGCCTATGGCTGAATACGGTGCTTAAAATCAGTAGCCTACCATGCAGTTTTACTGGCCATGATTTACAGTAGATGCTGAAAATGTTCCTCATCCGCTTCCAAACACATATAATACAGGGTCTTTCTTTATATTTGATCAGCAAGGACATTCTCGCACTCGCGCTCCGCCAGTGACGGCTCTGTTGGCGGCGACCGCGCACGCATATGTAGGCCTACGGCAGAATACGGTGCTTAAAATCAGTAGCCTACCATGCAGTTTTACTGGCCATGATTTACAGTAGATGCTGAAAATGTTCCCCATCCACTTCCAAACACATATAATACAGGGTCTTTCTTTATATTTGATCAGCAAGGACATTCTCGCTCTCGCGCTCCGCCAGTGACGGCTCAGTTGCCGGCGACCGCGCACGCATATGTAGGCCTACGGCTGAATACGGTGCTTAAAATCAGCAACCTACCATGCAGTTTTACTGGCCATGATTTACAGTAGATGCTGAAAATGTTCCCCATCCGCTTCCAAACACATATAATACAGGGTCTTTCTTTATATTTGAACAGCAAGGACATTCTCGCTCTCGCGCTCCGCTAGTGACGGCTCAGTTGCCAGCGACCGCGCACGCATATGTAGGCCTACGGCTGAATACGGTGCTTAAAATCAGTAGCCTACCATGCAGTTTTACTGGCCATGATTTACAGTAGATGCTGAAAATGTTCCCCATCCGCTTCCAAACACATATAATACAGGGTCTTTCTTTATATTTGAACAGCAAGGACATTCTCGCTCTCGCGCTCCGCTAGTGACGGCTCAGTTGCCGGCGACTGCGCACGCATATGTAGGCCTACGGCAGAATACGGTGCTTAAAATCAGTAGCCTACCATGCAGTTTTACTGGCCATGATTTACAGTAGATGCTGAAAATGTTCCCCATCCGCTTCCAAACACATATAATACAGGGTCTTTCTTTATATTTGATCAGCAAGGACATTCTCGCTCCGCCAGTGATGGCTCAGTTGCCGGCGACCGCACACGCATATGTAGGCCTACGGCTGAATACGGTGCTTAAAATCAGTAGCCTACCATGCAGTTTTACTGGCCATGATTTACAGTAGATGCTGAAAATGTTCCCCATCCTCTTCCAAACACATATAATACAGGGTCTTTCTTTATATTTGATCAGCAAGGACATTCTCGCTCTCGCGCTCCGCCAGTGATGGCTCAGTTGCCGGCGACCGCGCACACATATGTAGGCCTATGGCTGAATACGGTGCTTAAAATCAGTAGCCTACCATGCAGTTTTGCTGGCCATGATTTACAGTAGATGCTGAAAATGTTCCCCATCCGCTTCCAAACACATATAATACAGGGTCTTTCTTTATATTTGATCAGCAAGGACATTCTCGCTCTCGCGCTCCGCCAGTGATGGCTCAGTTGCCGGCGACCGCGCACGCATATGTAGGCCTACGGCTGAATACGGTGCTTAAAATCAGTAGCCTACCATGCAGTTTTACTGGCCATGATTTACAGTAGATGCTGAAAATGTTCCCCATCCGCTTCCAAACACATATAATACAGGGTCTTTCTTTATATTTGATCAGCAAGGACATTCTCGTACTCGCGCTCCGCCAGTGACCGCTCTATCGCCAGTGACTGCGCACGCATATGTTTGAAGCACGGGCTTGCTTGAACCACTTCAATAAAGCGCTTTCTAGTTGAGGAAACTGTCCCTCTCGCACACGTTTCCTTTTGCCTCTCACCCCTTCTTCAAATGCATGTTCCATTTCCTTCCTTTTGCCGAGAATCGTGTTCAGTGTTGACGGAGGAATGTTCCACTTTTGCGCTATATCCACACGCTTCATTTGAGGATTGCAGTCCTCGTCTCGAATGTATTTAATCTTCTCGTCATTAGTTATCTGCCGTACTTTCTTCTTATCCATTATGAAACACGCAATAAAATAGGTCATAGCTGGACGTGAACACTAAGAACTAGAAGACAATAGTGCGGAATACGAAGACAATAATGCGCCTACGTGAGAAATAAACAAAGGGAAGGGGGTGAAGGACAGCGGTAGAGAGACACGTCACCTGTGTTGCGTCATAGCTATAGCCACTTCTGCGCCGTCAAACACAATGAAATCATCTACACTGTCAATAACTATCAGAGAATATGAGGCAATATCGTGTCGTGTTTTCCAGAAGCCGAATTTTATAATGAAATAAGAATAAAATCCGGTTCGCGTACAAATAGTACAACGGAAATTTGAACGCCGTAAGCGGGAATAGAGAACGTATTAAGGGGATATATCAACATGTATTTTGTAGAATTGGGACTGGGACTTGAGAAAATCATCGCGCTAAGCGGGAAAACGTCGTAACCGAGAACGTGCTAACGAGATTCCACTGTAATATCAAACAGAAATTTCGAGCACTAGGTGGACCGAAAGTTAAGAATAATTAAGAAAATGAAAATTGGTACCTCTAAGAACATACACGTGGCCCAAAACAAAATATATTCTTAAAATCCTCGCCACGAGGCAATCAATAACCCACGTTAAATATTATTAAGGAAAACACACACTTTAAAATAACGTCAGTTCCAAAATAAACATACTTAATCGCGTGCATCGGCCCCTTTTGATTAAACTGGTTCTCACATCACTAAATGTTCAAAGATCCTATCTTATTATCTTTTTATTTCAAATTTCGAGAAGTCTCTTTCTAGTCCTGACGTACCTTGACATCTTCTTGCATTTTGGAGAGGGATCCGACCCAAGCCTCGAGCAACCTTTTAACACAACAGCGTTCACACGACAATGTCGCAGCTTTTCGCATGACACCACTGACGCTGCGCCGTATGCAGCCTTACCAGCACAACATTGGGCGGCAGATGGGATATTCCAGAGTCCTCCTTCAAGTTCAGTTGGTGTGGTTTCCCGCCACCAAGATCATTTTAAATTAGCGCCGAATGACGAGTTATCACTGTTTCTTATTAATTTTTTTTTTTTTTTTTTTTTTTTTTTTTTTTTCAAATGTGCCATTGTTAGCAGATGGCAATAATTATTGAATTTTGACAAAAGGTTTTATTTTTCAAATTTGATGAATTTTATTAAGTCCAAATAAATACTGGAGTTTCTTAATTCTTTGTCGGCACTCCGCCATCAGTGGCGTACCACTTCTTCCAGATGATGGGTGGGCCACAGAGATGAACGCTCAATGTACCGAACCAGTACAGCTTCATTGAAAATCGGATGAGACTGTTTGGACTAAAAACTGCCTGTGCCCCAATTTATGAAAAGGAGCCTTCTCAAGCCAGTTCGACAGAGTTGTGCGCATCGTAGGTAGATGCAGCAAACAGATTGACGGACGTAATGGGAAGAAGAGTAGCATTGAATAGTATTGACGAATGTTACAGGCACGTTAAAGTTTAAAATCATTAAACACACTACTCCGTCTAGTCATCATCATCATCATCATCATCATCTTGCACAGTTTCCAGCCACTGGCCAGGTCTGTTTGGAACACAAGCCTTTCCAACGTCTTCTGTCTTCCCACCATCTCTCAGCCTCCACCCTCGTCCAGTCTTCTCCTCTCTTCTTCATGCTTTCTTCCACCCCCTTCAGCCACCTGTCTCTCGGTCTTCCTCTCGGTCCCTTCCCTTCCCATTTCTTTTCGTGTATCCTCCTGGGTGTCCTCTTCTCCTCCATTCGTTTTACATGTCCATACCATCTAAGTCTAGATTTCTCTATACCATCCTGTAATGGTTCCTCCTTCATTAATTCTCTGGTCCTCTCATTTCTTATTCTGTCCATCTTTGTAGCTCCAATACTGCTTCTCAAGAACCTCATCTCACATCCGATATATGATCTTTTTGCTGTTCTGAGGGACATCCTTGCTCCATAACATGCTTTTCACACTCCTCCGGAATGCTTCTGCCTGTCTCCCCCACTCATTTATTTCTCTATCGTTTCTTCCATTATCTTGTATCAGGCTTCCCAGATACTTGAAACTCTCCACTTTCTTCAGCTGTTCCCCACCAATTGTTATTCCTGTTGTGGTTCTTTCCTTCTTCCTTGTTGTGATCAATCATCTGCAAACACCATTGCTTTCATCTTTCCTTCCCCAATTACTTTTGCCACTCGGGTCATTATGTCATCCATCACCACAATGAAAAGTAATGGTGACAGTGCACTTCCTTGTTTCAGGCCGTTTCTCTGTTCCAACCAGTCCGATCTAGTCAAGTGTGTTTAATGATTCTAAACGAAATCATGAATGATAATATTCCTAAATATGTTACAGGAACGTCGCCGCACCCCATCCCTGTCCCGGCCAACTCCAACAGTTTCAGCATCAAACTGAGTTGCGACCGCCATCTACTGGCTGCCGCTCACAACAACATCCGTGTGGGACCCGTCCTGGCCGTGCTCAAGGTGAGCCAACACTTTCTGTTTGATGATTGTTAATATTGAACAGTGTTTCCTCTGTCTAACTGGAGAGTGTGTGTGTGTGTCGAAAGGCCATCCTGGTTGTGGCAGACGCGACGGCGAGAGAAGGCAAGTCTCCAGGCAAGAAGTCTGAGACGTCTCAGTCGTCGAACCCCACCGGCGCCAGCAACAAACCTCAGGGTTCGAGTGGAGCTGGCGAGCTGAGCATCAGCCACATACTGGGTACCAGCGACATCCTGGGTGCCGGCGAAGAGAACATACTGGACCTCGGGTACGTCAGCGTATCAATATGAGAACTTGGCCCCTCAGGAAGTGTCTGCGTTATATTGGTGGCAGCTCTGCTTTATCGTAATTTAAAGAAGAAAATAAAACTAGAAGAAAAATTATCCATTTTATCTATACCACTAAACCCTAGTGTCACACTGTAGACATGCTGAGTGATCCCTACCACTAAACCCTAGTGTCTATTAGTCACATTACACCTTATTTCCTTGCATAATTGTCACACATTTTTAGCCTAAAATTCGTTGAAGAAAAGCAGGGTGCGTTATGCGGAGAATATTTAAGTTCAAAGAAGGAAACTACATTTTATATAAATATACTGTATCATTATTTGCTGCACGCTTGTGCGCTTTCTTAATATTATTAATTTATTATGTAATCCTGGTCAACGTATAATTATTGTGTTTTCTCATTGTGAACACCACGTATGCAACATCACACATTGTTCTGTGTGTCATTGTTGCCACGGAAGTGGCCTATGCTAGACTGACGGGTAGGGTCCCTTGCGTAAGTTTCCGTCAATAGCAGACGGGTTTATTTCCTCGTTGGCAAACTGGGGCTAGCAGCATTTCTGAGGGCAACTCACGGAAGATTTACTCCCTTGGAGTGGTTCTAAGCGTGATCGCTGTTTAGCGTGCCGTGGGCCGGTCTCTCGCGTAGCGTGAGTCGTAACCTGCAGGCACAGACAAAGTTATAGCAGGTTATAAGCCCGTGGCAGTGTGTGTAACCGACCAGCGCACAGATACGAATGTTACGCACGTAGTCATAGCCCGCAGATACAGAGACGAGATTACTTTCCTCTGTGCCAAGGTGACGCCAGGCTATAAGCTCGCGGCAGCGTGTGCAACCAACCAGGATGCTATGTGGCGTTAATGCGATGGAATTTTATAAACCAATTTTTTGTGTTTGAAAAGTGGGGTGCGACGATTATGCGAGGAAATAAGGTATTTTACCTCTACTACTAAACTGTAGGCATGCTGGTATTTTTAACTTTGATATTTTGAGGTTTCTCATTCTGTCCATGCTCAGCGGTGGGAGGCGGAAGGTATCTGACGGAGAGCCGGCCACACAGACGCCACACAGGTTTGTTAGATGTTTGCATGTTCTGTTGGGGCTAGCTTCTGTTTGTGTTTCGACCTTGCAGCATGCTCCTAGCTTTAAATCTCTGGACAGAGAGAGATATTTCAGCATCCCTCCAGAAGCGTGGGGATCGTTGCGATGGTGATGCTAACCACGTAGCTAGTGGTCGCAGGCTGTTGCTGTCATTCTTATGAACAGTGACACAGATTTTCAGTGAACATAAATTGACAGTTTACTTAGTTTTGAGGGACTCACATCTTTGAGCATTCATTTTACCATTTCAAATGATCTTGTTGACTTCGTCGTTATGCTTGGGTCCAACGTTATGCGTTATGGAGACGGATACGGAAGTGACGCCATGCAGCCGCGCGGGAAGCGAGTGCGTGACGTCATGCAGCCACGCGGGAAGCAGAAGCTAATGGTTATTGGAGTCTGTTGAAAGAGTCCTGGGGCGTTGAGCGAAGCGAAGCCTCCTAAAGAGGTGTGCAGGATGTCGGAGCAAATTACAGGGCGACACTTAACGAGGTGTACAGTATGTTAGATTCAATTCAAATACAGGGTGGCCCTTAAAGAGGTTTGCGAGATATCAGATTCAAATAATGGGTGACTCTTAGAGAGTTGTAAAAGATGTCAGACTCAAATACAGGGTGACCCTTAAAGAGGTGCCTGCGCGGGAAGCCCAAGTTAATGGGTAATGGAGTCTGTTGAGAGTCCTGGGGCTTTGAGCGAAGCAAGAAGCCCTCTTGAGCCTTTCAAACATGAGTAGCATTTGTAGCATGCGTCATTTGAAATTATATAACGTCTAGTCTTTCAGACTGACTGTAATTTTTTTTTCATCATACTCGCACGTGCATGCACAACAGATTCTCACGTGGATTACTAAATGTATCTTTCTTGAACGTAACACTGCATTGGCACTGGGAGCTTTCTCATCTCTTTGGCTGGCTGCGTGGCTCAGCGGTAACATTCTCGCCTGCTGTCCCCAAGACTGAAGGATCGAATCCTGGCGCAGCCAGTTGGCATTTGTGGGTGCACAAATGCGAGGGGGCCGTGTCAGTAGATTTACTGGCACGTTTGTAATATTTATATGATTCTTCGGGGGGGGGGTGGTAATGAGTACCTAGAGGGATTCTGTTATATAAACATATATATTTTCATCTCTTCTCAGATAATTTTCAATCATAATAAAAAGCCACTTTCATTATCTTAAACACGTTGCTAATTCCATTCTTCTTCTTCCTTCTCATAATCTACTTCCCTTCATCATTTAACTTTTACATCTAACCAACAACCATCCCAATAGCCCATCTTTCACTTTTATCACTCTCCAATACCATCCAACCAAGAACACGATAATCTCCATAGATTTTCTAAACAGATACTTCACTGCTACACTCCTATTTAAAAAAAAAAAAAAACACTCCCGTAAAAAGAAAATCTAAATAGATATAAAACCTAATTTATCATGGCCCTCTTCCACCTCACTGATGTACTATTTCAAGGAATCTCTATATCTCAAACGCTAAGGCCTGTTATAAAAAAAAGGAAGCTTGTAGTTTAACGTGACCGTTAAAAAGGCCTGTTATAAAATATTCCACCAGCAAAGAGTAGCCATGATCCTAACCTAAAAAATAATCAAAGAGAATGAACAGTGACACGTTAAAGATCCCCTTTGGGGTTAAGTTCCTGCACTCCGGCATCTCTAAAAGCCACAATAGTTAAAAGGGACGTAATAACATTACATTACTTTTCTCATCTTCCTGTGATGGAAGATAGCCTCGCCCTCTAAATAGCCAACATTACGAGTGGAGTTCAGCAACTGTGAACAGAATCTATTATCCTAGACATTACAAAAAAGTATTTTATTGGTCTCTTTTATCTACTGAGGCTCTTAGAAAAGTCAGTAATTCTACTGACACGACTTCTTGCAATTGTTCACTCTCAAGCGCCAACTGATTGCAATCTTGGGCAGAGCCGGCGAGAATGTTAATGCAACCAGGCAGTTTAAGTAATGTATATCGCTTCTGAATCATGTGCTTGCGCCTAACACGGAATCTAGGAGTGGTGTGCAGCAGTGTCGAGCGCATTCCACAAAATCATGACCGAGTCGCTACAGCTGCATGTCTCGAGGTGGGTGCGAATTGTGCAATAGCCTTAATGCCCGCACTCCTTTGCATTACATGAATAAATTGTAGGCTAGTTTCATTTTGGGAGCTTGTCTTCTACGGATCCATAACAAAGTGAGGTTATTATTCATCAACGTTTGGGCCGAAAAGTGAATGAAAATGTTCAGACAGAATGTTTACTGTATTTATTGATACAACCTGATTATCTTGAATTAAATATGGGTAGGAGCTGTTTTTCAACATAATCGCCACACTTGTCATATCGTGGTATCAACTTCTGTTTTCTTGTGTCTGCTGCCTGGGACACCCGTCTTCAGCTCTTAGTCAGTCAGTCATAAAGATGGGGGAGCAATGAAAATATTTAATAGCTGGTAAAATTGTTCGAATTACTTCAATAAATCTAATATCGGGAGTGTAAATGCTAACCAAAAGACAGGAATATCTTGAGGTGCAAGAAAAGGTGGAAAGATCAGCTAAGTGCTGCAGGTTTTACATACTTGGCGATATCCCTTTCCAGGCAGCAGACAGGTGTGCACGCTCTGCTGCCAATAACTGTTTTCTTTTTATTTAAAAGGGCCTCGTAGATTGGGATGAGGAGGTTCGGAACTTGCCTGCTTTCAAAGTGGCAACAAGGTGGTAGTCGAGTAGTAGTAAAACTACAAACTGTAGCAAAAGTATCAAGGAAATGAGGTGGCAGTTAAGCGACAAAGGAAATGAGGGGGCAGTTAAGCGACAAAGGAAATGAGGGGGCAAATCACTAAGCTATTCCAGTCAATAACCTACAGTATTGTACGGAATGTCCCCTGCTCCACTCTTGCCACCTTGCCAAACTGATTCTTATTGTGATATATTTGTGGTAACACCTTGTCTTCCTTTATAGTGACGTGTCCAAACGTGCCGTACCTGTGTAGAGAAAATAGTGCATGAGATGAATGTCATAACTGGGGAGTTTCTATTCCGGGTTATGGGAGCTGCTTTCTGCTAGGTGTGTTCGAGTCTTCAGTCTTTTGACTGGTTTGATGCAGCCTTCCATGCCTCCCTGTCCTTACATCCGAGGCAATCTGTTTAACTTGGGCCTACCCCTACAGTTCTTGTCCTCAACCCTTCCTTCCATAACTAACTTTGTTATTCCTGGGTGTTTTAGTATCACCAGAAACATCTCTCCTCTCCCACTCTTCATTTGTTACTCTATCTACCCATCATTCTCCTGTAACACCACGTTTCAAATTCTCCTCTTTGCTGCTGCGCCAACAGTCCAAGTTTCACTTGCATAGAACGCCATGTCCAGACAAAGTCTTTCTGAAATGATTTCCTAATAGAGCAGACGCAAGAAAAGCTTGCCAAAACTCAACAGTGCGCAGAGACCAATATAAATCGGCGTAATTTAATGCTCATTGTGGGGCTCCTGTGTGTCCCCCCGAATGCTGATTACCGTGCTCACTGCACACTCCATTCTTCAACAACGCGGCTTGCTCCGAGACGCGGTCTACAGCTGTAAACCCAGTCACAGTTCAGCCTGCCAAGCCTGGGCAGACGATCCGTTCAGAACTGCTGCTAGCGAGCTACTGCCGCGAAGTGGGAGGGGCGTTGTATGCCATTACCGAGCACACCCGATCCCCCGAACATGGTCGAAGATTTGCGCAGCATTCTTTGGCAAGCTTTTCTTGCGTCTCCTCTACCGGGGGCGTGGTGGCTCAGCGGTCAAGCTGTATGCCTCTCACCAAGGGTTCGATTCCCGGTCAATGCATGTGAGATTTTCGAAGTGAAATGCCATGTCCTGTGGTTCGGATTCCACGTAAAAAGGAGGTCCCGTGGCTCATGATCTAGAGATTGACGGTCACGTTAAACTACAAGCTTCCTTTTCGTCTCCTCTACCTAAGTCTATATTTAATGTCAACTGATTCCTTTTCTGTAGAAATACTTTCCTTGCTTGAACCAACCTACTTTTAATATCCTCTTTGCTTCGTCCATCACTGGTTATTTTGCTGCCTAAGTAACAGAAGTTTCGTACTTCCTTTAGCTTTTCACCTGCCAATTCGACGTCCATAGGGGTTTCTGATTTCTTTTGGCTGCATTCCAATATTTTTTGTTTTACAGATTTAAAAATCCATTCAAATTGTCTGGTGAATGAGATAAGATGATGATTTCATCTCAGAGTTGAAATTATTTCTCGTTTAGTCTTTACTCCTATTTCAAGTATTTCTCTAATTTCCTTCATTGCTTGTTCAATTTATGGGTGATAAGTTGCAGCCTTGTCTTATGCCTCTAAATCAGGGCCATCCAGACAGCGCTCTAAGGCAGTGCTCCGAGCGCTTTGTTGGAAGGTAGTTTCAGAAGTGGTGGGAGGAGCTTGGCTGGCTGAGCGCGCTGAAGTGTATAGCCGATCCATCAGTCGCTAGTCTAGTCCAATCCGCTTTGTTGACAGCGTGTAAGTAAATCAGTTTCGCATTGGTCATGACTGAACAGCATACAAAAAAGTCCCCTCGACACGCCGGAAGGCGGAGGTAGATTTCACCGGACAAACTTGGGGATAGGCGAAAATAGGCAGAATATGCAGATTTTCGTAGAAGGATCAGTCCTCATTTATTGCGAGAAGGTATTTTATAATTGGAGCTTAATTAACTTTGTTTTTCGTCATTTTATGCTTATTTTAAACATTTTATTGTCTTATGGGAACGGTAACCTTCTTGTCATTTGGGGTCCATTTTTATACTTGTGGTCACACTGTCCTTATGCAAAGTTTCGACACTGATGTGTAACTATGTAACGGTCTGTTACTTCTTCACGCAAAATTATATCTCACGCAGAAATTTTGGTTGGTTCCTCAGTTTAGGGGTTGTGACAACGCGGTCATGTAACCCCGCGTACTTTGGGATGGCTGTATTAGTCTGTAATTCAGGTAAGGACTGCAGACGGTCAATTTCAAGCAGTAGTTCCTAATGTTGCTACCAGGTACTACCGTCAACGACACCTAGCTGTGAACTTGGCTACTAGATGCCACCGCAACCAGCAACTCGCAACGAACGTTTGATCTTCCCCTCCAAAGGAAAGCATATTGAGGGATTTTTAGCGCTCTTAGAAAATCCGACGACTTCGGCCGGCTTTGAACTCGCGACCTTGGGCATAGACATTCAGCATGCTACCAGTTACGTCACCAAAGCCGCTTCACACTTAGATGGAAATCTGAATCTGATCTCGTGCAAGTGCGTTATCTTGGCAACGTCTGATGGCTCATCCCTCATCAATTTAGTAGTGTTGCCATGGCAAACTCTGATAGGTCTTGGCATTTTCTTATAATTCCAAAATTATTTTTCTCATCCCTTGGCATAATGGTGGGTTATATCAAAAATTATTTCAGACAAAAGTTTTAGGTAATTATTAAGGGAATATTGTCCATTTTGTACGGTTTTGATATTGTGCCTATTAAGAGAGATATGATTAATATTTCCCGAAAAACCCACTTTTTCCCACCCCTTTGGTCAATGGTTGGTGCTATAAAAAAACTCTTCAAACATAAATTTTTGGGCTTTATCCGACACATAGTATGAACGTTGAACGGATTCGATATTTCACATATTAAGAGAGTTATAGCAATATTTCACTTTTTTGAAAAAGGCCCCCCATTTTCACCCCCTTCGACCGATTTAGCCCAGTAACGAACTCGACCGAGATTTCATAGGTATACATATTCGGTAAAAAATTCAAAGTGATTGGTGCAAAATTACGGCAGTTATCGTGTCCACAAGAAACTGATATATATATATATATATATACATATATATATACATACATAAATTATATATAAACTTTTGAACTGACGGTGGTTTTGGGGTCTGGGGGATGTGAAACGCGAAGATATGTCGAAGTTTTCCGGAAGTCGAAACATGGGACCCATTGCAATAGTTAGCTTTCTAATGAAATCTACCTAAAAAGGAGTGGTGAAGCAGAATGGGAAATTTCATTCTTCTGCACAGCTTATAAAGAGCATGCCAAATGTTTAGTGTGCAACAGAGAGTAATGTGTTAAAAAGAACACAGTTAGTTGTTGAATTTTCCTCTCTAATATGTTCACATTTCAGTTTGGAATAAATCACAATATTCTTTACTTGTGTTTGTTTCCTGCACATTCCATACATCGGAGCACCATTCGATTTGTATATGCAGTATATTTGTTATGGCAAAACAGCCTTATTAATATGTCAACTATCCCACAAGAGTCGTCGGCCGCACGACTGTACGTAGTGTATGTATCTAGTCAGCATCTCCTCGCTGCCACAGTGTAGTGGTGGTAGGGGAAGGAGCGCTAGTCTGATTGCCCAGTGCTCCCGGAGTGCAATGACTGGATGGCCCTGCTCTAAATGTTAAATTCCATTCCTAATTTGTATACTTTAATCTGTGTTAAGTCTCCCACAAGTCCAACCCCTCCTCCACGTGGTGGGAGACGGGCAACGGCATGAAGTAGGGGATTGCCTGTAGGGGTGAAGTACAGTGGGGACTTTGTGTGCCCAGGGACCGCTACGGTAACTGTGAAGGCTCTATGGGAACCCTGAAAAGTGACGGCTGACGGGGCTCTGGTGAAGCTACGATAGGCCTAGCAAGCCAGTAGTGGATACCATATTTGCTTTCAAACCAGGAACAGGCCTCGGAAAGGACGGATGCAAACGACGACGACCCGGATATGCTAATGGACTACGAGTTGGGACATTAAACATACAGACACTGACAGGAAAAGTGGAGGAGATTGTAGATGTGATGGAGAGAAGAAAACTGGATGTACTGGGCTTGGCAGAAACAAGATGGAAAAGAGAAGGTCGCAGAGAACTGAGGAAAGGGTACCGGTTGTACTGGAGTGGGAACAGTGAAGGAAGGAGCAGCGGAGTAGGAGTAGTTGTGAGAGATGGAATGAAGGAAGAGGTAAAGGGAATAAGTGACAGGATCATGAAGATCAGAGTAACTGTAAAGGGAAGAAGCCTGGAGATAGCCCAGGTATATGCCCCTCAAGTTGGATGTACAGCTCAAGAGAAGGAAGACTTTGAGGAGGAGCTACAACAGCAGTTGAATGGGCAGAGTATCATTGTCATGGGAGATTTGAATGCACATGTAGGAAGTGAAAGGCAAGGATATGAAAATGTGTTGGGAGCAGAAGGATGGGATAGCAGGAATGAAGAAGGGAGAAAGTTGCTGGATTTTTGCAAGAGAAACGGTTTAGTGGTAGGCAACTCCTGGTTCCGGAAGAAAGAAAGCCACAAGGTAACGTGGTACAGCAGTGATTTAACAAAGAAATCTTTGGTAGATTACATGCTGTACGACTGGGAAATGAAGAGAAGTGTCAGAGATATAATGGTAATACCATCAGAGGCCTTAGATAGCGACCACAGAATACTTGTAATGAACCTGGGAGTTGTTAAGGATAGCAAGAGGACAGAGTACCAGGAAAGGAGAATCAAAGTATGGAAACTCAAGGAAAAGGAAGTCAAGGAAGAATTCCAGAAGATAATGAGGGAAAGGATGCCAACAGACAATCCTAAAACAGGGGAAGAGGAATGGAAGCAATTCAAAAACACAATGGTGGAAGCTGCAGTGGCAGTATGTGGAAGAACAAGCAACAGAAAGCGGTGTAAAGAGACACCATGGTGGAATGAGAGAGTAAAAGAAGCTGTGGGAAGGAAGAACAAGGCTTTCAGAGTGTGGTTCCAGGAAAGAACTGATCTGACAAGGGAAGATTATAAGATAAAGAAGAAAGAAGCAAACAAGATTGTCGCAGAGGAGAGGAAGAAGTGGATGGTAAAGTGGACAGAGATGATGGAGGAAGACTGCAGAGGAAATAAGAAAGTACTTTATGGGATGGTCAAAAGTAAGAGAAGAGGTCTGCGAGAGGATGTGGTAATGATGGACAAAAACGGAAATGAGGTACACAACAAAGAGGCACTCAAGACAGTGTGGAAAGAGTACTTTGAGGATTTGCTGAATCCAAATGGTCATAGGGAGGAAGACAATGTATTGGAAGATGGAGAAGACAACACAGGAATGGAAAAGGACCTGACTTGGAGAGAACTGGAAATGGCTATAGACAAGATGAAAGGAGGAAGGGCACCAGGTGTGGATGAAGTGAGTGTTGAAATGGTGAAGGCAGCAGGGGAGGTTGGGAAACAGTGGCTGTACCGTGTGATGAGGGTGATATGGCAGGAGAAAAAGACCCCAGAAGATTGGAAGAAAGGATTAATTGTCCCAATATTTAAGAAAGGAAGCAGAAAGGAGTGCAGAAATTACAGGGGAGTCACACTTATACCTCACTGTGCCAAGATATATGAAACGATATTAGAAAGTAGAATACGAGCCAAAGTGGAGAGAAAATTGAGAGAGGAGCAGTATGGATTCAGACCTGGGAGATCAACAGTGGATCTCATATTTTCAGTGAGACAGCTCCAGGAACACCACTACGAATTTGGGGAGGATCTGCTGATGGCCTTCCTGGACATCGAAAAGGCCTATGATAGTGTGTGTAGGGAGAAGGTTTGGAAAGCAATGAAAAACATGGGAGTGGAAAAAGAGACTGTAGGCAGAGTGAAGGAGATGTATTGTGGAAGTGTGAGTTGTGTGAAAGTTGGAGGGGAAAGAACAGACTGGTTCAGACAAATGAGTGGCCTGAAACAGGGTAGTGCGCTGTCACCCCTTCTCTTTATTGTGGTTATGGACGAGGTAATGACACGGATAGCAGGAAAAATAGGAGAAGATAAGATGAAAGCAATGGTGTTTGCAGATGATCTCATGGTCTGGGGAAACAAGGAGGAGGAAATTCAGGAGCAACTGAAGGCTTGGGAAGAAACAGTGGGAGAGTATGGATGGAAGTTCAACATCAGTAAATGTGAGATCCTGTTAACGACCAGGAAAAAGGACAGACCAATGAGTGGGATAACACTTGGAGGTGGACAGCTGAAGAAGGTGGAAAGTCTCAAGTAATTGGGAAGTATAGTGGAGGAAAATGGGAGAAATGACAAAGAGATTACGGAACGTGGCAGACGGGCAGAAGCATTTCTGAGAAGCATTAGGAGCTTAGTGTGGAATAAAGATGTCCCACAAAAAAGCAAGGAAGTGTTATACAGAAGCTACTATATCCCGATACTGACCTATGCTTCAGAAACGTGGACAATGAAGAAAAGAGACATAAGCAGAATACAGGCAGGTGAAATGAAGTTCCTGCGAAGTAGGATCGGAGTAACAAGAAGAGACAGGGTGAGGAATGAAAAGGTCAGGGAAATGGTGAAAGAGGAGCCCTTGCAAGGTAGGATTGAGACATCAAGACTGAGGTGGTATGGACACTTAAAGAGAATGGATGAGAAGAAGATTCCCAAGAGGATACATGAGATGCAGATGCAGAAGAAACGACCAAGGGGAAGACCAAGAGATAGATGGCTGAAAGGAGTGGAGGAATGTGTCAAGAAGAGAGGCGAGGACTGGACCAGAGTGACAGCGGAGGGGTGGTGGGAAGAAAGAACTAAGTGGCGAGGCTTATGTTCCAAACAGACCCAGCCTGGGGTTGGAAACTGTACAAGATGATGATGATGATGAATCTGTGTTAAGAGGGGCAGTTGACCTTGTAGTTCCGCCCCTTAAAACAATAATAACAATAACTGCCTTACGCCTTTCTGAATACCAGCTTCTCTTTTGTGTCCTTCGGCTCGAATAACTGCTGTCTGGTTGCTGTCTAGATTGTAGATCACTCTGTACTTTATTCCAATCGTTTCCATAATGTCAAACAACTTACTCCAATCAACGTTACCAAACGCCTTTTCTAAGTCTACAAATGCCATCCACGTTCTCTTATTCTCCCTTCCAAGATCAGCCTATGACTTAGTACTGTTACGTTTCTCCTGACACGAAATTGGTCTTCACCCAACTCTGTTTCTATGTAAATTATTCTAGTCAAGATCTTTAAAGCAGGAATGATCAATCTATCACATCTGTCAGCTCCTGCTTTCTTCGGTACTGGGATGATAACATTTTCCTTGAAATCGGAGGGTACCTCACCTATCTCCTAAATCCTACCTACGAAATGTTCAGACCTTCATCACCTATGCCACGTATTAACTCGGTCGGTGCTTTGTTCCTGCTTAAGTCTTCCAGCGCTCTATCAAATTCTGATCTCAATATTAAATCTTTCTCATCATCATCAATTTCATGTTTCCTTTCTATTACATGATTCTCAATCTCATTACCATCGCTCAACCTTTTCTTCTCTATCTGTTAGAATAGTTAATATTACAGCAGTGTTAATCCTTCGATAAGCTGTAATTACTTTTCCTACTTTCAGACAATTATCTATACTTGCACATTTCTCTTTTAACAGTTTTTCTTTCGCTTCATTGCACATCTTGTTTACCTCATTTTTTAGACGTCTGTATTATTTCCCACTTTCATTTCATGCATTTTTGTGCTTCCTCCTTTCATCCATTAATTGTAGTGATCCACGGTTGGGAATGAATATTGTAATGTTGTGTTCAGGACTCTCCCGGGGATGGCTCCGGGCCTGGAGGTGACTGCCGCTGGGCTGTCTGACTTTGCCCAGCACGTCCTGCAGCAGATCTGTAGCCAGCAGTGGGTCTTGGAGCGATGTCTACAGAACCCCGAGGAGCTGTGTAACCCCGACATGTTGCTGGACAGCGTGCTCACTCCCAAACAGGTACGGTTAATCTCTTCAAGCAAGATACTGTCCATCCACTGGCTGTGCTTGACAGTTTCAGCATTGTGGTGCAAGGTGGTCACTGCAAAGTCTAGTGAGTTGTAGGTGTTCCACCGCAGTGATCATCATTGTCTAGGGATCCTTCCAGCGGGCGATATGCCTCCATCTAACTCTCCTTTAATATCGTGGAAAGTCAGTCCTCTCGTTAGATCTATCCACCTACTTCTGGGATGTCCAACAGGTCTCTTCCCCGGTACCTTCCTTTCCAAGTACTGTCTGGCGATACGCATCCTTTGTACATGACCAAACCACTTCAGTCTCTCTTCCATTGTCAAGGTTATCTGCATATCTTTCATAATATCGTCATTTCGGATTATGTCTTTCCTTGTTTTCTGACCCGGTAATAAGGTGAATCTCATCAGTGTTGTGCCCTATGGCAGCTCTCCAAGCAAACCTCTCTCCTACTACTCTCTTTGTTTCATACTTTGCGTACTCAACAAAAATTCTGTTCAATGGTCCGGCTAAGCGTTTCGCCCCAGTGTACCATTGGGCTCTTCAGTTGGTACGGTACACCTCACCAAGACGCTGTTTAGTGCTCACTGAGCAATCCTGTCAACCATTTGGAATCTTCTCCGTCCTAATCGTCTTCTACCATTCACCGTTGCTTCCATTGCATCCATAAGTAAAATATTTCTTCTTATCCAGTGACCAAGCCAATTATCCTGATTACCTTTAATATATTTTTCTCCTCCCCAACTCTTTTCAGCACATCTCCATTTCGCACTTTCTCTCCTCCATATCCACATCTCAAATGCCTCGCCAATAATGGCCAACATTACACTGTGCGTGCCGTCATGTGTGGTGCACACAACCCTGTTTTTCACTTCCAGTTTTGAAAAAATCACTTTGTACAGCTGATCCTCTAGAAATGTGATATCTACAGCTTCGCACACATATCTGGTGATGTTAACTCGGCGTAAAGTGTCCAAAAATCGGTTCCCATTGTATAGCTTTACTCTACTGGCATGCAGACACGAGATACCATGTTTACTAAAAGTCGTTAAAGATTTTTTGTTCTTCTAGTGTCTCCGAATGCCATTTTAAGTTTAAAAAAAGTTGTGTCAATAATCACAAAAGAATTCTTGGCGGGTGTTCTTTTAAGTGCTTGAGTGGTCTAGGCCCGGCGTCTCTAAAAGCCAGTGTAGTTAAAAGGGACGTAAAACCAATAACATTATTATTATTATTATTATTATGGTTACCAAGGCTCTACTTTGTTCTCATTCCTCAGCATAACGTTGACACTTGTGTTATCTGTAGTTTTGATGAGGTGGTAACCATGTTTGGTGGCTGACTGGTATAGTTATTAACTTGTGTAATTTGTTTCTTATTACTATTGTTTTAGTTCTTTCGTGTTCCATGCGTGTAATGACTTCAATGTCCGGGGTTTTTCTGTATCTAAAGTAACTTCGTCCTTGGCCCTTTTGAAAACTGCTTTTAAAAATTTCACTCCATTGGCTTTATTTTTTTTTTTAATTTTGTTATTGAAGAGTTTCCAACTGTGCATCATCATCATTTCATTTCAATTCACCCTAAGTGCTTTGTTTCCCGGTCAATGCATGTGAGATTTTCGAAGTGAAATGCCATGTCCTGTGGTTCGGATTCCACGTAAAAAGGAGGTCCCGTGGCTCATAATCACAAGATTCACGGTCACGTAAAAAGACAATCTTCCTTTTTTTTTTTTTTTTCCTAAGTGCTTTAGGCTACTTTCTCTGTTACCATGCACCCAGCTATATCTGGTATTTAACGTTCCTCGTGAGCCCGAGTGAGCAGAACTTGTTGAAATAAGAGGGATTTAAAAAAAAAAACAGGACTTGATCAGTCGCAAAATTAAAACTCCAGTGAAAATCCGATGACCCTTTGTGCAGATGTGCTGCGCAGTGCATCTAGTATGCCCGTGGATCGCACGTGTCACTTCTGAGCACATAAACATGCCTCGAACATTATTGTCTCTCCTACCAATACTTTCTGATGGAGAAGGTTCGCTTGCACTTTTGGTTTACTCGGGGAATGAGAATGGATCCACCATTTGGATTGCTCTTTTGTTTCTTTATTTTCGGAAGGGACCCATGTCTCGTTCCCTGTGTCGATTTTGTTCATAAAATAGTCTCCTTCATCATGGTAGTGCTCGGGACATAAAGGCTGTGTTTTGTGATGCTCGGACAGCATCTTGGGAACCCATCTCGCTGGTATAGAAAACTGACCTTGAATCCACTGGCTGAACAAGATCACAGGTCGACACTCGCTTCCTGCATCATGAACATCTGCACGTCTTGCTTCAAAGTTCCTGCACCATTGCCGCCCTTTGCTGTCTCTCAAGGAAGTTTCACCGGACACATTATTCATGCGTCTGCATCGCACCCCTCGGCATGAAATAATGAAATTGTAACGTGTTTTTCGAGGGGTTTTATGCAACTGGCATAAGTCAGTAGGAAGCCATTCTATATTTATTTACGCGGCAAATTGTTCAGCCAAGAGAATTTTTCATGTTAATTTATTATTATTATTAATTTATTATAATTATTATTAAGATATTTTCGGAGCATTTTATAAAAATTATTAGCATTCAGATAGGTTTTCTATGTCTTAGAAAACGCTATCAAGCAAATTATTACGAACGACGATATCATAGAAAATTATATGATTACGGAATTTTACGGAGTTTTCGTCAGTTAGGGTATATCGAGAGACGTGACTCACTGGGATTTCAAGTACACGCTTAATCTTGTCGAGAAGCATGACGCAATCTTGGGTCGCATCGTCCAGGAAAGGCGAATTGTTGGAACGGAACCCTCCCGCCGAGTGTAATGACCCAGAGAAGGGGAGTATAGCGAGTGGGGTACAGCCAATCAGCGGAGACGACGTAAGCTAGATGTCGGTACCATGGTGGGGGAGCCAACGTGTGGATATATCGTTCGACGCGCCGTGAAACGAGGACTATCTGTGAAATACTTGCGGAGTATGGTTATACGCGGGGGACGCTCCGATGTTCCGTGGAACGGACAATCTGTGTAGAACTTGCAGAGTACGGTCGCAAGTGCGTGTCGCTCCGATGTTCAGTGGAGTTAGCGACGAACTTTTGTAAAACTTGGTTGTACGAGTGTTTGGGTCCGAGGTACGGACCATAGAATTATCTAATCTACCAGAATATCATCAAATTCCGACGGAGATGACGACGTCCAGGAGACTGTGGGAAGCTCACAACATCATCAAGAACGAGGGAAATGCTTTGGCAATTTCCAGTGGTAAGCGCCAATGACGCAGAAATACGCAATCTCTCATTTTCTTTGTTTTACATTTCATATTTCAGTAACTTCATAGCTTGGAAATAAGAGTAAAATCAATTTATCAGACTCCGTTTTCACGTAATTTTCTATCGGTAATATTCAAATCACAACGCTCCAATTTAAATTTTGTACTTATTATTATTATTAATTTTGCTATACTTGTTTTATATAATAAATTCATTTCTTTTACAATGCAATCTTTGCTTTCAGTAGGTAGCATTAGATATAGACCAATTCCTTCTCCTGATACAATTGTTTGTTGGGTTAATGATCAAATCATACCACGATCTGAGTGAATAGAGTCTTGAAGGTGTTCTGCCAGAGCTAGACGTTGTTAAATACAAATTTAGATTTCAACATTGCATTGAGGTCTTGGCGCCCATTAAAACAACATAGCTTAGGCAAAGGTAAACAGTTACATTTCTCACCCAACAGTTAGGAGCTAGCAAAACGTTTCATTTGTACGCTCAACGTGGAGCAAAGTAAATACCGTTTCACTTGTCATCCCAGCCTAAGTAGATAACTGCTACATTTGTCGCCGACAACTTGGGGCTGAAAACCTAATAACATTTGTGGAAGGAGAAGGGTATATATTTCTGTGCCTGTATTTTGGGGGTTATTTGTCTTTATCAGTGTATATCATTATGGGGGATGAGAAAGAAAGACAGATGAGGTTACGTAGTGGTCATCAACTGGAGAGTGATGATACGAGCAGTATGTCGAGTGATGGTAGTACCGGGGTAGCGGAGGTAAATCCCGATACTGAAACAGGGAGTGTAGGCGGCCAACCAGAATTAAAAACTTTACTTCTCGAGTTCATGTATCAGAACAAAGTTAGTAGTGACGCTTTAAATGCTAAACTGGAACAAAACAACGCTAAATTAGAACAAAACAATAGGGAAAATAAAGAAAGTACAGATGCCTTAAATGCAAAATTAGAACAAAACAGTAGGGAAAATAAAGAAAGTACAGAAGCTTTAAATGCAAAATTAGAACAGAATAATGCAAAATTAGAACAAAACAGTAGGGAAAATAAAGAAAGTACAGAAGCTTTAAATAATAAATTAGAACAGAATAATGCAAAATTAGATAAGAACAACAAGGAAATTAGTGTGAAAATGGAGCAGATTAGAGGAGAAATCAGAGGAGTAATGGAAGAGAAGGTTAAAGAGATCATTGCAGATGTAGACAAGAAATTAGGAAAAGTACAGGAGGAGTTAGAAATTAGAATCAGTACACAGGCTGAAAATTTAAAAGAACTAGTGCAACTGGAAACACAGCAGGTCAAAAAGCAATTGGGGGGAGAAATTGACAAAATTCAGGTAGCAACTAAAGAGGTTAAGGAACAGCTGGGGGGTAGAATTGAGAAAGTCCACTCACAAATAGTTGCAGAAGTAAATGATTTAAGAGAGAGTAATAGAGAGAGCATTAGCAAGATTGAGGAGAAACAAGCAAAGCTATATGATAAAGTAGAAGAATCAGAAGGAAACATTAAATTAACAGTAAACAGTATTGAGAGGAAGGCTGAGGAGAAAATCGCAGAATTAGAGTTAAAATTAAAAGCTAGGATCAGGCAAGAAAATAGTCAGAATAGGCCAGTTTTTGTGAGTAGCACACACAGGGAGGTAGAACTGGGTAAGTTCAGCAATCGACAGGGGTGCCCAATGGAGTTCATGAACACTATAGAAAATAAATTCGGGGAGAGGTTGGAAAATGGTAGTATTGAGTGGTGCCAGGTAGTTGAAATTTTAGAACAAGTGTTTGTGGGGGAAACGAGGAATTGGTTTGCTGTCTACAGAGACAAGTTTACTGATATCAATGATTTTAAAATGAAATTCTGTGAAAAGTTCTGGAATGAGGTTATTCAGTCGCAGCATCGTGAGGGAGTTGTGTGTGGTAAATATAACCCTAAAGGACGCTCCACCATGACCGAATACTTTTTAGGGCAGGTATTAGTGTGTAAATATCTGGATGGCTTGAAGGAGGAAAGTGATGTGGTGAGGTTGCTACTTAGGCACTTTCCCTATAGGATCAAGGAGGCTGCTTGTATCCAGAATGTAAAGACTATATCACAAGTAGAAAATTTGTTAAGCACATTTGATGCACTAGGGAGAGGAGGTTATGAGGACAATTTCAATCGGAACCAGGGTAATAATAATAATAGACCTAATGAAGCCAGGCATCAAGAAGTTCAAGGGAACGGTGGCGAAGGGGCCAACGCTCAAAATAGAAATAATAATAATCAGCTAAATCAGAACAGAGGAAATGGCTATGGTAATCAGTATCAAGGGAGGAACAATGATTTCAGGGGAAATCAAGGGAGGAACAATGATTACAGAGGAAATCAAGGGAGAAACAATGATTTCAGGGGAAATCAAGGGAGAAATTATAATGAAAATAATTACAACCAGAATAGGGGTCAAGGAAGAGGACAGCCTAGTGGTAGTAATATACAGCCAAACAATGACAACACAGCCCAGAACAACCAGACTAGTTCAGTAGTTAGTAGTACTACGGCCAGCTGTAGCGGTTCTTTAAACGCGAACCAGGCTGCGAAGTAAGGTCAGAATCTCAGTCTGTAGCATGCCCTGTCCATACAATTATACAGGAACCCTATGACCTAAATGTGAGAAATGAATTATTACATGAACTAAATGATGAAGGTATTATTCAGGAAGTGGTTAGTAAAAGCCCCATAGTTAAATTTAACGTGTCCGAGGCGTACACAGATGTTTTAATTGATAGTGGTTGTATGAAGAGTTGCATAAGTAGTGCATTTTATGATAAAATGAAAGGAACTGGAGTAAATTTTGAGGAGCTGCCAATTAAAAGCACTTTTGTTATCACAGCTGTTGGGAAGAGGTCTAAAGTAATTTCTAAGCAAGTTTTAGTAGACATTAAAATTAATAATCATGTAGAGAAGCAGATTTGTCTTGTGATTCCAAATTTAGTATTCAGTGTTATCTTGGGTTCAGAGTGGCTAAGTAGAGTGTCTGGTAACTTATGTTATGATGTAGGGAGTTTGAAATTTAAATGGAGAGATTCTGAAGTAGAAGTAGCGTTCAATGACCAAATTCAGAGAAGTAGTATTGTAGGTGTGATTTGTACTTTAAATGAGATATCGCCAGCCGTAGAGCGGGGTTCTCCATGTTTAGTGGGCAGTGTGATTACGAACGGAAGTCTAGAGGACTCGTTACGTGAGGCTGCATTTCAGGGAAATATAGAGGATGAACAGTGTGTTCGGCTCTATGATGTGTTATGGTGTAATAGGAGAGTGTTTGAGGATCGCATTGGTATGGCCAATTGCTATACACATTCATTGAACGTTATTGATAGGTCAGTATTCACAGGACATAGATATCCTGTACCTTTCGCTTATCAGAGTGCAGTTGAGGCACAAATTAATCAGATGCTTGAAGATGGGATTATTGAGCACTCTAACAGTCCATATGTTAATTCTTTGATAACGGTACCCAAGACCGACGGCACTGTTCGTATTTGTTTAGACGCTCGTTTGGTTAACAGTAGAATTAGTTCAGATCAGCTGAAATCTATGTCAATAGAAGAATTAATGCAAACATTTGAGGGGAAGAAGTATTTCACTTGTGTAGATTTGAGTTCCAGTTTTTGGCAAGTGCCACTTATGTACGAAGATAGACCATTTACAGCTTTTAGTCATAAATATAACCTTTATCAATTTTGTAGAACACCTTATGGGTTAAAGAGTAGTTCAGCAGCTTTAATTAGGGCTTTAAACATTGCATTAGGGGATGACACAGGAGAGTAGATGATATGGTAATTAGTTCACGCAGTTTTGAGGAGCATCTACGTCATTTAAATATAGTTTTTCAGAAGTTAGATCAGGCAGGGTTCACTTTGAAGCTGTCTAAGTCGTCATTCTGTCAGTCAGAAGTGACATTTTCAGGTCATAGAGTGTCAAGTAGAGGTGTGACACCATAGGAAAGTAGGGTTAGCATGTGTGGACAGTAGCAACAGGGCATCGTTACAGACACTGAGAAATATGCTAGGTAGAGCAACGTGATGACGTTCATTTTAAGGGAGCCACTTGCAAGGTTGGAAGCAGGTGACGCAGTAACATTTATAGTTTCCAAACGTATTGGCAAAACAGCATATGTGCTGGAGAATAGTAAGGGAAACAGATTATACGGGACGTATAATATACATAGTCTACGAAAATATGTGTCATAAAGTGAGGATGTTTAGCTGGCGAGCCAGCCTATCAAATGAGTAAGTGTGGTATTTGGTGCGTGGGAGGATCTGGTCTTAAGGCAGGCGTATCAGAAGTCACACAGGGGGGTAGTATGTAAGTAAATGAGAGTTTTTAAGGTACAGGGAAATATGACGGGATTGTCGGATGCTGTTGAGCACTAAATTGTCTCGATGCACCAAGGCCATTTTTGGCAGCGCTGATGGGTTCCCATTTATCTCCAAGAGATGGGGGAGCGCTTGAATAGGGCTTGTTAGCTTAAGGCGTCCACGAGATAAAAGATGGGCCATCAGAATGCGAGACAGTCCTTCATGAAACTCATACATATCAGCACACGTGATTTCTGTTTACGGCCTCGCCATGTAAGATTTGTAAGTGTGTAATTTAAGATAATATGTACAATGGTATTATTTGTGTGAGGAGAAATGGTCTGTGTTGAGAACTAGTATTAAGTAGAATATGGTTAACGGGAACTTAACAAGACAGGGCGATTACGGTACAGAAATATTTGGTGTTATATGTAGTGCGCATTTACTGTTTTTTTTTCAGAAGTCAATATTAATTTAATCTACTTCAAAGAGAGATTAAGTATTATGGTCACGAGGCGCTGCCACAATAGTGTGATCGTGTGCTCAGTGATAAGTGGAATTAAATGTCACCATAAGGAGGGGACCTCCAGTGAAATTAGGAAGTTCTAGGGTGATATAAATATATCAGAACACCTTCAATGCGTGTGATATGACATCATAAATACATAGTGCTCACACATTAATTATGTCTATTTCTCCAACATAGAGAAATTTGAGAGGCGGAAATATCCGTGGAACACTATTCCATATGTAAAACATTGGACTGGTTGCAAAGTGCAATCCATAGTGACAACAAACTTTGACGCAAAGTGCGTGAAGAAAAAATATGAGTGTATATATCTGTAATTTAGGGTGATTTCGTTTATGTAATATGTATTTTGGATGGGGTTTATTAACGTGTCTGGGATAATCGGATAATGGACCGTCGTCACGGTAAATCATCCGATGATCCGAGGCGAATATGTAACGTGTTTTTCGAGGGGTTTTATGCAACTGGCATAAGTCAGTAGGAAGCCATTCTATATTTATTTACGCGGCAAATTGTTCAGCCAAGAGAATTTTTCATGTTAATTTATTATTATTATTAATTTATTATAATTATTATTAAGATATTTTCGGAGCATTTTATAAAAATTATTAGCATTCAGATAGGTTTTCTATGTCTTAGAAAACGCTATCATGCAAATTATTACGAACAACGATATCATAGAAAATTATATGATTACGGAATTTTACGGAGTTTTCGTCAGTTAGGGTATATCGAGAGACGTGACTCACTGGGATTCGAATACACGCTTAATCTTGTCGAGAAGCATGACGCAATCTTGGGTCGCATCGTCCAGGAAAGGCGAATTGTTGGAACGGAACCCTCCCGCCGAGTGTAATGACCCAGAGAAGGGGAGTATAGCGAGTGGGGTACAGCCAATCAGCGGAGACGACGTAAGCTAGATGTCGGTACCATGGTGGGGGAGCCAACGTGTGGATATATCGTTCGACGCGCCGTGAAACGAGGACTATCTGTGAAATACTTGCGGAGTATGGTTATACGCGGGGGACGCTCCGATGTTCCGTGGAACGGACAATCTGTGTAGAACTTGCAGAGTACGGTCGCAAGTGCGTGTCGCTCCGATGTTCAGTGGAGTTAGCGACGAACTTTTGTAAAACTTGGTTGTACGAGTGTTTGGGTCCGAGGTACGGACCATAGAATTATCTAATCTACCAGAATATCATCAAATTCCGACGGAGATGACGACGTCCAGGAGACTGTGGGAAGCTCACAACATCATCAAGAACGAGGGAAATGCTTTGGCAATTTCCAGTGGTAAGCGCCAATGACGCAGAAATACGCAATCTCTCATTTTCTTTGTTTTACATTTCATATTTCAGTAACTTCATAGCTTGGAAATAAGAGTAAAATCAATTTATCAGACTCCGTTTTCACGTAATTTTCTATCGGTAATATTCAAATCACAACGCTCCAATTTAAATTTTGTACTTATTATTATTATTAATTTTGCTATACTTGTTTTATATAATAAATTCATTTCTTTTACAATGCAATCTTTGCTTTCAGTAGGTAGCATTAGATATAGACCAATTCCTTCTCCTGATACAATTGTTTGCTGGGTTAATGATCAAATCATACCACGATCTGAGTGAATAGAGTCTTGAAGGTGTTCTGCCAGAGCTAGACGTTGTTAAATACAAATTTAGATTTCAACATTGCATTGAGGTCTTGGCGCCCATTAAAACAACATAGCTTAGGCAAAGGTAAACAGTTACATTTCTCACCCAACAGTTAGGAGCTAGCAAAACGTTTCATTTGTACGCTCAACGTGGAGCAAAGTAAATACCGTTTCACTTGTCATCCCAGCCTAAGTAGATAACTGCTACAAAATGACAGCACGCACTTCACACTCGATTGTTCTAGGCATGTTTACGAGCTCACTGTGCGATGAGAACTGACGTGATCGACAGGAATACTAGAGGCACTGCCCAAAGGATCATCGGATTTCACCACCGACCGGACCTTGAAAAAAGAACATAAAAACAAACAAAAAACAGCACATTCCTTGTAGATCTGTTCTCTATCATCTGATTATAAACTGAAATATAAAAATGCCAGGATTGCCTCAAGTCGAGGAGAGTTAGTTATTACTACCATCCTGGATAGCATTTGTACCTGATACTGAAGAGTTCTGGAGTGACGACAATCGACACCAAGCAGTAGGTGTAGTCCAATGTAGCATTCTGGGAAATGAATACTGTAGTTGTCTCTTGACTTGCTTTTTCCTTCTCACTGTAGAATGTTTGTGTTAGACAAGTGACAAGATTCACTGTATATCGGTAGTGTGAGTTTCCACTGGAGGCCACATAAAGGATCTGGAGTTAAAGTGGATGTTATCACTTTGTGTCCGCAGGCCCAGCGACTACTACACATGATCTGCTACCCAGACTCGGCCGCCACGACTGACGAACTGCTGGACCAGCGTCTCATCATCGCTCGCATCCTCGAGGTCTGTATTGTATGACACACACATGGTGTAATGACTCTCATATAAAACCCATTTTTTATCCTATTTTTAATGCTAAAAAATTGAGGAGGGTCTTATATGCGCATATCTCAAAAATTAATAGCGTATCAAAATAGCCATGAAATAAATATACATGCCAACGTCCTCGATCACATTTCAAAACAGAAAATGTATTACTGAGGTTTATAAGATACAATTAATTATGGACCATTATATAATATTAGTCTGATATAAATCTTCCACAATCGCAGCAAGTACCGGTATACGTGGGTGGTAGGCTAGGCCAGATTTCGCGTTCACTGTCTGAAATAGTGTAAAAGAAGCCGAAAATCTCTTACGCTTACTGGTTACCGCTCATGGTACTCGTAGAACAAAACTACGGTAATTTGAATGTCGTCACTTTCCCTGACAGTGCTGTATACCAGGCTACTGTAATTTGTCTGAACGACCACTGCCTCATGAGCGTATTGACATGGACAAGAGTGAGAGGGATGGCTGGTTAACAATGCGGTGTTATTTCTGTTACAACACCTAGCCCCAAACTTTCTGCAGGTAGGAAAGAATGCAACAAAGTACCGTAACAGCAATTGATGCACTCCTGATATTTACGGTAATGCAGGAATGTCTGCGGAATACCGTATCGAAAATAGGGATAGTAGGAACTCTGTAGTAAACGAGCATCGTTAGTTACCTATATTTTGTTAATAATGGGTCCAATATGCGAGTCAAAAGAAAGTGGGGAGGGTCGTATATGCGAGTCAATACGGTAATTGGTCACTTTAGTGTCTCCCTCAGACTCTATTTACTATCCTAAAGCTTCATGGATCTTGATTTCTTGTGAACTCCGACAAGAATGCATGGCACTAATATTTTTCAGGCAGAGTGAGTGTAGACTATAAGTTTCACCTCTGAAGTAAGTTACTTGAATTGAAGCGTGAGCTAAACGAAATAATAACGCAGGATATAGGTTACGACCAAATAGAGAGTTATATTTGAAATGTGAAAAATTAACTGATGTAATGAGAAAGAGAAGATTACAGTTTTTTGGGCACATTTATAGAATGGAAAACTAAACAGGTCTTCGACTTACTGAATAGTTACAAATCCAAACCCACATGGTTCATTGAAATTGACAAAGATTTTACAAACACCAGAATTCAGACGACACAATAGCAAACAGATCAATCACTCTTCAGAGAAGCTATTCAAAAAGCAGAATTTCAAGTAAGGCAGAAATAACTCGCAGAAAATGGACTCGGTATGCTTTCCTTTGGAGGGAAAGTAAAGCCGGCGGTCTCTTGTCATAGATTTATGGCATGTTAAAGAACCTTCCACTAATTGCACCTGTGTGAAGCTAAATTGGATAGGTTAAGAATGTAAACAACGCTCTTAGGTTTCTGCGTTCATTGCCAAGAGCTGACTGCGGTGGCGTCTAGTAGCTAAGTTCTGAACTTGGCCTAGTAGTCGTTGACGGTGGAGCTTGACGGCAAAAGTAGGAACTATTTGAAAAATTCTAAGTTGCAGTACTTAAATAAAAAAACAAAAAAACAGATAACACACACTAATACAGTCATCACAATTAACACCGGTTATCAGACAGATTCTACACACACCCAAAGTACACGGGGCTACATGACTGCGTTGTCGCGGCCCCTAAACTTAAGAACCAACCAACCAAAGTGGACTCAAGAGGAGAAAGATCGTCACTCTAGGAGGATGAAAGAAATTTGGAAACAAAGGAATAGCCAAAGTTGATTCATTGTACCCTCCAAATGGGTTATTCGAAAGAACAACCCTGCACTTCCAATCCATGATGACATTCCCGCTTTGGCAATAAACCGGCTCCGGTCCAACAGCTGGCTCAACAGCTTGCTGATAGGAATTTCAACATTGCAGCTCAATGGCCTGAAACATGGACCAGAAATGCCCCCCCTCCCCACCCGAAGCTCTTGACCTCATTGATCCTGTAAAGAAAACCAAGCTTTGATCAGCCGCAACATATCTTGAAGACTATTAATCGCATCCGTACAGGACATGGAGATTAGTATACAACCTGCACAAATGGGGGAAGTGGCCAGACCGATCCAGACCATCAGGCACATTGTTGAAGATTGCAAACTAAGAGCGTACCTAGGAGACCCTAACGACTCTTTCAGTGCTGGTCTGAATAAATAGACTGGATATAAGGTTGATATCTGTGCTTGTACAGTATGTACTTTATTATTATTATTATTGTTTTTCGTGTAATGCCATACGCTAAATAAAATGTATAACCCTACCAGACCTTACGATAGAAGCCGTCAGAGAGCAGCTAACGACAGAGAATGCAGTCGGGTGCTCAGGACCGGAACTGAAATACAACTGATGGTCGCTATGGGCAGGAAGGGGTTAAAAGGAACATCTCTTATATAAAAACAAGTGTCCTGACTGACTGACTGACTGACTCATCACCGCCCAGCCGAAACTATTAAAGTTAGAAACATGAAATTTTGGGGATATGTTCGTTGTAAGACGAAAACGCCCACTAAGGAAGGATTTTTGATATTCAGGTTCTAAAGGGGTGTTAAGGGGGTACACTTGCATTTCATTGAATAACAATATCTCCGGCTTGGTTTCATTGAGGGATGTGATACTCGGCATATAAACTCACCATTAAAAATAAGAAGACACGTGTCTGAGGGTTTTTCGATGTGGTGTATATTATGAGGTGAAAGGGGTGAAAAGTGGGGGTTGAAGGATTCCAAACGGAGCGTGTATCTCTTAAACGACATAAGCGAGGAGTTTGAAACTCAGTGGAAAAAAATCAGCTTAAAAAATAAGTAAATAGGTGTTTGACCGTTTTTTTTTCATAAATCCAATTTAAGGGGCCCATGGGGAGGGGTGAAATTCTGAGGGGAAAAAAACAGAAAAGAAAGTGTCCTAACTGATTGACTGACAGACTCTCTCATCAAACTCAGGGGGAAAAACTGCTTAAAAATAAGTAAATAGGTGTTCGACAGTATTTTTTATAAGCCCAATTTAAGGGATTCATGGGGAGGGGTGAAATTCTGAAAAAAGAAAATTGAAAGAAAAAGTCCTGACTCACTCACCATCACCCAACCAAAATTATTGAAGTTAGAAACATGACATTTTGGGGAAATGATCATTGTATGTCAAAACCGTCCACTAAGGGAGGATTTTCTGATATTCAGGTTCTAAAGGGGTCTTAAGGGGGTTAAACCTGCATTCATTGAATAACAATAACTCACGATTGGTTTCATTGGGGAATGTGATACTCGGCATATAAACACATTATTAAAAATAAGAAGACACGTGTCTGAGGGTTTTTCGATGTGGTGTATATTATGAGGTGAAAGGGGTGAAAAGTGGTGGTTGAAGGATTCCTAACGGAGCATGTATCTCTTAAACGACATGGGGGCGTGGTGGCTCAGCGGTCTAGCTGTATGCCTCTCACCAAGGCGGTCCGGGTTCGATTCCCGGTCAATGCATGTGAGATTTTCGAAGTGAAATGCCATGTCCTGTGGTTCGGATTCCACATAAAAAGGAGGTCCCGTGGCTCTTGATCTCAAGATTAACGGTCACGTTAAACTACAAGCTTCCTTTTCTTAAACGACATAGGCGAGGAGTTTGAAACTCGGCGGGAAAAAATCAGCTTAAAAGATAAGTAAATAGGAGTTCGACCGTTCTTTTTTTTTCATAAATCCAATTTAAGTGGCCCATGGGAAGAGGTGAAATTCTGGGGGGAGGGGGGACAGGAAAAAGGCAATCCGTATTATTGCAAATGCTCCTCCTAACACACCCTGTAGACCTTTATTTATTAAATCTTCCAAACTAACAGTTATAAATCTTTTTGTTTTAAATATCCTCATGTATATGAAAAATAAACATCCACATGAATTGCCAGGCAGGCGGGTAACAATTCACTCATACAGCACAAGAAACTCACACCAGATAGAGGTACCATGGTGTCGGCTTTCTAAAACACAGAACAGTCATGAAATTCTTGGCATAAAATTTTTTAACAAACTGAGTTTGTCTTTCCAACAACTACCAACCAAAATCTTTAAGAAACAGCTGCAAAAGTGGTTGCTGGTGAATCCATGGTATTCCCTGGAAGAATGTATGGAAGCAGATTGGTGTAATATTTAGTGCAATAGAAGTAGGTTACATTTTGTTATAACGATAATAAGCTATTTGTATATACTGTTATAAGTAGGCTAAGTAATGTAGGATTGTTTGATTTTATTGTTTTGTATTATTAACCTGACGATGGCTATTGCACTTGTGTTTAACGCCAAATAAAGTGATTCTGATTCTGACAGGAAAGAAAGTGTCCTAACTGATTGACTAACTCACTCACTCCTCAAACTCAGGGACAGAAAACTGCTTAAAAATAAGCAAATAAGTGTTCGACAGGTTTTGTTCTTTTCATAAATCAAATTTAAGGGGTTCTTGGGGAGGGGTGAAATTCTGGAAGAAAAATGAAAGAAATTGTCCTGACTCACTCACTCACTCGCTCACCAACTCATCATCGCCCAGCCAAAATGATTCAAGTTAGAAACATGAGATTTTGGGGATATGTTCGTTGTTCGTTGTATGTCAAAACCGTACACTAAGAGAGGATTTTCGGATATTCAGCTTAAAATACAAGTAAATAGGTGTTCGACCGTTTTTTTCATAAATCCAATTATATGGCCCTTGGAGAGGGGTGAAATTATGGGGAAAAGAACAGGAAAGAAAGTGTTCTATCTGATTAACTCACTCACTTATCAAACTCAGGGGGGAAGAACATCTTAAAAATAAGTAAATAGGTGTTCGACCGTTTTTTTTTTTTTCATAAATCCAATTTAAGGGGTTCATGAGAGGGGTGAAATTCTGAAAAATAAATGAACGAAAATGTCCTGACTTACTCACTCACTCATCATCGCCCAGCCAAAATTATTGAAGTTAGAAACATAACATTTTGGGGTTATGTTCGTTGTATGTCGAAAACGTTCACCAAGGAAGGATTTTTGGATATTCAGGTTCTAAAGGGGTGTTGAGAGGGTAGACCCGCATTTAATTGAATAACAATATCTCCCGATTGATTTCCTTGGGGGATGCGATACTCGGTATATAAACTCATCATTATGAATAAGAAGACACCTGTCTGAGGGTTTTTCGATGTAGTGTATATTATGAGGTTTATGTGTGACAAGTGGGGGTTGAAGGAATCCTAACGGAGCAAGTATCTCTTAAAAGACAGAGACATAAAGTACGAAACTCAGGGGGGAAAATCAGCTTGAAAAGTAAGTAAATAGGTGGTCGACCGTTGTTTCATAAATCCAATTTAAGGGGCGCATGGGGAGGGGTGAAAATCTGGGGAAGGAAGTCCACTAAGGAAGGATTTTTGGATATTCACTCATCATCCCCCAGCCAAACTTATTCAAGTTAGAAACTTAAAAATTTTGGGGGATATGTTCGTTGTATGTCGAAAACGTCCACTAAGGATGGATTTTTGGATATTCATGATCTGAAGGGGTGTTGAGGGGTAAAACTTGCATTTCATTGATTAACAATATCTCACGAGTTTTTTCATTTGGGGATGTGATATTCGGCATATAAATTAATTAATAAAAATAAGCAAACATATGTCTAAGGGTTTATCGATATGGTGTATATTATGAGGTGAAAGGGGTAAAAATGGGGGCTAAGGATTCTTAACGGAGCGTGTATATTTAAACAACATTAGCGAGAAGTTTGAAATTCAGCGGAAAAAAATCAGCTTAATAAATAAGTAAATAGGTGTTTAACCGTTTTTTTTTTCATAAATCCCATTTAAGGGGTTCGTGGGGAGGGGTGAAATTATCAAAAATAAATGAATGAAAATGTCCTGACTGACTCACTCACTCATCATCGCCCAGCCAAAATTATTGAATTTAGAAACATGATTTTTTTTGTATATGTTCGTTGTATGTCGAAAACGTCCACTAAGGAAAGTTTTTTGGATATTCAGGTTCTAAAGGGGTGTTAAGGGGGTTAACGTGCATTTCATTGAATAACAATATCTCACGAGTGGTTTCATTTGGGGATGTGATACTTGGCATATAAACTAATCATTAAAAATAAGCTGACACATGTCTAATGTTTTTTCGATGTGGTGTATATTTTGAGTGAAAGGGGTGAAAAGTGGGGGTTGAAGGAATCCTATCGGAGCGTGCATCTCTTAATCGACATAGACGATGAGTTTGAAACTCAGAGGAAAACAATCAGCTTAATAATAAATAAATAAATAAATAATTAAATAAATAGGTGTTCAACTGTTTTTTCATAGATCCAATTTAAGGGGCCCATGGGGAGGGGTGAAATTCTGGAAGAAAAACGTCCACTAAGGAAGGATTTTTGTATATTCACTCTTCATCGACCAACCAAAACTATTAAAGTTAGAAGAATGATATTTTGGAGATATGTTTGTTGTGTGTCGAAAACGTCTACTAAGGAGGTATTTTTGGATATTCAGTTTCTAAAGGGGTGTGAACGGGGTTAAACCTGCATTTCATTGAATAACAATATGACACGACTATGACGCGAGCGAAGCCGCGGGTACATGCTAGTTTTATATACAGTGCACTCGCTTCCCCCAGCAACCGGGCTATTCGTTTACTTCCCTCGGCGGAGCGAGTAGGAGTAATGCAACAATGGTGGTTTCCGTAAAACAGGCTGTTTACGCTTGCCTGTGCAGTTTATAAAATACTAGCTGAAGTACCCGTGCTTCGCTACGCGTCATAAATAAATTGAAATGTGAAGGTGCCAGTTAAAACAGGGGATAGGCTAGGTGCTGCGCAGAGGGAGATTAAGGATGGAATATTTTGTCCAACTACACCGTTCGGCGTTGACCGTGTTTTATAGCACAAATTTAGGTTTTACTCGCTAACCGTTGGAAATACCTTTCGGATAGAAAATGTAATTTTAAACCTCGTATATGCCGTCATAAGTTTGCTATTTCTTAGCGTTCACTTTTTATTTGAAATGGAAATATGAAAGTTTGAAACCAAAGGGTGTAGAGACGTCACTAAAATGGTCGCCATCTTTAAATAGGGCAAAGTATTGAAATCAAAAGAAACTACATGTTAACCAGGTAAATCAGCTACTTCCATGTAAAATTCATGTAAATTGCGTGATTGAGTAATACACAGACACACACCATCTCATTTTTTGCCTCGCTTCGCCCGCGTCATAGTCGTGTCATATTGTTATTCAATGAAATGCAGGTTTAACCCTGTTACCACCACTTTAGAACCTGAATATCCAAAAATCCCTCCTTAGTAGACGTTTTCGACACACAACAAACATATCCCCAAAATATCATTCTTCTAACTTTAATAGTTTGGGTTGGTCGATGAGAGTGAACATCCAAAAATCCTTCCTTAGTGGACGTTTTTCTTCCAGAAATTCACCCCTCCCCATAGGCCCCTTAAATTGGATTTATGAAAAAACGGTCGAACACCTATTTATTTTATTTATTTATTTTTAATCTGATTGATTTCCTCCGAGTTTCAAACTCCTCGCCTATGTCGTTTAAGAGATACACGCTCCGTTAAGAATCTTTCAACCCCCACTTTTCATCCCTTTTACCTCATAATATACACTACATCGAAAAACCATTAGACATGTGTCAGCTTATTTTTAATGATTATTATATATGCCAAGTATCACATCCCCAAATGAAACCACTCGTGAGATATTGTTATTCAATGAAATGCACGTTTACCCACTTAACACCTATTTAGAACCTGAATATTCAAAACTCTTTCCTTAGTGGACGTTTTCGACTTACAACGAACATATCCCCAAAATTTCATGTTTCTAACTTCAATAAGTTTGGCTGGGCGATGATGACTGAGTGAGTCAGTCAGGACATTTTCTTTCATTTATTTTTGATAATTTCACCCCTCCCCATGATCCCTTAAATTCGATTTATGAAACAAACGGTCGAACACCTACTTACTTATTTGAAAGCTGTTTTCCTCCTGAGTTTGATGAGTGAGTAAGTGAGTCAATCAGTTAGGACACTTTCTTTCCTGTTTTTTTCCCCAGAATTTCACCCCACTCCAAGGGCCCCTTAATTTGGATTTATGAAAAATTGGTCGAACACCTATTTACTTGTATTTTGAGCTGTTTTTCCCGCCGAATTTCAAACTTCTGAAACTCTCTCACCTCCTCGCTGGAGTTGATTTAACTTTAACTACCCTCATTTATTACAAACCTACAGAATTTACTGCCTTTAAATACAGGCCACAAGTGATTTTAACGTTACTTCCCGACTTTTAATGGGCGCCAAGGTTGACCATATGGGTCTTCCTGAATAAAATAAAAATAAATACATAGCTGTTGCCCCGACTATGAAAACTCTTTCTCCCAGGAGTAGGGCATTTGGCATGCGTTTGCTGATGTACCAGGTTCATACACGACAGGAATATAAACACACATGAATTTAACGAAATAATCTATTGGCTGTTCTAACACATATGTACAAAAATATACAACACAAAATACACTTGCAATAAAACTTTGTACAGTACCTTTTGTTCACTGCTTCTACGCTCTTAGAGCAACAACACTTCTGGTCAGTTTGACCCCAGGCATTCAGCCTCCTATCATATTTACACTGAACCGTCCGCACACAAAACATCAACACACCTTACGACTGGTTCATTCTACTTTCTTCTGTTACTTGTCGAAATGCTTGTTCCCCTCTCCATCCTCGCATGACTTCGATGAAATCTTTCAGACAGATTTAACCTTTAGGCGTGGTACATTAGTAGATCAGTGTTCTGCCGATAAAACAATAAGAACCCTTCTTAGCGCCAGACACACCATTATATGCACTCGCGCAAGGATACCATAACCCCAAAGTTTTTGCCGGAACTCAAATTGTCCGTAGTCCGCTCCTAGCGGAACATCCGCGTCAACACATAAACATCGGACGGTCAAAATCCACACTGACGTCACACACGCGAAGTTCATGGGAGTTCATGCCAGAAATAGCCTAGGTAATCCCACACAAGCCGAATTACCGCCTGTCTTTTCCGGGTATGTCACGAATCCTGCACTTGAAAATCTCAATTCTTTGTACCTTTATAGCACAGCCACAAATCTAACATTTAACATTACTAGGTAAAAATAAAGCAATTAACCCCAAACCAAAATGAAATAATGCTTCTACTTAATACAGTCTTATATCCTTATTCCCAAAACGTAATAAATCGCAAAACCCCGTATTTTATAATATCAAATATCCAAAAACCGATAATTAATAAACAGTGATCCTAGGCTGTCCGGACCATCCAAAAATGAATCCGTCCACACAAAAACACACAGGCACAATAAAAATCACCTCTGCAACCCCATGTTAACCCAATATAATAAGATACCCCAAACTAAATGCACGAAGCAAAACCCGAGGGTGAGCTACTGTAACTGAATAAATTCGGTTACAGACGCCCCCACAAGGATCAATCTCTAAACTACAAGGCTATAGATTAATCCTTGTCCCTCACACAAATACACTAGTACTCCTGTCTTGTCATCGTGAGCAAGATCTCTAGGTGACATATAGCTTGAGGTAAGCAACGTTATATGTACCTAGGACCTTGTCATCGTTGGTAATCAACCTGTAGGCACATGCACCTAGACTGCGGTCTCTCGCAAATGGACCGGAATGAAAAACCTCAAGAATGCACCTCTGCTCTACCGACAGCAGATGCTCAGTTCGCAACAACACCAGATCACCTACCTTAATTTTTACCCCCTCCCTTCCCTGCTGTTTCAAAACCATCTTACCTACAACTACAATAATCCTCAATTTATTTAATCTCTTAGGGTACAGCTTCCCCGGTTGAAAATCCCAAAACCCTGTGAGACACACAAAAAGAAATCCTTCCTGCAAACTACTAACTGCCACGACCTCCAAACATAACCTACTGGTACCATCCCACATGGTCACCACCACAAGAAGACTAACAGACTGACTGTTACTAATCACAAATATAACCTCATACAGCATCTGACCACTCACCTCAACAACACCTTCCATGTAAGAATGAGCTATGGGATACCTAGGACCGCTCAAGCCAGACCTATCTGCGATGTCAAAACTCTGCCCGTAGCCGTGAGTACATCCAGGTTTCTCCGAGAACACCACCCTGTGTTCCCTCAGAACGTCAATCACCTCTGACTTCTGACCCTCGTCCAACATGGTATCTTTAACAACTACCTCCACACAGTGATCATCATCACTCAACTCACGATCATCTCCCATGACCCAGAAACAACAGTGATCCACATCACTCATCACACGATCATCTCCCATGATCCAGAAACAACAGTGATCAACATCACTCATCACACGATCATCTCTCATGACCAAAATACAACTTGATACCATGCCGACACCTAATTCTTTCTCCACAGAAACCTCTTTAATCACCTGAATGCATCCAACGACACTAACAAAATCTCTACCACCAACCTGATAATCTAACCTAACGCAATTCTGTTGCTCACTCCACCCAAACTTCACTAGCGCCTTACTGTAACCTAATTTACAGCTCTGGTCTCCTAACCTATCAGATCCTACATTGACATTATACTCTACATTATGTTTTTCTTCCAGAGCGTGAGCAGGAATACTATGCAAGGACTCTCCCCCTGCTCCATATAGTGAGTCCTGGCGGAGTTTAAACTTCCTGGCCTATTGCTTCTCTCAACCTGTCTTTCCATGGCACGCCCCCTATTTGCCTGCTCTACCTCACGTGGTCTGTTCCCCGGTTGATTGTTTTTCCCGTACCCCTGACACTCATTGTTATTTCTTCCTCTCCCATGATCTTCATGCCACATGTACCTATCTCCTCTACCTGGATCCCAATTCCTCTCTCTCCTCTGATTATAATTTCCTTCCCTTTGATTACCCCCATTTCTCTGACGTGGCCTACCTGTCTTTCTCAAAGTACCTAACCTTCCAAGTGGCCTCTCTATGCCTGTAACAGCGACTATCTCCTGCACGCACACTGCAGTCCTAATGCCATCAGAGAAATTACATACTAACTTCCTAACAAAATCGTCACTCCCTCCTAGTTCCAAATGTTGACCACGTAGAATTCTACCTACAGTATCTTCCTCCATACTAGTCGCTATCTCGCTAACCTGGCTAATATTCTCATCTACCTTCTTCATACCATTCCCTAGCACACTAGTCTCGACTCGCTCAGCTATCTCCACTACCTCACCGCTCTCCTCACTAAATTCAGCACTCTCAAGCATCTCCACTCTCCCAGCACTCTCCCCACTAACTTCAGCGCTCTCATCCTTCTCCACTCTCCCAGCACTGGCATCACTAACCACAACGTTCTCTTCCACGATGCCTACAATTTCCACTTTCTGCTCTTCCAACTTCCTATCTACCCTGGGAAATTTCTGGCTAGTCTCCAGTGTCTGGCTAGAAATCTCCCCTGCCAACATCACTTGTTGAGCATCCAACTCATCTACTTCCGAGTCTACGCTCTCTTCCTGAACAGCAATCTGACCACCTAGCTTAATTTCCAGATTAGTGATTTCTACTCTGACTTCACTAAACTGGCGAGTAACACTGCTGTCTAGGATAGTCACCTGCTCTTTGACCTCATCTATCTTTGCTGATATTTCCTTCATCTGGGAGGACATTTGACTGGTTATCCTCTCCACGGAACTGTTACTACGACACAGGAGCTTCTCCAACATGTCCATCATACTTAATTCATTTCCCCCCTTCCCTGGCAAATCTCCCCTGACTCTACTGTTTTCCCCCAACCCTACAGCAAATTGCCTATCAGCCCCTGCCTGATTCTGCCGCTCACCAGCACCGTCCACCAACAAAGCAGAATTGCATCCTGGCTCTAACGTAGCCATCCCTAATTGAAATACGTGAAATTATGCAAATATGCCTACAGTTTAATTCCTGTGTCCTGGTCTAAGGCCTCACGTTGGGTTCGCCACTGAAACTCTCTCACCTCCTCGCTGGAGTTGATTTAACTTTAACTACCCTCATTTATTACAAACCTACAGAATTTACTGCCTTTAAATACAGGCCACAAGTGATTTTAACGTTACTTCCCGACTTTTAATGGGCGCCAAGGTTGACCATATGGGTCTTCCTGAATAAAATAAAAATAAATACATAGCTGTTGCCCCGACTATGAAAACTCTTTCTCCCAGGAGTAGGGCATTTGGCATGCGTTTGCTGATGTACCAGGTTCATACACGACAGGAATATAAACACACATGAAATTAACGAAATAATCTATTGGCTGTTCTAACACATATGTACAAAAATATACAACACAAAATACACTTGCAATAAAACTTTGTACAGTACCTTTTGTTCACTGCTTCTACGCTCTTAGAGCAACAACACTTCTGGTCAGTTTGACCCCAGGCATTCAGCCTCCTATCATATTTACACTGAACCGTCCGCACACAAAACATCAACACACCTTACGACTGGTTCATTCTACTTTCTTCTGTTACTTGTCGAAATGCTTGTTCCCCTCTCCATCCTCGCATGACTTCGATGAAATCTTTCAGACAGATTTAACCTTTAGGCGTGGTACATTAGTAGATCAGTGTTCTGCCGATAAAACAATAAGAACCCTTCTGAGCGCCAGACACACCATTATATGCACTCGCGCAAGGATACCATAACCCCAAAGTTTTTGCCGGAACTCAAATTGTCCGTAGTCCGCTCCTAGCGGAACATCCGCGTCAACACATAAACATCGGACGGTCAAAATCCACACTGACGTCACACACGCGAAGTTCATGGGAGTTCATGCCAGAAATAGCCTAGGTAATCCCACACAAGCCGAATTACCGCCTGTCTTTTCCGGGTATGTCACGAATCCTGCACTTGAAAATCTCAATTCTTTGTACCTTTATAGCACAGCCACAAATCTAACATTTAACATTACTAGGTAAAAATAAAGCAATTAACCCCAAACCAAAATGAAATAATGCTTCTACTTAATACAGTCTTATATCCTTATTCCCAAAACGTAATAAATCGCAAAACCCCGTATTTTATAATATCAAATATCCAAAAACCGATAATTAATAAACAGTGATCCTAGGCTGTCCGGACCATCCAAAAATGAATCCGTCCACACAAAAACACACAGGCACAATAAAAATCACCTCTGCAACCCCATGTTAACCCAATATAATAAGATACGAATAAGATACCCCAAACTAAATGCACGAAGCAAAACCCGAGGGTGAGCTACTGTAACTGAATAAATTCGGTTACACTTCTCGCCTATGTCGTTTAAGAGATACACGCTCCGTTAAGAATCCCTCAACCCCCAATTTTCACCCCTTTCACCTCTTAATATACACCACATCGATAAACCCTTAGACATATGTCTGATTATTTTTAATGATTAGTTTATATACCGAATATTACATCGCGAAAGAAACAACTCATGACATATCGTTATTCAATGAAATGCACGTTTACCCCCTGAACACCTCTTTAAAACCAGAATAAACAAAAATCATTCCTTAGTTGACGTTTTCGACATACAGCGAACATATTCCCAAAATTTCATGTTTCCAACTTTAATAGTTTTCGCTGGGCGTGATGAGTGAGTCAGACGGGACATTTTCTTTCAATTATTTTTACCACAATTTCACCCCTCCCCATGGCCCCCTTAAATTGGATTGATGAAAAAAACGCTTGAACACCTATTAAATTAGTTTTTAAGCTGTATTTTCCCCCTGAGTTTGATGAGTGAGTGAGTTAGTCAGTCAGTTAGGACATTTTATCTCCTTTCTTCCCCCAGAATTTCACCCCACCCCATGGGCCCGTTAAATTAATTTATGAAAAAACGGTCGAACACCGATTTACTTATTTTTTATCTGATTTTTTTCCCGCTGAGTTTTAAATTTCTCGCCTATGTCGTTTAAGAGATAGGCCTACACGCTCCGTTAGGAATCCTTCAACCCCCACTTTTCACCCCTTTCACCTCATAATAATACACCACATCGAAAAACCCTTAGACAAGTGTCTGCTTATTTTTAATGATTAGGTTATATGCAGAGTATCACATCCACAAATGAAACCTCTCGTGAGATATTGTTATTCAATGAAATGCAGGTTTAACCCCCTTAAGACCCCTTTAGAACCTGAATATCCAAAAATCCTCCCTTTGTGTACGGTTTTGACATACAACGAACACATCCCCAAAATGCCATGTTTCCAACTTCAATGTTTTTGGCTGGGCGATGATGAGTGAGTGAGTGAGTGAGGACATTTTCTTTCAATTTTTTGGTTTCAGAATTTCACCCCTCCCCATGATCCCCTTAAATTTGATTTATGAAGAAAAAAACTGTCGAACAGCTATTTACTTACTTTAAAGCAGTTTTCCCCCTGATTTTGATGAGTGAGTGAGTGAGTGAGTGAGTGAGTGAGTGAGTCAGTCAGTCAGTCAGTCAATCAGTTAGGACACTTTCTTTCCTGTTTCCCCCACCAGAATTTCACCCCTCCCCATGGGCTCCTTAAATTGGATTTAAGAAAAAACGGTCAAACACATTTACTTATTTTTTATGCTGATATTTTCCGCTGAGATTCAAATCCTCGCCTATGTCGTTTAAGAGATACACGCTCCGTTATGAATCTTTCAATCCCCACTCTTCACCCCTTTCACCTCATAATATACACCACATCGAAAAACCCTCAGACCCGTGTCTTCTTATTTTTAATGATGAGTTTATATGCCGTGTATCACATCCCCCAATGAAACCAATCGGGAGATATTGCTATTCAATGAAATGCAGGTCTACCCCCTTAACACCCCTTTAGAACCTGGATATGCAAAAATCCTCTCTAAGTGGGCATTTGCTTCCCTTGAGGAAGCTGCATACCAAATTTCATTCCAATCCGTTCGGTGGTTTCTGAGATTTCGTGATGAATGAATGAGTGAGTGAGTGGTATTTGACAAATATATAGTAGAAGATAGTGTAAGTCTTTGTTATGCTAAACTCGGTTGACAGTGCTGTGTGAGTAGTTGAGTAACTAACGGGATTTCAAGTAGAGATCCTCATTTTCTATACCGGTAGTGCAGAGCGCAAATGGCATCCAGTCGGCCGTGTCTCGACTTGAGCTATGTTGCCATGGAAACTATCTGCCTTGCCATTCCTTCATGAGTATATTTTATGATTTGATTAGCCTGTGCTTGAGTGCAAAAGGGCCGAAATCAGAAGAATGAGAAAGACTATCGAAAATTCATGTAGCCAGCGGTTCCTTCTGGGTCCTAAACTATGCGTATGCAAAATTTGGTTGAGATTGGTGGAACGGTGTAGATTTATATACGGAACAGACCCACCCACATACATACATACATACATACAGACTTTCACTTTTATATATAAGATAGTGCCGTGTGTAAGACGTGTCATACGTGTATTGCAAAATCCTTTTATATGGCAAATTACGAGAAATTCCCGCTTGAACAAAGTGTGTTCATGTATGACAAGTATGTAAAACCGGAGTCATGCAGAGCGGCATTTAGGCAATTAAAGACAAATTCCCTACCATTCCAGTTCCAAATTGAGAGACAGTCAGGCGTCTTGTCAATAAATTATGAACAGGGGGAACACTAAACTCTGCATGTCCTAAGCCAAAGAGAAATTAATGCAGCCTTCTCTTGCTCTTCAAATAAATCTCTAAAACGTGTTGCACAGCAACTGAAATGTTAAAACTGAAACCATACAGAGTAACTGTAGTCCAAGAATTGCGACTCCTTGACAATCAGAAACGCATCACTTTCTGTAACGGGATTTTACACAAAATTGTTGATCCCCAGTTATTACCCTTTCACGAATTGATTGCTGGCGGTCGAGATGGGAACTAGTACCCTGGTCATCGTTTAACAACTGTCCGTGGTGACATGAGCTCCTGTGCTGCTTGACTTATGTGCAGGCCTCATTCTGTCCTCCGCTGTACTGCGCGGCGCGGGGCTCCTGCTACAATAATCAACAAACTGGCGCAGCCATGCTCAGCGGCAATCAAATGTTAAATGGGTAAAAATCATCATTTTCTTTGACGATAATAATAATAATATCGTATGGTCTCGGGTGCCGGGTGCAAGCTTTGTTATTTGACATCTAGAGGGCAGCTGGCATGTCGAATTTTGTTGTTCCTTGAAGCGCTATGAAAGTCAAGGAGGTTAGATATCTAAGCTCCTTGACAATATAGCGCTTTCTAGTAGAGAAATGAGGAACTTTGTGTTGGTGGAAAATCCCGAGATTAATTTTGCCATTATGAACACGGCCTACTGAATTCAAATGGGTTCTTTAACATGCCAACATCGTAATGGTATGCGTGTCGTGATTTTTTCCGCCTTTCAAGAATCACTTGCCACGGCCAGGAGCGAACCTGCAAGCTTCGACACGTTAACCACTCTCCCACCGTGGCAAGCTATTTTCTATGATGAGGTCTCACCGCTCTCTAATGTTTGCATGGGAGTCACCTAGGGGGAAGCGAACGCACTGGATTTTAAAATCGTATAAACATCACATTAATACAATCTACTATCGTGAACCTACAAACTGGGTTTTATTTAAGAATAAAACAGTGACCCTCAAGCTAGTTCGATGTAATTATTTTAGTAATATTGTAATTATCATCAAGTAGATTGTACAACATGCTGAACATTAGAGTGGTCCTTGGTAACTAAGTAACGGACTTCATCTGTTCAACCCGTATGATGAAGCAATGTTAACACCCTGTTTGTTACTTTGGTCACACCCAAAGTGTCAAGAGTTCAACTCTTGAGGGGATATTTTCTTTATATTGAACGAAAATGAACTAAAAGCAAATGATTTAATAAACAACATCAACCCTAGCATTCAATTCACCCTGGAAACTGAAGACAATAAATCTCTGAATTATTTAGACAACCATTTAGAGGGAAAATGACCATTTGACATCCGATATATCATAAAACCTACCTAGACTGCTAATATGACTGGACACACATAAAAAGGCTAGAAACCATTCACTTACTGACGTGGTCAGATGAGAGGATACAATTTGTGCGTTTTGAAATGGAACACTTTAATGTAATACGATAAATACATGGCTTTACAATGATGCTTTCAGAACCTGGACCAGTGGACGTTGCGGATGTCGTGGCTGGATTTGCAGCTGATGTTCAAGCAGTTCGCTCCCAGCTCATCCGAGTTGAATCAGTGGCTGGACACGGTGGCCAAGGCTGCCATCGACGTGTTCCAGCTCACGACCGTACCAGCACCGGTTCTGGCCTCTCGACCCGGCAAGCCGGGCTCCATCTGGCTGGTGGCACCTCTAGTGTCCAAGCTGCCCTCCGCCGTGCAGGGTCGCGTGCTCAAAGTGGCAGGTAAAGTATTAGTTTGACCTTCCCACCAACGCAAATCATCTCTCATGGTTATCTTCATATTGGTGGATTCACTGTCGCCACTTTTGCTTCAATGTCGCCAAGTGAGCACACGCTGGAAATTGTATCGGCCTAAGTTGCCCAGTATAATTGCCAATCTGCACATCGTAACATAACCTATAAGTAGTGGTGTTTAAAATTTGATACTGCAGGGTGAAAAATCCTCGCACATCTCTCATAAATTTCTGATGATGTCATCGAGATGATCGTAGTAATTTAAAGTTTGAATCCCCACTCACTGACTTGAAATATCTTGCTCACAATGTTCTTGATTGCTTCGGCGGTGGTTGCTCTCCGTTCTTTCACGGTATCAGTTGTCCGTCTGTTGCATATTCGACAAATACCAGTTTCTGTCTTCTCGTTTCTCAGTTAAGTGTGATTGTTCTCATGTAGGTGGATCTTTAAGACTGAAGTTTAGACTCTTAGATAAAATACGCTGAAGAACATGGTAATAAAGATGCAGTACGACAGGGACTAAGAGACTAACACGTTTCGGAGTTTCCGCTTGAGCTTTATTGATTGTGATACAGAATGCCAAGCAAATTGGAAATTGGCGCCTTTAAAAAGAAAATGGCAGTGTTTCATTGGATGGTGTTAAAATAACTCAACTTATCAGAACTCCCAAATTTTATCTCCTCTTATTTCCAAGCAATTTTCACCAGCCCATTAAAATAGCAATGTTTACAATCACCGATGATTTGTGTTATGAGGACTTTGATTGACCACCCCATTAAAACAGCAATTTTTTGCTCCCCGTTGCACACCACTAGAATAACCAACCCATTGGGCTCATATGTTGTTAGGTCAGGTGTTGGAGAGCGGCAACTGGTCGTCGTCCAAGTCTCGAGAGCGCGGGGAACGCAATGTTCAGCGTAGTTCGTCGCTACTCAGCCATCAGCCCTTCCTGTCCCTCGTACTGACGTGTCTCAAGGGCCAGGACGAACAGCGTGAGGGACTGCTGACGTCGCTGCACTCACAGCTGTCCCAGTCCAAAGAGGTAACAGCTATATTGTCACTTGTTAAAATTAATAATGTTACGGCTGTGAGTTTGTGTCATCGCTCGCCGCTTGAGTCACAACTGCCCCAGGGGCTGGGCTGTGGCATGCCTCCTGTATTGCGTGTGCCTTATGCAACAGGGCTACTAAGACAAAGGGATAGTCCAGAAGATTCGTGACTGGACCAGCGATGGAAACCTCGAGAAGCCGTGGACCCTGGATGGATCTAGAACCATTTATTGAGTCACCGGCCTGCTATATAAGAGTGACCCGTGAAGCAGTTGTTGTTGTTGTGTTTTTACGAGCTAGTGTGAGCGTTTATTTTGAGCGACAGAAGTGTGGTGACTTGCGAAATCCCTAGTGTAGCGGCGAAGTGAGGAACATACAGGGGACTGCCGTGTTCTGAGTAAGTGTGCTTTCACTGAGTGTCAGATATTGTGGTGTTGAAATCCAGTGACATTGTTTCTCCCAGCTGGTGAACAGCGCGCAGCAAGTGCTCGTAAGAACTGTAGTAGGCGCACATTAGAAAGAAGTTGCATGCAGTTCTGTCAAGGCCACTAGGCTCATTAGCGGCAGGATTAACTTCTGTGATCTGTTGACAAGTGGAAGGGCCAGGAGTGCTCAAGGAAGAGACTTGAGGAAACTGGAATAAGGCTCCTAATTGCTTGTATTTGCTGACTAGTGTAATTTTATGGCCTGTAATAAATTATATTTCTTTAAGCAGTAATTGGTGTTGTGCTTTGTACCCCCACCGTAATCCAGTTAACAAAAGTGCCACTAGGAGGTGGCACGTAACAACTGGTGTCAGAAGTGGGATTACGAACTCAAGCACAACACCTGACGGTCCTGGTTTCAAAACCCGAGCAGGTCATTTTCTCTAATTTCCCTGTGAGTGCATGCCCTTTACAAGACAAACAACTAAAATGGAGGAGAAATTGGCAGCATTGCTAGAAAAGTTAACTGGCATGGAAGAGGGCCAGAAGAAATTAGCCAAGGACCTGAAGGAGGACCTAACTGCTAAACTAGAGGCCGGCCAGAAGAAGTTAGCCGAGGACCTAACAGCCAAAATGGAAGACGGCCAGAAGAAGATGGAAGACGGTCAAAATAAGCTAGCGGAGGACCTGAAGAGGATAGAGGACGGCCAGAAGAAGATGGAAGACTGTCAGAATAAGTTGACACAGGACCTGAAGAAATTAGAACTGGGTCTGCGTGAGGAAGTCACGGCAGTGGAAAAGAAGTTCGACGCCTTACAAGTGGAAGTTGCCGAGCTGCGCCAACGCCCGCTGATGGGGGTGGAGGAGAAATTCAACGCCTTACAAAAGGAAGTTGCCGAGCTGCGCCAACGCCCACTGACGGGGGTGAAAGAGGAATTCAACGCTCTACGAGAGGAAGTTGCCGAGCTGCGCCAACGCCCGCCCACCGTTACACCGGGAATATCAGGAACGGGACATAGCAGAGTGACGCCCCCAACCTTCGACGGAAAGGTCCCGTGGAGCACCTACTTACGTCAGTTCGAGGCAGCCTGTTCCATAAATAACTGGAACAACACAGAAAAGGCTACAGCTCTCATTGTAGCGCTGAGAGGCGACGCCCTTAACGTCCTTCAGGCTATCCCGACTGGATCCCAGGACTACGCTTCACTGATCGCCCATATGGAGTCCGAATATGGAGATAGCCATCTTCAGCAGGCCTACCAGATGCAGCTCCGGACCCGGGTACAGAAGAACGCGGAAACCCTGCAGGAGTTCGAGATGGACATCGCACGCCTCGTAAGGCTCGCCTACCCAACAGCGCCGGCCGACTTTCTGGAGCAGATAGCGACGCAGACTTTCACCGACGGGCTACGGGACTCGGACACTCAACAGGCGCTGCGACTCGCGCGCAATAAGACCCTGGCAGATGCGCTGAGCCACGCACTTGAATTCGAGACGGCAAAACAGGTATCTAGAATGTGCGCGCGGGTGCGTCAGGTGGACGTCGACGAACCAGCCAAAGCCAACAAGACCAAGCCCCTGGCCGATGAACTGATGGAGGCGCTAGACCGGTTCTTCAAGAGTCGCAGTACCACCAACAAAAACTTAGCCGAAGGACATACGGAGAGGCGGCCCGGAAGAGGACTACCGACCTGCTGGACCTGCCGTAAGAGAGGCCACCTGAGCAAGGACTGCGGTGATCGCCGCCGCCAAGAGTTTCCGTCGGGACAGTCAGTCGTAGGGAAACCGCGCGGCCCAGGAAAGCAAGTATCAGCCAGCCATGAGGGGCGAAGGTTGGCTTGTGACAGTCGTCAAGCCCCGGCAGTCCAAGTTCGTGTGACGCAGTTACGGAGGGATAAAAGCAGCCTGATGGTCGACGGAGTCATCAACGGAGTGAGCTGGCCCATGCTGATCGACACGGGAGCATCGAGGACCATCGTCAATCCCACTGTGATCCCGAAGTGGAGAGTGCAACCCACACCAAGGAACCTCCAGCTAATAACCGCGACCGGAGAGACCGCACCGGTACATGGCGAAGCATCACTGGAGTTCGTCATTGGTCGACGGGTGATAAAGCATCCAGTGCTTGTGGCTGACGTATCAAACGAAGTGATCATCGGACTGGACTTCCTGGACCAGAACAACATCATCTTGGACCTGAGTACCAACACTCTGCACTTCGGAGGTGAGGAACTTGCTTTGCAACCAGCACACGAGGCCGTCACCGCACGACGAGTAAGGCTGAGAGAGGACGCCATCGTTCCCGCCAGGACGGAGGTCAGCGCTGCCGTAATTGTCGACGGAACTGCTGAGGGAGTGGCGGCTGTCATCGAGCCAAAATATGAGGACATCCAGACAAAAGGATTGCTAGTTGCCAAGACTCTCATCAACACGACGTCTCGGCCGTACGTCCGCCTGTCCAACCTGAACGACTACGACATTACGGTTCACCGGGACACCAACCTAGGAGTCTGCGAGCCCGTTACCTGGATTGCCCGCATTACAGACACGACGGACGGACACCTGCAGACGCACAACCGAAGAAGACGTGCCCTGCCAGAAGAACTACAGAAGCTGTACCAAGGATCCCAGGACCATTTAGACGAGGAGCAATCACGCCAACTTCAGGACCTGCTACGCGAATTCCAGGATGTCTTCTCCGTGGGGAGCAAAGACTTCGGTAGGACAAGCTTGGTCCAGCACAGAATCGACGTTGGGGACAGCACACCGATTAGGGCCCCATTCCGACGTGTCCCGCTCGCCAAGCAAGCCGAAGTCGACCGGATGGTAGAAGAGATGAAGGAGCAAGGGGTGATCGAGCCATCACATAGTCCTTGGAGTTCTCCGGTCGTGCTAGTGAAGAAGAAGGACGGTTCCACCAGGTTCTGCGTGGACTACAGGCGGGTGAATGACGTCACGAAGAAGGACAGCTACCCTCTACCCCGGATCGACGACACGCTGGACACCATATCAGGATCAAGATGGTTCTCCACCTTGGATTTGAAGAGTGGCTACTGGCAGGTGGAGGTCCACCCTAAGGACCGCGAGAAAACGGCGTTCTCTGTGGGCAGCGGGCTCTGGCAGTTCACCGTCATGCCATTCGGTCTGTGCAACGCCCCTGCAACCTTCGAAAGGCTAATGGAGTCCATTCTGAGGGGACTACACTGGAAGACCTGCCTGGTATACCTAGACGACGTCATCGTTCTGGGGAGGAGCTTCGAGGAGCACTACAGCAACCTGAAAGAGATCTTGTTGAAGCTACGGGCTGCCCAGCTGAAGTTGAGCCCCAAGAAGTGTCAGCTCTTCCAGAAGCGGGTCCAGTACCTTGGGCATATCGTCTCCGAGGAAGGGGTGCGCACCGACCCAGAGAAGACCGCAGCTGTGAGGGAGTGGCCAGTTCCGAAGGACAAATCCCAACTACGAAGCTTCCTGGGACTCTGCACTTATTACCGTCGCTTCGTGAGGGGATTCGCCGACATCGCCAAACCTTTACATCGACTGACTGAGAAGGACCAACTCTTCACGTGGACAGCAGAATGCCACAGTGCCTTCGAACAACTCAAGCAGGCTCTGTGCACCGCGCCTATTCTGGCCTACCCCAGACCTGGAACAAGGTTCATCGTCGATACCGATGCCAGCGACTTTGGCATAGGGGGAATCCTGTCGCAAGTAGTGGATGGCGAGGAAAGAGTAGTGGCCTACTTCAGCAAGGCCTTGTCAAAGCCAGAAAGGAACTACTGCGTCACCAGGAAGGAGCTGCTCGCCATCGTGAAGACCATTGAACACTTCCACAAGTACCTGTACGGGCAAGAATTTCTCATCAGGACCGACCATGCATCCCTGCGGTGGCTCCTGAACTTCAAGCAGCCCGAGGGTCAACTCGCGCGGTGGTTGGAGAGGCTTCAACGGTACAACTTTGAGATTCAGCACAGGAAAGGCCAACTGCATTCTAACGCCGACGCCCTGTCACGAAGACCGTGCCCCGAAGACTGCACCTTCTGTGCCCGAAGGGAGGAGAACACCGGGATACAGTGCCGAAGGACTACCGTGGAACTTCAAGGGAGCTGGAGCCGCGAATCTTTCACGCGGGCACAAGCAGAAGATGAAGACCTGGGACTGATAGCCGAATGGAAGAGGGCCTGTGTCCCCAGACCCGGGTGGAACATTGTGAGTGACTGCAGCCCAAAGTTTAAGTCCTACTGGGCGCAGTGGGACTCGCTGATTGTAAGGGATGGCCTCATCTGCCGCGCCTGGGAGAGCACCGACGGGAAGACATCTCGGGAACAAGTCGTCGTTCCAAAGGCTATGACGGAGGAAGTCCTGAAGGAAGTTCATGGAGGATCATCTGGTGGACACCTAGGGATAAAGAAGACCCTGGAGAAGCTGAGAGAGCGGTTCTACTGGATCGGATGCCGAACAGACGTGGAGAACTACTGCGCGAGGTGCCACGATTGCGCAGGCAGCAAGGGCCCAGGGCGAAGACGACGGGGTCCGCTGAAGACCTACAACGTGGGCGGCCCCATGGAGAGAGTGGCCATCGATGTTGCTGGGCCATTCCCGTTAAGCGAGGCAGGGAACCGCTACATATTAGTCGTCAGCGACTACTTTACCAAATGGCCGGAGGCGTATGCGCTCCCTAACCAAGAAGCCGCGACGATTGCAGAGACCCTGGTGAAGGAATTCGTCAGCCGGTACGGAGTACCCCTGGAGCTGCACTCCGACCAAGGGAGGAACTTCGAGTCGCAGGTGTTCCAGAACCTATGCCAGCTGCTGGGAATCCGGAAGACAAGGACGACGCCGCTACACCCTCAGTCTGACGGGATGGTAGAGCGATTCAATCGCACCATCGAGAACCATCTCCGAATAGTCGTCAGCGAGCACCAGAGGGATTGGGACAGACATCTTCCACTATTTCTCCTGGCCTACCGCGCCGCCGTGCATGAAGCCACCGGGTGCACACCAGCCCGGGCCATGTTTGGGAGGGAGCTCCGTCTACCTGTCGATCTTGCCTTCGGCCGACCTGGGAATGATCCGATCCCGGTAAGCCAGTATTGTCAAGAACTGGTCGACCAACTGGAGGACGTGCACGCGTTCGCGAGGAGGAAACTGCGGATCGAGACCGACCGAATGAAGACCCGATACGACCAGCAGACGGATGCCGGAGGATTCCACGAGGACGACCTGGTCTGGCTCTTCAACCCATTACGGAAGAAAGGCCTGTCACCCAAACTGCAGAAGTCCTGGGAGGGCCCGTACCGAGTCGTGAAACGGATCAACGATGTCGTCTACAGGATCCAGCGGAGCCCGAGGGCGAAGATGAAGATCGTGCATCGAGATCGCCTGGCAGCCTACGGAGGGACACAGACGGACCAATGATTGATCGGGACGATCAGCCTTTTTAGGAAGGGGGTGGTGTTACGGCTGTGAGTTTGTGTCATCGCTCGCCGCTTGAGTCACAACTGCCCCAGGGGCTGGGCTGTGGCATGCCTCCTGTATTGCGTGTGCCTTATGCAACAGGGCTACTAAGACAAAGGGATAGTCCAGAAGATTCGTGACTGGACCAGCGGTGGAAACCTCGAGAAGCCGTGGACCCTGGATGGATCTAGAACCATTTATTGAGTCACCGGCCTGCTATATAAGAGTGACCCGTGAAGCAGTTGTTGTTGTTGTGTTTTTGTACCCCCACCGTAATCCAGTTAACAAAAGTGCCACTAGGAGGTGGCACGTAACAATAACTTAATCCTTGGTTAGTTGGTTCCTCAGTTAAGGGGCTGCGACAACGCGGTCATGTAGCCCCGTGTACTTTGGGTGTGTGTAGAATCTGTCTGATAACTGGTGCTAATTGTGATGGCTGTATTAGTGTGTGTTATCTGTTTTTAATTCAAGTTTAATAATAATAATAATAATATCGTATGGCCTCGGTGCCGGGTGCAAGCATTGTAATTTGACACCCAGAGGGTAGCTTGCATGTCGATTTTTGCTGTTCCTTGAAGCACTATGAAAGTCAAGGAGTTTAGAAATCTAAGCTCCCTGAACACTATAGCGCTTTCTAGTAGAGAAATGAGGAACTTCGTCTTGGCGGAAACTCCCAAGATTAATTTTGCCATTATGAACATGCCCTACTGAATTCAAAGGGGTTCTTTGACATGCCAACATCGTATGACATGGTGTCGTAATTTTTGCCGCCTTTGAAATATCACTTACTATGGCCAGGAGTGAACCTGCGAGTAAGGACTGCAGACATTCAATTTTCAAGTAGTTCCTACTTTTTCTACCAAAAGCCACTGTCAACGACAAATAGTTATGAACTTGGCTACTAGATGCCACTGCAGTCAGTTCCTGGCGACGAACGTTGGAACCTAAGAGTGTTAGTCAAATCTAACCTATAATTTAGCTTCACACAATTGTAGTTCTTTAACATGCCATAAATCTATGACATGGGACCGCCGGCTTTACTTCCCCTCTGAAGGAAGGCATACTGAGGGATTTTTAACCCTAGAACTGCTGCAGGTTTATCTGTCAAATGCTGCAGTAAATTCCCCAAAAATACACACTAAAGGAATTTGGTATCTGTAAGCAAACTGTGTTCATGAATATAACTTATCATACATCAACAGAAAGCTGAAAGACTGTTCTATATTATTCTTATAGAGGTGAATCATTCAGACTCATCAGTTTGAATTAATCATAAAAAGTATTTTATAAAAAATAAAATTTACTTCACTGCTCTAGAAAACCATATTGCCAAGTAAATGTCTGTCAGACACATCATAAATGAAAAAGTTCACAGTTTTTTGTTACTATTTCAAGAACCAGTTTTAAATAATTCCTGTATTTTTTTACTAAAATCCAATATGACATTTCTCCATTATGCACATATATGATAAATTCACCTTCTGCCTTTTATGTAAGCAAACTGTGTTTATGAATATAACTTATCATACATCAATAGAAAGCTGAAAGACTGTTCTATATTATTCTTATAGAGGTGAATCATTCAGATTCATCAGTTTGAATTAATCATAAAAAGTATTTTATAAAAAATAAAATTGACTTTTCTGCTCTAGAAAACCATATTGCCAAGTAAATGTTTGTCAGACACATCATAAATGAAAAAGTTCAGTTTTTTGTTACTATTTCAAGAACCAGTTTTAAATAATTCCTGTTTTTTTTTTACTAAAAAAGAAAATTATTTTTCCAATATGACATTTCTCCATTATGCACATATATGAGAAATTCACCTGCCTTTTCTGTAAGCAAACTGCGTTCATGAATAGGCAGGCCTATAACTTATCATACATCAATAGAAAGCTGAAAGACTGTTCTATATTATTCTTATAGAGGTGAATCATTCAGACTCATCAGTTTGAATTAATCATAAAAAGTATTTTATAAAAAATGAAATTGACTTTTCTGCTCTAGAAAACCATATTGCCAAGTAAATGTCTGTCAGACACATCATAAATGAAAAGTTCACAGTTTTTTGTTACTATTTCAGGAACCAGTTTTAAATAATTCCTGTTATTTACTAAAAAAAAAGCGCTCAATTTCTGAATCATCTACGATCATCTACATAGGCTACTTGGCCGCCATTTTGCTCAATGCAACTTCAATGTCAACATGAAAGTACTTCCACTTCTGCAGCCTGCTTATTGTCATTTGTTTGCCAAAGAGTAACACAACGAAAGATAAAAGCATCGGGAACCAGCATGACTTGAAATTAGTGCCATCTGATGGCTAACAGTAGTACTATATTTGAATACCGAGACTGTCTTTCAGAGAGACGCTCGCAGTTGATTAAACAACGAAGTCGGTCCGCAGTTCTAGGGTTAACGGTCTTAAAAAATGTGACGACTTGGGCATAGAAGCTCAGCATGCTACCAACTACGCCACTGAAGCCTCTAACTTAATTCTTAACATTAAAGAACTTTTCAAGCGGAGGCGGGAAACATACCCTACAAACTAAGACGTACAAATACCCACTTAATTGGATGGCATGTTTGGAACTTCATCCTCAGACCCTGTTTATTAATCACACTGAAACACAAATGAATATATTACATTTGTGTTATGTGTTACAGACAGTGTTGTTGCTATGATTTGTTATCAATAATTTCAGTAGTGAAGTCGTCGGCACTATTTCGTTATTATTGTTCCTATGTAAACTATTGGCCTAATATTATTGTAGCACTCGGTGTGTTTATAGAGCTGATCCTTGTGGTCCGGTTCCGCTCTGCGCAAAAGAGCATTAAAAATCCCTCAGTATGCCTTCCTTCGGAGGGGAAGTAAAGCCGTCGGGCCCGTGTCATAGATTTATGGCATGTAAAAGAACCTTTCACTAACTACAATATTGTGTGAAGCTAAATTTGTAGGTTAGGTTTTATTAATGCTCTTAAGTTCCAAGGTTCGACACCAGGCGCTGGTTGCGATGGCATCTAGTAGTAGCCAAGTTCACAGCTAGGTGTCGTTGATGGTAGCAATTGGTAGTGAAAGTAGGAACTACATGAAAGCAGTCCTTGCTTGAAGTAACCAATTAACACAGATTGTACACACACCCAAAATCCAATTGAATTAGGCACCACTGAATATTGGCTGCTATCACTACAAATTCCTAACAGTCGAACTTTGGAGATTAAGCAAATAGCCATTTTACATATTCCTATTTGGATGAAGACATGCAGACATTGTGTTTGCTGAGAGCATTGATTGTGCCGCAGGAGCGTTCTGGGAACTACGAGGACCCAAAGGGGCGGGCGCTCATGCTGGGGGCCTTGCAGCTGAGGTTCAGTCTGGTGGGTGGAATGTTCGACACGATCCAGCGCAATACAACGGCCACTACGGATTGGGCCATTCTGTTGGTCACGCTCATCAGTTATGGTGTCATCGACCTCAACAACAACGGGTGAGTATCGTTCACACTCGGCACTCTTACATCCATATAGATTCAGTAAAGCCACAGTTTGCAAGACAAACTGGAACTGTAATACTATATTTCCCCCATTTTTCTTCTAAATCTTCAGTTCCAAAATTGAGGGGGAGGGGGTACTATGGACGCGAACTTCGCATAAATCCATTATTTTGAGAAAGGGAGAGAGTAAAAATAAGCAATTATATTTTGATGCTAAGTCAAAATAAATCAAAATAAACGAAGTTTACATCTTTTTTCCACTATGCAACACAACCAACGTTGTTTGAGGCTCTATGTCCTCCTCGGGTACATGTTTCAGACCTCCAACAGTCCTTCAGCCCGGTTCAGCAAAATCTTAGTCTAATATTTTCACCAATTTGGTGAACGTCATTACAAAACAATAAAAACCTATTAAAATACATCAAAAATTTATATATATATATATTTTTTTTTTAAGAATTCATCATTTTACAAGGTTGTTGTATTTTGACTCAATAATTAAGGAGGGGTGCTATAAGTGATTTCCAAGAATTTTGGCTTTTGGCTCTCGAAAATTACGGGGGGGGGGGGGGGGGGGGGTACTATAAGCGAAAGGGTCTATAGCCGAGTAAATCAGGTATTTAGATGCAGACCTCTGGCTAAATTCCAGCTAACAGATCAGACCACAAAGTCGCAGGGCGTGCATTTCCACCCGTGTAGCCTACTCGCCGAATCGGGTGTTCCACCTCTAAATTATAGACGCCAACATATGCTTTTAGCATATGCTGCCAATGTGCGTCAAATGCCGCAACACCCAATACCACCAGGGGAACGCCAACCAGCCTCGTGCCACTCGGCCAGTTGGTATTAGACTTGATAGCTCCTGTACTGAAATAGGAGTGGCTGTAGGTCCCTGTATGATCCGTGGCAAGTTCCGCGTCCGGAAATTCTGTTAGATCTGCACCGAGGTCCTAAGGTGAACATGGAGGCAGTTCCACAGCATAGTTCACCAATTTCCAGACGCTGGCATTCTCTACATGGATGGTTCAAAGGTGGACGAGAAGGTGGGTTGTGCTTATGTTATTGATGGTGCAAATACCAAGATCTCTTTGCCTGAGGCCTGTAGTGTGTTTACTGCGGAGCTCGTTGCCATCTATGAAGCTCTGCAGTTTGCACTACAGGATGCACGAATCCACTTTCTCGTGTGTACCGACTCTTTGAGTTCATTGCAGTCAATTGCTACATGTTTCCCGCAACACCCCCTAGTGCAGCGAATCCACGACCTACTAGCCGGGCTGTGCCACGCTGACACTCGAATCACCTTTCTGTGGCTTCCAAGCCACATGGGAATTGCGGGAAATGAGTTAGCGGATCAAGCTGCAAAAGAGGCGGTATCACTACCACGTCGACCAATGGAGGTACCCGCTAGAGATATTCGCTCTCAGTTACGCCGACACACTTTGTACCTGTGGAGTCGTCACCATGGCCCACATTTTCACTGAATGTGTGAATCTTGCTGACTTGCGAAGAAACCTTGGTTTGCAGATGACACTCGAACTTATATTAGTCGATGACGCGGTGGCTGTTGATCGCGTTATCCCCTTTATAAGTGAGAGTGGGTTAGGGCCAGCAATCTAAATTTTCCAGTGTACATTGACTCAATGACTTGTTCGTTTTTGAATGATAATTTTTTGTTTTTCCGTAATTTATGTTTATTTTTTATAATTATATTTATTAAAATTTTTGTTTTATTATTATAGGTCTTTTCAAATTCAGGTGTCCACCTCTAAAATTTAAATTCAATTCCAAATTTGTATTCTTTAATCTGTGTTACGAGGGGCTGATGTCCTCATAGTTCCGCCCCTTAAAACAACAATAACTAAATAACTAACAATCGTTTTTTACAGGCTCCAAGAAAGTAACTATAATGAAGAATTGTGTTCAAAACTGTAATAATCCTGGATCTAATGGATTTAGGGGATAGAATCATTAGGCCTCAGCCAAAATATGTGTTGTGCACTACTTTCTGCGAAATGAATTGTCAAGTTGCTAGATCGCTAGAGATAGGCACGAGAGGCAGTTGTGCCCCGAGTCAGGAAGTTCAGATTGTCATTGGCAGAGCTTGGAAATTCAACATGATAGACACACGAAAAATTTTGTGATTTAATCACATCAGGATAATTCTGCAGACATGGCTGTCCGACGGCGTACCCGTGCTCGTTCCAACATGCAACCTTGGCCGCAAGGGCAGCTGCAGCAAGTCTGGAGATGCAGGTTCGAATCCCGGCGCTGACGGCAGCTCTCCCGAGTGTGGTTTTCCCCCGGGTTTATCCAGATTCCGTCTAGGCAAATGTCGGGGTAATATCTTACTTCAACCTCATCTGTGTCCCCTACACGGGGCTGATGAACATGTCCCAAGGCCAAACAGGAGAATGTGCACTGGAGTGCTAACATGAGGGGGATGGTCATGGTTGCCTGTGGTCTCTAGAGCCTCGGTACAATCCAAAAGTAATGTTTCCTGTAATTTGGTGTTTTTTGTCTAACAAAGGGAGCTGTTCACCACAGTGCTGGACATGCTGGCCACGCTGATCCACTCCACGCTCGTATCGGACTCTCAGTCGGAGAAGGAGGAGAACCGCAAGCATTACCAGAACCTGATGAAGAAGCTGAAGAAGGTGGGTCCTTCTTCTTCTGCTTTTACCACTTCAGTCAATCATTTCTTGGTCCTCTTCTTCAGTAAGTTTCCTTTCCGAGTCGCCCAGTAGCTTTTCATTCGCTCTGATCTTCTCAGGCGTTCCTCACCTGTAAATACCCTTTTTACTGTATTATGTTCATCTATTTTAGCCTGAAATCTTATTTTTATATCTCTGTTTTTTTATTTTTTTTATTTTGTTTTGCAAGTCATCCAAGGTTATTTCTAATTCTTTCATACCTTCTCTAATTTCCTTAATCCATCCTACTTGTTGTTTCATATTCCAAAGTTTCACTACAATTTTTCTAGATAACCTGGTTTCTGGTGTCCTCATGATGTGACCAAAAAAAAATCAGTTTCTTCCGAATAGTATCAGTGATGGGCTCCACTTCATTTGGTACTATCTGCCATTGTCCATCTTTCTGATATTTTTTATTTATGCATGTTCTAGCTATTCTTCTTTCTACTTTTAAAATTTTGTCGATTCTGTTTTTCTGAGTAACTTTAAAAAGAGATTCACTTCCATAGGTCACCTCTGGTTGAACCACCGTCTTGTCTATATATTTAAAACACTAAGCTGTTTTTTGTACACACGAGATTGTGAAAACGACTTAACCGATTGGCTTCGTAAGACATTCTAACGAAAGCTCTTGGCATGCAGATTTGCAGAGTTTCTTTAAAAGGAAAATATATATTTTTAAATGATTAAAGAAATATGTAATATTTGACACTCCCGCGCATGCGCACAATGGCCTTTCTCAACAAGGAAAATGGCGATTCCGGTCGCGTCTAACTGAGATCTTTTTTTATGAGAATTAAAAAGGGTCTCCAATAATGTTAATTATGTTTTTACAATATGCATTGAATTAGAATTATATTAAATAAACCACGAATTGAAGGACTTAAACTGCAGTTTGAGTGTGTATACTGGTTAGATAGCTTAATACTGAAGTGTCCCACAGTTGTCTGGATGGCCAAGGGGATAAGGTTACTGCCTAGAAATATGTATTATGCATGATCGAGAGGGTTCGATTCCCACCTCGGATATGTTTTTTTATTTTCGTTTTCTGCCTTCCTACGATTGGTATTGCATTGTAGAAACATATTTCACTTTTATCATTCCCGTCAAGTAACGAATTCTCTGTTGCCATCCTTTGCATGGTCGAGAGAGTTCGATTCCCACCTCGGATATGTTTTTTTTTTGTTTTCTTCCTTCCTACGATTGGTATTACATTGTAGAAACATATTTCACTTTTATCATTCCCGTAAAGTAACGAATTCTCTGTTGCCATCTTCTATCTATAAGCTGTTTTTTGTACACACGAGATTGTGGAAACGACTTAACCGATTGGCTTCGTAAGACATTCTAACGAATGCTCTTGGCATGCAGATTTGCTGAGTTTCATTAAAAGGAAAATATATGTTACGGTATATTTTTAAATGATTAAAGAAATATGTAATATTTGACACTCCCGCGCATGCGCACAATGGCCTTTCTCAACAAGGAAAATGGCGATTCCGGTCGCGTCTAACTGAGATCTTTTTTTATGAGAATTAAAAAGGGTCTCCAATAATGTTAATTATGTTTTTAAAATATGCATTGAAATAGAATTATATTAAATAAACCACGAATTGAAGGACTTAAACTGCAGGTTGAGTGTGTATACTGGTTAGATAGCTTAATACTGAAGTGTCACATAGTTGTCTGGATGGCCAAGGGGATAAGGTTACTCCCTAGAAATATGTATTATGCATGATCGAGAGGGTTCGATTCCCACCTCGGATATGTTTTTTTATTTTCGTTTTCTGCCTTCCTACGGTTGGTATTGCATTGTAGAAACATATTTCACTTTTATCATTCCCGTCAAGTAACGAATTCTCTGTTGCCATCCTTTGCATGGTCGAGAGGGTTAGATTCCCACCTCGGATATGTTTTTTTTTGTTTTCTTCCTTCCTACGATTGGTATTACATTGTAGAAATATATTTCACTTTTATCATTCCCGTAAAGTAACGAATTCTCTGTTGCCATATATATTTAAAACACTAAGGTATTTTTTGTACACAGGAGATTTTGAAAACGACTTAACCGATTGGCTTCGTATGGCATTCTAACGAAAGCTCTTGGCATGCAGATTTGCAATGTGTCTTTAAAAGGAAAATATATGTTACAGTATATTTTTATATGTTTAAAGAAAAATGTAATATATGTGGCTATTGCGCGTTGCCACAATGGCGTTTCTTCATGAGAGAAATGGCGGATAAACGTTCCACCGTATCGTAGTGTGATCTTTGTTTATGAGAATTGAAAAGGGAAATATCGCTTATGTTGTATCCCGATATATACTGGAATAGAATCATGAAATAAGGGAAATATTGATGAACTATAACTGGCAGTTGAGTGCGTTTGTTGTTTACGTCACTTAATATTGCACTCTAATTTCGTTGTCTGGGTGGCTCAGCGGCTAACATTGTGGACAACGAAATTGATTATGCATCGTCGGAGGAGTTTGATTCCCACCTCAGACATGTAATTTTATTTCCCAATTATTCTATCTTGCAATTGGTATTACATTGTCTAAACATATGTTACGTTTATTATTCCCGTAAGGTAAGGAATTCTCCATGATTTACGTTGCCAGATACTTTTAAATTATTAAATAAAAATCGGCACAATCGCTTCGCCTTGAGAGAAAATTGTCGAACATAATTCATTTGATGGACTCAGACATCGTGGTCACTCAGCGCCGTCTACTTTGGTGTGTGAGTGTAAACCTTTCTCTGATAACCTGTGTTAATGTGATGGCTGTATTGATGTGTGCATTTGTAATTAGTATGGGGAATGGAGAGTTGACGACTGAGGCTTTAAGTTAGGAACTATCCCGGTATTTGCCTGGAGTGGAAGTGGGAAACCACGGAAAACCACATCCAAGATTGTTGAGATGGGAATCAAATTTTGCTCTTCTTAGGTTTGCCTCAAGAGTGCGCCCCGTTCCAGCCCTCAGACCAGAATTAAATTTCTTGGCAGAGCAGGGATCGAACCTGGAATCTGGGGCGATAGCTCAGAATGTAGCCTTAAGACTGGGCTTCCCTGTGTTAATACGATCTTTGAAAAACACTGAACATATAATTCTAAAACTCCCTCCATTACGGTGGCTGGCGAAGTGAGTCCATGCTCATTCCAGTAGTGGCGAAGTGATTCTATGCTCCCTTGCATAATTTACTGCCATGGAAATGCAAAGTATTGTACCTTCAACAGGTGATGGAAATTGATTATTTAGAGCAGTTTCATTCTGTTTATTTCAAAATGAAGTTCGTCATCCTGAGTTGCGTTGGCAAGCAAATTGCAAAAATTGCAAGGATTTTATTATTGGCGATCAGTCTCATCGCATTCTCATCAGCAACCAACTTGAGAATGGAAGTCTCTGAACTTAGTTGTATAAGTGAATATTATTGTTTATTGATTATTTTTTTAGAGTACATAACAATGAGTCTAACCACGCAGTTGATTTTGGCAGTGGAAGTAAGTTATTATTTGCTATTTAATATTTGGCTGCTGCGTTGATGCAGGCCACTATAGTATTATTTAATATGACGTTAATTTGGGGAGAAATGCTGCTATAAATAAACCCATTTTACAAAATAGAACATTAGCCGCAAACAAGTGGGAAATCGGAGAAAAATACGAAGCCACTTTTAAACTCCAATATGAATACGGCATTTCAGATACAATTCCAGATACTATACCGTTACAGTGTAGGGTCCTTGACGAACAAATGTAAACATTGTTCTGCACTGTATTTCTCTTGAGAGAAATCTACACTTGGTTACTTTGACCTTTGCTGTTGTAATGGTAAAATTAATCTGACTAAATATAAAATATTTGACATGCTGCAACAATTATTTTTCACTGGAGATGATATCTCAAGGAATTTCAGAGAGACTAATCGGCAGTACAATGCTATGTCCTTCGTTTCATTTGGTGCCAATGTTACTGTGCCACACCCATACGGTCAACATGGTTTTAAGATGTATGGAGGTGCACATCATCGCATTTCTTCGTTATATTCCAAAATTATATGTGACGGTTTGCGGCCAGTTTTATTAGACTCCTCAGAGTTCTTGAATTCCTTGGAACTAAATGACTTCCCTCCACATATTCCAAACGCTTGAACCGTTATGCTGCTTAGAAATCTGAACGTTTCCCAAGGGCTCCTAAATGCAACTATATTGCTTGGATTTGGAAATAATAAGTGCAGTTAAAATTAGGCAGAGAGGTCTAATCCTTCTACTTGATTTATCAGCATCCGATAAAACACTATCATTTTGTTTTAAGAGGCAATATTTTCCAATTTATTTGGCATACTCGTGTCACAATCAATGAAGCTCAAGGGAAAACTCTGGAACGTATAGGTCTCAATTTGCCTCATCAATTTTTCAGTCATGGCCAGCAGTATTTTGCAATGTTGAGAGTGCAATCTTTTGACGCCCTTATAGTTTCAATAGAGCCAAAAAATAATCGTACAAAGAATATACAGTACGCCTACATAAGAAAATTCTTCAGTAAATATTTTTCTATTGACCGTCATTTTTGACGGGTTTCAACTAGTAATGTTTTAATTTTGTTGCGACTGATAGACATTTTGTTTTATATGTAGACCATGTTAATTTTTGGGCTTTTATCATTTTATTAGTTCTTTCTTGCCTTGCAGGTTTCTCATCCAAGTTGTAAGTTATAATTTCTCCTCATCATCATCATCTTGCACAGTTTCCAGCCACTGGCCGGGTCTGTTTGGAACACAAGCCTCTCCAACGTCTTCTGTCTTCCCACCATCTCTCAGCCTCCACCCTTGTCCAGTCTTCTCCTCTCTTCTTCACGCTTTCTTCCACCCCCTTCAGCCACCTGTCTCTCGGTCTTCCCCTCGGTCTCTTTCCTTCCCACTTCGTCTCATGTACTCTCCTGGGTATCCTCTTCTCCTCCATTCGTTTTACATGTCCATACCATCTAAGTCTAGATTTCTCTATACCATCCTGTAATGGTTCCTCCTTCATTAATTCTCTGGTCCTCTCATTTCTTATTCTGTCCATCTTTGTAGCTCCAATACTGCTTCTCAAGAACCTCATCTCACTGGCCTGTATTTTGCTCTTCTCCCTTCCTTTCATAACCCAGGTCTCCGAGGCATACGTCAGGATAGGGACATAGTACGTCCGATATATGATCTTTTTGCTGTTCTGAGGGACATCCTTGCTCCATAACATGCTTCTCACACTCCTCCGAAATGCTTTCAAAAATGGAATGGAACGAGCCTTATAATTTCTCCTAAATATTTAAATTGCTTCACTATTTTAACTTTCTTGTTATTTACTGTTATGTGATTGATTACAAGTGGATTTGCTACCATTATCTCTGTCTTTTTAAATGATATCTGAAGTCCAATTTTTTGTGCTATACTTTGAAGGCTTATTATTTGATTTCTGGCTTCTTGAATATTATTAACTTTGAAAGAATGATGGATTTTCCGCCTTCAATACTGTTTATTACTATTACTTACAGGGACTAGTTTCGGGGGTAAATACTCCCCCTTCCTCAGCCTGTCCAACAAAAACTACACAATGGAAAAACTTTCCATGTACAAGTTCATACAAAATACATGAAGAACAAAGAATAAAGAAATATTATTTACAGTCCCGCTCGACGCTCCAAAGAAGATACTTTTATTGCATAACTAAGGCCTAGGCGCATCAGAACTCCTGAATTGGGCCGTTGCTGCGGTCCGCTGTCCCCATTGCGTCATCGTGGGTCCACTCATGTCCCCTTGTTGCTCTTGGCAAACGTCAAGGCGAGAAAATTTGTGGCCGCGTCACGCGCCGCCAGGAACTGCAGTGCGCAAGGCGTGAACAAAAACAAACCGGAATTCACCTTGCGAAGTCTTTTACAGCTGAGTGTTAGTGACGTGCTTGGGAGAAGGTGGCGTTTGGGTTGTGGGAGATGGGAGGCTAAGGAAATGAGAATGAGTGAGGTTTGTTGACGCGCCTATTATGGAGATTGATTAATGCGTAGAATGAGTGTGTCAATCTTTAGTATGTTATGAAAAATGATGGGTATGAATAGTGGAATATAGCGGGAATTTTATCTATTACAATATAATTCGTCTATTAATGTTCTGTATAAAATGCTAGTTTCAAATATTATTTCATTAAGATTGTGTGAAGGGTTGAATCTCTGTGCTTTATCAATTTCTATTTGTTCCAAAATATTCATGAGCGTGCCTTTATTTTCTTGATGTAAAATTTCTAAGTCATTATCTATGGTTGTGAATTTATGCCCAGTTTCTGCCATGTGGTTACCCATCGCTGAAAATTTATTATGTTTGATGGCATTGACATGTTCCAAAAATCTGGTGTTGAACCCTCTCCCCGTTTGTCCCACGTAATCGGCATTGCACTCGTTACATTTAATCTTGTAGATACCTGAATTGCTGTATTTGTTGGTTTTGTTGAGAATATGTGAGTTGAAAAATTTATTATGATTAGTGTTATTGGTTCTGAACGCTGTTTTTATTTTGTATTTTTTTAGTACACTAGTAACATTGTATGTGGATTGGTTCACAAAAGTGAACGTTGCGTATGTGGAAGGTTCTTTGTCTTCTTTTGCTAATCTGGAAACGGGGTTGTTCTTAATTTTGTTAATTATATTGTTAACATATTTACTATTGAATCCATTAGCTTCGGCAATTTGGTGAATTATTGAGACTTCTTTACGATAATCTACGTCAGATAGTGGGACGTTCAACGCTCTATTGACGAAACATGCGAGTGCTGCTCTTTTATGGGAAGCTGGATGATTAGAATCTTGTCTGATTACAGTACTGGTTTGAGTTGGTTTCCTGAATATTTGATAGCTCAGGTGATCTTTATCATGCTTGATCAAGGTAATTTAAGGAACTGTTTACTTCATTTTCTGACGTGAATTTAATGTTGCTGTTTATTTGGTTCAAATATTGCAAAAGTTGTTCTATTTTCGTTTTAGAGTTGTCAAGGATTACGAAAACGTCATCAACATATCGTCCCCAAAAGACCAAACCATCCTTTTTGTTGATGATTGATTCGTATTCCAGATTATCTAAGAATATGTTAGCTACTATTCCTGATAAAGGAGAACCCATGGGGAGGCCTTCTTTTTGTTTATAGATTTTCTCATTAAAACTAAATTGGTTGTTATTTAGGATGAATGTTATGATGTTCAAAAATTCAGAGATCTCAACTTGTGTTAAATCACTATTATTCTTTAAGTTGTTCTTTATAATATCAATGGAGGCGGCAATCGGTATGTCTTGATTTTCTTGTTAACTTCATGCCGTGCTCCATTTTGTTCATCCTGAGGCAGTCGTTTGATAGCTGCCTCCGATTCAGCTGTCAGTTTGGTTAGGTTGTGTGCATTATAGTTAGATATCCAATTATGCTTCATGCCCTTTTCTAGAATTTGTAATTCAGATTGGTTGAATACGGTGTCTGTCAGATTGTTTATTGGTTTTGGGAAAGTATGTTTTGTGACGGGTCGTACATTAGATTCCTCCTGGTTACTCCTAACGAGGTTATTAAATTTCTTTTCTAATGTTGCCGTTTTTTTTGCTGATTTGGTATTGCAAAGTTTGGTTTAACTGGATCATGAAATCATCCCATTCTTTATCTTTGGACATATTAGCTGCTAATAAGTGGGTGCGGTAGAGTTTATTGTTAATGTGATTCTTACTGATGTAGAGGAATTTTAATTCTCGCTGAATGATACTGTGATTGACAATTTCTTGAGTCCTACGTTCGTAATCATTGTTGAACTTTTTACGTTGAAAAGTTGCTAGATGTCTCGGTGCTAATTTATTATTCCTACATTTCTTCATGAAATCTATGTCCTTAATTACATTGGAAAGCTTCAGTTTGAGATCTTTGTATTTGAAGCGTAACCTCCTTGCTTGGCATGCCGTTTGATTCATAATGTCGATTATTCAGGTCCGTATTGACGTAACTATAACTTTGAAAGAATGATGGATTTTCCGCCTTCAATACTGTTTATTACTATTACTTACAGGGACTAGTTTCGGGGGTAAATACTCCCCCTTCCTCAGCCTGTCCAATAAAAACTACACAATGGAAAAACTTTCCATGTACAAGAAGATTGATTATATTAATAAAACAGAAGATTTCCTCACCAATCCCAACTTTGAGATAAATCAAAAAGACCTCACCCAATGTTTACAAAGGAAACTTAAACAGCTCCTGAAAAACACCTTATTCATCCTTGATGAAAACCAAAAAAACAAATTGGTCATTATGAACCCTAAATTACCAACATTAAGAGCACTACCTAAAATACATAAAGATAACATTCCTATCAGACCAATAGTCAATTTCAGAAATAGTCCGACGTATAAACTCGCTCAATTTGCTCATTCATTTCTTAAATCACATTACAAACTCAAGGCTAATGCATCCTTTAAAAATTCGATACATTTCTGTGAATTAACTAGTAAACTAAAACTCACCAGAACGCATTCTTTACACACTATAGACATAAAAGACATGTATACAAGCATACCGATTGCCGCCTCCATTGATATTATAAAGAACAACTTAAAGAATAACTAGATGAAACCCGTCAAAACATGACGGACAATGGAAGACAAATTTACTGAAGAAGCTTCTTAAATAAGTTACATTCTTTGTACGATTACTTTTTAGCACTTTTGCAACTTTAAGGGCGTCAAAATATAGCACTCTCAGAATTGCAACATATTGCTGGTCATGACTGAAAACGTGATGAGGTCATCATCATCTTGCACAGTTTCCAGCCACTGGCCGGGTCTGTTTGGAACACAAGCCTCTCCAAGGTCTTCTGTCTTCCCACCATCTCTCAGCCTCCACCCTTGTCCAGTCTTCTCCTCTCTTCTTCACGCTTTCATCCACCCCCTTCAGCCACCTGTCTCTCGGTCTCCCTCTTGGTCTCTTTCCTTCCCACTTCGTCTCGTGTATCCTCCTGGGTATCCTCTTCTCCTCCATTCGCTTTACATGTCCATACCATCTAAGTCTAGATTCATCCATACCATCCTGTAATGGTTCCTCGTTCATTAATTCTCTGGTCCTCTCATTTCTTATTCTGTCCCTCTTTGTAGCTCCAATACTGCTTCTCAAGAACCTCATCTCACTGGCCTGTATTTTGCTCTTCTCCCTTCCTTTCATAACCCAGGTCTCCGAGGCATACGTCAGGATAGGGACATAGTACGTCCGATATATGATCTTTTTGCTGTTCTGAGGGACATCCTTGCTCCATAACATGCTTCTCACACGCCCACGGAATGCTTCTGCCTGTCTCCCCCGCTCATTTATTTCTCTATCGTTTCTTCCATTCTCTTGTATCAGGCTTCCGAGATACTTGAAACTCTCCACTTTCTTCAGCTGCTCCCCACCAATTGTTATTCCTGTTGTGGTTCTTTCCTTCTTCCTTGTTGTGATCACCATCTCACTCTTATTTATGCTAAATTTCATCCCATAACTTTGTATTATTCCTTCCCACACGTCCAACTGTTCCTGTACCTCCTCCTCCTTGTTTTCCCAAATCATCAAATCATCTGCAAGCACCATTGCTTTCATCTTTCCTTCCCCAATTACTTGTGCCACTCGGGTCATTATGTCATCCATCACCACAATGAAAAGTAACGGTGACAGTGCACTTCCTTGATTCAGGCCGTTTCTCTGTTCCAACCAGTCCGATCTATCTCCTCCCACTTTCACACAGCTCACGCTTCCCTTGTACATCTCCTTTATCCTCCTTATAGTCCATTTTTCTATTCCACTATCCTCCAGGGACTTCCATATTTTGTTTCTGCATACACTGTCATATGCTTTCTCAATGTCCAGGAAGGCCATCAGTAGATCTGTTCCATACTCATAGTGCTCTTCTTGTAACTGCCTTACAGCAAAAATCAAATCCACTGTGGACCTTCCTGCTCTGAAGCCATGTTGTTCTTCCCTCATCCCTCCTTCTATCCTTGTCCTAATTCTCCTTTCCAAAACTTTCTCAAACATCTTTGCACAATGACTCATCAGTTTTATTCCCCGATAGTTTCTGCATTCTGTTCTACTACCTTTCTTGAAGATCGGGACAATTATTCCCTTTTTCCAGTTCTCTGGGGTCTTCCTTTCCTTCCATGCTGTCTTCATCACTCGGTACAACCATTGTATCCCCACCTCTCCTGCTGCTCTCACCATCTCCACACTCAACTCATCCACACCCGGTGCCTTTCCTCCTTTCATCTTCCTCACTGCATCTTCCACTTCTTTCCATGTTAAGTCCTTTTCTGTTTGCAGTTCATCCACTGTACCTCTTCCCGATTTCTTCCTCCTCGCCGTGGTTTCCATTTGGGTTCAGGAGTTCTTCAAAATATTCTTTCCACATTTTCTACAGTTCGTCCCTATTTTCTATCTCTTGTCCCCTTTTGTTCACCATTCTAATATAATCCGTAGGATCCTTCCGCCTCTTATTCTTTACCATCCCATACAGGACCTTTTTTGTACCTTCACTATCCTGCTGGTCATGACTTAAAACGTGATGAGGTAAATATCACAATACGTTAAAGAGTTTCTCCTTGAGCTTGATTGATTGTGATGAAGTAGGCCGAGCGAATAGGACATTGTTGCATATTAAAAGAAAATGTACTGTAACTGCAAGTGTTTTATCGGAAGGTGTTAAATCAAGTCGTAGGATTTGAGCTCTCTGCCTAATATTACTGCACCTATTATATCCGAATCCAAGCAATTTCTTACATATTTCTTACAATTAATATATTACCATATATGAGTCCTTGGGAAACGTTCAGATTTCTAAGGAACATAACTATGGCTCAAACGTTCGGAGTATGTGGAGGCGAATCACTTAATTCCAAGGAATTGAAAAATTCAATAATAGGGAAATGAAGTAGCTGGCTTTCATCTTCAGTATCCAATCTGTTAACGCTGATGTATGTGTTTGAACTACTGGATAGAAGTTCAATGACTTTTAAATTAATATCATTACATTGTTGCAGCTTGGCAAATATTTTATATTCCAGCAGATCAATTTTACCCTCACAACAGTAAAGACCAAAGTAACCACGCATAGATTTTACGCAAGAGAAATACAATGTAGAACAATGTTTACATTTGATCGTCAAAGACCTTACAGTACACTGTACTGCATAATATCTGGAATTGTTTCTGAAATGGCCTATTTATATTGGATTTTAAATGTGGCTTCGTATTATTCGATAACACTATAGTGTCCTGCGATAACGGAGCCGCTAAATATTAAATGGCAAATAATACTTCCATTGCCGAAATCAACTGCGTAGTTAGACTCAGTACTCTAAACAAATAATCATTAAACAATTGTCTTATACAATGAAGTTCAACATGACCGTCCAGAGACTTTCATACTCAAGTTGGTTGGTGAGGAGAATGCGATGAGACTAATCGCTTAAAATAAATCCCTTATAATTGTTCCTGCCAGCGAATTTTTTTGCAATAGCTTGAAAACGCAGCTCAGAATGACGTTCTTCATTTTGTTATAAACAGTACGAAACTGCTCTAAATAAGCAATTTCCATCACTTGTTATAGGTTATGGCAGTACATTTTGCAGGGGAACATAGAATCACTTCGCCAATTACTGGAACGACCATAGGCCTATACTCAATACTCACTTCGGCAGTCACCCTATTGGAGGCAGTTTTTGAATTCTATGTCCCGTGCATGTCAAAAATCGTATTAACACATGGAGGCCCACCTATTCTTGTCTATCGCCCCGGAGACCCGGGTACATTTCCTGCTCTGCCAAGAAATTTAATTCTGGTCTGAGGGCAAAAACGGGGTACATTCAGTCTCTTGAGGTATAACTAAGAAGAGGAAGGTTTAATTCCCACCTCGACAATCTTGGATGTGGTTTTCCGCGGTTTCCACTTCCACTTAAGGCAAATACCGGGGTGGTTCCTAACTTAAGGCCTTGGCCGTCTCCTTGCCATTTACCACCTTAATTACAAATACACACAGTAATGCAGCCATCACAATAACACAGGTTATGAGAGAAAATTTCACACATACACACCCATGTACACGGGGCTGAGTGACCACGATGTCGGAGCCCTTCAAACAAATTATGTTTGCCAAGTGTCTCTCATGGCGAAAGCAATTGTGGACACGCGTGAGTGCCTGGAAAACTACTTTTTTCTTTAATAATTTAAGAGTATATCGACGATGCATAATTATAACTTTTAGTCTAGGACGCTAATAACTTGACCACCGAAGCATTGGGAAGAAATAGCAATATTAAGGTACCGTACATAAACAACATAGCCTACACATTCAACTGTCGGTTAATGTTCCTCAAAATTTCCCTTCTTAAATATTCCCCTCCTTTATAATTCTCCATATCGATGCAATGGTGCTGCCATCTGCTGTCAGTTACTGGAACTATATGGGCGATGTACTGCCATCTGTTGTCAGTTATAGGAACTGATTGCAGATATTTAAACGGCGTACTCAGGACAACAGTTTGCTCTTTCGATCACATGCTGTAATGCAATGGTAAAACGGAAATAAAACGTATTGAGAGGGAATGTAGAAATATGTATCTTTAACAGACATAAAACCTTACTAATACTCCTTGTTTGAACAATATTTCAGTGGTAAAAAAAATATATATATTGCCGTGGGATGGGATCGAACCGGTGAACCTTGGAACCACAGTCGGTCGCCTTAACCACATAGCTACTCGCACACTCTAGCACAGCGGCAGACGCAGCCGTTCATTATCTTCAAAAGCCGCTGTCTGAAGGAAATTACCCATTTCATTATCCAAATAAATCAATGTTGCACATTCGTATACGTTCATACTGTTATTATATTTTATTGTCAGAACTTGGTTAATGTGTGTTTTCAATTACATGGAAGCTTATTAAATAACTTACATTTTAATGGACTTCTCACCGCCATTTTGTCATGACCCCAGGCGGATTGTGCGCATGCGTGAGGGGCCAGAATTCTGCTATTTTCTATATTAATTCAAAAATATACCGTAATATATTTGTTTATTTTAGAGACACTCTGCAAATCTAGAGGCCAAGAGCTTTCGTTAGAGTGCTCTACGAAGTAAATCGGTTCTGTCGTTCTCTCAATCTCGTGGTAACAAAAATCACCTTACTGTTTTAAATATATAGATAGTGATTTAACACAAGTTGAGATCTCTGAATTTTTGAACATCATAACATTCATCCTAAATAACAACCAATTTAGTTTTAATGAGAAAATCTATAAACAAAAAGAAGGCCTCCCCATGGGTTCTCCTTTATCAGGAATAGTAGCTAACATATTCTTAGATAATCTGGAATACGAATCAATCATCAACAAAAAGGATGGTTTGGTCTTTTGGGGACGATATGTTGATGACGTTTTCGTAATCCTTGACAACTCTAAAACGAAAATAGAACAACTTTTGCAATATTTGAACCAAATAAACAGCAACATTAAATTCACGTCAGAAAATGAAGTAAACAGTTCCTTAAATTACCTTGATCAAGCATGATAAAGATCACCTGAGCTATCAAATATTCAGGAAACCAACTCAAACCAGTACTGTAATCAGACAAGATTCTAATCATCCAGCTTCCCATAAAAGAGCAGCACTCGCATGTTTCGTCAATAGAGCGTTGAACGTCCCACTATCTGACGTAGATTATCGTAAAGAAGTCTCAATAATTCACCAAATTGCCGAAGCTAATGGATTCAATAGTAAATATGTTAACAATATAATTAACAAAATTAAGAACAACCCCGTTTCCAGATTAGCAAAAGAAGACAAAGAACCTTCCACATACGCAACGTTCACTTTTGTGAACCAATCCACATACAATGTTACTAGTGTACTAAAAAAATACAAAATAAAAACAGCGTTCAGAACCAATAACACTAATCATAATAAATTTTTCAACTCACATATTCTCAACAAAACCAACAAATACAGCAATTCAGGTATCTACAAGATTAAATGTAACGAGTGCAATGCCGATTACGTGGGACAAACGGGGAGAGGGTTCAACACCAGATTTTTGGAACATGTCAATGCCATCAAACATAATAAATTTTCAGCGATGGGTAACCACATGGCAGAAACTGGGCATAAATTCACAACCATAGATAATGACTTAGAAATTTTACATCAAGAAAATAAAGGCACGCTCATGAATATTTTGGAACAAATAGAAATTGATAAAGCACAGAGATTCAACCCTTCACACAATCTTAATGAAATAATATTTGAAACTAGCATTTTATACAGAACATTAATAGACGAATTATATTGTAATAGATAAAATTCCCGCTATATTCCACTATTCATACCCATCATTTTTCATAACATACTAAAGATTGACACACTCATTCTACGCATTAATCAATCTCCATAATAGGCGGTCAACAAACCTCACTCATTCTCATTTCCTTAGCCTCCCATCTCCCACAACCCAAACGCCACCTTCTCCCAAGCACGTCACTAACACTCAGCTGTAAAAGACTTCGCAAGGTGAATTCCGGTTTGTTTTTGTTCACGCCTTGCGCACTGCAGTTCCTGGCGGCGCGTGACGCGGCCACAAATTTTCTCGCCTTGACGTTTGCCAAGAGCAACAAGGGGACATGAGTGGACCCACGATGACGCAATGGGGACAGCGGACCGCAGCAACGGCCCAATTCAGGAGTTCTGATGCGCCTAGGCCTTAGTTATGCAATAAAAGTATCTTCTTTGGAGCGTCGAGCGGGACTGTAAATAATATTTCTTTATTCTTTGTTCTTCATGTATTTTGTATGAACTTGTACATGGAAAGTTTTTCCATTGTGTAGTTTTTGTTGGACAGGCTGAGGAAGGGGGAGTATTTACCCCCGAAACTAGTCCCTGTAAGTAATAGTAATAAACAGTATTGAAGGCGGAAAATCCATCATTCTTTCAAAGTTATAGTTACGTCAATACGGACCTGAATAATCGACATTATGAATCAAACGGCATGCCAAGCAAGGAGGTTACGCTTCAAATACAAAGATCTCAAACTGAAGCTTTCCAATGTAATTAAGGACATAGATTTCATGAAGAAATGTAGGAATAATAAATTAGCACCGAGACATCTAGCAACTTTTCAACGTAAAAAGTTCAACAATGATTACGAACGTAGGACTCAAGAAATTGTCAATCACAGTATCATTCAGCGAGAATTAAAATTCCTCTACATCAGTAAGAATCACATTAACAATAAACTCTACCGCACCCACTTATTAGCAGCTAATATGTCCAAAGATAAAGAATGGGATGATTTCATGATCCAGTTAAACCAAACTTTGCAATACCAAATCAGCAAAAAAACGGCAACATTAGAAAAGAAATTTAATAACCTCGTTAGGAGTAACCAGGAGGAATCTAATGTACGACCCGTCACAAAACATACTTTCCCAAAACCAATAAACAATCTGACAGACACCGTATTCAACCAATCCGAATTACAAATTCTAGAAAAGGGCATGAAGCATAATTGGATATCTAACTATAATGCACACAACCTAACCAAACTGACAGCTGAATCGGAGGCAGCTATCAAACGACTGCCTCAGGATGAACAAAATGGAGCACGGCATGAAGTTAACAAGAAAATCAAGAAAATTATTCAACATAAGAAGGAACATAGAATGGATTTACAACTTCAAAGAGATTGCAAAAGTCTATCAACCAAAATAAAACAGAACCAGTTAATCCTAACTAAAGCAGACAAAGGCAACACCACAGTCATCATTAAGAAGATTGATTATATTAATAAAACAGAAGACCCCCCAGGGGCTCACATCTAGTGGGTTGTGGGTTGGCGACCACGGGGTCCCAGCTGAGTCCGGCATTGCTTCCACTTACTTGTGCCGGCTCCTCTCTTTCTTCTTTCCTGTCGACCTCCCTTGGTCAACTCTTGTTCTCTTCCGACCCCGACGGTATTAGGGTATCCGAGGCCTAGGGAGTCTCTTCCTTTCCCGCCTTCATTGGCCCTTGTCTCATCTTTTCTGATTCCCTCCTTCTGCGAGGGGTCAGCCTTCTTTTTCTTTTCCTTTTACCTCCTGCCTTGTGCTCAAGGCCCTTAAGGAGGCAGGGTGTATGTAGCCCCACCACTTCTGGTGCACCGTCGATAATGCTACACCCTCAGGGGCTCACGGCTGGTGAGTTCGTGCGTTGGCGACCCCGAGGGATTCCTGAGCTGGGTCCGTTTTCCCCTTTTTGTCCCTTCCCTTTGGGGCGGACTTTCTCCTCCCTCCCCTCTCCTCTCCTCTTTAAGATTCCCGCACTGTTTTTGTTACTCGAATCACCGTGTATCTAAATTCCCTTTTACCATTTTTTTTCTAAGGCATTTTTGATCTATGTTGCATTTTGTAAGTCTGGTTGGTTGGTTCCTTAGTTTAGGGGCTGCGACAACGCGGTCATGTAGCCCCGTGTACTTTGGGTGTGTGTAGAATCTGTCTGATAACCGGTGTTAATTGTGATGACTGTATTAGTGTGTGTATCTGTTTTTTTAATTCAAGTAGGGACTGCAACTTTGAATTTTCAACTAGTTCCTACTTTTGCCGCCAAACGCCACCGTCAACGACTACTAGGCCTAGTTCAGAACTAGCTACTAGACGCCACCGCAGTCGGCTCTTGGCAACGAACGTAGCAACCTAAGAGCGTTGTTTACATTCTTAACCTATCCAATTTAGTTTCACACAGGTGTAATTAGTGGAAAGATCTTTTTGTAAGTCTCTTCGATCTAAATTACATCTCGCGATTGTTTTCAACCTCAATTGCATTTTGTAAAGATTGACAATCTAAATTGCTTTTTAGTAAGTCTTTTCAATGCAGGCGTCAGGGCATTTTAGTGAGTATTTTGAATTTCAATTGCATTTTGTAAGTATTTTCAACCAAAACCGCATTTCGCACTAATTTTAAATCTAAATTGCATTTTGTTTGGTGGGCATTTTGCACATATTTTGATTCTCAATTGCATTTTGTGGGTATTTTGAATCTAAATTACATTTGTCAAGTATTTTCAATCTAAATTGCTTTTTGTAAGTATTGTCAATCCACATGAGTCGTTTGAATGTACCGTACATTTTGTAAGCATTTTCAATTTCAATTGCATTTTGTAAGTATTTTGAATTTCAATTGCACTTTGTGAATAATTTGGATTGGAACTGGGATAGGGCCTATTTCAATCTGAATTGCATTGTGTATTTTCAATTTCAATTGCATTTTGTAAGTATTTTGAACCTCAATTGCATTTTGTACGTAATTTCGATCTCATTTGCATTTTGTAAGTATTTTGACTTTCAGTTGCATTTTGTAAGTATTTCGGCGCTACTTTGCATTTTGTACGTATTTTGAATCTAGCCTACGTTTTGTGGGTCTTTTTCAATCTATTCTTTTTGTGCAACTTTTCGTTCTAAATTCCCTTTTGTAGGACCATATTGTGAGTTGTTTCCATGTGAGTTCCTTTTTGTACGTATTTTCAGTCTTCGATAATTTTGTTCTGGTTTCCATTTCATTATCATTTTCGCTATCACCCAAATCATTAGGGGCCGATAACCTCGATGTTAGGCCCCTTAAAACAACAATTATCATCATCATCATCATAAAACAGAAGATTTCCTCACCAATCCCAACTTTGAGATAAATCAAAAAGACCTCACCCAATGTTTACAAAGGAAACTTAAACAGCTCCTGAAAAACATCTTATTCATCCTTGATGAAAACCAAAAAATCAAATTGGTCAATATGAACCCTAAATTACCAACATTAAGAGCACTACCTAAAATACATAAAGATAACATTCCTATCAGACCAATAGTCAATTTCAGAAATAGTCCGACGTATAAACTCGCTCAATTTACTCATTCATTTCTTAAATCACATTACAAACTCAAGGCTAATGCATCCTTTAAAAATTCGATACATTTCTGTGAATTAACTAGTAAACTAAAACTCACCAGAACGCATTCTTTATACACTATAGACATAAAAGACATGTATACAAGCATACCGATTGCCGCCTCCATTGATATTATAAAGAACAACTTAAAGAATAATAGTGATTTAACACAAGTTGAGATCTCTGAATTTTTGAACATCATAACATTCATCCTAAATAACAACCAATTTAGTTTTAATGAGAAAATCTATAAACAAAAAGAAGGCCTCCCCATGGGTTCTCCTTTATCAGGAATAGTAGCTAACATATTCTTAGATAATCTGGAATACGAATCAATCATCAACAAAAAGGATGGTTTGGTCTTTTGGGGACGATATGTTGATGACGTTTTCGTAATCCTTGACAACTCTAAAACGAAAATAGAACAACTTTTGCAATATTTGAACCAAATAAACAGCAACATTAAATTCACGTCAGAAAATGAAGTAAACAGTTCCTTAAATTACCTTGATCAAGCATGATAAAGATCACCTGAGCTATCAAATATTCAGGAAACCAACTCAAACCAGTACTGTAATCAGACAAGATTCTAATCATCCAGCTTCCCATAAAGGAGCAGCACTCGCATGTTTCGTCAATAGAGCGTTGAACGTCCCACTATCTGACGTAGATTATCGTAAAGAAGTCTCAATAATTCACCAAATTGCCGAAGCTAATGGATTCAATAGTAAATATGTTAACAATATAATTAACAAAATTAAGAACAACCCCGTTTCCAGATTAGCAAAAGAAGACAAAGAACCTTCCACATACGCAACGTTCACTTTTGTGAACCAATCCACATACAATGTTACTAGTGTACTAAAAAAATACAAAATAAAAACAGCGTTCAGAACCAATAACACTAATCATAATAAATTTTTCAACTCACATATTCTCAACAAAACCAACAAATACAGCAATTCAGGTATCTACAAGATTAAATGTAACGAGTGCAATGCCGATTACGTGGGACAAACGGGGAGAGGGTTCAACACCAGATTTTTGGAACATGTCAATGCCATCAAACATAATAAATTTTCAGCGATGGGTAACCACATGGCAGAAACTGGGCATAAATTCACAACCATAGATAATGACTTAGAAATTTTACATCAAGAAAATAAAGGCACGCTCATGAATATTTTGGAACAAATAGAAATTGATAAAGCACAGAGATTCAACCCTTCACACAATCTTAATGAAATAATATTTGAAACTAGCATTTTATACAGAACATTAATAGACGAATTATATTGTAATAGATAAAATTCCCGCTATATTCCACTATTCATACCCATCATTTTTCATAACATACTAAAGATTGACACACTCATTCTACGCATTAATCAATCTCCATAATAGGCGCGTCAACAAACCTCACTCATTCTCATTTCCTTAGCCTCCCATCTCCCACAACCCAAACGCCACCTTCTCCCAAGCACGTCACTAACACTCAGCTGTAAAAGACTTCGCAAGGTGAATTCCGGTTTGTTTTTGTTCACGCCTTGCGCACTGCAGTTCCTGGCGGCGCGTGACGCGGCCACAAATTTTCTCGCCTTGACGTTTGCCAAGAGCAACAAGGGGACATGAGTGGACCCACGATGACGCAATGGGGACAGCGGACCGCAGCAACGGCCCAATTCAGGAGTTCTGATGCGCCTAGGCCTTAGTTATGCAATAAAAGTATCTTCTTTGGAGCGTCGAGCGGGACTGTAAATAATATTTCTTTATTCTTTGTTCTTCATGTATTTTGTATGAACTTGTACATGGAAAGTTTTTCCATTGTGTAGTTTTTGTTGGACAGGCTGAGGAAGGGGGAGTATTTACCCCCGAAACTAGTCCCTGTAAGTAATAGTAATAAACAGTATTGAAGGCGGAAAATCCATCATTCTTTCAAAGTTATAGTTACGTCAATACGGACCTGAATAATCGACATTATGAATATTATTAGCCAGTAACGCTAAGTCATCTGCAAATCCCAAGCAATTTAAGTCTATTTGATCTTTCTTGGTTCCAATTCTTATGTTCCTAGGATTTTCCCTGTACTATTCCCTCATTACATATTCCAAAGCACAATTGAAAAGTAGAGGCAATAAACCATCTCCTTGTCTTAATCCTGTTTTAATCGTAAACGGTTCAGATATTTCTCCTCTGAATTTTACTTTAGATTTGGTGTTTGTCAGAGTTAGTTTTATAATTTTTATTAATTTGGGATGAAGTCCGAAATTCCTTAGTATTTTCAGTAATGAAGATCTATGTATACAATCATAATCATTGTACATTTATTAAAGCAAACCTGTAGCGGTTGGCGACCATGGGACCCACTGGCACTGCCACTCCCCCATTTGTTTAGTTCTATTAGTCTTCCCACGCATATAGTCTTTTTTCTGTATTGACGTGTCTAAGTGTATTATATTGTATTGATAGGTGGATAAAGTGTAGTCATGTGTTTACAGGAGCTGGGGGACCGGTCGTCACCGTCCATCCTGCACGTGCGCCAGCTGCTGCCCCTCCCCAAGCTAACAGCTGAGGTGGTTGCTTGTGAGCCCATGGGCTTCCTCACAGACACCAAGGGTAACAAGATAGCGGGCTTCGACTCCATAGACAAGAAGCAGGTAATGGTCACGATACAGAGATTTAGTTATCTCCACGGGCCAAAGAAACGGATTTGGATGGCAGTGCACTTTGTTCACAGGGCCTGCAGGTGGCGGAGAAACAGAGGGTCAACACCTGGGACATGCTAGAAGGCCACAAGAACCCCGCACCTCTGTCCTGGGCTTGGTTCGGAGCAGTGCGCATCGAGCGCAAGCCCATGTGGTATGAGGACACGCACCGCCTGCTCAAATACCACACTCACTCGCTGCTGAGATTAACGTCGTACTTCCTAGAGCCACCACCCCTGCCCCCGGAGGACCTGGACCCTCCGCAGGAGAAGCCAGTGAGTCGCCTGCTAGTTTGATCCCTCGTGCCCACGTGGTAGTATCGTATCCGTCACCCAGATGCTGGGACAGGCATACTACCATGTGGGCTAGTCATATGACATGTGTTCAATTCCTGGTGAGGCTGTGCAGGTCGCCCACAGAGCTGCACCAGACCTCTGGGGAGGACACTGGATCTTAATTACAAATGGTAGCAAAGTTAATCTAAAGTATCTAAAATTAAATCAAGTCCCTACATGAAGGAAACTACAGTCCAGCTGCTGAGTGTCCGGCTCTGACGTTTGGCGATGATGGGAGAAGAGGGATGAAGAGAACAGTATGGCCAACCTCATCATCATCATCATCATTTCCCCTTATCCAGCTCCTGCCGGGTCGGGGTATTTATGGCACTTCTCCACTTTCCTCTTTCCTTCCACCATTCTTCTTCCACGATCTTGTCCCAGTCCAGATTTCTTTTTCTTATGCTGTTCTTCACTGAATCAATCCACCTTTTTCTAGGTCTTCCTCTTGCTCTCTTACCCTTGCACTTTGCCTCCAGCATCTGTCTTGGTATTCTATTTTCCTCCATCCTCTTTACATGTCCAAACCACCTTAGTTTATTCTTCTCAATTCTCTCCTTTAGTTTTCCCATCCCAACTTCCTTCCTAACATCTTCATTCCTCACTCTGTCTTTCCTTGTCTTTCCTATCATACTTCTTAGGAATTTCATTTCACTGGCTTGGATTCTACTCTCTTGCCTGCTCGTCAGGGTCCAAGTCTCAGCTGCATAAGTTAATATGGGTACATAGTACACTTTATACATTACCTCCTTGGTACTTCCTTATCCCAAACAAGTTTTCTTACACTTTGATAGAATGCAATGCTCTGCTGTACCCTCCTGCCAATCTCCATGTCCAACCTACCAGTTTGCATCAATTCACTTCCTAGGTATTTCCAATTTTCACAGTGCCCTTTCCTTGTCTTTCCCCTCTTGTCATCACCATGGTCTTGCTTTTCTCTATAGTATAGCCAACCTACGGGTGTTAATTGTGTAACTATTATAAAACTTGTCTCCTCAGGGTTGTGAGGCGATACACTCGCCAAAAATGAATCCACAAAGAACAGTTACACCGACTTCACTAATTCACACACTATTTATTTATAACCAATACTAGACACACATATTACAAGAATGATTCTTCTTCCAGGTTGATCTCTGTCAGTCATAACTAATAATACCTGTTTCCATTGCCTGCATCTCTTGCTTGCAGAGTATCCACAACAATCCCTCACAATACTTAATATTCTTCTGCTCCTTTCTTTTCTTCTTGCGTTTTCTTAAACTTCTCGCCAGATATTAGTTCTATTTCTCCAGATTGTCAACATACAACATTTTTATAAACCAGGTTCCATACTGCCTGGCAACTATCAACAATCACCATAGAATACCTTGCCATTAGCCAAAGCCACCTGGTCCACCCACTGGCTGACCACCACCAAAGAATCTCAAGGCACGTGGCACAAGATTCTCTGCGCTGGCCTACCAATAAGTGGCCATGGCTGGCAACCTAAACAAACACAAAAATTACTACCAACCAAACAACACAAAAAACTAGATGCACGTTTTGTAACCTAAAAAGTTCGATTACGATAGAACCTTGAAACTTGTCAACATTGTAATTCTTCTGTAGCGTCTTCACTACGTAACGTGGAAGTCCCACACCCTATTTGCAATTTTATGCATCATTTTGTTATTCCGACATTTTGCGGTTACAAAACCTAAATTCTTCGATCGCAGTGGAATTCTGCCAACGTTGACCAAGTTGCGTACTGCCATGAAGAATGTTCACACCTGCACCAATCAGCCGGTCTCTAAATTATGCTGGATGTTGCCATGACTCTCTTCTGTGTGTTAGTGCAGGTTTGTTTTGTGTGTGCACAGTAATATGGTCAGCGGTTCATCACAATTCATTTAAAAACATGTGAAATATTTTAAGTAGTCCACGTTGTTTTATATTTCGTGGTTCAGAACTGGCAACGTTGTCTCCCTCCCTCATGAGCTGGACACTCGGCGGCTGGACTGTAGTACATACGACAACACGACACACAAACGTTCAATGTTTCTGTGCAGTCATTGATTGGTAGGCAAACTACAACAATTACATCATCATTAACAATAATTGCACATCCTGTGTGTGTCGCTTGAGTTGGCACCATTTCTGTACAGTATAACCCCGCCTTTACATTCCCGCAATTAACACTTTACCGCCATTTACAACATTTTTCCTCGGTCCCTTCAATTTTCCTATGTTTTCAATGCAATCAGGTCCCCGCTTTTACGTTAACAAAATTTTAAAATTCCCGCAATTTACACCTCGTAGATCAGCAAACATAAAGTAAAGACGGCGATTTTATAATAATAATAATTACTTGATATAACAAAGCGAACAAAATGCCCATGAGACGACTTTGAATGTCGCCAAGCCGTACCAAGCGGCTTATTATCACTACCCCAACGGAAACGAATTGTTCAGCGTATTGAATGCAGGTGCGGGACGAAGCCATGTGTTATTCTTCATCATGTGACGCCGCATGGGAGTTTTACTTTTTCCACTAAAAAGTGACAATCGTTTTAACAGATATCGATATTGGTCGCTGTCACTGAAGAGAGAACAAGTCTCAGTTAACCTCCAAGACACTGGACATGCCGCGTAGTATGGAACTCCGGTGGCCTTGATCATTCAGCTTCAGCAGGTAGGCACCCAGAGAGCGAATTACTCTTGACGAGTTAAGTTATGCAGATGTAGGTTGCTAACTGACACTCGGCAACATGTTCCTTGATGCAAATGGCGGCTTGTTTTCTTTGTTTTTCCTCTTGGCATTGCGCTTCAAAGTGGGCCCTATTTCGACCAGTCGACATATGACATGAAATGTCCGACAATTCAATAGTACAAGTTACAGTTTCTCAAAGCATGACAAATCGACCACTATGTCGCGACAATGTTGTAAATTGCCACGACATATTGTCAGAAATGTGTTTCATAAATTTGTAAAGCTGACTGGTAGAAATATGTGAAATATGCCACCAGTTATTCTTCATGAACTAATGAATATGTCATCGAAAACTCGACAGTCGCCTTGTTGCATGTCGATTACTACCATAACCTATCTTTTCCCATTGCGGAAGTTCCCAGCGAACCATTAATGGCGTTTTTAGAATCGTTGGAATGGAACGATTAAACAACGACGGTAGTAGAGAACGATTAAGATCAGTGGTGTATGCAGAATTTCTCTTTGGGGGGTTTCATTCATACAGTAAGGTAATTGTACATTATTAAAATACAGTATTTCAATTGTTATTCATAAAAACCAATAATTAAATAAACATTCTCTTTGCATCAAAACTATTTTAATTGTATTTTCCAGCACAATACAAATATTTAAAAAAAATCATTTTTTTAATAGGCCTACAAAAACGAACTAAAAATTAAAACTGAAATGATGCAGAAATGAAGCTGCAATGTTCAAATATTGATATTAAGTGAGGAAAATACCGTATTTACTCGAATACAACCCGCCCCCGAATAAGACCTGCACCCTGATTTTGAAGAACAAAATTTAAAAAAAAAAATTTTTTACTCAAAATTATTTACTATCTTAACTAAATAAACAGAATTGCATTTATCCAAAATAGTTTCCAACAGTTTTGAAGTCGTCCTAAAATAACACACATCAAACTATTAAAAATACAAATAAAAGTACACAAACACATCATTCATCGTTATCAGAAGTACCAGCTTCGGAACTTTTATCACCATCACTTTCCCACTAAATTTCGTCATCACTGCCTCCATAGCATTCAAAATACTACATTTCTTGAAGCTCTTCCGTATGAGATCTCCAGAGATACGATTCCATGCCGTCAAAATCCATGAACACAGCAGCTGAACTTTCGGGCGCTGAATACGACCAGTTGGAGTCGGTGTGTGCTTATCGGCCGCCATCCGCTCCGTACACAGCTGTTTCAAGGCTGCTTTGAACGGGCGGTTCACGCAGCATAGACGTCATCCCGCTCAATCACGAATACATGACTCGTCAATATCATATTTCCTACCGGGCACGATTTCCAATAACTTCAGCTTCCCTCGCAACTTTCAATTTCTCACTCACAGTAAATGACCGCAAACGTTTCGTAGCATTCATGTTTACACTCTGAGAACGTGCGTGTGACTATGACGCCGCGTGCTTACGGTAAAACAAAGTTATAGCCGGAAGAAGGCTAGCACCATCTAGCGGATACTCGCAACACCCGATATCGCGCGCGGCGGGCAATTTAGATCTTTCAAATTTGGATGACTCAAATAAGACCCGCACCCCAATTTTTCACGTCCGAATTTGTTTAAAAATGGGCGGGTGGTATTCGAGTATATACGGTAATGTTTTGCTCTGCATGATTTTTTTCTTGTTGCTCATAGTGTATGAAAAATGTAACCCACATTTTACACTATTCCTCGATTTACACTTTTTCATTCCAGACCCTCGAAAAGTGTAAAAGAGGGGTTATACTGTATTTAATTCAGTACAACCAACTTAATTCAAATTCAAATTCTTGAGTTGTTTTAATACAACAATGGGAGAAAACAGTTGGAAAGCATTGTTTGGTGTGCTAAGTCTCTTCTGGTTTATTGTTTAATAATGCTCCTTCTTTACTCTATATTCATTTATTTATTGATTTATTTATTTGTTTGTTTCATTTTTTTTAAGTACACGGGGGTGCAAAAAAAGTGGAACGCTATGTAGAACATTAATGTCCCCCCAACAGAAAGTAAGATGGTTTTCAAAACACACTAAAATGATAAAACTACCTTTAAGTTTTCTATTGTATTGATTGATTGAGTTCAACATCATTGGTCATAGTTCATCTTACAGTCAATACAGATCTAACATGATTTCAATATGGAATCGAACAACCTTGTGTTTGTAATTAATCAGATTAGTTTATTTACTTCGAATGGAGGAGAAGAGGATACCCAGGAGCGTACACGAGACGAAGTGGGAAGGAAAGAGACCGAGAGGAAGACCGAGAGACAGGTGGCTGAAGGGGGTAGAAGAAAGCGTGAAGAAGAGAGGAGAAGACTGGACAAGGGTGGAGGCTGAGAGATGGTGGGAAGACAGAAGACGTTGGAGAGGCTTGTGTTCCAAACAGACCTGGCCAGTGGCTGGAAACTGTGCAAGATGATGATGATGAGTTTATTTACTTCAGTGTTCCACTTCTTTTGCACCCCAGTGTATATTTATGTACATATTTTATGGATCTGTGATTTCACCAGACTAAGGAACATTGTAATGTGAGTGACAGTCTGCAACATCGACTGATCATCGGGGTTCATTCTAGGAAAAATTGTTTTGATTATGATCAATGCAGAGAAATTCATTCACTTACAGATAAATCTCATCTTGTTATACATATTGAGCCCACCATTTCTGAAATGTTCCGACATACTGATTACTTGTTGGTAGCTAGGAAACTACGCATTAGAGGGCGTGCATCGTAAAGTGTGGCGCATTGAATTTTGTAAAATGCATCTCTGCTTGTAAAGATAATTAATATTAATACCATGCGAAAGAAAAGACTAGGATTCTTTGGGCACATCATGAGAATGCCAGATTCACGTCTTCTAAAACAACTAGTACAGTACAATCTTGCTTCAAAAAACACAACAACTGGATGCTGATGATTAAAAGAAATCAGAGAGGACTTAAAAGAAATTGGCCTAACAACAGAAGATGCTACAAATAAGATAAGTTTAACTACAGCACTTAAGAATATGACTTTTCATTTTTCACTCATTAAAGAGAAAATTCCAACAAGAATATTTTCCACCCAAGAAAGGGCAAGAAGATCAATAGGAATGAAAACCGCAAGGCTCGTACAGTCAGTTCCTACAAGTCGACGAACTAAAGGCAAAGAAGTTTCATGCATAGGATCTGCATCGCCCCTCAAATTACAATTTATCCGTATTTCGAATTGAACAGTTTTAATAACATGATATGACGCACCTTGAGTTTCGGGGAGTTTTTGAATAAGCTGGTTTCGAGCTATTAAGGTTTTGCAGAGTTTCATGAGCTTATGTCGAGCATACACAGTACTCCTCTAGTTACAGCCCTGTGTGGATAAACAAAATGCTATTTGCATCCGCACGACTGTTATCCGAATCTACGTAAAGACACACATTTAGACATTTGCGGAGAAAGTCGTTCCTTTATGCTTTGTATGCCATGTGCCTGAATTGCAACCCTCTTCAGCTCGGAGTGTTAATTATGCTTAATGACTTAATTTGAGTGAGATTAGTTTAAATTATCATCTTATATTTGTCATGAATTTAAAAAAATAAAATATCATAATGGAAAAATATAGTAATGATATTCAACAAGTTCGGATTGTATTCTATCCGCACATTTACTCCAAACATTATTTGCAGCTTATCCGCACAACCATGCAAACTATATCCGCAAGGCGAAACATCCGCGCGGAGCTTTACCTATAGTATCTTTAGTCTGGTGAACTTACTGTGTGTATGAGCTTTTTACTTGTGATTTCTGTTGGATTATGTTTTGTTTATTTGGTTGCCCGCTTCCTGTGTGAGTGTGATCTTGATCGTGGTGGTCAACTTGCAGTGCAACACCCACTTTTTAAGGTCGCAAATGGCATCAGACATGGGGGGGTCTAGTAACTAGTATATTGGTTAGCCCGGCTGTGCGTCCCAAAACCACATCAGTTGATTGTACCATGTTTCCTGGCATATGTGCACGTGCTGCCATGAACTTGTCAGAGGAAAGGAGTCTACCTGCAGGCACCCAGCACATCTGTGTTTGTACGCCGGTCGGCTGCGCATGTTGGCACGAGCTTATAACCTGCATGCTGCACAGCGCTAGTCCAGGGGAGGGAAACTTGTCGCCTCCGCGAGTTGGCGTTGGAATGAAGACCACTGTTGAAGCGCTGCTAGCTCAGTTTGCCCACATAAAAGCAGGTCGGACTGTTATTGGCAGAAACCTACACAACAGACACCCCGGTTAAATTTAAAAATGTGCATGCTGCGCCAGTCTAGCATCAGCCACTTATGTCAAAACATCGCAACAGAAACACACGTGAAGTTGATTGTGAAATAACGATACAGTATAATATTAAATAGAGATTGTGGATTTGACCTTTTCAAATTGGTGGTATGTACGGTTTATGCCTGGAAATATGGTATCTATTACACGGTTCTTGTGGACGCATTTATGCCCTGCGATCCATTGTTGTCAAGTCGACCACCCAGAATGCATGTGTCGCGAAGGGAGACGGGACAGCTGCTGACCTGAGGCATAGTGTTCATGTGTCTACTGCAACCAGTTGAAGGACGACTCCAAGGCGGACACGCCCAACTCGTCGGACCAGTCTCCTCGCGGAGCTGGCAAGAGACCCAAGGCTCAGCGGAAACGAACGCGGAAGACCGTGCCTCCCGGACCCAACAATGGCCAGCCCGTCATGGGCAACATGCCCCAGCCCGTACAGGTACGTTAAACATGAGCAAAAAACATGTAATGGTAAAAAATGTTTAATATTTAAATTATGTCAGCACAATAGCAACATCTCTAGCGTACGTGCGTTTTATAATCATTTAATAGGACCAAAAACAATTTTAACATCAACATTTCATCTACATAGAAGAAATACTTTTATATCAAAGTGCTATATTTGAAGTTTATCTTAAGGTTTTGCCCAAATAGAAAATATTTTCATAAGTGACACACCAACGATGTTTAATGGTTTAATTATTTGTGATGTCAACATAAAATTATCATTTTTAATGCCAATAAGGCAACACGTTTTACAATGTTGCCATATTATTACTGGTTGACAAGGCTGATGAAGGGTGCCATATATTTAACAACCCTGTATTAACTGGGCAGAAACTTTGTTTTTTAATAAATATTTAAAGTTTTAACCATTACATTCTGACAATAACGATCCATTATGAATGTTAACATTTTTAAATACAAAAAAGATGTGTTGCTCTTTAATTGACTGCATCTTATGGGTGTAATTACCTCTTTAAACAATAGAAATATCCCACACGTGTCGCAGGTCGTTGCTGCGATACAAATGTCGATAATTAAAATGTGATTGCGTCTTGTTTAGCTCAGTACAAGCCACACTTTTCACCAATACCATGTGATGTTCAGCTTGGCCTTTGTAATCTCCCAAATACCAAAACTGCATTCAGCTGTGTCATTGGTATTTTTAGTTATTGTTTTGTAACCTGTTTTACGTCAATACATTATTCAACCGTCTCCAGTTTCCCATAAGAGCGCGCTCCGTTTATCTGTCCAAATACACCATTCCACTCCTCTTCCTTGCAGACCATCGTGTCCTTGGCCTGCCTCAATTCTCATGCTACCCTCGTCAGATCCATCCTCTTCGAGTGACCGAACCATCTCAATCTTGTTGCTAGTGTTTCGTTAAGTGGTTTCACTTGCATGTCTTTGCGGATCTTATCTCGTCTCATTTTCTGAATTTCATTTCGTCAGACTGGAGTCTGCTATTATCCCTTCTGTGGAGTTTCCAGTACAAAGTGGAGCTTGAATATTAAATACATTAATAAGTAGAGCGTCGATAATCTGGACTTCAAAAATCCAGACCGTCGATAATCCGGATTCAATTTCGATGGAAATGAAAGTTGAAGTGAATACATACATATTTGCCAAACAAAAGTGTTGATGTGAAAGGCTGAGTGGGGTCGTCTTACCACTACGAATCAAAGACTTGGACGCAACCACTACTGCAGTTCCATAATCAAAAACACAAAGAGCTCTGACAATGTACAAATACTGTATTGTACATTACATATCCTTGATGTCCAGTATATCCTTTCATTAAAATAGTGTACATTATAAGTTCATATTAATTAATGGTTTTGTGTATATACTAGCAGTAGTACCCGGCTTCGCCCGGTGGAATGATGATAATGTCTCAAAGTCTCCTTAGAAATATAATGAACTTAAAACCTAGGTCATTTGCCCCCAAAGTTAATGAGGGCGTAATATCTAGGTCATTTGCCCTTTTGATAAGGATGATAATGAAAACTACTGTTGAATTGACACGTCAAACTTGCAAACTACCATAATAGAAATACGTATTTCAAAATTCACAGGCGAGGAAGACTTATTGTGTGTGGTGATTAGTGGTGTAATGGGCGTAACATCTAGGCCATTTGCCCTTATAATGAGGATGGTAAGGGAAACTACTACCGGTATTGAATTGACACTTCAATTTATAATGTACACAATGTACTGTAATAAAAATAAATATTTTAAAAATCACAGTCGAGAAAGACTTTATGCGGCAGTGATTAGTGGTATGATGCGCGTAACATCTAGGTCATTTGCACTTATGATGATAATAATAAGGTAATGAAAAAATGACTGCTAAGCGAACATGGTGACATTTTAAAACTGATATAGGCCTAGGTAATTCAGATGTCTAGCTTCGATGTCTTCCAAAGTCTCAACCTTATTTTCTGGCTTAGGCCTGTACTCGATGCGTCTAGTGAAAGAGCTGCTCGGCAAATAATATGGGTCCAAGCTGCACGAACCTGAGATGATCGCAGATGATGACTAAATATGATGACACACGTTCGGGATTCCCCGTCCCATTTAGATTGGCCGAGGAATCACTCACTCTTTCGCAATACAACAGTGGCTTGAGCAACGGCCCTGTGCTGGCATCAGCAAAGACAGCAGATAACACGGCGGGCTCTGGAAAGTCCTCTCATGTCACCTCGCGATGAATCAGCAAGCTATTCTCAGAACTCCCCCCCTAGAGTCTCACAACTTGTGGGACGTGGGTTGGCGACCACGGGACCCCATCGCTTCTACTTCCTAGTGCCGGGCTCCTTTCAGTTCTCTTTCCTGTCGGCCTCCCTTGGTCAACTCTTGTTCTCTTCCGACCCCAACTGTATTAGGGTATCCGAGGGCCAGAGAGTCTTTCAATTTCCCGCCTTAATTGGCCGTTGCCTCATCTTTCCTGATGCCCTCGTTCTTCGAGGAGTCTGCCTTCTTTTCCTTTTCATAATATCTCCTTCTACTAAAGGCCCTCAAAGAGGCAGGGTGTGTGTAGCCCCCACCACTTCTGGTACACCCTCAAGGGCTCATGAGGCTGGTGAGTTAGGAAGCTGGCAACCCCGAGGGATTCCTGAGCTAAATGCAGGGAATGGAGTGGTATGTCAGTAATTTCAAGTGGACAGTGTTACTCATCGGGTTCCAAAGGGTAAGTATGTAAAATTTGGTTCAGATCGGTGAAACCGTGTAGATTTGTGCCAAAGGGCCTATATGCAGGGAATGGATTGGTCTGTCCGAAATTTCATGTCGACAGTGCGACTCGTCGGGTTCCAAAGGCTAAGTATAAACAATTTGGTTCAGATCAGTTAAACGGTGTAGATTTGTCCCAAAGGGCCTAAATGCAGGGAAAGGGGTGGTCTGTCCGAAATTTAAAGTGGACAGTGTTACTCGTCGAGTTCCAAAGGGTAATTATGTAAAATCTGTTTGAGATCGGTGCCAAAGGGCCAAAAAGCAGGGAAGAGTGTGGTCTGTCCGTAATTTAAAGTGAACAGTGTTACTTGTCGGGATCCAAAGGGTAAGTATGTAAAATTTGGGTCAGATCGGTGAAACGGTGTAGATTTGTGCCAAACGGCCTAAATGCGGGGGATGGAGTGGTCTGTCCGCAATTTCAAGCAGACAGTGTTACTCGCAGGGTACCAAAGGATAAGTGAATGTTGGTTCTGATCGGTGAAACGGTGTAGATTTGTGCCAAAGGGCCTAAATGCAGGGGATGGAGTAGCCTCTCCGCAATTTCAAGCAGACAGTGTTAGTCGCAGTGTTCCAAAGTGTAAATATACAAATTTTGGTTGAGATCGGTGAAACGGTGTAGATTTTGGCCAAAGGGCCTAAATGCAGGGAATGGAGTGGTCTGTCCGCAATTTCAAGCAGACAGTGTTACTCGCAGGATTTCAAAGGGTAAGTATCCAAATTTAGGTTCAGATCGGTGAAACGGTGTAGATTTGTGCAGGAAATGGAGTGGTCTGTCCACAATTTCAAGCAGAAAGTGTTACTCGCAGGGTACCAAAGGGTAAGAATACAAATTTTGGTTCTGATCGATGAAACTGTATAGATTTGGACCAAAGGGCCTAAATGCAGGGAATGGGGTGGGCTGTCCGAAATTTTAAGTGGTCAGTGTTACCCGCAGGGTTCCAAAGGGTAAAATTTTGGTTCAGATCGGTGAAACAGTGTAGATTTGTGCCAAAGGGCCTAAATGCAGGGGATGGAGTGGTCTGTCCGCAATTTCAAGCAGACAGTGTTATTCGCAGGGTACCAAAGGGTAGGAATACGAATTTTGGTTCTGATCGGTGAAACGGTGTAGATTTGGACCAAAGGGCCTAAATGCAGGGAATGGAGTGGTCTGTCCGAAATTTTAAGTGGACAAGATTACCCGCAGGGTTACAAAGGGTAAGTATACAAATTTTGGTTCAGATCGGTGAAACGGTGTAGATTTGTATACATAACAGACAGACAAACAGACTGACAGACAAACTTTGTGCTTTATATACGAGGCGCCTAGAATCAAAACCCGCCAAATCCATATTTTATGAAAATTGAGATAAGCATTGTTTCATATAGCTTTTGCTGCGCTGAATTCATTAAAACTATTATTTTGTTACGAAACCCGCTACATCCTACTGTAAAACGAAGTCAAAGTTGAGGCTTAGTTGCAATATCCGCCAAGTCCAACGACAGTTTCGCCATTTTTGGTCACAAAACCCGCCACTTCCACATCAGCCAATAGGAGCACCCAGATCCGCCATCTTACCTTCCATGATGCTTTGCGAAGTGTGTACTTTTTACCTACGTGCATTAGTCGGAGAATGTACCCCTGCCTGACGTGATTAGAATGGTTTATGTTGTTGTACTTTCTGATAATAATTTGTTTTGGATAATTTTGACAAAGAACGAAAAGAACAATAACATTCTGGTCTGGGTGATGTTTTCCACAGAACTGACATTTGCGAACACAAACGTGTCACGAAACCTGATTTTGATATGACTCACGTAAAGCCAGAAGGCATAAACAGAGGGATTGTCCTTCAGGCACAAGAAGTGAAAGATGTTTCGAGACTGCTTTCGAAGCATTCTGGAGAAAGATGGAGGGAAAGTGTAGAGCTGCAGTTTTATTGCAATCTGCAAAGTCGTGGCGAACACGAAGAGAAACTACTATTGAGGATGAGGTAGAAACAGAAATTGTGTAGCTATAACTTCCAGTAAAGAATGTGATTTAATAGTTGAATGACGATAGTTTTGTCTCTAAAGGCCTGGACCATAGTAATTGAATATTAATTTAATTTGACGCTTTTCCTTATTATTGTTCAGTACTGTAGGCTACAGTATTGGCGGCCCCGTGGTGTTGGGGTAGCGCGCCTGCCTCTCACCCGGAGGCCCCGGGTTCGATTCCCGGCTCCGTCAGGGATTTTGGAAACTGACGTGAGGGCTGGAACGGAGTGCACTCAGCCTCGTGAGGACAATTGAGTAACTGACAGTGAGGCAGCGCCCCGATCACGAAAACCAAGATTAACGGCCGAGGGGACCCGATGCGCTGGTCATGCGGCACCCCAATATCTGCAGGCCAAATGGCTGGGGATTAGGCCCTTCACGGGCTGTAGTGCCAGGGGTTATTTACTGTACAGTATTATTACCCTTTCAGGAATTGATTGCCAGCGGCGGAGATGGGAACTACTCTTTATGTAATTGTGTCACACGTCAGCTTGCTTCGTTGACAGGTACAGTTGCGCGTGTAGGATATGACTCAGCTCCAGTTTTGTATTTAACTGTCCATGGTGACATGAGCTCCTGTGACGCTCATCTGACGCAATGCAGCGTGACCTATGTGCAGATTGCACTCTGTCATCGCTGTGTCCTCCGCTTCGCCCCGCAGAGCGCATGCTACAATAAACATAAACGCTGGCACAGCCACACTCAGCGGCAATCAAATCTTGAATGGGTAATATGAGTTTTATTCTTTTTCTGTTTATTCTAATAAAACACAACCACCCCTTAAGACAACAACAACAACAAAACACAAAAATTATACGATTTTTTAATTTTATAACCTATATTTAGTTAACTTTCATTCAAATATTAATTTCTGAATAAAGCTTACGCAGTTTCTACAATCTCTTCGCAACTTCAAATGTATTAGGGCTCTGGATTTAGACAGCTCCTTAACCCGGTCCATGAGTCAATTAAAATTGGCTACATGGATAATTCTTGCCAGGCACGTCCACGTCGTGGGGGTGGGCAACGGTACTGTAATATACCATGGAACTACAGTAACGGCTAAGTTCTGGTGAGGACCCAGTCCTATGGGGTATAACATAGGCCCCGTGCACAGGGTTACGTGCGAAGACCTCAACGGCATCTGCAGTAGAGAAGATGGACTTTGGTACAGTGAAGATGGCGGAAGAGGCAACCCAGTACTCAGGGGTTAAATATGAGTACAACCTGCTGCCTTGTAGGTTTGGTAGTGGAATACCAAAGGCTAAGGGAGACAACCCTGACAGAAAATCCTCCAATATGTTAGGCCTAGCAAGTCAATAAAGGAGTAAATAGTTATGCGCTTTCAATGTTAAAACGAGCCTCGGAAAGAAGAATACCCAAAATGGACAGCTCACACGCCTTCAGTTGACAGAAATGATGGCATCCAGCCTGATGTTATGCAATGTAAGGCTGTGGGAAAAAACAGAATAAAGAAAGATAAACCCAAAATGAGAATAGGAACACTGAATGTAATGACATTAACTGGAAAATGTGAAGAACTTGTAGATCTGATGGAAAGAAGGCAACTGGATGTATTAGGTCTGAGCGAAACCAAATGGAAAAGGAAAGGGAAGAAAATTTTAAGAGGAGGATATACCCTTTACTGGTGTGGTAAGTGGAAAGGGTCACATAACGGAGTGGGCTTTATTCTAAGTAAGAAATTAGATGCTGTTGCAGATATTAAATATATTAGCGACAGAATCATTAGATTAGAGGTACCATCAAACAAAAAAATACCAACCCTAGTGCAGGTTTATGCCCCACAAACGGGGTGCAAGGATGAAGAGAAACAGAAGTTCTTGGAACAGCTTGAGAACCAATTGGATAAGGAGAACATTATGATTATAGGTGACTTAAATGCTCAGGTGGGATGCAAAAGGGAGGGTGTAGAAAGAGTGATTGGCCCATTTGGTTATGGAAACAGAAATCTAGAAGGGGAAGACCTGCTTGATATGTGCAGTCGAAATAGTCTTCAAATTCAAAATACCTGGTTTAAGAAGCGAGAAAGCCATAAAGTAACTAGATACAGCTGGGATGGAAGACATAGATCAATGATAGACCTTGTAATAACAGCGGGTGAAGCAGGAAAACAAGTTGTGGATGTCAAAGTCGTTCCCAGTGAAAGTCTCGACAGTGACCATAGGCTTGTTCTAGTTAGTATAACTGGTGTTAAACTGATTAATTATAAGATGGAAAAGAAACAAAAGATCAAGGTCTGGGAGCTGGAGAAATCTGATAAACGTGAGGAATTTCAGAGAAGAATTTTAGGAAAAGTTCCAAAAACTGATACCAAAAGTGCAGAGGAAGAGTGGCAAAATTTTCGAAATGTCTTAGTTGAAGAAGCTAGAGAATTATGTGGCGAAACAAGTAGTAAAGTTTGACATAAAGAGACTGCCTGGTGGAATAAGGAAGTCAAGACAATAATTCAATTAAGGAACAAAGTAAAGAAAAAATTAGAAGTGGAGAGACAAAAGAATGACAGAAATGAGGATAAAATCAGATCACTTGCTCAAGAATATCGAGAGCACAAATTAAGAGTTAAACGCATAATTAATGAAGAGAAGGATAAGATTTGGGATGAATTTGCAAAGAAACTGGAGGAAGATACACAAGGTAATAAGAAATTATTATATAAAACTGTGAAAAACAATAAAAGACATCAGGAATCAGTTACAGCTTTGGAAGGAAATAATGGAGAAGTGATAAGAAGCATAAATGAAATCAGGAAATTAATGGGACAGTATTTTGATCAACTGTTAAATGATGCATCTAATAATGACAGTGGGGACACGAACATCAATTTAGGGGCCAATGATGAAAACCACCAAGAACCACCCCCAACCTGGTCTGAAGTGGAAGAAGCTTTAAAAGCCATGATCAAAGGGAAGTCCACTGGAGTTGATAAAGTAAGTTCAGACATGATAAAAGCAGCAGGAATTAATGGCATACATTGGTTGTACAGAGTATTACATGCTATATGGAAGGACAATAAGATCCCTGATGACTGGTCTAAAGGTGTAATAGTGCCATTGTTTAAAAAAGGAAACCAGAAAAAGTGTGAGAACTATCGTGGAATTACTTGGTTATCCCATGGTCTAAAGATCTTGGAAAAAATAATTGCAAAAAGACTACGCAGACACTTAGAAAAGGCTTTAGAAGAAGAACAACATGGCTTTAGACCAGGAAGGAGTACTATTGACTTGATCTTTGCTGCAAGAATGCTTATTGAGAAACATCTTGAAAAAGGGAAAGAATTAGTAATGGTATTTCTAGATATAGAAAAAGCTTATGATAGCATTGCAAGATCAAAAATTTGGGAATGTTTAGAAAGGCACAATGTCCCAAAAGGCTTGATAAACAAGATCAAAATGCTGTATGAGAACACAAGGGCATGTGTAAGAATAGGTAATGGGGAAAGCAGATGGTTCACAACAAAACAAGGAGTCCAACAAGGAAGTTCACTGTCTCCATTACTATTCATCACAGTGATGGACATAATCCTAAAGAGGATAAAAGAAGAACAGGGTAATGAAACAAATGCCCTTGTCTTTGCAGATGACGTCATGATTTGGGGAGAAAGTGCCCGAGAGGTACAAGAAAAACTGGATTCATGGGACAAGCTGTTCAAGGAGTATGGGTTGAAAATAAGCCAAAGTAAGACAGTAGTGATGACAACAGGACTGTCTAATGCAACCATTTACCTGAATAATCAGCCTCTACAAATTGTTGATCAATTTAAATATCTTGGTAGCACACTGAGTAAGGATAACAACAGCAACAGTGAAGTAACAAATAGAACTAGTAATGCAGCCACCTTCTATGCACAAGTTAGAACACTACTGTGGGATAATAAAGTGCCCAGGAAGTGTAAACATGTACTGTTTAAGACATACTACATCCCAATTCTAACTTACGGAGTAGAAACATGCACCCTGTCCAGAAGAGAAGAAAGTAGGATTCAGGCATCCGAAATGAAGTTTATAAGAACAATGCTTCAAAGGACAAGGAGAGACAAAGTAAGGAACGAAACAAACAGGACAGAGGCTGGCATAGATATCAGTGCTACAAAATATTTGCAGAAGCAACGATTAGGATGGTATGGGCATCTTCAAAGAATGGGAGATGAGAGGACACCAAAAGCTTATTTCAACAAGATTATCCCAGGAAAAAGACCAGTATGAAGACCAAAGAAGAAATGGTTGGACCAAATCAAGGATGATCTTGAAGACAAAGGGCTAGACTGGAGAAGGACCCACGAAGACCAACTATTCATGGACAGGAAAAGGTGGCGAGGGATCGTTAACAGCACCCGGGCGACTGGAGCTGGAATTTGATGATGATGGTATCAAAACCTGCCAAATCCAAATCTTAGTAACAAACCCCGACAAATCCGAATTATTGCTTTATATTTTTCTACATACATATTTAACTATATCGGGGATCAGCTTCGTACTTCGTCACTATTTTTAAAAATAATTCATTCATTTTTTAGTGAAAAAAGTATTTTGTTTTGGGTATTGGTTCGTTTGTGACAGTTTTTGCCACTTTGCCGAAAAAGTGAAGGAATGGATTTGGCGGGTTTAGATTCTAGGCACCTCATATATAGATTCTGGAAAGCATTTGGTTTCATCCACTACTGGCTTGCTGGGCCTATCGTAGCTTCACCAGAGCCCCGTTAGCCCCTTCACAGCTACCATAACTGTACTTCGCCCCTAATCCCCTAGTTTGTGCCGTTGCCCATCTCCACGACGTCGACGAGGGGTTTGACTTATGGGCGAGATTGGACTGGTTGGAACAGAGAAACGGCCTGAAGCAAGGAAATTACGAGTGGCACTAGTAATTGGGGAAGGAAAGATGAAAGCAATGGTGTTGGCAGATGATTTGATGATTTGGGGAAACAAGGAGGAGGAGGTACAGGAACAGTTGGACGTGTGGGAAGAAATAATACAAGGATATGAGATGAAATTTATCATAAGTAAGAGTGAGATGGTGATCACAACAAGGAAGAAGGAAAGAACCACAATGGGAATAACAATTGGTGGGGAACAGCTGAAGAAAGTGGAGAGTTTCAAGTATCTGGGAAGCCTGATACAAGATAATGGAAGAAACGATAGAGAAATAAATGAGCGGGGGAGACAGGCAGAAAGAAGCATTCCGAAGGAGTGTGAGAATCATGATATGGAGCAAGGATGTCCCTCAGAACAGCAAAAAGGTTATATATCGGACGTACTATGTCCCTATCCTGACGTATGCCTCGGAGACCTGGGTTATGAAAGGAAGGGAGAAGAGCAAAATACAGGCCAGTGAGATGAGGTTCTTGAGAAGCAGTATTGGAGCTACAAAGATGGACAGAATAAGAAATGAGAGGACCAGAGAATTAATGAAGGAGGAACCATTACAGGATGGTATAGAGAAATCTAGACTTAGATGGTATGGACATGTAAAACGAATGGAGGAGAAGAGGATACCCAGGAGGATACACGAGACGAAGTGGGAAGGAAAGAGACCGAGAGACAGGTGGCTGAAGGGGGTGGAAGAAAGCGTGAAGAAGAAAGGAGAAGACTGGACAAGGGTGGAGGCTGAGAGATGGTGGGAAGACAGAAGACGTTGGAGAGGCTTGTGTTCCAAACAGACCCGTGGCTGGACACTGTGCAAGATGATGATTTATCTGCTCTAATTATGTAACCCAGGGGTTCCCATTAGGATTTTTTCTCGGACCCCCTAAAGTGATTGTAATGTAAGCTTGGACCCCTGCTCCAAAATATTTTTATTCAAGACTTAAAATATGTAAATTCCTAATGTGAACCTCTGCCTTGGGGTACTGTGCTGTATTATTTGTATGTTAACATTTATTTTTTTAATCCTATTCACATCATATACAATTTCTAAGTCGTAAAGGTAGGTAGTGCTACAGACATAAAAACAACAATGCAGTGGTTGAGAAAAAAAGAAGAAACAAGTCATATTTATTATCATTTTGTTAACAGCATTAATGTGTAAAAGGGGCCGGCGTTCAGACGAACGTAACCTATTATTTCCCGCTATTCATTCTCGAAGGTCTGGTTGCAATTTCGAAAAGTTCACCCTGAAATCAGGCCTCATATCTAGTCTATTTCTATATTTGCTTTTCATTACGCACATTGTGGAAAACGCTTGTTTGTAAGTTGTTGCGAACGGAATGATAATTTTTATTGCCTTATCGATGATTCTCATGTAGTCCTTTCGAGCTGTCACCCTAAAGTCTGCTAGCTTTCTTTTCATTTTCATTTCACCACTTGAGGTCAATTCAACGAGTTGGTCTTGTTCCTTCCCTGATATTAGCTAAATATTTTCAATTTTGAGATTGGAGCTGAATGGGTCTCAATTCTAGCAGTTATCGCCATTGGGATCGGAAAAATAATCCTGAAAAGTAGTTGCAAGACTACGAAGATATTCGGTTATATTTTCTTTTACCCCGAAAGGCAAACCTTCGTTAGATGACTGCAGAAACGTTTTTAGTGTGGGGAAATGGGCATGTGAGCCATTTTGAAACCTTGCTGCCCAAATATTACACTTTTTCCCAATCGCACTGATCTTGTCTTCAGCGCTGAAGATATCAATGTAGTCACCTTGCAAACTCAAATTCAAAACATTCGAGCGATCAAGCACGTCAGCTAAGTAAACAGTTCTGCAAAGCCAAGAAAAGTCATTGAGAAAATCCTCATGTATGGTCCCAAGAAGAATGATCCGTATCTCATCTTTCAGCTTGAAAAACCTCGTTAAGATCCCGCCCCTTGAAAGCCATCGCACTTCAGTATGAATGCATAGCTGCTCATGCTCGCAGAGCAAACATGTCACACAAGTGGAGCCTTGCCAACAACGTCTCTTCAATTTTGCTTGACATATCTGTAATTCGCCTTTGCTCAGTATAGTTAGACAGCGGGACGGTACTTACAAGCTTTGAGGCAGCATCGCCCAGCATTCTCCTGCACAAAATAATAGCTGAAGGTAGAATGAGCTCTTCAGCAATGCGACAAGCTGAGATACTTCGTAGGATGCAAGCGTTGCATTTTCAGTCACATTTGCACCAGAACTTTTGGCAATTACTTTCTGGCATGATTTCAGTTCGAAGAATTCAATGGATTACCTTTGTGCTCCGAGTGTTTGGTATCTACATGCCTCCGGAGGTTTGCATGTTCCATACTCTCGGCAAAGGTTTCAAAGCATATCAACGCATTGAGGCTTAGGACAATCTTCAGGTCCACAATACGTAAAGCCAATTTCCAAATTTTTTATGTCGTATTTCCTACTTTTCGCAGTAGGCTTACTCTTTGAATGGCTAGGGTCAAGAGAGGCAGCAGGCTGCCCATTCACTTGTATATTTATTACCACAGATTCATTTTCGTCACTCTTTAGCAGTGGCCTACTTCGTTTTTAAGATCCACTCTTCAACCAACGATCCATATTCAATGGACTTTTAACAATTAAATCAATCAAAAGTTTCAACTTTCAAAACTCATGTATGTGAACAGACAAAATGGCTGCGAAGTTAACAAAGAAAAATGATGTTCTTTCTTTACCCAAGTTCTTAAAACCGGAGAATGCTGATGCACTTAAGCACATGTTAGAGAAAGAGACTGTTGTGAAAGAAAGTGAACTGCAAAGTGAAATAGGTGAGGCTGAGGAAACCATTGAATGTCCATAAACTCCTGTTGTTTTATTGTTATTATTATTATTATTATTTAAATAAAATTAACACCATTCTTAAAACTCACAAATTTTCTGCAGAAATGACACATAGAAAGCCTATGGAGATTTCAGAGGAGTTGAGAAAATCCCGATCTGAAAGAATGAAAAAGTACTGGAAAGAGCGCAAGAACCAAGCAGAAGAAGTGATTGTGGAACGACTCAAGTGGTCCAATGTGACCAATCAAGATTAATAATAATAATATTTAAATACACAGCAGAACTCAGAGATAAAGGAGCAGAATGCTCTCTAGCGGGAAACTTGAGGAGCTCAAATTACACTGCACCACATAAGAGTGCGCCACTTATGCTATGTGTGGCAACACATAAGTATTATTTTTAAGGAACTCTTTGTACTTTCGACGTTTTCCATTTTCATTATTGCGTTATTTCTTGACGACTCTTCGCGGACCCCTTGGTCAACCATCGCGGGGTCCGCGGACCACCTAATGGGAACCCCTGATATAACCAATAAGTGAATTATTAATGGTTTTAGCAAGTTCTTTCTTTTTGTTATGAACTCAAACCACCTTTCTGTTCTTTTTGAAAATCCGGACAGGGTGCGGTCACAATTAATCTGGATTATCGATGCTCTACTGTACCTAGAAGTTTAGTGACCGTAGTTTATTGAGTAATGGTAAGATTGCAAGGCTCTTTTCCTTCTTTAGCTGGAACACTTTCAAAGTTGGAGATGTTTGATTGTATTCTTAATTTCAAGAAGAGAAGCAGCACTGTTATATGTTCTGTAGAAAACTAAAACGTGTAGTTTCACGAATAGCTTTCACATGCGTTAGTCGGTTTTGCTAAAAAACAATACCTCTACATTTTATCGCAGATTGAAAAGCGCTGAAATACACACGTAGAGATGGACGTGTCTCCGCTCAGTTTTACTTTTTTAAAAACTTGGGATTGAAGAAATCAGCTGCAGGTTTTTTAATTTTTTTTAATGTACTAAAGTGAAAAATAAAATAATTTCGGAATCTCAGCAAGCAACAATGATGTCTTTTAGGGTTGAAGTGGTGTGTCCATTTATAAAATGTAATGCCATCTGTCAGTGTTGCAATGTTGATAACACAGCCCATTAAAGAACTTTGTTTCTGTCCTGCAAGCGTCCGATGTTGCGGCAGGTAAGAGTAGTTTGTGGTGTTGGCACTTTTGTCTCTGACGACGTGGTTGTTCCCCACAGCCTCAGCCGCCCGTCCCACACATGAACTATGCGAACCAGGGTGGCATGTTCCCGACGCAGGCGCAGTGGAGCTACAACCAGCAGCATCAGCAGCAACAACAGCAACAACAGCAGCAACAGCAGCAACAACAGCAGCAGCAACAACAGCAACAACAGTTCTATTCCCAGCAGCTGCCTCCAGGTGTGTGGTACTGTCAAACAGAGGTTCAAGTGAGGAAATTCCTATTGGTTTCCATGCTCCCAAAACCTGTTCAGAACATAACTCAGAATCAGTGGGCTCGTTCTTAGTTTGAGCACTTCGCTGGGAATGTTTTATAGTACGTTGCAACAAACTTTACATACTGGTATTTTAAGCATACCTATTTTTTTATTTTTTTTTCAGAAGTTAGTACAAATTATTGGTTGAAATTATATATTTTCTGAATTTTCAAGCGTGACAAACTATTGGAATGCTGTTGATAGAGGGTGTTCTCTTTGCCTACACCGAGTTATAAACCAGGCAGCGCAATGTTTGTGCTTTGGTGATTTGAGTCGCGTGCATCTTCTAGGGTTCCTCATAGTTCATTGTTAAATTTAATAGTCTCTTGCTAAATTATTGTTGCGTTTGTTGCAACAAATAATGTGCTCTTTAGTGTATGAACAACATCATTGGTGATCTCTCTCATGTGTTGTTCAGTTGTTTGGTCCATATTTGTAGAGTGGGCCGTACGAAATGTAAGCCATGGCCATCAAATTAAATTGAAGTGCTTGGGTCCCTTAATTGTCATTTTTTGTAATTTAAAGGTTTGTTAGCGGGTAATACAATACTTGCTTGTGTTCGTCTGAATAGCCCGACCTGATATACATGAGTGGCGGATCTCGTTAGAAACGTGGCCTATGCTATCGTGATCTCGGCTGCACTGTGCTAACACTGGGAAAAACTTGACCATCACTTGGGGAGTCGATTAAGTTGACATTCATATTCAAAGACACATTTGGTGAGAACGTCATTAAATTTGCGACATTGACGATTGCAAGATTAGGAACCATCGTAAGAAGTGGAGAAAATCTGTTTTTCTTCTTCTCTTCTTCTTCTGCTTTTACGGCCTCATTGGACCACTACAGTCAATCATTTCTTGGACCTCTTCTTCAGTAAGTTTCCTTTCCGAGTCGCCCAATAGCTTTTCATTCGCTCTGATCTTCTCAGGCGTTCCTCATCTGTAAATACCCTTTTTACTGTATTAAGTTTGTCTATTTTAGCCTGAAATCTTATTTTTATATCTCTCTTCTTTTTTAATTTTTTTGTTTTATTTTGCAAGTCATCCAAGGTTATTTCTAATTCTTTCATATCTTCTCTAATTTCCTTAATCCATCCTACTTGTTGTTTCATATTCCAAAGTTTCACTACAATTTTTCTAGATAACCTGGTTTCTGGTGTCCTCATGATGTGACCAAAAAAGGAAAGCCGTTTCTTCCGAATAGTATCAGTGATGGGCTCCACTTCATTTGGTACTATCCACCATTGTCCATCTTTCTGATATTTTTTATTTATGCATGTTCTAGCTATTCTTCTTTCTACTTTTAAAATTTTGTCGATTCTGTTTTTCTGAGTAACTTTAAAAAGAGTTTCACTTCCATATGTCACCTCTGGTTGAACCACCGTCTTGTAATGTTTTAATTTTGTTGCGATTAATAGACATTTTCTTTTATATGTAGACCATGTTAATTTTTGGGCTTTTATCATTTTATTAGTTCTTTCTTGCCATGCAGGTTTCTCATCCAAGTTGTTGTAAGTTATAATTTCTCCTAAGTATTCAAATTGCTTCACTATTTTAACTTTCTTGTTATTTACTGTTATGTGATTGATTACAAGTGGATTTGCTACCATTATCTCGTCGTCATCATTTATGGAGAGGGCCCAAGGTAGTTTGGTTGTTTATTATCTACAAAAATAAACATATCGAAATATGCTTTAATGTTATATGTACAGTATTTGACCTTCTGTGCATTTAGTTGTGAATGAAATGGGACTACACTCCTTGTTTATCACAAAATGAATTGCTGTTTCTCCTGTGTTTGAGTATGATCCAACGTTTAAAATACGCCTTTCCCTTTAAATAGATGAGTTTCTTCTCGAAGCTAATTTTCTTTGCATGGTTACTCATTTTCACACATCACCTGCCACTAATTTAATAACAATTATAATGTCCGAAAATGAACTGGAAAATGTTCTTGTTGTGCTTGAAATGGAAATAAATGTTCCAGATTGGAACAAAACGAAACATAACAAGCAAAAACATTGACCATCACAGAAAATGTTTTAATTAATAGGATAATACAAATTAGAAAAAAAATTGCCTAGTCAATACCTTTTAATGTATTTATTTACTTACTTACTTACTTACTTACTTACTTACTTACTTACTTACTTACTTACTTACTTACTTACTTACGCCGGCGTCAGGAAGGGCATCCGGCCGTAAAAACCATCCTCTACAAAGACTTCCATCGCATCTCATCCCCGACCCTGTTGGAAAACAAGGGGTAGACAAAATGTATCTTCTTAGTTGGCATGTGTAAATATCTTTATTTTACATGTTCAACTATTATGTTGTTGTTTGAGTTTTCAGTCTTTTGACTGCTTCGATGCAGCACTGTCCTGAGCTAATCGTTTCATCTCTACATAACTACCATACCCTACATCCGAGACATCTGTTTAACATATTCTAACCTTGGTGTACCCCTACAGTTCTTGTCCTCGACCCTTCCTTCCTTTTCAATACTAGTTGTATTCAGGAGTTAACAATGGTACATGTTTCGGACACTTATGTCCCATAGTTCAAGCATCTGGAGGAAGTTGTCCCATATTGTAATTATGCATGTCAACTCTACTGGTTGACAGTAGTCATTTAGTTTGTTAGGCTCCTTCCTGTGCCAATACTTATGATAAAACTTTTAAAAAGGAACTGCTGAAGATCTTTTCAGTTGTATGTTGTTGAACGAATGAAGTTGACAATATTTGCACTTATCCCTTGGTCTTTGGTATTTATAGTGCCGCCATCGTTACTTCCGACTTGACAGTTCACAGACTGGCGATACAGTGTTGCCAGTCCACATACGCGAATCAGCTGACGTACACGATTATAGCCGTAAAGTTAACGAAACACTCATAATGTGAACACAAATTTACACAAAACATACTCGTGAATAAGTATATAGTAGCAGGAACTACACATATACTGCAGTTAATAGAATATTTCTGATAATGAAGCAGAAAGAAATTGTAACAAATAAATTACCATTACCGCTCGCGTCCGAAGTCGAAGATAATCAGAGTTCGAAAAAATATATTATAAAACCTGTAAAGGGAACACACCATTCATTACGGAGTCATGTCGTTACGTGAAGGATTGTTGTGGCTCGTCAGCCACTCAATGAGCACATTCTTTCTTGCTGCCATTGTTGGAGCTTTGTCGTGAATGACACTACGATACGGGGCATTGTCCATAACAATTGTGCTCTTCTCAGGCAAGTTGTATAGCAATATTTCTTCAAACCATTTCCTCTCTTGGCGCTTGTCTTCCTCGTGCTGGACCCCGGCATGGCACCATCACACACACGCACGGCAGAAACACTCACTGACCTAAAGCTAACCTACAACTACACGTAATGATACTACACTATGTCAAACGACAAACAAATACTTATAAAAACAACAGACTAGAATAATATCAAAAAGAAAAATATACGAGAATACACAAAGACCGCCAATGAAACTAACCGAGAGCAATGCAAACAGCTGACAACAACATGTGAACGCAAGATGTTAGCTGGCAACATCGTCAGCGAAACTCGATTTATCTCGATATATCAATTTGAATGGCTGCCTGTGATTGGCTGGTTAGAGTGTAGCTGTGACGTGGCACTGAAACTTCAAGTCGGAAGTAAGGATGGCTCTAGTATAGTAGTGGTTATGCACCAACCGTGATTTGTAGAGTTTGGAACTTTATGGTTCCTTATAGGTTACTGATGAAGACGGAAAAAGTCTATTATTGAGTGGATTCTATGGGGACCGATGTTTGATCTGAGTTGGTCTCTGTTGCAAATCCCTGATGTGCGATTTTTGCAAATATTGAGAAACCTCCTATGAGCCTTCGTCGTGGGGCGGCTAGGAATTCTGAGGAGAAAAATGACCACCTGGTGTGTGCGGGAAAAGACGTGACCTGGCCGCTCTCCAGCCTTCCTTCCTTCCATAACTAAGCTTGCTATTCCTGGGTGTCTTAGGATGTGTCCTACCAACCTATCTCTTCTCTTCATTAGCAGTCACCAGAAACATCTTTCGTCTCCCACTCGTCTTAATATCTCTTCGTTTGTAGCGACATCCATTTTTCCTAGAGTTAAATTGAAAACCATTTTAATATATAAGTTTATCTTCATGCTGATGATGGTGTCTCTTAACAAGAATCATTGCCTGTGTGTACTGATGACCATTGTATCCAGTGTATTTGTGCACTAATGGTGTGCTTATGTTCTCACACGCACGCAGCCTTCCACTCGGCCCCAGGTGAGAGTTTGTTTAAACGTGCCCACACATTAGTAATTGAGGTGAACTGAAACTTTGTCAGCAAGTAAAACTTAATTTGTCCTCTGTCGACAAAATCTTGTAGAACTAGCCTTGAAGAGTCGAACACTTGCGCTGTGCAATTGGTTTCGTTGAATATGATTAGAACAAATGATTTCCAAAAGAGCAAACCATGCTTCATGCTATGTTATAGCACTTTCCAAAGAAATTTGTAGACTTACTTGGCATGAGATGAGCAGTTTACAAAGAAACTCGAATTGTCCAAGCTTCTCAATCTATTTTGCTAGTGTTGGTATCACACACTTGGCATTACATGGACCCATAAAGAATCCAACCTTGGGCAGTAATAGGAATGAAGACATCCACTGTCATCATGCTCCAAGAACAAAATACCCCAATTGTTTTTGAAAGTATTTTAAAGTCTCACAATCATAATAACAAGGGTGCCGATTGTCAAATCCCAGAGGCATTTTTTTTTTTCTCAACCAACTGCTGCCAACCTTTACAATTGGTATTTTCACTTGAGGAAGACGTGTTGGTACAAGTCCTGATTAGACATGGAGGAAAGAATAAGAGGAGATGCCCTGAGCTCGTGTGAGTGAAACCAAGCGCTGCAACCAAAGTGGGCGTAACCTTAACTCGTATTCGGTGTTCTGTGACTTGCATGAGGCATTGTGCATGGCTAAACCTTATTTTGGTCCTGGTTTTTATCGCGCTCCGGTTATGCAACTTTGGAAACGTAATAACAGTAGTGATAAGTTATTTTAAAAAAACTCTTCAATTCTAATCTCAGCATGTGTAGGCCTACCCTATATAACAAAAAAATAAAAATCATTCCTCTGGAAATCCCAAATTATCAAACGGCTGTCGGTCAATAATTACGGTAGGCCTACGTAATTAATCAATTCGAGGCTAATCGTCTACCCCCCACAAAGAAAATACCGTACGGTACCGAATCGTATAGGCTATACCGTATTTTTGTGCAAATATGCGTCCTTTTTTAATTGTTCTGCTTATTAATTTTGAGGTTCGTATTCTTGAATATCAAAATGTGTACGACCAATGAGTGAAAGTGGCTGTGCTCGAAATTAGGCCTAAAAACTGATGAATGCCTCAACACCAATAAGAACATAAAAGTCAATTTGGTGTAAATAGCCTACCGTAATTAGTTCGGCAGATTAATTCCCAAGATGTTCCTCTTTTGGTATAACTCGCATCTTCAGACACCTGTATTCAATTTAATCAGTGTTTCAGCGTATTATTACGTTTTGCCGCGTCTTCCTTTCAAAACTAGCCTCGCAAAGGTGCTCTCATATTTATATTTAAATTGGCTTTTAAAACGATAACGCAGCTTATTTGTGCCAAGTACCGTGATGTACAGAGAGTATTCTGCCTATCCAAGAAATAATCTTGACTTGTCATTGCAGTTTTATGTCACTAAAATCCATTACTAGTTGGAGTGATTTACGGCTTTAAGCATAGGGACAGCCATTTTCTTGCAACCAAAGTGGGCTTGCCGTTTGGCTTCAGCAGCTTGCGCTAGGCAGCGCAGCAAAGGCATCTCCTTCCTTTCTTTCCTCCATGTGATTGGAGGATTGTAATAAAAGTATTGATTAGGCTGAAAATAATTTTGATTCTATTTTGTTGTAGACAATTGTAAGTCATTGCGGACCCATAATGATGTCGTGATGTACCTTCTGCCGATAGGCATTATATCTGAGAAAATACCGTAATTGTTTAGTATCAATTACCAGAAGTCTCCCACAAGTCCAGTGCCTTGTGCTCCGGAACCACTAGGGTCCTACAGGAACCCCGAAGCTTAGGTCGAAAGGCAACAGTAACTAGCTCTTAACATGTTCAAACATCTGATGTGGCTGCTCAGACAACCACTTCCAAATTATTAGTCTGCAGAATTTGATGAGCAATAAAAGCAGTTGGACACTGAAAAGTTTTCGGATTATGTAAGCATGATATACCATATCCAAGGTATGGGCCGAATGTCACACCTATAAATGAAACGGCTGATGAGATACAGTAAAAATTCACTTAGAAGTTTTCCAGGGGACCAAAGGAAAAAAAGAACGTATACGTGTGAAAAACGCATAAATGGAAGTCGGTAAATTAAAACTGCAAAATGTATGTGATAATATGGGATATAGTAAAGAAGTGAACGACAAGAAATAATAATAAATAAAATATTTATTGCAGCTAATAGCCAAAGGAATGATGCAGACAAAATAAAACATACATAGGATACCTTATGAGCACTAATAAACTATTCATTCATTACAACAGAAGTTCGGTCGTCATAGATTCAAGTCTATATGCACAGTACATCGCATGATGTGTTTCGCAACATTCACATACACAGTCTGCGTCTTCTTTAACGTGCACAGCTTATGGTGAAAGCCATGTATGGCAAAGCGTGTAACAGTATGTCGTAGTTCGTAGCCTCCCCGTTTCCAGGTCGTTGCGTCAGTGATGTCTCTCTTCTTCGATTCCAGGTTCTCCACGAGTTGCACGTATGCTGGTGTAGATGGTAGCGACAGTTGGAGGCGGAGCTCTTCCACATAATATAATTCACGTGTTAATTCATAGACTAGTCTTGAAGGTGTGTATTTTGAAACACACAGAACCTTAAAGAAATAATAATAAGATTGTTTAACTATAATTGGCAATATGTAACAATACAACTACAAGATAAATGCACCCAGATAAAGAATGAAACAACAACAACAAAACAAAGAAAATTGAGTCACTTTACGAAGTAGTCAGTTATCTTGGCTTGTTTTTTGTTTTGCCGCGGCCACGGCGTGAACAGTTTCTTCAAACCGATATGATTCGGCCATTATTTCCTCAGAAACGTTATGGCGTGTCACAAAATGTTTGCTAGTCCATAGAGCATTGTCAGCATCATTAAAATCCACTGCGGCTCTTCGTCATAGTCATTAATAAAACACTGTAGTGTAAATTAATTTATGGATTTCAATTTGTCTGAAGACGCAAGATTATTAGAACACAGAATAAATCGTGTATTTTTAATGGTTTCACAAGAAGTCCTAAAAAAAAAAACGAATAAAAATTTGAAACACACAGAACCTTAAAGAAATAATAATAAGATTGTTTAACTATAATCGGCAATATGTAACAATACAACTACAAGAGAAATGCACCCAGATAAAGAATGAAACAACAACAACAAAACATCTCCAGACGCTGTCTAACGCTTCCTGTATTTTGAGAGATCAACATCTTGGCTAACACAAATAGCGCTCGCTACAATATTTATTACGCAAGAAGCCGTTCTTCCTTGTTCCAACACGCTAGCCAGCGAGTGTCGCTCAAGGCCATCGTAACATAAATAGCGCGCGCTGCATTCTTGTACCGAGCGATGTGCCGGAAGGACAGTATGTACCAAATGTTTGCATTCAAACAACACTTTCTCAGAACACGCATCGTATAAATGATGCTTTATATTGCAAGGGGCTTAAAATATGATCGTGTAAGCGTGAAAAACGATTAAATGTAAAACGTATATAGGAAATAAATTAACAGGGAAAGTAAAAGATTTTGCCGGGACCAGGGAAAAAAGAACAACGTATCAAAGAAGTTTTACTGTATTTAAATTCATGAAATGCAGGATAAACCACTGTTTTAAAGTCGGAATATCCTCAAGTTCCTTCTTCTATCCCACCTATGGCATAAGGGAAGTGAACTTTCCAAATATCCCGTTCATTGGTGTTTGCTGGGTCTCAGTCTTATTGGCTTCAGGTTCTCCTCAACCATTATTGCCGTTCACTACATCCTAAACTGAAGTCCATAGCGACACTGTATTGATTCCAAACTTGTTTAGCCAGGCTGCTGGACCCTGCTACCTATTGCAATGGGCTCCATTCCGGAAACTTTCAACATATCTTCGCGTTTAACTTCCCCAGACCCCAAAACCACCGACAGTTCAATATTGTTGTGGACACGATAACTACCATTGTTTTGCACCAATCACTTTCAAATCTATACATAAAATATAACCATTAAAAATCTCGGTCAAGTTCGTTGGGCAAAATCTGAACAACTTTTGAAAAAGTGAAATTTCTTAGCGATAAATCGAATCCATTCAAAGTTGGTACTATTCTTCGGATAAGGGCCAAAAACGTATCTCAGTAAATAAGTCTTTTGATAGCACCAACCATTGGCCAAAGGGGTAGCAAGAAATCATGGGCACTGTTTCAATTGGTCAATAGCCCTTGAAAGATTACCTAAAACTTCTGTCTGAAAGAATTTCTGATATGACCCATGCCAAGGGAAGAGCAAAACGTTTACGGAATTATAAGATGTTGTTTGCTATTTGTCCCGCCATCGAAGTAACGACGGTACAGCTCCCCTTTAGCCCCCGAGCCTAGATTTTAGGCTACCTTTAAGACCCGGGGAGGAGGGACGTTGAACTGAATGTTCAGGGAGTGGAGCTCTGGATGTACCCAAAGGGTGGGTTAGGAAATGCTGGCTTCTAGGATAATCATGTTTACGAAATTAAAACAAAAACAAAAGAGAGCATATTCTAAAGAACGGGGTTACATAAGGGGCTGGGACACAAGAAAAATAACACTAGGCCTAATAAAATCCCGGGGAAGAATGACTACACATGGCCAGAACTGGGGCAAGTCGAGGCCCCAAAATAATCGAGGAAAGCAAGAGAATCAAGTTCTCATAGTCAAAAGACCAAGCAAAATCATTAACTCCAACACAGCCGATCACGCGGGCGGGGCGGGGCCACTGAAGCTACATGAAATAATCACGGTCACGTGATTTCAACACAAGGGAAAATTTACTGGAACACAATTTAACTGACTGGAGCACCAAGCGGCTCGTAATATTAATATATTGCACCAGAAGGCAATCCAAGGATCCATGGTCTTTAGGCCTACAATTGGCCAATGCCAATAATCAAACATGGCCAGTACGACAATGTAAAAGGGGTATGCTGTACAAATTTAAATATTCTCCCCATTCCAAAATTTACAGTATCAGTATTTTCAATACGGTAGTTGTCCTTTAAAGACAAAAGAAGGTTAAAACAATATTAGGTTGGTGCCCTTTCTCAGACCAGAAATAAGGGGGGGCGTGATGGCTCAGCGGTCAAGCTGTCTGCCTCTCACCAAGGGTTCGATTCCCGGTCAATGCATGTGAGATTTTCGAAGTGAAATGCCATGTCCTGTGGTTCGGATTCCACGTAAAAAGGAGGTCCCGTGGCTCATGATCACGCGATTAACAGTCACGTTAAACTACAAGCTTCCTTTTTTCAGACCAGAAATAATGATGCGGCATCAAAAGTTTCTGGACACACATGCTTCATAACCCGCACTTGGAGCTAACAACTTAAATAAAGAAAAAAACTCGTACAAGAGTGGAAAATTAAATATGCTTTGGTCCATGCGGCTCCCAAGCCGTCGTTAATAACTTGGCGCAGCCAAGACCACTCAGAATTTTGATCAGTCTTATTGAAACGTTCAGAATAGAACTTAAGTTTTATGAATATACCATAGAAAGGGCGGCTATGCAACCGCTCTGAACTCGGCACGGACCGAATCCCGTGCCACGCTTCCCTTTATCGTTACACAGGGCTTCCAGCGACTCACTTTTCTCACTATTATTCACTATTTTCAAAGCAGCCTCACTTTTCTCACTATTTGATAAAATTACTCACTATTCACACTTTTTTTTTACAAAACTGGTCACATTCTACGTTAAAAATGGTCTCGTGCACAATCAGATTGCTAGAAACGACCCATAATATACCCATGAATGGGTAGTTCATTTTTATGCCACCGGTGACAGCGCGCTGCTGGCCTGAAAGCATGAAAAGCTTCCATAGTGCAATACCACAGCCGGAGCCATGCAGCGATCGCCGAAAATTTTAACAAAGCATTTTTTAACAAAAGTTCACATTTATATTTCTTTTTACGATTTAAATTTTGAGTGTTGCATTGATTTTCCTATCCATTATTTCCAAGTGTCCTCTAACTACATGAAAAATCACAAACAGTACTCAGAGATATTAACATAGGCACAGTTTGGTTGACATTTTTGGGGGGCTACGGTTGGTTTTGGGGAGCTTAGCCACCCAAGCCCCCCCCCCTAATTGCGCCTACAGATATCAACAAAAGTTAAAATTTTGAACCAGATATACGGCCATAAATGCGAATAATGCTATGAATTTACTCACTTTTTCATACAAAAACTCACTTTTTTTTTCCCCACTATTTTTGGACGAGTGAGTGGATGGAAGCCCTGTCGTTACATCGTGCCTCACTGTTTTACGAACTGTCTCAATCAACAACTCCCCGTAGAATGGTAGTGACGCCAACTCAGCCGCCCAGGCCGTCACATAATACCCAGAGTCAACGCGGCCGAACCAATCAGGAGGCCAATAGGTGTATCACAAGGTACACACGTAAACCAACGAAATAGCGGCAATTAACCGTGTTTCCAGTCCTTCAAAATTTCTTTCCAGAACACGGGAGAATGTTCTCGTCTTTGCTTTCGCGCCGGAAGTACAGAATGGCAGCGGGGGAGGGGAAGTGGGAATTTGAAATGTTTCCAACTTTAAAAGTTCGTAAATAATTAAGTCCAGAAGAAGGCCGCCCGGGGGAGATGAGGCGGCAGTAATGCGACCGTCACACGTGGAACTCTTACAACAATTGGCAAATTTAGAGCATTCAAAATATTTATCTTTGCACTGTGGCTTGCGGAGAGGATTGTTCATTGTTAGCTGCATTTCTTGATCCACATAATCCAATGAACAGTATGCACAGTGCAGTACAAAACATGGACTACGACAGAAATGATACGAGAGACAACGGAGCACTGAAACGGTCAAGCGATAACAACAAGTACTGGTAAATAACAAGGGTAGTGAGTCACCGCTACGAGTCGGGGCAAGTTCGGCTCGAGCACGCTCGGATCAACCGGAGCGGCGGACCAGAGGGGTTCTGTTGTACAACCTTCCTGCTTGACATTTTCCGCTTTTTCTCATAGCCTGGCTTTGTCCCTTAAATTAAGCAATTATCCGCCTAAGCTTTTCCTACTGAAATGAAACGGTTTCCCAAAGAAACCAGGATGTTTGTACTCGGAATGAACTTATGGCAATGCATCAAGTTTCAAACAAAATGCAACATTTTGAAAAATTGATCCGGCTAGTTGGTACTGATTTGGCTCCGCTCGTGGTTGATAGCAGTGACCTTCGCAGGTTAGATGTGGCTAACCAGTTTGAACCTCCCGGATCTGGAATATTTATAGATTTTGGATGTGATAATTTTTCAAAACACAATGGGGTAGGAAGAACCTTTACCTTTGTCTTTATTAGAAAATCCATCCTTATCAGTGATTAAAATCAAATATAAGAAATTACAGTGACAAACGGCTAATGAATTTGGCAATATGTGCATTTCATAAAAATAGTATGGTAGAAAAATAAGAAAAACTGTTGAAATATTATTTCCCAAGTCCAATATGCTAACTTTGCTATAACAGTGGGGGGTGCCCGCTACCTGGACCGGCCCATCAACCAGTCCAAGCAGGCCCTGTCGCACATGCTGCGGATGAAGGCGCCGTCCAACAACCAGTTCCTGGGAGCCCAGCAGCCCCCACCAGGCTTCTCTCAGGGCATGCCCCGCCAGACCTTCATGAGGTAAGTCGTCATTCTTCTACTGAAGAATAAACCAGTCCTGGGAGCACAGCCAGGCTTCTCTCTCCCCGTTATAGCGCTGTCCGATTTACTGCGGATTCGGATATAATGCGGGGGAATGTATGTAAAATATATGTACAGTACTTATTACGGTACATCGTACATTTTCATTTCCACTGTGAGTAAAACGCACACAAACGAAATGAAACTGTCAAACAACTTATCATGTTGGTTGTATTTATTGTATTACAGACAGCCCATCAGAGGCCAGCACACAGGTCCGACCATGCAGCCTCCCCTGCAACAGGGGATGTTTCCGCAGCAGCAGCAGCCGCAGCAGCCGGCACCTGGAGGGATATACCCGGGCATGCAGCCAGGTATCGTGATACGAAATAGCATTTTGTAGCACTTTCATTTTGAAAAATAGCATTTTGTAGCATTTTGATTTTTAAAATTAAAATTAGGGTTTTGTAGCATTTAAAAGTTTGTCGCCAGTTAAGATAAAAAACAGGTTCAAAATTAATAAGCACGGAAACTAATTCAAACCTGTGTAGGATTGGATGTGTGGGTGTTTCAGAGGCTTTCTTAAGTTAACGGAATATGCAAACATGCAATTACTGATATACGTTAACTGTAAAACAGTATCCGAATTCAAGGACAAACCGCTGGACGGCATGAAACATAATCTATGACTCTCACATTGTACAGATTACTAAACAACATTCCCCAAGAGAAGAATGCAACACAAACATTGTCTATTTATATCACGATAGGCACTTTTCAGTTTGATTTGTGATGGTCAAATACAGTGGAATCTCGTTAGCACGTTCTCGGTTACGACGTTTTCCCGTTTAGCGCGATGATTTTCTCAAGTCCCAGTCCCAATTCTACAAAATACATGTTGATATATCCCCTCAATACGTTCTCTATTCCCGCTTACGACGATCAAATTTCCGTTGTACTATTTGTAAGCAAACCTGATTTTATTCTTATTTCATTATAAAATTCGGCTTCTGAAAAACACGACACGATATTGCCTCATATTCTCTGATAGTTATTGACAGTGTAGATGATTTCATTGTGTTTGACGGCGTAGAAGTGGCTATAGCTATGACGCAACGGCAGGTGACGTGTCTCTCTCCCGCTGCCCTTTCTCTACTTTCTCAAGTCCCTATCCTACTAAATTCATGTTGAAATATCCCCTTAATACGTTCTCTATTCCCGCTTACAACGATCAAATTTCCGTTGACTATTCGTTAGTGAACCGTATTTTATTCTTATTTCATTATAAAATTCGGCTTCTGGAAAACACGACGCGATATTGCCTCATATTCTCTGCTAGTTATTGACAGTGTAGATGATTTCATTGTGTTTGACGGCGTAGAAGCGGCTATAGCTATGACGCAACACAGGTGACGTGTCTCTCTCCCGCTGCCCTTTCTCAAGTCCCTATCCTACTAAATTCATGTTGATATATCCCCTTAATACGTTCTCTATTCCTGCTTACAACGATCAAATTTCCGCTGAACTATTTGTTAGTGAACCGTATTTTATTCTTATTTCATTAAAAGATTCGGCTTCTGGGAAACACGACGCGATATTGCCGCATATTCTCCGATAGTTATTGACAGTGTAGATGATTTTATTGTGTTTGACGGCGTAGAAGTGGCTATAGCTATGACGCAACACATGTGACGTGTCTCTCTCCCGCGGCCCTTCACCCCCTTCCCTTTGTTTATTTCTCACGTAGGCACATTATTGTCTTCGTATTCCGCACTATTGTCTTCTAGTTCTTAGTGTTCACGTCCAGTTATAACCTATTTTATTGCGTGTTTCATAATGGATAAGAAGAAAGTACGGCAGATAACTAATGACGAGAAGATGAAATACATTCGAGACGTGGACTGCAATCCTCACATGAAGCGTGTGGATATAGCGCGAAAGTGGAACATTCCTCCGTCTACACTGAACACGATTCTCGGCAAAAGGAAGGAAATCGAACGTGCATTTGAAGAAGGAATGAGCGGCAAAAGGAAACGTGTGCGAGAGGGACAGTTTTCTCAACTAGAAAGCACTTTATTGAAGTGGTTCAAGCAAGCCCGTGCTTCAAACATATGCGTGCGCGGTCGCCGGTAACTGAGCCGTCACTGGCGGAGCGCGAGAGAGAATGTCCTTGCTAAGCAGAAATAAAGACCCTGTATTATACTGTAGTGTAGAGGTACAGTAATTCATTTTTATGTTATTTATTGCGTGTAAGTTACTGATAACCTATGTTTATGTCGTGACTGTAGTAGTGCATACAATCACTTACTAAGGTCGGCGATTTGACGTCCATATATACGCCGCGTTCTTTCTTATACGTTGTAAATGCAGTATGGCGTTTTTCGGTAGTACCTTTTCCCGCATATGACGTCCAAATTTTTCAGTCCCTTGAAAAACGTACTAACGAGATTCCACTGTACTAGAAATGAAATGAGGGCCGGCACAATATAAACCTTATTACTCTAATTGTAAAAAATATGTATACAAGAAGAACAAGAGAAAAAGTACGAACTGTATTTTTATTTTTGGTTTGGATTTCGATGTCATATGATGTTTCACACCAACATATGGGCTGAAGAAGGAAACATATCAAGTTTCCGAAACATGTACCTATAGTATTTTTAGTAAAGTAAAGTATTGATTTGGCGAGTGTAAATTGTGTTATTCATCTTGTAAACATGGTCAATACGGAACCTGGAACGAGTGCGGTTTATAAACATTGATGAGTTATTGTTTACACGCCAGGGAAGGGTTTCGACTTAGTAAATCCATTTCACAATAGGCAGCGCACGAGTATATGCAACAAATGGGTGATGACGCGCGAAGCGTTTCAACAAAATCCCCTATGCGTTCATATAACCAAATAGCTTATAAAGATAATAGCGGAAACTCGGCCGTAAAAGCATGCGCTCGCCTGGAGACAGCGATCACAGTGCCATCTCTTGGTGCGAGTTGACAGCATTACTCTTCTTGCCACCCACAGCTAGCATTTTTGAGTGCGCACCGACCGAAATTGCATTGTGAAGTTAACATATGTCTCGGCTTGATATTTAGGCAGCAAATAATTTAAAGATTAGTGTTAAAAGAAACAAAAGATACTTGGTTCTGTACAATATTTATAGAGAATTCTAAAAAATACTGGACTGCTTCTGCATATGGTTTGCTTTGCCATAGGCAGTAGAACTGAAGGCACTGCACCAGGCCAAATACTGAAAATTACAAGGAAATATTAGCATATTGGTTTTAATCCATCCTTTTTGACATACTGGTATTTAAAAACGAGTTGAACACGCTTAATTACATTAAAAAAAACAGTTACCTTCTTATATAACGTATTTCCTAATAAAGTCAGTAAAATTAAAATTTGTGTTTCTGAACTTGTTCGATTACACCAACCTGCTTTGCTTTAATAGTGCAATACGTACACTTTAGAGGCAGATGACCTCGCTGTTCCGCCCCTTATAACAACAATAAATAACTACGTACACTTTCAATCGGGAATATTGAAGCAAGTTGTTAAATTTTAGGCCTACTGTACCGTAGAGTCACCACGTTTTATAAAGGCTCTTATTTCAATATTAACATTAGGCCATCAACAACCTACAAAGATCTTACCCTTGACTTAACAAGTTTTTGTTCCTGAAATCTTTCTCCACAAAGTGGTCTGAGCATACAACACGAGTTCTGTTTAAATGTTCTGGGCTATTCCTTTCAATACATCATCTAAGTCAGCTCTACGGCTTCGAATAACCCACAGCGTGCATCTATAAATAAATAAAGAACAGGCTAAAATATGCTAAATTATATTGTTAAAACATTTTGTATTGAAATAAAACTGAACTATCAGTGTAATGGTAGGCTACTTGTTTACAATAATTTCTTGGGAACCTAAAGAAAGATTTTGGGTCACTTTGTTGTTTATAATTATTACAGCCATATATAGCACAAATACTCCCCGTACCAACCATTATAATTGGATAATTAGATCATTCACAGGTCAATAATTTCTTATAATTGTTTGGTTGGATCTCACGGTTGTAAATCAGCTGGTCTTACGTTGCCAACTCGGACCGCTAGGCAGTGCTGGGTAGCGCTGTCTCCTGTTTTGGCGAGGAGTTTCCGCTATTATCTTTATAAGCTATTTGATATAACCTTCTTCGTTTGTGATGAAACCTTGATGAGTTATTGTGCACACGCCAGGGTAGGGTTTCGACTTAGTAAATCCATTTCTCAATAGGTAGCGTACGAGTAGAATCAACAAATGAGTGACAGCGCACGAATCGTTCAAACAAAATCCCGTATACGTTCATATGCCATTCATCCGATTGCGCTGAAACTTTTGAAAGTTGTTGTGCACGCTCCCACTATCATCATCATCATCATCATCATTTCCCCTTATCCAGCTCCTGCCGGGTCGGGGTATTTATGGCACTTCTCCACTTTCCTCTTTCCTTCCACAATTCTTCTTCCACGATCTTGTCCCAGTCCAGATTCCTTTTTCTCACGCTGTTCTTCACTGAATCGATCCACCTTGTTCTAGGTCTTCCCCTTGCTCTCTTGCCCTTGCACTTCGCCTCCAGCATCTGTCTTGGTATTCTATTTTCCTCCATCCTCTTTACATGTCCAAACCACCTTAGTTTATTCTTCTCAATTCTCTCATTTAGTTTTCCCATCCCAACTTCCTTCCTAACATCTTCATTCCTCACTCTGTCTTTCCTTGTCTTTCCTACCATACTTCTTAGGAATTTCATTTCACTGGCTTGGATTCTACTCTCTTGCCTGCTCGTCAGGGTCCAAGTCTCAGCTGCATAAGTTAATATGGGAACATAGTACACTTTATACATTACCTCCTTGGTACTTCCTTATCCCAAACTAGTTTTCTTACACTTTGATAGAATGCATTGCTCTGCTGTACCCTCCTGCCAATCTCCATGTCCAACCTACCAGTTTGCATCAATTCACTTCCTAGGTATTTGAACGTGTCCACAATTTCCAAACTCTGACTTCCAATTTTCACAGTGCACTTTCCTTGTCTTTCCCCTCTTGTCATCACCATGGTCTTGCTTTTCTCTATACTGATTTTCAGGCCATACTTCTGAATATTTTCGTTCAGTGCATCTAGTTGTTTTTGCACTTCCTCGGTGTTCCTTCCCCAGACCACAATACCATCTGCAAATAACAGTAACTTCATTTCTTTATGTCTATATGCTTCCTTTGTTTCCTTTACAATTTCATCCATCACCATTATGAAGAAGAGAGGTGACAGCACACTCCCCTGTCTTAGTCCAGTCTTGTTCCTAAACCAATCTGTCTTTCCAACTGGGGTCAGTACCCTGCTAACACAGTTGTTGTACATTGCTTGCACCATTTCCAACATTTCTCTTCCCAGTCTCTTCTTAACCATGGTTTCCCATACCTTCTCTCTGCCTTTTCTAGATCTATGAAAGTCATGATCAAATCCTCTCCATATTCCCAGTTCTTTTCCATCACCTGCCTCAAGCTAAAGATTGGGTCCACTGTGGATCTTCCACTCCTGCAGCCATACTGTTCCTCTTGCAACTCTCCTTCCACCTTTCTTCTCATTCTTCTTTCTAATATCCTTTCCAGTATTTTTACTATCTGTGGTTCTGAATTAGAAAATCCATTTTACGATGGCTTAGAGGCAGTTAACGGAAATTGAAAAACATGTTGTGTATCCAAAAGCACTTCAAGAAACAGAATTTCAACGCCAACACTTTCTTTGATGGGCATTGCAACGCATGCCGGGTACAGCTTGTGTCTTATAAAAGACATGCTAGGCTAGAGGCAGGCCTATGTGGATTATGCCTACAATATTGATTTAAAAAAAAAGTCATCCCGTTTTGTTTCTTAGATCGTTTATTCTAATTTTTGAGTGCACATTTCCGAAGAAAACGTTAAGTTATAAGAGAACGAAAATTCATTTCGTTTTTCTATATAAGAGATAAGTGTGACTAGATTCTGTGGGAAACTTTCAGGATTTCTGTTGCATCACTCCCGCACTCGATATCAACTGGATCTCAGTTTTCCTCACCAACAGTCAAATTCCATGCTATTTCATCTTTGCTTTCATGTCTTAAATCATTATCGGCGTCTAACTTGCCCGTTCGAAATATCGTCATTACAGATGTCGGCAAGAGCTTGCTTTTGTAGCGGTATTTTTCTCTCATGACAGGTTGACTACATGAAGAGCATCCAACAAACACGCTCTCGGTCTCGCGAACGTTTACGTCATTATGCAATAATCCCTGTTTACAATACGCTGTCCGCACATCCACCCTTCACAACTCACAGGTCAGCGACCTTTGAGTGTGGCTGTTGGGAAAGAGAGGGAGGGTAGGTTCCCAGTGAAAACGCATTCCTCTTGTATTGTTTGGGCTTCAAAGATAAAGGAAATCTATGCTATGGTACCACTCGCGGCAACCCGCTCGTATGTTTCGAACATTGCGCAAGTAGGCCTACTGTTTCATCACAGAGCAATGCAGTTCAGTCTTCTCGAATGTCAATGATTTCGTCTTTACGCATTGCGTTGCACGAAAATTCTTTTAAATGACTGAGAGATTGCTTTATGTCGCGGCCTAGGGGTAAATGAAAATAAATCTCCCCCGTGAAACCTGAATTGCTCTCACCAGCGCACGACTCTGGCAACCATTCCCAAGAATGGCCAACCAGGCGGGTAGAATACCCGAGGTGTGGATTTGGGCCTCGTGTTACAAAGGCGTGGGTCTGGATGATGCTAATAGGTGGCATGCCACATTACTAAAGAAAAGGTCCATGGTTAAACAACTAAAGAAAAATAATATATAAAATGAAAAAAAAATACAATGTGGAAAACAATAGGGGTCTTCGGTACTGAAAATTTGGGTTCGGTACGGTTTGGTTCGGTAAAAAAAATTGTACTTCGGTTCTCGGTACAGCTCGGCTGATTTTAACATGTTAAATTAGAGTAATTTGTAAACCATTAAGAAAAAAGTAACACATGAGTTCTAATGACTATACAGTAAACCAAATACTTGCCAAATAGCACAATTTTTATTTAAAATACAGAAAAAATGTACAGCTAATAATCTCATACATGTTTCCATTAACTTTCAAACTTGCCCTTTTAGAGTGGAGTAAGCCAATTTATGCACACATTAAATAGACATTAGGCTCACACTGGAACACTTAAGTCCATAATTTAATTTTATTAATCAGAAGAGTTATTATGCTCTAGTAGTAGAACTTCACTTATACGATTTCCAGGGGACCAAAGGGGAAAAAAAACACGCATAAATGTGAAAAACACGTAAATGAAAGTCTGTAAATAAAAACTGAAAAATGTATGTGACAATATGGGTTATACAGGGACTTTGTTTTAAAAGCGACAGGGACCCTCACTCGCGCCGCGAGCCGGTTCTCACCAAGCACTTTGCCGTATGCGCTTCTTGACGCCACGGCTTTATCAGTCCATATTCTTTGGACTAAGGTATATTACAGCTGAAATAGAATATATCGGTGCTGAGGAACTTCAGAACGTAAATGACAACTTCATGAAGAGGTGCCAGCGATGTGTAGCAATGAATAGCGAACATTTTCAGCACCAGCTGTGAACTATAGGATATAGTCTACTCGATGACTGTGCCGCGCGAGCTACGCATTGCGGCAAGTGCCTGGCGGGAGACAGGCTAGCAACGCGGGCGGCGGGCGAGCGAGGGTTTCCGTTAAGAAGTGAAAAACAAGAAATAATAATACGATTGTTTAACTATAATCGGCAATATGTAACAAAACAACTACAAGAGAAATGTACCCAGATATAACAAAACAAAGAAAATTGAGTCACTTTACGAAGTAGTCTGTTATCTTGACTTGTTTTTTGTTGGCCGAGGCCACGGCGTGAACAGTATTTTCAAACCGATATAATTCGGCCATTATTTCCTCAGAAACGTTATGGTGCGTCACAAAATGTTTGATAGTCCATAGAGCATTGACAGTATCATTAAAATCCACTGTATTATTCTGCGGCTCTTCATCGTCATTAATAAAATGCCGTAGTGTAGGCCTAAATTAATGGATTTTCATTTGTCTGAAGACGCAAGATTATTAGAACACAGAATCAATCGCGTATTTTTAATGGGTTGACGAGAAGTCCTAAAAAAAACACGAATGAAAATTATAAAGGCGGAAATAATATATTTTTTAATATATCTGCGATCGTAAAACACTTCCGCTCATCTTAACATAAGCTTCAGATGCTGTCTAACTGTGTTTTATGGCTGCTTCCTGTTATTTTGAAAGCCTAACACAATAATAGCGCTTGCTTATTACGCAAGCTGTTCTTCCTTGTTACGACACTCTGGCAAGCGAGTGTCGCCGTGACCACCGGTGTCGCTCAAGGCCATCGTAACATAATATAGCACGCGGTGCATCCATCCGAACGGAAGTACAGGCGGTAACAAAAGTTTGCATTCGAACATACGTACTTCCTCAGAACACGCAACGTATAAATGATGCTTTATATTGCAAGGGACTTAAAATATTATCGTATAAGCGTGAAAAACGAATAAATGTAAAACGTATATCGGAGATAAATTAACATGGAAAATATAGACTTGCCGGGACCAGGAAAAAATCGTATAGAAAACGTATAAATATGAACAGTATACAAGAAGTTTTACTGTATTTAACTTACTATTGAAGTAAAACATTGATGATAAAGGACAATACTTTGGATGTCTAAAAAAAGGTTTCCTTAAATTACGGTATTTATGTCTCTTGAACCGAACCGAACTTTTTACCGAGTTTTTTATCGTCTCGAACCGAGGTCGGTAATTTCCTTTGTACCGTACCGAAACCGAAAAATCGGTGCACCGTCGACCCCTAGAAAACAAACATATTGTAAAAGAACACTCCTAAGTATCCCCACATGGTGAGAGGAAATGCCAACGGTTATGTTTGGCCGGCATTTAAGGTAATTAACACGGAAAATATATATATTCCTTGGCAACGTGGTAAATAGGTTGCCCAGCCATGGGCTGAGATAAAGACCCCAAAACCACCGTCAGTTTAAAAGTTTATATATAATTTATGTATATATGTGTATATATATTTATGGTATATCAATCACTTTCTTGTGGACACGATAACTACCGCAATTTTGCACCAATCACTTTGAAATTTTTACATAATATGTCATCATCATCATCATCATCATTTCCCCTTATCTAGCTCCTGCCGGGTCGGGGTATTTATGGCACTTCTCCACTTTCCTCTTTCCTTCCACCATTCTTCTTCCACGATCTTGTCCCAGTCCAGATTTCTTTTTCTTACGCCGTTCTTCACTGAATCCATCCACCTTGTTCTAGGTCTTCCTCTTGGTCTCTTACCCTTGCACCAACCATTGACCAAAGGGGTGAGAAAAAGTGGGTTTTTCGGGAAACATTAATCATATCTCTCTTAATAGGCTATGCCTCTCACCAAGGTGGACCGGGTTCGATTCCCGGTCAATGCATGTGAGATTTTCGAAGTGAAATGCCATGTCCTGTGGTTCGGATTCCACGTAAAAAGGAGGTCCCGTGGCTCATGATCTCGCGATTAACGGTCACGTTAAACTACAAGCTTGCTTGCTTGCTTTTTTCTTAATAGGCACAATATCAAAACCGTACAAAATGGACAATATTCCCCTAATAATTACCTAAAACTTTTGTCTGAAAGAATTTTTGATATGACCCACCATTACGCCAAGGGATGAGAAAAATAATTTCGGAATTATAAGAAAATGCCAAGAGCCATCAGAGGTTGCCATGACAACACTACTAAATTGATGAGGGATGAGCCATCAGACGTTGCCATGACAACGCTTTTGCACGAGATCAGATTCAGTTTTCCATCTGACTAAGTGTGAAGCAGCTTTGGTGACGTAACTGGTAGCATGCTGAACTTCTATGCCCAAGGTCGCGGGTTCAAGCCGGCCGAAGTCGTCGGATTTTCTAGGAGCGCTAAAAATCCCTCAGTATACTTTCCTTTGTAGGGGAAGTTCCAACGTTCGTTGCGAGTTGCTGGTTGCGGTGGCATCTAGTAGCCAAGTTCACAGCTAGGTGTCGTTGACAGTAGTATTTGGTAGCAACATTAGGAACTACTGCTTGAAATTGACCTTACATTAATTACAGACTAATACAGCCATCACAATTCACACCGTTTATCAGACAGATTCTACACTCACCCAAAGTACACGGGGTTACATGACCGCGTTGTCGCAGCCCCTAAACTGAGGAACCAACCAAAATCTCTGCGGGAGATATAATTTTGCGTGAAGAAGTAACAGACCGTTACATAGTTACACATCAGTGTCGAAACCTTGCATCAGGACAGTGTGACCACAAGTTTAAATAAAAAAGGACCCCAAATGACAAGAAGGTTACCGTCCCCATAAGACATTAAAATGTTTATAATATGCATAAAATGATGAAAAACAAAGTTAATTAAGCTCCAATTATTTAAAACTTTCTCGCAATAAATGAGGTCTGATCCTTCTACGAAAACCTGCATATTCTGCCTATTTTCGCCTATCCCCAAGTTTGCCCGGTGAAATCTACCTCCGCCTTCCGGCGTGCCGAGAGGACTTTTTTTTTAATAGGTAAATGTTATCAGGATCAGGTGTACAATGTACTTTATTCTGCAATAAACCAAGGCCGGTATTCGCGGCAGTATTAAAGGTGCTCTTTTGGGTTCATTCGTGTTGACCGACTGAAAAGCACTAAACTTTTGAAGAAAACATATTCAATATTTTTCGGTAAATTAGGCACTTTTTGCATTTATTGCATTCATGGGGTAAATTCACACTTTGTCACATATTCAGTTTCCCAATAATACAGGGTGTCCCTAAAGTCCGGTAACACTTTTCTTAATTTATTGCACAAAAACTGCTTTCCTATATATGTCATATTAAAGGGGAACTCAAATGGTTTTGCTTTCATAGTTTGATTTCACACTGACACTTTTCTTAACACATCTATTAACCTTTTACACAAAAACTACAAATTATACAGAATTCGTATGCAGTATTCGTGATATTAAAGGAGGAACTCAAATGGTTTTCTTTTCATTGTTTGATTTCACATCGACTCGATATGGGCACCACGTGCAACTCGGCAAATATCTACATGGTAATCAAACTCTTGCCACACTTTTTGGAGCATATCAGCCGATACAGTGGTGGCAGCATCTTGCATCCTAAGCTTGAGTTCCTCGAGATTTTGTGGTAAAGGTGGCACATACACACAGTCTTTGATATACCCCCATAAGAAGAAATCACAGGGAGTGAGATCTGGAGATCTGGGAGGCCACTTGTCGAAACAGTTATCATTATTCCCTGCTCGTCCAATCCAGCGCTGAGGTAACCTGTTGTTCATAAAATCACGGACATCAGAATGGTAATGGGGTGGGGCCCCGTCTTGCTGGAACAGGAAATTGTCGGAATCTTCCTGCAATTGTGGGAACAACCACTGCTGTATCATATCCAGGTATGAGTGCCCGTTTACAGTGTTTTCGGCGAAGAAGAATGGTCCGTAAAGTTTCCGCGATGACACTGCACAGAAAACGTTCACTTTAGGTGAATCACGCTGATATTCGAGGAATTCATGAGGATTTGCGGTCCCCCACACACGACAGTTATGCCTGTTGACTTTACCATTTGTGTGGGAAGTCGCTTCGTCACTAAAAATTATGCGATTTAGGAAGTCGTCGTCTGCCATCCATTGTTGCACTCTGATACAAAACTCATAACGCTGTTGTTTGTCATTCCCTTTCAACTGTTGCAAGAGCTGTAATCTGTACGGTTTCATGCACAGTCTTCCAAACTGTCGTACGTGGTATTTGCAGCTCGCGGGATGCTCAACGAACAGATTTTTTCGGACTTCTTACGAATGCCTCATTCACACGGTTAACGGTCTCTGCACTCACTGTTGGTCGGCCACTACGTTTCTTAACACACAAGCAACCTGAACGCACAAACTTGTCATACCAGGCGTAGTCTAAATAGACTTCCTGCTTGGTGCCTCTTTACGGTACTTAGTCCTAAACTTCCATTGCACATCTGTAGCACTCTTATTCGTGTGGAATTCCAAAACACAGAAAGCCTGCTCTCCGCCAGAAGTCGCCATCTTTACAAATGTGGCCAATAGCGCTAACTGCGGCGAATGTGGGAACTACGAACATTGGCGGTAATATCTAACAAAACCATTTGAGTTCCTCTTTAATATGCCATATATAGGAAAGCTGTATCATTTGTAGTTTGTGTGTAATAAATTAAGAAAAGTGTTACCGGACTTTAGGGACACGCTGTAGTTAACAAATAGTTGAAAAAAGTAAAATTTGCATGTATAGCGGTTGCATATCTCTAATCATATGGGAATTGTTGTAGCAGGGATGAACCAGAACTACACCGGCTACGGAGGCCAGCAGATGGTGGGACAGCCACAGATGATGGGTCAGCAGGCCCAATCGGGGATGATGACGGGCTTCCCCGGCCAGCAGGCGGGCGGCTACGTGATGCAACAACAACAACAACCCACCCAGCGTCCGGGAGCAGAGTACATGCAACAGCAACAACAACAGCAGCAGCAGCAACAGCAGCAACAACAGCAGAGGGCCATGGGCCAGGCCGGTGCGAGACCTCCGTACATGCAGCTCACTGGGGTAAGTCTAATTCCACTATCTAGCCTTCCTAGGACAACTGAGTTACATACACTTCTCTTGCACCTCCTAGAACGTGTAGCAAGGATTACATTTCCCGTAGTAATTATTTTGAGCTTTTTGATGATGATAATTGTCGTTTTAAGGGGCTAACATTTAGGTCATTGGCCCCTAATGGTTTGGGTAATCATGAAAAATGAAAATGAACCTATCAGTAAATCTAACTACAAACTTACAACTAAAACTACCTACAGCTTACAAACTAGAAGAAGAAGAAGAATTGGGGAACTTAGAAAGAAGTAGAGCCAGGAAAGGCAGCCAGGAAATGGAAAGAGTAGAGGGCAATGGAAAAAGGGAAAAACCACCCAGCTCAGGAATCCCTCGGGGTCGCTAACTCCCAAACTCGCCAGCTGTGAGCACCAGAAGTGGTGCAGCTACACACACACTGCCTCCTTGAGCAGAAGGCAGGAAATATCTGAAAGAAAAACAAGAGATCTGATCCCTCCTAGAATGAGGGATCATGAAAGATGAGAGAAGGGCAAGGCCTCGGATACCCTAATACCGTCCGAGTCGGAAGGGAACACGAGTTGATCAAGAGAGGTCAACAGGAAAGAAGACGGAGAGGAGCCGGCACAAGTAAGTGGTCGCCAACCCACATCCTATTAGATGTGAGCCCCTGGGGGATTTGATATGTTTAATTATTATTTATTTAATCGAATAGCACTATTACAGAGCACGTAAAATGAATACTTCAAATCTTGCCACATGTCTTTCTTCTCTCTGCTCACATTCGCTTCATCCTCTCTGATCTCTGCTTTCGGAGCTGTTCAATGTTCCGTGGCTGCTTTCGTTGTGTTTCTTGTTCCTCCCTGAAGATCACTTTTTGAATTTTGTCCCAAAATAAATTCCTATTATATGTATCTGTAATGTCAATGTCGGCTTAAGATCCTTTAATGTCTGTGTAAACCTAGCTGGTTGAACTTTAAGTTTTAAAATTTTATTAAAAATTTGTTTTGTTAGCCTGTCCTTATTCTTTCTATTTAAATGGCCAAAAAATGACATCCGTCGTTTGCGCATGGTGTGAATTATGTTCTCCACATGGGTCGTGGTCCGTTATAGTCTGTTTCTGTTTTCCTTGGGCCAAGGATGCATCGAACCAATCTTCTTTCCATGAGCATGATTGTATTTAAGTCACCTTTCCGCATAAACTGTAATGTTTCAGCTCCAAAGAGTGCTTCAGGTCTCACCACAGAATTGTAATGTTTAATTTTCGTGTCCCATGATAATGCCTTCTTCTTGTATACATTTCTGGTGATCTGAAATGCTACGTTCATTTTAAATTATAACCAACTCGAAACAAATTGAGGCAAAATATATGTTGAGTTGGTTATTATTAAACAGCTGAAAATAATTACTATGGAGAAAAAAAAACTCCATTCATTTTGTCAAGCTACACGTTGTTTACATTCTAGGAGAAAATTCAGATGCAAGAAAAGTGCATGTATTAGAATATTTCTCATTGACTTTGTTTTTGACCACCCTGTACTAAATCAGGCGATGATACTAGTCCTAGGAAGGCTGCATATTCATAACTATACACCAAATAGAAGTACAAGAAGAAGAATGTTTGTATTGAATGGTGTCAAGCCATTGAGGACCTGCACAAGCGGCATGTCGTGTGTGGTCAAACATTAATTTCAGAATACACTTGTGTATTTCAGTTCTGTTGTTTAGATCACAGCCTCCGGTATGGTTGCTGGCAGTGTATTAAGATTGTGATATGATTGCAGCAAGCGCCCAACGTGACGATGACGACGATGGGTGGGCCCATGACGCAGCAGGGACAGGCCCAGTCGCAGCCCGCTCCACCCTACGGGCGAGCTCCCAGCGGAGTTCAGGGACCGCCGACATCTCACGCTCAACAACAGCAACAACAGAACCAACAGTTCGTGGTGAGTGCGGTTAGTTGCTATTGCTGTAGCAATCGACCTACACCTTTCACATTAAGATGATTTAACCTTTTGCACTCCTATGTCGAGTCCCACACGACATGACGATAGCTTGTACTTACAGCGCTCGTGCGCAGCCTTCTAGTGGTCTCCCTATTTAATATAGTTTGTGGGAATTGTTATGAATTTTTAACCTTCGTTTCTCGAATGTTTATGACAGTTTTTCTGATAATAAAGATTGAATGTAAACATGCCGTCGGCTTCATCTTCGCTCACAAAACTGGATAATTACGATGATGAACAATATAACATGTATTAAGAACAAAGTTCCAATGGTTCTGCCTCGTCAATACTTAAAGACAAGTGATTGTATCACGAAATTTTAATAAATAGTATTGACCAGGCAGAACTTTGTTCTTAATATAATTCAGTCAATACGGAAAAATGTGCGACTCTCAGAATCAAAAAGATTGTTTTGCAGTGTTCACTTCCTCCTGCTGTTCACATTAGGAGTGGAGAAGGAAGCATACGCTAAGGATAATAGAATTCAAAAGGTTAACATTGGATTGTATTGTTGTCCCTGTCCGTATCCGCTTTTTCCTAGCCATTGTATTGCATTAATACAGTTGCACTTGGCCTACATTCTGCTGTCTACATACTACATACTGTCCACAGCTGAACCAGCAAAGGATCCGCCAACAGATGATGATGGTGCAACAACAACAACAGCAACAACAACAGCAGCAGCAACAGGCTTCAAACCCGCAGCAAGGAGGACAGGCCCCCACGCCAGCCCTGGTCGCTCACCTCCAACGCCAGATGTCTCAGGGAGGGGGGAACCAGCCGGGGCAACACAACCCCTACCAGTTCTAATAGACACCAAGATTATCCATACTGCACAGGTTAGATTATCCTGCCTGTTGCTATGGATAATACAGAGGCAATGCAGTTTATGCCAGAGTGTTGAGATGTTGGCGTGGCCATGTTATGTTGTTTTCAAATTTGGCTAGATAAATAGTGCGTGTCACCTATTGTCATATAAATATGTACTGTATATATTTCATTTTTATTAATTTTGCAAATTTTCTATATTTTTGTACTTTATTCTACTGAAATGAATTGAAAACACTGCGTGACTCCATTATTGAACAGACTCTCTCTAATCCGACAGAATATTGCATGGTTGTCGGAAAGGACATTATTTAACAAAAATAATCTGAACTTCAAAACTTGGATAATGTAAGTGTATGGTTGTGAAATTACTGTATTTTTTTTTTTATTTTTTTTTTTACTGAATCAATACTTTTATCGCTTCAAGTTGGTGTTACGCGAGAATCTGTGGCACTGTTTTCCTCGACCCATTCAATGGTGCACCTAAGTTATGCCATAGTACACACAATCGGCACAGTGAGGGGTTACAGGACAGACACCCCTGTGTTGTAGTGTGGGGCGGCACATCAGCTGTTTGTCCGTAAATAACTGGTATTACAGCAGTAATAAATATGGTATCGGATGTTGCACGAGACAGTGCAGCTGTTTACCTCTCACAAAGGTTGACCAAGTATTCAAAGTGAAATGCTATGTCCTGTGGTTTGGATTCCAAGTACATACAGTAAGAGGTCCTGTGGCTCATGATCACAAGATTAAACGTCACATAAAACTACAAGCTTCCTTGTAAAACGACAAGATCCCCAATACACTGGGCCCTGTTCACAATGGTGTCTGCTACACCAGACCCCAATCTCAATGGTGTCCCCTGCACCTGACCCAGTTTCAAGCGGCGTCCCCTGCGCTGGACCCCGTTCCAAGCGGCGTCCCCTGCACCGGACCCCGTTCCAAGGGGCGTCCCCTGCACCGGACCCCGTTCCAAGGGGCGTCCCCTGCACCGGACCCCGTTCCAAGCGGCGTCCCCTGCACCGGACCCCGTTCCAAGCGGCGTCCCCTGCACCAGACCCCGTTCCAAGCGGCGTCCCCTGCACCGGATCCCGTTCCAAGGGGCGTCCCCTGCACCGGACCCCGTTCCAAGCGGCGTCCCCTGCACCGGACCCCGTTCCAAGTGGCGTCCCCTGCACCGGGCCCCGTTCCAAGCGGCGTCCCCTGCACCGGGCCCCGTTCCAAGCGGCGTCCCCTGCACCGGGCCCCGTTCCAAGGGGCGTCCCCTGCACCGGGCCCCGTTCCAAGGGGCGTCCCCTGCACCGGGCCCCGTTCCAAGCGGCGTCCCCTGCACCGGGCCCCGTTCCAAGCGGCGTCCCCTGCACCGGGCCCCGTTCCAAGGGGCGTCCCCTGCACCGGGCCCCGTTCCAAGGGGCGTCCCCTGCACCGGGCCCCGTTCCAAGGGGCGTCCCCTGCACCGGACCCCGTTCCAAGGGGCGTCCCCTGCACCGGACCCCGTTCCAAGGGGCGTCCCCTGCACCGGACCCCGTTCCTAGCGGCGTCCCCTGCACCGGACCCCGTTCCTAGCAGCGTCCCCTGCACCGGGCCCCGTTCCAAGGGGCGTCCCCTGCACCGGGCCCCGTTCTAAGGGGCGTCCCCTGCACCGGGCCCCGTTCCAAGCGGCGTCCCCTGCACCGGGCCCCGTTCCAAGCGGCGTCCCCTGCACCGGACCCTGATCTGTTTAATGAAGAAATAAGTCGTGTATGGCAAGAGCTAACGACACTGGCTGCCAAACACATTCAATGCTAATTTCATCCTAAGCTACTGCTGAAACAAACTTGCTGGTGACCCAAATATTGCTGAAGTGATGAAATTAGCAATCTGCTCCAGTAAACCAACTACAGATGTGCTCTAGATTCAGGCATCCTGAGCTCTTTGTCAAGTGTTATATATCACATTTAGCTTTGAAATTCTAAAGGAAGAGGTAACGTACGTGAGAGCACATTTAGTCACTATGTAAGCAGCTATAACACTTTGAGAGACGCCTTCATCCCCTAGTATCTGAGAGGATTACTTTTAGGTCCATTTGAAGAGTCAGGCCCATGATCTTGTACAGAACAATTTCTGGGAATTCTCTCATTATTATGTTTAAAACTTGGTTGGAGGGGAAGTAAAGCCGGCGGGCCCATATCATAGATTTATGCCATGTAAAAGAACCTTCCAATAACTACAATTGTGTGAAACTATATTTGTAGGTTAGATTTGATTAGCGCTCTGTTAAGTTCCAACATTCATCGCCAGGTGCCTGTTGCGGTGGCAGTCAAGTAGCCCTTAAAACAACAATAACTAACTCGCAGCTAGGTGTCATTGACGGGTAGCATTTGGTAGCTAAAGTAGGAACTACTTGAAATTGATCGTCTGCAGTCCTTACCTGAATACTAATACAACCATCACTATTAACAGACAGATTCTACACACACCCAAAGTACACGGGGCTACATGACCGTGTTGTCGCAGCCCTTAAACTGAGGAACCAATCAACCAACCAACTTGGTTGGGAATAATGGAATTACTGTTTCCCAAAGGATACAGAAAATTTGGAAGTGGGAATAGTATTGTTTACACCACTCGGTTGAAAACTTGGATCAGTAGATCAATTAAAATGGAAGTACCATACATACTCGAATACCACCCGCGCATTTTTAAACAAAATCGGACGTGAAAAATTGGGGTGCGGGTCTTATTTGAGTCATCCTGATTTTAAAGATTTAAATTGCCCGCCACGCGCGATATCGGGTGTTGCGAGTATCCGCTAGATGGTGCTAGCCTTCTTCCGGCTATCACTTTGTTTTACCGTAAGCAGGCGGCGTCATAAGTCTCGAGCACACGTCGTGCACGTTTTCCGAGTGTAAACATGAGTTGTACGAAGCGTTTGCGGTCGTTTAATGTGAGTGAGAAGGTGAAAGTTGTGAGGGAAGCTGAAGTTATTGGAAATCGTGCCCGGTAGGAAATATGATATTGACAAGTCATGTATTCGTGATTGAGCGGGATGACGTCTATGCTACAACCACTGGATGTCTGCGTGAACCGCCCGTGCAAAGCAGCCTTGAAACAGCTGTATACGGAGCAGATGGCGGCCAATAAGCACACACCGACTCCAACTGGTCGTATTCAGCGCCCGGAAGTTCAGCTGCTATGTTCGTGGATTTTGACGGCATGGAATCGTATCTCGGGAGATCTCATACGGAAGAGCTTCAAGAAATGTAGTACTTCGAATGCTATGGATGTCAGTGATGACGACATTTAGTGGGATGGTGATAAAAGTTCCGAAGTTGGTACTTCTGATGACGATGAATGAAGTGTTTGTGTACTTTTATTTGTATTTTTAATCGTTTGATGTGTGTTATTTTAGGACGACTTCAAAACTGTTGGAAACTATTTTGGATAAATGCTATTCTGTTTATGTAGTTACGATTGTACATAATTTTGAGTAAATTCTTTTTTTTTTAATTTTGTTCTTCAAAATCAGGGTGCGGGTCTTATTCGGGGGCGGGTCGTATTCGAGTAAATACGGTATTACAAAGAAGCTTTGCAAAAATGCAGCTCGTGGGGGGAAAAGTATACTTGACGTGCAATTCATTAATGAGACAAATGTCCAACAGTAGATGCGTATCTGAATCTGTAATGTATGTACATCTTGAGATATTTCAACCAGGAGAAAGCAAACATGATTAAAAGGTGGATTAGCTCTCTGCGAGTGAATCTGAAAGATTTCTTTCCTCTCTCAAGGGCACAATATTCAGTTTAGACGGCTTAAAGAAATGTAGCAAAATCGGCCTGATAGATCAGCCCCGTGGCAATATAAGGGTATTTGACAATGTTGACCATAAAACTATTTATTTTATCGTTAGCTTTTAGTGCCGGAAGTGTCAGAGGACATGTTCGGCTCGCCATAGGCTATAGCTGCTTCAAGCGGGCACTCCTAGGGTGAGCTAAAAGTTCTGTTCAATTTCAAGTCGTTCCAACTTTTGCTACCAGATGTCACTGATACCTAGTAGTGAATGTTGGAACTTCGATAGAGTGTTCCAACGAGATCTAACCTAGAAATTTAGCTTCACACAAGTTTAGTCTGTGGAAGGTCCTTTTACATGACATGGGATCGCCGGCTTTACTTCCCCTCCGATTGAAGGCATACTGAAGTATTTTAACGCTCTTGAAAAATCCGACTACTTCGGCCGGGTTTGAACCTACCAACTACGCCACTGAAGCCGCTACCATAAAACTATTTACAGTGTATAGTAGCTGGTTACCTGTTAGATAAGAGCCTGTCACATTTTTATAGGCTAATCATTCCCTAACCTAAATTTAAGAAGAAATTTTTGAAACTTATTTTTAATGTAGTTGTTTTGGTATTTTAGTGGCCGTGGCTCCCTCCACTGGCCATCAGTGATATTACGGCCCGTCAGCGTCATTCACAAGTTATGATGTGCAATGTCAATGTTCTGATGTAAGCAAGTGTTGTGTACCGACAACATATTCAATGTACCTGAGGCGTGTATGTGAGTGAATAAAGTGAGCTTATGTGTATGTCTTTTGTTACTTCCCATGTAGCCATTAGATGTCGACGGTTATTACAATTCACGCTATTTAACAATGCCGTGAGCCCATATCTAAATCAATCACAATGCCATACTGGATGTAACCTTTATAGAATTAAATGTTGTTGTTGGGTATTAAAATCTATCCTCTAGAACAGGGGTCTCCAAACTTTCCAGCCTTAGGGCCATACTGATTACTCCAGTAAGTTCCGAGGGCCAAAACCATATTATCATTGTTGCTGGTGGTAAAAAGTGAAATAGTCCACTGATGAAAAAAAAAGTCCGAAAAAGTACGCAACGTTGAAAAAAGGCTGCAAATCGGACTAAAGTCCGCAAAACGGCAACACTGCATATTATTAATTTTCCTGTCATTATCTGTAATTTCTAGATTAGTCGTAGAGTACGAGCCATGAGTAGTAACGTGACACGACATCTGGTGGACACAAGCGGAAATAGGTAGTACCTTCTATCGCTAACAGATGGCGCTAATAGCACGTACAGAGTAATCTCGTTGGTTCGAGAGAGTTCTGGTGTCTTCCACTCACTTCTAGATGGCAGTAATTGGAATATATAAGAAGGCTAGTTGCGCAACCACAAGTCAGTTCCTATGACACTGTTGTGAAATAAAATAGTGCGTACCTCCTTAAAACGTGTTTGTGCGTGTTTAAGTTTAAGACATCTTTGTAACAGTATTTTGATTTGAATTGTTGCTTTTGTGTGTGATTTAGTAGTATGGAAAAGAAGCGAAAAATTGATAGTGAATGCAGAAAATTCAAAGATGAGTGTAACATTCAGTATTTCGTAATTGAGTCCAGTAACAAGGCGCTATGTTTGATTTGCAATGAAAGCATAGCCGTTCTCAAGGAATATTACATTAAACGTCATTATGAAACAAAACATTTTCAAAATATACAGGAAGTTTGCGGACAGAAAAATTCGAAGCTATGAAGCGCGGATTGAAATCGCAGCAATCTTCATTTACAAAACTCAAAACCGAACAAGAGGCTGCAACTCGTGCCAGCTTTCGTGTGGCTCTTGAAATTGCAAAACGTGGAAAACCATTCACCGATGGAGAAATGATCAAAGAATGCATAATTGCAGCAGCCGAAGAAATGTGCCCTGGAAAGGTAAATTTATTAAAAACTGTCAGTATGTCAGCAAACACTGTGGCTCGAAGGGTAGAAAACATAGCTGAAAATATATCCTCTCAACTGTTCGACAAAAATGGAGATGTTGAGTGGTTTTCTTTGGCCTTGGATGAGTCAACGGATGTGTCAGATACTGCTCAGGTGTTGATTTATATTCGAGGAGTAGATAAAAGCTATGAAGTGCATGAAGAACTTCTTGATATGTATAGTATTCATGGCACAACTACTGGTACAGATATTTTTAAAGGAGTTGAAATGGCCATTAATCAAAAGAACCTTCGATGGAAAAACTTGAAATGTATTACAACTGATGGAGGCAAAAACATGAGTGGGAAAGATAAAGGAGTGGTCGCTCTTGTGTCAAAGGCTGTAGAAAATGACGGTGGTTCAAAACCATTAGTCTTACATTGTATCATTCATCAACAGTCTTTGTGCGGAAAATGTTTGGATATGTCTGAAGTTCTGAGACCAGTCATATCAACTGTTAATTTTATGAGATCTTTTGGGCTGAATCACCGACAATTCCGACAATTTATTGAAGAGATTGGAGAAAATGACTTACCTTATCATACTGCCGTACATTGGCTTAGTTGTGGGAAAGTCCTTCAGCGCTTTTTTGAACTTCGAGCAGTGATGAAATTTTTTAAATCAAAAGCATCGCCCTCTTACTGAATTACAAAACAACGCATGGCTGTGGAAGTTAGCATTCTATGTTGATTTGACAAAACATGTGAACGAACTGAATTTGAGATTGCAAGGAGAAAACCAGCATCTTCCTGATTTATACACTAATCAAATCATTCCGGAAGAAATTGATACTGTTTCAATCACAACTACGAAGTAAATGTTTTTCACATTTTAAAACATGTGAAATATTCAGCCACACCACTGAGACTGAGTTTCCTATTGATTTTGCAATCGAAACTTTGAGTGCTTTGAAAATAAATTTTGATACTCGTTTCTCGGACTTCGATGCCTTTGCGAATCATATTAAGATTTTTCAGGATCCTTTTGATACTGACATTGAAACCCTAGCCCCGGAACTTCAAATGGAAATGATTGAACTACAGTGCAGTGATATAATTAAGAACAAATAACAAAACTCATCTTTGTTGGAATTTTATAAGAGTCTTTCACTGACACAATTTGATAATTTGCATAAATTTGCTCGTGGGCTGTTTTCTGTTTTTGATACTACTTATTTGTGTGAGAAGACCTTCTCCAAAATGAAGTACACAAAAAATGTTTACAGATCTAAATTAACTGATGAGCATCTTAAATCTCTTTTAATAATTGGTACAAGTAAAATTAGTCCACAACTACAAACTATTGTCAGTGGAAAATCTCAATTACATAAATCTCATTAGTATTTCATATGTCTGCATGTTATACATGTCTTTACTCATTACAATTCTGTGTTTCTTTATCCAACTTATCACAAAAACAATAACAATAAGCCTACAACAATGTTATGAGTAGTTAGCCCATGACCATATCAATGTAGATGTCATATTAATAATTATTCAACATAAAATTAGAATACTTCAGTAAACTAAATTTAATTTGCTATAAAAAAAATATGTTCTCTAAAAGGAGTTTTCAAGTATGCTAGCTCTCCGCGGGCCGGACAAAATCTGTCCGCGGGCCGGATGTGGCCCCCGGGCCGTAGTTTGGAGACCCCTGCTCTAGAATATTACAAAATCGTGTTCCTTCACGCCACTTCATTTGAGAAGAGGATAAGTTTTAGTTGTTGTTGTTTGAGTCTTCAGTCTTTCGACTGGTTTGATGCAGCGCTCCATGCCTTCCTGTCCTGAGCTAATCGTTTCATCTCTACATAGCTACCACACCCTACGTCCGAGGCAATCTGTTTAACATATTCTAACCTTGGTCTACCCCTACAGTTCTTGTCCTCGACCCTTCCATAACTAAGCTTGCTATTCCTGGGTGTCTTAGATTGTGTCCTACCAACCTATCTCTTCTCTTCATTAGCAGTTGCCAGAAACATCTCTCCTCTCCTATTCATCTTAATACCTCTTCGTTTGTAACCCTATCTACCCATCTAGGGGCGTGGTTGCTCAGGGGTCTAGCTGTATGCTTCTCACCAAGGCGGTCCGGGTTCGATTCCCGGTCAATGCATGTGAGATTTTCGAAGTGAAATGCCATGTCCTGTGGTTCGGATTCCACGTAAAAAGGAGGTCCCGTGGCTCATGATCTCGAGATTAACGGTCACGTTAAACTACAAGCTTCCTTCCTATCTACCCATCTGATCTTCATCATTCTCCTGTAACACCACATTTCAAAAGCTTCAATTCTCCTCTTTTCTGCTACACCAATAGTCCAAGTTTCACTTCCATAGAGCGCCACGCTCCAGACAAAGACTTCCTAATACATAAATCTATATTCGCTGTCAACAGATTCCTTTTCTGTAGAAATGCTTTCCTTGCCTGAGCTAAGCTACTTTTCATATCCTCTTTGCTTCATCCATCACTGGTTATTTTGCTTCCTAAGTAACAGAAGTCTCCTACTTCCTTCAGCTTTTCACCTCCTAATTTGATGTTCATACAGGATTCTGATTTATTTCGGCTGCATTCCAATATTTTTGTTTTACATTTATTAATTTTCATCATGATTTTTTTCCTCAAGACGGGGTCCATACCATTCAAAAACTCATTCAAATCCTCAGGCGTGTCGGTCAAAATGACGATGTCATGGGCAAATCTCAGAGTTGAAATTATTTCTCCTTGAATCTTCACTCCCACTTTAAATTTTTCTACAATTTCCTTCATTGCTTGTTCAATGTAAAGATTGAAAAGTATGGGTGATAAGTTGCAGCCTTGCCTTACACCTTTCTGAATACCAGCTTCTCTCTCATGTCCTTCAGCTCGAATGACTGCTGTCTGGTTTCTGTATAGATTGGAGATCACCCTCCTATCCCTGTACTTTCTTCCAATAGATTTCAAATTGTCAACCAATTTAGTCCAATCAACGTTAATCAAAAGCCTTTTCTAAGTCTACAAATGCCATGAACGTTCTCTTATCTTTCCTTATTCTACCTTCCAAAATCAGCCTAAGACTTAGTGCAGCTTCCTTTGTTCCTACATTTCTCCTGAAACCAAACTGGTCTTCACCCAACTCCGTTTCTATCTGGCTTTCCATCCTCAGGATCTTTGAAGCATGAGTAATCAAGCTGATTGTACGGTAATCTTCACATCTGTCAGCTCCCACTTTCTTCGGTATAGGGATGATAACATTCTTCTTGAAATCAGAGGGTTCCTCACCTGTCTCATAAATCCTACACACCAAGTGAAATAACCTGACCAGATATCATCTCCTATGCAGCGTAGCAACTCAATCGGTATATCATCTTTTTGTAGTTTATGGCTTTTAGTGCCGGGAGTGTCCGAGGACATGTTCGGCTTGCCCGAGTTTTGTAGCTGCTTCTATACGGACACCCATTGGGTAAGCTACAAGTACCGTCGCGTGTGGAGTGTTGTCTGGGGTGGAAAGTGTTAATGGAAGGACCAGGAATTGGAAGGTAGTGGCTGTGGCCTATAGTTAGGGACCAACTCCGGCATTTGCCTGGAAGGAAGATGGGAAACCACAGAAAACCATCTTCAAGGTTGCCGGCGGGGGATTTGAACCTCCTCGCCTCCCGGATGTGAGCGACTGCCTTCAGCTACGCTGTAACGACCACGGCTAACTCACCCGGCATATCATCTATGACTGGTGCTTTGTTCCTGCTTGTCTTCCAATGTTCTGTCAAATTCTGATCTCAATATTAAATCTCCCAACAATAATAGGTGTTCAACATCACAGAGACCGTATATTCATTGATATTCAAAACATGGTTCATACACTCATTTATATTGTGGGTAAATGGGGCCCGGGTTCTGGTCTGCCTTGTGAGGCAGAACTGCAGGCCATCCGTGGCAAACTTATGACACCCCTCCAACATCCTCAGCTCGATTTAAAACTACACACACTTCTCCCAGACACCACAAAAACAGGTTATTAAACAAATTCTATACACACCCAAGCACATGGAGCTAAATGATCACTATGTCCAAGCCCTTCGAGATGTCCTAGGCAATTAGAGGTGTTGCAGCAAAATCTCCATTGGAATGAGTTTTACCCGATACCACATGAGTCTATTCCACAACACTGTCAACTGACTTGTAATACTGGTCAGTCACTACATTAAACCTACTCTTTTTGTAAATTGATTCATGTGTTGTGGACAATATTGGGAAAATCTTCTAAGGAAATACAAAGATTCAAATTAGCCACAATGATGAATAATAATTCTGGAAATGATCTAGTAATGGATGTTTACTCCTCGCCCATCCCTTTTCAGATCACGACTTCTATAGCAAAGCTTGTTTTAGGAGCTTTGCAATATCGTGGTCTTGTAGCCCTGTGTACTTGGGTGCGTGTCAATGTGATGTCTGTTCTATTGCGTGTATTTGGGCAGGAAGCGGCCGTGGCCTTTACCATCCTATTTACCTGGAGTAAACCGCAGAAAACCGCCTGACTTAGTTTTTACTCACAAGGCTGAGTGTATGATGATCCAGCCCTTGCACCGGAATAAAATTTCTTGGCAGAGCAGGGAATCCAACAGAGATATAATAGAAGCTTTGGAATACCTTAATCCCCACCGTCTTGGAAATGTATTAAACTTAATGACGGGGCTGGAGATGATATTTTCTCTTAACAACCTTCACAGTCTGTTCTCTCTTCTGCCACTCTCTCGAGGAATCCCGCTACCATTGCAATTGAAATGGAAGATAGAGACACTGGCTTTTCTGAAAACAAGAATAGGGATTTTAATCGGTCAATGTAAATCATGTTTTATTATAGGCTATATGCCCCATATTCTTACCTTTAACAGGGCTTTCAAGAATATCCAAGACATGTGCCGGAAGCTGGGGTGTGTCTCCAGTACTGGACTGGGCTTTGCGTCTCCCACGACTTTACGTTTCAGAAGCTTGGTCAAGGCACGACTGCATCTTCCCCACTTCTGCAAGATGTGATACGGTTGAGTCCCGAAACCTCAGCACACGATAACCCGGCCGATGAAAATCATGTCGAACAGTGGTTCCAGAATGATACCGAGCAGAAACTATTGCTGTCACATTTAATGAAGAAATGCTAAAAATGATGATGACGTTGACGTTGAGGACTCCTAAATTATCACATAGTCGAAACCACCCTTCAGTGTTTTGAACAACAAGGTGCTTCGGAAATGGACTTCGTGGTGAAACAGCAAAACGTAGAGTGCAGTTCGAAGACGACAGGAAATTACGCATTTCTTTAAAAGTAGCCATTTAGTCAGCTTGTTAATTTTCATTATAGACAGTTTTACACCTTGATAAAGTATTATTTTCATAGTGTATGCACTTTTCCTTTGTTTAAGGGTATTTGGGCCATTTATTTTCTGTTGTATTCTCAAGCAAACAATACATACAGTACTGTATTTTCTGAGGAAACACTCGTACTTATTAGTTTTTAACTCCATTCCCGATAACCTGGCATTTTCACAAACTCGGCCAACCTTCGGGCCACATTAAGCTGAATCTTCGGGACTACTGTAATTCCTGGGCCAAGTGTTGACTCGATGACATGCATCTCACGTCCATCCTGTCATTGATACCTCTCTTATTTCTCAGGTGAGAAATCTCAAGTAGAGATTGCGATCACCATCAGTCTCTGGAATTTTGGTGACGTGCGGTCGTTGATGTTCGTTTGTTTCATGCTTTGGCAAATTGCCAATTGTGTGGTTACAAACAGTGTGTCGCCGAAATGTGTGCAAGTGCAACGTGAGGTGGTGAGTTACAAATGTTCATACATTTCTTTTAGTTCAATTTTATTGAAAAGTTGCACTGTAAAGCCATCGTGAGACGAAGCCATTGGCTGGTTAGATGACTAGCTGGACGAAAATTACTGCTTTTTGTACAAGCCGCAGGTATGTTAACTAAATGGCGCCATTGGTGTCATCGACTACATCACAAAAGACACTAAATGTTTGGGGAATATGGAGTTTTGGGTGGGGAAAATATCAACAGAAATTGACACTTACAATAAAGCTTGGAAACTAGATGTGTATAATGTTCTTTATTAGAACTACACGCATAAAAAAGAAGTGTTGCATCACCTCGTTTACAGGATCACCTAACACTGACGCTGAATGTCGATATAGCATCATGAACACAGTCCCCTTGACAGTTCCTAGATGTCACTAAACCTGCCCAACGCTATACACAACCATGCATGAGCAGCACCTATTAGACGGAGGGCATACAACAGCCGATCAGGCCCAGTCATTCCACACACAGGTTATCGGACAAATTCTAAACACACCTAAGTACACAGGGCTGAATGACCACGATGTCCAGGCCCATCAACAACTACATCCATTATTGACTTGCTTCCTCCATCTTCCCATCTGTATTTGTGAATCTCCTTATGCTTCGAGGATGAGATTGCAACAACTAATCCCATGCAAGCACAGCAGTCCAGTAAACATTTCCCATTGGTGTTCACTTCCCTATCCTTACCTTCTCAAACCTCTTAGTCCCCTCTCCTATCCTAGCATTGAAAGGAGGTACACTGCACGTGTTGTCTGTAGTTCTGCCAAGCTTAGAAGGTCCAATACCGCAGATGTCTCGAAGTGAACCAAAGAGTTGTTGTTCGGACATGGAGGAGGATACAGGAACTGTCTAAGACATGCCTCGCTCAGGCCGCACAAGGGCCACGACGGCAGTGGATGCTACCTACAAATTTCAGCTAGGAGGAACCCTGAAAGCAACCATGATAAATAATGCGTTTCGTGCTGCCACAGAACGTCGTATTTTGATTCAAACCACGCAATAGGCTGCATGATGCACACCTGCACTCCCGACGTCAATGGTCCACCTTTGCAACCCCGATTCCATGCAGCATGGTACAGATGGGCCCTACAATATGCTGAATGGACCTGTCAGAATTGGCATCACGTTCTCTTCACAGACGAGTGTCACATATGCCTTCAACCAGACAATCGTCGGAGATGTGTTTGGAGCAGTCTAGTCAGGCTGAACGTCTTAGACATATCCAGCGAGTGCAACCCTGTTGTTTTGGGGTGGCATCGTGTGGGGCCCACGTACGCCACTGGTGGTCATGGAAGGCGCCGAAACGGCTCTATGATACATGAATCATGTGAATGCGTTCCTTCATGATAAAGCCTGCTCGCCTCGAGTAGCCAGCATGTTCTCCAGGCATGTACCCCATCGAACATGCCTGGGGTTTTTGGACGAGATGACTCGCCAACCAATCTGAGAGATCCATGACGAATCACCATTGAGGAGTGGGACAATCTGGACCAACAGAGCCTTGATGAACTCGTGGATGGTATGCCACAACAGATCAATGCAAGAGGACGTGCTACTTGGTATTAGCGGTTCTGGTGTACGCTGCAATCTGGACCACAACTTACGAAAGGCTCGCTGTATGATTCCGATCGTGGTTTTCATGAGCTGAAACATTGTTTGTGTAGGCTATATCTCTAAGCCATTTGTATGTCACCAAGATGATGCTATACTTTTTTTAAATTTGTGTATATAGGTCTAGTAAAGATGGGGACACATTTTTGTAAATATTAGGTAGAAAGCAAAAATTTGGTTTGTCAGGATCTATACTAGACCTACAGTATAGTATATAGGTCAAGTAAAAAAAAGCACACATCTCGTTTCCAAGTGTTATTGTAAATGCCAATTTCTGTCGTATGTTTTCTCCAGCCATATTCCCCCGTAAGCTTGCCATTTAGTGTCTTTCGTGTTGTCGATGACGTCATCAATGCAGCCCTTTTGTTTTTTCGGGGAATTTTATACGGAAATGTATCGCGATCTATACTAGTGCCCACGGTTGATGAAGTTGTTAGCCCCAAAGCTTTATAAGTTTCCTTCGTAAGTCTGATCTTTGTATCGGGGATAACTTTGAATCTGTGACACGTAGGGCAGCCATGAAAGTCTCATCATTAACTTGACTGAAAATAAACTTGTCCGTTTCTGGAATGAAGTCCGTGAGTGGTATCTCTACTTAGTGTGTAAATGCTGAACAATTCTTACACTCAGCAAGGCGCATGGACAGGACTTTTTTTCCAACTTTATTCACTGAAATCGTTACTGCTCGGCTTCCTTTGGTCATAAATAAATTATTTTCCACAGAAACCTTCTTCGAGAAATCCTTTACAGAATGGTGAATGAAACCCGCAGTAAAATCCATCCAGTGGTTCTCGAGATTACCCGGAACATCCAAGAATCGTAGAAGGTTTCTGTAGAAAATAATTTATTTATGACCAAAGGAAGCCGAGCAATAACGATTTCAGTGAATAAAGTCGAAAAAAAAAAGTCCTGTCCATGCGCCTTGCTTGATGAGTGTAAGAATTGTTCAGCATGAAATGTTACAAAAGGATCCGGGACAGCATATCTCTATCTTCAATACATTGCCCACTAAGTGTTTTTACGTTTACATTTCTTCCAACTATCTCCATTCAATTACTAAGGGCCCTCGTTCCACAGTCAAGTTTTGTGTTTCATGCACCTCGCCATTCTTAAATTCGTTGCTCATGCTATCAAGTCAGTGATTTTAAGCCATCATGTCGAGACGGAAAATGGATGCAGGTCGTAGTTCATTACAAGTAAATAAAATACGCCTTTTAAGCTTACGCTGGGTAAACCGTTAAAGATGCCGGGGCGGGTTGCTTGTTTCCTTTTCTGAAAATTTCGAAGAGCTTGGTTGTTTCACATAGACATTCTTCAACTTTCTCTGGGCTTGTCAAATCAGCCCTGCCAAGTCGCCCAGTGTGTAATTAGTGCAGGGGAGAAAAGTTCATTAATATTTATTTGTAAAATGCAAACCACGTACGGTATGACGCGCAGTAATCAACTCATTTCCTTCTGTACAGTTTTCTCTTTGGGCATGTAATGCCACTAGTTGCACTGTGGATCTGAGCATCTTTTAGCCTCAATTATTATGAAAACAACTGAATAAACAGAAAACTCTTTATAAGGTGCGTTCAAAAAGTAACGAGCCGGAGGCATAGTTACAGAAATCGGTACCTGTATGTTAGAAGTATTGGCCCTGGCTGTTGAGGCACTTGTCCACTATGACACAAGGTGGTGAATGACTGTCTTATAAAATGCCCTGGGCTGCGATGTGAACCAGTTCCGCACGTACAGCTGGACGTCGACGTCCGAGGTGAATCGTTGGCCCCGCAGAGCCCTTATCAGGGGACCAAACATGGCGTTATCACAAGGAGAGAGGTCTGGACTGTATGGAGGGTGGCCGAGAACCTCCCATTTGAATTTCTTCAGGAGTGCCGGGACTGTGTTGGCCGTATGAGGTTGAGCATTGTCGTGGAACCAGGAACCCGTTCCCTTCCCTCGCATAGCGCTGCAGATGACCAAGACAATGGGCCATTCGACATGCTTCCTGGTGTGGTTGAAGACTGTGGGGCACCATTGGGCACACACTTTGCACAAGTGCAGTCGTTCCTTCATGATGGTGTGCACACTGCCGATGCTCAATCCGACCACGGCGGCTATGGCGTTCACTGTCACTCGGCGGTCCTGGGTTATGAGTGCATCAACCAGCTGGACGTTGTCATTGGTAATGCAGGTGTGCCCCAGACCGGGCATCATCGGCTAACGACACCCGTTCTTCCCTGAAGCGCTGGTGGCACGCCTTGACCCTTGCAAGGGACATGCAGTGTTCACCGTACACTTGTGACATTCGGCGATGAATGTCCGTTCCCCCTACTCCTTCAGCTGACAGAAACCGAACAACACTGCTTTGCTCTTCGTTTGACGCCTCCATGTCACTGTTTGCAATGCGACTGGCAGCATTGGACGATTGATGCATGCTGCTGCTCGCTTTGTATCGTCACGTGACGTGCACGCGTGACCTCTAGCGACGGGCTATGACCTTCCACGCTCTGGTCGGAACCATATCTCGTTACACACTCCACGATTAGCCGATGTCGTCACCAGTTTGTTCTTTCCAGCCTACGGCTCGTTACTTTTTGAACACACCTTATATAATCAATAAAATTCCACTTTACCAATCAAATTTATTGTTCCAAGAGCACACAACACAAATTAACGCTAGTTCCAGATAAAAGGCAGCACCATCGCTTAAGAGCGTGAATATCCATGTGTCGTACCGATTTATGAATTCCAGAAGTTTCAGATTGATTAGACAAAATGGACTTTGAAATTAAATAGAAGTAGTACCGTTCATTATGAATTAAGAGTTTTAGGCATACTTTGTGCTTCAAACGTATTGGTCGGGTAATTCATACCACTAGAGTGTTTTGAACATACCAGTGGGTGTACGTATCCTTTGTCTGGTCTTGTGTTCATTTCGTGACTGCTTGTTTCGTACCCGATGTAACGTTTTTAACGGATTTTCATGTACGCCGCGTGTTACTCGAAACGAAGCGCTGTCCTAGCAGAAGTCCCTTTCCTGTGCACGGTGTGCGAAACAAACAATATTGTTGGTATTATTGAATGGACAAATTTGTGGAATGTAGGCTTACATATCAATTTTCAGGTTGTGTGAATTACCTAAGTTTTCGATTTGCAATGTTGCGCAATATTGGCACACTAACGTGCTGTAATAGTTAAATTATTATTATCTCATAAGGGGCACCTGAGCCGAGGCTCGTGATGGTGCAGTACATCAAGGTAACAATGGTATTTTAGTAATTACATGCAATTATAAGTTACATTGTTGAATTCATTAAGTATTTAAACAGTTCTTTCCTGAAAGTTCTCAGTGAGGAGATATTTTTCAGGTCATCAGGCAGTGTATCTCTTATATAAAAACAAGTGTCCTGACTGACTGACTGACGGACTCATCATCGCCCAGCCAAAACTGTTCAAGTTAGAAACATGAAATTTTGGGGAAATGATCATTTTATGTCAAAACCGTCCACTAAGGGAGAATTTTCTGATATTCAGGTTCTAAAGGGGTCTTAAGGGGGTTAAACCTGCATTTCATTGAATAGCAATATCTCCCGATTGGTTTCATTGGGGAATGTGATACTCGGCATATAAACTCACCATTAAAAATAAGAAGACAAGTGTCTGAGGATTTTTCGGTGTGGTGTATATTATGAGGTGAAAGGGGTGAAAAATGGGTGTTGAAGGATTCCTAACGGGGCGTGTATCACTTAAACGACATAGGCGAGGAGTTTGAAACTCAGCGGAAAAAAATCAGTTTAAAAGATAAGTAAATAGGAGTTCGACCGTTCTTTTTTTCATAAATCCAATTTAAGGGGCCCATGGGGAGGGGTGAAATTCTGGGGGGGGGGAACAGGAAAGAAAGTGTCATAACTGATTGACTGACTCACTCATTCCTCAAACTCGGGACAGAAAACTGCTTAAAAATAAGTAAATAAGTGTTCGACAGGTTTTTATTTCATAATTCAAATTTAAGGGGTTCTTGGGGAGGGATGAAATTCTGGAAGAAAAATTAAAGAAAATGTTCTGACTCACTCACTCGCTCATCATCGCCCAGTCAAAATTATTGACGTTAGAAACATGAGATTTTGGGGATATGTTCGTTGTTCGTTGTTCGTTGTATGTCAAAACCGTACACTAAGAGAGGATTTTTGGATATTCAGGTTCTAAAGGGGTCTTAAGGGGGTTAAACCTGCATTTTATTGAATAACATTATCTCACGAGTGGTTTCATTTGTGGATGTGATACTCGGCATATAAACTAATCATTAAAAATAAGCAGACATGTGTGTAAGGGTTTTTCGATGTGGTGTATAATATAAGGTGAAACGGGTGTAAATTGGGGTTTGAAGGATTCCTATCGGAGCGTGTATCTCTTAAACGACATAGGCGAGAAGTTTAAAACTCAGCGGAAAAAAATCAGCTTATAAAATAAGTAAATCGGTGTTCGACCGTTTTTTCATAAATTCCATTTAAGGGGCCAATGGGGTGGGATGAAATTCGGGGGAAAAAGGAGACAAAGTGTCCTAACTACTGACTAACTCACTTACTCATCAAACTCAGGGGGAAAAGACAGCTTAAAAATAAGTTAATAGGTGTTCGAGCGAAAAAAAAAAAAAAACAGTTTAAATTATAAGTAAATAGGTGTTCGACCGTTTTTTCATTATTCCAATTATATGGCCCTTGGAGAGGGGTGAAATTCTGGAAGAAAAACCAGGAAAGAAAGTGTTCTAACTGATTAACTCACTCACTTATCAAACTCAGGTGGGAAGAACATCTTAAAAGTAAGTAAATAGGTGTTCGACCGTTTTTTTTTTTTCATCAATCCAATTTAAGGGGTTCATGAGAGGGGTCAAAATTCTGAAAAATAAATGAAAGAAAATGTCCTGACTTACTCACTCACTCACTCATCATCGCCCAGCCAAAATTATTGAAGTTAGAAACATGACATTTTGGGGTTATTTTCGTTGTATGTCGAAAACGTTCACCAAGGAAGGATTTTTGGATATTCAGGTTCTAAAGAGGTGTTAAGGGTGTAGACCTGCATTCAATTGAATAACAATATCTCCCGATTGGTTTCCTTGGGGGATGCGATACTCGGCATATAAACTCATCATTAAGAATAAGAAGACACAGTGTTTTTCGATGTAGTGTATATTATGAGGTGTATGTGTGACAAGTGGGGGTTGAAGGAATCCTAACTGTGCAAGTATCTCTTAAAAGACAGAGGAATAAAGAACGAAACTCAGGGGGGAAAATCAGCTTGAAAAATATGTGAATAGGTGGTCGACCGTTGTTTCATAAATCCAATTTAAGGGGCCCATGGGGAGGGGTGAAATTCTGGGGAAGGAAGTCCACTAAGGAAGGATTTTTGGATATTAACTAATCATCCCCCAGCCAAACCTATTGCAGTTAGAAACTTAAAAAATTTGGGGGATATGTTATGTGTATGTCGAAAACGTCCACTAAGGATGGATTTTTGGATATTCATGTTCTGAAAGGGTGTTAAGGGGGTAAAACTTGCATTTCATGGATTAACAATATCTCACGAGTTATTTCATTTCGGGATGTGATATTCGGCATATAAATTAATTAATAAAAAATAAGCAAACATATGTCTAAGGTTTTATCGATATGGTGTATATTATGAGGTGAAAGGGGTGAAAATTGGGGGTTGAAGGATTCCTAACTGAGCGTGCATCTCTTAATCGACATAGGCGAGGAGTTTGAAACTCAGAGGAAAACAGAGTTTGAAACTCGGAGCAAAACAATCAGCTTAATAATAAATAAATAAATAATTAAATAAATAGGGGTTCGACCGTTTATTCATAGATCCAATTTAAGGGGCCCATGGGGAGGGGTGAAATTCTGAAAGAAAAATGTCCACTAAGGAAGGATTTTTGGATATTCACTCTCATCGACCAGCCAAAACTATTAAAGTTAGAAGAATGATATTTTGGGGATATGTTTGTTGTGTGTCGAAAACATCTAAGGAGGGAATTTTGGATATTCAGGTTCTAAAGGGATGTGAACGGGGTTAAATCTGCATTTCATTGAATAACAATATGACAAGACTATGACGCGAGCGAAGCCGCGGGTACCTGCTAGTTATATATAAATGATGAGTAATGCCATAGTGATTTATTTCCAAACCTGCGGGTATTTATTTCATTATATTGGATATTGCTTGCATTTCTGGTGTTGTGTGAGTGAGTATCCGAATTGGTTGTGAGTATGATATTTGAATTGGTTATTATGTTTAATTTTATAATTATTACCGAGACTCTTTGACGGAGACAATTTAGTGATAGGACATTACATTGTTTGTACAATTGAATTGTAGGTTTTAACATGGGAAGATTGAATAGTATTTTCAGAGCCCTTTTATGTAATATATTAATTTTATTGAATGATCCTTTGCTGCAACAAGCCCAAATGTGAATCATGTTTGCTATGTGACTTTCAATAAGTGCGTGATATATAGACTTCAATAGTACTCGAGAAACTTTGTATTTTACTCGGCTTAGAACTCCTATAGCTGGAATTATTTTTCCACCAATAGCTTTGACATGATCATCCCAAGAGAGTAGCTCATCAATGACTAATCCCAAAAATTTGGTAGATTTAACTCGGGGTAGACATTGGTCGTGGAGGTACAATCGCATGTCTAAAGGTAGGTTGTAGGAAGGCTTATGAAAGACAATATAGTTAGTTTTAGTTAAGTTTACTTTTGTCTGGTTTACATGCATCCATGATAGAATCAGATGTGCATCTTCCTGCATTTTCTGTTCGAATTCATGTACAGACTTTACAACATTAAAATACATTGGTATCATCAGCAAATAGGGATATCTTGCCGTTTAAACTTAGACTACCAATGTCGTTGATAAATATTAAAAATAATATTAGGCCTAAAACAAATCCCTGTGGCACCCCAATAGTAATTGCTTGGCAACTACTCTCAGCATTCATGCAACTAACACATTGTTCCCTGTCCTTAAGGTAATCTACGAACCAGTGAAGTGCAGTTCCTCTCACACCAGCTGATTCTAATTTATGAATTAGGAGAGAGTGATCCACAGTGTCGAAAGCCTTTTTTAAATCTATAAATAAACCTGATGCAAGCAATCCTGAATCTAGAGCCGCATTGTTTGTGCTAGAGTTGGGAATGAATCCATACTGATGCTTATAGAAATAATGGTTACGAAGAAGAAATTTTAGTAGCCTGTCCTTCACTACCTTTTCTAATATTTTAGAAATAACAGGAAGTATTGAGATAGGTCTATAATTATGAACATCATGTTTATCTGATCCCTTATAGATTGGTACTACTCGGGCTATTTTTAACTTCTTAGGAATTTTCCCTTCGCTCAAGGATTTATTTATTAATTTTGGAATATACGGTAACTAACTGATGAGACAGGGTCTTAATTATATTATTATTTAAGCCAGAAACATCCAAACTACTACTTTTTTTAAGATCATTAATTATTCGTGAGACTTCATTTTCATCTGTGGGCTCAAGAAAAATAGAGTTGACAGGTCCTGTTACTGATTTGGTGCAATCGTTGATAGGAATTTTATCGGCAAGTGACTTACCAATACTTGTGAAATGTTCATTGAAAATTGTACAGACTTCAGTTGGATTTGTAACCAAATTACCATTTACTTTCAGGTTAATATTACTATTATTATTGGCTTTGATATCTGTACATTATATTTCATTGATAATTTTCCAGTGATTATTTGTGTTGTTTAACCTATTCAAAAAATATGCATTTTCTAGTTCTCTTCTCATTTTTGTTACTTTCTTACAGTGTGCATTATAGTCTGCAATTAGCTCCTTCGACAGATACTCACATCCAGATCTTACTCTGATTTGCTGCCTTTTTAGTTTACTATATAACCTGTTCTTTTGATCAATTAGCTTTAAAAACTCTGGAGTTACCCATGGACAAGATGGCCTTAATCTTCCACTTGTATTATGACTCGATCTTAGGTCCCTAGTCTCACTGTTGGCGTTTTCCAAATAATATATCAATTTGTCCACTATTGTTTCACAGCTATCATCATCCTGTTGGTATCTACACTGGTTGATATTTGGGCATTTTCTATGCATGCCAGGGACTGGTACCATTAAGAGTTAGTGGTCCGAAGTCTTATTAGTGTACTACTCGTCAAAATTAATTCTATACCGTACATAAGTGAGCTAGGGCAGGCACGGGGGTCATGAACCCCCCCTAAACGGAGACCGAATTTTTTTTTGCAAACTCAAAAAACTAAAACTCAATAACCAGACAAATAAAACTTAACGAATTAAAACTGAGAATCAGTTTGTTTTTTTTTTCATTTTTTTCATTTTATTCAATACTGAAAATATCTTTATTGCAATTATTATGTTCTGTTACAACTGTACATATTTACAACTTCATAAGATTGTTTATATAACAAAATCAACTCATCTATTTTGTTTAGCAAATCTTGTGATTACCGAATTGATGTTTATAGTGATGTCACGATGAATGTGCAGCAATGCAAGTCCGGTGAGCCTGTCTTCTGCCATGGTTGCTCTTAGCCAAGTTTTGAGGCGACAGAGAGTTGAATTTTTTATTTCTGCAGTGGCTACACTCACAGGAAGTGTGATGAGGATACATACGTAACAGTTTATTGATGGATGGATAAATAACCTCATTGATAATAAAACACTTATTCTAACTCAATACTTTAATGGAACGTGACGAAGCGCATTACATGGATAACACAGACCGAAAAACAGCAGACAAACACACACAGAACAAAAGACAAACAAACACCGTCTGGTCAAGGAACTTAGTTATTTTACACTCATCACAAATGACAACAATCGATTCGGGGATCTTGCCGCCGTTTTCAACAATGCGCTCCCATTTTGCGACCCACAATTCGTACTCGGCAATAACTGTTGAAATGGGATAAGCTTTCGCTACTTGACATACATCTTCAATGTCCTCCACTGTATATGAAATAATAATAATAGTACGCAACAATCAACTATAAATTTACTAAACGAAATAGACGGGTTTTCTTACACAACTAATTTTTTTATATACATGGCACATCAATTAACGGGCCACTTGACCATTAAAATGCATTGAAAAGTGGCTCGCTAATTGGTGTGCCGAGTATATATTGGTTTATAAAAAAATACTTTTTTTTTGGTTTGTCAAATATATACACTGATAGGAATTCGGGGCTTATTTTGCATTTTAAAAAATTGCCGTTGTCCAAACTGCAAGCTTGGTTGACAATTTAAGCTGTGACTTGTCGGTACCAACTCGACTTGCCGAAACTGTAACATTCCTTGATACTTTTCTCGAAGCTCGATGTAAAAGTCGCAAAACATGCCGTTGCAATTTGTACGAGTATTTTTGGTGCACTAATCGCATCAAATTTCTATCCATGTAGCTTGCAAAAAAAAAAAATGGTCCGGTTTTGTACGTTTGGTTATTTTGTGATTGCGTTTTTAGTGATACCATTTTTCTTAACAATTTCGATTCTCTGACCCCCTCCAAAGCCAAACTCAAGATCCGCGCCTGAGCTAGGGTGCGTGCATTTCGAAGGTATGACATATAACGTGAAATTCGTAGGCTACTCAACGTTTTATAAATATTAACGAGTTACATGAAGAGTTCTGTCCGCCACCTGTTTTCTTGGTGTTCGATCACGTGCGGGTGCATGCGGATTGTGATTTGTGGACTGTGTTGCATGCTAGGAGTGAAATTGAAACATTACTTGCTGTAAGTTAGATCGTTACTACTATATTAAGTTATTAGTTATCCCTTGAGAACTGACGTGAGGAAATATAACTCGAGGCCCGTTGTCGAGTCATTTTCACCCTTAATGTGTCACTCCCTTTTTGTCGTAGCTGTAAGGATTTTAATGAATTAATTTTACACCTGGTGTCTTCCTATGAACTATAAAATGAGGTTTATTTTTATTTTTTAAATTTAACATGCAGGAATATGGCAATACTTTTCGTAACAGTATTGGCTTTGATAGTAGCGTCAAAGGGAGCGTGATGGCGCAGTGGCTTAGCTGCTCGTCTTTCACCCGGACAGCCGGGGTTCGAATCCCGGTGACAGCGGGGTGGAATTTTCACCTGAAAAATCACGTGGCGTCAGGAAGGGCATCCGGCCTTAAATCCCCGGCCAAAACCAAAATGAGCCTGCTTGGCTCCGGCGACCCCAATTAATTGGGAAAAAGCTGAAGAAGAAGAAGAAGAAGTAGCGTCAAAGCAGTCATCTCGACCTTCTAGACCTTAAACATGGATCAACAAGAACGTGAGCTATGTGATTGTGTTGCACCAAAATAGTTGGATTTTCTTCCTTATTTTTTACAGATTGTTCCGACTAACGTAAGCCGAAAATTGTCACGCGAGGACTGGCGCCATGGGTAAATCTGACCCGACCGTAAATAATAGAGAAAACTTCTTTTTTTTAATTTATTTTTATTTATTGTCACTTTAACTCAGAGAGTCAGTCATATTATTACATACAGAATAATGAGAAATACAATAAATACATTGATTACATAAATTTACAATATGCCATTAGATAAATAAACCAAATGTTCATACGGCATTTAATACTGTAGCTCCTACTAGTTTTCTTTCAAAATCTTAATAATGCTTTTGCAGTAGTTATCTTCATTCAAAATATCACTGGGCAACTTTTCTGATGGAGATTGCACAAAGTTCTTTCTTGATCATAAAGAGTATATTGTGGACAACAGTGTTCTTCATTTTTGACAGTTCTCCATGGGAGACATATTTGAGCTACATGAATATGGCATGTTCCGCATATACATCACAGAAAAATTTACTTTTATTTTCCTATCGAGCCCTTACTGTGTGTAAGAGACAAGTTTTAGAGTAAGGAAAAAAAAAAAACAACAAGAACATCAAACTCACAGCATGGATTCAGAACGGAAAAATCTACAGACAGCAATATATGGATGTACTGTAGTAATAGTATACCTAGTTAATACAGACAGGCTCTCCTAGGGTTTAACAAGATTCATAGCTTTGGAAGCCATCTCCTCTACCTGTATGCTTAATTCACATGCATCTTTGTTCTGAATCTCATCCGACGCTTTCCTATTCCATATTGACCTGATGGTATTAAAAAAAATATTTTGTTCCATATTTGCATGTTAAGATAGTGGGTATGCTATGCCTACATGGTGTTTTATTCTATTGCATGCTTGTATATTGATATGTTTATGTAAAAACAGTTTCCAGTAAGTGAAATTATGTGTACATGAACACACGTTGACATGTAGCGCCACAGCTGGCCCAGCTCAGTACACTTCACGAGTAAGCTACTGTAATCCGAGCCGCCTAGTTGAGTCAGCAGTTACACCATGCTTCCTAGTACAGGATGTAATCGCAAGCCACGCGACCAACACACTCTCGCACAGCCGTGCGTAGCACAGGCTATAGGAATACAATATTACAGGAAGATATAGTTATATTACACGAACACGCAAATAGTGTACCTACACATTAGTGGCTGCGCACAGGATTTTAGATTTCATATCCAGATATACGCGCACTCATTTCCAAACATTCAACGGTTAATTAGACTACCGATTGAAAATCAATTTTCTTAACCACAGGGTTTACGGAACCCATGGGTCCATAAAAGGCATTAGGACATGCAATATTCAATACTAACGACACGCACATGCCATAGGTCTACACACATTTAGTAGTGACCGACTGAAGATTCAAATACATAATCACAATAATTATTTGTCCATTATGACGGAAAACTGCACGCTTTAACACAAAACTAACCACGCGCAATTCCAACACGTCAACGATAACCAATACAGCGTCCCATAAAACAAAAACTTTCACATCATTTGCGCACAAAGTGAAACAGTACACATAGTTATGCGACCTACACCTGCAGAAGGTACACGGAGCGGAGAATAACATTTATTCCCAGCTAGATTACAGATAGATCCCGTTATATTGCACACAGTCAGGGAAATACTTTTGCAACATAATTACATAACGATTCTTAACACGCGTCGATAGGAATGGTCCAGAGTTCATTTACCGGACACCAATATCCCAACAACATATGGACACGAGTAGGGGGGTTCTAACGAGTCGCCTACTTTCTTAGTGACGTCATCCAAGATGGCGGCCATGACGTCACACAAATCACACGGCCATGACGTCGCACAAGATGACGACGATAGCTTAACTAACCTAACCTCACCTACGAGGTGCGATCGAAAAGTTCCAAAATGTTAATCCATAGCCTACTTTCCTGGTGACTTTGCAACGAGGTGTAATCAAAAATTCCAAACCGAACTCATGGTCGGATTTTGACGAGTGAGGTTTCGTTGAAATCGGGCTGACACCCCCTTTTTCCAAAATGTTAACGTATAAGCCAACACAAAAGCCAATATATAAGCCAGCACATAAGCCAATACAAAAGCCAACACAACTATAATCGTCAGAATGTGAATGGAATATTCTGGTGATGCTCAAAAGAGAGATTAATAAAATGTCGAATCTAAAAGTAAAAATGGAAATGTTTTAAGTGTGAGTGTTTATCAATGTAGTGCTCCAAGCAAACCACAGATGCTGTTTACATGTATTTGATTGAGCAAGAACCATAGTTAGAATGAAAATCCTTAATCTTAGAACATGATTAAAGTAGTATTTCATTTTACAAGTGCTAACCAATGTCTATGTTATAGCTATGGAATTATTCATAAAGACATTGAATATAAACCCTTGAAAAAAATACCTACCTTGATACTCCTTTTGTAATCCCAGCAATCAGCTTGATGATTGTTTGAAGGGTGGGAGAGACATGCAGGTGGGAAATAATGCTATAACTTATCATAACAGTGATGCATTATTAAGACGTGTTGTTAATTATTAGTGGAATGAATGGTGAATGACTTTTATCTACCTATAAACTTTAGGATTAAAACAACAATCAAAAATGTATATCATCACTGCTATGATTTCGAAAATAGAAAACAAGAATTTATATTGTTTTTTTTTTGTTTATTCAAAACGTACCATACATCGATGATTGTTTTTACCTTCCTAAATCAAATATACTGGTTGACTACTTGTATTGATATCTTCAAAAACATCACCAGGCACGTCATCGAAAAGTGAAGGAAGAAAAGTTTCAAACTCTTCACAAATTTAGTGTTTATTTTTTTATTCTATGAATGCGAAAAGGTGTATGAATAAGCAAGTCGCTCATCTTCTTGAGTTCAAGACCACAGGCTTGACCGATAGCATTCAAGCCTTCCATGGTAGTTGTTGGTGATAGAGATGGGCAGCAGTCGACTGAAAACAGTCGAATTAGTCGATAGTTAAAACAATCGACTTATTCGACTGCTTTTAAAAAACAGTCGAATGAATTCAACGACTACTCACCGTATCATAAACAAGTCGTTTGCAAACGACTGATCCCAAAACTATCGTTGGAAATCATTCGAATGAAACAAGTCGTTGGCAAACGACTACTTCCAAGCGAATGGAATCATTCGAATAAAAGTAGTCGTTGTAAACGACTGATCCCAAAGCAATCGTTGGAAATCATTCGAATGAAACAAGTCGTTGGCAAACGACTACTTCCAAGCGAATGGAATCATTCGAATAAAAGTAGTCGTTATAAACGACTGATCCCAAAGCAATCGTTGGAAATCATTCGAATGAAACAAGTCGTTGGCAAACGACTAATTCCAAGCGAATGGAATCATTCGAATTTAAGTAGTCGTTCTAATCAAACGACTTCTTCAGGATAACTTCATGCTACAATTCATTGTGCTGTATGTTTATTGTAGAGATTTAATTAATAAGTTACGTATACCTGTAGGTGCCTATAGTTTTATACAGTTCGTTGATTCTTTCAATGAAATAGCCTAAATCCAATTGTCCAAGTTATTGGACAATTCAATATTGTCATTCAATATTTAGGTTATGTTTGAACTCCAGATACCGGTTTTGTGGCACATCATCCCAGGCAAGCCGGTAAATACCTTTGCCTCCAAGTCAGATGGATCATTTAGCCGTAATTTTGAATTAGAGTAAGGTTGTAGTATGCGTGGTCAGATTTAGACAATAGCCTACTCCATGAAGGGGTCATGGCTACGCCTTCTATGTTTGTTTAATGAATAGAGTAACTGAAATGAGGGATGTATACTGATTTTAAGATTTGTGGAATGAGTTTATGATTTTTTTAAATAGAATTTAATGAAGTCTTCAGTAAAGTTGAAGGAGACATGATCGTGTTTAGACAATAGCCTACTCCATGAAGGGGTCATGACTATGCCTTCTATGTCTGTTTAAGGTGTAGTGTGGCTGAAATGAGGGATGTTTACTGATTTTGGTGTTTGTGGAATAGTCTTTTCGTTTATAATTTAGGTTTTTGTGAAGCTTGTTGCGGAGTTGTTTTATGAATTTTATTGCTCTGCAAATGAAGTGTATTAGGGGGTTCTGGGTTTGGTTTCGCTGTAGTTTACAGGGTTATGGCTGAGAGTTGTTGTAGCAGGCCTAACAACTGTGTCAGAGCAGTGGCGTGCTGTGTGGGAGGGGGGAAGGGGTTAGTGGCCAAGACATGAGGGCAGGGATGGAAGAGTTGTAGCGCTGTCTGTGGTTAAACTGCCGTTGCCTTATGGCTGATTTTATGTACTGACATCCATCATAAGATAGAGTGGTGATGTGAATCTCTATATCTATTGCAGCGGGTACTGTGAGGACAGCTTGACCGCACGCACAAATTGATCCTGGTCGTCAATTGTTTGGAGATGGGCAGCACCGCAGCAGTCGACTGAAAAATGTTAAATCCATCGACTTGTTTGACTGCTTTTTAAAAACAGTCGAAAGAATTCAACGACTACTCACCGTAACATAAACAAGTCGTTTGCAAACGACATAGCCCAATTGTGTTTTAACTTTTAACATGTAGAACGCGCTCGGACAGTTTTACTTTCTGGTCGTCAATTGTTTCAGCACATGGATAGCGCGCGCATTAAAAAAACTTAGTATTTACATTGTTGCCAACATCTCCACTGAAAGTTCGCCCTCGTTGCTGTTCTAAAGTGTTCTATTTTCGTGTGTATTTACTGTGGGCCGTAATTTTCTTGTTCAAGTCGTATTTCAGCTCTACGTTCTTAGTACTTCAGAGAGGATTAAATTAGTGAACACATAGCCTAACTTGTTTATGACTCTATTGGCAACTCAAACTAACACTTGGGGCGCTGCGGTCGGTCTGGATAAGTAGGGTAAACGTACTCAATAACATACGTTTGCTATGGAACACTTTTTATTTTTCGGTTATAATCAGTAAATGTCGTCCCTAAAATAATGACAGTGTTATTTTTGGTTGTATATATGTATAACTGTGCGATACACGTGATCTCATTTGTGTGTTCCACTGGATTTTATGTGTCAATTGCATATTATCAAGCATCGGTTGTCTGCTGGTATTCGTTTTTGAGCAGTTTGAGTCATGGCGCTGTTACGTTTAAAAGCTATATTTGAGTTTGCTCACTGTACCATAGACTGTAGAAATTATTTGCTGCTTGGTAGGGCGAAGGGATGAGTTTAACTTGTATTAAAGCTCGGGGGACACAGGAATTGTTTGATTTGGATGATTAGCTGGTGGGTTTGGTGTTGAATATCGGACTGGTAGCAGGTTCTCGCAGAGTAGATATTTATCCTGCGAAGTCAACTTAGGCCTATATGACTCGTAGTGGAGGCTTGGATATCGCAGAGTGAGGTGATGGCTGGTTGGTTCTTAAGTTTAGGGGCTGCGACAACGCGGTCATGTAGCCCCGTGTACTTTGGGTGAGTGTAGAATCTGTCTGATAACCGGTGTTAATTGTGATGACTGTATTAGTGTGTGTTATCTGTTTTTTTTTTTTTTTTAATTTAAGTACTGCAACTTAGAATTTTTCAAATAGTTCCTACTTTTGCCGCCAAACGCCACCGTCAACGACTACTAGGCCAAGTTCAGAACTCAGCTACTAGACGCCACCGCAGTCGGCTCTTGGCAACGAACCTAGAAACCTAAGAGCGTTGTTTACATTCTTAACCTATCCAATTTAGCTTCACACAGGTGCAATTAGTGGAAGGTTCTTTCACATGCCATAAATCTGAGACGGGACCGACGGCTTTACTTCCCCTCCGAAGGAAGGCATACTGAGGGATTTTTAACGCTCTTAAAAAAATCCGACGGCTTCGAACCCGCTATCTTGGGCATAGAAGCTCAGCATGCTACCGACTACGCCACCAAAGCTGGTTGGTAGGGTAATTAGAAATGAACTAGGGAGGGGAACGAATACCTGACTGATGAAGCTTGGCTGTACTCGGCTGGTGTAGGCTTGGCTGTCTAGGTGCGGCTTGGCTCGGCGTAACAGTGAACAAACCGTCCTGTTGTCAGTGAGTGTAGTGGTGAGTGGTCCAACCCGCTCCTGTTGCCCGTATTCATTTGGTATCGTCACTTTTCGGCTATTGCTATTTACATCTTTTGGAAAGCGATGAAAACTTATATCCGCAGCCCTCTTATGCATCGACTTACAGCCGTAAACTGACCAATATACTTTGCTTTTACTCATTTTACACTCCATCAACGAGTAAAACTTATTACTTATGTATAAAGACACGAATAATTTACCTCGATCTGCTTACGAATACAAGAAACCATATACAAACAGTCACCACGTGACAAATGTACCCTACTTGGTAAGTTTCTCATTTTTACCGCTAGATGTCATATCAGATAGCTGGAGTTGCCAATTGACATATTTTACTTTTACTATTTTTTGGCATTAAAATATGAAGTGTGATTATTTCAATGTTGGCTATGGAATTGTTCCCGGTACTTAAGAACTCCCTCTCAGTAATAGTGATTTAATTTACTCTTAGGTTAATTAAGTATTGGTCTATTACTTCATGATGATGATGATGATAATTGTTGTTTTAAGGGGCCTAACATCTAGGTTATCGGCCCCTCTATTACTTCACTTATCCACAGTACATACAGGTAATGTGCCCTGTATCAATACCGGTATCGGGGAACATTTACTCACACATTTTGCATTAAATGAAATGTGCAACATTGTAAATAATGGCTGCACTCTACACGACGTAAACCACCATTTCGAAGCACAATAAAAATAAATAAATAAATAACTTTGACCAATTGCATGTTGCCGAGCGTCGAGTAGTCCAAACTAACGTCTGCAAAAATAGGTGGGTTAAGGAGAAGTTTGATTTTCATCTGGTGGTACGCCTAAACTCAGCGGGTAACGGCTTGCCGTGCTTTGTACGCTGCCTAGAAGCGACTACTTTCAGTCGAATACTTGGAACAACACGCTTAGGAGCAATGCGAATTCAGTTAACCATTCGACTGAAAGTAGTCGACTATCTAGTCGATAGTTTCTTCCAATGAATGACTAGTCAGTCGATGGTTAAAAGTAGTCGATAGTCCCATCTCTAGTTGGTGAGATTCGGCACCCGCCGGTATCGACCTCCATCCTGATCGATAGGCGCAACTAGCGCCCTCAACTAACTTTTAAACAGTTCGTTTTATGATCTGTTCACGGCACAACGCATTTAAACAGTTCATGTATTTTGTGTTAAATAAATCAGTTGAGTTACATTTAAACGAGCGTTACATTTCATTGCCGCTTTAAAACCTCTAATAGGTTATGGACCCAGAACAATTGGCTCAGATTTAAATTAACTGAAAACTGGAAACAGCGGAGACACAAAAAGAGAAGAACGCTTCGAATCGGCAGACATCTTGCTCACTCGAGAAACTTCTGGATATCGACAAAGCGAGAAGGAACAAACGCCGTCTTCTCGAATATTGTGTGCTTGATCGTGAGTGAACAGAGAAAAAGCCAATCGCGAGTGTTTGGACAATAACACGCGACGCGAATTTTGGCTTATTGCGAGTGTTTTGGACTATAACACGTGACGCAAGAAAACGTGCTTAACGTGCGAGTTGTGTACAAACGTGCACGACACGAAATTCCATAGGCCTATTTGCGAGTGTTCCGGACAATAGCACGCGACGCAAAGTGTATGGCCGGTTGTGAGTGTTTCAAACAATAACACGCGGCACAGCAAATTTATTGTGAACAATCGTGAGTGTTCCGGACATTATAACACGCGGCACGATTGAAGTGAGACAATGAATTCAAACGGTGTAGTGCGCATCGAGGCCTTAGGGCGCGATAATTACGACACCTGGAAAATGCAAATGCGTGCCATTCTGATAAAGAATGGCGCGTGGGGTTATGTCAACCGCAAGATCGTCAAACCCGAGCCGGGTGAGGACAATGCAGCCCAAGTGACCGAGTGGACGACTAGGGAAGAAAAGGCCATGTCAGACCTAATCCTATCCATCGGACCAAGCCAGCTGAAGTTGGTGAAGAACTGCAGGTCATCAAGCGAGAAATGGCAGAAACTTGAGGATACGTTTCAGTCGAAGAGGCCGGCTCGCAAGGCCACGTTGTTGAAGAGTCTCTAACCTTGCAAAAGATGACTGAAGGTGGCGACATCCGTAAGCACCTCAACAACTACTTTGACTGTGTCGACAAGTTGGCTGACATGGACGTAGTTATTAACCCAGACCAACTTACCATCATGATGCTGTACAGTTTGCCGGCAAGTTTTGAAAATTTCAGAATTGCCATCGAGAGCCGGGACGATCTACCGAAGCCTGAGAATCTACGTACGAAGATAATCGAAGAACACGATGCCAGAGTTGCCTCGTCAACACCGATGGAAAATCAAGGCGCCATGTACGTGAAGAAGAAAGGTCCTTCAAGGAAACCACAGTCGAAGCCTCAAAACAAAAACCACGGCTACTCCGGTGGTAAGAGTGACAAGGAGAAATCGTTTCCGTTCAAATGCTCGAAGTGCGGAATCAAGAGACATAAGGCAGTGGACTGCAATGTTAAGGTCAACAAAAATCAGCTGTCGGACGCGTCACTCTTATCAGTTGAGGAACCTGATACGTGCCAGATCGCGACGAGCAGCGTCGAAAACCTGTGGTGTCTCGACAGTGGGTGCAAGTCTCATCTGTGCGGTGATGTGACTGTGTTTACAGAGATGGACAAGGGCGAGACTGACAAGCTGAAGTTAGCGAGCAGCGCAACCGCAGAGATAAAGGCCCGAGGAACTGCAAAAATTGCAACAAGTGTAGACGGTAAAACTTGCAACGTTACTCTCAATGAGATTTTGCACGTTCCTGAGATCCGCACTAATCTCTTATCAGTCTCGAAGATGACAGACCGTGGTTTCTCCGTTGTTTTTGGCAAAGAGAAGGCGGAAGTTTTTGACCAGAATGGACTGACGAGGTTAGTTGCACAGCGCAAGGACAATCTGTACTATGTACAGGGCACCCCACTGGAAAAATGTCGAAACGCAGTGTCAGAAGACAAGCGCGACGAGAATGTGGGTCACGTCAACTTTCGTGATCTAGATACGGCAGTGAAGAGCGGATCCATTCGAGGTGTGCAACTAAAAGGGAGATGTGGAGATCTAACGTGTGACATTTGCACGAAATGCAAAATGACTCGAATACCTTTCCCGAAAGAGTCAAATCGTGTGACCGGTAAGCTCGATATTATTCACACAGACGTTTGTGGCCCTGTGGGTGTTGAGTCGAACGGTGGATCCAAGTACATGATCACATTTACGGACGACTATTCGCGATGGACAGAGGTACTGCGCCAGAATTCACCAATCAGTACCTATATCCGCTGCACTGTAAAGGATTGCAGACACGTAACTACCCAGCTCACAAACTTACCACTGTCTGCTAAGTAAAAATTGGGAATTCCAGGAACACACAGGGTAGATCTATAAAAGAAAATAGTACTACCAGCGTAGGTACAAATTTCTACTATCATTTACATTTGAGCAAATCGAGAAACTCCAATCTCGAGGGGTGATAAGGTCTGTCTATAGTGAGCGCCTGTATCTTACCTAGCAGTACTATTTTCGGCGATGACAAAATGAAAACGATGTCAGCTAAGATAAAAATTGGCTGATTCGCTAAGGAGCGCCAGCCGTTTATTGTGCTAAGAAAAAATACAGACATATACTGACTGCCTGTCTATCAATAGTGTCTACCTGACACTGCAATAAAATAAACTAAAACGAGGCACTAATATATCATGTCCTGAAATTAAAGATTGGAGAATTCGGTACTCCATTTAAGTATGAGAAAAATTATGAAACGGCGTGATTTCAAACATTACCCTATATTATACATTCCGTTTCATATTTGAACCGTAGTTCCACATCTAAATATGTAAAATAAAAATTTACTCAGTATTAAATATATTCATATATACAATAATTCATGGTTCACACAAATATACACTTAATTGTGTTGAAGTGATTAAATTACCTATAATACAAATGAGTCTTTACAACTAAACTTCCGTGTCAAACACCGTAACTCCATCGGTTGAAAGTATAAATACTAGTCTGAATCAATAGAACATAGGTGACAAACATTTAAGTTCAGCACTGTTCTTACTTTGTCTTCTCCCATTTGATCATTAAATCTCGAAAAATTCCTGAAATTCTTTGCTCGGTTTACATTTTCTTTGATAAACGTGAATACTCGAAGTGCATGGCATTTGACCTTCATGACACACTTCTCTTCCAAAATTATACAACAATCACATTATTTCTTAAACACCTGTACATAACTTTCCTTGAATACACTTAAACAATGTCACATTCGCTGTGATCAAAACTAGAAAAACTAGACTCCTCAGTCTCCTTTCGTGAAAATACGTAACTCATTTACGCCTACTATTCCTTTCTTGCACGGTATTTCAAATCTAAACTCCCATTTCAGTGCATTTTCTTACTTAATGCAAATAAAATCAGTAACTTTATTAAATATCCACGTCCATTGTGAATATTGTTCAAGAAACAAAATTTAACCATCTCCTCTATCCTTATACAAAATTTCATCGTGCCTATAACTTCACTTCTGTAATTACTTCTGTACAGTTACTTTTATATCACCCTGTGATTTTAACTTTTCACGTATTTAAATTCAGTTTTACATTATTGCAACTTTCAAAGAATTATCAGCAAGAATTCATATTTAACAAATGATATAAGTGTGTCTTCCTTTCGTGAAAATATTCAAGCCTTAACTATCTTCGTGGAATATTTGTTTAACAAATTTATCTAGGCTTTTTAATGTTCTAAATGTTTTATTGGACATATATATATATAAAGGTTCTTGAAATACCTTTGTTACTAGGAAATATGGTTTATCACGTTACAGCATAGTTCTACGTATCTATCTGTTTCAATACAGTGAATTTGGTATTCATTGGTTTAATTATCTATCAAGTATTTGGACTACCTTTTATCAGATTTTGTGTCATGTAACAATTCAATTTTGTTCACAATTGGTTTCAAATAAATTTCTGACACTCGAATCAACATCATGAGTTGTCGAAAAATGTGACACTTCGTGACATAGCTTTTTGAATATACGGTACTGCGCATAAAACAGATTTATTTAATTTAACGCAAGTATCTATAATTCTAAACGATTTTATATTGAAATGATTTTAACGTTAACAACTGCGATACGCAAATAAAATTTCGTCCAAGTGACGGAAATTTTCAATGAAAAATGACTCCTAAGAAAATACGAAAAATACTAGATCAAAATCTACACAATTTTCAATACAATGACAAAATTATACGGTTGGTCAATTAAGATAAACACAGAACATGACTACAATTCTACCAAATATAAATCAATCTCTTCTCTACCTTGAGTTGAAGACGGTCTCAGAAGTACCATGTCTCGTCTGGCAAGCCAAATGTGTGTGTGAGCGCACCGCCCACAGCTATGCGGACCGGTTGTGACGGGGCCTGCTGGACATCTCTCCCAGTGGAACAAGGTCGGTGACATAACCGGGTTAGCGACCTCGCCGTGAAACAGCAGGTCTCTTCCGCACTCCCTCGCTCGTCTCCCGCACGTTGTCCGGATCTTCTTACGATAGATACCCCTTCACTGCGCCGACATCGCTTCTCAAGGTTGAAATTCGTTTGTTTTATAAAAGTCTTTGAGAGTATACTGGATGTATATGAACTCGTGTTAAGAAGTAGAGATTTGTCCTGCATTTTTGCGCATCGCGTAGATGTTCCGCTGCGCCGTCCATGTTGTGGAATTCTGGATTCAACTCTTCATTTTTGTAGCTTCTACTTCCCTTTAATGTGCACCGTAGCACGTAGTCATACTCATTTTAATGAATACACTGGTACAACTTCCCCGTTGCCAATTCACGAACTGCATTCTGTATAATTTCCAAGTATGAGCTAAATTGTAGAAATAATGAAGCTCTTCTGTAGAAGTGAAACGTTTGCATCTTCGTTTTTGAAATACTGTAATATCAAGCTGTGTTTCAAAATCACTGGTCTATATGCTGTGCTGGTCTGCGTTACAATGTTCCTTGCTCTGCAAGTCACAGCCTTCTGTACTTCACACTCGTCCTTTCCACTTTCATAATGCGTAGCACTATTCTGAAAAACTACTTGTTTCTCCACTCGCAGTCTTGTCTCGTCGCGATGTGAATTTGGAAAGAACTCCTCGCTCTTGCCCTCCAAGTACGGCAAGTTCCTCGCTCTGCCTCCCCTCTCGCGGTGTGACGTAGCTCCATCAACTTCTCCTCACTCAGTGTGTCTTCAACCTTGATCCCTTCTCCCCCTGCATGACGTTTCTCTCACTTCTCGTGGCGTGACGCACTCTTACAATGTAGGCCTCCCTACATTCAGATAATAAATATACAACCATATTTAAATCGTTCCTTCTTGCCTTCCGTAATTGTTTAATTATTAATGATGCATAGTATTACAGTATTTCAACTTAGGTTTTCCAAATCTCACGAATTTTGAGGAACAAAAGATTTTAATTCGTTCTTTTATTTTTCCTGGGTCCCAGTTCATATCCCGTCTGGATCTTTGGTATTGGCCTTAAATAAATTCGGGCGCAATTCCCCATTGCCAATTTAAAGTAAAGTATAGCCTGTACTTTCTTTAATAACAGTTGGTTTCTCTGTTTTTGGGACTGAATTTATTTATTTACTGAATCTTTGGGTAAAATCTCTTTAATTTGGAGTGGTTAAATTTTCCAATGGATCTGTTGTCTTCAATCCTTACGATCTTGTAGCAATTGTTACCGTAGACTGTATCTACCTTGAAATGTCCTTCCTCTGGATCTCTTTCCTTCTCTTCTGTCTTTTCTCTTTCTCCCTGACAAGAATCTATAAATGTTCCTAAATGGTGCATGCTTCTTTTGAAAGAGAGGAATCCTTCTTAGTTTATCCAACGTTTCTTGATCTTCTGCGTCCGTCTGGATAACGTTAATTCTTACATTATTTTCAGGAGTCGGATTTCTGGAAAGAATATCTGCCAGTAGGTTGTCTTTTCCAGGAACATGGACTACCGTGGCATCAAATTGTTGTAAAAACATAGTCCACCTGGTCATCCGATCGCTTGACAAGTCGGACTTTAACATGAACTCCAGTGCTTTGTGATCCGTTCTGATTATAATCTTGTGTCCCAGCAATAATTTTTTCCATTTATGACGGCTAAAGCTTCAAGCTCCGTCGTGAAATAATTTAACTCGTGCGTGCGTAACTTCCTGCTGCTGAAGGAAATATAGTGATGGTTGCCGTCTTGATCCTTCTGATACAAGACTGCGCTAATACCAATTCGTTTCTACTATGAATGATCTTTCGAAGTCTGGGTATTCTAATTTGATGTTGTTTTTGAGCATTTCCTTTGCTTGAATAAAGGCATTCTCGGCAGCTGCATCCCATTTCCATCTATTGTTTTTCTTCAGGAGCTCATGTATTGGAGCCATAATTTCTGAATAACGTGGGCAATGACTACTGAAGAACTGGCAAAGACCCGCAAAAGCTCGGATGTCTTTGATCTTCTTGGGTTTGGGAAACTTTAATATTGCTTCTATCTTGTCCTCATTCGGGTGGTAACCGAATCTGTCTATCGTATGTCCAAGAAAGTTGATCTTTTCTTGGAAGAAATGGCATTTATTCAATTTTACCTTGATGTTCGCACTTCTGAGGTTTTCAAATAGCTTTTTCAAATGCATGAAGTGTTGCTCTGGCGTTTCTGAAGATATGATAATGTCGTCCACGTAGCAAATGGCAAATTGTTTTACTTCCACATCCTTGCCCAGTTTCATGCATTCACCTTCATCCATTCCATCTCTCATCCCGACGCGCAGGTCGCCCACGGGCGTCGAATAGAAAGACCTGCACTCGGCCTCTGAGGAGGCCACACGACAAAAAAAAAATTCATCACTTAACTTATCATCCAAGGCTCTAATGAGTGCTGGGCTTGAATTTACCAACCCGTATGGTGTTCTCTGATACACGTAACAGGTTTGGTTAAACATGAACCCCGTGTAACATTTGCTGTCTTCTGTAAGCTCTATTTGATGAAATGCGGCAGTTAAATCAATCACTTGAATCTCCTCAGTAGTTCCCTGATTTTTGGTGGCCTGTCATATTCTTTTAACAAAAGAGTATTAATGCCCCTGGCATCTAAGCATAGTCTCAGACTTCCATCTGCTTTCTTTACGATTGTAAGAGGGTTTAAATAAGGAGTGGCTTGCTTTCTTATTATACCGTCCTTTTCCATGCCTTTTATTAGCTCCGTCACTTCTGATTGATATTTCTCCGGTATCGGATACAATTTCTTTTGAAAGGGCGTGTTATCTGCGAGCTTGATCTGATATTTATATCCTCTGATAATGTCTGGTTTATCATTAAATACATCTGCAAAAGTCGTGACCAATTCTTCTAATCTCTCTCTCTGATCTTCAAAGTTCTCAATTTTCCTACCATAGTGAGGCATCCCTTCTGCTTCGACTTCCATGACTATTCTTACTAGATTTTCTTCTGTAGTTTCGTCAATCAGACTACACTTATTCTCCTCCTTCTTCGAGTTTTCTGGCTGATATTGGCCTTCATTAAATTTTATGACTCCGTTACGCAAGTCAATCACGGCTCCCGTCTTCGTTATAAAATCAATACCTAGAATAGCATCGAAATTTATCTGGTTCAAGACTATGAATATCTGCTCGTATTTGTATTCATTTATGGGGAATTCCATTAATGCCTGGACTTTACACTTCATGGTCTTATCATTGAATACACCCCTGACCTTGATAGTTGAAACGGGCATTGCTGTGAGTGAATTACCGTCTTCTCCGACAATATTGACGCTGTCGCCCCCGTATCTAGGAGTGTTCTCAGGCATTCACCTTCTGATACTATTTCTATGATGGGTAGCCTCGCTACTCTTCCTGTTTTCGGCTCTTCTCGCTCATACAGGAGATCTTCGTTCGTGGCTTGATACAACTCGTTTATCTCGATTACATGTCTGGTTACGGTGATGTTCTCGTCCTCCTTCACTTTTTTGGAATTTGAAGTTTTTTTTGTACCCCTCGTGGGTCTTCATTGCTCCGGTCTCTGCTTGATCCGGGCTGAGATTCCTGATTTTGGTTACGCTGTCCCTGATTTTGGTTTCTTGCGTTTCCTTCTTCCCTTTCTCTAAGGTTCCTTAGGTATTCTTGACTTTCTCTCTCTCTATCATCGTAATACCTCCTCACGTTATTGTTGTTTCTCCATCCTCGGTTTTGTTGATTCTGCTGTTGTTGCGGTCTCGAATAGTTATTTGTGTTCCTCCAATTTTGATATCCTCGATATCCGTAATTATTCGTCGGGTTATCTCTATTGTAGTATCCCTCTCGGCGATAATCATTGTTCCTTTGGTGGTAGCTGTTTCTCCATTGATTTCCGTTCCATCGCTGATTCTGGTACGGTCTCCCTTCTCTAGGTCTCTGATAACCTGGTTGAAAGTGATCTTGTCCATAAATTCTCGATCTAGTTGGTCCTACTCCATTTTTATTGTCTTCCGTCTGTTGCGGTTGATCAACATGGATGGTGTGGATCTCTCTATTGTGCCCATTTAGCAAGAAATATGCCAATCACAGTATACTAGCGTAGCTCAATTCGGGATTTCGGGGCAGCGGTAAGTTCCCCCACTCTGTGACCCACATATTTTGGATTAATTAGAGGATACACTTGCCAAAAATAACAACAAAATCAACTCCTATTTAAACACATTTAATTAATAAAATTAATGGCGCTACAAACATTTAAACAATTTAATTACTGACCCAAATATCAACTGCTTGTTCCAAATGAACAAGGGATCACAAATAAAATAAACAAATATTGTATTCAAAACCTATGGTTTCCACATAAACCAATAATTCTTACTTAATCTCACTTCCATAAAGCACTAACATTAAGTTTACATAACTCCGAGCTCTTTGGCTCCATGCATTTACATTATTACGGTGTCATTCTTGTACACCTCAAACACTAGCTTTTATATTTTCTTATTTCTCAAAAACAAATATATAATTATATTTAAAATCTATGTTAATTATCTAATTCAATATTTTGGGCATGTCCACACATTCAGTTGTTATCATCTCTCTTTATTTCACAAATATATTAAGGTAATCAGAAAATCAATTGTGTACTCCAGAGCGTGAAGGTACTTGACACAGTCAAAAAACTATAGTTACTCCCGAACTCAGTTGCCTTCAATCAACTCGTGGAATCCCACGTCCATACATTATTACCATAGGGATTGTTATTTATCTCTTATGTCTTAATAGACCATTATCATATAAGAAACTACGATCTGAACCGGCAAACGAAAATATCCATCTTTAAGGACCTCGGTTCAACGCCCGGGTCGTTAACAACTTTAAACACTCCTGGTGTATTTATTTCTCTTTACTACAGCTTACGAGACGGTCTCTGTTCCCCCTCGCTTTAAAAGAGCTAGTCTCTACTACATGGGGTGCGATTTATGACCTGTTAGGGTGGCGGAGACATCCCGTCTGACCCAACATTAGTAGCTTATTTTCAAGGCTTTCAAAACAAACCTTCTCATTCTATCCAGTTCTGGGGAGACCGGGCTTTACTGTATCATAACATTCAAACAACTATTCTTTGGTTCAAAGACCCTTTTTATATCCTTGGCATTTATTAATTATGAGAGGGTCCTCATTGATTGGGAAGATTAAATACACATACGACGACGGAGAATTTCAGGGGCTTTTATCATAAGAAGATCCTGCATTCGAATCTCTTCAGGTGCCTCGGGAACCAATCCCATACAGAGGGCTTATACAAAATGCGATTTAGAGTCGGCCGTGGCCCATATGACATACGCTCAATAATACCATATATTAGCTCCCTTTTTAAATACATACACAATGCCTCGTGATACTAATGTCACAAATAGAGGACTTACACAATTATCAATTCACTGCAATCAACTACCCTCCATAAGTAATGTACCAAGTATTTAACCACTACGCTTTCCTAGCGTGACACTTTAATATTATATTTGCGCTCATTATGCGCTATGCATTATTTTAAGCCAAAAATGTCTTCCCAAGAACTGATAAAATCTCTTTAGTAACAATTCATATCATTTTAATTCACATATTAATCTTTCCGTGGTCGATAAATCGCTCCCTGTTTTAAAATATTCCATTGAACCTCATCTCTTACACATACGTTAAGGCTTAACGTTCTTATATTCATATCAATTTATTGGATTTTTATTTAACATTTCCATATTTAATTATTATTATTATCTTTATTCTTTATACAAGCTCAAAAGCTATTTCTTTCATATCTCAACTTTACTTTATTTCAATGTCTTTCATGATAATTAAATGATATTTCGCTTGCTCTTATGACATTTGTTAAATACATTAACCCTTTATTCACATATTACCTCTACGGGATTTATTCTTTACATAATGATTTATAATTTCTCAATTTATTTTATTATTGTTCAGACCGTGTTCTTGATTATTCAGTATTTATTCGTTAAAACACATCCCTTTCACTCAAAAACTCCGGTGAGTCTGTACACAATCAATTTCTGACACCAAAATAAAAATGAATTTTGTACTCACATATTTTCCAGATCATCCCTGATCTTAAATCTGGTGCGGTGTTTCATTTTTGGGCCCACTTTGAACTTTTTACACCATATTAAAGGTATTCATCTTACGTAAAAACACAAATAAACATATATCTAACACACTTAATATTGACGACATTTTTATATACTGATGTGTCCCTTTTGAACACATAATAAACACTAAAATATTAATTAACACACAATCTTGATTATTTTACACTTCACAACGATCACTAGGCCGTGTTTCTGAGCCTCTCACACGTGATCTTCTTAAATTCCCGTTTCCAAGGGCGGAATTTATCCGATGTCGGCTTCCTATTCTGAAGAATGCGAAAGTCCTGAAACATCTACTGTTCCCTGGAGTTCAATTCTGCTATTCCTATCCTGGATAACCGGCTATTGATCTAGCTTGAACGGCTTCTCTGTAGATCTGTCTATCGATCCTAACGAAAGTCTATATGGATCGAGGTCTCCTCTAAGACCTATAGATTCAGTTTATAGCAGCTAGCACTTCTCGATTCTAGTACTATTAAAATTGTTCGCCTGCTTTCAGGAGCTAATGTTTATAGTCTCCTATCCTATTTATTTGAACTGTTTTAACACTCCTACGTTCGAACCTTATTCTGTTCTTCCTTTTTAGGTTTCTTCAATTTAAATAACAGTTTATCTGTCTGGTACGATACTTCCGTACGTTATGATCTATTCGTTCGTACATTTAACGACCTATCGCCTTTAAGTCCGACGTTCGCAGCCTACTCTGACTATATCTTGCGAATTTTCACTTTAACTTGTATACAGTCGGGCCTAAATCCTATAATTAGGATTTTTCTAATATTTCACTACGGCGATACTTTAAAATTTCGCCTTGAATGCTCCTTATGGAGGCAAGCAAGTCGTTACTACTGTGACGCCTGTGGCTATTTGATCTTACTTCGGCGGTGTAAAACAGCGTTTCTCCCCTCAAGGAGTACTGGTAGCTGTTATCGATGTAACGCAGAGTTACGTCCCTTCACGGACTGTCGGAATGACTTCTTCTACGTCGTGGAGCAGCACTTCCCCTCACGGAATGCTCGTAGGACTGCATGCGATGTGACACAGTGACGTGCCCTCTGGCTGTCTGAATACTGCATTCGGTGCTTATACTTGGTGCGCAGTATGACCTCCCCTGAGGTTCATACGTTTGAAGACTTTGATGCAGCACCTCCGGTCACGGAGTGCTTGTTGTAACTGCTTGTGTGGTGCGACACAGTGACGTGGCCTCTGGCTGTCTAAATACTGCATGATTGGCTTGGAAACGCCCGAAGCTTTATACTGTTTTACTACAAAAAAATAAGACTCAAGCCTTTCCTGTGGTCAACTTCTAAAATAATGGTGCCACAAATATAAAAATTATACCTTCCGAAAGCTCGTCTTCTCAATGTCACATGATCTTATTGCACCTAAGAATCGATCGTGCAATTCGGAGATATTAATTAATTTCTCGTCCTCAATTGTGTGGGTGTTGCATTCTTTTTGCTCTCTCCCCTCCACAGAGGCTTAGGTAATTCCCCTATGACGTCGTCTTACGTCGGCAGTTTATTTCTGCACAATTATTACATGGTTTCTCTATACTGAAAAATCTCTCATTCAAAATGATTCACTGTGCTATGCTTGTTTACTCATTATTATGCTCGTAAACGTGTTAATTTTAATTATTCCTCTTCTGGTGCATATGCGACGTTGTCAAAATCCAGCAACGTCAGCTTGAATTCCGATTCAGGCTTCTCTTTCTATCACGGTGGAAATTTCCACTCAGTTATTAATACTCGTGACCAGCCCTCTCTGAAATGTCGAGTGGGGTGATCTCATCTAAGGAACATCTGTCCCTAGTCGCTTGCACAATGTTAAGCTATATTCCTGGCTTAAAATCTCTCTCCGTTCCTTTAAGAAACTATACGTTTCTTTCATTTCTTCCTTAAGGACATGGATTCGACCGTCATGGACCCTATGGCCTATGGGTTCATCTCTCCCCTCCTTAGGTAAATAAATTTTCGATAATTTTAAGGAAATTTATTTCAATTTTATTTGTATTTCTTTTCCGTCGAATCCATCATAACGTCATCCGTATTTACTGTTGTTTTATTTTCTTAAGGTTCCTTCCACTAATTGTGTAGGTTGGGTATGCTCAATCTTTACCCTTTTCTTCTTTATTACATTAAAATTTTCCTTTTCAATAAAATCAATTACTTCTTTAAAGTTCCTTTCCTTTCTGGTCTGTGTTTAGGTTGGGTCTCCAAGAGTTCCCATTCATTCATTTATTCCCTAGTGGTCGACTCCACTCAAGCCATAAATCTCTTGTCACGTTCGATGTTTACAACTCTCTACCCTCGTCTGACGCGCTTCTCCAAACTCGAGTCAACAGTTGGTTCCCTTTCTTCCTTTCTCAGATCAGACTTCAAATCGGTCTGTTCTTTATTCATTATATTTCTTCAACTTAATGACTTTATGTTAATCATCTTGCGGGTGCAATTAGCTTTACCCGTAACTTACTCCATTACAGTTATCAGACTTCAATTCTGTTACACTTCATTTAAAATTTTTTTCAGAGCTCAGTCTGACTTCACCTGACTCTTTCTGGTTCTCTTCCCTATTCCTCATCTCTCTTTGAGATGGTATTTCAGCACATATTATACTTATTTCTCATATTCTTTGATGGTTGCAGATATCTTTACCCGTTTGTTCAAAAGGGATAATTCTCTTCCTTCACCTCATATTGAGATGGCACTTGCCAAGAGTATTTCTTTTTCTTACTCTTCCAATTCTTTAGATTTTCCAAATCTCTTTTCTTTCTCTTCTTTTTATCCTTCCCTTTCTTCTTACGATGCTTCCAGCTGAAATATGCCTGGGCATCCTCTTTCTCCATGGCATTGTTGGTTATTTCAACTCCTTTCCTTGTTTCCCTGAGGTATCCATTTCCTGGTACACCAATTATCAACGGCGGTTTTCCTCCTTTTGGCTCTTCTTCAGAAACGTCTCCTCTCATTTTTTCATTGCTCCCAACAATCTCATCCTTTTCCTTTAGGGTTTCTTGGCTCTTATTAGCACTTTCCTCTATTTCTCTAGTCTTTCTTTGGCAATCTAGATATTTAATCATTAATTCGAGGATCTGGGCTTTCAATTTTTCCTCTTCTTCCTTTAATGCCCTTTTATTTTCCTGGTCCTGTATTTCTTCAAAGTTTTCCTTTTCCCTTTCTGTGAAATCTTGAACCTCTGTTTCCATCGGTGCTTCGTTGATATTTTCTATATTTATTTCATTTAATTTCTCTATTTCTTCTGGAATTATCATTTCCGTTTCTTCAACTATCAATTCCCTTAGTATCTCCTGTTACGAGATTACTTCCTGCTCTTCCAGCTCGACTTTTTCCTCAAAATGTGTCTCTTCTGTTTGGAGCTCATTTTCATTTTGGCTCTCCTCCTGTTCTGGAGTTACGATTTCTTCCTGAGTTTCCATTGGTTTCTCTGGAAGGATCTCCAAGTTTTCTTCAATTTCCACTGGAGTCATGATGATTTCTATTTCTTGTTTTTCTTCTTTAATCTCAAATTTGGGCTGTTCTGGCACCGTGACTTCTTTTTCTTCTTCAATTTCGGCTTGTTTTTCAACTTCCGTCTGGACAGCTGTTTCATTTTCCTGACAGTTCTGCGCCACCATGTATTCCTCATATACCTTCTGAGCAGCCTCTACTATCTTTGTATATTCTGGAATCTTGACTTTCCTCAATTCAGCTAACTCCTGAATGCTTATTATTCCAGATTCTTTATGCATGCTCATACTGAAATAATGCATCTTATACCATTCTTCTTTCATATAATCCTTTTGTTCCTCAATATATTTCTTCCTTTCGTGCTCTTGTTGTTTTCGTTCACTCTGGAGATGCCCCTCGTATACACCTAATCTTTGATCTATTTTCGTTTCGTATGTCTTCAGATTCTCATCTACCTGCCCGGTAAAATGATCAATTTGATCTTTCATCTCCTTAACGTCCTTTAGATTTTGATTTTTCATCTCAGTTACCTCCGTCTGAACTACACCAATTTTGTTCTCGAGGGTCCCTACTTTCTCCTCCACCTTTCCAAATCGGGTTCCTAGCTTATTCACGCTTTGTTTTATTTCCTCCCGGGAGGCCTCACAAATATCGCTGTTAGATTTTATCTGAGCTTCCAATTTTTTCTGCACACCTTGGATCTGGGTTACAAGTTTTTCCTCACATGCCTTTACATTTTTTTACAAGATTCTTCCATGCTATTTAATTTAGTTTCTATAGAACCAAATTTATTTTCCATGGTATCAATTTTATTCCCTATACTTTTAAAATTATCTTGGCACTCCTTTTTGGATTCTATACTATTTTTGTTCATAGTCTCTATTTGGACTTGTATTCCTGAGTAAAATCCTTTACTTTCCTCTTTCATTTCACTTAGCTTAGTCTCCAACTTAGTGTCAAACCCTTCATCAAGAATTTTAAATTTTATCTCCATTGTCTCTACTATTTCAGCCTTCAGTACTCCATTGTTTTCTTTACTGTTGGCTTTCAGAGACTCTAACGTCTCCGTTTTCATCACTTCCCACTGTTGTTTAATGGTTTCCCCACTTTCTGTTTTCATCTTTTCTATCTCAGCCTTCAGTTCCTTATTCATGTTTATACCGTCGGCTTCGATAGCTTCTAATTTAGTTCCCATGGTATCAGTCTTAACTTCAATATTCTCTAATTTAGTGCCCATATTAGCACTATCAATTTTTATTGACTCTAAACTTTCAGTTATGGATCCTAACCTTTCTTTGTTTTCAGTCTGTTGGCTATTCAACTTATTTAAACTATCATTTATGGATTCGAACACTTCGTTATTTTCATCCTTTTGGAGGCCCAATGTCTTGTTTATAGCCTCTAACCTCTCATTACTATCGGCTTTTATCGCCTCCAACTTCTCATTACTATCGGCTTTTATCGCGTTCAAAAGTTCCTGCCTCTCTTCCCTATTCTCTTTCTTTGCATCTTCCGTACTTTGCGTACTTATTTTTATTATCTCGTCCCTATTCTTTTGGAAATGTTCATCCAAACACTCCTTTAACTCCATCATCGTCACCATCTTTTCTCATATAAGAATAGAGTGGGCCACAAATGCCACCACACTAGTACATGCTTGAGAGATGATACTCTGAATCGGTGTGTCCCAATTTCTTTTAAAATATTACTTTGGTACGGGTATTCACTTACAACGTACCCTTTTACTACTTTTATTCAATTTCATAAAACCTTTATGGAAGTATTTTAAAATTCAAAATTTCGAAAAACCATTTTTTTCAAAAAATGAAAATTTTGATTTCTCGAGAAAACTCGGGTTTTCCCTAGGAAAACTCAGCCCTGCGTACTGGGCGCCAAAAAGTATATAAGATTTTGCTATGGCGTTCATAATATAATATTTCAGGGCTGCTCGGTATGAGTTTCCAGGGACCCATGCGGTCAGTTAATATTTTACGTTGTAGCTATTCCTATTATTACTTTAATTTTACATGATATGACCGACTTAAGTGTTCCTCTAGTTATTAATCCAGCACAGTATTTATATATCCCCCTGTGCCCATTTAGCAAGAAATATGCCAATCACAGTATACCAGCGTAGCTCAATTCGGGATTTCGGGGCAGCGGTAAGTTCCCCCACTCTGTGACCCACATATTTTGGATTAATTAGAGGATACACTTGCCAAAAATAACAACAAAATCAACTCCTATTTAAACACATTTAATTAATAAAATTAATGGCGCTACAAACATTTAAACAATTTAATTACTGACCCAAATATCAACTGCTTGTTCCAAATGAACAAGGGATCACAAATAAAATAAACAAATATTGTATTCAAAACCTATGGTTTCCACATAAACCAATAATTCTTACTTAATCTCACTTCCATAAAGCACTAACATTAAGTTTACATAACTCCGAGCTCTTTGGCTCCATGCATTTACATTATTACGGTGTCATTCTTGTACACCTCAAACACTAGCTTTTATATTTTCTTATTTCTCAAAAACAAATATATAATTATATTTAAAATCTATGTTAATTATCTAATTCAATATTTTGGGCATGTCCACACATTCAGTTGTTATCATCTCTCTTTATTTCACAAATATATTAAGGTAATCAGAAAATCAATTGTGTACTCCAGAGCGTGAAGGTACTTGACACAGTCAAAAAACTATAGTTACTCCCGAACTCAGTTGCCTTCAATCAACTCGTGGAATCCCACGTCCATACATTATTACCATAGGGATTGTTATTTATCTCTTATGTCTTAATAGACCATTATCATATAAGAAACTACGATCTGAACCGGCAAACGAAAATATCCATCTTTAAGGACCTCGGTTCAACGCCCGGGTCGTTAACAACTTTAAACACTCCTGGTGTATTTATTTCTCTTTACTACAGCTTACGAGACGGTCTCTGTTCCCCCTCGCTTTAAAAGAGCTAGTCTCTACTACATGGGGTGCGATTTATGACCTGTTAGGGTGGCGGAGACATCCCGTCTGACCCAACATTAGTAGCTTATTTTCAAGGCTTTCAAAACAAACCTTCTCATTCTATCCAGTTCTGGGGAGACCGGGCTTTACTGTATCATAACATTCAAACAACTATTCTTTGGTTCAAAGACCCTTTTTATATCCTTGGCATTTATTAATTATGAGAGGGTCCTCATTGATTGGGAAGATTAAATACACATACGACGACGGAGAATTTCAGGGGCTTTTATCATAAGAAGATCCTGCATTCGAATCTCTTCAGGTGCCTCGGGAACCAATCCCATACAGAGGGCTTATACAAAATGCGATTTAGAGTCGGCCGTGGCCCATATGACATACGCTCAATAATACCATATATTAGCTCCCTTTTTAAATACATACACAATGCCTCGTGATACTAATGTCACAAATAGAGGACTTACACAATTATCAATTCACTGCAATCAACTACCCTCCATAAGTAATGTACCAAGTATTTAACCACTACGCTTTCCTAGCGTGACACTTTAATATTATATTTGCGCTCATTATGCGCTATGCATTATTTTAAGCCAAAAATGTCTTCCCAAGAACTGATAAAATCTCTTTAGTAACAATTCATATCATTTTAATTCACATATTAATCTTTCCGTGGTCGATAAATCGCTCCCTGTTTTAAAATATTCCATTGAACCTCATCTCTTACACATACGTTAAGGCTTAACGTTCTTATATTCATATCAATTTATTGGATTTTTATTTAACATTTCCATATTTAATTATTATTATTATCTTTATTCTTTATACAAGCTCAAAAGCTATTTCTTTCATATCTCAACTTTACTTTATTTCAATGTCTTTCATGATAATTAAATGATATTTCGCTTGCTCTTATGACATTTGTTAAATACATTAACCCTTTATTCACATATTACCTCTACGGGATTTATTCTTTACATAATGATTTATAATTTCTCAATTTATTTTATTATTGTTCAGACCGTGTTCTTGATTATTCAGTATTTATTCGTTAAAACACATCCCTTTCACTCAAAAACTCCGGTGAGTCTGTACACAATCAATTTCTGACACCAAAATAAAAATGAATTTTGTACTCACATATTTTCCAGATCATCCCTGATCTTAAATCTGGTGCGGTGTTTCATTTTTGGGCCCACTTTGAACTTTTTACACCATATTAAAGGTATTCATCTTACGTAAAAACACAAATAAACATATATCTAACACACTTAATATTGACGACATTTTTATATACTGATGTGTCCCTTTTGAACACATAATAAACACTAAAATATTAATTAACACACAATCTTGATTATTTTACACTTCACAACGATCACTAGGCCGTGTTTCTGAGCCTCTCACACGTGATCTTCTTAAATTCCCGTTTCCAAGGGCGGAATTTATCCGATGTCGGCTTCCTATTCTGAAGAATGCGAAAGTCCTGAAACATCTACTGTTCCCTGGAGTTCAATTCTGCTATTCCTATCCTGGATAACCGGCTATTGATCTAGCTTGAACGGCTTCTCTGTAGATCTGTCTATCGATCCTAACGAAAGTCTATATGGATCGAGGTCTCCTCTAAGACCTATAGATTCAGTTTATAGCAGCTAGCACTTCTCGATTCTAGTACTATTAAAATTGTTCGCCTGCTTTCAGGAGCTAATGTTTATAGTCTCCTATCCTATTTATTTGAACTGTTTTAACACTCCTACGTTCGAACCTTATTCTGTTCTTCCTTTTTAGGTTTCTTCAATTTAAATAACAGTTTATCTGTCTGGTACGATACTTCCGTACGTTATGATCTATTCGTTCGTACATTTAACGACCTATCGCCTTTAAGTCCGACGTTCGCAGCCTACTCTGACTATATCTTGCGAATTTTCACTTTAACTTGTATACAGTCGGGCCTAAATCCTATAATTAGGATTTTCCTAATATTTCACTACGGCGATACTTTAAAATTTCGCCTTGAATGCTCCTTATGGAGGCAAGCAAGTCGTTACTACTGTGACGCCTGTGGCTATTTGATCTTACTTCGGCGGTGTAAAACAGCGTTTCTCCCCTCAAGGAGTACTGGTAGCTGTTATCGATGTAACGCAGAGTTACGTCCCTTCACGGACTGTCGGAATGACTTCTTCTACGTCGTGGAGCAGCACTTCCCCTCACGGAATGCTCGTAGGACTGCATGCGATGTGACACAGTGACGTGCCCTCTGGCTGTCTGAATACTGCATTCGGTGCTTATACTTGGTGCGCAGTATGACCTCCCCTGAGGTTCATACGTTTGAAGACTTTGATGCAGCACCTCCGGTCACGGAGTGCTTGTTGTAACTGCTTGTGTGGTGCGACACAGTGACGTGGCCTCTGGCTGTCTAAATACTGCATGATTGGCTTGGAAACGCCCGAAGCTTTATACTGTTTTACTACAAAAAATAAGACTCAAGCCTTTCCTGTGGTCAACTTCTAAAATAATGGTGCCACAAATATAAAAATTATACCTTCCGAAAGCTCGTCTTCTCAATGTCACATGATCTTATTGCACCTAAGAATCGATCGTGCAATTCGGAGATATTAATTAATTTCTCGTCCTCAATTGTGTGGGTGTTGCATTCTTTTTGCTCTCTCCCCTCCACAGAGGCTTAGGTAATTCCCCTATGACGTCGTCTTACGTCGGCAGTTTATTTCTGCACAATTATTACATGGTTTCTCTATACTGAAAAATCTCTCATTCAAAATGATTCACTGTGCTATGCTTGTTTACTCATTATTATGCTCGTAAACGTGTTAATTTTAATTATTCCTCTTCTGGTGCATATGCGACGTTGTCAAAATCCAGCAACGTCAGCTTGAATTCCGATTCAGGCTTCTCTTTCTATCACGGTGGAAATTTCCACTCAGTTATTAATACTCGTGACCAGCCCTCTCTGAAATGTCGAGTGGGGTGATCTCATCTAAGGAACATCTGTCCCTAGTCGCTTGCACAATGTTAAGCTATATTCCTGGCTTAAAATCTCTCTCCGTTCCTTTAAGAAACTATACTTTTCTTTCATTTCTTCCGTAAGGACATGGATTCGACCGTCATGGACCCTATGGCCTATGGGTTCACTATGTTCTGGATTTCTGCTTCTTTGGTTCTGGTTTCCGGTTGAGTTGTTGGACACATTGGACGTGTGATCCAGTCTCCTCAAAATTTCTGCCATCCCCTCTAATGTTTTGACGTTTGCCGAAATGAGGTGCCTTCTAACTTCAGTTAGTAACTGGCATGAAATAGCATGTACTAGGTCTTCTTCTGCCAATGGAGGTTGATGATATTGCAAGCGTGCTAATTGTTTTGTAAAGAAGCTTGCGTACTTCGTCGGAATAGAGTAAGCATACTTTTTCGAATAAATTTCGGCGCGTATGTCTTGTTGAAGTTCCTTGCTCCAGAATCGCTTCTGTAGAGCAATAGCGAATTCCTCGAATGTATGATAAGTATACCTGAAAGCTCTGTGCCAAACTAATGCCTCTGAGTCCAAATATTTCTCTACTACCCTCATGTGTCGTTCACGAGGTATTCTGTTATCCTCTAGATATGATCTCATGTCTCTAAGAAATTCCACAGCAGTGATATTTCCAACCCCGCTGAATTTATTGGGCTTTTCATCGTTACTCTTGATGACGATAATGTTCGCATTTGACCTACTCTGGTAAGGTTCAAAGTCTCCTCCAAGTTCCCCTGTTTCTGTTCGAAATGGCTCTCGAATGAAGTTAAAGATGGATTTCGGAATCTGCTGTTGACTATCCACGCTTTCCTTATCCTCTTCTATCTTATCTGTCCTAGCCTCTAATTTCCTGATTTCTTCCTTCAATTTCTCATCTCTTGCTTCAAAGAATCTAGTTAAGTCCTTCCTGATGTCCTCCCTGACTTCAGCTCTTAACGTAGATGAAAATGTAGCGTCCCCAATCGTGAGTGACCTTAAATGTTGTTCCAATTCGCTGGTTTCCTTTTCCTGCCTCGACCTAATTTTAGCCAGTTCTATGCTTATGTCATCGACTGCACGTTTAACCCTGTCAAATTCGTCTGAATTACTTAAATCTGCTTTATTTACAATATCTGTCAGCGTGGCTACGTTATTGATTTGGAGCGTATATATCCGCTTGGATAGATCTTCACGTACTCTACTAACATTTATGTTTGAACTTAATTCTATGGCCTTAATATCATTAGATAATTTATGATGGATTTCAGATACAATTTTAGTGGTGACTGTTACGACCTCCTCCTTCATGTCCGTAACAGCCTTTACAATAGAGGCATTTATGTCTACATTAATGCCATCTTCAATCAATTTCCTTTGACCTTCCAACTTGACCTGTAATTCTCCAACAGTATCATTTAGACTGTCAAGTTGCTCCTTGAGTCTGTTCTGGGCCCCTGAAATGTCTACATGATGTGTAGTGTTTTCTTCCTTAATGGAGCTAATACTAGCCTGTAATTTTTCCTCTAGCTCTATTATGTGGTTATTGTTAGCTAATTTCACTTCTAATACTTTGCCTATCATGTCGGATCTTAAAATTCCTACTTCTGTTTTAGTAAGACTAATGTCCTGTTTGACTTGGTCAAATGAGGTTTTTATTTCTTCCTGTGCATTTCCTGCCCTTTCTAGAATTTTCCGAGACTTTTCCTGATTTTTCCTAACCTCATCATGAATTTTCCTGGCTTCTTCCTGCGCTGCTCAATATTTGGGCTTGGATTTTTCTATCTTCTAATCTAGCCTGTTCCTGACTCAATCGGTCCTCTTCGCGAGCTTTTTCTTGAGCTAATCTCATCTCCGCTCTTATCCTTTTAGCCTCTTCTTCTACCTTTCTGTCTTCCTCTCGTGCTTTTTCTAATGTTAGCCTAATTTCCTCCTGTGCCTTCTCTTGAGCTAACCTGATTACCTCCCATTCCTTTTCTCTAGCTAACCTAGTTTCTTCCCTTTCCTTTTCTCTAGCTAGTCTATCTTCCTTTTTGGCCTTTTCTAAAGCTAACTTAGTTTCTTCCCTTTCCTTTTCTCTAGCTAGTCTATCTTCCTTTCTGGCCTTTTCTAATGCTAACTTGGCTTCCTCCTGTGCTAACGTTATACTAGCCTAGGTAAGCGTTTGAGCAACCGACAACTCGGCCTTGACTTCGGATTTCACAGTAGCTACAGATATCTGAATCTCGGCTTCCATTTGTTTAGTGTTAGAGTGTGTTAATTGGTGGAGGGCTTCAATGTCTTTGGTCAATACACTTTGACCTTCTTTCATATTCTCCAACATCGTTCTTATGAACGTCATGTCGTTTGCTGACATAATTTCTTCTTTCTTGAGACTAAGGGAAGTATCAACTACAAAAACTACAAGTGAATATCCAGAATTGACCAACGTATACATTTTATACAAGTGATGGAATGCATTGAACATCTTAATACTACTTAAGTCTATTTAAATCGCGAGTTATTTCGTATATTTTATTGTCCCATTTTACTGAACCGACATCATTACATTTTATCATCCGACTTAACTTATGTTTAACAACGTGAATTTACTTTTAATTTAATATTACATGACCAATTGTCGTTAGCTGGTTCTAGAAATATGCCTCACAACTGTAATGTACTCCACTAATCTGCTGATGTTGCGTTCACCTCAACAATCATTAAATTTGGGATCGGCATTTCTTTTATCTCAAAACGTATATGGCCTCACTCTCGAGTGCTTCCAACTGCCTCTCTCGAGTACCTCTTTCGATCGCCCCACGGATGGGCCGGCCAGTTAAATCTACTATCTATATGCGCCCGAATTCACCAATCAGTACCTATATCCGCTGCACTGTAAAGGATTGCAGACACGTAACTACCCAGCTCACAAACTTACCATTGTCTGCTAAGTAAAAATTGGGAATTCCAGGAACACACAGGGTAGATCTATAAAAGAAAATAGTACTACCAGCGTAGGTACAAATTTCTACTATCATTTACATTTGAGCAAATCGAGAAACTACAATCTCGAGGGGTGATAAGGTCTGTCTATAGCGAGCGCCTGTATCTTACCTAGCAGTACTATTTTCGGCGATGACAAAATGAAAACGATGTCAGCTAAGATAAAAATTGGCTGATTCGCTAAGGAGCGCCAGCCGTTTATTGTGCTAAGAAAAAATACAGACATATACTGACTGCCTGTCTATCAATAGTGACTACCTGACACTGCAATAAAATAAACTCAAAATAAACTAAAACGAGGCACTAATATATCGTGTCCTGAAATTAAAGATTGGAGAATTCGGTACTCCATTTAAATATGAGAAAAATTATGAAACGGCGTGATTTCAAACATTACCTTATATTATACATTCCGTTTCATATTTGAACCGTAGTTCCACATCTAAATATGTATAATAAAATTTACTCAGTATTAAATATATTCATATATACAATAATTCATGGTTCACACAAATATACACTTAATTGTGTTGAAGTGATTAAATTACCTATAATACAAATGAGTCTTTACAACTCAACTTCCGTGACAAACACCGTAACTCTATCGGTTGAAAGTATAAATACTAGTCGGAATCAATAGAACATAGGTGACAAACATTTAAGTTCAGCACTGTTCTTACTTTGTCTTCTCCCATTTGATCATTAAATCTCGAAAAATTCCTGAAATTCTTTGCTCGGTTTACATTTTCTTTGATAAACGTGAATACTCGAAGTGCATGGCATTTGACCTTCATGACACACTTCTCTTCCAAAATTATACAACAATCACATTATTTCTTAAACACCTGTACATAACTTTCCTTGAATACACTTAAACAATGTCACATTCGCTGTGATCAAAACTAGAAAAACTAGACTCCTCAGTCTCCTTTCGTGAAAATACGTAACTCATTTACGCCTACTATTCCTTTCTTGCACGGTATTTCAAATCTAAACTCCCATTTCAGTGCATTTTCTTACTTAATGCAAATAAAATCAGTAACTTTATTAAATATCCACGTCCATTGTGAATATTGTTCAAGAAACAAAATTTAACAATCTCCTCTATCCTTATACAAAATTTCATCGTGCCTATAACTTCACTTCTGTAATTACTTCTGTACAGTTACTTTTATATCACCCTGTGATTTTAACTTTTCACGTATTTAAATTCAGTTTTACATTATTGCAACTTTCAAAGAATTATCAGCAAGAATTCATATTTAACAAATGATATAAGTGTGTCTTCCTTTCGTGAAAATATTCAAGCCTTAACTATCTTCGTGGAATATTTGTTTAACAAATTTATCTAGGCTTTTTAATGTTCTAAATGTTTTATTGGACATATATAATGAACCCTTATTGATCTACGATAAATAAGTATGCATATTTATTATTATTATTACTACGGCCCAGGCAGTACTTGAGGAAGTGGACTTGGATAAAGGGAGGCCAGCATTTCGTAATGATTACAACAGGAGCAGAGCTGGTAGCTATTCTTGGGGTACGGCTAGAATTAGTCGGGTTCAAGGCCAAATTGAGCAACTACTGTACCAAAATTGGAAGCATAAAGGAAGGATCACGAGTCACTTGCAACGAACATACGATTGAATCAGCCAATCACAAGAGACCAAGCCATGACCACGCGGTGGATAGCGTCAGTAGTAAAAAGCCCGCGGAAGTGATTATCTAAAGAACCGCCGAACGGATTAATCTCCGCACGAGTGCATTGAGACGTTTGATTTATTTGAAGAAGAATGACACTAGTCCCATCTTTGTGAGACAAAAACTCTGGAAATGTTTATCCGATTCCACCCCACTCCTCCGTCCCCTGTCAGTTTCTAATAAATAGTTTGGCATGACGCTATTCTAAGTCAATCGTTTTGGAGCCTTGAGAGGCTAACTTCACGCCAGTTTGCATCGTGATTTTGACGCTCGAATTTAGTAGAAGTCAATCGTTTTGGAGCCTTGAGAGGCTAACTTCACGCCAGTTTGCATCGTGATTTTAACGCTCTGAATTTGGTTAAGTTATTTTATTTGTGAGCTCTGAGGAGCTAAAGTCACATCAGTGGTAATATCGAATTTTAAAGCTCTAGTACATTTTATTCTGAAATCAACTTTATTTTGTGAGCTAAATATTTCACGCCAGTGCGCGGTAACATGTAACATTTACTTAAAGACGACGAGTTCAGCTCTGAGGGGGCAAGTCTTGTAACACCCTAATTAGCGCTCACCGGAGCGAAGGTCAACAGTACAGTACGGAAATACCGAGCAAGATAGCGACTGCCAGTGCAGCCAAGATCTTAAACTTGTTATCGAGCCAGTGACGTGGTCTCGAGGTGTATATTTTATGTACAAATTGCAGTGTATTTTATATGTGTTTTATTGTGCGTGTGTGCGAGATATCTAGGGCCAGTCTTCGCAATTAATCGCATTAGGACAATTGTGGGCGAATTGAGTAACCTGCAAGCGATTATAGATAGGTCAAATAATTAACATTGAACTTTTCTGCCAAGGAGTCGATACCAAGATGATCAGCACGTGGTTTGGAGTTGGGATGATCTTCAGCAATTCAACGCAGACGACCACGATGGAGTGTTAATTTGTCCATAGGGGCAATGGGCTGAGGAGGATGTCCTTAGTTCTACAAGCAGATCGGTGATGTACAAAAATTGGATTACTTCAATTATGTAGTTAGATTTGGCCGGGGAATTTTTGTAAATAGTCATGTTTCTTTTCTTGTTGTTTAGAGTTTTTCTTGCACCGACACTAAATGTTTTAAATGTCCGTTGGCGCGTGGCCAAAGTGTTTGTTAGATATTTGTTTTTCCTTGAGTCATATGTAATGTGCGCGGCGGGCGTGCGTGATTTTTATCGTTGCAAATGCGGAACCCGTTACATTCGATAAATGGTGCTTTATTAACGTTAATATTTGAAATAGGAATGGGAGGTAATTACTGTAAGATATTTGCTGAACAGGTTATTATTCATATTAGGGTTGCCAAGCGCACCAATTTAAAAGTAAATTTTTAGAACACATTCGTTCTAATTTTGATAGATTTTTTTTGAGTCCTTTTCAGGTTGACTAGTCACGGCATAAAACGGTGGCGCCAGCATGTGGAAATTATTTGTGTCTTTTTATTTCAGGGTCTGTCAAAACCCATACGTGTGATTCTGTGTGTGTTACTGTGTCAAGTGTGTGTTGATTCTACGTGAGGAGGGGGTAGAGGTCCTACCGCCCTTATATTTTTGCTGCTGTTGTATTTTTGATGGAAAGACTGGGTGCTCTAGGGAGACCGCTGTTTCTTGTCCATATTTATTCTGACACACACACACGTATTATTGTGCTTTGGGGCACACTTCTTCGAGATTCGACCCCATGTCCTGGGAGGTCGAGGTTATTGACACGTGGGTTGACAGACATGCAGAGTTCCACAAACCGCCCGTTTTGCCTGTGACTTATTTTGATAGGCAGTCCTGATTGTCCGACTGACCCCTGTAAGCTCTCATGTAGCAAACCTGTTCATTGTGATGGTTATTTTTAAGCCATAATTAATTGGGGAGTTCACCATGTGTGTAACGGCTTGTTGTATGTTGTATGGGTAAAATATTGTATTATTAACGTAAATGTGCCTATTGCTTTGTTTATGACTCGATTCATGTGCGGTGTAGTTGTAGAGTACTTGTAAATTTTGACAGCGGTCATTTGTGTATTTTTATTGGTCACGTATTAATGTACTTGTGTTGATTTGTGTGACAAGTCCTAAGTTTTTAGGCAGTAAATGTTGCTACGGCAATTTGATTCCAATTTCACACGGAAATTTTGTGTTTGTTTATATTAGATTTAGGAAGTGTCGGTTTAATTTTAAGTATTGTAGTTGTGTTCCCCCGTGTCGGTCTAGATCTAAGAAATGTGGATTCGTTGTCTGAATGATTATTCTGGATGATGACGAATCACGCATTCATTGTACACATCGTGATGCATGTAGAACGGCATACGCACATATATGGTCACTTTTTGTATTTTTATCTTCGGGACACTTGGTCCAGGTAATTAATCTCTCCAGAGATTTTGCCTAGTTTTTTTGGCATTTTTATTAAGTGGGAGTCAGATGGGAGTTTTTGTTGTTAATTGTTGAGTGTAAATATGGTGATTTGTTATTAAATTCATTCGTTTTAACCCTGGCTTCTCTCTTTCCTGCATGTTATTTTGTTATATGTTACCCTGCAAGTTAATGAAGCGCCTTGACAACAACTTACGATATGAACCGTTACACCCCCCGAAACTGAGTCTCATATGCTTCTCTGCAAGGGTTCATAAAACAAAAATGGCTGCCCATGTGGGGATTGTTGTTGTTGTTGCTTCGCTGACCTCATATTTATTTCGTTGAGAAATGATGCCAGGTCAAGCGGACATGTAAATTCAGTAAATTGAGGCGATGTTGTACCGCCATGTGCATTAGTAAAATCACTGAGTTCCTAAAGTTAGAGATATTGAACAAGGTTAGAATTTGTATTTGTTATTAATTTGTTCTGGCGCCCGACATTAAAATTAGAAATTTGCATTATTAATGAACTCAGTCAAAGCAGGAAGATGTGGCCTTATATTTGACACTTAATTGACTTCGGTTAATTGGTGTTTCGTAAATTCTGTTGGTTAGGAGTTTAAAAAGCAGATCACTAGGGGTTATTTTGTTGTTTGGGAATAAGTGTCATTGTATTCAGTAAATTTTGTTACTGAAATTTTCATTAAATTAGAGCCAGTAATATTTAAATGTGTGACATGTATGTGCGTATATGACTGAAACCTTGGCCCATGACCCTGTTTTCTCTGAATAGATTTGTGTGTGTGAAATGGCGAGTGTCGATGAAATTAAGGCATTGTTGGAACAGATGTCCGTGAAGACGGAAAACAATTAGAACAAATGTCCGTAAAGACGGAAAAACAATTAAAAGAACAATTAGGAGCTCAGCGTGAGCATAGTGAAAAACAATTAGAACAGATGTCCGCGAAAACGGAGGAACAATTAAATGACATTACGGTCCAGTTACAAGCGCAGAAGGTAGACAGTGAAAAACAATTAAATGATATCACGGTCCAATTACAAGCGCAGAAGGTAGACAGTGAAAAACAATTACATGACGTGAGCGGTAATATTTCGGTCCAATTAGAGGTCCAGAAATTAGACACGGACAAACAATTCAGTGAACTAAATCACAAATTGTCACAACAGGCGGTAACACAAACCGAACAATTAGGAAAAATCACTAATGACATTAATCAGAGCGTTAAAATGTAGAGAAACTGGCAGGCGAGGTTGCGGAGAACAACGTCAAACAGGTAGGCGAAATTAAGAAATTGGAGTCGAAGTTTGATAACAAATTAATACAATTTGACGAGATGGTGGCAGATAAACTCAAACAGATAGAGGCAGCATGTGTCAATAACACCGCGGGAATGAAGAAAACCCAAGAGAAATTACAGCAACGAATTAATTCGGTAGACAGCAACGTGCTGGAATTAATAAAGGAAATTGATAAAGTCGAGGTTAAGGCTGAAACCGAACGGATACACTTGCGGGAGAACTTAGAGGAGCAATCAGGCAAAACACAAGAGATCATAAGAAAAGAGATGGAAGGCCAGCTAATAAACACACAAGAGGTCATAAGACAAGAAGTAGGAGAGCAGCTCGTCAAGACTCGGGATAATCTGGAAGGCCAGCTAATAAAAACACAAGAGGTTATAAGAGAAGAGGTGGGGGAACAACTAGTCAAAACGCAAGAACAGATACGTGAAGAGCTAGAGAAAAATCAGGAAAGGAACGAGGAGAAAATTAATAGCTTGAAAAGTATGATCCGGCGAGATTGGGACCAGCAGGCTCACGCAAATAAGGAAGACCGCTTGACAATTTTAAAACGCTTGGGGGAACACAGTTCAAGAATGCAGGCATTGGAGGAAAATATAAAGTCAAAATTACAGGAACACTCAGAGTTAATCATCAAAAACGAGATTAGATCTTTAGAGAATGCGACATTATTTTCGACTGAAAATATACCGGAGAAGCAAACAAGTATTGGAAGTCCTGCAGGCTTGAAGTTGGCTGAGGATACGAGCCGGGGTCAAAGTCCCAGACTAACGAGTAACGCATTCCAGCAATAGAGGGGGGAGACGTCAACACCGCAACCGAACTTGGCACCCGCCCAAGTCATCCAAGTCATTCGGGGGTAATGATTTTAAGCCCGATAAATTTAAGGAACATTCAGGAACCACTCCCAAAGCATTTCTACGACAATTAACTGATTACTTTAATGACCAGCACATCGGTCCTGAGAAACAATTAAGACTAGTGGAGAAATTTTTAGAAGGACCTAGCCTAACCTGGTTTTTAAGCTTTAAGTACACGTTCACAGACATGGCTCAATTCCGCGAGGCATTTTTGAAGAAGTTTTGGAGCCCTTCGTTACAGCAGGGGTTGAGAATGGACCTGTACACGCGAAAATATCATAGTACGCATCCAACCCGGTTTTCAGAATTCTTCAGCCAGCAGTTGGTAAAATTCAGAGATTTTGACGACCCGCCTAGCGAGCAAAATATGGTTCTAACCATCGGGAAACAACTCCCAATGCACATCCAACAACTATTAGTCGCAGGAAACATTCAAACCGCAGTCCAAGCCGCAGAATTACTCAGACACTTAGACGAGACGAGTATGGTGAGCCCACAGACAGGAAGGAGGAATATGGAATGTGTCAACACGGCAGAGGTAGTTCAGGGACTCCAAAATAACCACAGCCAGGGGAACCAAACAAAGACACAGTCCACAGGGACACAATTCACACCAAGAAGGCAAGATTTTGACGGCCGAAACCAGTTCAACAATAATAATCAGAACTATCAGAATAACCGCGGGAGATACAATCAGAACAACCAAAATCAAAACAATCAGTGGACGTACCAGCGGGAGTACACAAATTGGAGGGGAAACCAGAGACAAGGTAGACCTTACCAAAGAAATGGAGATGGTAGATGGAATAACGGCAGGGACTATCGCCAAGAAAATAGGGGAGATTATCGGAACAACTGGGACGAGTGATATATTGAATCACGGAAATACTTGGATCAATTAAGTACCGAAGAAGCGGAGAAATAGAAGTGGGGGCGTGCCATGGCAAACAGACAGAGCCCAGACAATCACCATGAAGAAGAGAAGAGACCAGCCGACAAACCAAAACAGAAAAATAATAGAGGAAATTCGCGGGACGAAGTTTCGGGCAAGGGCCTGGAAATATGGTAGCAGGAGAAGAGGAAGATGGGAGAAGAAGAAGATGGGAGAAGAAGAAGATGGGAGAAGAAGAAGATGGGGGAAGAAGATGGGAGAAGAAGAAGACGGTAGGAGAAGAAGATGGGAGAAGAAGAAGAAGAAGAAGGAGAAGGGAACCATTTGATGACTAGGAAAGATGATGTGTGCAGAATCAGTATTGCAAAATTTTATTTTGAGAGCCAACACTCAAATCTACGGGGAGCGCCAGAGTACGCACTTTGTTTGTAAACAACGAGCATCTGAGACGACAGGAGTGGCAACTACTTGAGGAGAAGGGGGAGACCTAGTGAGGAAGTATGAATGTCATTCCAGCGAGAAAGAGAGCGCACTAATTGAGTCAGAGGGGCGTACACTCGAGCAGCTGAGTGAGATTTAAAGAGATGTGTTGTTACTACAGTGGATTTTGTTTTTGAAATCCAAACCAATAAATTGCTTCGAATTTCAAAACCTTGCTGAGGATAAATGAACCCTTATTGATCTACGATAAATAAGTATTCATATTTATTATTATTATTATTACTACGGCCCAGGCAGTACTTGAGGAAGTGGACTTGGATAAAGGGAGGCCAGCATTTCGTAATGATTACAACAGGAGCAGAGCTGGTAGCTATTCTTGGGGGACGGCTAGAATTAGTCGGGTTCAAGGCCAAATTGAGCAACTACTGTACCAAAATTGGAAGCATAAAGGAAGGATCACGAGTCACTTGCAACGAACATACGATTGAATCAGCCAATCACAAGAGACCAAGCAATGACCACTCGGTGGATAGCGTCAGTAGTAAAAAGCCCGCGGAAGTGATTATCTAAAGAACCGCCGAACGGATTAATCTCCGCACGAGTGCATTGAGACGTTTGATTTATTTGAAGAAGAATGACACTAGTCCCATCTTTGTGAGACAAAAACTCGGAAATTTTTATCCGATTCTACCCCACTCCTCCATCCCCTGTCAGTTTCTAATAAATAGTTTGGCATGACGCTACTCTAAGTCAATCGTTTTGGAGCCTTGAGAGGCTAACTTCACGCCAGTTTGCATCGTGATTTTGACGCTCGAATTTAGTAGAAGTCAATCGTTTTGGAGCCTTGAGAGGCTAACTTCACGCCAGTTTGCTTCGTGATTTTAACGCTCTGAATTTGGTTAAGTTATTTTATTTGTGAGCTCTGAGGAGCTAAAGTCACATCAGTGGTAATATCGAATTTTAAAGCTCTAGTACATTTTATTCTGAAATCAACTTTATTTTGTGAGCTAAATATTTCACGCCAGTGCGTGGTAACTTGTAACATTTACTTAAAGACGACGAGTTCAGCTCTGAGGGGGCAAGTCTTGTAACACCCTAATTAGCGCTCACCGGAGCGAAGGTCAACAGTACAGTACGGAAATACCGAGCAAGATAGCGACTGCCAGTGCAGCCAAGATCTTAAACTTGTTATCGAGCCAGTGACGTGGTCTCGAGGTATATATTTTATGTACAAATTGCAGAGTATTTTATATGTGTTTTATTGTGCGTGTTTGCGAGATATCTAGGGCCAGTCTTCGCAATTAATCGCATTAGGACAATTGTGGGCGAATTGAGTAACCTGCAAGCGATTATAGATAGGTCAAATAATTAACATTGAACTTTTCTGCCAAGGAGTCGATACCAAGATGATCAGCACGTGGTTTGGAGTTGGGATGATCTTCAGCAATTCAACGCAGACGACCACGATGGAGTGTTAATTTGTCCATAGGGGCAATGGGCTGAGGAGGATGTCCTTAGTTCTACAAGCAGATCGGTGATGTACAAAAATTGGATTATTTCAATTATGTAGTTAGATTTGGCCGGGGAATTTTTGTAAATAGTCATGTTTCTTTTCTTGTTGTTTAGAGTTTTTCTTGCACCGACACTAAATGTTTTAAATGTCCGTTGGCGCGTGGCCAAAGTGTTTGTTAGATATTTGTTTTTCCTTGAGTCATATGTAATGTGCGCGGCGTGCGTGCGTGATTTTTATCCTTGCAAATGCGGAACCCGTTGGATTCGATAAATGGTGCTGTATTAACGTTAATATTTGAAATAGGAATGGGAGGTAATTACTGTAAGATATTTGCTGAACAGGTTATTATTCATATTAGGGTTGCCAAGCGCACCAATTTAAAAGTAAATTTTTAGAACACCTTCGTTCTAATTTTGATAGATTCTTTTGAGTCCTTTTCAGGTTGACTAGTCACGGCATAAAACGGTGGCGCCAGCATGTGGAAATTATTTGTGTCTTTTTATTTCAGGGTCTGTCAAAACCCATACGTGTGATTCTGTGTGTGTTACTGTGTCAAGTGTGTGTTGATTCTACGTGAGGAGGGGGTAGAGGTCCTACCGCCCTTATATTTTTGCTGCTGTTGTATTTTTGATGGAAAGACAGGGTGCTCTAGGGAGACCGCTGTTTCTTGCCCATATTTATTCTGACACACACACACGTATTATTGTGCTTTGGGGCACACTTCTTCGAGATTCGACCCCATGTCCTGGGAGGTCGAGGTTATTGACACGTGGGTTGACAGACATGCAGAGTTCCACAAACCGCCCGTTTTGCCTGTGACTTATTTTGATAGGCAGTCCTGATTGTCCGATTGACCCCTGTAAGCTTTCATGTAGCAAACCTGTTCATTGTGATGGTTATTTTTAAGCCATAATTAATTGGGGAGTTCGCCATGTGTGTAACGGCTTGTTGTACGTTGTGTGGGTAAAATATTGTATTATTAACGTAAATGTGCCTATTGCTTTGTTTATGACTCGATTCATGTGCGGTGTAGTTGTAGAGTACTTGTAAATTTTGACAGCGGTCATTTGTGTATTTTTATTGGTCACGTGTTAATGTACTTGTGTTGATTTGTGTGACAAGTCCTAAGTTTTTAGGCAGTAAATGTTGCTACGGCAATTTGATTCCAATTTCACACGGAAATTTTGTGTTTGTTTATATTAGATTTAGGAAGTGTCGGTTTAATTTTAAGTATTGTAGTTGTGTTCCCCCGTGTCGGTCTAGCTCTAAGAAATGTGGATTCGTTGTCTGAATGATTATTCTGGATGATGACGAATCACTCATTCATTGTACACATCGTGATGCATGTAGAACGGCATACGCACATATATGGTCACTTTTTGTATTTTTATCTTCGGGACACTTGGTCCAGGTAATTAATCTCTCCAGATATTTTGCCTAGTTTTTTTTTGGCATTTTTATTAAGTGGGAGTCAGATGGGAGTTTTTGTTGTTAATTGTTGAGTGTAAATATGGTGATTTGTTATTAAATTCATTCGTTTTAACCCTGGCTTCACTCTTTCCTGCATGTTATTTTGTTATATGTTACCCTGCAAGTTAATGAAGCGCCTTGACAACAACTTACGATATGAACCGTTACACCCCCCGAAACTGAGTCTCATATGCTTCTCTGCAAGGGTTCATAAAACAAAAATGGCTGCCCAAGTGGGGATTGTTGTTGTTGTTGCTTCGCTGACCTCATATTTATTTCGTTGAGAAATGATGCCAGGTCAAGCGGACATGTAAATTCAGTAAATTGAGGCGATGTTGTACCGCCATGTGCATTAGTAAAATCACTGAGTTCCTAAAGTTAGAGATATTGAACAAGGTTAGAATTTGTATTTGTTATTAATTTGTTCTGGCGCCCGACATTAAAATTAGAAATTTGCATTATTAATGAACTCAGTCAAAGCAGGAAGATGTGGCCTTATATTTGACATTTAATTGACTTCGGTTAATTGGTGTTTCGTAAATTCTGTTGGTTAGGAGTTTAAAAAGCAGATCACTAGGGGTTATTTTGTTGTTTGGGAATAAGTGTCATTGTATTCAGTAAATTTTGTTACTGAAATTTTCATTAAATTAGAGCCAGTAATATTTAAATGTGTGACATGTATGTGCGTATATGACTGAAACCTTGGCCCATGACCCTGTTTTCTCTGAATAGATTTGTGTGTGTGAAATGGCGAGTGTCGATGAAATTAAGGCATTGTTGGAACAGATGTCCGTGAAGACGGAAAAACAATTAGAACAAATGTCCGTAAAGACGGAAAAACAATTAAAAGAACAATTAGGAGCTCAGCGTGAGCATAGTGAAAAACAATTAGAACAGATGTCCGCGAAAACGGAGGAACAATTAAATGACATTACGGTCCAGTTACAAGCGCAGAAGGTAGACAGTGAAAAACAATTAAATGACATCACGGTCCAGTTACAAGCGCAGAAGGTAGACAGTGAAAAACAATTACATGACGTGAGCGGTAATATTTCGGTCCAATTAGAGGTCCAGAAATTAGACACGGACAAACAATTCAGTGAACTAAATCACAAATTGTCACAACAGGCGGTAACACAAACCGAACAATTAGGAAAAATCACTAATGACATTAATCAGAGCGTTAAAATGTAGAGAAACTGGCAGGCGAGGTTGCGGAGAACAACGTCAAACAGGTAGGCGAAATTAAGAAATTGGAGTCGAAGTTTGATAACAAATTAATACAATTTGACGAGATGGTGGCAGATAAACTCAAACAGATAGAGGCAGCATGTGTCAATAACACCGCGGGAATGAAGAAAACCCAAGAGAAATTACAGCAACGAATTAATTCGGTAGACAGCAACGTGCTGGAATTAATAAAGGAAATTGATAAAGTCGAGGTTAAGGCTGAAACCGAACGGATACACTTGCGGGAGAACTTAGAGGAGCAATCAGGCAAAACACAAGAGATCATAAGAAAAGAGATGGAAGGCCAGCTAATAAACACACAAGAGGTCATAAGACAAGAAGTAGGAGAGCAGCTCGTCAAGTCTCAGGATAATCTGGAAGGCCAGCTAATAAAAACACAAGAGGTTATAAGAGAAGAGGTGGGGGAACAACTAGTCAAAACGCAAGAACAGATACGTGAAGAGCTAGAGAAAAATCAGGAAAGGAACGAGGAGAAAATTAATAGCTTGAAAAGTATGATCCGGCGAGATAGGGACCAGCAGGCTCACGCAAATAAGGAAGACCGCTTGACAATTTTAAAACGCTTGGGGGAACACAGTTCAAGAATGCAGGCATTGGAGGAAAATATAAAGTCAAAATTACAGGAACACTCAGAGTTAATCATCAAAAACGAGATTAGATCTTTAGAGAATGCGACATTATTTTCGACTGAAAATATACCGGAGAAGCAAACAAGTATTGGAAGTCCTGCAGGCTTGAAGTTGGCTGAGGATACGAGCCGGGGTCAAAGTCCCAGACTAACGAGTAACGCATTCCAGCAATAGAGGGGGGAGACTTCAACACCGCAACCGAACTTGGCACCCGCCCAAGTCATCCAAGTCATTCGGGGTAATGATTTTAAGCCCGATAAATTTAAGGAACATTCAGGAACCACTCCCAAAGCATTTCTACGTCAATTAACTGATTACTTTAATGACCAGCACATCGGTCCTGAGAAACAATTAAGACTAGTGGAGAAATTTTTAGAAGGACCTAGCCTAACCTGGTTTTTAAGCTTTAAGTACACGTTCACAGACATGGCTCAATTCCGCGAGGCATTTTTGAAGAAGTTTTGGAGCCCTTCGTTACAGCAGGGGTTGAGAATGGACCTGTACACGCGAAAATATCATAGTACGCATCCAACCCGGTTTTCAGAATTCTTCAGCCAGCAATTGGTAAAATTCAGAGATTTTGACGACCCGCCTAGCGAGCAAAATATGGTTCTAACCATCGGGAAACAACTCCCAATGCACATCCAACAACTATTAGTCGCAGGAAACATTCAAACCGCAGTCCAAGCCGAAGAATTACTCAGACACTTAGACGAGACGAGTATGGTGAGCCCACAGACAGGAAGGAGGAATATGGAATGTGTCAACACGTCAGAGGTAGTTCAGGGACTCCAAAATAACCACAGCCAGGGGAACCAAACAAAGACACAGCCCACAGGGACACAATTCACACCAAGAAGGCAAGATTTTGACGGCCGAAACCAGTTCAACAATAATAATCAGAACTATCAGAATAACCGCGGGAGATACAATCAGAACAACCAAAATCAAAACAATCAGTGGACGTACCAGCGGGAGTACACAAATTGGAGGGGAAACCAGAGACAAGGTAGACCTTACCAAAGAAATGGAGATGGTAGATGGAATAACGGCAGGGACTATCGCCAAGAAAATAGGGGAGATTATCGGAACAACTGGGACGAGTGATATATTGAATCACGGAAATACTTGGATCAATTAAGTACCGAAGAAGCGGAGAAATAGAAGTGGGGGCGTGCCATGGCGAACAGACAGAGCCCAAACCATCACCATGAAGAAGAGAAGAGACCAGCCGACAAACCAAAACAGAAAAATAATAGAGGAAATTCGCGGGACGAAGTTTCGGGCAAGGGCCTGGAAATATGGTAGCAGGAGAAGAGGAAGATGGGAGAAGAAGAAGATGGGAGAAGAAGAAGACGGTAGGAGAAGAAGATGGGAGAAGAAGAAGAAGAAGAAGAAGAAGAAGAAGAAGAAGAAGAAGAAGAAGGAGAAGGGAACCATTTGATGACTAGGAAAGATGATGTGTGCAGAATCAGTATTGCAAAATTTTATTTTGAGAGCCAACACTCAAATCTACGGGGAGCGCCAGAGTACGCACTTTGTTTGTAAACAACGAGCATCTGAGACGACAGGAGTGGCAACTACTTGAGGAGAAGGGGGAGACCTAGTGAGGAAGTATGAATGACATTCCAGCGAGAAAGAGAGCGCACTAATTGAGTCAGAGGGGCGTACACTCGAGCAGCTGAGTGAGATTTAAAGAGATGTGTTGTTACTACAGTGGATTTTGTTTTTGAAATCCAAACCAATAAATTGCTTCGAATTTCAAAACATTGCTGAGGATAAATGAACCCTTATTGATCTACGATAAATAAGTATTCATATTTATTATTATTATTATTATTACTACGGCCCAGGCAGTACTTGAGGAAGTGGACTTGGATAAAGGGAGGCCAGCATTTCGTAATGATTACAACAGGAGTAGAGCTGGTAGCTATTCTTGGGGTACGGCTAGAATTAGTCGGGTTCAAGGCCAAATTGAGCAACTACTGTACCAAAATTGGAAGCATAAAGGAAGGATCACGAGTCACTTGCAACGAACATACGATTGAATCAGCCAATCACAAGAGACCAAGCAATGACCACGCGGTGGATAGCGTCAGTAGTAAAAAGCCCGCGGAAGTGATTATCTAAAGAACCGCCGAACGGATTAATCTCCGCACGAGTGCATTGAGACGTTTGATTTATTTGAAGAAGAATGACACTAGTCCCATCTTTGTGAGACAAAAACTCTGGAAATTTTTATCCGATTCCACCCCACTCCTCCATCCCCTGTCAGTTTCTAATAAATAGTTTGGCATGACGCTACTCTAAGTCAATCGTTTTGGAGCCTTGAGAGGCTAACTTCACGCCAGTTTGCATCGTGATTTTGACGCTCGAATTTAGTAGAAGTCAATCGTTTTGGAGCCTTGAGAGGCTAACTTCACGCCAGTTTGCATCGTGATTTTAACGCTCTGAATTTGGTTAAGTTATTTTATTTGTGAGCTCTGAGGAGCTAAAGTCACATCAGTGGTAATATCGAATTTTAAAGCTCTAGTACATTTTATTCTGAAATCAACTTTATTTTGTGAGCTAAATATTTCACGCCAGTGCGTGGTAACTTGTAACATTTACTTAAAGACGACGAGTTCAGCTCTGAGGGGGCAAGTCTTGTAACACCCTAATTAGCGCTCACCGGAGCGAAGGTCAACAGTACAGTACGGAAATACCGAGCAAGATAGCGACTGCCAGTGCAGCCAAGATCTTAAACTTGTTATCGAGCCAGTGACGTGGTCTCGAGGTATATATTTTATGTACAAATTGCAGTGTATTTTATATGTGTTTTATTGTGCGTGTGTGCGAGATATCTAGGGCCAGTCTTCGCAATTAATCGCATTAGGACAATTGTGGGCGAATTGAGTAACCTGCAAGCGATTATAGATAGGTCAAATAATTAACATTGAACTTTTCTGCCAAGGAGTCGATACCAAGATGATCAGCACGTGGTTTGGAGTTGGGATGATCTTCAGCAATTCAACGCAGACGACCACGATGGAGTGTTAATTTGTCCATAGGGGCAATGGGCTGAGGAGGATGTCCTTAGTTCTACAAGCAGATCGGTGATGTACAAAAATTGGATTATTTCAATTATGTAGTTAGATTTGGCCGGGGAATTTTTGTAAATAGTCATGTTTCTTTTCTTGTTGTTTAGAGTTTTTCTTGCACCGACACTAAATGTTTTAAATGTCCGTTGGCGCGTGGCCAAAGTGTTTGTTAGATATTTGTTTTTCCTTGAGTCATATGTAATGTGCGCGGCGTGCGTGCGTGATTTTTATCCTTGCAAATGCGGAACCCGTTACATTCGATAAATGGTGCTTTATTAACGTTAATATTTGAAATAGGAATGGGAGGTAATTACTGTAAGATATTTGCTGAACAGGTTATTATTCATATTAGGGTTGCCAAGCGCACCAATTTAAAAGTAAATTTTTAGAACACCTTCGTTCTAATTTTGATAGATTTTTTTGAGTCCTTTTCAGGTTGACTAGTCACGGCATAAAACGGTGGCGCCAGCATGTGGAAATTATTTGTGTCTTTTTATTTCAGGGTCTGTCAAAACCCATACGTGTGATTCTGTGTGTGTTACTGTGTCAAGTGTGTGTTGGATTCTACGTGAGGAGGGGGTAGAGGTCCTACCGCCCTTATATTTTTGCTGCTGTTGTATTTTTGATGGAAAGACAGGGTGCTCTAGGGAGACCGCTGTTTCTTGTCCATATTTATTCTGACACACACACACGTATTATTGTGCTTTGGGGCACACTTCTTCGAGATTCGACCCCATGTCCTGGGAGGTCGAGGTTATTGACACGTGGGTTGACAGACATGCAGAGTTCCACAAACCGCCCGTTTTGCCTGTGACTTATTTTGATAGGCAGTCCTGATTGTCCGATTGACCCCTGTAAGCTTTCATGTAGCAAACCTGTTCATTGTGATGGTTAGCCATAATTAATTGGGGAGTTCGCCATGTGTGTAACGGCTTGTTGTACGTTGTATGGGTAAAATATTGTATTATTAACGTAAATGTGCCTATTGCTTTGTTTATGACTCGATTCATGTGCGGTGTAGTTGTAGAGTACTTGTAAATTTTGACAGCGGTCATTTGTGTATTTTTATTGGTCACGTGTTAATGTACTTGTGTTGATTTGTGTGACAAGTCCTAAGTTTTTAGGCAGTAAATGTTGCTACGGCAATTTGATTCCAATTTCACATGGAAATTTTGTGTTTGTTTATATTAGATTTAGGAAGTGTCGGTTTAATTTTAAGTATTGTAGTTGTGTTCCCCCGTGTCGGTCTAGCTCTAAGAAATGTGGATTCGTTGTCTGAATGATTATTCTGGATGATGACGAATCACGCATTCATTGTACACATCGTGATGCATGTAGAACGGCATACGCACATATATGGTCACTTTTTGTATTTTTATCTTCGGGACACTTGGTCCAGGTAATTAATCTCTCCAGAGATTTTGCCTAGTTTTTTTGGCATTTTTATTAAGTGGGAGTCAGATGGGAGTTTTTGTTGTTAATTGTTGAGTGTAAATATGGTGATTTGTTATTAAATTCATTCGTTTTAACCCTGGCTTCACTCTTTCCTGCATGTTATTTTGTTATATGTTACCCTGCAAGTTAATGAAGCGCCTTGACAACAACTTACGATATGAACCGTTACACCCCCCGAAACTGAGTCTCATATGCTTCTCTGCAAGGGTTCATAAAACAAAAATGGCTGCCCATGTGGGGATTGTTGTTGTTGTTGCTTCGCTGACCTCATATTTATTTCGTTGAGAAATGATGCCAGGTCAAGCGGACATGTAAATTCAGTAAATTGAGGCGATGTTGTACCGCCATGTGCATTAGTAAAATCACTGAGTTCCTAAAGTTAGAGATATTGAACAAGGTTAGAATTTGTATTTGTTATTAATTTGTTCTGGCGCCCGACATTAAAATTAGAAATTTGCATTATTAATGAACTCAGTCAAAGCAGGAAGATGTGGCCTTATATTTGACATTTAATTGACTTCGGTTAATTGGTGTTTCGTAAATTCTGTTGGTTAGGAGTTTAAAAAGCAGATCACTAGGGGTTATTTTGTTGTTTGGGAATAAGTGTCATTGTATTCAGTAAATTTTGTTACTGAAATTTTCATTAAATTAGAGCCAGTAATATTTAAATGTGTGACATGTATGTGCGTATATGACTGAAACCTTGGCCCATGACCCTGTTTTCTCTGAATAGATTTGTGTGTGTGAAATGGCGAGTGTCGATGAAATTAAGGCATTGTTGGAACAGATGTCCGTGAAGACGGAAAAACAATTAGAACAAATGTCCGTAAAGACGGAAAGACAATTAAAAGAACAATTAGGAGCTCAGCGTGAGCATAGTGAAAAACAATTAGAGCAGATGTCCGCGAAAACGGAGGAACAATTAAATGACATTACGGTCCAGTTACAAGCGCAGAAGGTAGACAGTGAAAAACAATTAAATGACATCACGGTCCAGTTACAAGCGCAGAAGGTAGACAGTGAAAAACAATTACATGACGTGAGCGGTAATATTTCGGTCCAATTAGAGGTCCAGAAATTAGACACGGACAAACAATTCAGTGAACTAAATCACAAATTGTCACAACAGGCGGTAACACAAACCGAACAATTAGGAAAAATCACTAATGACATTAATCAGAGCGTTAAAAATGTAGAGAAACTGGCAGGCGAGGTTGCGGAGAACAACGTCAAACAGTTAGGCGAAATTAAGAAATTGGAGGCGAAGTTTGATAACAAATTAATACAATTTGACGAGATGGTGGCAGATAAACTCAAACAGATAGAGGCAGCATGTGTCAATAACACCGCGGGAATGAAGAAACCCCAAGAGAAATTACAGCAACGAATTAATTCGGTAGACAGCAACGTGCTGGAATTAATAAAGGAAATTGATAAAGTCGAGGTTAAGGCTGAAACCGAACGGATACACTTGCGGGAGAACTTAGAGGAGCAATTGGGCAAAACACAAGAGATCATAAGAAAAGAGATGGAAGGCCAGCTAATAAACACACAAGAGGTCATAAGACAAGAAGTAGGAGAGCAGCTCGTCAAGACTCGGGATAATCTGGAAGGCCAGCTAATAAAAACACAAGAGGTTATAAGAGAAGAGGTGGGGGAACAACTAGTCAAAACGCAAGAACAGATACGTGAAGAGCTAGAGAAAAATCAGGAAAGGAACGAGGAGAAAATTAATAGCTTGAAAAGTATGATCCGGCGAGATTGGGACCAGCAGGCTCACGCAAATAAGGAAGACCGCTTGACAATTTTAAAACGCTTGGGGGAACACAGTTCAAGAATGCAGGCATTGGAGGAAAATATAAAGTCAAAATTACAGGAACACTCAGAGTTAATCATCAAAAACGAGATTAGATCTTTAGAGAATGCGACATTATTTTCGACTGAAAATATACCGGAGAAGCAAACAAGTATTGGAAGTCCTGCAGGCTTGAAGTTGGCTGAGGATACGAGCCGGGGTCAAAGTCCCAGACTAACGAGTAACGCATTCCAGCAATAGAGGGGGGAGACGTCAACACTGCAACCGAACTTGGCACCCGCCCAAGTCATCCAAGTCATTCGGGGGTAATGATTTTAAGCCCGATAAATTTAAGGAACATTCAGGAACCACTCCCAAAGCATTTCTACGACAATTAACTGATTACTTTAATGACCAGCACATCGGTCCTGAGAAACAATTAAGACTAGTGGAGAAATTTTTAGAAGGACCTAGCCTAACCTGGTTTTTAAGCTTTAAGTACACGTTCACAGACATGGCTCAATTCCGCGAGGCATTTTTGAAGAAGTTTTGGAGCCCTTCGTTACAGCAGGGGTTGAGAATGGACCTGTACACGCGAAAATATCATAGTACGCATCCAACCCGGTTTTCAGAATTCTTCAGCCAGCAATTGGTAAAATTCAGAGATTTTGACGACCCGCCTAGCGAGCAAAATATGGTTCTAACCATCGGGAAACAACTCCCAATGCACATCCAACAACTATTAGTCGCAGGAAACATTCAAACCGCAGTCCAAGCCGAAGAATTACTCAGACACTTAGACGAGACGAGTATGGTGAGCCCACAGACAGGAAGGAGGAATATCGAATGTGTCAACACGGCAGAGGTAGTTCAGGGACTCCAAAATAACCACAGCCAGGGGAACCAAACAAAGACACAGTCCACAGGGACACAATTCACACCAAGAAGGCAAGATTTTGACGGCCGAAACCAGTTCAACAATAATAATCAGAACTATCAGAATAACCGCGGGAGATACAATCAGAACAACCAAAATCAAAACAATCAGTGGACGTACCAGCGGGAGTACACAAATTGGAGGGGAAACCAGAGACAAGGTAGACCTTACCAAAGAAATGGAGATGGTAGATGGAATAACGGCAGGGACTATCGCCAAGAAAATAGGGGAGATTATCGGAACAACTGGGACGAGTGATATATTGAATCACGGAAATACTTGGATCAATTAAGTACCGAAGAAGCGGAGAAATAGAAGTGGGGGCGTGCCATGGCAAACAGACAGAGCCCAGACAATCACCATGAAGAAGAGAAGAGACCAGCCGACAAACCAAAACAGAAAAATAATAGAGGAAATTCGCGGGACGAAGTTTCGGGCAAGGGCCTGGAAATATGGTAGCAGGAGAAGAGGAAGATGGGAGAAGAAGAAGATGGGAGAAGAAGAAGATGGGGGAAGAAGATGGGAGAAGAAGAAGACGGTAGGAGAAGAAGATGGGAGAAGAAGAAGAAGAAGAAGAAGGAGAAGGGAACCATTTGATGACTAGGAAAGATGATGTGTGCAGAATCAGTATTGCAAAATTTTATTTTGAGAGCCAACACTCAAATCTACGGGGAGCGCCAGAGTACGCACTTTGTTTGTAAACAACGAGCAGCTGAGACGACAGGAGTGGCAACTACTTGAGGAGAAGGGGGAGACCTAGTGAGGAAGTATGAATGTCATTCCAGCGAGAAAGAGAGCGCACTAATTGAGTCAGAGGGGCGTACACTCGAGCAGCTGAGTGAGATTTAAAGAGATGTGTTGTTACTACAGTGGATTTTGTTTTTGAAATCCAAACCAATAAATTGTTTCGAATTTCAAAACCTTGCTGAGGATAAATGAACCCTTATTGATCTACGATAAATAAGTATTCATATTTATTATTATTATTATTACTACGGCCCAGGCAGTACTTGAGGAAGTGGACTTGGATAAAGGGAGGCCAGCATTTCGTAATGATTACAACAGGAGCAGAGCTGGTAGCTATTCTTGGGGTACGGCTAGAATTAGTCAGGTTCAAAGCCAAATTGAGCAACTACTGTACCAAAATTGGAAGCATAAAGGAAGGATCACGAGTCACTTGCAACGAACATACGATTGAATCAGCCAATCACAAGAGACCAAGCCATGACCGCGCGGTGGATAGCGTCAGTAGTAAAAAGCCCGCGGAAGTGATTATCTAAAGAACCGCCGAACGGATTAATCTCCGCACGAGTGCATTGAGACGTTTGATTTATTTGAAGAAGAATGACACTAGTCCCATCTTTGTGAGACAAAAACTCTGGAAATGTTTATCCGATTCCACCCCACTCCTCCGTCCCCTGTCAGTTTCTAATAAATAGTTTGGCATGACGCGACGCTCAATCGTTTTGGAGCCTTGAGAGGCGAACTTCACGCCAGTTTGCATCGTGATTTTGACGCTCGAATTTAGTAGAAGTCAATCGTTTTGGAGCCTTGAGAGGCTAACTTCACGCCAGTTTGCATCGTGATTTTAACGCTCTGAATTTGGTTAAGTTATTTTATTTGTGAGCTCTGAGGAGCTAAAGTCACATCAGTGGTAATATCGAATTTTAAAGCTCTAGTACATTTTATTCTGAAATCAACTTTATTTTGTGAGCTAAATATTTCACGCCAGTGCGTGGTAACTTGTAACATTTACTTAAAGACGACGAGTTCAGCTCTGAGGGGGCAAGTCTTGTAACACCCTAATTAGCGCTCACCGGAGCTAAGGTCAACAGTACAGTACGGAAATACCGAGCAAGATAGCGACTGCCAGTGCAGCCAAGATCTTAAACTTGTTATCGAACCAGTGACGTGGTCTCGAGGTGTATATTTTATGTACAAATTGCAGTGTATTTTATATGTGTTTTATTGTGCGTGTGTGCGAGATATCTAGGGCCAGTCTTCGCAATTAATCGCATTAGGACAATTGTGGGCGAATTGAGTAACCTGCAAGCGATTATAGATAGGTCAAATAATTAACATTGAACGTTTCTGCCAAGGAGTCGATACCAAGATGATCAGCACGTGGTTTGGAGTTGGGATGATCTTCAGCAATTCAACGCAGACGACCACGATGGAGTGTTAATTTGTCCATAGGGGCATATGTAATGTGCGCGGCGTGCGTGCGTGATTTTTATCCTTCGATAAATGGTGCTTTATTAACGTTAATATTTGAAATAGGAATGGGAGGTAATTACTGTAAGATATTTGCTGAACAGGTTATTATTCATATTAGGGTTGCCAAGTGCACCAATTTAAAAGTAAATTTTTAGAACACCTTCGTTCTAATTTTGATAGATTTTTTTTGAGTCCTTTTCAGGTTGACTAGTCACGGCATAAAACGGTGGCACCAGCATGTGGAAATTATTTGTGTCTTTTTATTTCAGGGTCTGTCAAAACCCATACGTGTGATTCTGTGTGTGTTACTGTGTCAAGTGTGTGTTGATTCTACGTGAGGAGGGGGAAGAGGTCCTACCGCCCTTATATTTTTGCTGCTGTTGTATTTTGATGGAAAGACAGGGTGCTCTAGGGAGACCGCTGTTTCTTGTCCATATTTATTCTGACACACACACACGTATTATTGTGCTTTGGGGCACACTTCTTCGAGATTCGACCCCATGTCCTGGGAGGTCGAGGTTATTGACACGTGGGTTGACAGACACGCAGAGTTCCACAAACCGCCCGTTTTGCCTGTGACTTATTTTGATAGGCAGTCCTGATTGTCCGACTGACCCCTGTAAGCTTTCATGTAGCAAACCTGTTCATTGTGATGGTTATTTTTAAGGCATAATTAATTGGGGAGTTCGCCATGTGTGTAACGGCTTGTTGTACGTTGTATGGGTAAAATATTGTATTATTAACGTAAATGTGCCTATTGCTTTGTTTATGACTCGATTCATGTGCGGTGTAGTTGTAGAGTACTTGTAAATTTTGACAGCGGTCATTTGTGTATTTTTATTGGTCACGTGTTAATGTACTTGTGTTGATTTGTGTGACAAGTCCTAAGTTTTTAGGCAGTAAATGTTGCTACGGCAATTTGATTCCAATTTCTCACGGAAATTTTGTGTTTGTTTATATTAGATTTAGGAAGTGTCGGTTTAATTTTAAGTATTGTAGTTGTGTTCCCCCGTGTCGGTCTAGCTCTAAGAAATGTGGATTCGTTGTCTGAATGATTATTCTGGATGATGACGAATCACGCATTCATTGTACACATCGTGATGCATGTAGAACGGCATACGCACATATATGGTCACTTTTTGTATTTTTTATCTTCGGGACACTTGGTCCAGGTAATTAATCTCTCCAGAGATTTTGCCTAGTTTTTTTTGGCATTTTTATTAAGTGGGAGTCAGATGGGAGTTTTTGTTGTTAATTGTTGAGTGTAAATATGGTGATTTGTTATTAAATTCATTCGTTTTAACCCTGGCTTCACTCTTTCCTGCATGTTATTTTGTTATATGTTACCCTGCAAGTTAATGAAGCGCCTTGACAAAAACTTACGATATGAACCGTTACACCCCCCGAAACTGGGTCTCATATGCTTCTTTGCAAGGGTTCAATATATAAAGGTTCTTGAAATACCTTTGTTACTAGGAAATATTTTTTTTATCACGTTACAGCATAGTTCTACGTATCTATCTGTTTCAATACAGTGAATTTGGTATTCATTGGTTTAATTATCTATCAAGTATTTGGACTATCTTTTATCAGATTTTGTGTCATGTAACAATTCAATTTTGTTCACAATTGGTTTCAAATAAATTTCTGACACTCGAATCAACATCATGAGTTGTCGAAATATGTGACACTTCGTGACATAGCTTTTTGAATATACGGTACTTAAATTGTTCAATATACGTTCCATCGCTGCGCATAAAACAGATTTATTTAATTTAACGCAAGTATCTATAATTCTAAAAGATTTTATATTGAAATGATTTTAACGTTAACAACTGCGATACGCAAATAAAATTTCGTCCAAGTGACGGAAATTTTCAATGAAAAATTACTCCTAAGAAAATACGAAAAATACTAGATCAAAATCTACACAATATTCAATACAATGACAAAATTATACGGTTGGTCAATTAGGATAAACACAGAACATGACTACATTTCTACCAAATATAAATCAATCTCTTCTCTACCTTGAGTTGAAGAGGTCTCAGAAGTACCCTGTCTCGTCTGGCAAGCCAAATGTGTGTGTGAGCGCACCGCCCACAGCTATGGGGACCGGTTGTGACGGGGCCTGCTGGACATCTCTCCCAGTGGAACAAGGTCGGTGACATAACCAGGTTAGCGACCTCGCCGTGAAACAGCATGTCTCTTCCGCACTCCCTCGCTCGTCTCCCGCACGTTGTCCGGATCTTCTTACGATACCCCTTCACTGCGCCAACATCGCTTCTCAAGGTTGAAATTCGTTTGTTTTATAAAAGTCTTTGAGAGTATACTGGATGTATATGAACTCGTGTTAAGAAGTAGAGATTTGTCCTGCATTTTTGCGCATCACGTAGATGTTCCGCTGCGCCGTCCATGTTGTGGAATTCTGGATTCAACTCTTCATTTTTGTAGCTTCTACTTCCCTTTAATGTGCACCTTAGCACGTAGTTATACTCATTTTAATGATTACTCTGGTACAACTTCCCCGTTGCCAATTCACGAACTGCATTCTGTATAATTTCCAAGTATGAGCTAAATTGTAGAAATAATGAAGCTCTTCTGTAGAAGTGAAACGTTTGCATCTTCGTTTTTGAAATACTGTAATATCAAGCTGTGTTTCAAAATCACTGGTCTATATGCTGTGCTGGTCTGCGTTACAATGTTCCTTGCTCTGCAAGTCACAGCCTTCTGTACTTCACACTCGTCCTCTCCACTTTCGTAATGCGTAGCACTATTCTGAAAATCTACTTGTTTCTCCACTCGCAGTCTTGTCTCGTCGCGATCTGAATTTGGAAAGAACTCCCAGTCTTGTCGCGTCGCGATCTGAATTTGGAAAGAACTCCTCGCTCTTGCCCTCCAAGTACGGCAAGTTCCTCGCTCTGCCTCCCCTCTCGCGGTGTGACGTAGCTCCATCAACTTCTCCTCACTCAGTGTGTCTTCAACCTTGATCCCTTCTCCCCCTGCATGACGTTTCTCTCACTTCTCGTGACGTGACGCACTCTTACAATGTAGGCCTCCCTACATTCAGATAATAAATATACAACCATATTTAAATCGTTCCTTCTTGCCTTCCGTAATTGTTTAATTATTAATGATGCATAGTATTACACTATTTCAACTTAGGTTTTCCAAATCTCACGAATTTTGAGGAATAAAAGATTCGTTCTTTAATTTTTCCTGGGTCCCAGTTCATATCCCGTCTGGATCTTTGGTATTGGTCTTAAATAAATTCGGGCGCAGTACGGTTTATGAAGACGAAGTGCGAGGCGTTGAAAATGTTCCGAGAGTACAAGGCTTTTTTCGAGAAGCAGCACGGTCTGAAAATAAAGTGCGTACAGTCCGACAATGGACGTGCGCCGTCTCACAACACCATATACGCCTGAACAAAATGGTGTGGCTGAGAGGAAAAATCGGACCCTTGAAGAGGCAGCACGATGTTTACTCCTGCAATCTGGCCTACCGATGACATTCTGGGCGGAGGCGATCAACACCGCAAATTATCTGAGGAACCGATGTCCATCCAAAAAGCTAAACGGGAAGACTCCATTTGAGCGCTGGTTCGACAGAACATCGACTGCACACTATTTCAAGGACTTTGGGAGCAAGGTGTTCTGCCTGGACAAGCCCTCGCTCAAAAGAGGGAATTTTTGTTGGATATTCGGAGCAGTCGAAGGCTTACCGTATCTGGATTCCTGAAACGAAAAAGATCGAGATCACGAGAGAAGTTGTTTTTCGTGAGGAGATGACCGTGCCTAAGAAATCAGTCGATGATCTGTTCCCGCGTGACTCTCCGGACAAAGTACGCATTGAACCAGAGGATCCGATCAATGAACTGGAGTTCGAGCTGGTGTCGAGAGACGAAGTTCTGGCAGAAAACCAACCTGATGTTGCTGAATGGGAATTCCCCGATGGCTTCATAGGCTTTCCTGCCGACGATTACTTTGTTGAACCGGAGATCCAATCCGATGAACAACAAGCGGCATCATCTAGGAGAAGAGGCGGACGGCCTCGTTTGATTAGAACTGGAAAATCAGGGCGACCCCGCAAGGACTACGGTGATCGACCAGGGGAAGCGGCTAACGTCGCTGGAATCCCAGTGACCCAGGCTATCTCCGGAGAGGACTCCCCTGCGTGGATCGAAGCAATGTCAGAACTTCTTCTGATTTTTTTCACTGATTCGGAACAATACGTGGAAGCTGGTCGACCGTCCCTAGGGGCAATGTGTGATAGGAAGCAGATTCATTCTCTGGAATAAGTTTAACCCTGACGGCACTATCAGCAAGCGGAAGGCGCGCGTGGTAGCGAGGGGTTTCACGCAGAGACCAGGAATAGAGTTTCACGACACGTTCGCTCCAGTCGCAAGGCTGAGCACAATAAGGACTGCGGTGGCGTTAGCTGTACAAGATAATCTAAAGATCCGACAGCTAGACGTCAAGACGGCGAACTTGAATGGAGAAGTCGAGGAGCAAATCTTCATGGAGGCCCCGGACCGCTTCGAGGACGTTCTTGCCCATACCGTTCAAGACGAGACTGTGTGAAAGACCGCAGATGAGATGCTGGAGAAGTTGACCAATCGTGATGGTGTGCTCACTAAACAAAGCGTTGTACGGACTGCGACAGGCAGGACGCGCTTGGTATCACCGTCTCGAGGAAGAGATGACAAATCTCAAGGCGACTCGCTCGGATACAGATCCATGCATGTACCCCATCGGACCGGTCGAAGATAGGATTTATATAATCATCTATGTCGACGACATGATGATCATGGCTCGAGACGACAAGAAGATCGACGTGGTGAGAGACTTTCTGAATACCAAGTTCGAGATCAAGGACTTGGGGGACGTGCGGTATTGTCTGGGGCTGGAGTTCGAGAGGAGCGCCAACCAGATGAAACTCAGCCAGAAAGGATACATAGACGAGGTCCTGGAGAGATTCGGAATGGCAGAGTGCAGGCCTGGCAGCACCCCCATTGATCCAGGTACGAAGCTGCAGAAGGAAGACGTGAACCCTGGCGAACAAGCGGAGAGCGTCCCCTACCGACAGTTGATAGGAGCTCTAATGTACCTGTCAGTGGGAACGAGGCCGGACATATCCCATGCAGTCAGTCACGGACAACAGCACTAGAAGGCTGCAAAACGTGTCTTGCGATACCTCGCTAACACACGTGATCTCGGCCTCATGTACTCCAAATCCAGTGGTCCAGCGGTGATGTACGTGGACGCTGACTGGGGAAACTGCCTGGTTGATCGAAAATCGTACACCGGATACGCGTTCACACTAGGCGGCGCTGCAGTGAGTTGGGAGTCCAGGAAGCAGCCTACTGTGGCCCTGTCGTCGACGGAGGCCGAATGCATGGCCTTGACAGAAGCAACCAAGGAAGCTCTACACATGCGGAAACTCCTGAAAGACTTCGGAAAACCGATAGATGTTGTCCCAGTGAAGAACGACAATGTAGGTGCGCAGAAGCTGACGTCGAATCCTATGTTTCATTCATGGACGAAGCACATCGACATCAGGCACCATTTCGTCCGAGATGCCGTGGCCAAAAAGGTGGTTTCGGTGGAGTACACTCCAACGGATGAGATGCCTGCCTATATATTGACAAAAGGATTATCAAGGCCCAAGCACGAGAAATGTGCTCAAAGCCTTGGCTTGAGACCACATGCACCAGGATGACTCCGGCTGTTGGTCGAGGGGAAGGGTTGGTGAGATTCGGCACCCGCCGGTATCGACCTCCATCCTGATCGATAGGCGCAACTAGCGCCCTCAACTAACTTTTAAACAGTTCGTTGTATGATCTGTTCACGGCACAACGCATTTAAACAGTTATGTATTTTGTGTTAAATAAATCAGTTGAGTTACATTTAAACGAGCGTTACATTTCATTGCCGCTTTAAAACCTCTAATAGTAGTCTATAAACAAACAAAAAAACATAACTATAACACTCTAGTCTCAACATGTTACAACAACAACAATCACCCATGGTTTTAAGTTATTTAGCAAACCCCACCCCCCCTTGGTTTACAGTAGTGAACATTGACATTTGATAGAGTTCTAATCAAAATCACAAATGGTCAAGTCGTTTTAACACTAATTCACAAAATAGTATTGTCAGCGACATCTAGCAGTGAACATTGGCATTTGATAGAACGTTAATCAAAATCACAGGAGAGTGGCCTTTGGCCGCTGACACTGTTTCATATATGGTCAAGTCGTTTAACACGGATTCGCAAAATAATATTGTCAACGACATCTAGTAGTGAACAGAATCAAATCATAAATGGTCAAGTTGTTTTAACACTGATTCTCAAAATAGTATTGTTAGCTACATCTAGTAGTGAACATTGACACTTGATAAAGTGTTAATCAAATCACAAATGGTCAAGTCGTTTTAACATGGTATTTTGTCATCAACACGGATATTGAATAACGCATTAATCAAATTACAAAATGGTCAAGTTGTTTCAACACGGATTTGAAAAATAGTATTGTCAGTGGCATCTAGTCATGCATATGGATACTAGATAGTGTTAATCAAATCACAAATGGTTAAGTTGGTTTAACACGGATTTGCAAACTTGCATTGTCGATGGCATCTAGTTGTCAGCATTGACACTGGATAGAGCGTTTAATCAAATCACAAATGATCAAGTCGTTTTAACATGAATTCGCAAAATAGTATTGTCAATGGAATTTAGTCGTCAACACGGACATTGAATAAAGCGTTAATCAAATTACAAAATGGTCAAGTTGTTTCAACGCAAATTTACAAAATAGTATTGTCAGTGGCATCTAGTCATGACCATGGATAATCAAATCACAAATGGTTAAGTTGTTTTAACACGGATTTGCAAACTTGCATTGTCAATGGCATCTAGTTGCCAACATTAACACTGGATAGAGTATTTATCAAATCTCACCTACATGTTTAGTTATTAAAAGAGGTACTCACCTTTAATAATAACTGCTGTTGCGAACTGGATTATGTATAACCAATTATGTGCAAATAAATAAACCAATCAATCCATTCATCCATTTCAATCCATGACTTACACGTTGATTTATATTTAAACTGTTTAAAAAGTTTAATCTATTAAATATGTACCTCACTAATAGTTTTCTCTTTTTTTTCTTCCAAGTAGCGATAAAGCTTTCTTAAGTTGCTTATAATAAATTAATCGCCGGTAATGAAACTAATGAGTGTCGATGATAGCTATGACCTTGCATTTATAGTGTTCAATATTGCATGCTTGCAAAAAAAAAAAATTACATCACATGGCACGTCAACCGGAAATGACATTCATAATAAGTTTTCCGTTTTCACATATCTGAATATCAGCTTCTTTCAAACACAATTGCTTGAATTGCAATACCACATCCTGTTTCAAGATCTCAGCTGCCAAGTACCTTTAGTTGAGCAATACTTTTCCACAATATTTTTTTATTTCATTTGTTATTCATTTAATCATTCCCCCTGGAAAGTGCGACAGGCTTTAGCTGTTGGTATTGTTTCAAATCCTCATTGCTAAATGAGTTCATTCATTCCATTCTCTAACCCGCTCGGTTGATTGAAAGCAGGCTGTGAATTTTCATTTTTCAATCTTGTCTTTAGCAAGCTCGAGTTAAACCATTACATACAGCTCTGCGATCCATGGTTCGTGAAATAGCAATCAATGTATTTTGTAAGCATGAACATCGTGGTTAACGATCTGTATCGTTCATTCATAGATTATAGCAAGCTAGGCTTTGGCTTAAAGTATCTATGGTTTAATGGTCTGCTACAAAAACCATTTCATAAGCCTCTGTGATTTTCCATAGTATTTTTTTTACATAGCCACTTGTTATCCCCACGCTTTAACAATTCATATCCATGTTTCACGTTTTCAATTTCCTACTCGCACTTGATCAATGCCCTGTGGTTAATATAATTTTATCCTCCAAGATTAGTTTTTTTTCCAATGAACTAAACAAGATAGCCCACCTCTACCCGTCACTGGGGGCAATGTTCTAGAACTTGAGACTCTGAGTTTGTGATACAACTGGGGTGTATAACCAGCATGATGCCCAGGAGGCCTCACATGCAAAGCAAACAGGGGCTTAATAAAGGGATGGAGAGAGTGAGAGGATGTGGCAAGGAAGTGGAAAGGAAACCGCTGTGGCTTTATGGTAGATATCATCACAGCATTTCGCTCAAAGACAAAGTGAGAAATCATAGAAAACCACTTCAAGAATGGCTAAAGTGGGAATCAAATCCTCTCAACTCATTTGGGCCTGGACTGAAGCTGAGTAGACCCCGTTCCAGTCCTCACACCACTTTTTACATTTCTTGCCAGAGCCGGGAATCAAACCCAGAACCTCTGGGGAGCGTCAGCTAATCATGCTAACCGCTACGCTACAAAAGGGATTCAGGATTGACTTCTCATAAAACGTGTTTTCATGATTTTCCATTTTCACCACCAGGCAAATGCCAAGACAATTCCTTTTCAATAGATTCACAGTTGATTTCATTTTAATATCCAATAATTCACACAGCAGTACATACATGCAATCCAACAGGTAGCATGTTTAGAGAATGTACAATTTAACACTGTCATCATGCTAGAGTTGCAGTTTTCATTATCTCAAGGTCACGCTACATGCATGCGAGCAGGCAGTTGTGTTTCAAGTTTCTCGCCAAGAGCTCACATCTAGTTGAACGTGCGTAAGCAATCACAGGGCTCCCAGCTGTGTTCAGCATTGCATTCACTTACTTGTGCCGGGCTCCTCTCAATCTTCCTTCCTGTCGACCAGACTTGGTTAACTCTTGTTCTCTTCCAATCTCGAGCTACACCGGTTTTCCATGTCACTATTTCATCATAGCAACACTCTCCACAACCATTTTATTTCATCTATCATTCATTTTATCATTATCCTAGGGAGGGGGAGTGCGACAGGCTTTAGCAGCCGGCACTGTTTCATATCCTCACAGTTTAATGAAGACTTTACTCATTCCATTCCCTGACCGATCAATCAAGCAATACTTTGCATGATCATTTCATCTGTCATTCATTTAATCATTGTCTTAAAAAAGTGCGACCGGCTCTAGCTGTCAGCAGTGTTTTACATTCCATTGCTAAATGGGCGGTTCATTCATTCCATTCCCCAATCACTCAATCGAGCAACACTTTCCACTATCATTTCATTTCATCGGTTATTCATTTAATCATTCCCCCCAGGAAAGTGCTACAGGTTTTAGCAGCCGACATTGTTTTACATTCCATAGCTAACTGGTTAGCGCGTTAGGCTTTGGCTTTAAAGTATCTCGAGTTCGATTACCTGCTATAAACCATGGCATAAACCTCTGTGATTTAGGGTTCATTCAAATATCACCAATGCAAGCATGGCTATTATCTTGGTTAATGCCAAGCAGTCATGTTTCAAGTTTCTTTCCAGGGGCTCACATCTAGTAGAATGTGGGTTAGCGATCACAGGGCCTCAGCTGTGTTCAGTATTGCGTCCACTTACGTGTACCGGGCTCCTCTCCATCTTCTTTCCTGTTGACCTCACTTGGTTAACTCTTGTTCTCGCCCAATCTCGACGTCACCAGGAAAGTAGGCTATGGGTCAACATTTTGGAAAAAGGGGGTGTTAGCCCGAGTTCAACGACACCTCACTCGTCGAAATTCGACCATGAGTTTGGGAATATCGGTTTTTACAGGTTAGTATGTGACGTCACCAGGAAAGTAGGCTATGGGTTAACATTTTTGGAAATTTTGTAAAGGGGGTCGGGGGGTCGGCCCGATTTCAACGACACCTCATTTGTCGAAATCCGACCATGCATTCGTGAGATATCGACTTTGCCAGGTTAGTAGGTGACGTCGCCAGGAAAGTAGGCTATGGGTCAACATTTTTGGAATTTTGGCAAAAGGGGGTGTCAGCCCGATTTCAACGACACCTCATTTGTCAAAATCTGACTATGCGTTCGGGAGATATCGGCTTTGCCAGGTTAGTGGGTGACGTCACCAGGAAAGTAGGCTATGGTCGGCTTTGCCAGGTTAGTAGGTGACGTCACCAGGAAAGTAGGCCATGGGTTAACATTTTGGAAAAAGGGGGGGTCAGCCCGATTTCAACGAAACCTCATTCGTCAAAATCCGACCATGAGTTCGGTTTGGAATTTTTGATTACACCTCGTTGCAAAGTCACCAGGAAAGTAGGCTATGGATTAACATTTTGGAACTTTTCGATCGCATCTCATTGTGACGTCACCAGGAAAGTAGGCTATGGGTTAACTTTTTGATCACACCTCGTAGGTGTGTGACGTGATGGTCGCCATCTTGGATGACGTCACTAAGAAAGTAGGCGACTAGTTAGAACCCCCCCTACTGACACGGTTACCACAATGACATAGGTAGGTTAGTAGCCATTAACAGCTACACAAGCTAGCCACCACAATAACACAGGTTACCGTAAAATACGGACAGAGGCAACAACAAATCCATAAGGCAAAATATTTATAGGAAAAGGAACACGACATACTAACAGGGGAGATATATCCTTGTACACAATGAATTCACACTACACGGCCACTAGAATCTCACTGGCTACTGCATACAGACGTACACAGAGAGAGCATTTTCTCATATGAATAATAAGTGAACAGATGTTAGAAATAGGAGCAGTACAAAGCTGATCAAATCCGAACTGCAAGTTCACGTAGTCTTGCACTGAATTTTAAGCATTTACAAAAAGTGATGGCAAACTATTGTCTGGAGCAAACTGTTACAGGCCGGATGTTTGTTTTAGACGAGTGAAAATTCTTAATGGAAGCCTGGAGGCGAGTTACTACAGTACCTGTGTTGTTATCAGCTGCCCCAAGCGGTCCGATGATTGACAAAGCTTTTTCACACTACTACTGAAGTACAGTCATTGGCAAATATAATGACGTTCTGTTCATAACTACGTAACGTGTACTTCTGCGTCACACAATACTTCGAAGTGGACTGTACTGTCTGCTCAAGTCTGGAATTCCATTACATCAGGTCGGTGGTGACAAGTGTGAAGCGATAGGGTGAGAGAGTGAGTGTGTGTAGGCTCACCCACAGGCTTCAAGGTCAAGGGCAATCGTCTAAAACAAACGTTCGGCCTGTACAGAGGCCTCGTAGTACCGCCCCTTAAAACAACAGTAACTAACTAATTAGCTAAACTCTGTTACGAAATATAATTAGGTCTTCTTCCCTATATAAAAATTAAAGTTTGTCTGTATTTTTCTGAATTTCTACGGAAAACTTGCGTCATTAACGCGTTTCAGACTGTTTTATGACAGAGGGCGCGAAAATAAAAATTGTATTTGTCTGTCTGTGGACACATTTGTTCCCTTATAATTCGAGAACCGCTGGGTGGATCAACGTAAAATTTGGTACAGATATCCATGAGAGGCATGAACCAATCATTGATGTAAATCTTCTCCGTACCTCTCATAAAAGGGGGCCTACCCCTTAAAATACATGCTGAAATAAGCGTAGAAGGGCCTCGAAAACCACATTTTAAGGCTCTTAAAACAACAGTTCTTGAGATATTCCCAGAAAACTGGTTTGATGGTTCCTCAGTTTAGGGGCTGCGACAACGCGGTCATGTAGCCCCATGTACTTTGGGTGTGTGTAGAATCTGTCTGATAACCGGTGTTGATTGTGATGGCTGTATTAGTGTGTGTTATCTGTAATTCTGGTAAGGACTGCAGGCGATCAATTTCAAGTAGTTCCTAGTTTTTTTTAATCAAATGCTTCCGTCAACGACACCTAGCCGTGAACTTGGCTACTAGATGCTACCGTGTACAGCACCTGGCGGCGAACGTTAGAACTAATAGGGCTTAAATCAAATCTATCCTACAAATTTAGCTTCACACAAGTGTAGTTTGTGGAAGGTTCTTTTATATGCCTTACATCTATGACATGGGTCCGCCGGGTCCACTTCCACTCCGAACGCACACTATTTACTGTAGACTACTACAAACACCACAATAACACTCATTACCAGACAAATTCTATACTCGACCCTTAAATTAAACAACATGAACCTTTTCTCTTGATGAACTATGTACCTTTCTCAAGAGTGAAATAATTCAACAGTCAACGTTATTGAGGAAAATCACTCACAAACATTAACGGCAGATTCCATTAAAACGACGAGCATTGTGTGGCCTACATAGAAATCCTGTGACATGTCAGAAACTCAATCAGTGTAGATAGGCTACGTCTTGCATTGTGCTCAATTTCTATTAAATACTATTCCAATAACATCTTGCTCCTTTTCTATTATTCTGCTCACGTTTCATTGTCTTAACAGTAAAGTGGGAAAGCTTCACCACTGGCCACTAGTATTTAGCTTTTGTTACAAAGTGTATGGACCCAGTAGCGGCTGGCGGATAATTGTTCTGGGTGTTGCACTATTTTCATTAAGATGGTTCATGGGCACCCGCAGGATTTTTTCTAGGGGAGGGGTGGATGTATTATTTTTTTATTTTGTTGCATACATTTCACTAGGTGATATTGAGACTTACACATCCCCGCAATTTTCGTTTAATTTCTTACTTGCTTAGCGACATTCATTATTTGGCTGCTCTTAAACTGTTCAGTACATAGTCTTTATGGCATAAATGGGAGGATTTTTTTTTAGTTCAGAGTTTTTGTCCATAGGAGTTCGCTTTTCTTTGTGAATCATCCTCATAATGTTAATTCTTTAAAAACAGGCAAAAAGTAGTTGTATCACCATGTATCATCAAAAATAAAAATCAAGCAGTTCATTAATATAGTATTGTTAATCCAGTTTGGCATTTTTTTAAATAGCTGAAGATATTCTAAAATAAGCCCAAATTACTAAGTTAAATAAAACTGTGGAATTATCCCTACATCTAAATCAGTTAACCATCAGTAACTTCACTTTATGAAATAAACTGGTGTGACAATGAACAATCTAAATATTCTCGGGATTTCAGGGGGTGGAGACATGGCCCCTCCTTGCCCCACCACCCCCACCCCCTCCCCACACCTCCTGCGGGCACCCATGAGGTGATAGGGTAAAAGACTGCTTGATATCGGAGAAAATGAAAATCCACAGCCTGCTTCCAGTCTCCGACCGGGTCAGGAATGGAATGAATGAAGCCCCCCATCTAGCGGCGAGGATATGAACTGTGCCGGCTGCCGAGGCCTGTCGCACTCCTCTGGGGCAATGTTTAGATGAATGACAGATGAAATGAAATGATAGTGGAGAGTGTTGCTGGAATGAAATTTTGACAGGGAAAACCGGAGTACCCGGAGAAAAACCTGTCTGCCTCCGTTTTGTCCAGCACAGATCTCACATGGAGTGACCGGGATTTGAACCACGGACCCAGTGGTGAGAGGCCGGCGTGCTGCCACCTTAGCCACGGAGGCTTTGATATCGGAGAAAACTATTCAATTGCGTGGTAAAACGGATGTACCTCATTCAAATCGAATGCCGCACTTCAGACACATCACCATTTCATCGGATTAAAATTGGAATATAAGTTAGTCTACATGAAAACCTTCACGAGAACAAAAAAAAGTAAGTTATATATGAGGGCGAGAACTGCGAGTGTCACAAGTTCACGCGCAACATTGACGAAGCATCTCGGATGTCTCCGGCCGCGTCCGCGCCTCAGCTCCTGGTTGCAGTCAGCCGTGTTAACTGTTGGGATAGTGCTTACCCGTTCTGGCATCTCTGCCATAGCCTTCACTATTGAGATCTGGTCGGTGCTTGGGGCTGGCAACGACCAAACGGACGAGCGCTCTTAGACGGCTGGCGCGCCTCGCTTTCTCTGTCAGTTCACAGTAACTTACTATAAGATTTCCTGAATTATTAAAGAACAGAATTATGAATTCCTATACATATAGAAGGAAACATACAACTCTTATACTAAATATATTATTACGGAATTAATTGTTTTTCATGAATTAATCTGGTCGTTGTGCAACACTGAAACCTTATTACCGGCCGCCACTGTATGGACCGCATTTAGGAGGCGCTGGCTCGATGCGTCACAACCACGACAAACGACAATCGGTCCAGTTCTTGGTTCAGTTCGAATTGCGGTGCGTTTGTGACATGTTAGTAGTGGTTTTGTACGGGTTCAGATGCCTCCTCCTCCTCCCCTCCTCACAAGATGGCGGCAGCCCGATAACTCCCGAACCCGTTGTCGGATTTTGACGAATGAGGTGTCATTGAACTCGGGCTGACACTCTCTTTCCAATGGACAATATATTTCAACCCCAAAAATAAAACCTACCCCTACTAGGGGTGAAATTGAATTTTTTAGAGAATCTCTGTTACCAATTGCAACATGTGAGAGTTTGAATGCCGATATGGAATGAAACGTTGTTCTACATAAAGTGCATGTGTGCGGTGGAAAGCCACTATGAATTAGCATGCCCACTCATGGCTTTTGAAGAGGGTGGGGGAGCGGTTCCCTGTGGACGGGTCCTTGTTGACAGGTCCCTGTGGACGGGTCATTGTTGCTGGGTCCTTGTGGACAAGTCCTTGTGGACAAGTCCTTGTGGACAGGTCCTTGTGGACGAGTCCCTGTGGACGAGTCCTTGTTGACGAGTCCCTTTGGACGGGTCCCTTTTGGACCGCTTCCTACGGACTGGCTCATGAATTTATTTAAATTATCTCAAAGGGCCTAACTACATTTGTGTGTGTTGAATTGACGTTGTCCACCACTACTATAATGGGATAACGATATGAGAGGAAAGTGGCGAAATACATGTGAGCACGTGTGAGATGACCTTATTACCGTCCTCCTTGTGAAACAAGTCACATCCTGTTTTGCTTCATACGTGAGAAAATGCAAGTTCATGTGTAATATGATCTAACACACAGGTGTTCACCTGTACACGTGCACGATAAGAGCTAACAAGTCACAACCTGTTTTGACAGTGGTGAGAGGTGAAGGGGGGGGGGAGAGTTAGTGTAAGAGAGAACACAGGTGAAGAGAGAAAGAAATATGTATTTGCTCATAATACATGTATAGCTGAGGACTGTACATAGGACTGTAGGTTAAGTACAACATGAGTAAATAAATAAATACAAGACACACAGGTTCACACAACATGTAATTTATTAATCCAAGAATTAAAGGCTGAGCTAAATCCCAACCATTTTACATATAGTTTATTTCCTTTATGTTTCAACACTCTTTCCACAAGGTAATGTTTAGGAAACGCTGTCTTTTGAAGTTCTTGAAGATAAAACCTGCCTTTTATGGGTTGATGGTTGAGGTCCTCGAGTAAATAGGTGACTGGACTGTTCAGGTTGACTTGACGAATTCGAAATAGTTCTGTCCCCCAATTTGATGTGTAGCCCTTGTCGAAGACGGACTTGAATTTGCTCACACGAACATGGTCCCCAATGTTAAGGCGATGACGTTTAGGGTCTGCTGTTTTTATGGGGTTAAACAGTTTATCCAGTTGTGGAATATTTTTAGTTACAAGTCGTGGCTTGGTCCCAATGGTTCTGTGTTTGGTGTCGTTGTAACGTGACACTAACTCAGGTAATAAGTCCAACCAGCGATAAGTGCCCTGAGCGGTAAACGCTTTCCACATATGGGTTTTCAATGTTCGGTTGAACCGCTCGACCACGCTGGCTTTGAGATTGCTGTACGTGGTGTAATGGTGAATATCCTTAGATTTGAGAAAACTGGAGAATTCCTTGTTGAAAAATTCTTTTCCCTGGTCGGTTTGTAGCAGCTGAGGTTGACGTTTAGATTGTTGAATAATATGTTGAAAGGCTTTGGTGACTAGTGGACTAGACTTGCGACGCACAGGTTCAACAAACGCCATTTTGGAATAAACATCAATGACCGTCAACATATAGCGTACACCATCGTTAACGTTAGCATAGGGAATCATTTCAACCAAGTCTGCTTGCCAAAGTTCATCCACACCCTGTGAAATCACCTTGAGTCGCTGATAGTGACGTCTAGCTGGACGATGCAACTCGTGAGCAATACCCATTTTAATGGGTGAGGGCTTAAACAATAATTTTGACATTTCGAAGTTCTTCCTCAATTTCTTGAATTTCCCAATCGTGACCAGTATGGCCGGCTTGACGTGAAGCATGCAACAGCTGTAGTCGCTGGACGAGTTTATTTGGATTGTGCCAGTAGGTAACATCCACAAGAGGTTTTAATGGTTTAAATGTCACCCCTGAAGCGGACACTTTACGACGACCACTTTGACTAGTGGGGAACATTTTTGCAATGATGGTTTCATATGTTTGGGATATATTAGCATTCACTTGTTGAGTGGGATCATACTGTCTTTTGTGAGCATGGGTATCCAATAAAATGGATTTATATTTACTAAGGTCCTCTGACGTATAATCTTGAGATGAGGGAGTCCTAGAGAATAGTAGCTTTAACAGTCCTGGTGTTAATTTATAGTTGATCTTTTTAATGACAGCTTTAGTACGACTAAATTTAATCGATGAATCACCAATTTTAAAACTATCATTCTCATAGCGAACGCCATATGTGGTATCTGTGTTTCCAACAAATAGATTGGTGAAATAGGGTTCCAGTGTTGATCCATAATATTTTATTAAAATGTTTTTCAGTTGAGCTTTATGTTGAGGAGTGGCCAAGAGTTGTGAAAATGGAGACGATCTGGAAGGGCAAGGGGTTTCGACCATGGCCAAGGATTTCCTTTTTCTTAAAAACTCTGCAAGGGGTGATGCCTTTTTTGAGGCGTAAACACTTGTTCCTCATTATCCTCAACTTCGCTAACACTAGTTAAATCTTCCAGTTCCTCTTCATCTTCCGCTTTCTCTTCCTCAGAGTCCTCGTGGTGCGTCTGACTGGCTTGTGAAACGGTAGGTAGCGTTTCAGATGGCTTGATAGAGGGTTTCAACATAGCTTTTAGCGGAGGTGCTAAATGGTGTTGAATAAACAAAGCATGATCCGCACGCGATCGTTTCAATTGACGAAACTTTTGGCGAATAGTATTTTTTGCTCTAATAATATGCTTTTTCAATTGACTCTCTGCTAACGCCATGATGTCGCGACAAATGACTTGAGAGGGAATGATACAGTGCCTTAAATAGCAATAAAATGATCAAACCCTAAGCGATACCGCCCTTGGTTGAGTTCACTTTGTTTGTCAATCACTAAACAGGCATGACGTTGTGTGTTCCAGCACTTGCCACACAATTCTGTAAACATTTGAAAGGTCATATCCGGATTCACATGTTCATTATAAATGTAACGACTGTTCCTCTCGTCCTGGCGAAATAAAACAATGACATTGGCATTGTCACGAATCAACTGTTTGGACATTTTAGAATACGTTTGTCCAAGATAGAAGCAATCGATATGTTTGTGTCGACCCATGCTGAAATAGCTTTGAATGATACCTTGTCGATCAGTGGATACATCATCGAAAATCATGAGTGAATCAGGCTTTACCTCATCCGGTGAAATAACATTTTCTTGCGTGGAAAATGTAAAATACCCCATATTCTCATTTTTTAATCCAGACATGACTTGATCCAGAAACACGTAGAGGGGTTGGTAGAGAGATTTTGCGAAAATATAAATATTTTGAAAACACAGACCATTGGGCGCTGTAATAAGTGTCAGCAAAAGATTGGTCTTTCCACAGCCGGAAGGTCCCACAATGATGCAGCGAATGGAAGATGGGAACAGTGAACCATGGCGTTGTTCACGTGATGTGGGGCAGAGATGGGAAACCATGTCCCTCACAGGGAATGACTCTTGCTGCTTAATTAGCTTCATTTCAACTAAGGCTTAGAGAGGCTAGCAGGCTGTCTATATACATCGCACCGAGCCTCGTCATAGAAACAGTAGACTCGTATTACAGGTTGACGATGGATGTCTTTGGACGTGCGTTGATGGTCAAAGCTAGGTCTGTTCCCATACATGATCCTAAACAAGAAACAGATCCTGCTAATAAACACTATGTGGATAGGTCAGTAGTGCCACACACAAAACAAGGAGAGTAGGTAATATAGGCCGAAGCTGGCACAGGGGCTAATGGGCAAGATGGCCGCCGCGCGCAATCACTCTATGTTATTCTTATGGAGGGGTCATTCAGAGCTGGCACAGTGGCAAATGGGCAAATTGGCCGCCACGCCCTGAGACCGTGAATGACGTCACAGAGAGAGGTCGGCCGTGTACTTGCTAAATGGAATATTTATTATTAATATTATTATTATTATTAGGTAATTATTAATTGATCATGTGCAATTCAGACCAGCCTTATATTGTCCACTTTTGGTGTAGTTGCTAGCATTTTAGCTGTTTCCCTACAGGTGTGGGTTTCATTTCCGCCTCAACCAAGAAATTTTATTCTGGGCTGAGAGCTGGAATGGGGTACACTCAGCCTCATGAGGTGAAAGTAAGAAAACGTGGGGTTTCATTCATACCCCAGCCATTCCGCCTAATCCAACTTTACCTAACCTACCCTAACCTAACTTAACCTAACCTAACTTCGCCTAACCTAACCTAACCTAACAAACATTATTTAACCTAACCTAACCTAACCTAACCTAGCCTAACTTCAAAGTGAGAGCAAATATGAGAGCAAATGTGAGAGCACACATAATAAACTAAGTTATAACCTAACCTAACTTCACCTAACCTAACCTAACTTCAAAGTGAGTGCAAAAGTGAGTGCAAAAGTGGGTGCAAGAGTGGGTGCAAAAGTGGGGTGCAAAAGTGAGTACAAAAGTGAGTGCAAGAGTGGGTGCAAAAGTGGGTGCAAAAGTGGGTGCAAGAGTGGGTGCAAAAGTGGGTGCAAAAGTGAGTGCAAGAGTGGGTGCAAAAGTGAGTGCAAAAGTGGGAGCAAAAAAGTGGGAGCAAAGAGTGGGAGCAAAAATTGGGAGCAAAAAGTGGGAGCAAATAAGTAAGAGCAAATGAGAGAAACCTCAGAAACCTCATTTAAATATTTTAGATTCAACATTTTAACATTTTACATTTTAGATTTTTGATTTTTCATTTTACATTTTTTTTATTTTACTTTTTACATTTTTGATTTTTTGTATTTTAGATTTTAGTTTTTTTAGATGTTACATTTTCAATTTAAGATTTTTTGATTTTAGATTTTAGATTTTACATTTTCCGAAAAGAGTAAACTACAAGGTCACATACCTAACCTCACCAAACCTAAATTTACCAAACCTAACTTAAGCTAATTCAAAGGCTAATGCACATACATTAAGTATATAAGGGCACATGCAACTAGCCTTATGCTAGTCTTATAGGCTACTGTACAACATGATCACTACCCCAACCGGGGTTTTTTTTTTCATTTTGTTGTTTTCTCATTTGTCAATTTTCCAATTTCCCATTTTCAGTTTTTTTTAATGTCAGTTTTAAGTTTTTCAATTTCATAATATGGAGACATGGATTTTGCATTTCGTTGTTTACACATTTGCCAATTTTCCAATTTCCCATTTTCGTTTTTTGTTAATGTCAGTTTTAAGGTTTTCAATTTCATAATATGGAAACATGGATTTTGCATTTTGTTGTTTACACATTTATTAATTTCACAATTTCCCATGTACAGTTTTTAAAATGTCAGTTTAAAGTTTTTCAATATCATGATATAGAACCATGGATTTTCCAATTTGTTGTTATACATTATTTGTCAATTTACCAAATTCCCATTTACAGTTTTTAAAATTTCAGTTTAATGTTTTTTCTATTTTGTCAATATGGAATCATGGATTTTCCAATTTGTGTTTTACATGTTCATTTTGCATTAGGAGTGGGGAGAGGCGGGTAGTAATTAGAAATGTACAAGCAGTGGCCATAAAATATTTTTATTTTAAATACATGTACACTATTTACACATAATACATTTTTATATATATTCTTTTTTGTTATAAATTGTACAGTTGTTTTTATTTTGTTTTCTAATTATATATTTTTTAAATTATGAATACCATTTTTTATTTTTGTAGTGTTATTGTTTTATTTCCTAAATTGTTTTATGTATTTGCTAGTTGCAGGCAGAAGATTTTGATATTCATAACTTAACTCTTTAAGCATAGTCAATGATTGAGTAATGACCATAGGCATGTGTACCTATACCATCAGCATCAATCACTCTTTTATCATCACCAGGACACAAAGCAATTTTGTTTAGTCTTATAGATGATATGTCATGTTGTTTAGAAGCGATAATGTTCATTGGTATTCTTTTTACATTGTTGTTCATGACACAATCCTTATAATCTTGAAAGCTTATACAATTTTTGACAACCCCTTTGCTAATACCTTTAATCTTTTTGATTTCTTTACCATTTATGTCTAAAGCGTACATTTTAGCTCTAAGTCCAACAAATGCTTTTATAATTTGTCCAAAAGCCTCGTCTTTAAATTTCCCCAACGTTTTCTTATTTGATGTAGAGTAACATATGTGATTAGTAGGATAATCTGATGTGTCCAGGTGTTCTAGGAAATCCAACTTGTCTTGATATACATTTGGGGTGTTAACCAAATAAATGAACGAGTCGGTATCCATATACATGAGTTTAAGATTGTTCATTCCATAATAGGGTAGCAGGACATCATAGTGGTGGGAATACATTAGAGTTTTTGAAATATCCAGTATACACATTCCAATATATATAGGCTTATTGAATACAATGTTACGTTTAGCCATGTGGAAAGCAGCTAGGTTGGGACCATAAATTGTTCTGTCGATGAATGTTGGTTTAGCTATTAGCTTTTCTGCCTTTTTGCTGTCAGTCACAAGACGTATGTCTATTCTTTTACGGATATTTTCCATTGTTTTCCCAAAAATGGCATTGTTGAATAATTTATACAGATTTTTCTCAAAATCATTTCTGGCTTGTTTTCGAAGGTTGTTATTAAAATCAACGTATGCCTTTAACCAAAGTCTTTGTTTAAACTTTAACACACGATGAATTTTTATCAATTTTATTCCATGATCTAAAGCCTGTTTTAATGCCATGTAGTGAACAACATATCGCCTTCGATTTCCAAGATGAGGAATTAGTTTTTTCAGAGACGAATCCTTAGGTTGTGTACACTCTGGTAGGAAAGGTAAATCGTTGTGTAGATCATGAAGGTCAGATGGGTAATCAACATCAACGTCTAGAATGTATCCCACAGGATCGTCGTTCTTTAGTTTTTCTAGATCAACAGTATCTGGAGAAACCCACTGAAATCCACCATAAGGAAGGGAGTGGCACATAGCCCACCCGTATTGGTTGTTGGCATCATCATAGGTAATAAACTGCGATGGTTTCTCAGAATCATAGGTTTCCATGTATTTATTGTTAGCTTCAGCATACCGATGAGACACCTGGCATATGCCTCCACGTATTCCAGACTCGATTAAAAGAATCTGATCGTAATCCTGTAGCAATTCCAGTTCAATGCCTGTGTAAAGGAGCATTGCCTCGAAACTTAAACCAGGCGAAGTAAAGAAGTGTGCAGCATCCACTCGGTGTGTTTCTAGTGTTTTGTTTCTAAACGTTTCAAAGCTGTCTGCAAGAAAGAGTACATCTGATGTTAGGTAGAGGTCACTATATTCCCCTAGAGTTTTAATGTTGAACTGTTTCCAGACATTTTTGGCATGTTCATAGTCTTCTTGACTAACATCTTCTTGACTTAATTTGTTAAAGAATGCCTCTTTTGGAGGTAAACACGTTTCACTTAACTTTTCCCATGAGTCAATGTAGTCATAACAAAATACCCCTTTACGAGTCATGAGCATTGCATTTTCTTTTCCAAAGTACTTGTCTGTTTCAGGGTATGATGTTAAGTTGGAAACTAAGTTTTCCAAACTACTCGGCATTAACCGAAACGTGTCCACAAATCTAAGCTTAACATTTCCTACATATTTGGTGAAGGAAATGTATTTTTCCTTGGAGTTAGCGATAACATCCACTCTCTCAGTAGTACATCCTAATTGCTTTACAATGAAATTTGCGTCGTAGCCACTCATATTATGTAGAAATACAGGAACGGGGTTACGTGTTTTACACCTCAAATTACAGTTATTGTGAGCACTTCCACGGTATTCCCCTGTAATATGGCAATGGTCTCGAACTTTCCAATCCTCTTTGGTATACGGTTTTTGACACAAATAACAGGTTTCAGAACATTGGAACTCTGCTTCTTGATCCTCAGTTAAAGCCTTTGGAACATTTAAGCTGTAAAGGCGATCAATTTCATTAGCTATTGAAATCAAACATACCATAAACTTTTCTGCAGCGTCAGGTCCACGATAAATAAGAGGTTGGCTTGGAAGGTTTGTCTTTATGTGTTCCACAGCAGGTGAGGGTTTAACGTATATACCAAAGCTCATAGGAACATGACTCTGGTATGGCACTGTATAACTTGCTTCAGGATTGGGTAGACATGTTTGATAGGGTAACAGTATACTTTCAAAATCAGCATAGATAACGTAAGGTATTCTCAGCATTTTTTCCACGTTTAAAAATTTGACAATGGGGTTTTTAATAGGCATTTCAACCCTAGCAATGTCATGCTGGACGCAGAAAGCTCTATGTTCTTTCAATTTTTCTATTCCTTGTTGACCATATCGATTATCGAAGTGAGTAAAACACCGTTTACACGTATATATCTTATGTCCATGGTGAGTAATCTGATGTCCTACTAGTTTACCAAAATCTTTGATAAAGACGTAGTGGTTCTGGCCGGATGATGAACTTAGCAGAAGGAGGTCACGATGGTCTTGCATCTCTTGATCCACAACCTTTAGAGGGAACAGTTTATTGTTTTGTTCCAATCCAAGTACATTAATGGATATATCGTTGGCTTTTTCAAATTTGGGAATGTCAACTAGCGATGTAGGAAACGATATTACAGAAAAATCATCATCATCATCATTTATTGAACAATTAATTCCAACGAGCCAGAGGCTCTTACATAGGAATTGTACAATACAAATTTATTGGCGTCTACTACAATTTTATATACATATATACCTTACATACACATTTGCTGCGTGATTAAGTTAATTTTCGGCAATGATACTTGACCTAACACTGTAATTAGCTTACCAAAAGAATATGTACAATGTAAATAACATAATAAATGTAAAATAATAATTAAAAATTATTTACAAATCACTCTTTCACCGAAAAGCTAAAAAGAAGACCACTGGAAAAAAAATATGGACGGAGGAACGTAAGAAGGGGCATAGCGAGTTCATGAGGAGATTTTGGGAGGAGAGGAAGAGGAAAGCTCCATCAACCCGAGTCAACAAGTTCAAGCGCGCTCCCTAAGTGGGCAAAACGAAGAAAGAAGAAGAATTAAATAATAATTAAAATAATAAGTTTATCAATGCAGAGTGAAATGAGACATGATGATTCACTAAATTTGGCTACCTACTTTATTATGTACCGATTCCAAAGTAGTCTCTTTAATTTAAATTTGAAAGTCGACAGATTGGAAATTGATTTTAAATCGCTTGGAAGATGGTTGTAAGACTGAATGGCTGAGAACTTAAAGCTACAGTTACCAAATTTATACGAGCGGATTTGAAAGAGAGCGAAGTCATCTGCTTGTCGCGTGTTATAAGTATGAATGTCTGAATTTAGGGTGTAGTCACTGTTATGCAGCACATTGTTTTGCTTAATTCTGTGTATTAGTATTGCTGACCTTAATTCTGCGCACATTGACATTGGCATTATTTTACTCTTGGCATATAAATCTCGACTGTGTGTATTAAAGGGTAGGTTATATATATTTTTTATCGCTCTATTTTGTATTACCATAAGTTCATGCAGGGCTGTCTTTTTACACTGAGTCCAAATTACATTTAGATACTGCAAGTGACTGTGTACGAGTGAGTAATATACTGTGATTAGAAGTTTTCTAGGGATTAAGTATTTCAATTTTCTCAACAGCCCAGATGCCGGAGCTATCTTCTTCGCAATATAATGAACGTGTGCTACCCAGCTTAGATGTTTATCAATGATTAGCCCCAAATATTTAAAATGTTCGACCTCGTTTATTATTGTGTTGTTACTATATATATGATTATGTTCAACATTTTTCATACTGGGTTTTGTCATTATCATATATTTTGTTTTCGTGACGTTCATAGTCAATTTATTAATATTGAGCCACTTGGCTATTGTGTTTAAGTCTTCTTGCATATTATTGATTATTGTGCCCACTTTGCTACCAGTATAGAAAACATTCGTATCATCAGCGTAAAGCATAATTTGACCTTTTAAATTAACTTTACTTAAATCATTTATATATATTAGAAACAGCGTAGGGCCCAAAATAGACCCTTGAGGAACCCCACACGATACAGCCTTTTCCGCACTTTGATAGCCATTCATGGCAACATATTGCTTTCTTCCACTAAGGTAGCTATGGAACCACTCCAATGCAACGCCTCGAATTCCAGCATTCTCTAATTTTGATAATAGAATTTCGTGATTTACTGTGTCAAAAGCTTTAGCGAGATCAATGAATAACCCAGCTGCTATCTCGTTGCGGTCAATGCTTTCCTGAAGCATTGAAATAAGATCAGTAATAGCCAGTTCTGTACTGGAGTTCGCAACAAAACCATATTGGGCTCTATAAAAAAAATTGTTATTCTGCAGAAACTTCACTAGCCTCACCTTAACAATGCTTTCCAGGACTTTGGAAATAATTGGTAGTATAGATATAGGTCTATAGTTCCCTGCATCACTTGTATTTCCTCCTTTGAAAATTGGTATTACTTTAGCAATTTTTAGAGCTTGTGGTACTATGCCACTAGTCATAGATTCATTAATTATAGCAACAAGCATCGTTATTAGTTGATCATCAAACGTTTTAACCACACTAGCTGAAATCCCATCTACACCACAACTTTTTTTATTTTTTAGATTCTTAATTATACATTTAACTTCAACGTGATCTGTTGGATATAGAAAGAGTGATTCCGACTGGTAGTTAGCATTCTGACTTGTACAGTCTGGATCAGTTATCTGGGATGCAAGATTGCTGGCTATGCATGTAAAATAGTCATTGAATGAGTTAGCAATCTCCTGTTTATCTGCAACGACCGTGTTATCTATCATAAGAGATGTGCAAGTTTTACAGCTATACCTTTTGTTATATATAATTTCATTCAAGATTTCCCATGTTTTCTTTACGTTTTTATCATACAAGTTTAGCTTTTGTGAATAATAATCTGCTTTTAGTTTCCTTTTCAATGATGTTACTGCATTTCTGCACATAATATATTCTTCTTTTAGGGAGATGTTATCTTTGTGTTGCCTGATCTTGAGTTTTTGGTGTAGTGTGTTGCGTCGCTTATTCAATATTATCAATTCAGATGTAATCCATGGACTTGCATCATCTGTATTTGACAATATTTTCTGATTGTTGGAATTGTGCTTGCATCTTTTTATAGTTCCTTGCATTTGGTCAATAAAAGCGCTGTACATGTTGTTGATCGTAATATCCTGGCTAGTTTGTGTGATATCATTATTATCGTTTGTTTCGTTAGCCGTACAATTAGGACTAATCGACGAAGTGAAAATTTTGTTATGAGAATGGGTTCTTTTGTATGGCCAGACAGTGTCTGTGATGATTATATTGTGGTCACTTATGTCTGTATCCACATTGGATATTGTGAGCTGCATTTTGTCATTGTTTACTACTACATGATCGAGAAGAGTTGATGATGTGTCAGTCGTACGTGTTGCATATATTTTGTTACACAATGTGAATCCATAGCTTGTTAAAACATTAAGGTATCGCATTTTTAGGAGGTCGTCAGTAAAAGTGTTAATATTTGTGTCACCTATGAAAAGACAAGGGGTATTGTTGGTCTGAGAGAGGAAATTTTCCAAAGATGTTAGAAATAAAGCTGCATTAGATCTCGTTGGGTTGTATCCTCCAATGATGGATAGATTGTCTGATTTGATTTTACCAGTTGAGGTGTCTCGCCATATCTCCACCCAGATTAAGCTATGGTTCAATTCACACTTATTAATTAGTTTAAAGTTCCATTTTTTATGTACAAATAACCCCGTCCCACCTCCTCTCATATCATCTCTGTGAGCTAACACACCAGAGTAGTTGTTTAGGTTGTAATATTTAGCCTCGTTGCTCTTAATCCAGGTTTCAGATATAACCAAGACATCTACTTCACCTAAAATATGCAGGAGTATTTCCAATTCGTCCAGCTTATTTTTAACACTTCTACTGTTAAGATACACAATTTGTAGGCTGTTACAGTCATTAGTGATAGTTTTACATTTAATAGTGTAATCATGCACACTCACAAATTTTAGTTCTCTGCAGTTGGTAGGATTGGAGTTGTATATCTGGTCCGTCGTTATCGTCATGTTGTCTCCGGGATGGTCTTCTACTGTTGGGTAGTTAAGAAGAGTTGTTATTACTGGAGGGGCTTCCATTGTCAGGCTTAGGTATCTTCTTAGCTAGTTGGCTCTGAAATTTACGGATGTCCTCCATGCTGGTGATGCGAAAAGTGCTTCCACTTTCGTCTTTCTTTACAAAGATTTTACAGTCCTTCGTCCAAACATATTTACAACCATGTTGCCGGAGGTCTCGTGCTTGTTTGTGCAGATATTTATTCTGCGACGTCAGGTGTTCATTTATATAAACACTCCGTGACTTTGCCTGAATCCCAACATCAATGGAAGTCATTCTCGGCTTGAATTTCTTAGCCGTTAATAGATCGTCTTTTATTAAGCGACTACAGAATTTTACCAGCAGAGGAGGCGGTAGTTCTGCTTTCCTTTGAGGGAGTCTGTGGCACGCATCAATGTCATTGGTGTTAATGTCTACGCCTAAACACTTTCCAATATCTTTCACAATTTCCACAGGCTTCTCGTTGTTAATAAGAGGCAGTCCATGAATTTCGAGGTTATTCCTGCGAACATATTGCTGGAGCTCTTGATTTTCAACTCTCAGTTGTTGTATCACACTGTTATTTGTATCGCGCTCGTGTTGTAAAGTACGAACTTCGTTCCGCAGAACGGTGATTTCCGCCAATGCCTTGTTGAAGTTGTCCGACGTTTGTTTTAGCTCTAACTTCATCTCATCGAAACTCGCAGCACAGAACGATACCGACCTTTGCATCTCCTTTTGTTCTGACTCGATTGATTCAATCTTAGTGAGCTTGATGTTGATTTGATTAATAACACTTGCGAGGTCGTTGAGGTTAGGAGCATCACTATCTACATGTTCTTTGACGCCTTCACTCACAGTGTCGTCACATTGTCCACAGTACCATTTACTGGCTTTAGAGGATATTAGTTTTTTAAACTCACTTTTATTAAGTTGTACACACGTTCTGTGATGAAACTTACCACATTTTCCGTCACACACGATGTAATCTTCTTTATGTGTAATGTTATCTTCGCAGCTCCCACACACTGACTTGCAATTAGACGCCATTAGGTAGTATTGTTGTCATACTTGTTGTCCAGGTCCTTGTATTTACTAATGCGATGAGCATTCTTTTTAACCAGTTTTGCTAAAATGGCATACATAAAACACTTTTCATCATTCAAATTTTCAGGATTAATGCAGGCTTTTCTTGCTTGTATAGCTGCTGGTAATGGAATATATGTGCTTCCACGCAAGGGATTGTACTTATTTATTTTCAATCGTACTCCTTCCACTGCTAACAAAGCCCAATTACTGCCTTTTAGCTCAGATTCTTCCATTTCCGTAGTTAACTTTGTAAATTGTGTTTCCAAGAAACTACTTAAGTCCGTTTCCAAAAATAGGGCCTGATTTCGTGTTTTAAATGCACGATCTGTAATTTCATTGGTAGATGTATGAATGAATCTACATTCAGCCACAAGATTAACTTTTATCGACTTGTGCATTGCTAGTTCTTTCTGCATAGCTTGTATTATTTGCTGTTTGGACTCTTTAAGGTATGAATTTAAATCCTTGCACGTATCGCAACGAATGAAATAGGATTTAAGTCGACCTTCAAAAGATGTCTCATATTCAATAAGTCCATTTTTGTCAGGGACCAATGACAGTAGGTAATGTTTTGTAGGCTCTGCTTTTTGTCTTTTAGCTGCCGACACAACATTACAACATTCTTCATGACGACGTCCATTGTAGGCATTGTTGAATGTACTACCACAGGTCTTGCACTCATGAAATTCACCACACGATACTTCATGTCGCTTCCTATGATAGTCTCGAAGAAAAATCTTTCCACACTCTTTACACATATAGCTAGGAATGGCTTCTTCCATTATGAATGTTGATTTCTGCAAACAGCTGCTTACTGCGTATCACAGGGCTAGAGGTTGGTCAGTGAGACGGTCTTTCACGATGTGAACACCGTGAGAGGTAGTAGTCAACTAGTGATATTCTTGTGAAGGGTCCACTAATATACCCCTAGTCTAGACCAACAGCTCTTTACAGCGTATGACAAGGCTGTATACTGGACAGTGAGACGGTCTTTCACGATGTGAACACTGTAACAAGTAGTAGTCAACTGATTATATACTTGCTAAGGGTTCTCTAATATACAATAGTCAAGACCCACAGCTACTTACTGAGTAGTACAAGGCTGTACAATAGTTGTTTTGACAGTCTTTCACGATGTGGTCACTGTGGATGGTAGTAGTCAACTGATGATATTCTTGATAAGGGTCCTCTAATGTACCCCTGGTTAAGGGTAACAGCTGTTCACTGCTTATGACAAGGCTAAAGACTGGTTGCTTCAACGGTCTTTCACAATGTAAACACTGTGACAGGTAGTAGTCAACTGAAAATATTCTTATGGCCTACTCAAAGGTTATCAGGTACTTACTGCATATCAAAAGGCTGTACACTCATGTGTGTTAGGCACTCTTTCTTGCTAAGGACCCCAATATTCCCTACACAAGGCTATACATGTTAGTTCTAAACACTTAGTGGTTAATTGTATATTCAATTTTTGTACAAAGCATATACGAGCACGTTTTTATGAGGTAAAACTTTGTTAAATTGCTGCATGCGACACGCAAAGTATGTTGCCGCTATCTAGCGGTGACTATGAGAACTACTTGAACGACCAGCATGCTACCTAGCGCTCCATTTCAACACTCGCTCACTGAACGACCAGCATGCTATCTAGCGGTCGATAGCAATACTCCTCAACTACCAGCCTGCTACCTATCGGTCAATATAACAACTCACTCAACTACCAGCATGCTACATGGCTTTTTTTGGTCAGTTTCTGTTGGCTTATGTTGGCTTTTGTTGGCTTTTGTTGGCTTTTTGTTGGCTTTTGTTGGCTTTTGTATTAGCTCTTTTATATTTGCTCTTGCTTGTGGGGGCTTATTTGGTCTTGGAAAGTATGTCCAGTCCTTTTTTTTATGGCTGTAAAATGCTTACAGCCATGTTTGTAAGCAGCAACAACAACAACAACACACAAAATTTATAAAAAAAAAAAACAAAGTACTCAAAAGGTTTATCAATGACTCTCAACTCTTACACTTACCTCTATCCCATGCCTAGTCAAAAGAAATAGTGTATTTTTCAAATTTTTCAAAAAATATTTGGAAACTAGGCTATATCATTAAACTAAAAATCCTGAAAAGACATATGTTAACTCCAACACCTACTTCTATACCACTCTCAGTCCAAAAATAGTGTATTTTTCAAATTTTCCAAAACATATTTCCAAAATGGGTTATATTTCCAAAATTAAAAAGTTTACAAAAACATTTGTTTGACATAAACGAATGGCCTTTGTCCCCTCTACCGTCGTACCAAGTTCCAGGTCTGTATGACAAAAATGAAAAAAGTTCAACTGGGAAAGTAGGCGATTTTTCATAAAACTAAACATTCTAAAAAGTGTTCTATGGGCTTAAAAGAATGGCCTCTGTGTCTTTTATTTTTTATAATAAAACTTTTTTACTTTTTACATTTTTTTGAAAAAAGTTCAATTTTGAAATTTTTATATTTTGGAAACTAAAGAGTTTACAAAAAAATTTGTTTGACGTAAATGACTGGCCCTGACTCCATCTACCACCAAAATAAATTTCAAGTCGCTAGGACAAAAAATAACAGTAGTGGAGTAGTGCCGATTCTGCTCAGTAGTGCTTAGTAGTGGGTCGAGGAGGGTTCTGGAGTGCGTTAGAATCGGCACTACTCCACTACTGTTATTTTTTGTCCTAGCGACTTGAAATTTATTTTGGTGGTAGATGGAGTCAGGGCCAGTCATTTACGTCAAACAAATTTTTTTGTAAACTCTTTAGTTTCCAAAATATAAAAATTTCAAAATTGAACTTTTTTCAAAAAAATGTAAAAAGTAAAAAAGTTTTATTATAAAAAATAAAAGACACAGAGGCCATTCTTTTAAGCCCATAGAACACTTTTTAGAATGTTTAGTTTTATGAAAAATCGCCTACTTTCCCAGTTGAACTTTTTTCATTTTTGTCATACAGACCTGGAACTTGGTACGACGGTAGAGGGGACAAAGGCCATTCGTTTATGTCAAACAAATGTTTTTGTAAACTTTTTAATTTTGGAAATATAACCCATTTTGGAAATATGTTTTGGAAAATTTGAAAAATACACTATTTTTGGACTGAGAGTGGTATAGAAGTAGGTGTTGGAGTTAACATATGTCTTTTCAGGATTTTTAGTTTAATGATATAGCCTAGTTTCCAAATATTTTTTGAAAAATTTGAAAAATACACTATTTCTTTTGACTAGGCATGGGATAGAGGTAAGTGTAAGAGTTGAGAGTCATTGATAAACCTTTTGAGTACTTTGTTGTTTTTTTTTTTATAAATTTTGTGTGTTGTTGTTGTTGTTGTTGCTGCTTACAAACATGGCTGTAAGCATTTTACAGCCATAAAAAAAAGGACTGGACATACTTTCCAAGACCAAATAAGCCCCCACAAGCAAGAGCAAATATAAAAGAGCTAATACAAAAGCCAACAAAAGCCAACAAAAAGCCAACAAAAGCCAACAAAAGCCAACATAAGCCAACAGAAACTGACCAAAAAAAGCCATGTAGCATGCTGGTAGTTGAGTGAGTTGTTATATTGACCGATAGGTAGCAGGCTGGTAGTTGAGGAGTATTGCTATCGACCGCTAGATAGCATGCTGGTCGTTCAGTGAGCGAGTGTTGAAATGGAGCGCTAGGTAGCATGCTGGTCGTTCAAGTAGTTCTCATAGTCACCGCTAGATAGCGGCAACATACTTTGCGTGTCGCATGCAGCAATTTAACAAAGTTTTACCTCATAAAAACGTGCTCGTATATGCTTTGTACAAAAATTGAATATACAATTAACCACTAAGTGTTTAGAACTAACATGTATAGCCTTGTGTAGGGAATATTGGGGTCCTTAGCAAGAAAGAGTGCCTAACACACATGAGTGTACAGCCTTTTGATATGCAGTAAGTACCTGATAACCTTTGAGTAGGCCATAAGAATATTTTCAGTTGACTACTACCTGTCACAGTGTTTACATTGTGAAAGACCGTTGAAGCAACCAGTCTTTAGCCTTGTCATAAGCAGTGAACAGCTGTTACCCTTAACCAGGGGTACATTAGAGGACCCTTATCAAGAATATCATCAGTTGACTACTACCATCCACAGTGACCACATCGTGAAAGACTGTCAAAACAACTATTGTACAGCCTTGTACTACTCAGTAAGTAGCTGTGGGTCTTGACTATTGTATATTAGAGAACCCTTAGCAAGTATATAATCAGTTGACTACTACTTGTTACAGTGTTCACATCGTGAAAGACCGTCTCACTGTCCAGTATACAGCCTTGTCATACGCTGTAAAGAGCTGTTGGTCTAGACTAGGGGTATATTAGTGGACCCTTCACAAGAATATCACTAGTTGACTACTACCTCTCACGGTGTTCACATCGTGAAAGACCGTCTCACTGACCAACCTCTAGCCCTGTGATACGCAGTAAGCAGCTGTTTGCAGAAATCAACATTCATAATGGAAGAAGCCATTCCTAGCTATATGTGTAAAGAGTGTGGAAAGACTTTTCTTCGAGACTATCATAGGAAGCGACATGAAGTATCGTGTGGTGAATTTCATGAGTGCAAGACCTGTGGTAGTACATTCAACAATGCCTACAATGGACGTCGTCATGAAGAATGTTGTAATGTTGTGTCGGCAGCTAAAAGACAAAAAGCAGAGCCTACAAAACATTACCTACTGTCATTGGTCCCTGACAAAAATGGACTTATTGAATATGAGACATCTTTTGAAGGTCGACTTAAATCCTATTTCATTCGTTGCGATACGTGCAAGGATTTAAATTCATACCTTAAAGAGTCCAAACAGCAAATAATACAAGCTATGCAGAAAGAACTAGCAATGCACAAGTCGATAAAAGTTAATCTTGTGGCTGAATGTAGATTCATTCATACATCTACCAATGAAATTACAGATCGTGCATTTAAAACACGAAATCAGGCCCTATTTTTGGAAACGGACTTAAGTAGTTTCTTGGAAACACAATTTACAAAGTTAACTACGGAAATGGACGAATCTGAGCTAAAAGGCAGTAATTGGGCTTTGTTAGCAGTGGAAGGAGTACGATTGAAAATAAATAAGTACAATCCCTTGCGTGGAAGCACATATATTCCATTACCAGCAGCTATACAAGCAAGAAAAGCCTGCATTAATCCTGAAAATTTGAATGATGAAAAGTGTTTTATGTATGCCATTTTAGCAAAACTGGTTAAAAAGAATGCTCATCGCATTAGTAAATACAAGGACCTGGACAACAAGTATGATTTTTCTGTAATATCGTTTCCTACATCGCTAGTTGACATTCCCAAATTTGAAAAAGCCAACGATATATCCATTAATGTATTTGGATTGGAACAAAACAATAAACTGTTCCCTCTAAAGGTTGTGGATCAAGAGATGCAAGACCATCGTGACCTCCTTCTGCTAAGTTCATCATCCGGCCAGAACCACTACGTCTTTATCAAAGATTTTGATAAACTAGTAGGACATCAGATTACTCACCATGGACATAAGATATATACGTGTAAACGGTGTTTTACTCACTTCGATGATCGATATGGTCAACAAGGAATAGAAAAATTGAAAGAACATAGAGCTTTGTGCGTCCAGCATGACATTGCTAGGGTTGAAATGCCTATTAAAAACCCCATTGTCAAATTTTTAAACGTGGAAAAAATGCTGAGAATACCTTACGTTATCTATGCTGATTTTGAAAGTATACTGTTACCCTATCAAACATGTCTACCCAATCCTGAAGCAAGTTATACAGTGCCATACCAGAGTCATGTTCCTATGAGCTTTGGTATATACGTTAAACCCTCACCTGCTGTGGAACACATAAAGACAAACCTTCCAAGCCAACCTCTTATTTATCGTGGACCTGACGCTGCAGAAAAGTTTATGGTCTGTTTGATTTCAATAGCTAATGAAATTGATCGCCTTTACAGCTTAAATGTTCCAAAGGCTTTAACTGAGGATCAAGAAGCAGAGTTCCAATGTTCTGAAACCTGTTATTTGTGTCAAAAACCGTATACCAAAGAGGATTGGAAAGTTCGAGACCATTGCCATATTACAGGGGAATACCGTGGAAGTGCTCACAATAACTGTAATTTGAGGTGTAAAACACGTAACCCCGTTCCTGTATTTCTACATAATATGAGTGGCTACGACGCAAATTTCATTGTAAAACAATTAGGATGTACTACTGAGAGAGTGGATGTTATCGCTAACTCCAAGGAAAAATACATTTCCTTCACCAAATATGTAGGAAATGTTAAGCTTAGATTTGTGGACACGTTTCGGTTAATGCCGAGTAGTTTGGAAAACTTAGTTTCCAACTTAACATCATACCCTGAAACAGACAAGTACTTTGGAAAAGAAAATGCAATGCTCATGACTCGTAAAGGGGTATTTTGTTATGACTACATTGACTCATGGGAAAAGTTAAGTGAAACGTGTTTACCTCCAAAAGAGGCATTCTTTAACAAATTAAGTCAAGAAGATGTTAGTCAAGAAGACTATGAACATGCCAAAAATGTCTGGAAACAGTTCAACATTAAAACTCTAGGGGAATATAGTGACCTCTACCTAACATCAGATGTACTCTTTCTTGCAGACAGCTTTGAAACGTTTAGAAACAAAACACTAGAAACACACCGAGTGGATGCTGCACACTTCTTTACTTCGCCTGGTTTAAGTTTCGAGGCAATGCTCCTTTACACAGGCATTGAACTGGAATTGCTACAGGATTACGATCAGATTCTTTTAATCGAGTCTGGAATACGTGGAGGCATATGCCAGGTGTCTCATCGGTATGCTGAAGCTAACAATAAATACATGGAAACCTATGATTCTGAGAAACCATCGCAGTTTATTACCTATGATGATGCCAACAACCAATACGGGTGGGCTATGTGCCACTCCCTTCCTTATGGTGGATTTCAGTGGGTTTCTCCAGATACTGTTGATCTAGAAAAACTAAAGAACGACGATCCTGTGGGATACATTCTAGACGTTGATGTTGATTACCCATCTGACCTTCATGATCTACACAACGATTTACCTTTCCTACCAGAGTGTACACAACCTAAGGATTCGTCTCTGAAAAAACTAATTCCTCATCTTGGAAATCGAAGGCGATATGTTGTTCACTACATGGCATTAAAACAGGCTTTAGATCATGGAATAAAATTGATAAAAATTCATCGTGTGTTAAAGTTTAAACAAAGACTTTGGTTAAAGGCATACGTTGATTTTAATAACAACCTTCGAAAACAAGCCAGAAATGATTTTGAGAAAAATCTGTATAAATTATTCAACAATGCCATTTTTGGGAAAACAATGGAAAATATCCGTAAAAGAATAGACATACGTCTTGTGACTGACAGCAAAAAGGCAGAAAAGCTAATAGCTAAACCAACATTCATCGACAGAACAATTTATGGTCCCAACCTAGCTGCTTTCCACATGGCTAAACGTAACATTGTATTCAATAAGCCTATATATATTGGAATGTGTATACTGGATATTTCAAAAACTCTAATGTATTCCCACCACTATGATGTCCTGCTACCCTATTATGGAATGAACAATCTTAAACTCATGTATATGGATACCGACTCGTTCATTTATTTGGTTAACACCCCAAATGTATATCAAGACAAGTTGGATTTCCTAGAACACCTGGACACATCAGATTATCCTACTAATCACATATGTTACTCTACATCAAATAAGAAAACGTTGGGGAAATTTAAAGACGAGGCTTGTGGACAAATTATAAAAGCATTTGTTGGACTTAGAGCTAAAATGTACGCTTTAGACATAAATGGTAAAGAAATCAAAAAGATTAAAGGTATTAGCAAAGGGGTTGTCAAAAATTGTATAAGCTTTCAAGATTATAAGGATTGTGTCATGAACAACAATGTAAAAAGAATACCAATGAACATTATCGCTTCTAAACAGCATGACATATCATCTATAAGACTAAACAAAATTGCTTTGTGTCCTGGTGATGATAAAAGTGTGATTGATGCTGATGGTATAGGTACACATGCCTATGGTCATTACTCAATCATTGACTATGCTTAAAGAGTTAAGTTATGAATATCAAAATCTTCTGCCTGCAACTAGCAAATACATAAAACAATTTAGGAAATAAAACAATAACACTACAAAAATAAAAAATGGTATTCATAATTTAAAAAATATATAATTAGAAAACAAAATAAAAACAACTGTACAATTTATAACAAAAAAGAATATATATAAAAATGTATTATGTGTAAATAGTGTACATGTATTTAAAATAAAAATATTTTATGGCCACTGCTTGTACATTTCTAATTACTACCCGCCTCTCCCCACTCCTAATGCAAAATGAACATGTAAAACACAAATTGGAAAATCCATGATTCCATATTGACAAAATAGAAAAAACATTAAACTGAAATTTTAAAAACTGTAAATGGGAATTTGGTAAATTGACAAATAATGTATAACAACAAATTGGAAAATCCATGGTTCTATATCATGATATTGAAAAACTTTAAACTGACATTTTAAAAACTGTACATGGGAAATTGTGAAATTAATAAATGTGTAAACAACAAAATGCAAAATCCATGTTTCCATATTATGAAATTGAAAACCTTAAAACTGACATTAACAAAAAACGAAAATGGGAAATTGGAAAATTGGCAAATGTGTAAACAACGAAATGCAAAATCCATGTCTCCATATTATGAAATTGAAAAACTTAAAACTGACATTAAAAAAAACTGAAAATGGGAAATTGGAAAATTGACAAATGAGAAAACAACAAAATGAAAAAAAAAACCCGGTTGGGGTAGTGATCATGTTGTACAGTAGCCTATAAGACTAGCATAAGGCTAGTTGCATGTGCCCTTATATACTTAATGTATGTGCATTAGCCTTTGAATTAGCTTAAGTTAGGTTTGGTAAATTTAGGTTTGGTGAGGTTAGGTATGTGACCTTGTAGTTTACTCTTTTCGGAAAATGTAAAATCTAAAATCTAAAATCAAAAAATCTTAAATTGAAAATGTAACATCTAAAAAAACTAAAATCTAAAATACAAAAAATCAAAAATGTAAAAAGTAAAATCAAAAAAAATGTAAAATGAAAAATCAAAAATCTAAAATGTTAAAATGTAAAATGTTAAAATGTTGAATCTAAAATATTTAAATGAGGTTTCTGAGGTTTCTCTCATTTGCTCTTACTTATTTGCTCCCACTTTTTGCTCCCAATTTTTGCTCCCACTCTTTGCTCCCACTTTTTTGCTCCCACTTTTGCACTCACTTTTGCACCCACTCTTGCACTCACTTTTGCACCCACTTTTGCACCCACTCTTGCACCCACTTTTGCACCCACTTTTGCACCCACTCTTGCACTCACTTTTGTACTCACTTTTGCACCCCACTTTTGCACCCACTCTTGCACCCACTTTTGCACTCACTTTTGCACTCACTTTGAAGTTAGGTTAGGTTAGGTGAAGTTAGGTTAGGTTAGGTTATAACTTAGTTTATTATGTGTGCTCTCACATTTGCTCTCATATTTGCTCTCACTTTGAAGTTAGGCTAGGTTAGGTTAGGTTAGGTTAGGTTAAATAATGTTTGTTAGGTTAGGTTAGGTTAGGCGATGTTAGGTTAGGTTAAGTTAGGTTAGGGTAGGTTAGGTAAAGTTGGATTAGGCGGAATGGCTGGGGTATGAATGAAACCCCACGTTTTCTTACTTTCACCTCATGAGGCTGAGTGTACCCCATTCCAGCTCTCAGCCCAGAATAAAATTTCTTGGTTGAGGCGGGAATGAAACCCACACCTGTAGGGAAACAGCTAAAATGCTAGCAACTACACCAAAAGTGGACAATATAAGGCTGGTCTGAATTGCACATGATCAATTAATAATTACCTAATAATAATAATAATATTAATAATAAATATTCCATTTAGCAAGTACACGGCCGACCTCTCTCTGTGACGTCATTCACGGTCTCAGGGCGTGGCGGCCAATTTGCCCATTTGCCACTGTGCCAGCTCTGAATGACCCCTCCATAAGAATAACATAGAGTGATTGCGCGCGGCGGCCATCTTGCCCATTAGCCCCTGTGCCAGCTTCGGCCTATATTACCTACTAAGGAGATTATGACTTTAAAGGAAAGCGGTTAACTCATGTAAAACATCCTCAAGTGTCTACAGACGTTACTACAAAAAAGTATGTGGATAACAAGGTGTATGAGTTTTATGATAAAGTGCCTCAGCTTACGGTGGATGGCTATAGCGCTAATCATCACCGCATTATTCACGTGGAAGACCCACAAGAAGATGATGATGTCTGTACCAAGCGATACGTGACCTATGAAATGAAAAGGCTTTATAAATTTATCCCATCTGTATTTTTAGTGCATCTGACAAATGTAAAACCTGTGAATGAGAGAAACCATATACCGCTAGTTCATGACCAGCACTTGACCTATGTGCTTGCTTCGGGTTTAAGCCACTATCGACTACACTATAATGGAACCATTCACATCAAATATGCCATACCTGATGAGAACCATTTACAAATAGAGATAAATGGTCATAGGATGTTGGTCCATAACCATGAAATGGTCAATGCAGGAGACGAATTATCCTTTCATCTCCTGTTGACATGGAATGAAAAGCAAGCTGGAAAAACCATAAATGATTTCCCACTTTATGTAGAATTGGAATATACAGCCATGAAATAACAATCTAATGTTAGTTGTGACTTAAACTTTCTTGTGAAAGGTTGTTGGTCATCATCATCATGGTGAAACAAAGATATGTGGTGAGAAAGACAAAAAATATGAGCCTGTCCTTGGCAAAGCCTGGGCTTATGACATTCGTGGACAAGCCCTTACGAAAGAAAAAAAAGAAAAAATAATGTGTTGACCATAAGGAAAGCTCTTCGAGTAGCACAGAGACATGTCATTCCAAAACGTCAGCGACAGGGTTCAAAACAAGGGCGAGTGATCCCCGTCCCCAAAAGAGCGGGATTTTTACCTGCATTATTCGCCGGTCTAGCTGCTCTAGGTTCACTTTTAGGCGGCGCCAGTGCAGTGGCAAAAACCATTAAAGCCGTGCAACAGGGCAAGCAACAACTCAATGAAAGTCAGCGACACAATGAAACAATGGAGGCCATTGCTATGGGGGCTAGAAATGTCAATTTGAAGCCAGCCTTTTATCAACAAGGATTTGGAATTTCACCTTTTCGAAATAAATAAAAAACATCTTTAACCTCAACCATAGCAAGACATGCCCTGACGCATCAGCAAGTGGAAAGCTATGCTAAACAACTGAAGCTTTCTCATTTTCGAGGTGTGTTTATGCGAAACCAATTACCCTCACAACCCGGGAAACTTGAATGTGCTGTTGTCAATTTGGATGATCACCGAGGACCTGGAACACATTATGTAGCTTATGTCAAAGAGGGATCTACTGTATGGTACTTTGACAGTTTTGGGAATTTGCCCCCGCCCATGGAACTAGTGGCCTATTTTGGAAAGAGGATCAAAATATATTATAATGTGAAACGTGAGCAAACGTTTAACAGCCAACAGTGTGGACGTTTGTGTTTAATTTTTTTATATAAGACGCAACATAAGCAAAAACGTCAACAGTATGTCGGCGGAAAGTAAGACGTTTACACTGCATGGACGTGGACCTGAAGTGAGTCTAGACTTTTACCCACCTATCGAATTGAGTGAAAAACCTTATGGTTTAGGACTTGTTTCTCTTGAAACGTACAATCGAATATACAACATACGTGAAAATGTGAACAACAAGTTTTACTATGATGATTCTGTGCTCACCCTGAACTCTAGAACTCTGAACGATAGATGACATTTATGAACACATTTATGTGGTGTTGATCAATGAATATGTTTTAAAGTCATTTCTCGATGGAACGCGCAAGTTTGAACTTGTAGGAAATACCAACACTCATCGCTGCAGTATTTTTTCTACATTCAAAATTGACTTTAAAACTCACCCCGATTCCATTGGTCCATTACTAGGATTTAAACCACGTGTATTAGAGCCCAACAAAAAACATGAATCAGACCATGAAGTGAAATTCATTGAGGACCATCATGTGTCGGTGACGTGTAATATTATTAGTCAAGTGTACACCAATCAAGAACCGTCTCATTCGCTTTATGACTTTATTATAACATCGCCCAATGGCTATATTATTCGTGAAAACCCTCCAGTGGTGCTTTTTCATTCTGTGGCTGTCGATGGTATTAGTAATATAACATTAAGACTGATCAATAGAGAGCAACAACTCATTGATCTAGATTCTACCACACCAGTGGCTTACAAGTTGGTGCTAAAACCACTATGAAGTTTGTATAAAAAGCAACAGCACCGTCTAGGAATGGTGTTAGTTGTTTACCACGTGAATACACGTTAACATCTCAGAACAAGCAGATTTTACAGCATTTGGGTTACCACATTAACCCCAGCGATGAATTCTATTCTAGAGGTAGCGAACCACATCGAGGAGCAATCAGGAGTGGTAAGAATTGATCTGCATTCTTATCAAGCTCAAACACCTGGACTCAATAACAATGATGAAATTCAATTTGTTATCAACAACCAAGATATTTACACCCTACCGCATGAAAGTGTTATTCAGATTGAAGGTCGACTCACCAAAGCCGATGGTTCTACACCCACTACATCCAAGTTAGCCAACCATGCTTTCGCCTTCCTGTTTTCTGAAGTACGATATGTCATTAACGATATCGTGGTGGATAGCACTCGAAATGTGGGTATTTCCAGTGTCATGAAACTATATCCCTCTTATAGTGAGGAAGAAGCTAAAACACTTTGCATTGCGGGTTGGTGCCCTGACTCGACCAATGACTGGATGGTACACACCGATGGCACCTTCACTGGATATTTACCTCTTAAACTGATTTTAGGCTTTGCTGAAGATCACCAGCGCATTGTGGTCAACGCAAGGCAAGTGCTTTATCTAGTGAGAGACAGGAGTGATAATAATGCACTCAAGGGAGTCAACAATGCCCCCATTGATTCAAAAATTCAACTACAACGCCTGCTATGGAAAGTGCCTCATGTGACCATTAACGATAGCAAAAAACTGGACATACTCAAAATGGTAAAGAGAGATATACCTCTACCCATGGAATTTAGAAGCTGGGCACTCCATGAGTACCCGTTATTGCCCACCACCAACACACACAGTTGGTCTATAAAATCAGCCCGCTATACAGAGAGACCTCTCTACATGATTGTGGGTTTTCAAACGAATCGCAAGTATCAACAAACCAAAGATGTCACGCAATTTGATCACCTGCAATTGAGAAATGCACGTCTTTTCCTCAACGGTGCTGTGTTTCCCTATGAAGGGCTGGATTTAGATTTTTCAAAAAATAAGTTTGCCCCCCTGTACGACTTGTTTTCTAAATTTAGATGGTCGTATTATCAAAAAGAGAATTGTCCAATGTTGTCACCCCAAGCTTTTAAGACAAGGGCGCCACTGATTGTCTTTGACTGTTCCTACTTGGAAGAGTCTGTCAAACCATCCAATATTGACATTCGACTAGATTTTGAAACGCATGACAATGTTCCAGCCAATACCACGGCCTACTGTTTGATTATTCATCACAAACAAGTCAACTATTATCCACTGTCCAACCAAGTGACAAGTGTATAAATAGCAGGTCAACACACATCAAACCACTCAGTCATGTCTTGCTTTCAAGCCTCAAGAGAAGTTACATCCATGAATTTAAAATCTGAGGAACAACGTTTCAAGACCTTTGCGACGTGGTCGGTGCCTTTTATAAACCCTCAAGCCTTAGCAGCCGCTGGATTCTACTATTTAAAAAGAAGAGATGAAGTGAAATGTGTGTTTTGTCCCATCATCTTAGACCAATGGCAAGAGAGCGATGAACCCATGCTGGAACATCAGCGCTGGTCACCTGCCTGCCCCTACCTGTGCAGAATGGAGGTGGGTAATATACCCTGTCATTCAAGTTACCCCTCACTCATGCCTCTGAGTGATGAAAAAAGTTATGATACGTGTGGACTTTATGGTGCCGGCAGTGCTTCAGTGAGCAGCTCACAGTCAAAAACATCCAGTTTAGAGACATTGGGATATCATCGGTGTTATGGACACTATAAACACAAAAGACTTTTTTGTTGTATGAGATGGTACCGCCTCTATCCTAGAATGAAAAAAGAACGTAAAACTTGTTATGCTAATAAAATGATGAAATAAAAAAAAATTGGTTGTTGTTGTTATATTATTATTTCTTATGCCCCCCTGTCATATCCTATCCTCTATAGTGACTACTCGATGTTTTTCTTTTCTTTTACTAGAATGGAATGTAAGTAAATGACATGGGTACACCTTACTGAACAATTGTCAGTCTGTAGTCAGTTGGACTTGATCCAGACAAGAGTGAACATGTTGCGTACACTGATTGTCGACTGTCAAGGGTTTAAAATTGGAGATAACAAATTTATATTTAAAGAAGTGGCCATCATCGATTGTTCCACTTTTTGGATATCACAAGCTACTCATTTGGTGTTTAAACCACCTTATGCGTTTGATTTGTTGTGTGATAAAGACCGTAAACAAACCCAGTGGATTGAAACTCATATGCAACTAGACTGGAAGCAGGGAACCATTTCATATAAGCACCTGGACATGGTCATGAAAGCCCACTTGTCTTCTGCCCATGTAATATTTGTGAAAGGTAGTGAAAAACGTCAATGGCTACAACCATTTTTAGCGTCTTACTGTCAATGTATCGATTTAATGGACATGGGCTGTCCATCGCTGCAAACACTCATGGATCACTGCCCCTGTGGCAATATTACCCATAAAGCCTTGGCACAGGTGTGGCAATTGTTTCATTGGCTATCCACCAATGCCTGCTGGGAGTTGTTAAATAAAATTAAAACTAAAGGTTTACCTGTGGATGACACCAGTGAGATTTCTACAAGCGACGTGTAAACATCAACGTGATACCATGGAGAAAGGGGATGCTACCGATAAAGCGATTGGAAAGTTCTTTGTGTGTAAAAAGAAACTAGACAGTTTTACTAAAGAAGAATTATTGGCTCTTCCAAAATCATTCATTTATTATGTCGCAGCAAATGCAGTGAAAGAAATCTGGCAACATGTACCAAAATCATGGGCTCAAGACCCTGTGTTAAGTGAATTGCAACCGTGTACGGATTATGATCACCATAAGCAAGTGGCTATGGCAAAAATACCCTCTATGCGACAGTGTGCTACTTGTCAGCTAGTCAAACTGTATCATGGTCATAAAAGTCAGTGTAAAGACTTTGTTTCCTCATACCACGGGAGTAATGAAGAAAAAAGCAACAACAACAAACACCATCCACAGAGGAGGAGGAAGATCAAACCTTTTTACCATCGATGGAAAAGGATATGCCAGACCTGTACTGGCAATGGCGTCATTAACAAAGTAATTCAATACTTGACTTTCGAAATCTACCTACCTGATTATTATTTGTGTAGTCCTGGAACTTATCTTGAAGAACCTTTGCAGCATAGTGATATACCTATTAATCCTTTGGATCAAGCATGCACCTTTCTTATCACCACAGTCATTCTGCATTAAGACGTGTAGCGGATAAAGTATCGTTGAAAAGCTAAACAACTTTTGACATTCTGTGATGTCTCAGTGGGAGAGAGGTTGGCAGTCGTCATTCTGATTAGTGTTATAAAAGGAAAGTTAATAATGAGTGGACATGGACATTGAAAAGGATTGAGGAATTGGTATTTCTTTGTATTCTATTTTTGTAAAGCTCTATTTGTTGTGAAATAAAAACAAGGTTTACAAGATCACAATGTCTTTTATTTTAAAAAATGGTGATAGCCATTTCATTTTTTTCACACATGAATATTTACAATTTCCACTTTACATTTTTTTTACATTCCCCTTGTTTAGTTTAAACATTCTGTACATTTTTGTTGTTGTGAAATAAAAACAAGGTTTACCAGATCACAATGTCTTTTAATTCTAAAAATGGTGATAGTCATTTTCTTCATTTTCATTTTTTTTCACACATGAATATTTACAATTTCCACTTTACATTTTTGCATTCCCCTTGTTTAGTTCACTCATTCCGTACATTTTTTTGTGAAATATAAATAAGGTTCACTAAATCACTATATCTTTTAATTTTTAAAAATGGTGATAGCCATTTCATTTTTTCACACATGAATATTTACAATTTCCACTTTTCATTTTTTACATTCCCTTGTTTAGTTTACACATTCTGTACATTTTTGTTGTTGTGAAATAAAAAACAAGGTTTACCAGATTACAATGTCTTTTTAATTTTAAAATGGTGATAGTCATTTCACTTTTTCACACATGGATATTTACAATTTCCACTTTACATTTTTTACATTCCCCTTGTTTAGTTCACACATTCAGTAAATTTTTTAAAATCATTTTCGTAATATACAAAAGCAAACATTTTACACTAAAATGTATTACTTATCTTATTTTTACTAAACTACTGTAGCCTAACATTATACATTCTACTTACAGTTTTACAAAAAATATTACAATATAAAACACACTACAAATATTACAATATAGTGATCATTAGACTTAAGTAAAGTAATAGTCGTCAATACGACTGTTTCCCCAAGCAAGAGTATTAAATGTGTTGGGTATAATGAATCGTTTGTTGTCTTCATTACTTAAAGCAACTTTGTTCAACAAATTGGTATGTAACTGATGATTTTTACTTCTAAATACACACAAATTTTCTTATATAATACAGGTGGGTTACTAACTATACAGTTTTTATAATCACTTATATCTAACTCTTTACTAACAACATTCTTTTTCACTCCTTTTAATTTTTTTACTACTACATCATCAATTGTCATATAGCTGTATGATTTAGATTTTGTGCCTACAAAGGTGTCTATAATAACACCAGCACATTCATCCTTAAATTTCCCAAGAACCTTTTTGTTTACTAGAGGTAAATGGTAAATATTATCCTTGGGGTAGTCACTTGTATCAAACCTATTTAGCTCAGTTTTGATATCCTCGTAAAAATCATCAGTTTTAAACTCATAAATAAAAGAATCTGTGTCTGTGTAGAGTAATTTAGCATTATCAAGATAGTTTTTCTTTACATAATCATAGTGAAATTCATACATAAGTGTTTTTGATAATTCCAGAATGGTGTAACCCACATATATGGGTTTGTTGTAAGTAACTTTAAGACGATTCATTTGTATTACAACTAAATCCTCATGAATAATTGAACAGCTATGAAAGTTAGGCTTGCTTATTAAGTTGCTCGCACCATACCTTTTACCATCATTCTCCCACTTTGTTATCAGCTTTACATCAACTCGTTTATCAACATTCTCCATAGTCTTTCCAAAAACACTATTATTCATGAGTTTATAAAAATCTTTTTCAAACGCGTTTGTTGACTGCGTTCTTAAATTATTGTTTAGATCAATATACGGTTTGAGCCATGCTGACTGATGAAATTGCAATACGCGATGAATTTTAGTTAATTTCAATCCATGCTGTAGACACTGTTTCAAGTTTTGATAATGTATTACATATTTACATTTATCATTTACATTAGCAATTAACATTTTTGTTCGTGATGTAATGTACCGGTATGGAGATTTCATATTCTCAGGACAAAATGGTAAATCATTATGATCATCATGTAACTCTTTAGGATACTCAAGATTTACCTCTAAAATATATCCTTTATCATCGTTATCATTAAGAGTGTCAACATGTAAGACATCAATTTCAGGTTGTGTCAGCCAGCGAAAATCTTTCAGTGGTAGATATTGACTCATAGCCCAACCATATTGGTTATTTGCATCGAGGTAGACAATATACTTTGACTCTTCACAAGGGTTGTAGCTAGGCATGTATTTATTATTCGCTTTAGAGTACCGTCCACTACATTGACTTAATCCACCTCGAATTGATGATTTTATAAAATTGATCATGTCTATATCAGTCATCTATATATTTAAAACACTAAGCTGTTTTTTGTACACACGAGATTGTGAAAACCACTTAACCGATTGGCTTCGTAAGACATTCTAACGAAAGCTCTTGGCATGCAGATTTGCAGAGTTTCTTTAAAAGGAAAATATATGTTACGGTATATTTTTAAATGATTAAAGAAATATGTAATATTTGTCACTCCCGCGCATGCGCACAATGGCCTTTCTCAACAAGGAAAATGGCGATTCCGGTCGCGTCTAACTGAGATCTTTGTTCATGAGAATTAAAAAGGATCTCCAATAATGTTAGTTATGTTTTTACAATGTGCATTGAAATAGAATTATATTAAATAAACCACGAATTGAAAGACATAAACTGCAGGTTGAGTGTGTATACTGGTTAGATAGCTTAATACTGCAGTGTCACATAGTTGTCTGGTTGGCCAAGGGGATAAGGTTACTGGCCTGAAATTTGTATTATGCATGATCGAGAGGGTTCGATCCCACTTCGGATATGTTTTTTTATTTTCGTTTTCTTCCTTCCTACGATTGGTATTGCATTGTAGAAACATATTTCACTTTTATCATTCCCGTCAAGTAACGAATTCTCTGTTCCCATCGAGAGGGTTCGATTCCCACCTCGGTTATGTTTTTTTTATTTTCGTTTTCTTACTTCCTACGATTGGTATTACATTGTAGAAACATATTTCACTTTTATCATTCCCGTAAAGTAACGAATTCTCTGTTGCCATCCTTTGCATGGACGAGAGGGTTCGATTCCCACCTCGGATACGTTTTTTTAATTTTCATTTTCTTCCTTCCTACGATTGGTATTACATTGTAGAGATATATTTCACTTTTTCATTCCCGTAAAGTAACGAATTCTCTGTTGCCATCCTTTGCATGGTCGAGAGGGTTCGATTCCCACCTCGGATATGTTTTTTTTTGTTTTCTTCCTTCCTACGATTGGTATTACAGTGTAGAAACATATTTCACTTTTATCATTCCTGTAAAGTAACGAATTCTCTGTTGCCATATATATATTTAAAACACTAAGGTATTTTTTGTACACACGAGATTTTGAAAACGACTTAACCGATTGGCTTCGTATGGCATTCTAACGAAAGCTCTTGGCATGCAGATTTGCAGTGTGTCTTTAAAAGGAAAATATATGTTACGGTATATTTTTATATGTTTAAAGAAAAAGGTAATATATGTGGCAATTGCGCGTTGCCACAATTGCGTTTCTTCATGAGAGAAATGGCGGATAAAAGATCCACCGTATCGTAGTGTGATCTTTGTTTATGAGAATTGAAAAGGGAAATATCGCTTATGTTGTATCCCGATATATACTGGAATAGAATCATGAAATAAGGGAAATATTGATGAACTGTAACTGGGAGTTGAGTGCGTTTGTTGTTTACGTCACTTAATATTGCACTCTAATTTCGTTGTCTGGGTGGCTCAGCGGCTAACATTGTGGACAACGAAATTGATTATGCATCGTCGAAGGAGTTTGATTCCCACCTCAGACATGTAATTTTATTTCCCAATTATTCTATCTTGCAATTGGTATTACATTGTCTAAACATATGTTACGTTTATTATTCCCGTAAGGTAAGAAATTCTCCATGATTTACGTTGCCAGATACTTTTAAATTGAAAATGAAAATCGGCACAATCGCTTAGCCTTGAGAGAAAATTGTCGAACATAATTCATTTGATGGACTCAGACATCGTGGTCACTCAGCCCTGTCTACTTTGGTGTGTGAGTGTAAACCTTTCTCTGATAACCTGTGTTAATGTGATGGCTGTATTGATGTGTGCATTTGTAATTAGTAAGGGGAATAGGGAGTTGAGAATCATGAAATAAGGGAAATATTGATGAACTGTAACTGGCAGTTAAGTGCGTTTGTTGTTTACGTCTCTTAATATTGCACTCTAATTTCGTTGTCTGGGTGGCTCAGCGGCTAACATTGTGGACAACGAAATTGATTATGCATCGTCGAAGGAGTTTGATTCCCACCTCAGACATGTAATTCTATTTCCCAATTATTCTATCTTGCAATTGGTATTACATTGTCTAAACATATGTTAGGCTACGTTTATTATTCCCGTAAGGTAAGGAATTCTCCATGATTTACGTTCCCAGATACTTTTAAATTATTATATAAATATCGGCACAATCGCTTCGCCTTGAGAGAAAATTGTCGAACATAATTCATTTGATGGACTCAGACATCGTGGTCACTCAGCCCCGTCTACTTTGGTGTGTGAGTGTAAACCTTTCTCTGATAACCTGTGTTAATGTGATGGCTGTATTGATGTGTGCATTTGTAATTAGTATGGGGAATGGAGAGTTGACGACTGAGGCTTTAAGTTAGGAACTATCCCGGTATTTGCCTGGAGTGGAAGTGGGAAACCACGGAAAACCACATCCAAGGTTGTTGAGATGGGAATAAAATTTTGCTCTTCTTAGGTTTGCCTCAAGAGTGCGCCCCGTTCCAGCCCTCAGACCAGAATTAAATTTCTTGGCAGAGCAGGGATCGAACCTGGAATCTGGGGCGATAGCTCAGAATGTAGCCTTAAGACTGGGCTTCCCTGTGTTAATACGATCTTTGAAAAACACTGAACATATAATTCTAAAACTCCCTCCATTACGGTGGCTGGCGAAGTGAGTCCATGCTCATTCCAGTAGTGGCGAAGTGATTCTATGCTCCCTTGCATAATTTACTGTCATGGAAATGCAAAGTATTGTACCTTCAACAGGTGATGGAAATTGATTATTTAGAGCAGTTTCATTCTGTTTATTTCAAAATGAAGTTCGTCATCCTGAGTTGCGTTTGCAAGCAAATTGCAAAAATTGCAAGGATTTTATTATTGGCGATCAGTCTCATCGCATTCTCATCAGCAACCAACTTGAGAATGGAAGTCTCTGAACTTAGTTGTATAAGTGAATATTGTTGTTTATTGATTATTTTTTTAGAGTACATAACAATGAGTCTAACCACGCAGTTGATTTTGGCAATGGAAGTAAGTTATTATTTGCTATTTAATATTTGGCAGCTGCGTTGATGCAGGCCACTATAGTGTTATTTAATAAGCTATGACGTTAATTTGGGGAGAAATGCTGCTATAAATAAACCCATTTTACGAAATAGAACATTAGCCGCAAACAAGTGGGAAATCGGAGAAAAATACGAAGCCACTTTTAAACTCCAATATGAATACGGCATTTCAGGTACAATTCCAGATACTATACCGTTACACTGTAGGGTCCTTGACGAACAAATTTAAACATTGTTCTGCACTGTATTTCTCTTGAGAGAAATCTTCACTTGGTTACTTTGACCTTTGCTGTTGTAATGTAAAATTAATCTGACTAAATATAAAACATTTGACATGCTGCAACAATTATTTTTCACTGGAGATGATATCTCAAGGAATTTCAGAGAGACTAATCGGCTATGTCCTTCGTTTCATTTGGTGCCAATGTTACTGTGCCACACCCATACGGTCCACATTGTTCTAAGATGTATGGAGGTGCACATCATCGCATTTCTTCGTTATATTCCAAAATTATATGTGACGGTTTGCGGCCAGTTTTATTAGACTCCTTAGAGTTCTTGAATTCCTTGGAAATAAATGACTTGCCTCCACATATTCCAAACGCTTGAACCGTTATGCTGCTTAGAAATCTGAACGTTTCCCAAGGGCTCCTAAATGCAACCATATTGCTTGGATTTGGAAATAATAAGTGCAGTTAAAATTAGGCAGAGAGGTCTAATCCTTCTACTTGATTTAACAGCATCCGATAAAACACTATCATTTTGTTTTAAGAGGCAATATTTTCCAATTTATTTGGCATACTCTGTCACAATCAATGAAGCTCAAGGGAAAACTCTGGAACGTATAGGTCTCAATTTGCCTCATCAATTTTTCAGTCATGGCCAGCAGTATTTTGCAATGTTGAGAGCGCAATCTTTTGACGCCCTTATAGTTTCAATAGAGCCAAAAAATCATCGTACAAAGAATATACAGTAGGCCTACATAAGAAAATTCTTCAGTAAATATTTTTCTATTGACCGTCATTTTTGACGGGTTTCAACTAGTTAATTCTAAATTTACTTTCGTTTTTTTCAACATTGAACTGAAACTTAACCCAGGAGCTGTGAAATACTGACAAGGATCAAGGTCATAAGTTTTCATACAAACATTCCGAAAATTTTCAAAAACATCTGCTAATAACAACACATCTGTCTTCAAATATATGTCTGAAAATTCTCCTAAAGTTTGAATGTGTAACTGTGCCCATACGCGTTGTGCATGTAAATATTCCTGATCACTGATATGACTTGTGTTTAAGGAACTGTAAAATGCATCTTTCGGTGGTAAACAACACTCCTCAAGACGTTCCACACAGTTAATATATTCATAAGGGAATATACCCTTTTGACGAATCAAATTAAAATCATCTTCTTTAGGAAAGACACGTTGAATTTCATGAAACTGATCTGATTTTAAATTACTAGCCAGCTTATCAAGACTACTCGACATAAAGCGGAATGAATCTAAAAATCGTAGTTTAATGGTTTTTTTTATTGCTAGTTTTGATGTATTTTGTGAACGATATGTATTGTTCCTTATTATTTGCAATAACATCAATTTTCACATCTGAAGCTCCAAATTCTTTAACGATAAAGTGGTTATCGTATTTGCTACCGTTGTGTAGAATGACCGGAATGAATTTACTTACTCTATAATTTAAATTACATTCTTGGTGAGCAGCACCACGATATTTTCCTGTTAAATGGTCATGATCGCGAACCCTGTCTGTACATAAACATTCACCACATATAAAACAATTAGTTTCAGTTTCAAAATTCATTTGCTCTAATGAAGTTAGTGGTTCCATTGGAATGATCGTATTTAAAATAGAGGATATACGGACGGCATCTTTCTCAAGTCTTTCCATAAAAACTTTAGGTGCATCAGGTCCTCTATAGAGCTCAAACTTATTTAAAGAGTCATCATAACTACATTTAATATAATATGCAAAGCTAAAAGGTTCATGAATGTGAGTAGTGTTGGTGAAAGGTTGGGCTGGATTCGATGAACATGTATTAAATGGTTTTAGCAAAGCCTCGAAGTCAGCATATATAACAAATGGTACTCGAAGCTGTTTCTCATAATCCTTACATTTTAGAATGTTATTTTTAGGAGTCGGTAATACCGTACACACATGATTACACCCCCATTTTTGATGTTGAGTTAGTTTATCCTCTTTCTGGAAATGTAGCAAACAGCCATCACACAACCACTTCTTAGATTTATCTTTTGATATCTGACTACCGACAAGTCTACTTAAATGTTTTATCCAACAATAGTGGGCGTTTTCACCTTTAGTTATGTACAGTAAATTTACATGAGCATCCTTTTTTTCCTGAGTATAATATAGAGGACCAACTATACTCTTATTTTCAATTCCATAAACATTAATACTTACATTGTTCAGCTCTTCAAAACGTTGAATGTCTTTTATCGCCATAGGAAATTCCATTTCTTTTAAATCTAACACTGAAGAATAGTGAGGATATGATGATGTTCTCATCGTGTCCCTCACTGCTGGATGGAGAGCTGAGGTTACAGCCCATGCAAAGCATGCGTCATCATTATTCATAACGTTTACACAAGCGTGTTTACGTTTGATCCATCCTGGCAAATCAACGTATGATGATGCTCGAAGGGGGTTGCATTTATTCATGTTGGTTTCTAAATAAAGTACTTCAACCAACGCCCAGCCTGACTCCCTTTCCTGGAACTCTTCACTCTTCACGATGATGGCACTTGAAATATTTTGATATATATCACTAATATTAGTTGATTCTCTAACAATTATGTTTTTTGTATTAAAAGATTTGATATCCGTAATTTCACCTTCACTCCCAGTTTTTACATAGAGTCCAAAAAGTTCAAAATTCATTTTAATTGTTTTATGCTCTAATAAAACATTTTCTACTAAGCCAAACACAGTTGGTTGAACATTTTTTAAAAATGATTCAATACTTTGAGTTTTTTCTTTACTATAAAGTCTATAACTAGCAATTCGACTTTTAAACGCACTACCAATTTGTTGAATATTTCCAGAATTTCTTTCATGGCAAGCGTTATTTTTATGTTGAATACTGCGTAAATGTCCATGAATGATTGAAGAAGGTATATCAATATTACATACATTACAATGGGTAATCGAAGGTTCACCATTCTTTTTTCTTTTTGTTGCACAACTATTTTCACAATCTTGAGAACGTTTACGCTTTTGAGCATCACTTTCGTTTAAAGATTCCGTGCTAGTTGTTGGTTTTACAGATTTCAATTCTTGTTGTTCCCCATGCACTTCAACCATGTGGGATTGATATTGCTTTACAGCAGAAAAACCAAGTTCACAAACTGAACATGAAAATGGTGCTGAACTAACATGCTTTAAATTTACATGACGTGTAAGATTATCTTGTCTGTTAAATGTGGTAGCACAATGACTACACACAAACATTTTAATGTTATGTTTAACATTTGCATGTCGTTGAAGGTTGTCAGGTCTTGAGAACTGTTTCTTACAGTCACCACACTTGAACATGATGATCCCTTTCGAAATTACCTATAAAAGAAAGAAATCATAAATGTTAATAAATGATAAAAACAAAGTACAATATAAATAGTTTAATTATATTCCAGTCAATGGTTATAGCAGGGTATTTAAATCGATCATCTGTGAACTCCTAGCTAGTCTAACTTCATGTAGTTCTAACTGGGGGTTACTATATACCACTGACACTGACACCTAGCGGTGAACATTGGAACTTGATAGAGTGATAGAAACCAGCGGTCGCCAGTTAAGTGAGCTAGGTGTGACGTCATAGCCAGTCTTAAAGCAAGTCTAAACTTGTAGAAAATGTCACGTGATAGAAACCAGCGTTCACCAGTTAAGTGAGCTAATTGTGATGTCATAGCCAGTCTTAAAACAAGTCTAAACTTGTAGAACATGTTACATGATAGAAACCAGCAACCACCAGTTAAGTGAGTTAAGTGTGACGTCATAGCCAGTCTTAAAACAAGTCTAAACTTGTAGAACATGTCACGTGATAGAAACCAGCAGCCACCAGTTAAGTGAGCTAAGTGTGACGTCATAGTCAGTTATAAAGCAAGTCTAAACTTGTAAAATATGTCAAGTGATAAGGTTAAGTTAGGTAAAGTTAGGTTATGTTAGGTGAACTGAGGTTAAGACTTTAAGTATTCCCTATGTCACTGACACTTAGCAATGAACATTCAGACTTAATAGAGCGGTAATCAAAATCTAACCTACAAAATTAGCTTTACACACCATGGTCAAGTAGTTACATCTTTTGACTGCCAAATATACCATTTTCACTGACATGTAGGAGTGAACATTGGAAAATATCACTCTAGCTGTTTAAAAGTTATTAGATGGGCACTTACCTTTTTATAATTGATCAACTGCTGTCACTGAATGAACAGATTGTAGGAATCTGGTAACCTACAGGTACCCAATTATCTGTAAACAAAACAATCAATCAATCAATCAATAAATACATTCCAATCAATAACTTCAACATCAATTAGTAATAAAAGACTACAATCCATTAATAATAATAAGTACTTACCTTGCAAAATAATTTAATGATTTTCTACCAAAACGGCTTTTTTTTACAACTCTTGAGCAGTAATAGAGCACTGTTCACTCAAAGCGAGTAATACAGACTGACAGTAGGGAGATATATGACACCTCTCTTATATAAACTCTCATCGCTCGTGTCAGCAGTTTTGTGCAGATCATTGCAATTCCTTTCCCAATACAGCTGAGAGTCCAAAGTACACTAGGAACACCTGTGTGGTATCCAATGACTGCTGACTTTGCATGATCATCACCCATTGTCTTAATCAACATATGGGGTTTCAAATTACTGCAGCGTCAGTCATAGCAACAGCAGTGTGCACTCTCTGGTATGTCAGCAACATGACACCGGAAGGAACACCTGTGTAATATCCAATAACTGTTAACTTTGCATGATCATCATCCATTGTCTTAATGAACACTTGCGGTTTCAAATTACTGCAGTGTTAGTCATAGCAACAGATCTGTGCGCTCTCTGTCATGTCTGTAATATGACACAGGAAGTAACAAGACGTCTTACTGCACGTACCATCTCTTCAGTTTTAACATCTTAAGAACATGTATTATTCTCTTTCAACTGCAAATGACTCGTTAGAACACATCCATCCACCAAGTTAGATCCCTTGTATGTTCACATGTATTTCGTCAATTTCCTTTCATATCGTTATCCCATTATAGTAGTGGTGGACAACGTCAGTTCAACACACACAAATGTAGTTAGGCCCTTTGAGATAATTTAAATAAATTCATGAGCCAGTCCGTAGGAAGCGGTCCAAAAGGGACCCGTCCAAAGGGACTCATCAACAAGGACTCGTCCACAGGGACTCGTCCACAAGGACCTGTCCACAAGGACTTGTCCACAAGGACCCAGCAACAATGACCCGTCCACAGGGACCTGTCAACAAGGACCTGTCCACAGGGAACCGCTCCCCCACCCTCTTCAAAAGCCATGAGTGGGCATGCTAATTCATAGTGGCTTTCCACCGCACACATGCACTTTATGTAGAACAACGTTTCATTCCATATCGGCATTCAAACTCTCACATGTTGCAATTGGTAACAGAGATTCTCTAAAAAATTCAATTTCACCCCTAGTAGGGGTAGGTTTTATTTTTGGGGTTGAAATATATTGTCCATTGGAAAGAGAGTGTCAGCCCGAGTTCAATGACACCTCATTCGTCAAAATCCGACCACGGGTTCGGGAGTTATAGGGCTGCCGCCATCTTGTGAGGAGGGGAGGAGGAGGAGGCATCTGAACCCGTACAAAACCACTACTCATGTTCTAGAGTAATCATTGATAGTTGAGTACTGGTACGGACTTCAAGGATGAATCAGTGCAAGTTGAAGGTACGTGCAATTACTTTCTATACATAGGCCTAAGTGAGCTAGGGTGGGCGGGTGCATTCAAAGGTATAGACATAGGCCTATAACGTGAAATTTGTACCGTTTTATAAATATTAACGAGTTGAAACGGTGCATGGAGGGTTTTTTCCGCCACCTGTTTTCCTGGTTTCGATCACGTGTGGGGCATGCGGATTGTGATTTGTGTCTGTGTTGCAAGCTACGAGTGAAATTGAACAGTGGTAGATCTAGGCCTTGCGGGGCCCTGGGCGATATGATAGGGTGGGGCCCACAACAATAGGAAATTAAAAATTATCAAATCAAATGGAAAATAGTTGTGCAATAATAATAAAATAAAGAATAGTTACAATATTTTGAACACACTACAGTACATTATTTAACAATATAATTTTATATCATATGGCCTCTGGTGCCGGGTGCAAGCTTTGTTAATTGACGCTCAGAGGGCAACTTGCATGTCGAATTTTATCGCTCCTTGAAGCGCTATGAAAGTCAAAGAGGTTAGATACCTAAGCTCCTTGACACTATAGCGCTTTGTTGTAAAGAAATGAGGAACTTTGTGTTGGCGGAAAATCTCGAGATTACTTTTGCCATTATGAACACGGCCTACTGAATTCAAATGGGTTCTTTAACATGCCAACATGCGTATCGTGATTTTTGTCGCCTTTCAAAAATCACTTACCACGGCCAGGAGTGAACCTGCGAGCTTGGGGTTGGTAGTCCGACACGATAACCATTCACCCATTAACAATATGAAAGAAACTTTTAAGTCCGCTTGAAGATAATTATGTAAACTATGAAATCTAAAAATATTACTTGGCGACTTTTTTTTCAGCTTAAGTCTTCTATTATTTCACTGAAATCTAAACTTGCTGTCAACTCGTTTTCTATTGAGAGCATAGCTAGGGATGACAAACGATATTGTGACATTGTGCTTCTTAAATATGTCTTGATGAGCTTGAGTTTGGAGAAGATCTTCCTGCAGATGCTACTGTGACTGGAATTGTAGCAATTATCCGAAGTGCAATGAACACATTTGGGTGGACATCTTCAAGCTGTTCTGAATTATGTACTTGATTATCGCAAGTATATCATCTCGGTCTCCATCGTAGACAATTGACAACATTTCCAGTTCTTCACAAAGTTCTACTTAATTGGTACCGCACAGCCTTTACTGACTCAATTCTGCACTCCCACCTCTTCTCAAGAAAGAGGTTTAAGAGTAATATCAACATGTGACTCAAGAAATTTCCATCGTTCACTTGAGCCAGAAAAAATGTGTAAAGCCTTTGTAAAAGGCCGAAGAGAGTCTGGGCTTGGGCACGTGATAAAGCAGCAACTCCCAAAACTAGATTCCAGCTGTGACTGCCGCAAGGTACAAAGAATGCTAAAGGATTTAAACTGAGAAGCCGTTTTTGTACACCACTCTTTTCCCCACGCATGTTGGCTCCGTTATCGTAGACCTGTCCTCTGTAGTTGGCCTATGTCCTTTAATTGATTAATTATATAGTCGGCCAACTTCTCGCCTGTAGTTTCCTCTACAGCTATAAATCCTAAAAAATATTCTTCGATTTCGGCTGTTTCTTTGTTTACTTGAAAACTATTCTATTCGCGCAATATCTCGAGTGCAATTAAGAATTATTGCAAAATATTTATTTTGCTGTATAGTTTGAATAATTTTTGATTTAACGTGGTTGCCCATTAATTCGATAAATTCATTCTGAATCGTCTTACTCAGGTAATGAGTTTTTGTAAGACCCGTCCCATCCATAACTTGGCGCATCTGCTCTTGAAGTTTACGGTCAAACCGAGCAATTAGCTTGATCAAATTCAAAAAGTTGCTGCTAGATTTTGTATTTAAGAAACTTTCTTCATGTCCTCGAAAAGCCAAATTGTGTACAGACAGATATAAACTGAACGATGGCCAACAATCTCTCCAAAATGTCTTTCCACCACTGTTGTTCACTCTGAGCCTGGGTTTTTGCATCGATAATATTTCCTTAGGACCAGCCACTTCACCATGCATTCTTTGTGCAATTTATTATTTTCGTGAGATGTTAGTTTATCAGATAAATATTTCCAGTCATTCAGGCCTTCAAACGATCCAAGAGCGCCGTAGAGTTTAAGCATGGTTTAAGGTTAGAGTTAGGGAACAAGCCACATGCAAAACAGTAAACTGAGTTGTTTGACTCTGAATAAACTAGCCAACGCCTATCATGTTTTACACCATTAGTTAGTGAAAATGAAAATCCACAGCCTGCTTCCAGTCTCCGACCGGGTCAGGAATGGAATGAGTATAATGTATGTCACTAAAGTGTATTCCAGTGTCATTTACGAGATAAGAATTTATTTTCATTTTCACAGGTCCTTTTTCAACAATCCTTGTAAATTCTGATTCACTCAATTTTTCTGGCCACAGAAAGGAATCGCTGACATTTAGATTAGTTGTAATGGGCAAATAGACATCTTCGACGTCGGCAGATTCCTTGGGTACGTCAATGTCATCATTGTTGCTATTAAGATTGCTGATTCAGAATACAATTTATTGCTTCTCGCAGGAGCCGGGCCACTGGGACTTGCCACACCTTCCCCAGAAAACTCACAACTCACATTAAATTGACACTCAATAGACTCAATAGATCCGCCCCTGAAATTGAAGCATTACTTGCTGTAAGTTAGATCGTTACTACTATACTAAGTTATTAGTTATCCCTTGAGAACTGACGTGAGAAAATATAACACGAGGCACAGTGCCGGGTCATTTTTACCCTTAATGTGTCACTCCCTTTTTGACGTCGCTGTACGGATTTTAATGAATTAATTTTACACCTGGTGTAAATCTGATGAGGTTATTTATATTTTTTTAAATTTAACATGCAGGAATATGGCAATACTTTTCGTAACAATATAGTAGCGTCAAAGCAGTCATCTCGATTTTTTGAACAAAGGAGCTGATGACAAAGGTGGTCTCTAGACCTAAAACATGGATAAACTAGAACGTGAGCTATGTGATTGTTCTGCACCAAAATAGTTGGATTTTCTTCCTTATTTCTTACAGATTGTTCGGACTAACGTTAGCCCAAAATTGTCAGGCGAGGACTGGCGCCATGGGTAAATCTAACCCGACCGTAAATAATATAGAAAGCTATGGACATGTTTGTTTTGTAGGGTGAAGTTCAAGGCTAGGAAGTAAGGTACTGTAAGCGACAGGAAATAGGGCTGAACAAAACAAAAAGAATAGAGCATTATTTAAGCCTCTGGTCAAAAATACCCATGCGCCAGTCCTCGCGGGTTGTTGAGGTTTTAAGGAGCAGAACTACGAGGTAATCTGCCCCTATACTAAGTGTTGTTATATACGATAATGTAAGATAACATCGTATCAGACATTTCTTTTTGCGTACAGGTAGATAATAAGTAGAACTGGGATTTTAAGGCAAATGCCTATTTCGTTCCTTACGAAATAACATGATTTTTTTAAAATATCTTGACGTTTCATGATAAATCCCTTACATTAATAGAGTTTTATAGTGCCCTAAAATGCCTATTTGGACCTTTAGAGTCTATTTTACTATTTTAGTGCCTAAAAATGCCTATTTTCTACATTTAAAATAAAATTCAACTTCTGTAATTTTTACAATCACACAATGGACATCCCTGGAACGAGCAGAACAGCAGAGGGTGGGTTTTTCACAGAAATGTGCTCTTCCCAGACAACTGTCACCAAAGGAATGCTGAGTGAAGGGTGGATGTGGAGGATTAGCTCAGAAGAACAACGAGCAGGTAGTCAAGGACGTACTGTGTCGAGTGACGGGGTGAGGGGGAGGATTATCTAGGAAGAACAAGGAGCAGGTAGTAAGAAGCGACATACTGTGTCAAGTCGCCAGTGAAAGAACATCTGTTTAAGTGAATATAGTTCATCATGCCTAAAACGAAATCATCTAAGAGTGCGCTTATACAACAATGGCTTGTACAATTTCCAGGGATGACTTTTGATGGCAAGATTATTTTCTGCCAGTACTGCAATAAACAGGTATGTGCCTATATCTTAAATTTCATATTAATCTAAAATTAAGGTTTTGATGTTGGCTTCTCTAATTAATTGTAGAGACCTACTGTCGGCGCAGAAAGTATGTGCAGTCGAGTTTAAACGCTAATACAATTTGAACCAGTCCACCAATCTAAAATATAAATACACCATCGTAAAGCGTGTTTTATTCTGCGTTATCTCCTGTTACATGCATATTTCTATTGTGTTTCTGGTGAAAGATATATTAGGCGGAATGCAAAAAAAAAAAACCTATTTTCTTGTCCGTTTTTTGTAAACAACAACTTTGTAGTTTAATTACATGAAAACGGAGAGCCTGTCGCTCGATTTCAAATAAAAATCGGTATAAAATACAGAAATCATTGTAAGTTTTCGGTATACAACGATTTGAAACAAAAACCTTCAGACCTTTGATGAACTCAGTCTTGATTTCGGAAGACCACCCAGTATCAAACGGACAGTCTTTTACAAAAACAATAACTTTTTTCCAACGTGTGTAGAGTAATTAAACTTCATAAATATATTTATAATAGTGCATTCCATAATCCACCTAAATTTCATGAAAGTCGAACAGTACGTTTTCATGTAACGGTACTACAAAGTTGTTGTTTACAAAAAAACGGGCAAGAAAATAGGTACTTTTTGCATTCCACCTAACATAACTTTCATCACAGGACACATAATAAAAATATGCATGTACCAGCAAAGAATGCAGAATAAAACAAGCTTTACGATGGAGTGATTGCATTTTAGATTGGTGGACTGGTTCAAATTTTATTAGCGTTTAAACTCGACTGCAGATACTTTCTGCGCCGACAGTAGTCCAGGCGACCTGGGTTCGATTTCCAGTACCGGCAGTAATTTAGAAATCTATGAGGTCTGGAAGGGTGTTGACCCAGCATCGTGAGGACAATTGAGAAACTACGGTGGGCAGGGGTCACGGAGGCAAGGCAATACGGCTGAGGGATGTATCGTGCTGACCACACGCCACCCAATATCTGCAGGCCATGAGCTGGGCAGCAACCGTTATTGAAAGCCAAGGCCCTTCGGGGACTGTAGTGTTCTTGTTCTTAATTAACTTTAGAGTAATAATGGCTTAATTTGTATAGTTCAAAATTACAAATTTTATTCAATAGCTCACCTTTTCTATTCCTCATCTTAGTCTCTAATTGACATCACTTTATTGTGTTTTAGATTTCACATGAGAAAAAATGCCACCTTCAGCAGCATGCAGTTAGTGCCAGTCACAAAGCGAAAGCAGCCATGAAAAGTAACATTAGACAGACTCTGCTCACACAAACTATATCTCCTACAACTCATAATGGTTTCTATGCTGATATGTGTAGAGCCCTAGTTGCAGCAAATATCCCCTGGAATGCTGTGCATAATCCGGTTTTCAGAGATTTTTTACAGAAATACACCAAGCAGCACATCCCATCAGCATCTACATTAAAGAAAAACTACTTAGATATTTGTTACAATGAGGTCATTTTGTCAATCAGGGAGGATATTGGGGAGTCTTGCATATGGTTGTGTGTGGACGAAACCACCGACTCTGTGGGCAGGTACATTGCTAACCTTATAGTAGGAAAACTGGAACCCAATCAGGCATCTACCGCTCACCTTCTTTGCTCTAAACAGCTTGAGAAAGTCAATAGTCGAAGCATTGCATACTTCATCAACAAGGGGTTGCAATTGTTGTATCCTGGGGGTGTTGATGATTCTAAAGTCCTTCTCCTTGTCTCCGATGCTGCTTCCTACATGATTGCAACTGCACCTCTCCTCAAAACTTTCTATCCTTCTTTAATTCATGTTACTTGCATGGCCCATGCCTTGCATAGACTCGCAGAAACAGTTAGGGCCGAGTTTCCTGCAGTAAATACTCTCATTTCAACAATGAAGAAAGTGTTCTGTAAGGCTCCATCAAGAATAGCCATCTTTCGAGAGAAACTCCCCTCTATTCCCCTTCCACCACAGCCAATCATCACCCGTTGGGGTTCCTGGATGGAAGCTGCCCTGTATTATGCAGAACATCTTGAGGAAATCATGACTGTGATAGACAATGTGCCTTTAACGGACAACTCTGCATGTGTGTCGTCTGTCAAAGAACTGTTAAATGATTGTTCCAGTGTTCAGAGAGACATTGCGTATATTCAGGCAAATTTTTCATTTCTTCCAGTCACCATTACAAAAATGGAGGAAAAAGGAAACAGTCTCAAACAGCAATTTTCTGTAATTGAAGAAGCTGAGAATAACATACAAAGTGCTAGGGGCAAGGTAGGAGATAAAATAAGAGACAAGTGGTCTAGTGTACTGCTGAAGAACCCAGGTTATTCAATGCTGAAAAGGGTACATCAGGTAATGGATGGGGAAAAGGTAGACTTACCAAGTGAAATTGAATTGAAAAATGTAGGTAAATTTTCCTATGCCCCTCTAACATCTGTGAGTGTGGAGCGCTCTTTTTCTGCTTTCAAAATGATTTTAACAGACAAAAGACACAGCCTGACTGTGGAAAATTTGGAGAAGATTATTGTTATGTACTGTAAAGCAAACTACGAATGAAAGTACTGTAGGAATGTTCCTCACAAATAAATAAACACATACTCCATTCGCGTTTCCACCGTTATTGGATGCCTACAGTGCTGTAATTCTGTACAGTGATTTTAGTATTAAGGTTTTAGATCAGTACTGATAATGATATTTCATATAATCCAAAACATTTTTTGACACATTACTTTTTATATTGTTTTTCATAAATGTCTTTTTTTTCTGTCTTAATTTTGCAGTTATTTCGGTTAAGAATAGGGATACCACGTTTGCTAAAGAAATTAAGTATCACGTTACAGTTTAAGTGTATATTGTAATATTTTAAAGTCTATTTCCTGCCTATCCACACATTTTGAAAACATATTTTAAGTGCCTAATTTCTCTTTTAAAAGCCTATTTACTTGTTTTAAAAGTCTATTTTAGGCGCCTAAAAATAATTTTTTTAGAGCCTAAAATCCCAGGTCTAATAATAAGTTCGACTATAAGCGAACAATATTGTTTAATACCGGTATTAAATAATAGTTTTGAGCGTTCTAGGAATATTACTTTAATATTAAAATAATAGTTAATAATAAGATGTTTGTTCTATTAATTTTAGTCTCCACAGGGGAGGGGGCGCCACAATGAGATCTCGCACCACCTGAAAATATTGCTGCTCCGAAGCATTTAAAAATACGCATTGTAAATGTCGTGCACACGCTTCATGGCGGCCGTTTAGTAACCACGTACTACAGTAGTTCGTATTAAATCAGAATGTTGTTGTTGTTGTTGTCGCCAGAAACTCCACTCCCACTCGTCATTTGTTACTCTACCTGCCAATCCTGTAACACCACATATCCTCTTTTCTGCTGCTCCAACATCAAAATGACGTTTTAATACCAATTTGATAATTATATTTCATGTCAAGAGATTTCTTTTCTGTAGGTCCACCACGTTGCGTAATCTAATAATGGCTAGTATTCGTGGCTGTCACCACGGAGGCCCGGGTTCGATTCCCGGCTCTGCCAAGAAATTGAGGGCTGGAATTCGTACACTCAGTCTCGTGAGGCAAATTGAGAAGAGGTGGGTTCGATTTCTACCTCGGCCATCCTGGAAGTGGGTTTCCATGGTTTCTCACTTCTACTCCAGGCAAATACCGGGATGGCACCTGACCTACGGCCACAGCCGCTTCCTACCCAAATCCCAGCTCAGCTCACCACTACATGCATCACAGTGACACAGATTATCAGACAAATTCTACACATATCCAAGTACATGGGGCTACATGACCACGATGTCGCAACGTCCCTCTTCCACTCTTCATTTGTTACTATATCTACCCATCTGAACATCATTCTCCTGTAACACCACATTTCAAATGCTTTCTTCTCTTTTGTGCTGCGTCAACAGTCAAAGTTTCACTTCCATAGAGCGCCACGCTCCAGATAAAGGCTTTAAAAAATGACTTTCTAATACCGAAATAATTTTTCTCTGTAGAAATGCTTCTCCTTGCCTGAGCTAACAGACTTTTAGGTAGATTTCATTAGAAAGCCAACTATTGCAATGGGTCCCATGTTTCGACTTCCGGAAAATTTCACATCCCCCAGACCCCAAAACCACCGTCAGTTCAAAAGTTTATATATAATTTATGTATGTATATATGTATATATATATGTATGTATATCAGTTTCTTGTGGACACGATAACTGCCGTAATTTTGCACCAATCACTTTGAATTTTTTTTACCGAATATGTATACCTATAAAATCTCGGTCGAGTTCGTTAATGGGCAAAATCGGTCAAAGGGGGTGAAAATGGGAGGCTTTTTTCGAAAAAGTGAAATATCAATATAACTCTCTTAATATCTGAAATATTGAATCCATTCAAAGTTCATACTATGTGTCGGACAAGACCCTACAATTTATGTTTGAAAAGGTTTTTGATAGCACCAACCATTGACCAAAGGGGTGGGAAAAAGTGGGTTTTTCGGGAAACATTAATCATATCTCTGTTAATAGGCACAATATCAAAACCGTACAAAATAGACAATATTCCTCCAATAATTACCTAAAACTTTTGTCTGAAAGAATTTTTGATATGAACCACCATTACGCCACGGGGTGAGCAAAATGATTTAAATTATAAGAAAATGCCAAGTGCCAAGAGAGGTTGCCATGACAACTTTACTTTTAATTGATAAGGGATGAGCCATCAGCAGTTGCTATGACAACGCCACTGCACGAGATAACATTCAGATTTCCATCTGTCTGTGGGAAGCGACTTCGGTATCGTAACTGGTAGCATGCTGAACTTCTATGCCCAAAGGTCGCGGGTTCAAACCCGGCTAAAGTCGTCGGATTTACTAAGAGCGCTAAAAAACCCTGAGTTTGCTTTTCTTAGGAGGGGAAGTTCCAACGTTCGTTGCGAGTTGACGGTTCCGGTGGCATCTAGTAGCCAAGTTCACAGCTAGGTGTCGTTGATGGTAGTATTTTAGGTAGATTTCATTAGAAAGCTCACTATTGCAATGGGTACCATGTTTCGATTTCCGGATAATTTCGACATATCTTCGCGCTTCACATCCCCCAGACCCGAAAACCACCGTCAGTTCAATTTTTTTTATATATATACTAGCAGTAGTACCCGGCTTCGCCCGGAGGAATGATGATAATATTTGTCTCCTTAACACTCAACGTCATAAATTATATTTATTTATGTATTCATTTCTTACATTATCAAACCCAGTGACAATGTTTATACTTAAGTCACTATGGGAAGGCTCTGTAAAATAATAATCATTCTCGTGATATTTGTCTTCAGTCCGAGTCAAGACATGTCGTTAGCGGTCCCAGAAATTCGTGACATCTCAGTCGTAGAAGACTTTATGTGGAGGGGATTAGAAATATAATGGACTTAAAATCTAGGTCATTTTCCCCCAATGACATTGAGGGCGTAACATCTAGGTAATTTGCCCTACTGATCAGGATGATATTGAAAATTACTACATAACTGACACATAAAACTTAGAAAATAATAGAAAAAGTTAATTTTAGGACTCACATTTCGGGAAAGACTTGATTATTTTTTGCCAAAGAGCTCCCACTTAGATCGCTATCTGGTTAAAAGTTTCGACTTGTTAAGGTTTAAACTGTACGATAAATGTCTGAAGCAATTCCTCCAAGAGAAGCTTCCAGATTTCGCAGTCGATATATCGTTAACGTTCCTCAGCATCCAGTTGTCTTTTCTTCTGATGCAAAACATCTTCTACATAGTGACGATGAACATAGAAGCGACTACTGGCACATGTAACTTATCAACGAATGGGAAAAATTGATACTTTAAAGGAATGAGAGGAATAACATTGAAAAGAGATGTACGATATACCATAACACTCGCAGTGAATTTTCTACGTGACCGGCTTACATGTTTCGGTACAGGTTTTCAAGAAGAGGAACCAGATCATTGGCATAAATGAATACAGTGACAGCAGATTAAATAGTATCCTAGACAGATGACACGCAAAGTAACACGGCCTAATATACGATGTAATGGTTGAACTTCAGAGAAATGTTTCATCTCACTTCGCAGTTGTTGTTTAATAAATACTAACATGTTTGTAGCTAACATTGAAATTAATGGAGTGCGTTAGGATAAACGATATTCCTTGTTTTTCCCTCTGGTGTATAAATAAATAAATGTTTAGGTGTGCCCACTCTTGAGCAAGCTACGTATAACTGACCATGAGAGAAGCATGGACTTTCCAGATTAAGGCCTGCTACCTTGAGCGACTGTCCTTGGGCCTTGTTTATGGTCATTGCAAATGCAAGACGTACAGGGAATTGCAGTCGCTTGAAATCAAAAGGCATATCAGTAGGGATCATAGGAATTCGGGGAATGAAGATATCTACTCCTTTGGCATGGCCTGTCAATACTGTCGCTTCTATTACATTTGGCATGAGTTTTTTCACACAGAGTCTCGTTCCATTACACAATTTTGGTGGATCGATATTACGCAATAGCAGTATTGATGATCCAGCTTTTAGTATTAATTTATGTGGTGGAAATCCAGGTGGTTCCAAAGAATTCAAGAACTCAGTAGGGTAAAATACAGCCTGTTCGGTCTCCAGAACAGTATCGATAGATTCGTACGTCGTACTGGGACCAGGAACATGATCTTGGATCTGAATATTCATTTTGTGTACACTTTCGTTTTTAGGCGCTAGAATTGCTCGCTCGCTAAGCCACTGATGGTCTTTATAATTTCCAGGAATATTTGGGAACACTTCGTTCATCATTTCCTGAACTGAAGGCATCAGTTCGCAAAAGTCTAACGGGAAAGAAATGAGATTGGTTGTCGCATCAGGCGTGAAATCACCATCACCGAGATGCAGGAGTTGTTGCGCAAAATTCTGTGCAGTCGCATCTCCTAGTAAATGGACTCTCATATTGGTCGTCAGTGTCATTTTGTAAACATGTCTCCAAAGATACGATGCTTTGAGGCAAGCATTGAGTTCATCAGCGGGAGTTGATCGTGGTATAACTGGTAATGTTTGGCGAAAGTCACCCGCCAGAACTAAAACAGCTCCTCCCATTATTTGACTGTTTCCTCGTATGTCTTTCAGTGTTCGATCAAGCGCTTCAAGAGCTTTCTTATGGGCCATAGTGCACTCATCCCAAACAATGACTTTGCATGTTTCAAGTATTTCAGCTTTTCCGGAGCCCTTCTTGATGTTACATACTGGAGTTTCTGACTGCGCAAGATTTAATGACTGATTCAGAGCTGAGTGTGCTGTTCGACCTCCAGTGAGTAGTGTGGATGCAATTCCTGATGATGCCATTGCAAATGCAATTTCGTTCTGTGCCCGAATTTCTGCAAGTAGCAAATTAATGAGAAACGTTTTTCCTGTCCCTCCTGGTGCATCAAGAAAAACAATTCCACCATTTCCGTTATTGATTAAGTCCATTTATGGCACTATATGCAAATCTTTGGTCATCAACTAAGAGAGGCTTTTTGTCTTCAACGAACCTTTTTAACTCATCAGTGTTGAAGCTTCTTTCTCTCAATATGTCCATATCAAGTACGTCAGTATTAGTGCGTAATGGGGCTGGCAAACCAAGCTGTATGAGAGGTTTGCCATTGCATTTATCCTCAATCATTATGAGGGCTTCATTAAGTACATGAGGAGAAAAATTCAAAACCAAAGCTGGATTAGCTCTTCGTTGTTCTCTAAGTACATCCTCACTAAGGCTTTCTTTATATTTGTCCCAAAGAGCCTGAGGGTTCGATGGGGAGCAAGTTGTTATTATAATTGCAAAGAGACTTCTTATTTGAGATGGAAAAGATGTGAGGGATGCTTCGGACAATGTTATGTCCCAATGTTGGTCATTTTCAAGTAAGCCACGCTGTTGGCATGCTTCTCTGAATGTTTGGCATTCTACCCCGTTCACAGTTTTCAGATATTTGAATGATGTTGGCCCTCGAATTGTGTGAAGTAGTAATCGAAGGTAATAGCATTCGGCGTTGGCGGGATGAACTGTATATACCCGGCCTAAGGCATCACTTGCTCGCACATCATGTCCTGGAACTAAAGCACCTTGTTTTCTCTTGCAGAAAACTTTGGTAGATTTATTCCATGTATAATATCTTGGAACTTCTGCATACATCAGTGTTCTAGCAAATGGATCTTGTTGTCATAAAAGAAAGAAGGCTGTTAGAGTCGTGTTAGGAGGTTGTACAGCTCTCTCTTGGGCGTTATCAGCTGTGAAATAAACTCGTTGTCCGTTTTCTAGGTGAACACTGAGATGAACAACTGCTGGATAACGTTCATGAATTGGGAAATTAAGGATACGCCAAACTGCTTCGTTGCTGCTGATATATCTTCCCAACTGAAATTGTGTAGGCTCATCGATAGTCCTGGTTTGTCCTTCAAGTTGAAATACTGCCATATCGCTACCCATGTTGACATATTTACAGATGTATTTAATGGATTTCACTGAATTGCAGTATATAACGTTGATGTGTGCTTGGAACATTTTAGAAAGTAGAGGAGAATATGGAACCACCCATCTGTTGTCTACCTCAGTTTGTCTGTACTGGTTGTTTATTTTAAGATTAATATTCGAAGTATAGCCTCCGTTTCCTGGTTTTCGTCTTCTGTACAGAGGGTAGCCATCATCTCCGGTTTGGGTTTCCTGGGCAAATTCTCGGGGGTACTTTTTGCTACACTTTCCTTCCTTCATGCAGGGTGACTTAGGGTTGATAGCTCCACATGGTCCATGAATCATATTCTTTGTAATTATCTCAAAGAGCATGGGGTCTTGTTCTTTACTGGGTATCTCCGCGGAAATAACACTGTCCACTTGAGTTGGACGTATCTTGCTTTTGAGCCATAATAATATGTGAGCATGTGGAAGGCCTCTTTTTTGCCACTCAATTGAGTACATCCAACAGCGAGTTTCTCCATAAATATGACTCTTGGTTATTATATCCACGAGCTTTGCTAATTTTTGTTTAAAAATTCTCGCTGTCAAATCATGGCGATCAGTACTTGCCTGGCCACAGAAAAGATCTTCCTTAATGTCAGTCCAGGCAGGATTACATGTAACTGTAATAAATAAATCTGGACGTCCGTATATCCTAACATAGCACATGGCATCCTGGGCATATTCGTGCATATGTCTTGGACTTCCCGTAAATGTTGCCGGTAAAATAACCATTTTTCCAATGTCCACAACATTGCCATCATTGGCTACAGCATCACGCAAATGAATGTAATCATCTACTCGAAGTTTATTTTGGTTTAATCGGATGTAGAGCAGGCGTTCACTTTCTATCATGGCGTACATATCAACAATAAATTGATGGAAGAGTTGTCCGCTTTTCAGTATATGGTTTGATGATCCTGGTCTAATCATTATTCTGTAGGCATAAAAATCCATAGCTGATATCTTTTTAATCGTGGCTGTACCACTGATTGGATCAGTTTGCCTCAGATTAAAGTGGTAACCATCCTCACCCTCCCAAAATATTAATGGGTACTGAAGGGCATCGTACGATCTGTGTGTTTCTGAAATTCGTTGCAAAACATCACTCCGTCTATGAATGATTATGTCACGTTTCTCGAATTCTTGTCCTGTCATTACAATGGCCACTTCGTCAATGGTCGGAGCATTAAAACGACGTTCATGTTCGCCTACTGGTCTCTTGTCTGCTGATATGACAACCTTATATTCATCCGTTGGCATTCGATCCAGGGCGGTCTTAAACAACCTCTGTAGAGCTATAACAATCTCCCTTCTGGTGCTGGAAAAAAATTTACAACGTTGATCGGCTTGTTGTCGTTCGTCTCCCATAAAATAGATTTGCAAGAATTTTGGATTCTCATTAGTGAAGGGAAGAATTGATCCAAGTTGATGATAAATTTGTCCTTGCACTTTGAAAGTTGGTATGAAACCAGTTTCTTTTACTATTGCTGTTGTACCGAAAGAAGTCATTTGGAAGCATGAATTGTACTTCCTAATGTTTTTCAGAAAGTGTTTAGATTCTTGAGTCGTTCCTGACGTGTACGAAAGAAGTGGTTCTGGAGGAGGATTTAAAGCGGCTAGCTTAATTTCCCCGTTAGAGCAACATATTCCAGGCGACTCCGATCTGAATTTTTTGGCTAGACAGTGATGGTATACACCATCCATTTTTCCAATTGTTATTTTGGGGTGTATTCCATAATTGTAAGTGTGATCGTACTGAAATGCCTCTAATTTCAAATCAGACTGCCTAAATGTTTGCCTAGATTGAAAAAGTCGCGTACGTTCGATTTCAAGCCGGTCTTGACGCTGCTGAGGTGTTTCAGCAGCCCTGAGCTCAGCGTGCCTTCTTTCGTCCTGTTCAAGCCGGTCTTGACGCTGATGAGGAGTTTCAGCAGCCCTGAGCTCAGCGTGCCTTCTTTCGTCCTGTTCAAGCCGGTCTTGACGCTGATGAGGAGTTTCAGCAGCCCTGAGCTCAGCGTGCCTTCTTTCGTCCTGTTCAAGTCGGTCTTGACGCTGCTGAGGTGTTTCAGCAGCCCTGAGCTCAGCGTGCCTTCTTTCGTCCTGTTCAAGCCGGTCTTGACGCAGATGAGGAGTTTCAGCAGCCCTGAGCTCAGCGTGCCTTCTTTCGTCCTGTTCAAGTCGGTCTTGAGGCTGCTGAGGTGTTTCATCAGCCCTGAACTCAGCATGCCTTTTTTCGTCCTGTTCAAGCCGATATTGACGCTGATGAGGTGTATCAGCAGCCCTTAATAATCTAACTTTCTTGGTTTGTTGGCTGATTTTCCCAATAGTTTGTCGCTTTTTAGGAGGCATTTTGAACTAGTTAAAAGAAAAATTCGCAGTGGAAAGCCGTTGGTGATTGTTACTATAACAAAGGGCGTACCATGTACCTGTAAATCGCAGTCAAAAAAGATTTTATGTCGTATTATTTAAAAGTAATATGAACGGAGCATATTATGGGTTATTGGCCCCTAATGGCTATTATTGCATTGAACACATGAAACTTAGAAATTAATAGACAAAGTCATTTTTAAGAATCATAGTTCGTGCAAGACTATGTTTTGGTGATTATTACTATAGTAATGGGCGTAACATGTGGGTAACTTGCCCTAATGATGAAGATGATAATGAAGACGACTACTACTGAACGGGTACATCAAACTTACACTCTAATAGAAATACATATTTTTAAATCACCGGCGAGGAAGACTGTGGTGTTGGATGTAACATCTAGGTCATTTGCCCTTTTGATAAGAATTATAATGAAGACGACTACTGAACTGGTACATCAAACTTTTAAACTAATGAAAAACAGCTTTTAAAAATCACAGGCGATGAAGACTGTGGTGTTGCTTAGTAGTACTGTATAATGGACGTAACATCTAGGTCATTTGCCCTTTTGATGAGGATGATAATGAAGACGACTACTACTGAACGGGTATATCAAACTTACAAACTAAAGGAAATACACATTTTTAAAATCACAGGCTAGGTAGACTGTGGTGTTGCTTAGTAGTATAATGGACGTAACATCTAGGTCATTTGCCCTTTTGATGAGGATGTTAACGAAGACGACTACTACTGAACGGGTATATCAAACTTACAAACTATAGGAAATACAGATTTTAAAAATCTCAGGCGGTGATGACTGTGGCGTTGCTTAGTAGTATAATGGACGTAACATCTAGGTCATTTGCCCTTTTGATGAAGATGATACTGAAGACGACTACTACTGAACGGGTATATCAAACTTACACGCTAATAGAAATACATATTGTTACGTGCCACCCCCTAGTGGCACTTATGTTAACTGGATTACGGTGGGGGTACAAAGCACAACACCAATTACAGCTTAAAGAAATAATTAACTTTATTGTGGCCAGAAAATTACACTAGTCAGCAAATACAAGCAATTAGGAGCCTTATTCCAGTTTCCTCAAGTCTCTTCCTTGAGCGCTCTTGGCCCTTCCACTTGTCAACAGATCACAGAAGTTAATCCGTCCTAATGAGTACGGTGGCCTTGACAGAAACTACCTGCTCCTCTCTTTTATGTTCACCGACCACAATTACTTACGTTCACTTGCTGCAGGCTATTTCGCTGTCCACACGCTGGAGAAACAATGTCAGTGGATTTCTACACCACAATATCTCAGACACTCAGTGAAAGCACACTCACTCAGGCAGTCCCCTGTATGTTCCTCACTTCGCCGCTACACTAGGGGTTTCGCAAGTCACCACACTTCTGTCGCTCAGAATAAACGCTCACACTAGCTCGTAAAACACAACAACAACAACTGCTTCACGGGTCACTCTTATATAGCAGGCCGGTGACTCAATAAATGGTTCTAGATCCATCCAGGGTTCACGGCTTCTCGAGGTTTCCATCGCTGGTCCAGTCACGAATCTTCTGGACTATCCCTTTGTCTAGCAGCCCTGTTGCATAAGGCACACGCAATACAGGAGGCATGCCACAGCCCAGCCCCTGGGGCAGCTGTGACTCAAGCGGCGAGCGATGACACAAACTCACAGCCGTAACACCACCCCCTTCCTAAAAAGGCTGATCGTCCCGATCAATCATTGTTCCGTCTGTGTCCCTCCGTAGGCTGCCAGGCGATCTCGATGCACGATCTTCATCTTCGCCCTCGGGCTCCGCTGGATCCTGTAGACGACATCGTTGATCTGTTTCCCGACTCGGTACGGGCCCTCCCAGGACTTCTGCAGTTTGGGTGACAGGCCTTTCTTCCGTAATGGGTTGAAGAGCCAGACAGGGCGTCCTCGTGGAATCCGCCGGCATCCGTCTGCTGGTCGTATCGGGTCTTCATTCGGTCGGTCTCGATCCGCAGTTTCCTCCTCGCGAACGCGTGTACGTCCTCCAGTTGGTCGACCAGTTCTTGACAATACTGGCTTACCGGGATCGGATCATTCCCAGGTCGGCCGAAGGCAAGATCGACAGGTAGACGGAGCTCCCTCCCAAACATGGCCCGGGCTGGTGTGCACCCGGTGGCTTCATGCACGGCGGCGCGGTAGGCCAGGAGAAATAGTGGAAGATGCTTGTCCCAATCCCTCTGGTGCTCGCTGACGACTATTCGGAGATGGTTCTCGACGGTGCGATTGAATCGCTCTACCATCCCGTCGGACTGAGGGTGTAGCGGCGTTGTCCTTGTCTTCCGGATCCCCAGCAGCTGGCATAGGTTCTGGAACACCTGCGACTCGAAGTTCCTCCCTTGGTCGGAGTGCAGCTCCAGGGGTACTCCGTACCGGCTGACGAATTCCTTCACCAGGGTCTCTGCGATCGTCGCGGCTTCTTGGTTAGGGAGCGCATACGCCTCCGGCCATTTGGTAAAGTAGTCACTGAAGACTAATATGTAGCGGTTCCCTGCCTCGCTTAACGGGAATGGCCCAGCAACATCGATGGCCACTCTCTCCATGGGGCCGCCCACGTTGTAGGTCTTCTGTGGACCCCGTCGTCTTCGTCCTGGGCCCTTACTGGCTGCGCAATCGTGGCACCTCGCGCAGTGATTCTCCACGTCTGTTCGGCATCCGATCCAGTAGAACCGCTCTCTCAGCTTCTCCAGGGTCTTCTTTATCCCTAGGTGTCCACCAGATGATCCTCCATGAACTTCCTTCAGGACTTCCTCCGTCATAGCCTTTGGAACGACGACTTGTTCCCGAGATGTTTTCCCGTCGGTGCTCTCCCAGGCACGGCAGATGAGGCCATCCCTTACAATCAGCGAGTCCCACTGTGCCCAGTAGGACTTAAACTTTGGGCTGCAGTCACTCACAATGATCCACCCGGGTCTGGGGACACAGGCCCTCTTCCATTCGGCTATCAGTCCCAGGTCATCATCTTCTGCTTGTGCCCGCGTGAAAGATTCGTGGCTCCAGTTCCCCTGAAGTTCCACAGTAGTCCGTCGGCACTGTATACCGGTGTTCTCCTCCCTACGGGCACAGAAGGTGCAGTCTTCGGGGCACGGTCTTCGTGACAGGGCGTCGGCGTTAGAATGCAGTTGGCCTTTCCTGTGCTGAATCTCAAAGTTGTACTGTTGAAGCCTCTCTAACCACCGCGCGAGTTGACCCTCGGGCTGCTTGAAGTTCAGGAGCCACCGCAGGGATGCATGGTCGGTCCTGATGAGGAATTCTTGCCCGTACAGGTACTTGTGGAAGTGTTCAATGGTCTTCACGATGGCGAGCAGCTCCTTCCTGGTGATGCAGTAGTTCCTTTCTGGCTTTGACAAGGCCTTGCTGAAGTAGGCCACTACTCTCTCCTCGCCGTCCACTACTTGCGACAGGATCCCCCCTATGCCAAAGTCGCTGGCATCGGTATCGACGATGAACCTTGTTCCAGGTCTGGGGTAGGCCAGAATAGGCGCGGTGCACAGAGCCCGCTTGAGTTGCTCGAAGGCATTGTGGCATTCTGCTGTCCACGTTAAGAGTTGGTCCTTCTCAGTCAGTCGATGTAAAGGTTTGGCGATGTCGGCGAATCCTCTCACGAAGCGACGATAATAAGTGCAGAGTCCCAGGAAGCTTCGTATTTGGGACTTGTCCTTCGGAACTGGCCACTCCCTCACAGCTGCGGTCTTCTCTGGGTCGGTGCGCACCCCTTCTTCGGAGACGATATGCCCAAGGTACTGGACCCGCTTCTGGAAGAGCTGACCCTGGGGCTCAACCTCAGCTGGGCAGCCCGTAGCTTCAACAAGATCTCCTTCAGGTTGCTGTAGTGCTCCTCGAAGCTCCTCCCCAGAACGATGACGTCGTCTAGGTATACCAGGCAGGTCTTCCAGTGTAGTCCCCTCAGAATGGACTCCATTAGCCTTTCGAAGGTTGCAGGGGCGTTGCACAGACCGAATGGCATGACGGTGAACTGCCAGAGCCCGCTGCCCACAGAGAACGCCGTTTTCTCGCGGTCCTTAGGGTGGACCTCCACCTGCCAGTAGCCACTCTTCAAATCCAAGGTGGAGAACCATCTTGATCCTGATATGGTGTCCAGCGTGTCGTCGATCCGGGGTAGAGGGTAGCTGTCCTTTTTCGTGACGTTGTTCACCCGCCTGTAATCCACGCAGAACCTGGTGGAACCGTCCTTCTTCTTCACTAGCACGACCGGAGAACTCCAAGGACTATGTGATGGCTCGATCACCCCTTGCTCCTTCATCTCTTCTACCATCCGGTCGACTTCGGCTTGCTTGGCGAGCGGGACACGTCGGAATGGGGCCCTAATCGGTGCGCTGTCCCCAACGTCGATTCTGTGCTGGACCAAGCTTGTCCTGCCGAAGTCTTTGCTCCCCACGGAGAAGACATCCTGGAATTCGCGTAGCAGGTCCTGAAGTTGGCGTGATTGTTCCTCGTCTAAATGGTCCTGGGATCCTTGGTACAGCTTCTGTAGTTCTTCTGGCAGTGTGCGTCTTTTTCGGTTGTCCGTCTGCAGGTTTCCGTCCGTCGTGTCGGTGATGCGGGCAATCCAGGTAACGGGCTCGCAGACTCCTAGGTTGGTGTCCCGGTGAACCGTAATGTCGTAGTCGTTCAGGTTGGACAGGCGGACGTACGGCCGAGACGTCGTGTTGATGAGGGTCTTGGCAACTAGCAATCCTTTTGTCTGGATGTCCTCATATTTTGGTTCGATGACAGCCGCCACTCCCTCAGCAGTTCCGTCGACAATTACGGCGGCGCTGACCTCCGTCCTGGCAGGAACGATGACGTCCTCTCTCAGCCTTACTCGTCGTGCGGTGACGGACTCGTGTGCTGGTTGCAAAGCAAGTTCCTCACCTCCGAAGTGCAGAGTGTTGGTACTCAGATCCAAGATGATGTTGTTCTGGTCCAGGAAGTCCAGTCCGATGATCACTTCATTTGATACGTCAGCCACAAGCACTGGATGCTTTATCGCCCGTCGACCAATGACGAACTCCAGTGATTCTTCGCCATGTACCGGTGCGGTCTCTCCGGTCGCGGTTATTAGCTGGAGGTTCCTTTGTGTGGGTTGCACTCTCCACTTCGGGATCACAGTGGGATTGACGATGGTCCTCGATGCTCCCGTGTCGATCAGCATGGGCCAGCTCACTCCGTTGATGACTCCGTCGACCATCAGGCTGCTATTGTCCCTCCGTAACTTCGTCACACGCACTTGGACTGCCGGGGCTTGACGACTGTCACAAGCCAACATTTGCCCCCTAAGGCTGGCTAATACTCGTTTCCCCGGGCCGCGCGGTTTTCAGACGACTGATTTCCCGTCGGATACCCTCGGCGGCGGCGATCACCGCAGTCCTTGCTCAGGTGGCCTTTCTTACCGCAGGCCCAGCAGGTCGGTAGTCCTCTTCCCGGCCGCCTCTCCGGTTGTCTTCCGGCTGTGTCGTTGCTGGTGGTGCCGCGACTATCGAAGAAACGGCTTAGCGCCTCCATCAATTCGTCGGCCAGGGGCTTGGTCTCGTTGGTTTTTGCTGGTTCATCGACGTCCACTTGACGCACCCGCGCGTGCATTCTGGATGCCTGTTTTGCCGTCTCGAATTCAAGTGCGTGGCTTAGCGCATCTGCCAGGGTCTTATTGCGCGCGAGTCGCAGCGCCTGTTGAGTGTCCGAGTCCCGTAGCCCGTCGGTGAAGGTCTGCGTCGCTATCTGCTCCAGAAAGTCGGCCGGCGCTGTTGGGTAGGCAAGCCTTACGAGGCGTGCGATGTCCATCTCGAACTCCTGCAGGGTTTCCGCGTTCTTCTGTACCCGGGTCCAGAGCTGCATCTGGTAGGCCTGCTGAAGATGGCTATCTCCATATCGGGACTCCATATGGGCGATCAGTGAAGCGTAGTCCTGGGATCCAGTCGGGATGGCCTGAAGGACGTTAAGGGCGTCACCTCTCAGCGCTACAATGAGAGCTGTAGCCTTTTCTGTGTTGTTCCAGTTATTTATGGAACAGGCCGCCTCGAACTGACGTAAGTAGGTGCTCCACGGCACCTTTCCGTCGAAGGTTGGGGGCGTCACTCTGCTATGTCCCGTTCCTGATATTCCCGGTGTAACGGTGGGCGGGCGTTGGCGCAGCTCGGCAACTTCCTCTTGTAGGGCTTTGACTCTCTCATCCACCCCGGTCGGCGGGCGTCGGCGCAGCTCGGCGACTTCCTCTTGTAGGGCTTTGAATCTATCTTCCATCCCTGTCGGCGGGAGTCGGCGCAGCTCAGCAAATTCCTTTTGTAGAGCGTTAGTAGAGGAGCAAGGAGGGTTCTGCTTCAAATACCGTTATTTATGCAAATGAGGGGGGCGTGTCAAGGTCAATGACCTTGAGGTTGGTCATGGTCAATGACCTTGAGGTAGGTCATTGACCCCCAAGGTCGCCTGGACCCCGGAAGGTAAACAAACCTTGGAGGGTCCAGGAACCGGTTTGAGGGGGTTTGGGTGGAGGGAAGGGGTGGGGGAGGGGGGAGGGTGGGGGGTGTGGGAGGGGGGAGTGGGAGGGAAGGGTGTGGTGGGGGACGAGGGGGGAAGGATGGAAGAGGATCTGCACGAGACCCTCCTCGACCCAGTCTCTCTATTGGACTGAGCGCCTTCTCTGTTATGGTCTCGTGCTATATAGCTTTGCTTTGTACTTGATGAGATCCGAGTGTTGCCGAAGGTTTCCGAATCTTTGTCGGTGAATGAATCGTCAGATTTGAACTGTCAACTAGTGTGTGTGTGTGTGTGACGTCATAGCAGATTACGGGATGTGGGGTAGGTCATGGTTGGAAGTGTTCTTAATGGGAAAACATGAATGGAGATGGATGGTGGTTGTTGAAACCTTACGTGGTAGGTTGGTTAGGTGTGAATGGGTCTGAGAGACAAACAAAATGGGATTGAAAGCGCTCAATGGTAAACAAACATCAATGGTATCTGGAGTAGTGAATGGGATTGAGAGAGAGAGGGGGAATGAACTGGTTGTTGAATGTGCTCAATGGTAAACAAACGTCAATGAATCTGGAGTAGTATTTCCTGTAAATGGTAGGGTGGGTGAGGATACAAAACGCATAGCATGTTGGGTCGGCCAGCTCGACATGAAATAAAAACAAGAAGGCGTACACCAGATCTGATTTATTAATCCATGAATTATATGTGGCATTAAAACCTAGCCACTTAACAAAAAGTTTATTGCCACGTTTTTGTACAATTTTTTCAACAAGATAATGCTTGGGATATTGCGTCCTTTGCAGTTCCTCCATGTAGAATCCTCCTTGGATTGGCTGCTTGTTGAGGTCATCAAGTAAATAAACAACTGGATTAGAAAGTTTTACCTTGCGAATACGAAATATTTCTGTGCTCCAGTTTGGTGTGTATCCTTTGGCGAAGATTGTTTTATGTTTACTGATGCGCACATAATCACCAATACGTAATCGATGACGTCGCGGATCTGCCGTTTTGATTTTGTGATGAATGCGATCCAATTGCGCAATGTTCTTGGTTACAAGGCGTGGTTTCATTCTGATAGTTCTATGTTTAGTGTTGTTGTAACGTGTCACCAGGTCGCGTACAAGTTCAAGCCAGCGATAGGATCCTCTTGCTGTAAATTGTTCCCACATGCGCGTCTTGAGTGTGCGGTTGAAACGTTCTACAACACTTGCCTTTAGATTGCTAAAAGTGGAATAGTGATGGATGTCAAGTGATTTGAGATAAGCGGAAAAAGTCTTGTTGAAAAATTCTTTGCCTTGATCTGTTTGAAGCAAACGAGGTTGTCGTCTTGACCGCTGAATGATGGTCTTGAATGCAGCGGTGACTAGTTGTGCAGATTTATTCCGAACAGGTTCAACAAAGGCCATTTTGGAAAAAACGTCGATGACGGTGAGCATATAGTTGACCCCGTTGTTAGCTTTGGCATAGGGAATCATTTCAACCAGATCAGCTTGCCAAAGATCGTCAACGCCCCGTGTGATGACATGACGACGATGGTAGAGACGACGAGCTGGTCTATGCAACTCGCGAGCAATGGCAGCCTTAACAGGCGAGGGTGTATGAACACGTTGACTCATTAGACAATAATGCCAGCATGACGAAGCTCCTCTTCTATTTCTAAAACTTCCGCCTCGTGTCCGGTATGACCAGCCTGTTCTGATGCACGCAACAGTTGCAGACGTTTAACCAACTTATTTGGATTGTTCCAATAGGCGAAATCGATGAAAGGTTTCAAAGTATTAAATGTGATACCGGACGCTGAATTTGCACGGCGAACACTTGCATAGGTGGGAAACAATTTTGATATGATGGTTTTATATTTGAAGCTCTTATTAGCATTTACTGCTTCAGAATGTTTATAATTACGTCTAAAACCATTTGTAGCCATCAAGATGTTTTTATACTTTTCAAGATCTTCTTTATCATAGTCCACGGTAGAAGGTGTACGTGAAAATAAAAGTTCTAAAAGACCTGGCGTCAATTTGTAACGAACTGTTTTAACAATCAAAACATTGTCACTTATCTTGATTGGTGAATCGCCAATTCGAAATCTATTGTTTTCATAGCGAACATCATAGGTAGTATCAGTTTTCTTAGTAAAAAGATCTTCAAGGAAGGGAGTAACCAACGCACCATAATTTTGTAGTAAAATGGATTTTAACCGCACATATTGTTCGGGCGTATTTAATATTTCTTTAAGAGTAGGCTGCTTTTCTTTGGGTCTAGTGGGTGTTTCAGCAATTATTGATGTTTTCAAAAACTGGGGCAGCGGTGATTCTTTGGAGCTAGAAGACGGAAGCAATGGAGAAAAAACATCGTCAGGTTCTTCATCATTTTCTTCCTCCTCTTCAATTGTTTGTGTTTCTTTTGAGCGTGTAATAGGCTTTGATGTTCCTTTCAACACAGCTTCCAGAGGTGACTTCAAATGTTTTTCGACAAACAGTTCACTGTCGGCATGTGCACGTTTTAGATAGCGAAACTTTTGTCGAATGCTATTTCGCGCACGGATTATGTGCTTTTTTAATTGACTCCCTGTTGTCGCCATGACATCTGAACTAATGATGTTCAGAAAAGCGATGCAGCTACTTAAATACGAATGAAATGATCAAATCCCATGCGGTAGCGTCCATTGTTGATGTTGCTCTGCTTATCAATAACAAGACAACTGTGGTGATGAACGTTCCAACACATGGCACACAACTGTGTAAAGGCTTGAAAGGTCATGTCTGGGTTCACGTGATCATCGTAGACGTGATGCATGTTGCGCTCATCCTGACGGAAGAGAACAATCACGTTGGCATTGTCACGAATCAACTGTTTTGGTATTCGCGAATAGGTTTGAGCGAGATAAAAACAATCAATATATTTATGACGTCCCATGCTAAAGTAAGCCTGAATAATGCCCTGTCGTTCTGTGGCCACATCGTCAAAAATCATAAGCGAATGGGGGCGAACATTGTCTGGAGAAATGACATCTTCGTGTGCTGCGAATGTGAAGTAGCCCATGTTGCGCAGACCTGACATGACCTGTTCCAAGAACACATACAGCGGTTGATACAGCGATTTGGCAAAGATATAGATATTTTGAAAGCGCACTCCGTTTAAGGAGGTGATGAGGGTAAGCAGAAGATTGGTTTTTCCACATCCTGACGGGCCGGCGATGAGACAGCGAATGGAGGATGGGAAGAGTGATCCATGACGTTGTTCGGACGATGTTGAGAAGAGGTTTGAAACCAAGTCTCCCACCGGAAGTGAATGTTGTTGCTTAATAATCTGCATATCAACTAAATGTGAAAGGGGAAGAGCTGGTCTCTATATACATGAGGCAAGCGGGTGTTTCAGTTCCAGTGTAACCATGGACGCCTTTGGAAGAACTCTTAAAACAAATGAACGATTTGCTTTGACAAACGATCCAAAACATGATACAGATCCGGCTACTAAACGATATGTCGATGCTAATGTATTGCCACGCACAACAGATGGTAATTACGACTTTAATGGAAAGCGATTGACCAATATAACTGAACCCGTATTACCCTCGGACGCATGTTCAAAAAAGTATGTAGATTATTACCGATTACGACGTATCAAAGGAGATTATGAGGCTCAGAATAAACGTATTACGGGCGTTGCAGATCCTGTGAACGATCAAGATGTGTGCACCAAAGCCTATGTGTTAACCAATGCTGTGGTGTTAACAGAAGCAAAGGACTATGACGTACACCAACGTCGAATCACTCAGCTGGCTCTTCCAACAAACAACACGGACGCTGCTCGAAAGGACTATGTAGATAACAAGGTGAAACAGGTGCTCAGTATTGTGCCCACCCTAACTGTAAAGGGCTATACAGCAAATAATGCACGCTTTGTGCATGTGGCCGATCCTGAAGATGATCAAGATGTTTGTACAAAACGGTTTTTAAACTCTGAAATGGAAAAGGTGTGGGAAATTAAGGAGAACGCTCTACAGATGAAGCGAAGACGAATAGCCGAAGTTGCTGATCCTGTGCAACCTCACGACGTGACGACGAAACGATTTTTGGAACAACGGTTATCGCTTTTTATTAAATCAATACCCTCTATATTTCTACTTCACATTGTAAACCAACAATCGGTAAAAGATCCCAATAACCTCGCCTACATACTACGTTCGGGGTATGACAATTACCGTTTAATGTATGATGGTGCCATTCGTGTAATTGAGTATGCACCAGATTTGAAACATTTAGAGGTACGATTAAACGGTAGTGTTCAACCACTTATTGATCAACCGGTGAAAGCCGGAGACAAATTATTCTTTTATTTGAAACTCTCGTCTGAAGAAAAAGAGGCGGGGAAAACGATGAACGATTTTCCTCTGTATATAGAACTTGAATATACAGCCACCATTGAATAAATAATTATAGGTTCCCTTCCTGAGGAGTGTTAGTTGTGTTCTATATTTTGCGGTGTGAGGTTGTCTTGTTCTTTGGTCGCGATGGTGAAACAGAGATATGTGGTGAAGAAGAGGAAGAAGTTGTCAAGAAAGGGAGGCTTTAAAGCTATTCTTCATGCGGCACGTCAAGCTTCGCGCGGAGAAACAAATAGTGAGTTGGCTATTAAGAAAGCACTCCGAGCAGCACGATTGCATGCGAATCCCAAAAGTAAACTACGTTTTAGAAAACGTGCCCGAGTTATTCCTGTGCCGAAACGTGGTGGATTTTTACCTGCACTGTTTGCTGGACTAGCAGCCCTGGGTTCACTTCTTGGAGGAGCAAGTGCGGTAGCACGAACGGTGAAAGCTGTTGAGGAGGCGAAGCAACAGTTGAAGGAAAGTGAAAGGCATAATAAAACTATGGAGGCCATAGCACTGCGCGGCAAAGGTGTGAACATGAAGCTAGCACCCTACAAGAAAGGACTCGGCATTTACATGTCGCCAAAAAACGGTTAATCGATGCACTGCCACGACGAGCCATGACGCATGAGGAAGTTTTAAGATATGCAAAACAGCTAAAGATCTCCCACTTTCGAGGTGTGTTTATGCGCAACCAACTACCGTCTCGACCACGGAGCCATGAAAGTGCAGTTGTTAATTTGGATGACAGTCATGGACCGGGAACGCATTATGTGGCCTACATAAAGCATGGGCGAACCGTGTGGTACTTTGACAGTTTTGGAAACCTTCCTCCTCCGACAGAGCTTGTTCGCTATTTTGGAAGCAGTGCAACAATACACTATAATGTGAAACGAGTGCAAAATTTTAACACGCAACAGTGCGGTTGTCTATGTTTGACTTTTCTATATAAGACCGAGCATGGCGGGTGACGTGGTCATTATGACAACAGAAAGTAGAACGTTTACAGTGCACGGACAAGGTGCGGAAGTAACTGTTGACTTTTATCCTCCTATTGAATTGGGACGACGACCCTACGTGCTGGGACTTGTTTCGTTTGAAGGCTATAATAGAATCTGCAACATAATTGAAGACGTCAATGATAAGTTCTACTACGATGACTATGTGTTAACTCTACCGTCTGGCAGCTACACCGTAGATGATATTCACGATTACATCTACACAACTCTCACCAAAGAATTTAGTCTAAAAGCATTTCTGGACGGGACACGCAAGTTTGAACTCATAGCCAACAACGTGACACATCGCTGCAGTATTCTTTCTTCTTTTAGGATTGATTTTAAATCTCAACCAGATTCGATTGGGTCATTGTTAGGCTATTCACCACAAGTGTTAGTACCGAACGTGATACACAAGTCTGACCAACCGGTGAAAATAATTGAAGATCATCACGTATCTGTCACGTGTAATATTATTACAGACGTCTACACCAATCAAGATCCCTCGCATTCGCTTTATGATTTTATTGTTACTTCACCTGGTGGTTATATCATCCGCGAAAACCCGTCGGTGGTGCTCTATCATCCTGTGAGTGTGACCAACATCAGGAATATTACCTTAAGACTGGTGAATAGAAACCAACGTCTCATTCGGTTAGACCCTCATACACCTGTGACCTACAAACTGTATTTGAAGCCAGCATGAAACAAGTGCATAAAGCGGCAACGCTGTCAAGAACAGGCGTTAGTTGTGCTCAACACGTGTACAGGTTAACACGTGTCAACAAGCAGATCCTACAACAACTTGGTTACACCTTACGTCATGAATTCGATTCTAGACGTGACAAACCCTGTCGAAGTACAGGAGGTTATTGTAAGAATTGAACACCATTCCTACCAACCGTATACTCAGGGACTAAATAATAATGATGAGATTCGCATTACTATTAACCAACAAGATATCTACACGCTTCCACATGAAAGTTACATCCAGATTGAAGGGCAACTCACCAAATTGGATGGTACCATTCCAACAACGTCAAAGTTGGCCAACAATGCTTTGGCCTTTTTGTTTTCTGAGGTTCGCTACGTGATCAACGGTATTGAAGTGGATACTACTCGAAATGTTGGCATAACAAGTGTCATGAAACTTTATCCCTCGTATGGAAGCGAAGAGAGTAAAGCTTTTTGTATGGCTGGTTGGTGTCCCAACTCAACCAACGACTGGATGATTAACGATGATGGTACATTTACTGGACATTTACCTCTAAAATTAATACTAGGCTTTGCAGAGGATCATAAGCGCATTGTTGTGAACGCAAGACAGGATCTGATTCTTGTACGAGACAGGAGTGATTATAATGCGCTAAAGGGAGCTGATACAGCGCCAATAGATACAAAAATTCTACTGCAACGAATTCTATGGAAAGTACCGCACGTTACTCTATCAGATCAGAAAAAATTGAGTCTGCTCAAGATTGTGGAGAAGGATACAGCTTTACCCATTCAATTTAGAAGCTGGGAGCTGCATGAATACCCGGTATTACCACTCTCCGATACACATACTTGGTCTATAAAAACCTCACGGTATACAGAGCGGCCACTCTACGTCCTGGTTGGATTTCAAACAGATCGCAAATATCAACAGAATAAAGATGCATCAAAATTTGACCACATCCAATTACGAAATATACGACTCTTTTTGAACGGTGTTACCTTTCCCTATGAGGGAATGGATTTAAACTTTTGTAAACTTTCAGTCATCCTATTATCAGAAAGAGGCATGTCCGCTATTATCACCACAAGACTTCAAGTCCAAGGCGCCTCTGGTGGTGATGGACTGTTCGTATTTGGAGGAGTCGATGAAGGAAACAACTATTGATATCAGACTAGAATTTGAAACATCTACAGTTATTCCAGAAAAAACAACAGCCTATTGTCTTATTGTTCACGAGGCGCAAGTGTTTTATCAACCGCTGTCCAATATGGTGACCAGAGTATAAATAGCATGTCTTCCTCCATTGCCCTTCACAGTCATGGAAAGCTACGATGAAGTCACAACCCCCTCTGCGAGGTGGGTCTGCAAATGTGAAAGTGATTCACCAGGCTCAGATGAAGATTCAAGGTTTACCATTTATCGCGCCCTAGTGAGTGAAGCTATAACTGCCTATCACAAGAATCATACTGTGCTTAGAATGCCGCCGCATCTGGTTCACTATTTACCGGATGGATTCATGTCTACGTTTGGTATTCATGACAGGGGGTACAACAACAAGCCCATCGCTAATCAAACAAATAATGTGGACGATGGTGTTGCCAAAGCTTCATCTTGTCATGTTGGAGAGCGGGTAGATTGCATGGACTGCAAATGCGATCGTTGCTCAACAAGTCGAGACGCTGATGCAGCATTTGAGATTTATCGCACCCTGGTGAGTTTAGCAATACGCGCCTACCATAAAGCGCAATTTCTTCGTGAAATGCCGCAGCATCTGATTGCCTATTTACCAGCTGGATTTCTGACCACGTACGGTGCACACGACATTGACCTTAATTGGGATAAGCTACCATTACACCTCCGTATGTCGGCGGATGTTGCAGCCTGCCTTCCTTGTCGTAGACACTTTATGCATCGAGGAGATTCTCACTGTGATTGGGATGGTCCAAATCCTATGATAAAAAATTCTAAGCGATGTACTGATAACTTTATGAATAAAATTGTGTAATTGATTTTTTGTGTGTATATTATTTTCCCGCTCCTATCCAATCAGTTAGTTGTTAAGAAGCAGCGGTAGTGGAAGGTCTGATATCCGTCGCCATGCCGAAAACATTGATTGTCGACGTGCAGGGTTTCAAGGTGAACGGAAACAAGTTTGTATTTAAAGAAGTTGGAATTATTGACTGCACAACCATGTGGGCACCAAGAGTAACCAGTTTTGTCTTTGAACCACCGTTTCCATTGCATTTGCTGTCAGACGAGGACAGAAGACAAACAGAGTGGTTGCAACGCAATTTGGGACTAGTCTGGAAAGAAGGCGACATTCCTTACCAGCATCTATCACTTGTTCTGAAAGCTCACTTGTTTGGTGCTGACCTTGTATTTGTAAAGGGAAGTGAAAAAAAGGAATGGTTGCGTCAGTATGTTAATTCAACATGTCAACTTGTTGACCTTCATGATCTGGGATGTCCTGCACTGTACAACCTGTCCGTGCCTGATGAACCTCTACAAAATAAAACACTTCAAAATGTTTGGAAGCTTTTTGATTGGCTAGCTCGCAGAGCATGTCAAAACTTGCATGTTGAGTGCAAAGCGTTGTAACGTCAGCTTCAGTGTGATACATACCAGTGATCAGTGTGGACGTGTAGTAATATGGCAGCAATTGAAGGTTTGGACTCAAACCCCACAGAGCGAGCTATTGTCAAGTTTTTTGCCTGTAAAAAAAAGCTTGACAGTTTCACAGATGAGGAATTGAACGCTTTGCCCAAGGCGTTCCTTTTTTATGTTGCTTCAAACGCGGTGAAAAATATTTGGCACAGTGTACCTAGTGAATGGAGCAGAGATCCTGGTCTGCGTGAACTACAACCATGCACTGATTTTAGTCATCACCAGCAAGTGTCTATTACTAAAATGCCCTCCATTAAACAGTGTGGAACGTGTCAGCTCATCAAATTGTACCACGGTCATACAAATATACCGTCCTGTAAAGACTTTGCTTCATCATTCCATGGTTGCGATGAAGAAGAGGAAGAAGAGACAGCAGCGGCAGTATCGCCAGCACCAAAAAGTAAGACAACGCTTGAAAAAGATATATCGGACCTTTGCTGGTCATGGTCTAGTTAACAAGGCCATTGATGTACTTCCCATTGAACTGCATATTCCCGGCTATCAATTTTGTGGACCTGGAACTAAACTAAGCCAACGTCTAGCACAAGGGAACTCTGGAATCAACATATTGGATGCAGCGTGTAGAGATCATGACATTGCTTACAACAACAAGAATATAGAAGTACGTCGAGTTGCAGACCGCATTCTTCTAAGAAAGGCCATGCAGCGTGTGATGTCATCTACTGCTTCTATTGGTGAGAAGATTGCAGCCTTGATTGTAGCAGGAGCGATGAAGTCAAAGCTATTGATTGGTGGTGGCTTAGTGAGGAAAAGGACAAAGTAATAAACATGAATCAAATATTGTGAAGTATTTATTTGAGAGTCAGTCCACCAGTTCATAGTATACACAAAATATGGTTTAGTTTTCTTCTTGTAAAAAACATACAATTTTAATAAAAAGAATTGAAAATGAAAGTGTGTTCTTTTTTACAAGGTGTGGAAATGTCCATAAGGCAAGCTATTTACACCATCCCACAGACGTTTATTGTCATATGTTGTCAGCGATGTTTTATTTTGATTTACTGTAAAAATATTATGGTTCTTTGAAAGAATGCGTGTTTGCTGGTATAAGCGAGAGGTGTTTGCGTAGAGTACACATCGATATTCCTCAACATTGAGGAATTGTGTGACGCTACGAAGAACACCCTTCGCTTTGCATTGACCTTTATTCTTTTGTGTTGAAAATGCGTACATTTTCGGCGCCAAAGCCACAAATTCTGTCATAACATCACCGGCGCACTCATCCTTAAATAGACCTATTTTTTTTTATTCATGGGAATTATGCCAAACATATTGTTAACCTCATAGTTTGAGGTATCAAAGTAATTTGGATGTTCTCTCATCACTGAGTAAACATCTATCTTATTGGTTTGATAAATAAGACTGTCTGTATCCATATACAGTAATTTTACATCTCCAAACTTTTGTTTGGCAAACTCATAATGAAATTGATACATTACAAATTTTGAAAAGTCAAGTATTACCATTCCCAAGTAAATTGGTTTGTTATACATGATTTCTGTCTTTGACAATTCAATGGTTACTAAATCAGTTTCAATAACTCGTACAGAATGGAAATTAGGCATAGCTATATATTTTCGTGCGCCATATCGACCGTCCCAGTGGTTTACCAAATGAATAGTTCTATGCTTTCGAATATTTTCCATTGATTTACCGTAGCACGCATTGTTCATTAATTTATAAAAATTTGATTCAAATGTGGTCTTGGCGTGCTGTCGATGATGAGTATTCAATTGCATGTACGGTTGTAACCATGGTTTTTGGTCAAAGCAAATAATGCGGTGAATGGATTGCAGTTTCAAACATTGCATTAAATTTTCAATGTGTATGACGTACCGATTTTTTGAATTTAACGTTGCCAGCAACTTTTTATTGTTGGAACGTGAACTGGGAGGTTGTAATTTTTCAACACAAAATGGTAGATCAGAATGATCATTGTGTATCTCACAGGGATATAATAAGTCGACCTCTAGAACGTAGCCACGCGTGTCATTGCTCAACACATCTTTTAAATTAAAATTTGAAACTTCATCTGAAGTCATCCATCGAAAATTTTGATATGGAAGAGGTTTTTCCATAGCATATCCGTATAAATTGTTACAATCTAGGTAGGTGAGGTATGTTGTAGGTTGGTTTGGTTTGTATGTATCCATATATGGATTATTTGCTTTGGCGTGCTTTTGCACAAGCGAAACAAGACCACCACGTATTCCGCGTTCAAAAAAGAGTAACATGTCGATGTCTGTTAATAGTTCCAGTTCTATGTCAGTCACCTTCAACATACAGTCCCAACTATATCCGGCAAGGGTGTAGTAATGGGCTGGATCTAGATTGTAGATTTCAAGACACAGTTTGCGAAAGTGTTCAATCACGTCTGTCAAAAGTAGTGTATCAATTTTGAGGTATAAATCAGCATACTCGCCCAAAGTTGATATCTTGAACACGTTCCATACTTTTTGAGCGTGTAAATAGTCTTCTTCAGAAATATGACTTTTTGTTAAGTCATTGTAAAATTTGTCCTTTGAAGGGAGTGCAGTTTCCTGTAAACATGCCCAATTGTTTACATAATTATAGGGAAACACCCCTTTTCGAATGCATAATTCAAATTGTTTGGCATCAGTAAAGTGTTGACGTACAAAATTCAAATTGTTTGGGTGAAGCCCTTGAACAAGCACATCCAATGATGATGCGAGGAATCTATACGAATCTAAAAATCGTATACTGATTCCATTTCGCCATTTCGAAAACGAAATAAAATTTTCATGATTTTGTGGAATTAAATTAAACTTTTGGTTTTCAAGGTTAGCAAATTCCTTAATAATTAAGTGGCTGTCATACCGAGACATGTTGTGTAAGAAACAAGAAATATAGCGTGCTCTTTTATACGCCAAATTACATACACTATGAGCTGCTCCTCTAAATTTTCCAGTGTACCGATTATGGTCTCTCACTGGCGTGTCACAAGGTGCTATTGGTTTTTGACAAATGTGACAAGTGGTTGCTGTTGCAAAAACCGCCTCGTCTGCGTCCGACATTTGAAGCGGAATTGGATTTTGCAGGATATTGTACACCCGATCTGCCAACGCGTCCAATTAATTTAAAAACCAAGCAGCAGCATCTGCATCGCGATAAGATTTGAAGTATGAAAGTGAAGGGTCGTATGAACAAATCACGTTTAGAGCACAACTGAATGGCACATGTTGCTGTACTTGTTGAGTGTACGGACGTGTCGGATCTGGTTTACATGTGTCAATGGGTGTGGTTAAACATTCAAAATCTGCATATACTGTAAATGGAAGCGGTTCTTGACGAGACACATTTTGAAATTTCATACTGGCTTTATCCTTTTCTGGAAATATAATTTTTACCGCTGGTTGTGTGATGCAATCAATAGTATGTGCTGTCAACTTTTGATTGCTAGTAAAATATTGCAAACAGCGATCACATATGAGGAGCTCACATTCAAAAGAGACTTTGTCCAAAAATTTTAAAAAATGTGCTTAGTACAGGTTTCACTTTGTGAGATTTATCCTGAGGTCCCAACACCCTGTAAACATTCAAAAGTGACTTTGTTTTGGCTATATTGATCTCTGAAAGTAGACTATTCATTCAAAAAACAACTTTGTCCACTGCAGTATTCGTTCAAACAAGACTTTGTGTACTTCAGCCAATCAGAACTCTAGCATCATAAGAATTGACTCCCATCATGCTTTGCGTGAACAGCGAGGTAGTGTATGACCTGTGTGCATGATGATTATTGCTTTTGCTGTTCAATCCAACTTCTGATTAATGTTTCCTGTGTCATATTGGTTATTCACGATTCTTGTGAAACAGTTCTAGTCGGAGATTGTTACAAAGGAAATGGAAAGATAGCATGATGGGAGAAATTAATCAGAAACTTCAGCATAACAATCAGAATTTAGATCAAGTACGGTAGCTAAAGTTAATGAGAAGTTAGGTCAAGATTATAAAAAGTTGATAGAAAGCCTAGTACAAGTGATAAGTGAGATCAGAGGAGAGATTAAGGGCCAGTTAGAGGAGATTGTGGGTGAAAGTAGAAGAGAGGTAGAGGATATTGTAGGTGAAGTAGAGGAGATTGTAGGTGAAAGCAGAGTAGAAGTTGAGGAGAGACTGGATGTAGTTGTTAATAGAGTAGATGAGATGAAGGATCAGGTAGAGGAGGAAGGAAGGAAGCTTTTAGTTATACGTAACCATTAACCATGCGATCATGAGCCACGGGACCTCCTTTTTACGTAGAATCCGAACCACAGGGCATGGCAATTAACTTCGAAAATCTCACATGCATTGACCGGGAATCGATCCCGGTCCACCTTGGTGAGAGGCCACCACGCCCCATAGGTAGATTAGATTGTAGGAGTTAGTTAGTTATTGTTGTTTTAAGGGGCGGAACTACGAGGTAATCTGCCTCAGATTTTAGGAGAAAGTAGAATAGAGGTTGAAGAGAGGAAAGAATAGATCAAAGAGAGAAAAAGAAGGGAACAATGAAACGGAAGTGAGAGAGAAATGGGTGAAATAAACTTAGAAATGTAAGTAGGTGAAAATTGGTTTAGGTGAAAAGATTTGCAATGGTACAAGAGGTTGTTAATGGATACACCTGCAGCAAGTGTTCCTCGTGAGGAATTATTATGTGACTGGAAGATGATGTGGGATTCCATATATAAAAGAAGATTTTTGTTGTAACGTTTCATAAGAATGGACGTTTTGAATATTAACTAAGTAAATGACATTGCGGTTGAATGTTCGGCTTATTACAATGTTTCGAAATGAGTTAGATGTTTATGCCTTATCAAAATATTATGCAGTCAAAGAGGACTATGTCCCATGTTCATGCAAACAAAAAGGATTGTGTCTTTTCTGTTCAGTCAATAACAACTATGTCCAGAATTTAGTATGTAAATACTGAATATCTACTGTAGTTTGATTTCATTAGAGTGTCTTGTTACATTTTTATAACCCATATGTGTGTACATAAATGCATAAAATAAGCAATAAGATGTTAATTTGAGAGAAATCGGTTTTTTGGTCATTCCCTAAAGTTCTATTTGAGTGACAAAGTCTCTTTTGAAAGTTAGCTCCTCATATATGTACCCTATTTTTTTTTGTAACTTGTGAACGAACTAGTCTAGAAAGATCTTTGATATAACAATAATGGTTGCACAATTCCCCTTCAATGTACAGTAAATTAAAATGCTTTTCTTTTTTTCCCTTTGTCACATACAATGGACCAATAACTTTGTCCCCTTCAACTCCGTATACATTAATGGAGTAAAGCGGATTTTTAGATTCAAAACGAGAAATGGCGTTGAGGTCCATTGGGAATTCTATGTCTGCTAAATTTAGACTGATCATTAATTCCATAAATTTCTGGTGATATTTTCCCATTCTGTGAACATTTTCAGTTGCAGGACTTAACCCAGCAGCCAAGGACCACACAAAGCAAAAAACGTCATTATTATCCACATTGATGACTGCGTGATGTTTTTCCAACTGTTTAGGTAAATTAACATGAGCTGAACCACTGTTCATGGGATCAAAGGTGCATACATTAATTTTAAAATGGTTGATAGCTTCCAGCGATTTGCCACTTTCCAATTCTTGAAACTCGGCAAAGCGCGTCATGATCTTATCGACAATGTTTTTACTATACCAACTGTGTATATTATCAGTGCGGTACAATTCACACATTTTCGTATGTAAATAAATCGGTTTGGTTATTTCCTCACCTTGTTTTAAAATAACAAAATCACATAATAACTCAGCGTTAATCTTTAACGCTACATGTTCTCTTAAACAGTCTTGCATTTTATTTTGAAAAATGTTGTAGCTAGCGTTTAAAAATTCATTTGGGTCTAAAAATTTAGCATCATTATTAATTTTAAAGCTACATAACTTATTATTAAAACAACTATCCACGTTCTGCCAACTAAGTTCTGGTGCTGACATCATGACACTTACAGTAATTACATTTACTACAAAAACAGCAAATCACTGAACAGTTTGCAGAGAATGAAAACAAACAAAGTTTATTGTCTCTGCAAATTCTGTTTTAACATTAACAAATTTTAAATTTTATTTGATTCTTCAATAAATTCTACCAAACATCTTTTATTTTCTAGCCCCAAATATTTAAGGTAGATGGTTCCTTTGTTGAGGTCATTTACAGCTTCGTCGTTGAGTTCCATGAACCTCGCAGGTAAGAAGACAGCGAAATCTTCTAGTTCACAAACTATTCTTCCCCCATATTTCGTTTTTACCCTGCGAACAGCTGTCACCAAATAGGGTTCGTTAACTGGCAGGTCCTGTAAACGTTTAGTCTCCAGACCGGTTGCTCTGCCAATGAGATTCGCAACTGTTATAGCAGACATATTGGTTCTGAAAGGTAATTATAAAGTGTTTAGGTAAACTATTAAAAAGGTTCAGGTACCCTCCACCTTTATTTATTAGCACATTAACTCAAACCCTGATCTATAGACTAAACCATCAAATGTGTATACAAAACTTATTTGCTAAGACGAGGAGTCTCCTAACAGCGCTTAGTTCCAATAATCAGTTGGATACAGCGAGATAAGGTAATATCTCTTTTGACTGACGTCAAACCTGGTAATGACTGTTAGTTGCAATAATAGTTTTATATATCCACTTGAGTAGTGTGTCCCGCATCCCCATCCAAACCTCTAGACTAAACCATCAAATGTGTATACAAAACTTATTTGCTAAGACGAGGAGTCTCGTAACAGTGCTTAGTCCCAGTAATCAGTCGGATAGAGCGAGATAAGGTAATATCTCTTTTGACTGACGTCAAGCCTGGTAATGACTGTTAGTTGCAATAATAGTTTCATATATCCACTTGAGTAGTGTGTCCCGCATCCCCATCCAAACCTCTAGACTAAACCATCAAATGTGTATACAAAACTTATTTGCTAAGACGAGGAGTCTCGTAACAGTGCTTAGTCCCAGTAATCAATTGGATAGAGCGAGATAAGGTAATACCTCTTTTAACTGACGTCAAGCCTGGTAATGACTGTTAGTTGCAATAATAGTTTTATATACCCATTTGATATTATTATTATCCACTTGATAAATATTTAAGGTCAACTGTATAACCATCGACAGTTAGAGAAACTAAAAGTACTGTGTTCAATATTACCTGATTGAAGATCTTTGCAGCAAAGCGATGTGTATACTACCAACTCGTGGACTTCTCTGGCTAACAACAATAATGTCACGGCTTATATACCCTTACAATCAGAGGCAACACCCGGTTTGTCCGCTTTCTCAGTAACTGGATGACCTCCATATTTAGTATAAATGAACCTGCTACTTTACAAAGAATTGTCATTCACTGCTACTGCTATGTCTGATGAGGAGAATACCCGTGCTGAGGAAGAAGAATCCATCAATTGGGATTCGTCTTTGGACATTTTCATGTAAGTAATATTCATTTTTTTAAATTGATACCAGGCTAAAAAAATTAAATCAAAGCCTAGAACGCTAACCAATTAACCATGGGACCGGAATATATTTTTAATTAAGACAACACAAACACCCAGTCCCCAAGCCAGGGGAATTAATCACCAGAAAATACAATCCCCACAGACCTCCCAAAAATCTAACCCAGGACCCTCCAGTTCAGAGCCTAACAGCAGCCAAGAACAGTATAATTGAGCCACACAGCTATACACATAGTTGTATCTTGTCTCGCAATAAGCAGTCAAGTTAATTATTACACTATTGTTTAAATGCAATGTCAAGCTTGGCTAACACTATTGCTGTTAATGTTAATAGCGTTTGTCAAATTGTGGTCAAGTAGCTTTGAACACTTAGATAGGTGTTAAGGTTTTATAAACTTAGCCGGGTGTAGCCTTTGTGTAATAACTTGTACTAGTCGAGAATGCAAATTGTATGCAAGTAGTACTTTCTTCAACACTTGTTCATATATATTAATTAACTATAATAACAGCAGCTCCACTCGCTAAAGTGCAGCGTTAGGTCATAGGGCTCAAGTCGCCCACGGGTGTTAACTAGAAAGACATGCACTTGGCCTCTCCAGAGGTCGCACAATCATTATTCATTACCTACCATTAGTTTTCATTACTCATTAACTCGTCCTGCAAAGCTTTTAATTTAATTTCATAGCTAGTTTTTTTGTCGTGTGACCTCCTCAGAGGCCGAGTGCAGGTCTTTCTATTCGACGCCCGTGGGCGACCTGCGCGTCGGGATGGAGTGGATGAAGATGAATGAAACTGGGCAACGATGTGGAAGGAATCGACCGTGGTCTATCAGAAGGTACCGTCCCAGCATTTGCCTGGTGTTGAAAATGGGAAACCACGGAAAACCATTTCAAGGACGGCTGACGGTGGGGCTCGAACCCACGCGTCTACCGAGTCAGCAGAGAGCTTGGACTCATGACCTAAGTGCAGCGTTAGGTCATAGGGCTCAAGTCGCCCACGGGTGTTAACTAGAAAGACATGCACTTGGCCTCTCCAGAGGTCGCACAATCATTATTCATTACCTACCATTAGTTTTCATCACTCATTAACTCGTCCTGCAAAGCTTTTAATTTAATTTCATAGCTAGTTTTTTTGTCGTGTGACCTCCTCAGAGGCCGAGTGCAGGTCTTTCTATTCGACGTCCGTGGGCGACCTGCGCGTCGGGATGGAATGGATGAAGATGAATGAAACTGGGCAACGATGTGGAAGGAATCGACCGTGGTCTATCAGAAGGTACCGTCCCAGCATTTGCCTGGTGTTGAAAATGGGAAACCACGGAAAACCATTTCAAGGACGGCTGACGGTGGGGCTCGAACCCACGCGTCTACCGAGTCAGCAGAGAGCTTGGACTCATGACCTAAGTGCAGCGTTAGGTCATAGGGCTCAAGTCGCCCACGGGTGTTAACTAGAAAGACATGCACTTGGCCTCTCCAGAGGTCGCACAATCATTATTCATTACCTACCATTAGTTTTCATCACTCATTAACTCGTCCTGCAAAGCTTTTAATTTAATTTCATAGCTAGTTTTTTTGTCGTATGACCTCCTCAGAGGCCGAGTGCAGGTCTTTCTATTCGACGTCCGCGGGCGACCTGCGCGTCGGGATGGAATGGATGAAGATGAATGAAACTGGACAACGATGTGGAAGGAATCGACCGTGGTCTATCAGAAGGTACCGTCCCAGCATTTGCCTGGTGTTGAAAATGGGAAACCACGGAAAACCATTTAAAGGACGGCTGACGGTGGGGCTCGAACCCACGCGTCTACCGAGTGAGCAGAGAGCTTGGACTCATGACCTAATGCTGCCTACAGCCTTGTTGGAACAAAACAACTTTCTTTTTCACCCATTACGACTTAAGAAACATGGCTAATTTATTGTAATTTAATGCAAATTGTATTACCGGTTAGAGAGCTGTTAAATTAATTGCCGGTGTCAAATATAATGGCTTTCATTATATTGCCAAGACATACTGCTTTAACAAAAATAAAAGTTAATAGCCTACATCATCAATCTTGATACCAGTCTAATGTCAAAAGGGCTTTCAATATCTTAGAGTTGTAACAGTATAATTACTCATACATTACAATTGTGTTGCGCTGTTATGTAAATCAGCAGTAGTATACCAGCTTTTCACCGCTGATCTGCGGTTTAAATCTCACTCACTTCATGAGAGATCTGTGTAGGGCATCCGCAAAGGTTGAATTGTTGTTGTTTGAGTCTTCAGTCTTTTGACTGGTTTGATGCAGCTCTCCATGTCTCCCTGTCCTGAGCTAATCGTTTCATCTCTACATAGCTCCAACACCCTACATCGGAGGCAATCTGTTTAACATATTCTAACCTTGGTCTACCCCTACAGTTTTTGTCCTCAACCCTTCCTTCCATAACTAAGCTTGCTATTCCTGGGTGTCTTAGTATGTGTCCTACCAACCTATCTCTTATCTTCATTAGCAGTCGCCAGAAACATCTCTCCTCTCCCACTCGTCTTAATACCTCTTTGTTTGTAACCCTATCTACCCATCTGATCTTCATCATTCTCCTGTAACACCACATTTCAAATGCTTTTATTCTCCTCTTTTCTGCTGCACCAATATTCCAAGTTTCACTTCCATAGAGCGCCACGCTCCAGACAAAGGATTTCAAAAACGACTTCCTAATACCTAAATCTATATTCGATGTCAGCAGATTCCTTTTTTTGTAGAAATGCTTTCTTTGCCTGAGCCAACCTACTTTTAATATCCTCTTTGCTTCGTCCATCACTGGTTATTCTGCTTCCTAAGTAACAGAAGTCTCCTACTTCCTTCAGCTTTTCACCTGTCAATTTGATCTCCATAGAGGTTTCTGATTTATTTCGGTTGCATTTCAGTATTTATGTTTTACATTTATTTATTTTCATCATGAATTCTTTCCGTAAGACGGAGTCCATACCATTCAAAACTCATTCAAATCCTCAGGCTTGTCGGCCAAGATGACAATGTCATCAGCAAATCTCAGAGTTGAAATTATTTCTCCTTGAACCTTCACTCCCACTTTAAATTTTTCTCTAATTTCCTTCATTGCTTGTTCAATGTAAAGATTGAAAAGTATGGGTGATAAGTTGCAGCCTTGCCTTACACCTTTCTGAATACCAGCTTCTCTCTCATGTCCTTCAACTCGAATGACTGCTGTCTGGTTTCTGTACAGATTGTATATCACCCTCCTATCCCTGTACTTTATTCCAATTGATTTCAAAATGTCAAACAATTTAGTCCAATCAACTTTATCAAAAGCATTTTCTAAATCTACAAAAACCATGAACGTTCTCTTATCTTTCCTTATTCTACCTTCTAAAATCAGCCTAAGACTTAGTACAGCTTCCCTTGTTCCTACATTTCTCCTGAAACCAAACTGATCTTCACCCAACTCCGTTTCTATCTGGCTTTCAATCCTCTTGTAAATCATTCTGGACAGGATCTTTGAAGCATGAGTAATCAAGAAGGTTGAATTAAGGATAACAAAATTAACAGTATTATTTTCTTCTTGCAAAACATTTTTTAAACTCAGCTTCCAAAAGCTTACATATAGCAGAACGCGGGTTTTACAACTACAGAGGTGACAGCCGAGTTCAGCATTGCTTCCACTTACTTGTGTCAAGCTCCTCTCTGTCTTCTTTCCTGTCAACCTCGCTTGGCCAACTCTTGTTCTCTTCCAACTCCAACAGTATTAGAGTATCCAAGGCCCTTGCCACATCTTTTCTGATTCCCTCCTTCTGCAAGAGGCCAGTCTTCTTTTCCCATTATTTCCTACATTCTGCCTGTCATTTAATCATTGATGCAGAGAAGTGCAAGGAGTATGCCTCCATAACTTAGGAGGTTTTCTTCTGTGTACTTTGGTTCACCCTGACACAAACATCAAGACAGTTTATATCCTCGCCGCTAGATTGGGTATTCTAATGACATTGATGGACATTTTTTCTATTTTATAGTTTTTCAAATGACCGTGTCATGGCGGAGATTTTCGTCCGGATGATGATGATGATGGAGGCCGAGAATGAAACGGAGGAAGGAAGTGAAACTGAAGAGGAAGAAGAATAAGAAGAGGCTTCCGAAAATAAATAATAATTACAAGTAAATGTAAGAAAAAAGAAACAATATTAATAAAAATATTCTTGTTTTGATTTATTTGTCTATCTTTCCCACTTTTATTTTTTTATATGAAGCTGACCGAGCCAACATGTCAGGTGTCAATCTCAGAAATTCACTCCTGTGACATCACACATAGGTTGACCGTTCAAATCAGATTGTTCATTCTAACACCCATCCATGTCCATTAACCATCTAGCACACATTCTATATCCTCAGCTCCATAACACATAAATTCAAATCTCCCAAGTCAGCATAAATGAAAATCCTTCGGCTGCACTAGGTCTCTGTGATTATGCCTCCATGGCTTAGGGAGAAGCATGCCAACCTCTCACCGCTGGGTCTGTGTTTCAAATCCCAGTTACTCCATGTAAAATCTGTGCTGGACAAAACAGAAGCAGACTGGTTTTTCTCCGGGTACCCTAGTTTTCCAGACAAACTTTCATTCTACCAACACTCTCCACCATCATTTAATTTTATCAGTCATTTATTCAATCGCTGACTCAGAGGAGTGCGATAGGCTTCGACAGTCGGCACAGTTCATATCTTCACAACTAGATGGAATATTCCAATGTCATCAATAGACATTACACCATCTTGTTTTTATTTCATGTCGAGCTGGCTGAACCGACATGCCATGCGTTTTGTATCCCCCACCCATTAACAATTTGTTTACCGTTAAGTATTAGAAAAAAAAAACAATCCCATCCATGACCTACACTACATTCTGCCTGTGACGTCCCAACCTCCATTCACAGTTCCATCTTCATTCACGTTTGTTTACCCGCCAACCTAGCACGTCAGGGTTCAACAACCACCATCCATCTCCATTCATGTTTCCCATTAAAACACTCTCATCCATGACCTGTGCTACATTCCGTAATCTGCTGTGACGTCGCAACCTCCATTCACGGTGCCATCTTCATTCACGTTTATTTACCCGCAAACCTAGCACGTCAGGGTTCAACAACCACTACCCACCACCATTCATGTTTTCCATTCAAAACACACCCGTCCATGACCTACCCCACATCCCGTAATATACTATGACGTCACACACACGCCAGTTGACCGTTCAAATCTGACGATTCATTCACCGACAAAGATTCGGAAACCTTCGGCAACACTCGGATCTCATCAAGTACAAAGCAAAGCTATATAGCACGAGACCATAACAGAGAAGGCGCTCAGTCCAATAGAGAGACTGGGTCGAGGACGGTCTCGTGCAGATCCTCTTCCATCCTTCCCCCCTCGTCCCCCACCCCACCCTTCCCTCCCACTCCCCCCCCCTCCCACCCCACCCCCCCCCCCCCACCCTCCCCCTCCCCCACCCCTTCCCTCCACCCACACCCCCTCAAACCGGTTCCTGGACCCTCCAAGGTTTGTTTACCTTCCGGGGTCCAGGCGACCTTGGGGGTCAATGACCTACCTCAAGGTCATTGACCATGACCAACCTCAAGGTCATTGACCTTGACACGCCCCCCTCATTTGCATAAATAACGGTATTTGAAGCAGAACCCTCCTTGCTCCTCTACTAGCGTTGAATCTCTCTTCCACCCCCATCAGCGGTCGTTGGCACAGCTCGGCAACTTCCACTTGCAAGGCGTTGAATTTCTCCTCCACCCCCATCAGCGGGCGTTGGCGCAGCTCGGCAACTTCCACTTGCAAGGTGTTGAACTTCTCCTCCACTGCCGCGACTTCCTCACGTAGGCCCTGTTCTAATTTCCTTTGGCTCTCCTCTAATTTCGTCAGCAGACACTCTTCCAGATTTTTCTGGCCATCCAGAAATTTGGCGGTTAGGTCCTCTGCTAACTTATTCTGGCTGTCTTCCATCTGCTTCAGGTCCTCCGCTAACTTATTTTGGCCTTCTTCTAATTTGGAAGTTAGGTCCTCTGCTAACTTATTTTGGCTGTCCTTCAGGTCCTCTGCTAACTTCTTCTGGCCATCCTCCATCTTCTTCTGGCCGTCTTCCATTCTGGCAGTTAGGTCCTTGGTTAAATTCTTCTGGCCGTCTTCTATGCCATTTAACTTTTCTAGCAATGCTGCCAATTGCGCCTCCATTTTAGTTGTTTGCCTTGTAAAGGGCATGCACTCACAGGAAAATTAGAGAAAATGACCTGCTCGGGTTTTGAAACCAGGACCGTCAGGTGTTGTGCTTGAGTTCGTAATCCGGCTTCTGACACCAGTTGTTACGTGCCACCCCCTAGTGGCACTTATGTTAACTGGATTACGGTGGGGGTACAAAGCACAACACCAATTACAGCTTAAAGAAATAATTAACTTTATTGTGGCCAGAAAATTACACTAGTCAGCAAATACAAGCAATTAGGAGCCTTATTCCAGTTTCCTCAAGTCTCTTCCTTGAGCGCTCTTGGCCCTTCCACTTGTCAACAGATCACAGAAGTTAATCCGTCCTAATGAGTACGGTGGCCTTGACAGAAACTACCTGCTCCTCTCTTTTATGTTCACCGACCACAATTACTTACGTTCACTTGCTGCAGGCTATTTCGCTGTCCACACGCTGGAGAAACAATGTCAGTGGATTTCTACACCACAATATCTCAGACACTCAGTGAAAGCACACTCACTCAGGCAGTCCCCTGTATGTTCCTCACTTCGCCGCTACACTAGGGGTTTCGCAAGTCACCACACTTCTGTCGCTCAGAATAAACGCTCACACTAGCTCGTAAAACACAACAACAACAACTGCTTCACGGGTCACTCTTATATAGCAGGCCGGTGAATCAATAAATGGTTCTAGATCCATCCAGGGTCCACGGCTTCTCGAGGTTTCCATCGCTGGTCCAGTCACGAATCTTCTGGACTATCCCTTTGTCTAGCAGCCCTGTTGCATAAGGCACACGCAATACAGGAGGCATGCCACAGCCCAGCCCCTGGGGCAGCTGTGACTCAAGCGGCGAGCGATGACACAAACTCACAGCCGTAACAATATTTTTAAGTCACCGGCGAGGAAGTCTGTGGTGTTGCCTAGTTGTATAATGGGCGTAACATCTAGGTTATTTGCCCTTTTGTTGAGGATGATAATGAAGACTACTACTACTGAACGGGTATATCAAACTTACAAACTAATGGAAATACACATTTTATAAATCACAGGTGATGAAGACTGTGGTGTTGCTTAGTAGTACTGTATAATGGACGTAACATCTAGGGCATTTGCCCTTTTGATGAGGATGACAATGAAGACTACTACTGCTGAACGGGTATATCAAACTTACAAACTAATGGAAATACACATTTTATAAATCGCAGGCGATGAAGACTGTGGTGTTGCTTAGTAGTACTGTATAATGGACGTAACATCTAGGTCATTTGCCCTTTTGATGAGGATGACAATGAAGACTACTACTGCTGAACGGGTATATCAAACTTACAAACTAATGGAAATACGCATTTTATAAATCACAGGCGATGAAGACTGTGGTGTTGCTTAGTAGTACTGTATAATGGACGTAACATCTAGGTCATTTGCCCTTTTGATGAGGATGACAATGAAGACTACTACTACTGAACGGGTACATCAAACTTACAAACTAATGGAAATACACATTTTATAAATCACAGGCGATGAAGACCGTGGTGTTGCTTAGTAGTACTGTATAATGGACGTAACATCTAGGTCATTTGCCCTTTTGATGAGGATGACAATGAAGACTACTACTGCTGAACGGGTATATCAAACTTACAAACTAATGGAAATACACATTTTATAAATCACTGGCGATGAAGACTGTGGTGTTGCTTAGTAGTACTGTATAAAAGACGTAACATCTAGGTCATTTGCCCTTTTGATGAGGATGATAATGAAGACGACTACTACTGAACGGGTATATCAAACTTACAAACGAAAGGAAATACACATTTCTAAAATCACAGGCTAGGTAGACTCTGTTGTTGCTTAGTAGTATAATGGACGTAACATCTAGGTCATTTGCCCCTTTGATGAGGATGATAATGAAGACGACTACTACTGAACGGATATATCAAACTTACAAACTAATGGAAATACACATTTTAAAAATCACAGGCGATGAAGACTGTGGTGTTACATAGTAGTATAATGGACGTAACATCTAGGTCATTTGCCCTTTTGATGAGGATGGTAATGAAAACTACTGTTGAATTGACACGACAAACTTACAAACCACCGTGATAGAAAGAAATATTTCAAAATTCACAGGCGATGAAGACTTATTGTGTGTGGTGATTAGTGGTATAAAGGGTGTAGCATCTAGGTCATTTGCCCTTATGATAATAATAAGGTAATGAAAAATGACTACTAAACGAACATGGTGTAATTTTAAATCTGATATAGGTAATTCAGATTACTACCTTCGATGTCTTCCAAAGTCTGAACGTTATATTCTGGCTTAGGCCTATACTCGATGCGTGTAGTGAAAGAGCTTATCGAGTACTGCTCGGGTCCAAGCTGCACGTAGCCTGAGAATATCTCAGATGATGACGATATATGATGACAGACGTTCGGGGGGGTTCCCGGTCCTATTCACATTGACCGGTGAATCACTCATTCTTTCGTAACACTACAGCGGTTTGAGCAAAGACCCTGTATGAACATCAGCATAGTCAGCAATAACAGGTAACACGGCGGGGTCTGGACATTTCTCTCATGTCACCTCGCGATGAATGAGAAAGCTATTCTCACCCCTGCCCCCTCTTCCCCCCTCCACCCACCAGGGTCACAACTTGTGGGGCGTGGGTTTGCGACCACGGGACCCCAGCTGAGTCCGGCATTGCTTCTACTTACTGGTGCCGGGCACCTTTCAGTTCTCTTTCCTGTCAGCCTCCTTTGGTCAAACTCTTCTTCTCTTCCGACCCCGATGGTATCAGGTTATCCGAGGCCTAGCGACTCTTTCACTTTCCCGCCTTAATTGGCCCTTGTCTAATCATTCCTGATAGCCTCATTCTTTTCTTAATATCTCATATCTTCTGCTCAAGACCCTCAAGGAGGCAGGGTGTGTGTAGCCCTGGTGCACCCTGGATAGTGCTACATCCTCAAGGGCTCATGGCTGGTGAGTTCAGGAGCTGGCAACCCTGAAGGTTTCCTGAGCGGGTCCGGTTTTACCCCTTTTTTCCATTGCCTTTGGGACGGACCCTGTCCACTTTCCGGGAATGGAGTGGTCTGTCCGCAATTTCAAGCAGACAGTGTTACTCGCAGGGTACCAAAGGGTAAGTATACAAATTTTGGTTCTGATCGGTGAAACGGTGTAGATTTGGACCAAAGGGCCTAAATGCAGAGATTGGGTTGGTCTGTCCGAAATTTCAAGTGGACAGGGTTACCCGCAGGGTTGCAAAGGGTAAGTATACAAATTTTGGTTCGGATCGGTGAAACGGTGTAGAAGTTTGCCAAAGGGCCTAAATGCAGGAAATGGGGTGGTCTGTCCGTAATTTTAAGTGGACAGTGTTATTCACAGGGTTACATAGGGTAAGTATACAAATTTTGGTTGAGATCGGTGAAAAGGTGTAGATTTGGGACAAAGGGCCTAAATGCAGGGTATGGGGTGGTCTGTCGGAAATTTCAAGTATACAGGGTTACCCGCAGGGATCCGAAGGGTAAGTATACAAATTTTGGTTCAGATCGGTGAAACGGTGTGGATTTGTATACATAACAGACAGACAGACAGACAGACAGACAGACAGACAAACATTGAGCTTTATATATATAGACTAGCAGTAGTACCCGGCTTCGCCCAGAGGAATGATGATAATATTTCTGTCTCCTTAACACTCAACGTCATAAATTATATTTATTTAAGTATTCATTTCTTACATTATCCAACCCAGTGACAATGTTTATACTTAAGTCACTATGGGAAGGCTCTGTAAAATAATAATCATTCTCGTGATATTTGTCTTCAGTCCGAGTCAAGACATGTCCTTAGCGGTCCCAGAATTCGTGACATCTCAGTCGTAGAAGACTTTATGTGGAGGGGATTAGAAATATAATGGACTTAAAATCTAGGTCATTTTCCCCCTATGACGTTGAGGGCGTAACATCTAGGTAATTTGCCCTACTGATCAGGATGATATTGAAAATTACTACATAACTGACACATAAAACTTAGAAAATAATAGAAAAAGTTAATTTTAGGACTCACATTTCGGGAAAGACTTGATTATTTTTTGCCAAAGAGCTCCCACTTAGATCGCTATCTGGTTAAAAGTTTCGTCTTGTTAAGGTTTAAACTGTACGATAAATGTCTGAAGCAATTCCTCCAAGAGAAGCTTCCAGATTTCGCAGTCGATATATCGTTAACGTTCCTCAGCATCCAGTTGTCTTTTCTTCTGATGCAAAACATCTTCTACATAGTGACGATGAACATAGAAGCGACTACTGGCACATGTAACTTATCAACGAATGGGACAAATTGATACTTTAAAGGAATGAGAGGAATAAAATTGAAAAGAGATGTACGATATACCATAACACTCGCAGTGAATTTTCTACGTGACCGGCTTACATGTTTCGGTACAGGTTTTCAAGAAGAGGAACCAGATCATTGGCATAAATGAATACAGTGACAGCAGATTAAATAGTATCCTAGACAGATGACACGCAAAGTAACACGGCCTAGTATACGATGTAATGGTTGAACTTCAGAGAAATGTTTCATCTCACTTCGCAGTTGTTATTTAATAAATACTAACATGTTTGTAGCTAACATTGAAATTAATGGAGTGCGTTAGGATAAACGATATTCCTTGTTTTTCCCTCTGGTGTATAAATAAATAAATGTTTAGGTGTGCCCACTCTTGAGCAAGCTACGTATAACTGACCATGAGAGAAGCATGGACTTTCCAGATTAAGGCCTGCTACCTTGAGCGACTGTCCTTGGGCCTTGTTTATGGTCATTGCAAATGCAAGACGTACAGGGAATTGCAGTCGCTTGAAATCAAAAGGCATATCAGTAGGGATCATAGGAATTCGGGGAATGAAGATATCTACTCCTTTGGCATGGCCTGTCAATACTGTCGCTTCTATTACATTTGGCATGAGTTTTTTCACACAGAGTCTCGTTCCATTACACAATTTTGGTGGATCGATATTACGCAATAGCAGTATTGATGATCCAGCTTTTAGTATTAATTTATGTGGTGGAAATCCAGGTGGTTCCAAAGAATTCAAGAACTCAGTAGGGTAAAATACAGCCTGTTCGGTCTCCAGAACAGTATCGATAGATTCGTACGTCGTACTGGGACCAGGAACATGATCTTGGATCTGAATATTCATTTTGTGTACACTTTCGTTTTTAGGCGCTAGAATTGCTCGCTCGCTAAGCCACTGATGGTCTTTATAATTTCCAGGAATATTTGGGAATACTTCGTTCATCATTTCCTGAACTGAAGGCATCAGTTCGCAAAAGTCTAACGGGAAAGAAATGAGATCGGTTGTCGCATCAGGCGTGAAATCACCATCACCGAGATGCAGGAGTTGTTGCGCAAAATTCTGTGCAGTCACATCTCCTAGTAAATGGACTCTCATATTGGTCGTCAGTGTCATTTTGTAAACATGTCTCCAAAGATACGATGCTTTGAGGCAAGCATTGAGTTCATCAGCGGGAGTTGATCGTGGTATAACTGGTAATGTTTGGCGAAAGTCACCCGCCAGAACTAAAACAGCTCCTCCCATTATTTGACTGTTTCCTCGTATGTCTTTCAGTGTTCGATCAAGCGCTTCAAGAGCTTTCTTATGGGCCATAGTGCACTCATCCCAAACAATGACTTTGCATGTTTAAAGTATTTCAGCTTTTCCGGAGCCCTTCTTGATGTTACATACTGGAGTTTCTGACTGCGCAAGATTTAATGACAGATTCAGAGCTGAGTGTGCTGTTCGACCTCCAGTGAGTAGTGTGGATGCAATTCCTGATGATGCCATTGCAAATGCAATTTCGTTCTGTGCCCGAATTTCTGCAAGTAGCAAATTAATGAGAAACGTTTTTCCTGTTCCTCCTGGTGCATCAAGAAAAACAATTCCACCATTTTCGTTATTGATTAAGTCCATTATGGCACTATATGCAAATCTTTGGTCATCAACTAAGAGAGGCTTTTTGTCTTCAACGAACCTTTTTAACTCATCAGTGTTGAAGCTTCTTTCTCTCAATATGTCCCTATCAAGTACGACAGTATTAGTGCGTAATGGGGCTGGCAAACCAAGCTGTATGAGAGTTTTGCCATTGCATTTATCCTCAATCATTATGAGGGCTTCATTAAGTACATGAGGAGAAAAATTCAAAACCAAAGCTGGATTAGCTCTTCGTTGTTCTCTAAGTACATCCTCACTAAGGCTTTCTTTATATTTGTCCCAAAGAGCCTGAGGGTTCGATGGGGAGCAAGTTGTTATTATAATTGCAAAGAGACTTCTTATTTGAGATGGAAAAGATGTGAGGGATGCTTCGGACAATGTTATGTCCCAATGTTGGTCATTTTCAAGTAAGCCACGCTGTTGGCATGCTTCTCTGAATGTTTGGCATTCTACCCCGTTCACAGTTTTCAGATATTTGAATGATGTTGGCCCTCGAATTGTGTGAAGTAGTAATCGAAGGTAATAGCATTCGGCGTTGTTGGGATGAACTGTATATACCCGGCCTAAGGCATCACTTGCTCGCACATCATGTCCTGGAACTAAAGCACCTTGTTTTCTCTTGCAGAAAACTTTGGCAGATTTATTCCATGTATAATATCTTGGAACTTCTGCATACATCAGTGTTCTAGCAAATGGATCTTGTTGCCATAAAAGAAAGAAGGCTGTTAGAGTCGTGTTAGGAGGTTGTACAGCTCTCTCTTGGGCGTTATCAGCTGTGAAATAAACTCGTTGTCCGTTTTCTAGGTGAACACTGAGATGAACAACTGCTGGATAACGTTCATGAATTGGGAAATTAAGGATACGCCAAACTGCTTCGTTGCTGCTGATATATCTTCCCAACTGAAATTGTGTAGCCTCATAGATAGTCCTGGTTTGTCCTTCAAGTTGAAATACTGCCATATCGCTACCCATGTTGACATATTTACAGATGTATTTAATGGATTTCACTGAATTGCAGTATTCAACGTTGATGTGTGCTTGGAACATTTTAGAAAGTAGAGGAGAATATGGAACCACCCATCTGTTGTCTACCTCAGTTTGTCTGTACTGGTTGTTTATTTTAAGATTAATATTCGAAGTATAGCCTCCGTTTCCTGGTTTTCGTCTTCTGTACAGAGGGTAGCCATCATCTCCGGTTTGGGTTTCCTGGGCAAATTCTCGGGGGTACTTTTTGCTACACTTTCCTTCCTTCATGCAGGGTGACTTAGGGTTGATAGCTCCACATGGTCCATGAATCATATTCTTTGTAATTATCTCAAAGAGCATGGGGTCTTGTTCTTTACTGGGTATCTCCGCGGAAATAACACTGTCCACTTGAGTTGGACGTATCTTGCTTTTGAGCCATAATAATATGTGAGCATGTGGAAGGCCTCTTTTTTGTCACTCAATTGAGTACATCCAACAGCGAGTTTCTCCATAAATATGACTCTTGGTTATTATATCCACGAGCTTTGCTAATTTTTGTTTAAAAATTCTCGCTGTCAAATCATGGCGATCAGTACTTGCCTGGCCACAGAAAAGTTCTTCCTTAATGTCAGTCCAGTCAGGATTACATGTAACTGTAATAAATAAATCTGGACATCCGTATATCCGAACATAGCACATGGCATCCTGGGCATATTCGTGCATATGTCTTGGACTTCCCGTAAATGTTGCCGGTAAAATAACCATTTTTCCAATGTCCACAACATTGCCATCATTGGCTACAGCATCACGCAAATGAATGTAATCATCTACTCGAAGTTTATTTTGGTTTAATCGGATGTAGAGCAGGCGTTCACATTCTATCTTGGCGTACATATCAACAATAAATTGATGGAAGAGTTGTCCGCTTTTCAGTATATTGTCATGTCCCGGTTTTGGTTTAGCCTTGAACCATACCGGACGTGCAACCCCGGTTCAATCCAGATCTTGAGAATCTGCAAGGAGGTGCTACGCAAGCACGCACGAGTTGCGATTTTTGTGCTTATAAGCTGCGACCTCAGATGTGGTGGGGGGTCATTCAGTCAGTGAGAGCACCGGGAGCAGACGGCGAGAGTGGAGGACTGCCCGTAAAGGCAGTGGAAACGAGTGCGACGTAAGTTTGACGATCGGGGGATCGTAGTACTGCGACCAAGCACCTGTTGACCAAAGGGACGGGTGCTGAGCATCGTCAGAGAGAGAGACGGGTGAGTGATCAGGTGAGATCTTGTATTATTGTTTCTTTCGTTGGAGGGAGTCTTTTGAGCAAGCCCTGTACCTGCACGGTGGATTCCTTGAAGCTGTTGAAAGGAATAAACTGGCAGTGCATGAGAGAGATCTCTTTTTATTGGGGAGCTACCTCGGCATCCTGAACTCCCTCATTCCCCCCCTCTTTTAGCATAAGTGGTGTGCTGTCAGTGGTGGGTAAGGCAATCGGTAAGGACATGGTAAGGATCCCGTTACCTGAGCAGGAAGAACCCCAACTATAACGATCCAGGTAAGTAAAGTTAAAGAAACCCTGAGTGACCTATGGCGTAAGTCCATGCACTCAGGCAGGGCCATTATAGGCGAGACGCAACATTGGTATCAAACTCAAGGTAGAGGCCGTACCAAAACAATGGTGGAGACGCTACGGTTACCGTGATTCATCCTCCGAGGTTTATCTGCGATTTACAGCACACTCACGGCATTATCACCCACACCGCCCACCCTATAACTAACGTGCATGTGCATGCTTGGATCCACTCACCTAGCGTTTAGCACTGGTTTTGGGTACCTTACGGCTAGTGACAATAGTAACTGTAAACTGTAACATAGATTAAGGGTGTTCGTAACTGTGTTTATGTATGGAGTAGGGGGGCATGTATTTTAGTGTGGTATTTCGCGGTCTGATCTGAATGGCGAATTCTTTAAAGGAATGGGTAAGATCCATAACGGCTAATCCCAAGCCTATCAGACCTAAATTCATCGTGAGAAACCCGGAATACATCACTGATACCAACGTTGGGCACATCATATCTCAATTAGAGGATAAAATATTAACACTGAAAATCAACCACCCTAACGCGCGATTTAACCCTGGCCCACCCCAAACACGAGCTCGTGCCCAAGCTGAGGCTGACGAGGCGGATGCATGCTCCACTGATTCATATGACGCGAGTTACACCCAACAACACGTGATCAAGACACAGGAGATCTACAGCAATCTCCAGGAACTTATCATTCAGTTAGACGCGCATATTCACGACCCGACTAATACTGAAACGCCCGACGATTTGGTGGCTGACATCATAACAGTGAGCGCAACTCTGGGCGAAATCATTCGCATGACACTGGCGACATTTGAGCCCACAATTATCGAAGTACTTACGCCACCGGCGATAGTTCCCAATAGGCACGTGGAAATGGCGCACCACATCCGGTACCCCCTCTTTCAACCGGACAAATTCTCGGGCAATCATAAGGAGGACCCAGAAGAATACCTTAGGGAATTCAATCGTATAGCGCAAATCAATGACTGGGTGGATGCAGAAAGAGTGCGACTATTTCCAGCATATCTTAAAGAGGCCGCACTTGTCTGGTACGATGTACATGAGCAACACGAACCACAATTATCGTGGAACAAGCTCCAGCAAGACTTCATAGCGGAATTCGCGCAGATCCAGGACAAAGACGAGTTGTACGACGCGCTGCGAAACAGGACTCAAGGTCCTACGGAACCACACAACGTTTATATAAATTATAAACTGCAGTTGTGCAAACGCTTCAACCCTCTCATGACTGAAGGGGATAAAATCCAATATATAATTAAGGGGATGAGGCCTGCCATCGCAGACAAAATACTCCAGATGAATCCCCACACTTTAGAGCAACTGCGGGCAAACGTGATCACGGCTGAGCAAAATCAACGACTGATAAGCAAAAATATCGAATCACGCCTGCATCAGGCTGACGTGACAAATCTGAAACAACAGGTAGATCAGATCACGCAGCAAATGGAGAAGATTAGCATAGCGCTTGTACAAAACCCGAGGCGCAGAAATGAATACCAAACGCCCAGGTATCAGAATCCCCGGAGGGAATACCAGGCGCAGAGAGCCTCTAGGGCCACGCAAACCACGGCTACTCGAGGTAGGGCCCAATCGGGATCCCGAGTAGATCAAAACGATCCTAGGGACGGCCGATGCGATAACTGCCGCGCATGCTCTGCTTGTGGCCAACGAAGGATTTTTCGCCCATCGAAAAGTTCGAACTCAAATAACAGGGCGGAAAACTAGGTACGGAGGTCCCACACACATTTACAATAAACTCGATTTTGGCCGGTGGAGACCTCCAACGAAATTACAATATAAGGGATGTCGCAAGAGATGGGAATTGTCTGTTTCGTGCGGTTAGCACATTATTGTATGGCACGGAACAGGATCACCATGTGCTGCACAAGAAGGCTGCGCAGTACATACACGACCATTGGATAGAATTTGCCAATTTTGCTACCGACAGCCGAGAAAATTTATTTCCAGATCCCGAGACATATGTGGCATACATGCTTCAAAATGGCATTTTTGGATCCTCAGCAGAGATACTAGCTTTATCCAGGGCCACAAAGTGTAATATACACGTACACGTGCTGGACTCTGATAAACCTAGATTACAGTGTATTGGGTTTCATGATGATATACATTTGCTTTTCACGGGGCCGCCTAATGCGGGGCACTACCGGGCACTGATCCCTAGGCCCGTCGCGACACGCGGTACTAGCAGCATACAGCAGAAAGGAAATCCAGGGAACTCGGGTCACGAACCCACGACAGGCAGGGACAATGCTCGTTCCGATGGCTACAAGAAAGGGCCAAAGTTACGAGGTCAAACCTTTCGGCGGCAGAAGTACGCTAGGGGCACGGACCGGACTTTCCACGTTAGCGAAACTTGGGAGAACATTCCCAGCGGAAATGGCATTTCCGAACAGGCAGCACTTCCTGTGCAAGCGGTGCATCCTGCCGACTACACAGCGGAAGATGACACCTAGAAGCAATCAGCAGTTTGTCTCATGACTCCCACACGCACGGATACGGCCAAGTTAGCTGACGCTCAGCACACGACCAGTGTCACTGCTTATCAGCACGACACGTGCGCAAGTCAAACACCCGCAACAGATGTTTGCAATACAATACCGTCCACTTCACTGCCATGCCCACCTCTAGACAGTGACGTCAGACATGGCTTGCTCGGAGTAAACAACCCAGCTCAACATGTTAGGAGCTTACCGGTCAAGATTCAGACCAGAATTAACGGCATAAAGACTGAAGCACTGATCGATACTGGCGCTGGGATTTCATGTATCTCGCACAGCCTGGTAGAAGACAAACACATCCGTCCTATCACAGGAGGCATTCAACTCATTGCTGCCAACAATGAAGTCTTGAAAATTGCAGGGACCTCCTATGTGAAAATCCAGTTTAAGAATTTTACCACTTCCTTCTCTATGCATGTAATCAAGGATCTCGCAGCGGCCTGTCTCATAGGGACTGACTTCTTGGCGAAGTACAAAGTCAACATTAACTTCGCAGACGAGTCACTGCATCTCCACACAAAGAAGGGGACGATAAGTTGCCAATTCAAACAAACGAATTGGACAGGTCATACGGAAACGGACAGAGAGATCGCTAGGCTATCAAACATTAATACAGATTTTATTTTTTCACATAATATCCGAGTAGCCACCAGGGACGACATCTCCCTACCCCCAAAATCCATTTCTCAGATAGCGATTACACTCTCATATAGGCCATCCATTCAGAAGCTATACACCTTCGTGAATAAATCTCCAATACAGCAGAATCCGCAAATTATTATACCGGCGGAAAAAGTCCACTCGCAGGCTACCAAGGTAACGTTAATGAATTGGGGTGACAATATTGTTCACATCCCTAACAATTCCACCATTGGATGGATTAATGATGTATCACAGGACACACTCCACGTTCCGGTACAGCAGGATAGCATTGCACCGCACGACCACGTGACATCATATAACATTAAAGGCAGAGCAGAAACACGGTCTAGCTCAAGTCCTAGACAAATACAGCGACATTTTCGCCACATCAAAAAAACAGTTACGCGAAACGAACTTAATAGAGCATCGCGTACACCTCAAACATAATACCCCGTTACATCAAGCACCCTATAAGGTTAGCAAGCGTGAGAGACAGATTATTGACGAGCAGGTGAAAGAAATGCTTGATGCAGGGATTATTGAAAATAGTTCTAGCAACTATGCGGCACCGGTGGTCCTAACCAAAAAGAGAGATAAATCATATCGCTTTTGCAGGTATCAGAATCCCCGGAGGGAATACCAGGCGCAGAGAGCCTCTAGGGCCACGCAAACCACGGCTACTCGAGGTAGGGCCCAATCGGGATCCCGAGTAGATCTAAACGATCCTAGGGACGGCCGATGCGATAACTGCCGCGCATGCTCTGCTTGTGGCCAACGAAGGATTTTTCGCCCATCGAAAAGTTCGAACTCAAATAACAGGGCGGAAAACTAGGTACGGAGGTCCCACACACATTCACAATAAACTCGATTTTGGCCGGTGGAGACCTCCAACGAAATATGGTTTGATGATCCTGGTCTAATCATTATTCTGTAGGCATAAAAATCCATAGCTGATATCTTTTTATTCGTGGCTGTACCACTGATTGGATAAGTTTGCCTCAGATTAAAGTGGTAACCATCCTCACCCTCCCAAAATATTAATGGGTACTGAAGGGCATCGTACGATCTGTGTGTTTCTGAAATTCGTTGCAAAACATCACTCCGTCTATGAATGATTATGTCACGTTTCTCGAATTCTTGTCCTGTCATTACAATGGCCACTTCGTCAATGGTCGGTGCATTAAAACGACGTTCATGTTCGCCTACTGGTCTCTTGTCTGCTGATATGACAACCTTATATTCATCCGTTGGCATTCGATCCAGGGCGGTCTTAAACATATTTACTAAGTTATTATGCTCTTGCAACAACCTCTGTAGAGCTATAACAATCTCCCTTCTGGTGCTGGAAAAAATTTTACAACGTTGATCGGCTTGTTGTCGTTCGTCTCCCATAAAATAGATTTGTAAGAATTTTGGATTCTCATTAGTGAAGGGAAGAATTGATCCAAGTTGATGATAAATTTGTCCTTGCACTTTGAAAGTTGGCATGAAACCAGTTTCTTTTACTATTGCTGTTGTACCGAAAGAAGTCATTTGGAAGCATGAATTGTACTTCCTAATGTTTTTCAGGAAGTGTTTGGATTCTTGAGTCGTTCCTGACGTGTACGAAAGAAGTGGTTCTGGAGGAGGATTTAAAGCGGCTAGCTTAATTTTCCCGTTAGAGCAACATATTCCAGGCGACTCCGATCTGAATTTTTTGGCTAGACAGTGATGGTATACACCATCCATTTTTCCAATTGTTACTTTGGGGTGTATTCCATAATTGTAATTGTGATCGTACTGAAATGCCTCTAATTTCAAATCAGACTGCCTAAATGTTTGCCTAGATTGAAAAAGTCGCGTACGTTCGATTTCAAGCCGGTCTTGACGCTGCTGAGGTGTTTCAGCAGCCCTGAGCTCAGCGTGCCTTCTTTCGTCCTGTTCAAGCCGGTCTTGACGCTGATGAGGAGTTTCAGCAGCCCTGAGCTCAGCGTGCCTTCTTTCGTCCTGTTCAAACCGGTCTTGACGCTGATGAGGAGTTTCAGCAGCCCTGAGCTCAGCGTGCCTTCTTTCGTCCTGTTCAAGTCGGTCTTGACGCTGCTGAGGTGTTTCAGCAGCCCTGAGCTCAGCGTGCCTTCTTTCGTCCTGTTCAAGCCGGTCTTGACGCTGATGAGGAGTTTCAGCAGCCCTGAGCTCAGCGTGCCTTCTTTCGTCCTGTTCAAGTCGGTCTTGAGGCTGCTGAGGTGTTTCATCAGCCCTGAACTCAGCATGCCTTTTTTCGTCCTCTTCAAGCCGATATTGACGCTGATGAGGTGTTTCAGCAGCCCTTAATAATCTAACTTTCTTGGTTTGTTGGCTGATTTTCCCAATAGTTTGTCGCTTTTTAGGAGGCATTTTGAACTAGTTAAAAGAAAAATTCGCAGTGGAAAGCCGTTGGTGATTGTTACTATAACAAAGGGCGTACCATGTACCTGTAAATCGCAGTCAAGAAAGATTTTATGTCGTATTATTTAAAAGTAATATGAACGGAGTATATTATGGGTCATTGACCCCTAATGGCTATTATTGCATTGAACACATGAAACTTAGAAATTAATAGACAAAGTCATTTTTAAGAATCATAGTTCGTGCAAGACTATATTTTGGTGATTATTACTATAGTAATGGGCGTAACGTGTGGGTAACTTGCCCTAAAGATGAAGATGATAATGAAGACGACTACTACTGAACGGGTACATCAAACTTACACTCTAATAGAAATACATATTTTTAAATCACCGGCGAGGAAGACTGTGGGTTGGACGTAACATCTAGGTCATTTGCCCTTTTGATAAGAATTATAATGAAGGCGACTACTGAACTGGTACATCAAACTTTTAAACTAATGAAAAACAGCTTTTAAAAATCACAGGCGATGAAGACTGTGGTGTTGCTTAGTAGTACTGTATAATGGACGTAACATCTAGGTAATTTGCCCTTTTGATGAGGATGATAATGAAGAAGACTACTACTGACAGGCGCGGATTCAAGGGGGGGGGGGGTCACGGGGGTCATGACCCCCCCCCCCAAACGGGGACCAAATTTTTTTGCAAACTCAAAAAACGAAAACACAATTACCAGACAAATAAAACTTGGCGAATTTTAACTGAAAAACAGGTTTTTTTTTTCATTTTATTCAGTACTGAATTATCTTTATTGGAATTATTATGTTCTGTTACATCTGTACATATTTACAACTTCAAACCTCTTGTATAAAAACTACTAGTTATACAACAAAATCAACTCGTCTATTTTGTTTAGCAAACCTTGTGATTACCGAATCGATGTTTATAGTGATGTCACGATGAATGTGCAGCAATGCACGAATAGGAAACTGGGGCTTTTTTCGCACCAAAAATTTTTGCCGACATCCAAACTGCAAGCTTGGTTGGCAATTTAAGCTGTGACTTTCTCCCTTTGTCGGTATCAACTCGACTTGCCGAAACTGTAACGTACCTTGATCCTTTTCTCGAAGCTCGATGTAAAGGTCGCAAAACACGCCGTTGCAATTTGTACGAATATTTTTGGTGCGCTAAACGCATCAAATTTCTATCCATGAAGCTTGCAAAAAAATTGGTCTGGTTTTGTACGTTTGGTTATTTTGTGATTGCGTTTTTAGTGATACCATTTTTCTTAACAATTTCGATTCTCTGACCCCCCCCCCCCCCCAAAAGCCAAACTCTAGATCGAATCTCTGACCCCCGCCAAAAACAAACTCTAGATCCGCTCCTGACTACTGAACGGGTATATCAAACTTACAAACTAATGGAAATACATATTTTTAAAATCACAGGCTAGGTAGACTGTGGTGTTGCTTAGTAGTATAATGGACGTAACATCTAGGTCATTTGCCCTTTTGATGAGGATGATAACGAAGACGACTACTACTGAACGGGTATATCAAACTTACAAACTAAAGGAAATACACATTTTAAAAATCTTAGGCGGTGAAGACTGTGGCGTTGCTTAGTAGTATAATGGACGTAACATCTAGGTCATTTGCCCTTTTGATGAAGATGATACTGAAGACGACTACTACTGAACGGGTATATCAAACTTACACGCTAATAGAAATACATATTTTTAAGTCACCGGCGAGGAAGTCTGTGGTGTTGCCTAGTTGTATAATGGGCGTAACATTTAGGTCATTTGCCCTTTTGATGAGGATGATAATGAAGACTACTACTGCTGAACGGGTATATCAAACTTACAAACTAATGGAAATACACATTTTATAAATCACAGGCGATGAAGACTGTGGTGTTGCTTAGTAGTACTGTATAATGGACGTAACATCTAGGTCATTTGCCCTTTTGATGAGGATGACAATGAAGACTACTACTGCTGAACGGGTATATCAAACTTACAAACTAATGGAAATACACATTTTATAAATCACAGGCGATGAAGACTGTGGTGTTGCTTAGTAGTACTGTATAATGGACGTAACATCTAGGTCATTTGCCCTTTTGATGAGGATGACAATGAAGACTACTACTGCTGAACGGGTATATCAAACTTACAAACTAATGGAAATACACATTTTATAAATCACAGGCGATGAAGACTGTGGTGTTGCTTAGTAGTACTGTATAATGGACGTAACATCTAGGTCATTTGCCCTTTTGATGAGGATGACAATGAAGACTACTACTACTGAACGGGTATATCAAACTTACAAACTAATGGAAATACACATTTTATAAATCACAGGCGATGAAGACTGTGGTGTTGATTAGTAGTACTGTATAATGGACGTAACATCTAGGTCATTTGCCCTTTTGATGAGGATGACAATGAAGACTACTACTGCTGAACGGGTATATCAAACTTACAAACTAATGGAAATACACATTTTATAAATCACAGGCGATGAAGACTGTGGTGTTGCTTAGTAGTACTGTATAAAGGACGTAACATCTAGGTCATTTGCCCTTTTGATGAGGATGATAATGAAGACGACTACTACTGAACGGGTATATCAAACTTACAAACTAAAGGAAATACACATTTTTAAAATCACAGGCTATGTAGACTCTGGCGTTGCTTAGTAGTATAATGGACGTAACATCTAGGTCATTTGCCCCTTTGATGAGGATGATAATGAAGACGACTACTACTGAACGGATATATCAAACTTACAAACTAATGGAAATACACATTTTAAAAATCACAGGCGATGAAGACTGTGGTGTTACTTAGTAGTATAATGGACGTAACATTTAGGTCATTTGCCCTTTTGATGAGGATGGTAATGAAAACTACTGTTGAATTGACACGACAAACTTGCAAACTACCGTGATAGAAAGAAATATTTCAAAATTCACAGGCGATGAAGACTTATTGTGTGTGGTGATTACTGGTATAAAGGGTGTAACATCTAGGTCATTTGCCCTTATGATAATAATAAGGTAATGAAAAATGACTACTAAACGAACATGGTGTAATTTTAAATCTGATATAGGTAATTCAGATTACTACCTTCGATGTCTTCCAAAGTCTGAACGTTATATTCTGGCCTATACTCGATGCGTGTAGTGAAAGAGCTTATCGAGTACTGCTCGGGTCCAAGCTGCACGTAGCTGAGAATATCGCAGATGATGACGATATATGACAGACGTTCGGGGGGGTTCCCGGTCCTATTCACATTGACCGGTGAATCACTCATTCTTTCGTAACACTACAGCGGTTTGAGCAAAGACCCTGTATGAACATCAGCATAGTCAGCAATAACAGGTAACACGGCGGGGTCTGGACATTTCTCTCATGTCACCTCGCGATGAATGAGAAAGCTATTCTCACCCCTGCCCCCTCTCCCCCCCCCTCCGCCCACCAGGGTCACAACTTGTGGGACGTGGGTTTGCGACCACGGGACCCCAGCTGAGTCCGGCATTGCTTCTACTTACTGGTGCCGGGCACTTTTCAGTTCTCTTTCCTGTCAGCCTCCCTTGGTCAAACTCTTCTTCTCTTCCGACCCCGATGGTATCAGGTTATCCGAGGCCTAGCGACTCTTTCACTTTCCCGCCTTAATTGGCCCTTGTCTAATCATTCCTGATAGCCTCATTCTTTTCTTAATATCTCATATCTTCTGCTCAAGACCCTCAAGGAGGCAGGGTGTGTGTAGCCCTGGTGCACCCTGGATAGTGCTACATCCTCAAGGGCTCATGGCTGGTGAGTTCAGGAGCTGGCAACCCTGAAGGTTTCCTGAGCGGGTCCGGTTTTACCCCTTTTTTCCATTGCCTTTGGGACGGACCCTGTCCACTTTCCGGGAATGGAGTGGTCTGTCCGCAATTTCAAGCAGACAGTGTTACTCGCAGGGCACCAAAGGGTAAGTATACAAATTTTGGTTCTGATCGGTGAAACGGTGTGGATTTGGACCAAAGGGCCTAAATGCAGAGATTGGGTTGGACTGTCCGAAATTTCAAGTGGACAGGGTTACCCGCAGGGTTGCAAAGGGTAAGTATACACATTTCGGTTCTGATCGGTAAAACGGTGTAGATTTGGACCAAAGGGCCTAAATGCAGAGATTGGGTTGGTCTGTCCGAAATTTCAAGTGGACAGGGTTACCCGCAGGGTTGCAAAGGGTAAGTATACAAATTTTGGTTCGGATCGGTGAAACGGTGTAGAAGTTTGCCAAAGGGCCTAAATGCAGGAAATGGGGTGGTCTGTCTTAAATTTTAAGTGGACAGTGTTATTCACAAGGTTACATAGGGTTAGTATACAAATTTTGGTTGAGATCGGTGAAACGGTGTAGATTTGGGACAAAGGGCCTAAATGCAAGGTATGGGGTGGTCTGTCGGAAATTTCAAGTGGACAGGGTTACCCGCAGGGATCCGAAGGGTAAGTATACAAATTCTGGTTCAGATCGGTGAAACGGTGTGGATTTGTATACATAACAGACAGACAGACAGACAGACAGACAGACAGACAAACATTGAGCTTTATATATATAGATGTATATCAGTTTCTTGTGGACACGATAACTGCCGTAATTTTGCATCAATCACTTTGAATTTTTTACCGAATATGTATATCCATACAATCTCGGTCGAGTTCGTTACTGGGCTAAATCGGTCGAAGGGGATGAAAATGGGGGACTTTTTTCGAAAAAAATGAAATATTGCTAAAACTCTCTTAATATGTGAAATATCGAATCCGTTCAAAGTTCATACTATGTGTCGGATAAAGCTCAAAAATGTATGTTTGAAACGTTTTTTGATAGCACCAACCATTGACCAAAGGGGTGGGAAAAAGTGGGTTTTTCGGGAAACATTAATCATATCTCTGTTAATAGGCACAATATCAAAACCGTACAAAATGGACAATATTCCCCTAATAATTACCTAAAACTTTTGTCTGAAAGAATTTTTGATATGAGCCACCATTACGCCAAGGGATGAGAAAAATAATTTCGGAATTGTAAGAAAATGCCAAGAGCTATCAGTGGTTGCCATGGCAACACTACTAAATTGATGAGGGATGAGCCATCAGACGTTGCCATGACAACGCACTTGCGCCAGATCAGATTCAGATTTCCATCTGACTAAGTGTGATGCGGCTTCGGTGACGTAACTGGTAGCATGCTGAACTTCTATGCCCAAGGTCGCGGGTCAAAGCCGGCCAAAGTCGTCGGATTTTCTAAGAGCGCTAAAAATCCCTCAGTATGCTTTCCTTTGGAGGGGAAGTTCCAACGTTCGTTGCGAGTTGCTGATTGCGGTGGTATCTAGTAGCCAAGTTCACAGCTAGGTGTCGTTGACGGTGGTATCTGGTAGCAACATTAGGAACTACTGCTTGAAATTGAGCGTCTGCATTCCTTACCTGAATTACAGACTAATACAGCTATCACAATTCACACCGTTTATCAGACAGATTCTACACTCACCCAAAGTACACGGGGTTACATGACCACGTTGTCGCAGACCCTAAACTGAGGAACCAACCAACATCTCTGCGGGAGATATAATTTTGCGTGAAGAAGTAACAGACCGTTACATAGTTACACATCAGTGTCGAAACCTTGCATAAGGACAGTGTGACCACAAGTATAAAAACGGACTCCAAATGACAAGAAGGTTACCGTCATCATAAGACAATAGAATGTTTAAAATATGCATAAAATGACGAAAAACAAAGTTAATTAATCTCCAATTATAAAATACTTTCACGCAATAAATGTGGTCTGATCCTTCTACGAAAACCTGCATATTCTGCCTATTTTCGCCTATCCCCAAGTTTGTCCGGTGAAATCTACCTCCGCCTTCCGGCGTGCCGAGAGGACTTTTTATATCCTCTTTGCATTAAAGCAGCTACTTTTGGCTTTTACACCTTTACATGGCAGATTATTGAAAATATATGATTTCATACCTTCCTGGGAGTCCTTAGAAAAAGTCACTGCTGCGCCGGAAATATTTGTTATAGTGTAAATGTTTTTATTTCTTGCTCATTCAACGATGGCAGCCTTGTTTGATACACATTGACGTCATATCACGTCTATCACTTTTGCCAACATGTCCAATACAAAATACACCAGAACTAATATGGGTGTATACAAAATACACCAGAACTAAATTGGCTGTCTGGACTAAACCATTGGTCGCTTATTTGTTAGACGACGTTCGGGACGAAACCATTGGTATGGACTAAACCGTTGGTCGCTACTTTGTTAGACGACTGTCGGGACGAAGATTACTGATTGCACTTCAAGAAAGGGCGCAAGTGGGGGCGCATTCCTTTCGAAAGAAGAATTCAACCAATTAAAATATACAGTATTTTACAGATGCTTCCGATTGACATTGTTTAGGTGTTGCGTTCTGACAAATTTCAGCCCTCTGTTATCCAAGAATAATATTTTTTTTAAATGAAGGCAAATAGAAAACCTTGGCAATAACCAAATATTTTGATTGGCATTACCACAAACATTTAACTTGAATACAAACGCATGTAGCGGCGATAATTCTTGGCTGTCGCTCCCGGCTCTGCCAAGACGTTTATTTCTGGTCTGATGGCTGGAACGGGGTACACTAGCCTCGTGGGGCAAAACTGAGTAGAGGTGGATTAGATTCCCACCTCTGCCATCCTGGAAGTGGTTTTCCATTGTTTCCCACTTAAGGCCACAACTGCCTCCTTCCCAATCCTTGCCCGAAGTACAAATACACACCACAATAACATAGGTTTTCAGATAAATTCTATATATACACCTAAGTACACAGGGATGAATGACCACGATGTCCAAGCCCCTCAGATGAAACAACATCATACGCAAAAGGATACATCAAATATTTGTCAGATGTGAGGGGCTCTAATTTTAATAGAATGTTTACGTGATACAAACAGGTCACATAAAGAGAGTCCTGTTAAGTGCATCTGGCACTACATACCGGCATGCATTTTTAAAATCTATTTACTATTCGTTTCGTCTAATGTAAATTTTACTTCTCTTGTGTCTTCCACGATTCCCCTATCCTTGCAACAGGTCGTACATTTCACTTCCAACAGTCTCTGTGTCCAACCGTCTTTCACAACGACTATGGGCTTCCTCAAAGCCATGGTTGCCATTTATGGACAATTAAACCACAATAAACTACTTTCACATTAAACATTACCTGATATAACGAAATAGCCTGTGCTTCCATTTCTTTCCCATATGTAACATCGTGTAGTGAACGCCCCTGAGGTTAGTCGGTTAGCGTAGAAGAAGCTAAATTTTCCAAGTTTTCCCTCCTGGTTTGATGCGATGAGCCATACTACTCGCCAATACTGTACGTTTTCTTTCTTGGTACCGGTACCATTCTTGGGACTCACCCTCACCCTGTTCCCGAGTTGTCACGGAATTGTGAAGCACTTTGTCACTGTTAACTTAGTTATCCACTGTTCCCTCGCATCCAAAGGTCTGAAAAGTATTTCTCCACGTATGCCACAATGAGTCTCGAGCAATTCCAAAGTAACTTCACGCTCCCCTTTCGAAATGAAATTCTCAGCAGAATTTAGTACAAAAAATACAGCACTCCTACAAGTGCATCAGTCTTCTGATTTGCTTTCTGCCTGAAACATTCTCCGTAAAGGACAAGGTATTTTTGGTACGAAGTTTTGTGAATTTTTTCAAGGGTATAATTCTTGAATGCGCTTCCCTCTTGGAATATTATTATTTCGCAGCACTTACTGAACTGGGTTTTCCCTAGGCTTGGGGCACATCAGTTTTAGAAACATAATAATAATAATAATAAATCACGGCAGCAATATGCTCACACGTATTTCCACGACCAGCTGGACATGGGCAAAGCGCGACGAACACATTTCGCTCGGTGTCTTTCTGTGAAATATAATAGTAAATAAAATGTGTAAGTATTTTAATAAACATGAAAGATATGTAAACATTCAACAATGGATGGGAACACAGCATAATAGTGATGATACTTGGTAAGACTTCTGCTTTCAGAAAGCACCCATCGTCTAGCTTCAATTCCCCCACTTTATTAACATGCCCACTTATGTAGAGATTTCTACTTCTTCCAAGAGTTGATTCGCCAAAATTTGGCTGTCTAATCGGCAAAAAGCCGCAATTAAATTGAGCCTAGTACATGGCCTTTATAAAGCCTCCGTGGCTTAGGCGGCAGCACGCCGGCCTCTCACCGCTGGGTCAGTGGTTCAAATCCCGGTCACTCCATGTGAGATCTGTGCTGGACAAACCGGAGGCAGACAGGTTTTTCTCCGGGTACTCCGGTTTTCCCTGTCAAAATTTCATTCCAGCAACACTCTCCACTATCATTTCATTTCATCTGTCGTTCATTTAATCATTGCCCCAGAGGAGTGCGTCAGGCCTCGGCAGCCGGCACAGTTCATATCCTCGCCGCTAGATGGGGGCTTCATTCATTCCATTCCTGACCCGGTCGGAGACTGGAAGCAGGCTGTGGATTTTCATTCTAGTACATGGCCTTTAAACTACTGACGCGGCTTGACAATTTAACATCTGCCTCACATTCTTTGTTTCACAATCCAGCGCAGTGCGGCGCCACTTGTACGATTTCAAGTTTCGTGCACGGTGCCTATAGAACGGAGCCTCACAGAGGCCGTGTGGTGGCCTGGGCACTGTATTGCAACGCAAGACATTGGCAACGTAGCGCCCAACTAGTTTAATTAATTTACAAATTTTAACGTAATTAATACTCATAATTACTTAGGCCTACATGAATTTCAGATTAGTTACTGGAAATGCTGTCATTCTATTTCTAAACACACATTGCACCAACGTAAGAAGCTTTGGTACACTCGCTGTAATTCATACTCACTGATATTTCGCATCAGTGCAGTAATTTCGTTCTCGAAAGCCACCAGAGTACGCGGATTGTTTCTGCACGGTATGCCTTTTCTTTGAGATTCCTCCACAAGTAAAAATCGCACGGCGCTAAAACTTGCGAACAAATTCTCTGCATACTTCTTCTTGCAAAAGTTTCCAGTAGAAAATGTCGATGTTTTGTTCAATACGTAAGCATGTTCACGGGATACGAGATAGGCCAGAGTACTTTAATGTGAGTCTTAATTATCACAACTAAGGTATCTTGCTTGCTGCGTATGTAATAAATGCTATGACAGCTTCCTGACCCTCTGTTGTAATCTGGTGGTGAGTCATTGCGACCTGGCTGCGGCACGGCCTCTGCAAGGCTCCGTTCTATAACGCGGGATGTAACAAGTCAAGGTTAAAGAGGAAAAGGCAAAACTTTTAAAAATCGTTTTAATTTGAATGAAAAAGGAGTACCATTTCTCGACTTATTAAAATAATTAATATACATACTAGGGTGCCCGTGCTGCTCTGCAGCATTATCTTTCAGTATTGGAATTAAAAAATTACGACATTATGTAATAGTTTATAACCTTTATTTCACAATACTTCCTTCCAAACAATGTTTGTGGTGCGTCGACCCTTAGGTATAATTTCTACTTTTACATCTTTAAATGATGTTCCTCCGGATAAGGCAACATACAACATTCCATGGCCTAAAACTGGATCAGGCAAGTAGATTCCAACATGATTGCTTGAGAGCTGGAAAAAGTTGAAAAAAATCAAATAAATTGAGAAAGGCTTGACTTAAGTGGTTTGTAATACTTGATGACAAATCTGTGCATGAATACCTTGCATTTAAAAAAGAATGAAGACAATCGACCGGGTAGAATGGTCGGACGGACTGGCTTAAAATTTCATAAATAGATGATTGCTTCAATGGGGAAAAAAAGTTGGAAAAAGGTCAAGAAATCAAATAATTTGAGAAAGGCGGAAGTTAAGTGATTTGTAATACTTGATAACAAATCCGTGCATGAATAGCTTTCAATTAAAAAAGGAATGAAGGAAATCGACCGGATAGAATGGCTGGACTGACTCGGTTAAGGTTTCATAATTATTTCTAATATTCGCTTCGGCACTCATAACATTCCTCAGAATCAACCAATTTAAATGTTTAATAACTCAGAAGATAGAACATGATCCATTGAGAGCTCTTAGACCAAAACGAACTGTGTAACTCAATTAGAACCAAAGATATGATTGCTTGAGTGTTGGAAAAAGTTGAAAAAATCAAATAAATTGAGAAAGGCTTAATTTAAGTGGTTTGTAATACTTGATGACATATCTGTGCATGAATACCTTGCATTTAAAAGAGAATGAAGACAATCGACCGCATAGAATGGCCGGACGGACTGGCTTAAGATTTCATAAATATTTTTAATATATAATATAAGATGATTGCTTCAATGATTAAAAAAAAGTTGGAAAAAGGTCAAGAAATCAAATAATTTGAGGAAGGTGAAAGTTAAGTGATTTATAATACTTGATAAGAAATCCATGCATGAATACCTTTCATTTAAAAACGGAATGAAGAAAATCGACCTGATAGAATGGCCGGACGGACTCGGTTAAGTTTTCATAATTTTTTCAAATATTCGCTTCGGCACTCATAACATTCCTCAGAATCAACCAATTTAAATATTTAATAACTCAAAAGATAGAACATGATCCACTGAGTGCCCTTAGACCAAAACGAACTGTATAACGCAATTAGAACCAAAGATATGATTGCTACAATGACAAAAAATGTTGATAATATGAGATGTATATCGAATGTTTACTCATAACTTTCCTCAGAAACATCCGATTTGAATAGTTAAGGACCCAAATGAAAGCGCTTGAGTCACTGAGTGTTCTTAGACCATAACAACCTTCATAACTCAATTAGAACCAATGATATGAGTAGTAAGTGTTTGTTAGACTCTAAATATTGCATCATCATGACCAGAAATTGCGTAATCCTGATGACGTCATGGGATGACGTCATGGGTCCTTAGAGCGAGCACGTGGTCCAGGAGCGAGCATGTGCAGTGCACGTGTTAGCGTGGGAAGAGGTTGACCCTTTGGCTTGTTTGTGCGATGGTGATAAAAAGTTAATGGGTGTTGACGTCATGGAGGATGTTTATTAGGATGCTAACTGTCATCTGACACCCATGCGAGTGTGAGCACCAAAACAAAAGGTTATTCGCGGGTAGTGGGGTAGTGTATGTTCTCTTGCAAGTCGCGTGTGTGCTTGAATACGTATGGCTATGTTGGGAAATGTTTGGTGGCGGGCGAGGACTAGGGTTGAGTGAGGGTTCGTTTAAATGCTATTTTTCCCGCTCTATTTGATGGTGAGGTAATTTTTTAAAATGGGTGGAATTTGGAAACGCAATTTGAGGTAAACGTGCTTTTTTGACAATTTGGCGAATTTAATGAGCTTGTAAGGCTAGAACGATGCATATAGGGTGTCGTAGGACTTGTGGTGAACCACCCCTTGCTATGGACGGGAGTATATCCACCCCAAAATAAATCTACCCTTACCCGGAGGTTAAGTAGTGGTTATTTTTGTATGCATGCGCACTTGAGGGCTTTTGTAAGAGAGCGGAATTTTTAAAAGATTCTTTATAGATGAGGCTTTTTAAAAAATTTATTAAAAAAACAAAAAACTAATAGGTCATTCGATTTTTAGTATCTCGCTAACCAATAATGCGATGTAAACATATGGGGTGTCATAGGACTCGTAGTGAATTCTCCTTTTGTATGAATGAGGTATGTCAACCCCCAAAATAAAAACTACCCTTACCTGGGGTGAAAGAGCAATTTTTGTATGTATGCACACCGGTGGCTTTTGTCAAAAGGGTCTAACTACACATTTGTTAATATTTTCTGAACCCAGGATGGGATTTTCCCATAGGCAGTATCCTAGCACTTGGGGTGACACCTCGTTTTTGAAAGTATCATTCATTTATTTTCTTGTCAAAAGGGCCTAACTACACTTTTGTTAATATCTCGTGAACCAATCATGCTAGGGACTTGTATGAGGGGTCCTAGCACTTGGGGCGACGTCCCCCTTTATGGGGTGAAACTATCCCCCCAAAATTGAAAACTCAATATCTTGGAAACTATGAACCCTAAAATTAGGCGTTATAGCTTTAAAAATAGGTGATGACATAGGCTTTTACCTGGATTGGTCATTTCACCCCTAAAACAGTAAATAGTCATGTTATGGGGAAAAAACGTGTTAAACACCTAAAAATGATAAATGAAACTAAGATCTTTTGTTTTTGATGAAAAATAGCAGGGGGGGGGGTGAAAACTACCCCCAAATTGAAAAATCGATACCTTGGAAACTAAGAACCGTAAAATTATGTGTAATAGCTTAAAAAATTCGTTGTGACATAGGCTTTTACCCGGATAGATGATGTCACCCCTAAAGCAGTAAATAGTGATTTTACAGTGGGGAAAAAGGTCTTAAACGGGTAAAAATGATAATTGAACCTAAGATCTTTTGTTTTTTATGAAAAATAGCAGGGGGGTGAAAACTACCCCAAAATTGAAAAATCGATACCTTGGAAACTAAGAACCGTAAAATTATGTGTAATAGCTTAAAAAATTCGTTGTGACATAGGCTTTTACCCGGATTGATGATGTCACCCCTAAAACAGTAAATAGTGATTTTACAGTGGGGAAAAAGGTTTTAAACGGGTAAAAATGATAATTGAACCTAAGATCTTTTGTTTTTGATGAAAAATAGCAGGGGGGTGAAAACTACCCCAAAATTGAAAAATCGATACCTTGGAAACTAAGAACCGTAAAATTATGTGTAATAGCTTAAAAAATTCGTTGTGACATAGGCTTTTACCCGGATAGATGATGTCACCCCTAAAACAGTAAATAGTGATTTTACAGTGGGGAAAAAGGTCTTAAACGGGTAAAAATGATAATTGAACCTAAGATCTTTTGTTTTTGATGAAAAATAGCAGGGGGGTGAAAACTACCCCGTATATGAAAGGAGTGTAGACTTATTGATGTTGCAGATTGGAAACAGTGAAAGTTATCACTTTTGTTTAATTAGAAATCTTGCTCGCCTTGTGCGTTCAAGCATCACTAGCACTCAGAGAAGGATTTATATATGTAGACGTTGTTTGTCATATTATCTTCTTGAGGATGAGTTAAATGTTCACTTTGCAGACTGTAAACAGTTTCCTGTTGCAAAAAGCATAATGCCGACTGATGAACAAAGATTTGTTAATTTTACAGAATTCCGAGTTAAAGATACAGTTCCATTTATAATATATGCAGACACTGAATGCGTTTTGTCTCCAATTTCCTCCTGTTTTCCAAATAGTGACATTCATAACTCTACTTTAACACATAAACATATTCCTTACAGCATTTCTTTATACCTTCATTGTAATTTCGATAGTGAATTGTGCAGTTTCAAGCTCTTTAGGGGAAATAATTGCATTGAATTGTTTGTAAAGGAACTTTATAGTATTGTGGATAAACTTCAAACATATTACTTATCGGTTAAGCCAATGTTAAAGATGACCGAAAATGAAGAAAGATTATTTTTGTCAAGTAAAATGTGTCACATTTGCGAGAAACCGATTGCAGTTAATGAACTCAAAGTACGCGATCATTGTCACTTAACTGGAAAATATAGAGGAAGCGCACACAATAGTTGTAATTTAAATTACAAAGTAACAAAGGTTTTGCCTATAGCATTTCATAATCTAACCGCCTATGATGGACATTTTATAATTAAAGAAATTTGCGAGAAACGTGATGGAGAGGTGTTACATAATCCTGGTCATATAAAATTGTTAGCGATGAATATGGAACGTTACAAAGGGTTTACAAAGTATGTACGGGCTAAGAATGGATTCATTCAGTTAAGATTTTTCGATACATATAATTTCTTGTCCTGTTCACTAGATCAATGTTCATCTTCGTTAAGCGAAGATTCAAAGCAAATAACACAACGTTATTTTAATGATGATGCACAGTTTCGACTTACTGCGAGAAAAGGTGTGTTTCCCTATGAATACGTCACGAGTATGGATGTTCTTAACGAAACTAAATTACCTGAAATATCCAAGTTTTATAGCAGCCTTAATGATCAAACAATATCGAATGAAGAGTATGAGTTTGCTCAATCGGTGTGGGAAACGTTTTCCTGTCAAACATTAGGAGAATACGCAGATTTGTATTTAAAAGTTGACACACTTCTTTTGGCGGATGTCTTTGAAAATTTTAGATCGAATGGCATGGAAACTTATGGCATTGATGCAGCTCATTTTTACACTGCTCCATCTATGTCTTGGTGTGCTATGAAAAAGATAACCAACGTTCAACTTGAATTGCTTCAAGATATTGATATGTTACACTTTTTTGAACGATCTATTCGAGGAGGAAATGTTCAGTGTATAACACGACATGCGATTGCTAATAATAAGTATATGAAAACTTATGATGAGAAAAAGCAAGAGTCCTACATAATGTACTTTGACGTTAATAATTTGTATGGATATGCGATGATGGAATATCTTCCAACGGGTGGCTTTAAATGGATTGCAAATGTTGAAGGCTTTGATGTTTTAACTATTGATGATACTTCAGAAATTGGATATATTTTGGAAGTAGATTTGACTTATCCTCAAGAGTTACATGACAAACATTCAGATTACCCTCTATGTCCAGAAAAGTTGACAAAGCTAATGGCTACCCTAGATAATAAAGAACGTTATGTTTTGCATTATAGATTGTTAAAGCAATGTATTCAACTAGGAATGAAATTAGATCGTATTCACAGAATAATTGAATTCAATCAGAGCCAATGGCTAAAACCATATATTGATGTGAACACAGAGAAACGAAAACAAGCCAAAAATGATTTTGAAAAGAATTTTTATAAATTGATGAATAATGCAATTTTTGGTCGTTCACTGATGAATGTGAGGAAGTTAAGGGACATCAAATGGGTCACCAAATGGCATGGAGCTCGTGGTGGTAGGTCTTTAATAGCTAAGGCTAATTTTAAACATAGAATTATATTCGATGAACAATGTATGGTCATCGAGATGAGTAGACTAAAGATTTTTCACAATCAACCAGTATATGTTGGTGCATCTATATTAGATTTGTCTAAATGTAAAATGAATGACTTTCATTACAATGTTATTTTAGCAAATCCTGAATCAAATGTGAGGTTGTTATACACAGACACCGATAGTTTTATGTATATATTCTATTATGATATTTATGAGTTCATGAAACAACATTCAAATTTGTTTGATACTGGAAACTATGAAACAAACAATCCTTTTGGCATTGTGAGACAAAATAAAGGTGAAATTGGTTTAATGAAAGATGAAAATGCTGGAAGGATTGTTGAAGAATTTGTGGGGTTACGACCCAAAATGTATGCAATAAAATTGTGTGATGAAATGAATAGCTTGTGTAAGGCTAAAGGCATTAAGAAGAGTGTGAGTAAAAGTAAGAATATTGATGAGTATCGAAAGTGTCTTTATAACAGAGAAAAAGTCAACAAAGTTCAAGTTTGTATAATTTCAAAATCTCATTCTGTATTTACTGTTCGGCAAAATAAGTTGGCAATTTCATCAAACGAAGATAAAAGACACATAACTGAAAACGGAATTGATACTTTACCGTTTGGTCATTTTTCTCTGAAAAATGATTAGAAACAAATTGAGATTAAAGCAGTTCATCTCACTTACTTTATTTCTTTCACACACACACTTTTATGCTGGTAATAATACTAATTTTTGTGTGTTCCTTTGCTTATGAAATCCTAGACTAGGAGTTCCACATTCGACATGATAGCGGAGTTTCATCTCCCATAAACTCGTCTCTGAGGTGGGTGCCAGAAAAGGCATCCAGCTGTAAAAACCACACCCTCACATAGACTTTCATAACTTCTTACGTTGAGGTTCATAACACTACGTTGATTGATTTATCGGTTTCCTTTTCACAATTCCTGTCTATACATTCCTCTTGAAGGTTGCAAGATGCTTGCAAGGTTCCTAAAATGCAATTAAATTTAATAAATACCTTAAGATGGTTTGATTTGTTTAATGATATGGTGTTAATAGTATTTTTAGGTTTTGACTGGCTTTGCATTAAGAATTGACTAACCAAACATGAGTTACCTATCAGGGAAACATTTTGGCCACTATGTTGGCTATTGACCAGTGAGTTTAGCTGTTTATCATTTTTTTAAATCATAAACAACAGAGGGTTAAACGTATAGATAAACCGTGTGACCATGTTTGTTAAACAAGACATTATACCAGAGACAATTAGAATACTTATGTAGAGTTTACCAAAAATAATGTTGTGTAACAGTAAATGCTAGTCAACAGTTATACACTTCTAAAAAAAATCATCATACAATACCTGAGAGCTCTTCTAAAATTATTGATGTGTAACATGATTCCACTAACTTGCTATGTATTTTTTGGCTTGGGGGTGATTTTCAAGAAATGCAAATGGAACTGAAATGCAATACAAACAATGAGCGTGCCTGGTGGCTGAGATTGATACCACGACGTACTGTCGGTTATGTAGCTATGTGGAATGTATATCAAATATGGTTTACTTCAAGGTCTGGAGATCCCTACAATTCCTACAATAAATGATCTTGAAATGGTCATCCTATGGTGTGAAAATATTTATTAGGTATATATATATTTACTGAAAACAATTATGATTTATTAAATGTTTATATGTTTACAGTATTGTTATTTAATGTAAGCACTTGAGGCACTACCGACCAATGGGAAGCAAAAAGTGGGAGCATATATGGGATGAAATGTGGGAGCAAAGCAAATATAAAAAGTGGGAGCAAATATGCTAACAAATATGTCAACAAATATGCCGGCAAAAGTATATACACAATTCAAGATAGTTGAAAGTAAAGTATATACACAATTCAAGTTAGCATATTTGCTCCCACTTTTTATATTTGCTTTGCTCCCACATTTCATCCCATATATGCTCCCACTTTTTGCTTCCCATTGGTCGGTAGTGCCTCAAGTGCTTACATTAAATAACAATACTGTAAACATATAAACATTTAATAAATCATAATTGTTTTCAGTAAATATATATATATATATACCTAATAAATATTTTCACACCATAGGATGACCATTTCAAGATCATTTATTGTAGGAATTGTAGGGATCTCCAGACCTTGAAGTAAACCATATTTGATATACATTCCACATAGCTACATAACCGACAGTACGTCGTGGTATCAATCTCAGCCACCAGGCACGCTCATTGTTTGTATTGCATTTCAGTTCCATTTGCATTTCTTGAAAATCACCCCCAAGCCAAAAAATACATAGCAAGTTAGTGGAATCATGTTACACATCAATAATTTTAGAAGAGCTCTCAGGTATTGTATGATGATTTTTTTTAGAAGTGTATAACTGTTGACTAGCATTTACTGTTACACAACATTATTTTTGGTAAACTCTACATAAGTATTCTAATTGTCTCTGGTATAATGTCTTGTTTAACAAACATGGTCACACGGTTTATCTATACGTTTGACCCTCTGTTGTTTATGATTTAAAAAAATGATAAACAGCTAAACTCACTGGTCAATAGCCAACATAGTGGCCAAAATGTTTCCCTGATAGGTAACTCATGTTTGGTTAGTCAATTCTTAATGCAAAGCCAGTCAAAACCTAAAAATACTATTAACACCATATCATTAAACAAATCAAACCATCTTAAGGTATTTATTAAATTTAATTGCATTTTAGGAACCTTGCAAGCATCTTGCAACCTTCAAGAGGAATGTATAGACAGGAATTGTGAAAAGGAAACCGATAAATCAATCAACGTAGTGTTATGAACCTCAACGTAAGAAGTTATGAAAGTCTATGTGAGGGTGTGGTTTTTACAGCTGGATGCCTTTTCTGGCACCCACCTCAGAGACGAGTTTATGGGAGATGAAACTCCGCTATCATGTCGAATGTGGAACTCCTAGTCTAGGATTTCATAAGCAAAGGAACACACAAAAATTAGTATTATTACCAGCATAAAAGTGTGTGTGTGAAAGAAATAAAGTAAGTGAGATGAACTGCTTTAATCTCAATTTGTTTCTAATCATTTTTCAGAGAAAAATGACCAAACGGTAAAGTATCAATTCCGTTTTCAGTTATGTGTCTTTTATCTTCGTTTGATGAAATTGCCAACTTATTTTGCCGAACAGTAAATACAGAATGAGATTTTGAAATTATACAAACTTGAACTTTGTTGACTTTTTCTCTGTTATAAAGACACTTTCGATACTCATCAATATTCTTACTTTTACTCACACTCTTCTTAATGCCTTTAGCCTTACACAAGCTATTCATTTCATCACACAATTTTATTGCATACATTTTGGGTCGTAACCCCACAAATTCTTCAACAATCCTTCCAGCATTTTCATCTTTCATTAAACCAATTTCACCTTTATTTTGTCTCACAATGCCAAAAGGATTGTTTGTTTCATAGTTTCCAGTATCAAACAAATTTGAATGTTGTTTCATGAACTCATAAATATCATAATAGAATATATACATAAAACTATCGGTGTCTGTGTATAACAACCTCACATTTGATTCAGGATTTGCTAAAATAACATTGTAATGAAAGTCATTCATTTTACATTTAGACAAATCTAATATAGATGCACCAACATATACTGGTTGATTGTGAAAAATCTTTAGTCTACTCATCTCGATGACCATACATTGTTCATCGAATATAATTCTATGTTTAAAATTAGCCTTAGCTATTAAAGACCTACCACCACGAGCTCCATGCCATTTGGTGACCCATTTGATGTCCCTTAACTTCCTCACATTCATCAGTGAACGACCAAAAATTGCATTATTCATCAATTTATAAAAATTCTTTTCAAAATCATTTTTGGCTTGTTTTCGTTTCTCTGTGTTCACATCAATATATGGTTTTAGCCATTGGCTCTGATTGAATTCAATTATTCTGTGAATACGATCTAATTTCATTCCTAGTTGAATACATTGCTTTAACAATCTATAATGCAAAACATAACGTTCTTTATTATCTAGGGTAGCCATTAGCTTTGTCAACTTTTCTGGACATAGAGGGTAATCTGAATGTTTGTCATGTAACTCTTGAGGATAAGTCAAATCTACTTCCAAAATATATCCAATTTCTGAAGTATCATCAATAGTTAAAACTTCAAAGCCTTCAACATTTGCAATCCATTTAAAGCCACCCGTTGGAAGATATTCCATCATCGCATATCCATACAAATTATTAACGTCAAAGTACATTATGTAGGACTCTTGCTTTTTCTCATCATAAGTTTTCATATACTTATTATTAGCAATCGCATGTCGTGTTATACACTGAACATTTCCTCCTCGAATAGATCGTTCAAAAAAGTGTAACATATCAATATCTTGAAGCAATTCAAGTTGAACGTTGGTTATCTTTTTCATAGCACACCAAGACATAGATGGAGCAGTGTAAAAATGAGCTGCATCAATGCCATAAGTTTCCATGCCATTCGATCTAAAATTTTCAAAGACACCCGCCAAAAGAAGTGTGTCAACTTTTAAATACAAATCTGCGTATTCTCCTAATGTTTGACAGGAAAACGTTTCCCACACCGATTGAGCAAACTCATACTCTTCATTCGATATTGTTTGATCATTAAGGCTGCTATAAAACTTGGATATTTCAGGTAATTTAGTTTCGTTAAGAACATCCATACTCGTGACGTATTCATAGGGAAACACACCTTTTCTCGCAGTAAGTCGAAACTGTGCATCATCATTAAAATAACGTTGTGTTATTTGCTTTGAATCTTCGCTTAACGAAGATGAACATTGATCTAGTGAACAGGACAAGAAATTATATGTATCGAAAAATCTTAACTGAATGAATCCATTCTTAGCCCGTACATACTTTGTAAACCCTTTGTAACGTTCCATATTCATCGCTAACAATTTTATATGACCAGGATTATGTAACACCTCTCCATCACGTTTCTCGCAAATTTCTTTAATTATAAAATGTCCATCATAGGCGGTTAGATTATGAAATGCTATAGGCAAAACCTTTGTTACTTTGTAATTTAAATTACAACTATTGTGTGCGCTTCCTCTATATTTTCCAGTTAAGTGACAATGATCGCGTACTTTGAGTTCATTAACTGCAATCGGTTTCTCGCAAATGTGACACATTTTACTTGACAAAAATAATCTTTCTTCATTTTCGGTCATCTTTAACATTGGCTTAACCGATAAGTAATATGTTTGAAGTTTATCCACAATACTATAAAGTTCCTTTACAAACAATTCAATGCAATTATTTCCCCTAAAGAGCTTGAAACTGCACAATTCACTATCGAAATTACAATGAAGGTATAAAGAAATGCTGTAAGGAATATGTTTATGTGTTAAAGTAGAGTTATGAATGTCACTATTTGGAAAACAGGAGGAAATTGGAGACAAAACGCATTCAGTGTCTGCATATATTATAAATGGAACTGTATCTTTAACTCGGAATTCTGTAAAATTAACAAATCTTTGTTCATCAGTCGGCATTATGCTTTTTGCAACAGGAAACTGTTTACAGTCTGCAAAGTGAACATTTAACTCATCCTCAAGAAGATAATATGACAAACAACGTCTACATATATAAATCCTTCTCTGAGTGCTAGTGATGCTTGAACGCACAAGGCGAGCAAGATTTCTAATTAAACAAAAGTGATAACTTTCACTGTTTCCAATCTGCAACATCAATAAGTCTACACTCCTTTCATATACGGGGTAGTTTTCACCCCCTGCTATTTTTCATCAAAACCAAAAGATCTTAGGTTCAATTATCATTTTTACCCGTTTAAGACCTTTTTCCCCACTGTAAAATCACTATTTACTGTTTTAGGGGTGACATCATCTATCCGGGTAAAAGCCTATGTCACAACGAATTTTTTAAGCTATTACACATAATTTTACGGTTCTTAGTTTCCAAGGTATCGATTTTTCAATTTTGGGGTAGTTTTCACCCCCCTGCTATTTTTCATCAAAAACAAAAGATCTTAGGTTCAATTATCATTTTTACCCGTTTAAAACCTTTTTCCCCACTGTAAAATCACTATTTACTGTTTTAGGGGTGACATCATCTATCCGGGTAAAAGCCTATGTCACAACGAATTTTTTAAGCTATTACACATAATTTTACGGTTCTTAGTTTCCAAGGTATCGATTTTTCAATTTTGGGGTAGTTTTCACCCCCTGCTATTTTTCATCAAAAACAAAAGATCTTAGGTTCAATTATCATTTTTACCCGTTTAAAACCTTTTTCCCCACTGTAAAATCACTATTTACTGTTTTAGGGGTGACATCATCTATCCGGGTAAAAGCCTATGTCACAACGAATTTTTTAAGCTATTACACATAATTTTACGGTTCTTAGTTTCCAAGGTATCGATTTTTCAATTTTGGGGTAGTTTTCACCCCCCTGCTATTTTTCATCAAAAACAAAAGATCTTAGGTTCAATTATCATTTTTACCCGTTTAAAACCTTTTTCCCCACTGTAAAATCACTATTTACTGTTTTAGGGGTGACATCATCTATCCGGGTAAAAGCCTATGTCACAACGAATTTTTTAAGCTATTACACATAATTTTACGGTTCTTAGTTTCCAAGGTATCGATTTTTCAATTTGGGGGTAGTTTTCACCCCCCTGCTATTTTTCATCAAAAACAAAAGATCTTAGGTTCAATTATCATTTTTACCCGTTTAAAACCTTTTTCCCCACTGTAAAATCACTATTTACTGTTTTAGGGGTGACATCATCTATCCGGGTAAAAGCCTATGTCACAACGAATTTTTTAAGCTATTACACATAATTTTACGGTTCTTAGTTTCCAAGGTATCGATTTTTCAATTTGGGGGTAGTTTTCACCCCCCTGCTATTTTTCATCAAAAACAAAAGATCTTAGGTTCAATTATCATTTTTACCCGTTTAAGACCTTTTTCCCCACTGTAAAATCACTATTTACTGTTTTAGGGGTGACATCATCTATCCGGGTAAAAGCCTATGTCACAACGAATTTTTTAAGCTATTACACATAATTTTACGGTTCTTAGTTTCCAAGGTATCGATTTTTCAATTTGGGGGTAGTTTTCACCCCCCTGCTATTTTTCATCAAAAACAAAAGATCTTAGTTTCATTTATCATTTTTAGGTGTTTAACACGTTTTTTCCCCATAACATGACTATTTACTGTTTTAGGGGTGAAATGACCAATCCAGGTAAAAGCCTATGTCATCACCTATTTTTAAAGCTATAACGCCTAATTTTAGGGTTCATAGTTTCCAAGATATTGAGTTTTCAATTTTGGGGGGGTAGTTTCACCCCATAAAGGGGGACGTCGCCCCAAGTGCTAGGACCCCTCATACAAGTCCCTAGCATGATTGGTTCACGAGATATTAACAAAAGTGTAGTTAGGCCCTTTTGACAAGAAAATAAATGAATGATACTTTCAAAAACGAGGTGTCACCCCAAGTGCTAGGATACTGCCTATGGGAAAATCCCATCCTGGGTTCAGAAAATATTAACAAATGTGTAGTTAGACCCTTTTGACAAAAGCCACCGGTGTGCATACATACAAAAATTGCTCTTTCACCCCAGGTAAGGGTAGTTTTTATTTTGGGGGTTGACATACCTCATTCATACAAAAGGAGAATTCACTACGAGTCCTATGACACCCCATATGTTTACATCGCATTATTGGTTAGCGAGATACTAAAAATCGAATGACCTATTAGTTTTTTGTTTTTTTAATAAATTTTTTAAAAAGCCTCATCTATAAAGAATCTTTTAAAAATTCCGCTCTCTTACAAAAGCCCTCAAGTGCGCATGCATACAAAAATAACCACTACTTAACCTCCGGGTAAGGGTAGATTTATTTTGGGGTGGATATACTCCCGTCCATAGCAAGGGGTGGTTCACCACAAGTCCTACGACACCCTATATGCATCGTTCTAGCCTTACAAGCTCATTAAATTCGCCAAATTGTCAAAAAAGCACGTTTACCTCAAATTGCGTTTCCAAATTCCACCCATTTTAAAAAATTACCTCACCATCAAATAGAGCGGGAAAAATAGCATTTAAACGAACCCTCACTCAACCCTAGTCCTCGCCCGCCACCAAACATTTCCCAACATAGCCATACGTATTCAAGCACACACGCGACTTGCAAGAGAACATACACTACCCCACTACCCGCGAATAACCTTTTGTTTTGGTGCTCACACTCGCATGGGTGTCAGATGACAGTTAGCATCCTAATAAACATCCTCCATGACGTCAACACCCATTAACTTTTTATCACCATCGCACAAACAAGCCAAAGGGTCAACCTCTTCCCACGCTAACACGTGCACTGCACATGCTCGCTCCTGGACCACGTGCTCGCTCTAAGGACCCATGACGTCATCCCATGACGTCATCAGGATTACGCAATTTCTGGTCATGATGATGCAATATTTAGAGTCTAACAAACACTTACTACTGATATGATTGCTTGAGTGTTGGAAAAAGTTGAAAAAATCAAATAAATTGAGAAAGGCTTAATTTAAGTGGTTTGTAATACTTGATGACAAATATGTGCATGAATACCTAGCAATTAAAAAAAAGTCCTCTCGGCACGCCGGAAGGCGGAGGTAGATTTCACCGGACAAACTTGGGGATAAGCGAAAATAGGCAGAATTTGCAGGTTTTCGTAGAAGGATCAGACCTCATTTATTGCGTGAAAGTATTTATAATTGGAGCTTAATTAACTTTGTTTTTCGTCATTTTATGCATATTTTAAACATTTTATTGTCTTATGATGACGGTAACCTTCTTGTCATTTGGAGTTAATTTTTATACTTGTGGTCACACTGTCCTTATGCAAGGTTTCGACACTGATGTGTAACTATGTAACGGTCTGTTGCTTCTTCACGCAAAATTATATCTCCCGCAGAGATGTTGGTTGGTTCCTCAGTTTAGGGGCTGCGACAACGCGGTCATCTAACCTCGTGTACTTTGAGTGAGTGTAGAATCTGTCTGATAAACGGTGTGAATTGTGATGGCTGTATTAGTCTGTAATTCAGGTAAGGAATGCAGACGCTCAATTTCAAGCAGTAGTTCCTAATGTTGCTACCAGATACTACCGTCAACGACACGTAGCTGTGAACTTGGCTACTAGAAGCCACCGCAATCAGCAACTCGCAACGAACGTTGGAACCTCCCCTCCAAAGGAAAGCATACTGAGGGATTTTTAGCGCTCTTAGGAAATCCGACTACTTTGGCCGGCTTTGAACCCGCGACCTTGGGCATGCAACCAGTTACGTCACCGAAGCCGCTTCACACTTAGTCAGATGGAAATCTGAATCTGATCTCGTGCAAGTGCGCTGTCATGGCAACGTCTGATGGCTCATCCCTCAATAATTTAGTAGTGTTGCCATGGCAACCACTGATAGCTCTTGGCATTTTCTTATAATTCCGAAATCATTTTTCTCATCCCTTGGCGTAATGGTGGGTCATATCAAAAATTCTTTCAGTCAAAAGTTTTAGGTAATTATTAGGGGAATATTGTCCATTTTGTACGGTTTTGATATTGTGCCTATTAACAGAGATATGATTAATGTTTCCCGAAAAACCCACTTTTTCCCACCCCTTTGGTCAATGGTTGGTGATATAAAAAAAACTCTTCAAACATAAATTTTTGAGTTTTATTCGGCACATAGTATGAACTTTGAACGGATTCGATATTTCACATATTAAGAGAGTTATAGCAATATTTCATTTTTTCGAAAAAAGGCCCCCATTTTCATCCCCTTCGACCGATTTAGCCCAGTAACGAACTCGACCGAGATTTTATGGGTATACATATTCGGTAAAAATTTCAAAGTGATTGGTGAAAAATTACGGCAGTTATCGTGCCCACAAGAAACTGATATACATATTGAACCCTTGCAAAGAAGCATATGAGACTCAGTTTCGGGGGGTGTAACGGTTCATATCGTAAGTTGTTGCCAAGGCGCTTCATTAACTTGCAGGGTAACATATAACAAAATGACATGCAGGAAAGAGTGAAGCCAGGGTTAAAACAAATGAATTTAATAAACAAATCACCATATTTACACTCAACAATTAACAAAATAAAACTCCCATCTGACTCCCACTTAATAAAAATGCCAAAACTAGGCCAAAATCTCTGGAGAGATTAATTACATGGACCAAGTGTCCCTAAGATAAAATAACAAAAGTGACTATGTATGTGCGTATGTCGTTCTACATGCATCACGATGTGTACAAACGAATGCGTGATTCGTCATCATCCAGAATAATCATTCAGACAACGAATCCACATTTCTTAGAGCTAGACTGACACGGGGGAACACAACTACAATACAATACTTAAATTAAACCGACACTTCCTAGATCTGATATAAACAACACAAAATTTCCGTGTGAAATTGGAATCAAATTGCCGTAGCAACATTTACTGTCTAAAAACTTAGGACTTCTCACACAAATCAACACAAGTACATTAACACGTGACCAAATAAAAAATACACATATGACCGCCGTCAAAATTTACAAGTACTCTACCACTACACCACACAGGTGTCACACTAAAATTACATGAATCGAGTCATAAACAAAACAATAGGCTCACAGCCAACATTTACATTATTAATACAATATTTTACCCATACAACGTACAATAAGCCGTTACACACATGGCGAACTCCCCAATTAATCATGGCTTAAAAATATAACCATCACAATGAACATGTTTTGCTACATGAAAGCTTACGGGGGCCAGTCGGACAATCAGGACTGCCTATCAAAATAAGTCACCAGGCAAAACGGGCGGTTTGTGGAACTCTGCATATCTGTCAACCCACGTGTCAATAATCTCGACCTCACAGGACATGGGGTCGAATCTCGAAGAAGTGTGCCCCAAAGCACAATAATACGTGTGTGTGTGTCAGACATAATATGGACAAGAAACAGCGGTCTCCCTAGAGCACCCTTTCTTTCCATCAAAATACAACAACAAAATAATATGAGGGCGGTAGGACCACTACCCCCTCCTCACGTAGAATCAACACACACTTGACACAGTAACACACACAGAATCACACGTATGGGTTTTGACAGACCCTGAAATAAAAAGACATAAATAATTTCCACATGCTGGCGCCACCGTTCTATGCCGTGACTAGTTAACCTGAAAAGGACTCAAAAAATTCTATCAAAATTAGAACGAAGGTGTTCTAAAAATTTACTTTTAAATTGGTGCGCTTGGCAACCCTCATATGAATAATAACCTGTTCAGCAAATATCTTACAGTAATTACCTCCCTTTCCTATCTCAAATATTAACGTTAATAAAGCACCATTTATCGAATGTAACGGGTTTCGCATTTGCATGGACAAAAATCACGTACGCACGCCGCGCACATTAAATATGACTCAAAGAAAAACAAATATACAACAAACACTTTGGCCACGCGCCAACGGACATTTAAAACATTTAGTGTCGGTGCAAGGAAAGCTCTAAACAACGAGAAAAGAAACATGACTATTTACAAAAGTTCCCCGGCCAAATCTAACTACATAATTGAAATAATTCAATTGTTGTACATCACCGATCAGCTTGTAGAACTTAAGACATCCTTCTCAGCCCATTTCCCTATGGACAGATTAACACTCCATCGTGGTCGTCTGCGTTGAATCGTTGAAGATCATCCCAACTCCAAACCACGTGTTGAGCATCTTGGTATCGACTCCTTGGCAGAAAAGTTCAATGTTAATTATTATGACCTAGCTATAATCGCTTGCAGGTTACTCAATTCGCCCACAATTGTCCTAATGCGATTAATTGCGAAGACTGGCCCTAGATATCTCGCACACACGCACAATAAACACATGAAAAATACACTGAAATTTGTACATAAAATATACACCTCGAGACCACGTCACTGGCTCGATAATAAGTTTAAAATCTTGACTGCACATGCAGTCGCTATCTTGCTCGGTATTTCCGTACTGTACTGTTGACCTTCGCTCTGGTGAGCGCTAATTAGGATGTTACAAGACTTGCCCCTCAGAGCTGAAATGGTCGTCTTTAAGAAAAATGTTACAAGTCACCACGCACACTGCGTGAAATATTAGCTCGCAAAAATAAAGTTGACTTCAGATAAAATGTACTAGAGCTTTAAAATTCGTTATTACGACTGATGTGAATTTAGCTCCTCAGAGCTCACAAATAAAATAACTTCAACTAATTTAGAGCGTTAAAATCGTTGTACAAACGGGCGTGAAGTTAGCCTCTCAAGGCTCCAAAACGAATGACTTCGAATAATTTCGAGCGTTAAAAAATCGTTGCACAAACGGGCGTGAAGTTAGCCTTTCAAGGCTCCAAAACGAATGACTTAGAGTAGCGTCATGCCAAACTATTTATTAGAAACTGACAGGGGAGGGAGGAGTGGGGTGGAATTGGATAAAAATTTCCAGAGTTTTTATCTCACAAATATGGGACTAGTGTCATTCTTCTTCAAATAAATCAAACGTCTCAATGCACTCGTGCGGAGATCGGTCCGTTCGGCGGTTCTTTAGATAATCAATTCCGCGGGCTTTTTACTACTGACGCTGTCCATCGCGTGATCATGTCTTGGTCTCTCGTGATTGGCTGATTCAATCGTATGTTCGTTGCAAGTGACTCGTGATCATTCCTTTATGCTTCCAATTTTGGTGCAAGTAGTTGCTCAATTTGGCCTTGAACCCGGCTTACCTGGCCGTCCCCCAAGAATAGCAACCAGCTCTGCTCCTGTTGCAATCATTACGAAACGCTAGCCTCCCTTTTATCCATGTCCACTTCCTCAAGTACTGCCTGGGCTGCAGTAATAATAATAATAATAAATATGAATACCTATTTATCGTAGATCAATAAGGGTTCATTTATCCTCAGCAAGGTTTTGAAATTCGAAGCAATTTATTGGTTTGGATTTCAAAAACAAAATCCACTGTAGTAACAACACATCTCTTTAAATCTCACTCAGCTGCTCGAGTGTACGCCCCTCTGACTCAATTAGTGCGCTCTCTTTCTCGCTGGAATGTCATTCATACATCCTCACTAGGTCTCCCACTTCTCCTCACGTGATTGCCACTCCTGTCGTCTCAGCTGCTTGTTGTTTACAAACAAAGCGCGTACTCTGGCGCTCCACGTATATTTGAGTGTTGGCTCTCAAAATAAATTTTTGCAATACAGATTCTGCACACATCATCTTTCCTAGTCATCAAATGGTTCTCTTCTCCTTATTCTTCTTCTCCCATCTTCTTCTTCTCCCATCTTCGGTAGCGCTGCACACCGTGAGAACATGTGTATAAAAAAAATTGAGTAATGAAATTAGCCAAAGTACCTGTAGTAATGGTATCTGGAGATGATAAATTAATAGCTGTTGACTCGTCCGCTGTCATAGACCCACCCAGCCATCCCAAATAGCAACACTACTTATATAGTTGAAATGAAGTCTCTAGAAGACATCTTTCTCACGAAGTCAGGAATGCCAACCCCACGCATTTGATACTATCTCGCACAGGGTATACAAAGAAACAAAAGAGCGTCGATAATGTAATATACTATTGCGCCAAATCCAACTCGTCAGTCGTACTTTAACCATGGATTGTGTGGCATGTGAAATTACTTCATAAATTCTATCTTATTAATGTTTTACATACAAGAACAAACCTAACCTGGGGCTTACGCCCCAGACCCCCTTGCTTGTGATACTAGCAGTAATTTTCGGCCAGGCAGTACTGTACCTAACCTAGTAGCGGACATATATTCTATCTTATTAATGTTTTACAAACAAAAACAAACCTAACCTGGGGCTTACGCCCCAGACCCCCTTGCTTGTGATACTAGCAGTAATTTTCGGCCAGGCAGTACTTTACGTCTTTACGTGTGAAATGGTGAATGGTGAATTTTGTATGCGACATGATGGTAACGTAGTCACATTTCCGTCTGTCGAGTGTCCAAGATGGCGCCCGTAGTGAAACGAACACGATAAAAATTCTTTATTTTCGTTAAAAAAACATTATTGAGGTGCGGCAGTTGTATTTGAGGTTGTGAAACGACTCCCAACAACTCCAAGAAAGGTATGTAAATCATAAATTCTTTATTTTCAATAATATACCTCGTTAAAAGTTACGAAAAGGCATGTTCTCACGGCGTGCAGAATTACCCCATCTTCTTCTCCTACCGTCTTCTTCTTCTCCCATCTTTTTCTTCTCCCGTCTTCTTCTCCTGCTACCATATTTCCAGGCCCTTGCCCGAAACTTCGTCCCGCAAATTCCCTCTATTATTTTTCTGTTTCGCCTTGTCGGCTGGTCTCTTCTCTTCTTCATGGTGATTGTCTGGGCTCTGTCTGTTTGCCATGGCACGCCCCCACTTCTCCTTCTCCGTTTCTTCGGCACTTAATTGATCCAAGTATTTTCGTGATTCAATATATCGCTCCTCCCAGTTGTTCCGATAATCTCCCCTATTTTCTTGGCGATAGTTCCTTCCGTTATTCCATCTACCATCTCTATTTCTTTGGTAAGGTCTACCTTGTCTCTGGTTTCCCCTCCAATTTGTGTACTCCCGCTGGTACGTCCATTGATTGTTCTGATTTTGGTTGTTCTGATTGTATCTCCCGTGGTTATTCTGATAGTTTTGATTATTATTGTTGAACTGGTTCCGGCCGTCAAAATCTTGCCTTCTCGGTGTGAATTGTGTCCCTGTGGACTGAGTCTTGGTTTGGTTCCCCTGACTGTGGTTGTTTTGGAGTCCCTGAACTACCTCTGCCGTGTTGACACATTCCATATTCCTCCTTCCTGTCTGTGTGCTCACCATACTCGTCTCGTCTAAGTGTCTGAGTAATTCTTCGGCTTGGACTGCGGTTTGAATGTTTCCTGCGACTAATAGTTGTTGGATGTGCATTGGGAGTTGTTTCCCGATGGTTAGAACCATATTTTGCTCGCTAGGCGGCTCGTCAAAATCTCTGAATTTTACCAACTGCTGGCTGAAGAATTCTGAAAACCGGGTTGGATGCGTACTATGATATTTTCGCGTGTACAGGTTCATTCTCAACCCTTGCTGTAAAGAAGGGCTCCAAAACGTCTTTAAAAATGCTTCGCGGAATTGAGCCATGTCAGTAAAAGTATACTTAAAGCTTAAAAACCTGGTTAGGCTGGGTCCTTCTAAAAATTTCTCCACTAGTCTTAATTGTTTCTCAGGGCCGATGTGCTGGTCATTAAAGTAATCAGTTAACTGTCGTAGAAATGCTTTGGGAGTGGTTCCTGAATGTTCCTTAAATTTATCGGCCTTGAAATCATTACCCCGAATGACTTGGATGACTTGGATGACTTGGGCGGGTGCCAAGTTCGGTTGTGGTGTAGAAGTCTCTCCCCTGTATTGCTGGAATGCGTTACTCGTTAGTCTGGGACTTTGACCCCGGCTGGTATCCTCAGCCAACTTCAAGCCTGCAGGACTTCCAATACTTCCCTGCTTCTCCGGTATATTTTCAGCCGAAAATAATGTCGCATTTTCTAAAGATCTAATCTCGTTTTTGATGATTAAATCTGAGTGTTCCTGTAATTTTGATTTTATATTTTCCTCCAATGCCTGCATTCTTGAATTGTATTCCCCCAAGCGTTTTAAAATTGTCAGGCGGTCTTCCTTATTTGCGTGAGCCTGCTGGTCCCAATCTCGCCGGATCCTACTTTTCAAGCTGTTAATTTTCTCCTCGTTCCTTTCCTGATTTTTCTCTAGCTCTTCACGTATCTGTTCTTGCGTTTTGACTAGTTGTTCCCCAACCTCTTCTCTTATGACCTCTTGTGTGTTTATTAACTGGCCTTCCAGATTATCCCGAGTCTTGACGAGCTGTTCTCCTACCTCTTCTCTTATGATCTCTTGTGTTTTTACTAGCTGTTCCCCGACTTCTTCTCTTATGACCTCTTGTGTTTTTATTAGTTGGCCCTCTAAGTCCTCACGCAAGTGCATCCGTTCGGTTTCGGCCTTAACCTCGAGTTTATTAATTTCTTTTATTAATTCTAGCACGTTGCTGTCAACCGAATTAATTTGTTGCTGCAATTTCTCTTGGGTTTTCTTCATTCCCGCGGTGTTATTGACACATGCTGCCTCTATCTGCTTGAGTTTATCTGCCACCATCTCGTCAAATTGTACTAATTTGTTTTCAAACTTCGCCTCCAACTTCTTAATTTCGCCTAACTGTTTGACATTGTTCTCCGCAACTTCGCCTGCCAGTTTCTCTACCCTGTTAACGCTCTGATTAATGTCATTAGTGATCTTTCCTAATTGTTCGGTTTGTGCCGTTTGTGTTACCGCCTGTTCCGACAATTTGTGATTTAGTTCATTTAATTGTTTGTCCGTGTCTAATTTCTGGACCTCTAATTGGACCGAAATATTACCGCTTATGTCATGTAATTGTTTTTCGCTTTCCTCACGCTGACTTTCGAATTGTTTTTCCGTGTCTATCTTCTGCGCTTGTAACTGGACCGTAATGTCACTTAATTGTTCTTTTAATTGTTTATCCGTTTTTGCGGACATCTCTTCTAATTGTTTTTCACTACGCTCACGCTGAGCTCCTAATTGTTCTTTTAATTGTTTTTCCGTCTTTACGGACATCTGCACTAATTGTTCTTCCGTTTTCGCGGACATTTGGATCAACATTTGTTCCAACAATCCCTTAATTTCATCAACAATCGCCATTTCACACACACAAATATATTCAGAGAAAACAGGGTCATGCGCCAAGATTTCAGTCATATACACGCTTACATGTCACAACATTTAAATATTACTGGCTCTAATTTAATGAAATTTTCAGTAACAACATTTACTGAATAAAATTACACTTATTCCCAAACAACAAAATAACCCCTAGTGATCTGCTTTTAAATTCCTAACCAACAGAATTTACGAAAAACACCAATTAACCGAAGTCAATTAAATGTCAAATATAAGGCAACACCTTCCTGCTTTGACTGAGTTCAATAATAATGCAAATTTTCTCATTTTAATGCCGGGCGCCAGAACAGGTTTATAACAAATACAATATCAAATTCTAACCTTGTTCAATATCTCTAACTTTAGGAACTCAGTGATTTTACTAATGCACATGGCGGTACAACATCGCCTCAATTTACTGAATTTACTTTGCCCGCTTGACCTAGCATCATTTCTCAACGAAATAAATATGAGATCAGCGAAGCAACAACAACAACAATCCCCACTTGGGCAGCCATTTTTGTTTTATGAACCCTTGCAAAGAAGCATATGAGACTCAGTTTCGGGAGGTGTATCGGTTCATATCGTAAGTTGTTGTCAAGGCGCTTCATTAACTTGCAGGGTAACATATAACAAAATAACATGCAGGAAAGAGTGAAGCCAGGGTTAAAACAAATGAATTTAATAAACAAATCACCATATTTACACTCAACAATTAACAAAATAAAACTCCCATCTGACTCCCACTTAATAAAAATGCCAAAACTAGGCCAAAATCTCTGGAGAGATTAATTACATGGACCAAGTGTCCCTAAGATAAAATAACAAAAGTGACTATGTATGTGCGTATGTCGTTCTACATGCATCACGATGTGTACAAACGAATGCGTGATTCGTCATCATCCAGAATAATCATTCAGACAACGAATCCACATTTCTTAGAGCTAGACCGACACGGGGGAACACAACTACAATACAATACTTAAATTAAACCGATACTTCCTAGATCTAATATAAACAACACAAAATTTCCGTGTGAAATTGGAATCAAATTGCCGTAGCAACATTTACTGCCTAAAAACTTAGGACTTCTCACACAAATCAACACAAGTACATTAACACGTGACCAAATAAAAAATACACATATGACCGCCGTCAAAATTTACAAGTACTCTACCACTACACCACACAGGTGTCACACTAAAATTACATGAATCGAGTCATAAACAAAACAATAGGCTCACAGCCAACATTTACATTATTAATACAATATTTTACCCATACAACGTACAATAAGCCGTTACACACATGGCGAACTCCCCAATTAATCATGGCTTAAAAATATAACCATCACAATGAACAGGTTTTGCTACATGAAAGCTTACGGGGGCCAGTCGGACAATCAGGACTGCCTATCAAAATAAGTCACCAGGCAAAACGGGCGGTTTGTGGAACTCTGCATATCTGTCAACCCACGTGTCAATAATCTCGACCTCCCAGGACATGGGGTCGAATCTCGAAGAAGTGTGCCCCAAAGCACAATAATACGTGTGTGTGTGTCAGACATAATATGGACAAGAAACAGCGGTCTCCCTAGAGCACCCTGTCTTTCCATCAAAATACAACAACAAAATAATATGAGGGCGGTAGGACCACTACCCCCTCCTCACGTAGAATCAACACACACTTGACACAGTAACACACACAGAATCACACGTATGGGTTTTGACCCTGAAATAAAAAGACATAAATAATTTCCACATGCTGGCGCCACCGTTCTATGCCGTGACTAGTTAACCTGAAAAGGACTCAAAAAATTCTATCAAAATTAGAACGAAGGTGTTCTATAATTACATTTTAAGTTGGTGCGCTTGGCAACCCTAATATGAATAATAACCTGTTCAGCAAATATCTTACAGTAATTACCTCCCTTTCCTATCTCAAATATTAACGTTAATAAAGCACCATTTATCGAATGTAACGGGTTTCGCATTTGCATGGACAAAAATCACGTACGCACGCCGCGCACATTAAATATGACTCAAAGAAAAACAAATATACAACAAACACTTTGGCCACGCGCCAACGGACATTTAAAACATTTAGTGTCGGTGCAAGGAAAGCTCTAAACAACAAGAAAAGAAACATGACTATTTACAAAAGTTCCCCGGCCAAATCTAACTACATAATTGAAATAATTCAATTGTTGTACATCACCGATCAGCTTGTAGAACTTAAGACATCCTTCTCAGCCCATTTCCCTATGGACAGATTAACACTCCATCGTGGTCGTCTGCGTTGAATCGTTGAAGATCATCCCAACTCCAAACCACGTGTTGAGCATCTTGGTATCGACTCCTTGGCAGAAAAGTTCAATGTTAATTATTATGACCTAGCTATAATCGCTTGCAGGTTACTCAATTCGCCCACAATTGTCCTAATGCGATTAATTGCGAAGACTGGCCCTAGATATCTCGCACACACGCACAATAAACACATGAAAAATACACTGAAATTTGTACATAAAATATACACCTCGAGACCACGTCACCGGCTCGATAATAAGTTTATAATCTTGACTGCACAGGCAGTCGCTATCTTGCTCGGTATTTCCGTACTGTACTGTTGACCTTCGCTCTGGTGAGCGCTAATTAGGATGTTACAAGACTTGCCCCTCAGAGCTGAAATGTTCGTCTTTAAGAAAAATGTTACAAGTCACCACGCACACTGCGTGAAATATTAGCTCCCAAAAATAAAGTTGACTTCAGATAAAATGTACTAGAGCTTTAAAATTCGTTATTACGACTGATGTGAATTTAGCTCCTCAGAGCTCACAAATAAAAGAACTTCAACTAATTTAGAGCGTTAAAATCGTTGTACAAACGGGCGTGAAGTTAGCCTCTCAAGGCTCAAAACAAATGACTTCGAATAATTTCGAGCGTTAAAAAATCGTTGCACAAATGGGCGTGAAGTTAGCCTCTCAAGGCTCCAAAACGAATGACTTAGAGTAGCGTCATGCCAAACTATTTATTAGAGACTGACAGGGGAGGGAGGAGTGGGGTGGAATTGGATAAAAATTTCCAGAGTTTTTATCTCACAAATATGGGACTAGTGTCATTCTTCTTCAAATAAATCAAACGTCTCAATGCACTCGTGCGGAGATCGGTCCGTTCGGCGGTTCTTTAGATAATCAATTCCGCGGGCTTTTTACTACTGACGCTGTCCATCGCGTGATCATGTCTTGGTCTCTCGTGATTGGCTGATTCAATCGTATGTTCGTTGCAAGTGACTCGTGATCATTCCTTATGCTTCCAATTTTGGTGCAAGTAGTTGCTCAATTTGGCCTTGAACCCGGCTTACCTGGCCGTCCCCCAAGAATAGCTACCAGCTCTGCTCCTGTTGCAATCATTACTAAACGCTAGCCTCCCTTTTATCCATGTCCACTTCCTCAAGTACTGCCTGGGCTGCAGTAATAATAATAATAAATATGAATACTTATTTATCGTAGATCAATAAGGGTTCAATGTATATATATATATAACATACATAAATTATATATAAACTTTGGAACTGACGGTGATTTTGGGGTCTGGGGGATGTGAAACGCGAAGATATGTCGAAATTTTCCGGAAATCGAAACATGGTACCCATTGCAATAGTTAGCTTTCTAATGAAATCTACCTAAAATACTACAATCATCGACACCTCTCTGTGAACTTGGCTACTAGATGCCACCGGAACCATCAACTCGCAACGAACGTTGGAACTTCTCCTCAGAAGGAAAGCAAACTCAGGGTTTTTTAGCGCTCTTAGAAAATCCAACGACTACAGCCGGGTTTGAACCCGCGACCTTGGGCATAGAAGTTCAGCATGCTACCAGTTCCGATACCGAAGTCGCTTCCCACAGACAGATGGAAAACTGAATGTTATCTCGTGCAGTGGCGTTGTCATAGCAACTGCTGATGGATCATCCCTTATCAATTAAAAGTAAAGTTGCCATGGCAACCTCTCTTGGCACTTGGCATTTTCTTATAATTTAAATAATTTTGCTCACACCGTGGCGTAATGGTGGGTCATATCAAAAATTCTTTCAGACAAAAGTTTTAGGTAATCATTGGAGGAATATTGTCCATTTTGTACGGTTTTGATATTGTGCCTGTTAACAGATATATGATTAATGTTTCCCGAAAAACCCACTTTTTCCCACCCCTTTGGACAATGGTTGGTGCTATCAAAAAACTTTTCAAACATAGATTTTAGGGCCTTGTCCGACACATAGTATGAACTTTGAATGGATTCAATATTTCATATATTAAGAGAGTTATAGCGATATTTCACGTTTTCGAAAAAAGCCTCCCATATTCACCCCCTTTGACCGATTTTGCCCATTAACGAACTCGACCGCGATTTTAAGGGTATACATATTATGTAAAATATTCAAAGTGATTGGTGCAAAATTACGACAGTTATCGTGTCCACAAGAAACTCATATACATATATATATATATATATATATATATATATATATATTTATACATACATAAATTATATATAAACTTTTGAACTGACGGTGGTTTTGGGGTCTGGGGGATGTGAAACGCGAAGATATGTCGAAATTTTCCGGAAGTCGAAACATGGGACCCATTGCAATAGTTAGCTTTCTAATGAAATCTACCTAAAAGAATGAAGACAATCGACCGGATAGAATAACGCAATTAGAACCAAAGATATGATTGCTACAATGACAAAAAATGTTGATAATATGAGATGTATATCGATAGATGTATGTATAAATCAACTACTTCCATGTAAAATTCATGTAAATCGGACCAGTGGTTCTTGCGTGATTGAATGGCTTAACATTTCATGAATATTTTTAATATATAAGATTACTAGCTGAAGTACCCGTGCTTCGCTACGCGTCATAAGTAAATTTAAATGTGAAGGTGACAGTTAAAACAGGGGATAGGCGAGGTGCTGCGCAGAGGGAGATTAAGGATGGGACATTTTGTCCAACTACACCGTTCGGCGTTGTCCGTGCTTTATAGCACAAATTTAGGTTTTACTCGTTAACCGTTGCTTTCGGATAGAAAATGAAATTTTAAACCTCGTATATGCCATCAAACGTTTGCTATTTCTTAGCGTTCACTTTTTATTTGAAATGGAAATATGAAAGTTTGAAACCAAAGGGTGTAGTGACGTCACAAAAATGGTCACCATCTTGAAACAGTGCAAAGTATTGAAATCAAAAGTAGCCTATATGTAAACCAGATAAAATGTGAAATTCATGTAAATCGGACCAGTGGTTCTTGCGTGATTGAGTAATAAACACACACCATCTCATTTTTAGCCTCGCTTCGCCCGCGTCATAGTTTTGTCATATTGTTATTCAATGAAATGCAGGTTTAACCCCGTTAACACCCCTTTAGAACCTGAATATCCAAAAATCCCCCTTAGTAGACTTTTTCGACACACAACAAACATATCCCCTTCTTCTAACTTTAATAGTTTTGGTTGGTCGATGAGAGTGAACATCCAAAAATCCTTCCTTAGTGGACGTTTTTCTTCCAGAATTTCACCCCTCCCCATAGGCCCCTTAAATTGGATTTATGAAAAAACGGTCGAACACCTACTTATTTTAATTATTTATTCATTTATTTATTTATTTATTTATTTTTAAGCTGATTGAAACTCGGAGAAAATCAAACCCCTCACCTATGTCGTTTAAGAGATACACGCTCCGTTAGGAATCTTTCAACCTCCACTTTTCATCCCTTTCACCTCATAATATAAACCACATCGAAAAACCATTAGACATGTGTCAGCTTATTTTTAATGATAAGTATATATGCCAAGTATCACATCCCCAAATGAAACTACTCGTGAGATATTGTTATTCAATGAAATGCACGTTTACCCCCTTAACACCTTTTTAGAACCTGAATATCCAAAACTCTTTCCTTAGTGGACGTTTTCGACATACAACGAACATATCCCCAAAATTTCATGTTTCTAACTTCAATAATTTTCGCTGGGCGATGATGAGTGTGTGAGTCAGTCAGGACATTTTCTTTCATTTATTTTTGAGAATTTCACCCCTCCCCATGAACCCCTTAAATTGGATTTATGAAAAAAAAACGGTCGAACACCTATTTACTTATTTAAAGCTGTTTCCCCCCCCCCCCCCTGAGTTTGATGAGTGAGTGAGTCAATCAGTTAGGACACTTTCTTTCCTGTTTTTTCCCCCAGAATTTCACCCCTCTCCAAGGGCCCCTTAATTGGATTTATGAAAAAAACGGTCGAACACATATTTACTTGTATTTTAAGCTGTTTTTTCCCGCCGAATTTCAAACTTCTCGCCTATGTCGTTTAAGATATACACGCTCCGTTAAGAATCCCTCAACCCCCAATTTTCTCCCCTTTCACCTCATAATATACACCACATCGATAAACCCTTACACATATGTCTGATTATTTTTAATGATTAGTTTATATACCGAATATCACATCCCCAAAGAAACAACTCATGAGATATCGTTATTCAATGAAATGCACGTTTACCCCTTAACATCTCTTTAAAACCCGAATAAACAAAAATCATTCCTTAGTTGACGTTTTGACATACAGCGAACATATTCCCAAAATTTCATTTTTCCAACTTTAATAGTTTTCGCTGGGCGTGATGAGTGAATGAGTCAGACAGGACATTTTCTTTCAATTATTTTTACCAGAATTTCACCCCTCCCCATGGGCCCCTTAAATTGGATTGATGAAAAAACGCTTGAACACCTATTAACTTATTCTTTATGCTGTCTTTTCCCCCTGAGTTTGATGAGTTAGTCAGTCAGTTAGGACACATTCTCTCCTTTCTCCCCCCAGAATTTCACCCCACTCCATTGACCCCTTAAATTAATTTATAAAAATAATGGTCGAACACCGATTTACTTAATTTTTTAGCTGATATTTTTTCGCTGAGTTTCAAATTTCTCGCCTATGTCGTTTAAGATATAGGCCTACACGCTCCGTTAGGAATCCTTCAACCCCCACTTTTCACCCCTTTCACCTCATAATAATACACCAGATCGAAAAACCCTTAGACACATGTCTGCTTATTTTTAATGATTAGTTAATATGCCGAGTATCACATCCACAAATGAAACCACTCGTGAGATATTGTTATTCAATGAAATGCAGGTTTAACCCCCTTAAGACCCCTTTAGAGCCTGAATATAAAAAAATCCTCCCTTAGTGTACGGTTTTGACATACAACGAACATATCCCCAAAATGCCATGTTTCCAACTTCAATATTTTTGCCTGGGCAATGATGAGTGAGTGAATGAGTCAGGACATTTTTTTCCTTCAGAATTTCATCCCTCCCGATGAACCCCTTCAATTTGATTGATCAAAAAAACTGTCGAACAGCTATTAACTTACATTAATGCAGTCCCCCCCCCTGAGTTTGATGAGTGAGTCAGTCAGTCAATCAGTTAGGACACATTCTTTCCTGTTCCCCCCCCCCCCAGAATTTCACCCCTCCCCATGGGCCCCTTAAATTTCATTTATGAAAAAACGGTCAAACACATATTTACTTATTTTTATACTGATTTTTTCCGCTGAGTTTCAAACTCCTCGCCTATGTCCTTTAAGAGATACACGCTCCGTTAGGAATCTTTCAATTCCTACTTTTCACCCATTTCACCTCATAATATACACCACATCGAAAAACCCTCAGACACGTTGAACCCTTCAGTATCGCAGTGTTTATATGCAAGAATCTTTATCAAGGGGTCGCGCTCAGTTCATAGTGTGATATATACGTTCGCCAAACAACATGCTCTACTGAGTGAAGGGTCATAAGATTAAAACTATATTTAAGAAAGGAAGTGACAAGACGTAAAATAATAACATAATTTAATGACTAAAGTGCATAAATGAATATAAATAACAACAATATTATTCCTCCCTGAATCTTCCCATGACAGAAATATACATAACGTTGAGGGATCAGACGGATCTCCTCCTCATAAAAGTGTGGATCCAAGTTCCACCAACTTGCATCAGGATTTTATGCACGCGTAATGACTAACTACGAGGAATGAGCACTTGGATGACTGTTCGTTTACAGCGGGTAACAGCCACGGTGCTTACGAACAATCATCTCGTAAATCAACGTTTACGGATATAGGACACAACACTAATAAAAACGCTTAAATTAATGCTGACACACAACCTAATATCAAATATTTACAGGAATCTCCCTCGAGACCCTCTCCCCAGTGAGATAGCTCATCTGACAACGAGCTTGCCTGCAAGGCCAAATGCTCAAACAAACAAACAAACAAACAAACAAACAAGGAAACGCAGCGCCGCACGTGACCACTCGGAGTCACTGACACAAGACTAAAAATAAACCAACAACAAACAAAAAAACATATGCCTCACGGCTGACATTATTTTACATGAATAAAAAAATGCGATAAGATAACGCTTCGGAGATTATAATGATTCGTAGGCAACTCCCATTTATTTAAACAATTATTTATCATCGATCAGTTCTTATTCTGTATTTCAACTATTAATACGGAGCCAACCTGTACTCCACTAATGACCTCGATGAAATCTGTTCAACCCGCCTTGTGAAAACAGGTTCCCCCTTCCTCTCAACTCTTGTCATCATCCAGCTCCAGTGTGTAAAAATAACTTGACCTACTGTCCCGTTATCTCGTAGACATCTCAACCACATCCACATATGGCAAGACATTAATCGATATAGTCACACACGCCCTCGCAAGGTCACGATATGGACTCGGCATCAAGCTGACAGAAATCAGTCTACGCTGAAATTCCCGCTTGTAATGACCAATAAAACACACACACACTCATTGCTGGGAATGACATAACACTTTTCACACAGGTCGGTTGAATCAGATGCTCACAACTTATTTAAGAATATTAAAACCTATGAGAGAGCTGAATGCTCTTCGCCACAACTCACATTGCTCCAAAGGCAATAAACTCAATGAATCTGACCAATAATAAACACTACAAAGATCGATTTACCCGCCAATCTACTTTATGATTATATTAATTCAGTTCTACTTCTGAAACACAACACATCTCCGAGAGACGTTTCTTAACCGCATTGCGTAAACATATGCGAACACGGTCGTCCACATAGCCACGTTAATTATAACAAACAAACATGAACCTACGTCTACAAACAATTGTGCGAGCTGTTTCCATGCAAAAATGTGTGTCAGACCAAAACTAAATACACTACGTTAATCAACACAAGCAAGATATTTACAAACAAAATATGTCCCATATACCATAAATTGATTTGTCAGATAATAAGAATATTATTCAGTACTTATCCTCGGCCAGTCACCCGTCAGCGGACATCTGCAGCCATCTCCCTGATTAGATGCTTAGCTGCTCCGTGACATCTCGACAGAGTGTTCACAATTTTCTTCTTCCCAGTGCGACGTCATCTCGTGCTGATAAAAAAAATTACACAGTTAATACACACGTTTTTCCTTCTGCTAAATTCGCCGATCCAGGTACTCAGTTCCCTGGACTAGTCTTTGTGAATTATCGACGAAACTGGCCCTATTTATTGTAGTGCTGGTGACTACCTAACACTCACTGAATTTAACACAACTTGTAGCCTCAAAATTATAACAGTGTCTTTATGACACAAAAGTACAAGTGCCTCTCGACACACCAATGAAATTAACTTGTGTCCTCGGACACGAAGAATAAGTTATGTCTCTAACGTCCTCAGACGCACGAAATGTAATAATCATCTTGGCTCTTCACGCCACTTATGAATGATCAGGCCCTAAGTATCGATAGAGGGGAAAATATATACAAATTTCTCAAAATAATAGTAGTACAGGAATGAAACAAATATCACTGGACTCGTAAAAATGCGCAGGTCAAGAATATGCCCATTAATTCTAGAATCGATCGTAGAGATGTTGTCTAGCCGATCTCCCGCGTTAATGCCAGCTATCGCGTGCCCCAGCTAGACTTGGCGCGTTCATAAGCATTCATCTCCTATTGGTTCCACTTTTACGTTGCCTTCGCGGTTTTCATCAGACCTCGGCCTAGTAGGAGTGTCCAGTAGTACCATCAGCCACTCAAGTTACTGCATTATTTTTTTTTAGGCGCGAATAGTACAATGAACATGCCACAAGCGTGTCTCACCACGCGTCCCTTCTATTCTGAGGTAGCCAGCACCTGTCCCTCTGAATCATCGATAGGCTCTTTCCTTTCATATTCCTTTTGTCAAACTGCTGCAGGTATATCCCCACTGTCTTCAACAAATGCTTGAAGTTTCCTCATCTTCGTCTGGCTATTTCATGACGCTGGTGGAAATATTAATTAATTGTAGAAATAAAACATCGAATCATTTATCCATCAGAGGATAAAGGGTTCACAACTCCTTCACTCACAAAAATTCGAACTTAGCATAAAGTTGATTTTTTTTAAGTCTTCCGTAGGCCAATTTGTTTTATTTCAGAATCAACCCTTTTCTATTACTTGGTCTAGCCGCTCCTGTCTTGAATGGCATTTGCTCGATTTATTTCCTGCTTGGACCTCACCCTCTCAGTCTGCTTGCGTGACGCGCTGATGCCTTAGGCAACACTCTGCCCGTCTCGTTAATGTTTGTCAACACCACCTCCACTTCCTCCTTCACGTGCCGTACTCAACTGCCCCCCGTCCATTTGGTTGATATAGGACGTCCATATATTTAAACTGCATAATTATTTCGGCGCTCCCATGGTTCACTTCTTCTATACGTCTTTAAATTGGCTGCATTGTAGACCGACATTGTTCCTGTGCTTAACTCTTTCACTCTGTACGCATTATTTCCTAGGTTTCTTACAATAGAATAGGGTCCTACGAACTTTTCACAGAATTCACTGAAGATCTTCTTCTCTGGATCAGATGTAGCGGGTCGTTTCACCAAAACGAGCTGGTTGATTTCTAGATCACGGTGAAATCTCTTATTTCTCACTCGCCGTAATCTGCGATCTGCTTGTTTTCTCATGTAGGCTCTCGTTCTCTCTATTCGCAGGTCAGGTGCTATCATGGGATCTTGTGGGCAGTTCATGATGCTTTTCCACGCTCTCACTGGACACTCGTTCTTGTGTAAGACCATAGGGATCTGTCCTGTTGACTCGTGCCTGGTAGAATTCATGCATGTCTCCACATCCTTAATTTTATCCACCCAATTATGATGCTCATTGGGAATGAAGATTCTCAAGTACGATGTCACGCATTTTATTGCACGCTCACTTGGATTAGCTTGGGCATGTCGGATACTGCTTAAAACGTGTTTTATACCTTTATTGAATTCGGCGCTTGTAAAGTAGCTACCATGGTCTGATAAAATAAACTCTGGTTTTCCCATAGTTGGAATTACTCTATTGCGTATGCGGCTTAGTACTTGTTTAGATGTTGTTTTCTGGATGGGACACAATACTACGAATTTGGAGAATACATCCAGACAAACTAATAAATGGCGGCACCCTCGCCTCCCTTTCGGAATTGGACCGAAACAGTCGATTGCCAGCATCTCGCACGGCTTCTGAGGTAACAGTGGTTTAGGATACTGCCTCATTAAATAGTTATTTGGCTTCGTCCTCTGACAAGGATCACAAGTCGTAATGACGTCACATATAGTTGTTCTCATACGTGGCCATGTAAATGTCTCTCCTATTGTCGCTTCGCATTTGTCTAATCCGACGTGTCCGTAACTTTCGTGAGTATGCCAGGTCAATCCTCGCTGTAAAGATGCAGGTACAAGTATGCGTAACTTGGTGTGGTCATTATCTACCCATTTGTGCAGCAAATTGTTGACATAAACATATCTTCCTACTTTGGCTTTCGCTTCTCGAAATGCAGGTGTTTCTGTAGGGAGCTGCTTTCTAAAGTATTGAATTAATAGCATCATCCATGGTTCCGCTTCCTGTTCTCGCTGGATCTCACGTAACTCCTCAAAGAATTCCCGGTCCTTCGGTGTTAACTCCAAGTGTTGTACCATCGCTGTTTCTTCAACATCAGGCTCTGGGTTCCTGCTGAGTGCATCCGGGATCACGTTCATCTTCCCTGGGCAATGTTCAATCTCAATGCTAAACTGCTGAATATATATAGACCAACGTGTCACACGTTCGCTTGCCATCGACGTCTTAAACAAGAATGTTAGTGCCTTGTGATCGGTCCTGAAAACAATGGGATATCCATAAATTATTCGTTTCCATTGTTGCAGCGCATGAAGGATGGCCAACAGCTCTAGTTCTGTTACAGTATAATTGCGCTCGTGCTTACGCAATTTTCGGCTGACAAATGCCAAATGTTTTATGTTGCAGGTTAGCTGGATCTTCTTGGTAGAGCATGGCACCTATACCAATTAGTGAAGCATCCGCTTGGATTATAAATTTGTGCTTGAAGTCTGGATATCCTAACTTAATGCAGTTTTCCAGTAGCTGTTTTGTTGCTTTGAACGCCTTCTCACACTCCGCATTCCACAACCATTTATTATTCTTTTTTAGCATTTCCTGCATTGGAGCTACAGTCTCCGTGTAACCTGGACAGTTTTCCTTAAAGAATCCAGTTACGCCTAAGAAAGCCCGAATGTGCTTGACTCTCGCTGGTGTAGGGAAATTCCTTATCGCTTCGATCTTAGCTGGGTTTGGCTTCACTCCCTCCTTGTCAATGATGTGACCCAAATATAAGATCTCGCTCTTGAAGAAATGCGATTTATTCAGGTTTACTTTGAAATATGATGCATTAAGGTTGCCTAATACTTTATCTAAATTTTCCATGTGAATTTCAATGTTGTCGGATGCCAGCAGAATGTCATCAATGTAGCGCACCGTCATCTCCTTAACCTCCTCGGTTAGATTCCGATCCAGGGCTCGGATTAAAGCACAGCCCGCTGTTTTGACTCCGAAGGGCATTCGGACGAAGCAGAACGTTTGGTTATCGAATAAGAAGCCAGTTAGAAGCTGTGACTTCTCATCCAATTCAATATGGTGGAAACTGGACGTCAAGTCTACTGATGAATAAATGCTCTTGTTCTTAAAGCCTCTTACTACGTCTCTGATAATTGGCGCTCTGTCATACTCAGGAAAAATGAGTCTCATGTTGAGATTTCTGACATCTAAACAAAGTCTAATAGATCCATTTTGTTTTGTGACTGCCAAAATCGCATTTAGATACGGTGTAGGTGTCTTCCTTATCACTCCAGCTTGTAACATCTCATCTATAATGACCTTGACTTGACCACGATATTTTTCCGGAATTGGGTACAATCTACTTTTGAAAGGTGACCAATCCTCGACTTGCATTGAATATTTAAAATTTAATATTTTCCCAGGTACTGTATCGAATACTGCTTTGTGCTTCCTTAAAATCTTTTCCAATTGTTTTCTATGTTCACCCCCAAGTTGAATGTCATTGAGCCGCTCCTGTAGTAACTCTTCAAATTGTGCATCACTGTCATCTCCTTCTGTTAATAAAGACCAAATCTCCTGGGATTCACTCTCCTCATCTAGTTCCACAACAGCTCCTTATATGATGTTATCTTCTGCCTTTCGTATCTCCTCTTCCGTCTCTTCCGATATTGCTTCCAATGCCCAAGAATTTACATATCTTCCGGTAGTGATTTCACCCATATGCAATCCCACGTTCTTCAGTTGATCATACTCTAAAACTGACTGTGTTCTTGTGTAAATCTATCACTGCTTGATAGTCACAAATGAAATTTGCACCAAGAATTATATTGAAATTCATCTTTGCCATGACAATGAACGTTTGCCCAAAAGTGTGTTCCAATATGTTCAGCTCTAAGTATGCCTGACGTTTACAAGTGACGGTGCGTTCAGGAATAACACCCCTCACTTTGAGTTGTGGTACGGGAATCACAGGAATATTCTGACTCCGTCCCAACTCTCGAACCAAGGCCTCCGATACCAGACTGATCTGCGACCCCGTATCCAATAAACATCTTATATTAATTCCACCAATCCTCGCGTAAATAATGGGTAACTGCCTAATTTCATCGTTCCGTGGTTTCACCGTCTCCTCCAGGCAATCTTCTGGCAAAGCAATCCATTCTTGTATGTTCGCTACTATCCATCCATCTTCAACTTCTGACTGTTGCATTTGTAGACTGTCTCCTTTATCCAAATTTAGATTTTTTTTTAGCTCCGCTGCGACTTCCATCATCCTTTTGTCGCCCACGCCCCTGACATTCCTCTTGTCTCAGTAGACTTCCAGCTTCCTCAGTATGTGTATCTGGATTCTTCATGTTCCCAATGGATTTTTCCCATCGTCCTTGCTCTCCACCTTGACTAGCGTGTAATTCATCTAGGTAATTTTGCGATTGAGCGTGCCTATCATCCCAGTCATTTCGATAAATACGTGCCTCTCCTTGATTTTGATCTCTCCTTCCTTTCCATCTTTGATTCCCATTGTAATCACCGTATCTTCCATAAGGCCCCTCATTTCTTCGATTTTCACGCCATTGTTGATACCCTCTCTGTTGATATCTATTGTTGCCTTGATATGACCTATTGTTATAATTATTCTCGTTACGCTGGTACGGTCTGTTTTCTACCTCTTCCTGGTTTCGCCTAGGTGTGGATGTACTTGTATTTGTACCCTGCGTTTTAGTGTTCATCTGTTTCGGTTTTATAACCTCTGTCGCATTTACTAACTCCAGTTGTCTTCCTCCTCTATAATGATTATGAGATGTAGTCTCATCTATCTGGCGTAATATCTGTTCTGCATGTAAGGCCGTACTAACGTTCGCTGCGACTAATACTTGTTGCACGTTGACTGGTAACTGCCGCGCTATAGTCATCACCAGATCCGCTTCATTCAAAGGGTAATCAAGATCGCGAAATTTTAGCATTTGCATGTTCAAGAAATCGGAGTATTTTGTTTGCTGGGTAGTTTGGTACTTCCTAGAGTAAAGCTCCATCCTTAAACTCTGTTGCAGTGCCGGAGACCAATATTTGCGCAGAAACGCGATTTTGAAATCTGCCATAGTTCCAAATGTATATTTGAAGCTTAAAAACCATGTAAGGACATTTCCTGACAAAAATCTCTCCATCATCCTTAACCTACGTGCTTCAGGTACCCCAGTGTCATTGTAATCATCTTCAATTTCTTTAATGAAGGCTTTAGGTCGAGCGAATTACTTGGATAAGTTGTGTGGGCTGATGAGCGTCATGTGGCGTGGAACTCCTTTCAACATTCTTGTGAAATCCCTCCGTGTTTGTCGTTAATGGGCTCTCGGTCTGAGTTTGACTTCCTGCTGTGCTTGTCGCCTCCGGGCTACTTGAGTCATCCTGCTTATCTTTAGTTGTTCCCGTTTTAAATATCGAGGTTTGTTCCATCGACCTTACTTCAGCTTTAATGATCCTGTCTGTATGTTCTTTAAGTTTACTCTTAATTTCCTGTTCTAATGCTTGAATACGAGTATGATTTTCGCCTACTGTCTTAATGATGGTTAATCTTTCCTCTTTAGAATCGATATTCATTTTTCGCCAATCTTTTCTTATTTGCTCCTTAATTGTGCTTAATTTCTCCTCAATCTGGCTTTTAGTGTCGTCCTGATTGCTTTCTATCTGGCTCAGCCTATCTTCCAATCTCGCGCTATTTTCGTCGACGGTACTCATTAATTGTTCCTGATCCGCTTCTAGGTTTTTCCATTGCTCCGCTGATTTTATTTCGAGACGGTCCATATCTTTAATTATGCCGGATATATTTTCATCTACCGCTGATAATTGTTGATGAATGACCTTGCCGCTTTTTTCCATTTCCTTAAATCGTCCTTCCATCTTATCCTACGCTATCTTGACCTCGCTCGTACTCATAGTGCATGCTAGTTCAATTTGCTCTAATTTACCTAAAACCGTTTCATCCAGAATGCTAAGTTTTTGATAAAAACAATTTCCATTTTCTTAATCTGATCTAATTGTTTTTCATTGTTTTTACTAACATCTAGGGCCAGCAATACCATCTGTTGATTAGTGTGATCCTTCATCTCTGCGGTTAACGAAGCTAATTGGTTCTTGTTTTTAACATTCTGCGCCTCTAACTGCGAATTGATAGTGTCATTGATTTCACTTTTTAATAATCTAGCTTGTTCCGCCTGATATTTATTTTGTTCAATCCTACTGTTGTTTAATTGTGTCCGCAATGATTCACTTTGTTCTAACATTTTTGCGTTTAATTTCTCGCTCTCTTCTGACATACTATTGTTTATTGATTCACTTTGTTCAGATAGTTTAGTATTTAATGATTCACTCTGTTCCGATAGTTTAGTTTTTAGTGATTCACTCTGCTCAGACAATTTGTTTATAGACTCACTTTGTTCTAACATACTATTGTTTATTTGTTCAGATAATTTAGCGTTTAATGATTCACTCTGTTCCGCCAATTTAGTGTCCAACAATTCCTGTGTCCTCCTAGCAGCATTTTCAATGATTTCTTGAATCTGTTGCACTGTTGCCATGTTATACACTTTATATGGGACATTAGGGAAATGGCATAAAGCAATGCCCCCTGACACACACATACAATCCTAATGCACATTTAATTCCTTTATCCTACTCAGTTCATTTATATTTTACATTTTATCCCACTATTCAATCGCATCTCTGAGTGGTTCTAATTTTACTCAATTTAATTTAAACCCAAACACATATTCAGTCATTAAATTGTTATCCTGATCTGATATTAACAACAGACACATTAACCAAATATTAATTGTCTGTTTTAAAAGCCACAGGCCTTCCTATTACCTTCATGGAGTTTGACTTTCTATCACAAATCTAGTTTTAACTTTAATCATTGGGCGCCCGATATCACGTATATTACTTTTACTTTAATTCAATAGACAAAAACGTGAACCGTATTTTACATTGCAAACTCCTGATTTTAATTTATATTTCACACAGTTGGCGGTATCCTCTTCGCCTCAATTACTTTTAATAATATATCACTTTCCGGTGATTAAAATACTGTCATATCTGCCTCCACTTGTGGCATGTCAGTTTTACTCAAATATGCCAACTAAGTGTGTTCCAGCAGCGAACCAGCAACAAAAATACACGTTCATTGTTGCGTCAGTTTGTAATCCCAACTACGCTTACACTGACATGTGCAATTTCTTTGCCGCTACACCACATTGAACCGCCCCACGCCTGGCCGCCAGTTTATCTCCTATAAACCCTTCAGTATCGCAGTGTTTATATGCAAGAATCTTTATCAAGGGGTCGTGCTCAGTTCATAGTGTGATATATACGTTCGCCAAACAACATGCTCTACTGAGTGAAGGGTCATAAGATTAAAACTATATTTAAGAAAGGAAGTGACAAGACGTAAAATGATAACATAATTTAATGACTAATAGTGCATAAATGAATATAAATAACAACAATATTATTCCTCCCTGAATCTTCCCATGACAGAAATATACATAACGTTGAGGGATCAGACGGATCTCCTCATAAAAGTGTGGATCCAAGTTCCACCAACTTGCATCAGGATTTTATGCACGCGTAATGACTAACTACGAGGAATGAGCACTTGGATGACTGTTCGTTTACAGCGGGTAACAGCCACGGTGCTTACGAACAATCATCTCGTAAATCAACGTTTACGGATATAGGACACAACACTAATAAAAACCCTTAAATTAATGCTGACACACAACCTAATATCAAATATTTACAGAAATCTCCCTCGAGACCCTCTCCCCAGTGAGATAGCTCATCTGACAACGAGCTTGCCTGCAAGGCCAAATGCTCAAACAAACAAACAAACAAGGAAACACAGCGCCGCACGTGACCACTCGGAGTCACTCACACAAGACTAAAAATAAACCAACAACAAACAAAAAAACATATGCCTCACGGCTGACATTATTTTACATGAATAAAAAAAATTGCGATAAGATAACGCTTCGGAGATTATAATGATTCGTAGGCAACTCCCATTTATTTAAACAATTATTTATCATCGATCAGTTCTTATTCTGTATTTCAACTATTAATACGGAGCCAACCTGTACTCCACTAATGACCTCGATGAAATCTGTTCAACCCGCCTTGTGAAAACAGGTTCCCCCCTTCCTCTCAACTCTTGTCATCATCCAGCTCCAGTGTGTAAAAATAACTTGACCTACTGTCCCGTTATCTCGTAGACATCTCAACCACATCCACATATGGCAAGACATTAATCGATATAGTCACACACGCCCTTGCAAGGTCACGATATGGACTCGGCATCAAGCTGACAGAAATCAGTCTACGCTGAAATTCCCGCTTGTAATGACCAATAAAACACACACACACACACTCATTGCTGGGAATGACATAACACTTTTCACACAGGTCGGTTGAATCAGATGCTCACAACTTATTTAAGAATATTAAAACCTATGAGAGAGCTGAATGCTCTTCGCCACAACTCACATTGCTCCAAAGGCAATAAACTCAATGAATCTGACCAATAATAAACACTACAAAGATCGATTTACCCGCCAATCTACTTTATGATTATATTAATTCAGTCCTACTTCTGAAACACAACATATCTCCGAGAGACGTTTCTTAACTGCATTGCGTAAACATATGCGAACACAGTCGTCCACATAGCCACGTTAATTATAACAAACAAACATGAACCTACGTCTACAAACAATTGTGCGAGCTGTTTCCATGCAAAAATGTGGGTCAGACCAAAACTAAATACACCAAACAAGCAAGATATTTACAAACAAAATATGTCCCATATACCATAAATTGATTTGTCAGATAATAAGAATATTATTCAGTACTCATCCTCGGCCAGTCACCCGTCAGCGGACATCTGCAGCCATCTCCCTGATTAGATGCTTAGCTGCTCCGTGACATCTCGACAGACTGTTCACAATTTTCTTCTTCCCAGTGCGACGTCATCTCGTGCTGATAAAAAAAATACACAGTTAATACACACGTTGTTTCCTTCTGCTAAATTCGCCGATCCAGGTACTCAGTTCCCTGGACTAGTCTATTTGCGAATTATCGACGAAACTGGCCCTATTTATTTTAGTGCTGGTGACTACCTAACACTCACTGAATTTAACACAACTTGTAGCCTCAAAATTATAACAGTGTCTTTATGACACAAAAGTACAAGTGCCTCTCGACACACCAATGAAAATAGCTTGTGTCCTCGGTCACGCAGAATAAGTTATGTCTCTAACGTCCTCAGACGCACGAAATGTAATAATCATCTTGGCTCTTCACGCCACTTATAAATGAACAGGCCCTAAGTATCGATAGAGGGGGAAAATCTATAAAAATTTCTCAAAATAATAGTAGTACAGGAATGAAACAAATATCACTGGACTCGTAAAATGCGCAGGTCAAGAATATGCCCATTAATTCTAGAATCGATCGTAGGGATGTTGTCTAGCCGATCTCCCGCGTTAATGCTAGCTATCGCGTGCCCCAGCTAGACTTGGCGCGTTCATATACATTCATCTCCTATTGGTTCCACTTTTACGTTGCCTTCGCGGTTTTCATCAGACCTCGGCCTAGTAGGAGTGTCCAGTAGTACCATCAGCCACTCAAGTTACTGCATTAATTTTTTTTTAGGCGCGAATAGTACAATGAACATGCCACAAGCGTGTCTCACCACGCGTCCCTTCTATTCTGAAGTAGCCAGCACCTGTCCTTCTGAATCATCGATAGGCTCTTTTCTTTCATATTCCTTAAGTATTTAGCCTTTTGTCAAACTGCTGCAGGTATATCCCCACTGTCTCCAACAAATGCTTGAAGTTTCCTCATCTTCGTCTGGCTATTTCATGACGCTGGTGGAAATATTAATTAATTGTAGATATAAAACATCGAATCATTTATCCATCAGAGGATAAAGGGTTCAACGTGTCTTCTTACTTTTTAATGATGAGTTTATATTCCGTGTATCACATCCCCCAGTGAAACCAATCGGGAGATATTGTTATTCAATGGAATGCAGGTTTATCCCCTTAAGACTCCTTCAGAACCTGAATATCCGAAAATCCTCCCATAGTAGACGGTTTTGACATACAATGAACATATCCCCAAACTGTCATGTTTCTAACTTCAATAATTTTGGCTGGGCGATGATGAGTGAGTGAGTGAGTCAGGACATTTTCTTTCAATTTTCTTTTTTCAGAATTTCACCCCTCCCCATGAACCCCATAAATTTCATTTAAGAAAAAAAACTGTCGAACAGCTATTTACTTACTTTAAAGCAGTTTTCCCCCTGAGTTTGATGAGTGAGTGAGTGAGTCAATCAGTTAGGACACTTTCTTTCCTGCGCCCCCCCCCTCCACAGAATTTCACACCTCCCCATGGGCCCCTTAAATTGGATTTATGAATAAACGGTCAAACACATATTTACTTATTTTATGCTGATTTTTTTCCGCTGAGTTTCAAACTCCTCACCTATGTCGTTTAAGAGATACACACTCCGTTAGGAATCTTTCAATCCCCACTTTTCACCCCTTTCACCTCATAATATACACCACATCGAAAAACCCTCAGACTCATGTCTTCTTATTTTTAATGATGAGTTTATGTGCCGAGTATCACATCCCCCAATGAAACCAATCGGGAGATATTGCTATTCAATGAAATGCAGGTCTACCCCCTTAACACCCCTTTAGAACCTGAATATCCAAAATCCTCTCTTAGTGGGCATTTGCGGCCCTTTGGGAAGCTGCATACCAAATTTCATTCCAATCCGTCGGTGGTTTCTGAGATTTCGCAATGAATGAATGAATGAGTGAGTGAGTGGTATTTGACAAATATATAGTAGAAGATAGTGTCAAGTCTTTGTTATGCTATACTCGGTTAACAGTGCTGTGTGAGCAGTTGAGTAACTAACGTGATTTCAAGTAAAGTTCCTCATTTTCTATACCGGTAGTGCAGAGCGCAAATGGCATCCAGTCGGCCGTGTCTCGACTTGAGCTATGTTGCCATGGAAACTATCTGCCTTGCCATTCCTTCATGAGTATATTTTATGATTTGATTAGCTTGTGCTTGAGTGCAAAAGGGCCGAAATCAGAAGGTTGAGAAAGACTATCGAAAATGCATGTAGCCAGCGGTTCCTTCTGGTTCCTAAACTATGTGTATGAAAAATTTGGTTGAGATTGGTGGAACGGTGTAGATTTGTATGCGGAACAGAGCCACCCACCCACATACATACATACAGACTTTCACTTTTATATATAAGATTATTCCAAGCTTTGAAATTATCTTCGCAGGTAAATGAAGCAGCTGCAAGCTAGAAGAAACGGCAGGGATCAATTTGAGTTTATTTACTATGCTCTAATTGAGAGTTGAATTGCACACTTCTTGGGTTCATCCCCAAAACACTGCATATTTCTTTTATACATACCCTCCACTATCTCAGAATTCTATTTGCTGTTACATCTACCATGTATCGAAGCACCTGAGGTTGGATGTTATAGCTGTCGTATATTCTACGTGCTATTTTTAGGAAAAAGTAGACTTATGAGATCGATCCAGGCAATCTATATAAGTTATATATATATAAAGGACCTGGGCTAAATGTGTTACACTTGCTGCTGACGAGAGGAGCATGGGTCCTTAAAGCGGTTTTCCTCTCCTAATTCAGGCAAATGCCGGGATGCCACTGTCCCCGTGTATTCTAGAGGCGGTCTGTTGGATATCCGAAGCAACAGCTGGATTCGTAGACCCTGACAGCTCCGGCACAAATTACTAGTCAAGTATCTACTTCCAACTAGACCCTCGCGAATATACGTGGCGGAAATTACGACACAACTGTGAAATACATGAAAAATGCACTTAGCTCGCAGTAGAACACCTACCTTTATTCTCGGGGATCTCGTGGTCAGCCTCTGGACCTATAATGGGTTTCACAGATGCATCTCCTTATATCTAAAATAAATCATGACGACGCGGCTTCTAATAAAACTAAACGATGTAAACTAAACTAAAAGATGTAAACTATGGCTAAGCATTCATACAATAAAATAAAAACAACACACTCCCATTCTCTCATCTTTACACTCACGCCACTGATAGAACTGCGTTCTATGAACGCTATAATAAAATTTGGGGTAGCTTGTGTCAATACATCAAGCTGTACAACCATTACACACCCCTGTGTATTTACATTCCTTTGGCGCGTTCCAATGAACATATGGGCGCTAAGAGCGCGCGACCCTCGCCACGCGTCTGATGACATAACATTCACCGTTACATTCCCAGTCCTAGCTGGTTTAAAAAGTTGCAAGCCTGTCGGCCCGCAACATCTCTCTCCATTTGTGCGACCTGGCCGTGGCCTTGGCTGGAAACCAGTTTTACAGAAGCCCTCGCTATTCCCGCCTGGCCCACAAATGCACTTCTCCATAACAATAAAAGCTGTGTTAAAATTAAACAGATTCACGTCAGACAAATACGTGAACTGTACGCACATCCTACACGCTATTAACATAAAACTTCTATACACACTTGCATTCATACTCTCGCATTGTGACGTCCCAATGGAGTTCATTTCATTCACACTGAACAAGAAACAAACCACATACAGTCACATACTCATTCATACTCTAACCACTACGTTAAACAAACTATACACTTCCTACACTCGATTAGCAAATAATGAAAGTTAACACAATAAATTTACAATGACGCTTATAGCATCAGCTATAGTCCTTTCAAAATATGTAGTGTATATATACACTTGAGCCTGAGCTCTGATCTAACAGTTATGTCAAACACACTAACTGAGATCCATAAAACCTTCTACATCTCCAGACATAACCACCATCAGTCTCTCCTCTCTGATCTGGTGTCACAATAGGTTTAAATACATTCGACCACTCAAGGTGAAACATATGTCATTACATACTCGGGTTTAATAATCTCGATAAGAGTATAACATGACAGATGTCATTATCTATTTCCCGTTTCAATTTCAACCGTGACCCTTCATGTCCTCTCTAATCCAAAGTCGTGTATACAAAATAAGGAGTACTCTCTACTCACACCTATAATATGCCTTGCCAAACCTAAGTCATGCCCATGCAATGACTGCAATACAAAAAAAGTCCTCTCGGCACGCCGGAAGGTAGATTTCACCGGACAAACTTGGGGATAGGCGAAAATAGGCAGAATATGCAGGTTTTCGTAGAAGGATCAGACCTCTTTTATTGCGAGAAGGTATTTTATAATTGGAGCTTAATTAACTTTGTTTTTCGTCATTTTATGCTTATTTTAAACATTTTATTGTCTTATGGGAACGTTAACCTTCTTGTCATTTGGGGTCCATTTTTATACTTGTGGTCACACTGTCCTTATGCAAGGTTTCGACACTGATGAGTGACTATGTAACGGTCTGTTACTTCTTCGAGCAAAATTATATCTCCCGCAGAGATTTTGGTTGGTTCCTCAGTTTAGGGGCTGCGACAACGCGGTCATGTAACCCCGTGTACTTTGGGATGGCTGTATTAGTCTGTAATTCAGGTAAGGACTGCAGACGGTCAATTTCAAGCAGTAGTTCCTAATGTTGCTACCAGGTACTACCGTCAACGACACCTAGCTGTGAACTTGGCTACTAGATGCCACCGCAACCAGCAACTCGCAACGAACGTTGGAACTTCCCCTCCAAAGGAAAGCATACTGAGGGGTTTTCAGCGCTCTTAGAAAATCCGACGACTTCGGCCGGCTTCGAACTCGCGACCTTGGGCATAGAAATTCAGCATGCTACCAGTTACGTCACCGAAGCCGCTTCACACTTAGTCAGATGGAAATCTGAATCTGATCTCGTGCAAGTGCGTTGTCATGGCAGTAGTAGGGGCGTAGGTATAGGACAAGATGGTTAAATGCTATGGCTTAAATTTCCAATGACTTTTTCAAAAATAATGGCTAAAATAATGGCTTAAATTTCCAATGACTTTTCTAAAATTATGGATAAAATAATGGCTAAATTTCTAATGACATTTTTAAAATGTATGGATAAAATAATGGCTAAAATTCCTAATGACTTTTTCTAAAATTATGGATAAAATAATGGCTTTAAATTTCAATGACTTTTTCTAAAATTATGGATAAAAAAATGGCTAAAATTTCTAATGACTTTTTCTAAATTATGGATAAAATAATGGCTAAATTTTTAATGACTTTTTTGCAAACAATGGATAAAATAATGGCTAAAATTTCTAATGACTTTTTCTAAAATTATGGATAAAATAATGGCTTTAAATTTCAATGACTTTTTCAAAAATAATGGCTAAAATTTCTAATGACTTTTTCTAAAATTATGGATAAAATAATGGCTTTAAATTTCAATGACTTTTTCAAAAATAATGGCTAAAATTTCTAATGACTTTTTCTAAAATTATGGATAAAATAATGGCTTTAAATTTCAATGACTTTTTCAAAAATAATGGCTAAAATAATGACTAAATTTTAATGACTTTTTTGCAAACAATGGATAAAATAATGGCTAAAATTTCTAATGACTTTTTCTAAAATTATGGATAAAATAATGGCTAAAATTACCAGTAACTTTTTAAAAGAATTAAGGATAGAATAATGGTTAGAACAAGGCTAAAATTACTAGTGATTTTTTTTAGAAACAATGCGTAGAATAATGGTAAAAACAAGCAAAAAATTCTGACGAATTTTTAGAAACAATGGATAGAATAATGGTTAAAATAACTAGTCACTTTTTAAAGAATTATGGAAAAAATAATGGTGAAAATTTTTGCAAAACTCCGACATTTCGGAGAAATCCCCAGGGGTGTTTCGAAGCCAGCGCTGGTTTTCTAATTTCTCCTCGTCGACACACCTAGGGATTTTTTCTCCTTTTTCAGCTTCTCCTTCCAACTTTTCTTTCCTTTCCTTTTGAGTGGCCACTCCCATCTACTTTGCATCTCTCAGAATGCCTCTAACAGACCCTGGAGAGCATTTGCTTCTTCCTTCTCTCATTCATTAACTCAGTTATTTTTTGAAAGGATTGAGTGGGATTCGAACCATAGAAAATGGGGCGCCTCCGTTTCTAAGCGAACAAATCTCAACAAACCAGACACTTATCCTCCTGAGCTACGAGGAAAGCGATTAAAAAGCGTGTATGCGGCCTTATGTGGTGCAATTTCTTACGAGAAGTGCACTACGAAGAGCATTCATTGTTTGCTAATAGATCGCGCTGCTCATACTACGTAGTTTCTTGCTTTGCTACTAGTACTTCCGGGGTAACAAGACTAACAGCTGGGTTCTAAGTAATATTTAAAATATTTAATTTAGCACATCACTTCCATGCGAGTGAGCGGATGGCACAGAGAGAGAGTGCATGCTGACAAGGTTATCTTATCGACTAAGAGCGTATCAAGGCTAACGGAGTTTCCTGGTCAAGTTCACTGATAACTTATTTTTAACTTCTTCCTTCTTTTTTCGCACTGTGCTCAGCCGAAACTATTAGTTTCTCTACTTGCTCTTCTAATTCCATTAATGCCTCACCAATTTCTACACAGTCACTTTCATTACTAACGCGTGCTAAGATCGTTAGTTGCAAATTTTGCAGCTTGAGGTAGTAATCGAAGACTATTTTCTTAATACACTCAGGCACATTATTTACGTCGACGCAACGGACGATAACGGCGTATTCAGGTTCCATATTTATTAACTGTTTTTTATATCTATAAATAACAAAATTTTGCAGACTTAATTGCCTTTTCACCTAAAATATCATTTTCTTAATTCTTAGTTTTTAAGTTCAATTAAACTTAAAAACTAAACTCTTACTAATTAAATAATAACAATAGTTATTTAACCGAAACTATTAGTTTCTCTACTTGCTCTTCTAATTCCATTAATGCCTCACCAATTTCTACACAGTCACTTTCATTACTAACGCGTGCTAAGATCGTTAGTTGCAAATTTTGCAGCTTGAGGTAGTAATCGAAGACTATTTTCTTAATACACTCAGGCACATTATTTACTTTGGTGGGTGTATTTGAAACACAACCCCCTTTTAAAATATTTGTCAGGCTGCAAGGCATTATATTATATTCGGGTTCCATATTTATTAACTGCTTTTTTTAAATCTTTAAATAAGAAAATACTGCAAACTTAATTGCCCTTTCAAATTCAACAAATTTAAACTAACTCTTTTTATTCTTAGTTTTTAAGTTCAATTGCACTTAAAAACTAAACTCTTATTAATTTATTATTATATTTAAAAGTTTTCAGTAACTATTCCATGCTTAGCATCATAGGTTAAATTCTTTTTACCGTACATAATTATATAAGCAAGCGTATTTTCTGGTATATTGGCATTAAATGTTGCTACCAATTTCATACTGGTTTTCTGAGGTGTTACTACATTTCTACGCCGACTTATATTGATAACATAAATAGGATAAGAAGCAATGAACTCTGTGGTGGTTATAACAACATCATACTTCAGCTCAGTTATACGCTTAAAGTCCCTAAAAGCATAATAGGCATTTAGATAAGTATTAGGAGGATTGATATTCCACATTTCTTCCGGAAACATTTCGTTTCTTCCGTTTTTCATGTAAATATTTTGAAGCTGAACATGATCAAATTTGGAACTATTCATATCTTGGTTACCTTTTCTATTAGTTTGAAACACAACAAAAATAAAATATGGCAGATCAAACTCCATTGAATTGTAGTAATTAGTAATATCTATTTCAAAATTCCTTTTCCCACTTAGGCCTGAAATTTCTTGAGTTTGAAGGTCAAAGAATGATATAGGTATTCGTGGTTCTTGCAGTATTTTTTCTCTCAGTTCAAGCTCATAATTTGGTTCGCATTTAACAACAGGAATTTTTATCTCCATTGACTTTACGGTAACTTTTCCTTCCTCCGGGAGAGTTCCAGGTGCATTGCCCCCATCGGGATTCTTAGTCCACCATTTATACAAAGCATCGTTCGCATTTTGACTCCATGTAAATGTAACAGTTAAATCTCCTTCCCACATAATCTCTTTAAAATCCTTAAAAAAGCCACCAAGAAGACTTAAAGGGTACCTTAACTCATTTGATTTTTTCTGCAATTTACCATTATTAAGAAAATTACCTGAATATATTATTTTATCACTATAAGAGGCTGTTAAATTAAACAGAACCGTTGAAGATATATTTGGATGGTCAATTCGATAGATAGTGTGTCCTCGTTTTTTCACGGTTACAGTGCTCCAAAATTGAGTGGGGGTAATTGTCAATTAGCTTTACATTTGACTTTCCTTCATAGTTTGTGTAATCAGTTCCATCAGCATGAGTTACATCGAAAGTAATATACAGGTGCGCATTATTATCAATCCAACCATCACCAACTTTAATATCTATTTCCACGTACTTGTTTGGCAAATTTAAATTGTTTTTAGTCTTTTCATTTACAGGAAAAGACTGCCACTGGTAACTTTCTACTTTGTTCATTTATTATAAGAAAAATAATAGAAAATTAAATGAAGAGGAAATAATTAACTCATCTCTAAAATTACAGTAACTGTTGCGCCGTTGAAATCTATTACTTCGTCATTCTCATTGGTCACAGTAATTTTTAAATTCTGAATTTTATCGAAAACTGGGCAAAATACAGGATAATTTGGCTCATAAATTATTGGAGCACTAAATTCTAGGGCTGGTTTAAATGATGCAATAATATTCGTTTCACGGTGAAAATGCTCAGAGTCTTTTACAAACATTCCATCCGCTAAATTGAAATGAACGCGGATATTTTCGAACGGAATTATTTTAGGTAAGTTCCGAGCAAGTGTTTTGGTTTTTGGTTCTACAATTTGATTATTAAAACCTAAAACTGAACCAATACTTTCTTCTTGGTCAAAATATATTTTATAATCACTAATTATTTCCAATCTGTTTAGAATTTTATTTTGTTCAATACTAATCTTAGGTTCTTGACTTTGAATAGCTTTTTGTAAATTTTCTACATTATATTGACCTGGTGGAATAAACATTTCAGTTATCGTACCTGATACTTTTTCATAGTGTACTTTATTGTTTTTTGTTGTAATATTTGGTGTTAGGAAGGTTGAGTAAAACCCTATTAATCCAACTTTTCTAAATTCATCTCGCAATGGAACATTTAACCTTTTCTCTAAAACCGAAGTTTTACCACTTAGTTCAAAAATTCTCTTCATTTATTAATTCATTCATTAATTAATAAAATAAACGAAAATGAGTAAACGAAATGTTGTAGATTGGGACCCACAAGTAAGACCTGTAGAAAAGCAAGTAAAGAACAAACATGGCAAATTATTACCGAATTCCATTCGTTGTGCTATAATAGGCCCCAGTAATTGTGGTAAAACAACCATAATGATTGACAATTATATGTTGGCACCTGGATGGTTAAACTGGGAAAAAATAAACAACCTTTACATCTTCTCAAAACGTTTAGATCAATCTAAGTATCAACAGTTTATGGAAAAATGTAATAAAATCGAAGAGAAGTTAGGAAAGTCCATTGCACAATTTATTCATGACGATGAAAGCATAATTCCCCTGGATAAATGTGAAGATAGGTCAGTTGTAATTTTCGACGATTTCATACTGGAAAACCTAGACATAGTTCGAGAATATTTTACACGAGGAAGACATAAAGGGATTGACTGTTTTTACTTAGCTCAAACGTATTCAAAAATACCAAAACAATTAGTTCGTGATAACTTAAATTTCTTAAACATATTTAGGCAAGATAATACCAATTTAAATCATATCTATCAAGAATTTGTGGGTGGCGATATGAAATTTGAAGACTTTAAGAATATTTGCAGCAAATGTTGGAATGAGGAGTTTGGTTTTATTACTATTGATATGAATCGCAAAACTAACGACGGTAAATATAGGAATAAAATTAAAACGTTTCTAAATGTTGGGTAACTACTCTAGGGTTACTGGCAGGTTTTGGGTTGAGTATTCAAACACCAACATCGTTAGCGTACGTCAGCGTCAACGTGCAACGTTAACGTACAGCGTACAACGTCAGCGTTAACGTTCAGCGTTAACGTCAGCGTACAACGTACAGCGTCAATGTCAGCGTACAACGTACAGCGTCAATGTCAGCGTCAAATGTCAAACGTCAATGTTAGCATCAAACGTCATTTTTTTAAAATTTCACCTATAATAAAGATGTTTGCGAAATACGATCAAAAGGTAGTTCAACAAGCAAGAAGGAATAGGAAGAAATTTGAAGAATTAAAATACGAATTTCGAATGTGGAAGAAGCAGCCTATAACGGAATACGAGAAGTATAAAAAAGAAGATCAACCTGTTATCGATGCTGTTAATGTTTTAGGCAACAAGTTAAATGACATCGGTGAAAATGTTATTAAAGCTATAGAAGAAAATAGAGAAGTGGAGAAGCAATTAATTCCTTACAGAATTGACTATAAAGAAGACTTTACTTCAGATTCCGAAGGTTCCTATTTCTTGGATGAATATGATGTCACTGATGAGCAAAAAGAAGCTTTAAAATCGGCAAGAAAGGTCAGAAAGAATTTAGAGTCGCAACTTCAGAAAGAAAAGGGGAGGAGTTTATTTCAAGAGGCCGATGAAGAGTATGATAAAAGTGAAGAAAATGTTAAGAGGAAAGGCATAACTGATTATTCTACGGTCCACTTAGGGGTAATAATTTCAAAATATTTACCTAGAAGTAGTGACCCTAAATTTGGAATAAGGTATGATAAGAACTATCAGGGTTATTATATAGGTGACTCAACAGTTGAATTCAGTAATGACGATATTATAATTAAGGGTAAGAATTTTAAAGCTACAAAGGGTTTAATGCTATTTTTAACCTTAAATGATATACCTAACGATGATGAGTATACAGACGAAGACCGCAGCACATATAAGACTATTTAAAAAATTACAAATGCTATGTATCAAAACAATGACCCAAATAGCACTAAACCTAAAAGTAGTGTTGGCAAAAAATATAATACGTTGATAAAGGATATATGGCTTTCAGAAAAAGTTAGTAGAAAAGAAAGAGCTGCATCTCTAACCACTCCTCCTAAATCAGGATTTGGTTTTGTAAAAAAATATTCAAAAGCACCGATTGAATATGTGTGGCTGGATGATGTAAGGGAATTAATAGACAGATTAATGGTAAATCATGGCGAAGAAAATGCTGGAAACAACGTCTATCACAATGAAAAGGTTGGAATAACGAAGATGCTTACGAGTAAGTTTAATGACTTCATTGTTAATAATCCTAAAGGTATTCCATATCTAATTAGGTTTTTAAATAACATTCCCCATACATTCTGGGAATCTGAAAAACATGGAAAAGGATTAGTTAATTGGATGATTAATAAAATAGGTGAAAATAATATTGACTTAACACTCCCGGGATATAAATTTTGTGGTCCTGGTAATCCGTTAGACAAGCAACTAGCCGAAGGTGTTCAGGGTTCCAACCCATTAGACGAAGCATGTAAATTACATGATATAGCATACCGCGACCATACAAAATTAGAGCACAGACATCAAGCAGATAAAGAATTACAAAAGGCTGCAAAAGAGAGAATATTCAGTAAAGATGCTAACTTGAGTGAGAGACTAGCAGCTACAGCCGTTACTGGAATAATGTATGGAAGAAGAAAAATGGGAATGGGGTTAGATGAAAATGGTTGGGGCGTCTGAGAATAAATTTGTAAAATGTTTGTTTATAATTTTTTCATCAAATAAATGAAAGGATTTAGTATTGATTACAACGTTTCCCAAAAAGGGAAACTAAATCCCAAAGCTATTAAAATAAAACTCTCCAACGAAGATCTGAAAAAGCATGACTATCTAGATGAGTACTTGACAGATACACAAAAAAAGCAGAAAGCAAGAAAAATTCAAAAAGGTGGTAGCTTACTTATAAGTTTGTCCATTCCAATTGTAAAGAAAATATTCGAATATCTCAGTAGGAAGAAAGAAGGTTCTGGAATTAATGAACACCAAGGAGGATTTTTGCCATTAATATTAGCTGCATTGGGTGCCATTGGTTCGCTGGCAGGTGGCGCTGCAGCCATTACAAGCGCTGTTCATAAAGAGCAAAAAGAAGATGCGGAATTGGCTGAACAAATTAGACATAATCTGGTGATCGAAAAAAAGACTGGACAAGGTTGTTTGGGAATAACTAAAATTTAAAAAAAAAAGAAATTTCATCGATATTGAGTGATATACTTTCCAACTATAAGCACCCTTTAAGTAATTTCGATATACTTAAAATAATACACGAAATAAACATAAAGCATTTTCGAAATGTTTTTATGATCGATGAATTGCCTACAAAACCTAATGATTGTGAATCAGGAATTGTAAACTTGGATACGTCGGATCATGCAGGTACTCATTGAATTTGTTACTTTAAAAAGGGTAAGCAAAAATTCGTCTTTGACTCATTTGGTGGAGATGTTCCTGAAAAACTAGTAAATTATTTGGGAGCTAGCAACCTATTTTATAACGCCGAAAGAATTCAAATGTTTGATGAATATATATGTGGTCATTTATGTGTCCTTGTTTTAAAGTTGTTTTCGAATTTGGGTTCCACTAATCCCGCTCATTTTAACGAAATTATAGATTTAATAAATGGACATATTTGGAAATAAAATTATAAACGGAGAGAGTAGTTCATTAAATATTAAAGCTATCACAAAGGATGATTTAGAAAAACGATTTTCAAGGCTAGTTACGGCTCTAAATAAACGCCTTAGTGAGCTTTTTTTTTGTTTCAAAAACATGGATTGATTTTCAAGGTAAAAGGATAGCGAATATTGAAGATCCAATCAACAATAAAGATGTCGTTAATAAGCAATATCTCTTAGAAAAGCTCAAACCACTTACTACTGAAGGGGATTTTCCTAAAGATAACTACTTCACGAAAGAAGAAATAGAAAAATTATTTTCGGAATATGCCACTACTAGTCTTGCACCAGTAGCAACATTAACAGAAAAGGTTGACAACTTAGAAAGAAAGGTGATTGATAGGATAATATTACAAAAGGACCTTTTTGCAGAGAAAGATAAAATTAAGCATATTTTTACATACAACGCAACGATTAGGAAAATATTTGTTCGTATCGTAGACCCAGATAAAGTATTTACTTCATATACAGATGACGCTATTAAAACAGAATTAGACGTTTATATTGCACGTTCCAAAGAAGAAAAAAATTATGGTAGATACTAGTAAGCCCTTCAACGTTAAATCTGGTGATACTTTATGCTTTAAAAATAAAATGGACAGGGTAATTTTAAAACTTCCAATAAATGTTAGTGTGACGATGTTTGGTGAAGTAATACTTGATGCATATGAACCTCATCCTGATGAATCGGTCGAATAACACTAATGTTAAAATGTTTTAGTTTTTAATGGAGAAAATATCCATTAAAACAGTCTAATGTAACAGGTTTTTATACAACATCTCTATTGTTCCTTTAAGAAGATCAGGAGTAAATGGAATATTGAAATGGTTTCCCGAATAGCTAATTTTTATTTGTTCTTTCATAAGCACATACAACCTTACGCTATTAGGATCATTATATTTTTCATAAACTATCTCACAATCGGGGTGCCGCCTGCATATTTTTTGATTGCTTGATTCACCTGTTGTCTCTGCGCCCTTATTGCATATTACCTGTACTTTTCGTTTGGTTCATGCTTATCTATAATAAGCAGACAATTATTCTTACTAGTTTTAAGTGCAAGAGGTGTGGCTAATGGGGTAAGAGATTCGTTTTCTGCTTCCTTTATTTGAAGTTTCTGCATTAACCCAACTAGTTGGTTCGTGTATTCTTCTTTAATTTTGTATTCTCCGTACTTTCGAATTGATGGAAGGACTTCTTTCGTTACTCATTTCTTAAATTTTTTAGCTTCCTCTTTTTTAGATGATAAAATAAGCGAATACAAACCAGATTCATTAATAAATATGGTTTGAGGATGTATATTTTTTAACCCCGCCAAAACGGCGGGGTTATTTAAGGTATCGAATGTACCTTTGTCTTCAATTGCAACGTGTTTTCGAATTGCTTTATCTGTATCTCTATACTCCAATATTAAAGCAATATCTTTAGCTTTAAACCATGAATCGTTATTTTCATCAATAGCAATAACCACTTGTTTGCTATTATAGACAAGTTTGCTGTTCAGAATATCGGTAATTGATTCCATTTATTATATATAAAATATAAATATAAATATAAAAAGTTAATTTCCTCAACAAAGGGTAGACCCTTGTTTCTTGTAAGTTAGTTTAAGTTCTTCAATGTTGGGTGTCTGAGTAAACCAATGCTTATTTTATAATTAATTTTAATTAATTAATTAGTTAATAAATGAATAATCACATTTGGTGTTTAAAGTGCAAAACGTTTACTCAAACACCGCATCCTCACACCCTTTCGACAAAAAATGGTCGAACTAGAATCGAAGGTTTATGTTCCGAGTGTAGGAGTAAGAAAAGCCGGTTTGAAAAAAAAAAGTTAATGAGAGTGTAGAAATAGGGGGTTCTACCCAAATTAGAGAACCACCCGTTAGCATTCGGGAGGAAATTATAAACGAAATTCATAAACCCATGAGGAAGAATTTTCCGAGAAGGAGGGTTACAACTCACGGCATTGATGACATTTGGCAAGCGGATTTGGTAGAAATGGACTCTGGAAAAATAAAGGGGATATCGAAGCTTAATAAAGGCTACAAGTATTTGTTAACAGTCATTGATGTATTTTCAAAGTATGCCTGGGGTGTACCAGTCAAAGATAAAACGGGTAAAAGTGTTGCTGAAGCGTTTGATGGTATTTTAAAAAACAGAAAACCCAAAAATCTTCAAACAGACAACGGTAAAGAATTTTACAATAAAGAATTTTCAAAATTGATGAAAACATTTAATATCAATCATTATTCGACTTTTACTGAAGTAAAAGCTTCAGTTGTAGAACGATTCAATAGGACCTTAAAAGAGAAAATGTGGAAGCAGTTTGATATTCAAGGAAACTACTGCTGGGTTGGCATTTTACCAAAGTTAATTAATGGCTACAATAATACGACGCACACAACTATAAATATGAAGCCGAAAAACGTAAACAAAGCTAATGAAGAACATTTGTTGAAAACTGTTTACACTGTAAGCGTAGGAGCGGAAGAAAAAGCGAAATTTAAAGTTGGCGATCAAGTCAGAATTAGTAAACTAAAAGGTATATTCGAACAAGGATACACAGGAAATTGGTTGACTGAATTATTTGAAATAAAAGATATCGTTTATTCCGACCCTATTACGTACAAATTGAAAGATGTAAATGCGGAAGAAATAAAGGGGAACTTTTATGAGCAAGAATTACAGGAAACAAAGTATCCAGAGGCATATATTGTTGAAAAAGTTTTAAGAAAGAAAGGAAATCGGGTATATGTCAAATGGTTGGGTTTTGATAATTCTCACAATAGCTGGGTTAATAAAGAAAATGTTATAATATTTCTGTATATATAAATGGACGCCCGAGTAAAGCGAATATCTCTATACAAGATGGCGACAAGTAACAAATCAACCGAGTGCGGTCAGTGTGAAAAATGTATAACTGATAATGAAGATTACATAAATTGTGATGGGGAATGTGGTAAATCATACCACAGAACCTGTGTTAACATAAAGAAGAAAGTTTTTAACCGACTTTTGTCCGACAAGGCCAAGCAATGGTATTGTGTCGTGTGCAGTGCAATGAGTAATAAGTCAACTACGGATGAGGTTTCTAAAATCGCCTCGCCAGACGAGAATGTAAGTAAATCAGATTTACACGATCTTGTTTGTGAAATCAACCTCCGACTGACAAAACTCGAAAACATTGAAAAGACTCAAAATGACATGCTTAAGTCCGTGACATACTTTTCTGATTGTTTTGATGGTATGAAAAGTGACATTTCAACTGCCGCACAAACTCTGAAGCAAGCCTTGTCAGAAATAACAAAGCTCAGCCAAAGAGTTTGTGAGTTAGAGAAGGATAAGAATATCGTCTGCAGTGAGGTCAAATTGTTAAAGCAAGAGAATCTCGAGCTTCAACAGTACGTTCGGCGAAACAACTTGGAGCTTCATGGCGTGCCGCACACTTCAAACGAAAACCCCGTTCAAATTGTCAAGACTATCGCTGACCAATTGGGTGTCACAGTTGTTGAGTCCGATATTGACGCCTGCCATCGGCTACCACACAGCAGAGAAGGTCTTCCACCTCCTTTACTAGTAAAATTCTGCAGCCGGCTAAAAAAAGACGCAATTCTAAAAGGCAAAAGATCCAAACCCAACCTGAACTCAAGTGATGCAGGAATCAATGGAAGGGCTAGGCCTATCTACATTAACGAGCATTTGACGCCAGCAAATAAAGTACTTCACAAACAGGCAAGAGACCTCCGTAATTTAGGTTTTAAATACGTCTGGACCAGGGACTGCAAAATATTCGTCCGTAGATCAGATGGTGACAAGGCTGTCAGGATCAGCTCAGCAGAAGACATTGAAAGGCTAGTAAGAGACTCTTCCAACAACAAGGCTCAGCCATCCCATTCACAGTAATAAGAATGAATCAAGACATGGACCTACTAGTTGATGTTGACTTACACTCATCAATTGATGAGCGTAAATATGACTGTATCCACGACTAGATAGCAGACACTAAAAATGAGGTTAGCCAAATCAAGTGTCTTTACGTGAATAGCAGAAGCCTAAAAAATAAACTAGAAGATATCGAGATACTAATACATATTGTGGAAAATCTAGATGTCATAGTGGTAACCGAAACTTGGGTAAAAAGTAATGAAGCTAAATACTTCAACCTAAACAACTATTCTGTTGCATTTGTACACAGAGACAATCAGGATGGTGGAGGTGTGGGAGTTTATGTCCACAAAAAATGGAATACAAAAGTTCTTAACCTAGTTGAGAGTAGCCATAGCTTGATCCAGTTAGAGCTCATAAGAAATGATACTGTTCGTTTCAATAACCTGCATACTATTAATATAATTGCAGTATATAATCCAAACATAAATAACGCAACAAAATTCATGCAATCTTTAGAGCACATTCTCTCGAAAAACAATGCCAATCTTTCCTTATGCATTGGTGATACAAATATTAACTTATTAAACAAAAATAATGTAACCAAATCAGACCTCAATCTACTATCAAGCTATGGTTTCACACAAGGCAATACTCGCTATCCAACAAGAATAAGTGAATCAACAAGTACACTCCTTGATCAGGTGGCCACTAATAACTGTAAATATGCCTATAGAATAAGCAATATAAATAGTGATATTAGTGATCATAATATTCTTGTAACTGAGATTTTCTGGTCAAACTACTATCCAGGCAAAAGCCCAATCTCGAACATGACATTTAAATACGCCCCCAACAAGCAAAGGTCTAGTTCAAAAAACGTGAATAAAAATTACCGGTACATGAACAAAAACAAATTCTCTAATGATCTCAATCAAATAGACTGCTTAGATGATCTAAACGAAACTTACATCGCCATGAAACACAAAATCTTGACACAGACACCCAACAAAGAAAACACTGACTCACCCCTGAGAGAAATACACCAGAACCACAAAAACCCATGGATAACAACAGAACTAATTCAACTAATAAAACAAAGGGACCTACTACATGCTAAACTTAAAACTAGCATTCACAGAAACAATAACCTCTTAAAGGAAGAGCACATAATATGTAGGAACAAAGTGACAGCTTTAAAACGGAAACTGAAATCCTCATACTATGAACACAAATTAACATTGAATGCCAATAGCATAAAAGATACTTGGAAAGTAATCAATGAAATGATCTACAACCGCACAACTGAAAACAAAGATGGTCCCAGTGAGATAATAATTGACGGTAAATCTTTCACAGGAAAAGAAAATATTTTCAATGCTCTAAACACTCACTTTATAAACATAGCACACAAATTAGCCATAAACATCCCCCCAGGGAAGAACGTTAATGAAATTAATGTCAACATAGATTCCATATTTATGACCCCGACTAATGAGATGGAAATTCGCAATATTATATTAAGCCTTAAAATGAAAAGTAGCCAAGACAAAGATGGTATGTCAGTGAAATTGTTAAAAAACTCCATTGACATGCTAAGTAGCCCACTAACTACTTTAATAAATGTATCGTTAGAGACTGGTCTGGTGCCTGATGATCTAAAAATAGCACGAGTCATACCAGTCTATAAAGGAGGTGACAAAAGCAATCCGGACAATTACAGGCCCATTTCCATCCTCCCACCCATATCCAAGGTACTCGAAACAGTAGTAAAAACCAGAATTGTTAATTTCTTAAATAAAAATGATTTCTTCTACAAAGGGCAATATGGATTCCGAGAAAACTCAAGCACAGAAATAGCCACAATTGATATTATCTCTAACTTGCAGGATGTCTTAGACAATAAGATGACAGCGAGTGGCCTTTTCATAGACCTGAGAAAGGCGTTTGATACTGTTGACCATGAAATTCTCTTAGGGAAACTTGATAAAGCAGGTATCCGAGGAGTAGCTTGGACATGGTTTAAAAATTACCTATCTAATCGTAAGCAGTATATTGAAATAAATGGCTACAGAAGTGAGGAAGTTAATACTACCCACGGTGTGCCCCAAGGATCAATACTGGGTTCTTCCCTCTTCTTAGTATATATTAATGACATAGCAACACTCCGTTTTCATGGTAATATAACGTTGTTTGCAGATGACTTAAGCATCTTTTACAATGCGTACACCACCAACACGCTGATTACACACATGCAGGAGGACATGAATACCATACTTGGCTGGACCCAGTCAAATAAATTAACAATAAATGAAGATAAAACGAATTATTTAATAATATCAAAGCGTAGAACAAAGTTAGACATCACTCAGAATATAATGCTGAATGGAAAAGCAGTTAAAAGGGTCTCATCTGTCAAATACCTAGGCTTAATAATAGATGAAAATCTCTCCTGGCAAAAGCACATTGATGCATTAGTAAAAAAAATATCACCTGCCGCTGGGATGATAAAAAAATTGAGCTACTATATCCCAAAATATCTACTCAGGAAAGTGTATTTTTCCTTAATCCATAGCCACTTACAATATTTGAATACAATTTGGATAAAATGCTCAAATTACCTAAAAAAGGAAATTGAGGTAATTCAGAATAGAGCCATAAGAAATATTTATAACTACCCTTTTTTAACACCAACCAAACACCTTTATATTACGAGTAAAATTCAACCAGTAGCCCTAAATGCAGAAATCAAATCAAATGTCCTAATATACCAAATCCTACACAACAGAATACACACAAATTTAAACTTCACTAAACAATCTGATTTACACGCTTACAAAACTAGACATGCAGATGACATAACACTTTTCCATATCAATTCCAAACAATATGGCAGTAATAGCATTAAGTATAGTGCCTTTGTAAAATTCAATGGACTACCAGAAAATATAAAAATTGCACCTAGCCTACCAATCTTTAAAAGGAGGCTAAAACAGTTTATGTGGAATGATTATAAAATGTCAGTTTGAAGAAATTTCATAATCTGAGAAGACAAAAGAAGAACATATTGTGTACAAAAACTTATGAAAGCTACAAAATGTTGTATATATTTTCATACTGAAAACTTTGTAAACTAAACATTGTATTGTAATTTGTCGCCAACAAGATAAAACTGTACAATTCCTTTGTATATGAGTCCTTGACTCGTTAAGGGATTAATAAAATGCATTATTATTATTATTATTATTATCCTTTCTTTCTTCCTGTTTTTACTACATCCTACTGAAGATGTAGAAGTATTTATAAATCAGTTGGCTGAGGATAGTATAGATTATCTTTTTGAACTTAATGGTGATGACATAGATAGCTGTTACAATTTTCATAAAGCTACGAAGGAATTCTTAATTTTACGTTAATTTTGGTATTTGATTTTAATGGTTAGCAACCATTAAAACCATAAATTTTCTACTTAAAATTTGTCGGGGTGTTACGAAAATTTAAGAAAATTTTTAAAAGAATTCAATATTGTGCGCTTTGCAACCATCATAGACTTCTTTTGTGCCTTTATATATCATTTTCAGGCCTATCATTTTCTTTTTTTCCTTTTCACAACTTAGCACCTTGTTGTATTTGTCAGGCAATATAACCTTAAATTCACTATCAAGTTCTAGAAAAGTTTTATTTCCATATTTTGTATTTATACCTTCTACATTCGTTATAAGGTATTCGTTCCCTATTTCTAACTCACTGAGCTTTTTAAACGTCTTTTGTTCGTTGATGCTGTTGAGCGTCTTGAGAAATTGATTTACTTCCATTTATTACCTATAAAAAAATGTTAAGTATCCAAAATTACGCAGATAGTTGATAGCAAATTGATTCTGATTTTCATGAGATATTATTTCTAATTGAACCTTTGTTAGGGTAACAATTATAATGCAAAATGTAATTATTCTGTTCATTTATTCATACAAAAAAATTTGACGCTGTTTAAAGTATTCACCTTCATATCCAAACAATTCCAGATGCACCCTGCCATTCTAACACCAGTCTACCAATTAATTAGGGTAGACTGGTTTCCAACAACGACTTGCCAAAAAAGTGATGTCTTATAATTATTTTATTAAAAAAATGAATTTTTTAATGAAAAAAACTTATATAATAAATGGATTTAAAACAAAATAGTAAGCGCCAAACAGGTTCAACTGTAAAGGAACTAAGGGTTCTAGCAAAGGAACTCAAACTAAGAGGACTATACAAGATGAAGAAGGCTGCTCTTCTTGAAGCTGTAATCAGTGCTTGGAGTAATGCCGGAGATAGTGCTTTGTTTACGTATCAAGAATCAGAGCTGCCTAAGAAGAGCGTTCGTGAACTAAAACAAGTCGCCAGAGAAAACAAAAGTAAGGGCTACTCAGTAATTCATTCAAAGAAAGGGTTGCTAAATTTGATAGCGGAAGAAAAGGAACGTTTGGACAAAATCAGGCATTTTGGATTCGATCAAGACCTCTTTGAAATTAAAAAGGAACCAAAACCTGTTCAATCTAAGGACTTAAAAAATGTGAAGCAAAAATTGGGCCAAATTTTTCCTTTTAAGAAAAATATATTTAATGAAACAGTAGCTAAAAAGTCACCTTTCGAAATTCAGCAAGGTGATCGTACTGTGCTGATCAAAAAGTTTAACGTATGGCAGACAGCTTATACTATACACATAAAAGATTTGCAAGGAAAACCAATAGAACAAATGAAAGCGGTCAGAAAAGGTGTGCATGCAGCCATAAAAGAAGTTAGAAAACTAACTGATTTTAAGCCAGGTGATCATATGAAAGTAGTTGCAGAAAATAATAATTTTAACCATATGATTTCATCAAAAATAAAAATAAAAGTTAATGCTTCACATCTACTTGACCAGATTGAAAGAATAATAACATCTAATGAAAATGTAGATATCAACAATACCACTTTTCACTTCGAGGTTTACAAAATACCCAGAGGAAAAGGAGCAAAGGGTAAGATGTTATGGCTAAAAGAAGCATAAACAAAATAACCAACACCGATAACCTGTGCGGGCCAAGAGCAATAATCACAGCCCTAACCTATAAAACTAGCAATATACTTGACAGGACATTAACTGATAATGAAATTACCTACATTAGGAAAGGACGTGGCCTGCAGGAAGAATTAGCAAAAGAGTTATGCACAAGATTCGGAATGAACTGTGAAGATGGGTTTAGTTTAGACGATATTAGAAGTGTTGCATATCTCTTGAATGTTCGGATTAAAGTTGTTTCGGCTGCCCATTTTAACAAGGTAATCCAGGCCTCAGGTGTAAATGACGCTAATGACCCTAAAAAAATATTTAAGCCAAAAAATACAATAAAGACTGGTTTGGCCTAGTTAAATGTAAGGTGCTTCCTCCAAGAGGTTTGTATCATCCAGTGCTTCCGGTAAAGCTAGATAAGCGGATGTTCTCTCTGTGCGGGAAATGTGCGAAAGAAAAGGTAGGACCTTGTAACCACAGTGATAAAGAAAGGGCGCTTCTTGGAACTTGGACTACAATCGAACTTAATAAGGCTCTTGAGAAAGGCTACAAAATACAGGAAGTTTACGAAGTATGGCATTTTGAAGAGAAAAGTAATGAGCTTTTCAAGGACAATATTAAAACCTTTATGAAAATTAAGCTAGAAACTAGTCCTTGGGATGATGATTACAAGTCCAAAAAAGAATACGCAAGGGTTATCAAGAAAAAGCAAGGCATCAAGCCTGATATAGATAATATAACTCCTAATTCAGGTAAGCGAGCTGTTGCTAAAATATGCTTAAATTCTCTTTGGGGAAAGTTCGGTCAGAGGCAAAACATGTCACAAACAGAGTTCATTGATGACCCTAAGAGGTGGTACAAATTGTTATTAGATGATAAGATAGAAATAACTAATGTGGTTTATATCAATGATGAAGTAATTGAGGTAACATACCACTACAATGATTTCTATGTGGAAAACAGCACAAATACCAACATATTTATATCAGCCTTCACCACTTCCAATGCGAGAATAAGGTTATACAACATGCTTGATAGATTAGGTAAGGCAGTAGTTTATTATGACACTGATAGTATTGTGTACATAGATGATGGAACAAACACCGTAGAGACCGGTTGTATGCTCGGCGAATGGACTGACGAATTTGGCAAAGATGATCATGGTACTGATTGGATAAGCACAGGTCCTAAGAGTTATGCGTACGAAACATATAAAGACAAACAGGTTACCAAAATTAATGGATTTACACGCAACCACGAAAATGCCAAAAAACTTAACATGAAGACAATAATCGACCTAATACAAGGTTCTAAAGATAAAGTTGTTATAAGCAATAAGATGATAACAAGAGATAAGAAAACAAAAAGCCTTGTAAATAAAAATATTGCCAAAGAATTTAAAGTCGACTACGACAAGCGTATGATCCAGAAAGAAGAAGACAACATAATTGATACACTTCCTTGGGGGCGTTAAAAAGTCACTAATAATTTTAGCCTTAAATTTAGCCATTATTCTGCCCATTGTTTTAAAAAAAAAGTTATTAGAAATTTTAGCCTTAACTTTAGCCCTTGTTTTAACCATAATCTTTTTAAAAAGTTACTGGCAATTTTAGCCTTGTTTTAACCATTATTTTGAAAAACATCGTTAGAATTTTCAATGGGTAATTTTAGCCATTATTTTAGCCATTATTTTTGAAAAAGTCATTGAAATTTAAAGCCATTATTTTATTTATAATTTTAGAAAAAGTCATTAGAAATTTTAGCCATTATTTTATCCATTGTTTGCAAAAAAGTCATTAAAAATTTAGCCATTATTTTATCCATAATTTAGAAAAAGTCATTAGAAATGTTAGCCATTATTTTATCCATAATTTTAGAAAAAGTCATTGAAATTTAAAGCCATTATTTTATCCATAATTTAAGAAAAAGTCATTAGAAATTTTAGCCATTATTTTATCCATACATTTTAAAAATGTCATTAGAAATTTAGCCATTATTTTATCCATAATTTTAGAAAAGTCATTGGAAATTTAAGCCATTATTTTAGCCATTATTTTTGAAAAAGTCATTGGAAATTTAAGCCATAGCATTTAACCATCTTGTCCTATACCTACGCCCCTACTACTCATGGCAACGTCTGATGGCTCATCCCTCATCAATTTAGTAGTGTTGCCATGGCAACCTCTGATAGCTCTTTTCATTTTCTTATAATTCCGAAATCATTTTTCTCATCCCTTGGCATGATGGTGGGTCATATCAAAAATTCTTTCAGCCAAAAGATTTAGGTAATTATTGGGGGAATATTGTCCATTTTGTACGGTTTTGATATTGTGCCTATTAAGAGAGATATGATTAATGTTTCCCGAAAAACCCACTTTTTCCCACCCCTTTGGTCAATGGTTTGAGCTATAAAAAACGCTTCAAACATAAATGTTTGGGGTTTATCCGACACATAGTATGAACGTTGAACGGATTCGATATTTCACATATTAAGAGAGTTATAGCAATATTTCACTTTTTTGAAAAAAAGACCCCCATTTTCACACCCTTCGACCGATTTAGCCCAGTAACGAACTCGACAGAGATTTTATAGGTATACATATTCGGTAAAAAATTCAAAGTGATTGGTGCAAAATTACGGCAGTTATCGTGTCCACAAGAAACTGATATACATATATATACATACATAAATTATATATAAACTTTTGAACTGACGGTGGTTTTGGGGTCTGGGGGATGTGAAACGCGAAGATATGTCGATATTTTCCGGAAGTCGAAACATAGTACCCATTGCAATAGTTAGCTTTCTAATGAAATCTACCTCTGGTTGGTTCCTCAGTTTGGGGGCTGCGACAACGCGGTCATCTAACCCCGTGTACTTTAGGTGAGTGTAGAATCTGTCTGATAAACGGTGTGAATTGTAATGGCTGTATTAGTCTTAATTCAGGTAAGGACTGCAGACGGTCAATTTCAAGCAGTAGTTCCTAATGTTGCTACCAGGTACTACCGTCAACGACACCTAGCTGTGAACTTGGCTAATAGATGCCACCCCAACCAGCAACTCGCAACGAACGTTGGAACTTCCCCTCCAAAGGAAAGCATACTGAGGGATTTTAGCGCTCTTAGAAAATCCGGCGACTTCGGCCGGCTTTGAACCCGCGAACTTGGGCATAGAAGTTCAGAATGCTACCAGATACGTCACCGAAGCCGCTTCACACTTAGTCAGATGGAAATCTGAATCTGATCTCGTGCAAGTGCGTTGTCATGGCAACGTCTGATGGCTCATCCCTCATAAATTTAGTAGTGTTGCCATGGCAACCTCTGATAGCTCTTGGCATTTTCTTATAATTCCGAAATAATTTTTCTCATCCCTTGGCATAATGGTGGGTCATATCAAAAATTCTTTCAGCCAAAAGATTTAGGTAATTATTATGGGAATATTGTCCATTTTGTACGGTTTTGATATTGTGCCTATTAAGAGAGATATGATTAATGTTTCCCGAAAAAACCACTTTTTCCCACCCCTTTGGTCAATGGTTGGTGCTATAAAAAAACTCTTCAAACATAAATTGTTGGGCTTTATCCGACACATAGTATGAACGTTGAACGGATTCGATATTTCACATATTAAGAGAGTTATAGCAATATTTCACTTTTTCGAAAAAAGCCCCTCGGACCGATTTAGCCCAGTAAAGAACTCGACCGAGATTTTATAGGTATACCTATTCGGTAAAGAATTCAAAGTGTTTGGGGCAAAATTACGGCAGTTATCGTGTCCACAAGAAACTGATATACACACATCAAAAAAAGTTTTGCATCACCTCGGTTCCCAGATCTCCGGCATATAGACGTTGACTGTGTATATTGTATCCAAGATACAGTCCCTTTGACTGTTCATAGATGTCACTAAAACTGCTCAAAGATGTAAACAACCATGCATGAGCAGGGCCTATTAGACGGAGGGGGTACGACAGCCGATCAGTTCCAGTCATTCCACCAGGACGAAGGTACGCTGCTCATGTTGTCTGTAGTTCTACCATGCCTAGAAGGTCAATACCGCAGTTCGATCGCGTCCGCATTGTTACTTTGTGTCAAGAAGGGCTCTCAACAAGGGAAGTTTCCAGGCGTCTCAGAGTGAACCAAAGCGATGTTGTTCGGACATGGAAGAGGTACAGAGATACAGGAACTGTCGATGACAGGCCTCGCTCAGGCCGCCCAAGGGCTACTACTGTAGTGGATGACCGCTACTTACGGATTGCCGCTCGGAGGAACCCTGACAGCAATGCCACCATGTTGAATAATGCGTTTCGTTCAGCCACAGGACGTCGTGTTTCAACTCAAACTGTGCGCAATAGGCTGCATGATGCGCAACTTCACTCCCGACGTCCATGGCGAGGTCCAGCTTTGCAACCCCGACACCATGCAGCGCGGTACAGATGGGCCCAACAACATGCTGAATGGACCCCACGGAATTGGCATCACGTTCTCTTCACCGATGAGTGTCGCATATGCCTTCAACCAGACAATCGTCGGAGACGTGTTTGGAGGCACCCTGGTCAGGCTGAACGTCTTAGACACACTGTCCAGCGAGTGCAGCAAGGTGGTGGTTCCCTGATGTTTTGGGGTGGCATTATGTGGGGCCGACGTACGCCACTGGTGGTCATGGAAGGCTCCGAAACGGCTTTACGATACCTGAATGACATCCTCCGACCCATAGTGCAACCATATCGGCAGAATATTGGAGAGGCATTTGTCTTCATGGACGACAATTCTCGACCTCATCGTGCACATCTTGTGAATGCGTTCCTTCAAGATAACGACATCGCTCGACTACAGTGGCCAGCATGTTCGCCAGACATGAACCCTATCGAACATGCCTGGGATATGTTGAAAAGGGCTGTTTATGGACGTCTTGACCCACCAACCACTCTGAGAGAGTTACGCCGAATTGTCGTTGAGGAGTGGGACAATTTGGACCAACAGTGTCTTGATGAACTTGTGGATAGTATGCCACGGCGAATACAGGCATGCATCAATGCAAGAGGACGTGCTACTGGGTATTAGAGGTAGTGGTGTGTACTGCAATCTGGACCACAAATGCTGAAAGTCTAGCTGTATGATGGTACAACATGCAATGTGTGGGTCTCATGAGCAATAAAACGAGCTGAAATGTTGTTTGTGTTGATCTCTATTCCCTTTGTATTTAACGGTTCCGGAACTCTTGGAACCGAGGTGATGCAAAACTTTTTTTGATGTGTGTATATACATATATATATATATATGGGTCCCAGGAATAAACCTGGGAGGAGTCATTGTGACTCTGGCAAATGGGAGTGAAATGCTTCGTTGCTAACATCTGCAACATGAACCTATTGGATTCAGCAAGAGAATCCAACTTAGCCTCTTTCACTCCAACTCCAGCACGTAACCTACACGAGGTGCCCCTGTTAAGTCGAGCAACCCAGTGGAAGGTTGGGTAACCAATCCCAGCGGGAAGCTGGGTCGACGAACTGATAAGTGCTGGGGGACTCCCGGGCTTGAAGCCTTGGTAGTATAGAGAAGCCAGAAAACACCTTGAGGCAACCTCTAGGGCTAACAACCTTAGTTGCAACATGGATTCGTATGCGTCCAAAACAAACTCAAGTCAAGAGAGCATGGTGGCAAAACATTTCAACATTTCTTTTACCCCAGGGGGTAAGTCTTCGGATTAAATCCCTCGTCGTGAAACCTGCGACGCACGAGTCTCATTCGGATTCTGGGGGAGACTCGACATCATGCGAGAGACGAGTCGGAGCGTCTTGGTGTATCCCAACCAGTCAGAAACTCAGAACCAAATCAAAAACCTTTCTAGCAACGTTCAACATTAACACCCTTACACAAATTGGCAAACTGAAAACTCTCACTGACGCACTACATGAAAATCAGATATGTATTATTGCCCTACAAGAAACACGTTACCCAGACGAAGAGACTTTCGAATCTGAAGGTTACCGCTTTTTCAAGAGCAGAGCTCTAAAGAGGATCCTCAATGGATCTGTGATGCTTGGAACAGCGTTTCCTGTGAGAACCAGAATCCTTAAGTTGGTCGCAGATTTTGAGCAAGTTAATGACCGATTATCCATATTAACAATCAAATGCGCCAACAAAACCTACAGCCTAGTTAACGCACATGCCCCCACAAATGACAAGAACAGACCTGACCCGGACGAAGTGGATAACTTTTGGGACCTACTGGATGAAAAGCTCGCCAAAATTCCTAAACACCATGTTAAACTTCTTATGGGGGACTTCAATGCTCAACTTGGTCGAGAATACAAGTATAGGAAAATCATTGGAAACTATCCTGCCCACAAAAGAACCAATCAAAATGGTGAGAGATTGGTCTCCATTTGCAAAAACCATAACTTGAAGGTCATGTCGACACACTTTCGCCATCTTCCTAGAAAGCAGACAACAAGGCGATCTCCTGTCGACGCCATCGGAGAGTTTCAAATAGATCACGTCGCAATCTCTCGGAAAAACTGTCCTGAGATTATGAATGTTAAGGTTAAAAAAGGCATAAACGTGGCTTCAGACCACTATATGTCCATAATTAAATTCAAACCGTTCCCTGCAAACACCAACAAGACGCCCAAACAAATTATTCGCTTCGACACTGATAAACTCAAACAGAATGTAACCGAGTTCCAGGAAAAGGGTCGACCAATCGACTGTGACTTTAACAACACAAAAAAAACGCCTGATCGAGGCTGCCAAGGAAATTGCTGAAATTAAAAGAAGCAAGAAACATGCCTGGTGGAATGATACATGTGTTTCAGTTCTCAAGAAAAGGCTTGATGCATGGAAACAATATTACTCAACAAAATCGCCAACTGATTGGGAAACCTACAAAGCCCAACGAGCCCAGACAGCTAAAGTGATCCGAGCTGAGAAACGTAAGTATGTAAAGTCAATTATTGAGAAGATCGACCAAGACTTTAAAAGAAACAACACCAGAGAGTACTACGGAACGTTCAAAAGGAAACTTAGGGTTATAAACCTCCGTCGTTATGCTTTCAGCGAAAGGACGGTACACTGGCGATCTCAAATGAAGAAAATTGTACCATCCTAGCTAATTACTTTAAGAATTTACTAAATTGCGATCAACCCAAAAATCCCATCAAGACCGAGGAACCCATTCGCAGATGCCCAGAATCAAGACCACCCAACAAAGACGAAATCAAGCGTCACATTGCTGGACTAAAAAACAACAAAGCGCCCGGGGAAGACTCTGTAGTTGCAGAACTTTGGAAAACGGCCTTGATCCATCCATTACACAAGAAAGGCAGCATGAAAAATGTCAACAACTATAGAGGAATATCCCTCCTACCGGTAACATACAAGATTCTCTCACTTGCTATCCTGGAGCGATTAGAAGCCGAAGTCGAGCATCAAATAGGAGAATACCAAGGGGGATTCAGATAGGGTCGTTCAACTGCCGAACAGATCCATAACCTCAAAACGATCATTAGATATTGCAATCTCAGGTCCAAATCGTACGTATCAGTCTTTGTGGACTTTAAGAAGGCTTACGATTCGATAGACCGCGAAGTTCTGTTGAACATCCTCAACGAATTCGGGGTTCACCTGAAACTGCTGGCATTAATTAGAGCCACCCTAACTGAAACAAAATCCAAAGTAAAGTTCCTGGGATGTCTGTCGGATTCCTTTGAGGTCAAAACGGGAGTCAGACAAGGTGACGGGCTCTCTCCAATGCTTTTCAACTGCGTCCTCGAAAAAGTCATTCGGACCTGGCGAACAAAATTATTAGAAACTGAGTATAGTCCTCTGAGAATGGGAGCAAAATCCAAGGGGATCATAGTCGACTGTCTAGCATTCGTTGATGACATCGCCATTCTGTCGAACGACAGAATGGCTAGGATGCAAATCGACCTTTTAAAAGAAATCGCTGAACAAACTGGATTGCAGATATCATTCGAAAAAACAGAAGTAATGACTAACATCAAAGACGCCCCAGCAAAACTGCAGACAAAATACGGGAAGATCAACATAGTGGAAACATTTAAATACTTGGGAGAGATCATCATGAAAAGTGGACCGGACAAAGAAGCACTCAAGGAACGAGTACGCAAACTCGAAATAGCCTATCAAACATCGCGCTCAATATACAAGGAAAAATGCCTGCCCAAAAATACTTAACTACGTCATTATGAAACTGTTCTGAAACCAGTAGTTATGTATGCAGCCGAAACCCTATCCCTAAATGCTAATAAAGGACTCCTTGAAGAATTGGAGAAAAAAAGAGCGCAAAATCGTCAGAGGTATAATGGGATCAAATTACAAGAATGGTATCCACTATAAAAAAAATCCAACAAAGAAGTCTACAGTGAAATAGAGAAAATTTCAGAATCGATCAGTAAAAGGCGGGCACGGTATTACGGTCATCTCATACGAATGGACGGAAACAGGCTGACTAAAGAGATTTTTCATTTCATTGACTCCAAACCCAAAACCACAATGCCCTGGTTTGTGAATACCAAAGACGACCTCAAAATACTGCATCTAAAACCCGACGACGCCTTCAATAGAGATCTCTTCCGCAAAAAGATACTGACTAATGGGCTAACCCGAGAAGAGACATCGAACCCGAAAAGAAGACAAGGTACCACTTGGACAGCGGAGCGCAAGAGGGCCCACTCACAGAGAATGAGGGAATTCTGGGCTCAGAGGAAGGCGAAACAAATTGCCAAGTGTAGCAAGACTTAACGTGGTCCTAGATGGCCCCAACGAATTATATATTATATATATAATGAACCCTTATTAATCTGTCGATAAATAAGTCTTCATGATTTCATTATTATTATTACTGATGCCCAGGCAGTACATGTAGAAATTGACAAAGGGAAGGCAAGGTAGTGTGTTGCAACTATTACAACAGAAGCAAGCTTGGTAGTTATTCCTGAAGACGACCGGTTAAGCCGAGTTCAAGGACAAATTATGTGCCAACGCGCACCTAAATTGGAGTCATTATGGGAGTGTCATGAGTAAAGTTTCAACCGATCCAGGATTGAATCAGCCAATCAGAAGAGACGAGGCCAAAGCCACGCGGTGAATCGCGTACCCTGGAAAAAGGCGCGGAAACGCATATCTAAAGAACCGCCGATCCGAATTAATTCCGCATAAGTGCAGTGAGACGTTTGATTAAAATGATGAAGATTGATACTAGTCCCATGTTTGTGAGGTGAAAACTCCAGATTATTTTTACAAATTCTCCCCACCCTACCTCATTCTGTCAGTTTCCAATAAATTGATCGGTGATGAGCTGTTTAGGACACAACTTTATTGAGCTCTGGTGAGCAACGTTCACGTCAGTCTGCGTCACGATTGTTGAAGCTCTAATGAGCATACTTCACTAACATTTCATTTTGTGCTCAAAGGAGCAGAGTTCACGTTTAGCAGTGGAGATCTCTAGGCGAGATAAGTGCTGCACGATAGACATGTTTAAGACTTGTTTTCAGGCCAGTGACGTTGAGTTTGAACAGTGTATTTATGTAAATTTTTGTATTATATTTTTGAGTGATATTTGTGCGTGTGTTAAGCAAAGGCTGAGATAGGGCAAGTCTGCGATCAGTAATCGCATAGGACATTATTGTGAGTGAAATTAGTAGCTCATAGCGATTATAGCTAGGCAATATTATTAACATTGAACATTTCTGTCCAAGAAGCTACGCCAAGATGTCTGATGTGTGGTCGTGTAATGGAATGATGTGCATCGCTTCTACAACTACGTCGACGATGGAGGGCTAGATTTCCCGTAGGGAAATGCACCGGGATGGAGGTTAAGTTCTGCAAGCTGAAACGGTGATGTACAAACATTGATTTACTCAATATGTAGTTAGATAAGGCGCGGGAACGTTGTAAATAGTTCATTCTTGTTTTTCTTGTGTTTAGATTTTTTGTGTGCCGACACTATCATCTGTAAATGTACGTTGGCGCGTGGCCAAATTTGTTTGTTGTATAATTTCTTTGGAGTAATATTTAGTGTACACGGCGTGTGTATTTGATTGTATCCATGCGAATGCGAAACATTCGATAAGTGGTGCTTTATTTAAGTTCATTTTTTATAGTAAAAGGGAGGTAAATTATTGTAAAATGTTTGTTGAACAGGTTTTTATTCATACTAGGGTTGCCGAGCGCAACAAATTAAGTTGTAACTGTAGAACTCTTTAGTTCTAAATTTTTTAGTTTTTTTAGTCCTTTTCAGGTTCTTTAGTCACGGACTAGATTGGAAGCGCAAGCTGGTGGAAAATATTTTATGTCATTTATTTCAGGTTTCTGTCAAACCCATGCGTGTGATTCTGTGTGTGTTCTTGTGTCAGGTGTGTGTATTGATTCTTCGTGATGAGGGGTAGGTGGTGCTACCGCCCTCATATTGTTGTTGTATTTTATTGATGGAAAGTCAGAGCGCTCTTGGAGGCTACTGTACCTTGTCCAGTGCTGATTCTTGGATTTCCTAGGGGAAATGCTGAGATATGTTATTCTGACACACACACGTATATTTTGTGCTTTGGGAGCACGCTTCTTCGAGACTCGAACCCATGCCACGGCAGGTCGCGGTTATTGACACGTGGGTTGACAGATGTGCAGATTTCCACTTAGCGCCCGTCTAGGTCTGGTGACTCATTTTTAGGCAGTCCAGCTGACCGACTGACCCCTATAAGCTATCATTAGCAAACCTGTTCTTTTGTGATGGTCATTGGACCATAATTAATTGGGGAGTTCGCCATGTCTGTCACGAATTATCGCATATCGTATGAATGGAATATTGTTTTAATGATGTAAATGTTGGCTTTGAGCCTAGTGATTTTCTATGACTCATTTCATGTTAGTTTGTCTGTTGTGACACCTTGTGGTGTAGTTGAATTTACATGTAAAAATGGCAAGCGGTCATATGTGTTTTTCTTTTGTTGGTCACGTGTTAATTTACTTGTGTTGATTTTGAAAAGTCCTAATTTTAGGCATTAATGTTCTTTGCTACGGCAGTTCTTTGATTCCAATTTCATGCGGAAATTATTTGTTGTTTTATTTAGTGTAGGAAGTGTCGGATTAATTTAATTTGTGTATAGTTGGTTCCCCGCGTCTGTCTAGCTCTAGACAATGCAGATTCGTCCTCTGAAGGTTTACCGGATGGTGACGAATCACGCATTTATTTGTACTCATCGTTAAGCATGTAGAACAGCCGCACACGTACACAATGTCATTGAAGTTTTTGGGACATTTGGTCCAATTTACAATCTTGGGAGATCTTGTTTGTTTATTTTTATTTGTAAATAGTTGATCTGTTATTAAATTCATTTGTTTTAACCCTGGTATTCACTTCTTCCTGCATGTTATTTTGTTATGTGTTACCCTGCATTTTATAGAAGCGCTTTAACAACAACTTACGAAATGGACTGTTACACCCCCCGAAACTGAGTCTCATAAGCTTCTTTGCAAGGGTTCAATATATTGAACCCTTATTGATCTGCGATAAATAAGTATTCATGATTTATTATTATTATTACTGCGGCCCAGGCAGTACTTATGGATGGTGACATAGAGGAAGGCAAGTTAGCGTGTTGCAATGATTGCCACAGAAGCAGAGCTTGGTAGCTATTCTTGAAAACGGCCGGGTAAGCTGAGTTCAAGGCCAAATTGTGTAACAACATGCACCAGAATTGGAGTCATAAAGGGATGGTCACGAGTTTCTTGCAACCGACCTACGATTGAATCACCAAAACAGGAGAGACCAAGCCTAAACCACGCGATGGGTGGCGTCACTGGTAAAAAGCGCGCGGAAGTGATTATCTAAAGAACTGCCGATCCGAATTATCTCCGCATGAGTGCGCTGAGACGTTTGAATTAAATGATGCAGATTGACACTAGTCCCATGTGTGTGAGATGAAAACTCTAGAAAAATTTTCTTAATTCACCCCACTCCACCTCACTCTGTCAGTTTCCAATAAATTGATCAACGAGACGCTGTTTCGATGTCTATCTGTTTGGAGCTCTGGTGAGCTAACTTCACGCCAGTTTGCGTAGTGATTTTAACGCTTTAATATTGTTTCGAAGTAATACTTGGTGAGCTCTGGTGAGCTAACTTCACGCCAGTTTGTGTAGTGATTTTTAAAGCTCTAATATTATTTGAAGTCTATCTGTTTGGAGCTCTGGTGAGCTAACTTCACGCCAGTTTGCGTAGTGATTTTTAAAGCTCTAATATTATTTGAAGTAATACTTTGTGAGCTCTGGTGAGCTAACTTCACGCCAGTTTGCGTGGTGATTTTATGTACTCTAATATTATCTTGAAGACAACTATTTTCAGTTCTTGAGGGGCAAGACTTGAGTAACATTCCAATTAGCGCTCAACTCGGGCGAAGGTCCACGCAGAGCAGTAGAGATTACCGAGCGAGATAACGACTGCGACACAGGCAGATTTAAAACTTGTATTGTCAAGCCAGTGACGATGGGTTTGAAGTGTACATTTCATGTAAATTTTACTGTATTTTTTCAAGTGTTGTATTGTGCGTGTGTAAGCGAGAGCTAGGGAAAGTCTTCGTTGATTAATCGCATAGGACTATCGTGAGCGAAATTAGTAACTCACAAGCGATTATAGCCAGGTCAAATTATAATAACATTGAACTTTTCTTCCAAAGAGACTACTCCAAGATGTCCGACGTGTGGTCAGGAGCCGGAGTGATGTCCAACGCTTCTACGAAGACAACGATGGAAGGCTAATTTTCCCGTAGGGAAATGAGCCAAGATGCAAGTCATATGTTCTACAAGCTGATACGGTGATGTACAAAAATTGATTATTCAATATGTAGTTAGATTGGCGGGGGAACTTTGTAAATAGTTCATTTTAGTCTTTTTCTTGTTTTAGATTGTTTTTTCTTGTACCGACACTAAATGTTTTAAATGTACGTTGGCGCGTGGCCAAAGTTGTTTGTTGTGTATTTATTTTTCTTTGGAGTCATATTTAATGTACACGGCGCGTGTACGTGATTTTTATCTATGCAAATGCGAAAACCGTTACATTCGATAAGTGGTGCTTTATTAAAGTTCATATTTTGTTGATAGGAAAGGGAGGTAATTACTGTAAGATGTTTGCTGAACAGGTTATTATTCATATTAGGGTTGCCAAGCGCAACAAATTAAGATGTAATTGTAGAACACCTTAGTTCTAATTTTTTTAGATTTTTTTTGAGTCCTTTTCAGGTTTATTTAGTCACGGCATAGAACGGAGGCGCCAGCAGGTGGAAAATATTTATGTCATTTTATTTCAGGGTCTGTCAAACCCATACGTGTGATTCTGTGAGTGTTATTGTGTCAGGTGTGTGTTTTGATTCTACGTGAAGAGGGGTAGAGGTCCTACCGCCCTCATATTTTGTTGTTGTTGTATTTTGATGGAAAGGCAGGGTGCTCTGAGGAGACCGCTGTTCCTTGTCCATATGCTGATTCTTGGATTTCCTAGGGGAAATGCTGAGATATATTTTGTTCTGACACACACACACGTATTATTGTGCTTTGGGGCACGCTTCTTCGAGACTGGATCCCATGCCTTGGGAGGCCGAGGTTATTTTGACACGTGGGTTGACAGATATGCAGAGTTCCACGAATCGCCCGTCTAGCCTGGTGACTTATTTTGTTAGGCAGTCCTATTTTCCGACTGGCCCCTTTAAGCTTTCATTTAGCAAACCTGTTCTTTGGGATGGTTATTTTGAACCATAATTTAATTGGGGAGTTCGCCATGTTTGTGACGGATTATTGCATGTCGTATGGATGCAATATTGTGTTAATGATGTAAATGTTGGCTTTGAGCCTAGTGATTGTTTATGACTCAGTTCATGTAATTTAGTATGTGACGCCCGTGTGGTGTAGTGGTAGTATACTTGTAAAAATGACGGCGGTCATATGTGTATTTGTTTTGTTGGTCACGTGTTAACTTACTTGTGTTGATTTGTGAGAAGTCCTAATTTTAGGCAGTAATGTTTTGCTACGGCAGTCTTGATTCCAATTTCATGCGGAAATATTTGTGTTGTTTATTTTAAGTATAGGAAGTGTCTGTTTAGTTTTAAGTGTTGTATAGTTGTTCGCCGCGTCTGTCTAGCTCTAAGTAATGCGGATTCGTCTTCTGAAAGTTTATTCCGGATGATGACGAATCATGCATTCATTTGTACTCATCGTGAAGCATGTAGAACGGCACTCGCGCATACATTGTCATTATTGTTGATTTTTCTTGGGTCACTTGGTCCGAATAATAATCTCTCCTGAGATTTGGCCTCGTTTTGGCAAAGTTAATTTATTCAGTGGGAGTCATTATGGGAGTTTTGTTTGTTAATTCTTTTTGTAAATAGCTGATCTGTTATTAAATTCATTTGTTATAACCCTGGCTTCACTTTTTCCTGCATGTTATTTTGTTATATGTTACCCTGCATGTTAATGAAGCGCTTTAACAACAACTTACGATATGGACTGTTACACCCCCCGAAACTGAGTCTCATAAGCTTCTTTGCAAGGGTTCAATATATATATATACATACATAAATTATATATAAACTTTTGAACTGACGGTGGTTTTGGGGTCTGGGGGATGTGAAACGCGAAGATATGTCGGAATTTTCCGGAAGTCGAAACATGGGACCCATTGCAATAGCTAGCTTTCTAATGAAACCTACCTAAATGCGGAAACACAAACGCAAACCCTCGTATGCCAACTACATACGGAAATCTACTATATAAAGCTCAAATACCACTGACTGACTGATTCATTCATCACGAAATCTCAGAAACCACCGAACGGATTGGAATGAAATTTGGTATGCAGCTTCCTCAAGGGCCGCAAACGCCCACTAAGAAAGGATTTTTGGATATTCAGGTTCTAAAGGGGTGTTAAGGGGGTAGACCTGCATTTCATTGAATAGCAATATCTCCCGATTGGTTTCATTGGGGGATGTGATACTCGGCATATAAACTCATCACAAAAAATAAGAAGACGTATGTCTAATGGTTTTTCGATGTGGTGTATATTATGAGGTGAAAGGGGTGAAAAGTGGGGGTAGAAGGATTCCTAACGGAGCGTGTATCTCTTAAACGACATAGGCGAGGAGTTTGGAACTCAGCCGAGAAAAATCAGCATAAAAAATAACTAAACAGGTGTTTGACAGTTTTTTCATAAATCCAATTTAAGGGGCCCATGGGGAGGGGTGAAATTATGGGGGAGGGGGGGGTAAACGTAATATGTCTGAGTGTAAAATTATACATGGCCTATGTTGTAGACAATAACACATTGCATCTTTTTTGTCTCTTGCTATTTCATCATACGACGAATACTTACGGAGTTATTAATGATTTTGTATTGTTTGGCCAGAATTTGCTAAGTCCCAGGAATGACATAAAAATTCATTCGAATGAAATTTCAGAAAAAAATATTTTTTTAAATACTTTTATTATATTTTTCACGTTTTTTAGTGTCCGAAACCAACATGATATTTTGATGGTTTTTTCCGTCCCATGCATTTTTGGTTTCAGGTGATAGAAATATTTTCCACTAGGACCGATGCTTATCTATCTCTTTAACTAATGTTGTAACGGGATTCCAAATGTTATTGCGGGCGAAGCCGCGGGTAACAGCTAGTACATACATAAAAACCACTATCAAAGGTTTATCACCTTCACTTCTTTCAAACTGGCATTCCTTAAAAAGGGCATAATTCCTCAGCGTTGTCACAACAATCGCTGGTCTCATGAACAATAACAACAATTGTTAAATCATTAATTTATACATCATAACGACCTTTGGACTTTACGATACTAACCTCCTCACGTATTACTCTTGAAACGTTACTCTGATAAATATAAACTGTCGTGCATACATTTAATAAAAAATACTGCATCTCATCTTCATACTCTGGGTTCGACTTTAATCGAAGAAGGAATATTATGTCTATAACGTGACGTGATATTACTCCTCGCAAATATTTAATCACAACATTATTTCGATCACGACGAGGATATCAAACGATAACTACCCTAACGTCGGATGACAATAAATCTTCCAAGAAGATTCTAGCTTTCAATAAATTTAAATGACTGAAAGTTCATAGCTTTCTTCAATAAAACATACAATTAGTCATATTCGTATTCTCTCCATTCAGAACGAATGTCTAAGAGTTCTAACGATAATAATCGTTTCCACGTTAAATGTTTCTTTTCCACAAGATATCATGATATTTCACAATATATCACTACCAAGCTCTTCTTCTCTTGACGTTTCTTCTCGACGGATAAAATGCCCAAATTAAACTAATAAAAATTAATTTAATGGATAACATAGACGAAAATGTCTATCACCTGAATTCAGAATGAATTCATGAACGTCGGATATAAATTACTGTTCCTTAAAGGAAATGACAAAAGCTTGTTCATCGAAAAAGACAAATAATCTCAGTTCAGAAACTGGATGCCTAACAAACGAAGCTAAAAGCGTCGCAAGACGATCACTACAATAAATTTCGAAGAATAAAAAGCCTATACATGGAGTACATAAATATTGTGTCGAAATATGGATAAAGGATTTGCTCAGAAAATGTCACTACAAGCTCTAACTACAAGGTTAGTGAACACTGCTACCTGGTCCCAAAGTCTAGAAGATCAACATAGAGTATTACAAAATACTCGGTTGTTACATCTCCCAAAGATCTGGGCTGGATCCTAGCTCGTCTCCAAGAACTCGTGACCTCAGGAAAGGAACGAATTCCCCTACTGGAAAACAGCAAACTCCAACCGGGATCGAACTGCGGGCCTCCAATCATCATCTTCCTTGTGACCGGGATAACACTGGACCTCTTGATAAGCTTGATGTTTCTTCTTTCTCCGTCACAGCACAGTCTCATCATAATAGCGAGTAGCGTCGAAAGTTCTGCTTTCCACTTCGAAAGGCATTCGAAAAGAAAGTCATGGACCTCACTCGCATAACGAACATTCATGTAGATGGAATATGAACATCGTTCTGTAGTCGCTGATATTAATGTTGAGCTCATGTTTGACAAGAATGCACTAGAATAGAGTTGTACACCAAGTCTCATGATCGCTCATTAAGTAGACATTCAAGAACAGTCTCCTCTAACGAAGCTCCATCGTTGCCTATATTGCTTCTATCTGCCTATACTCCTGGCGCACATATTAATTTAGTCCATAATAATCTTCATAATAGTAGACTGATAATACAGTTCCACACAAGCGATGCTAACATACACCCGTACTCACTTGTGGCTGGTGCATGCGCTGTAGTCGCTCGAACAAAAGTGTCTTATCGCGCTGGAAAGAAACACTTTTCTCGCGCTTCACAAAACTGCTTATAATTGCTGAAATACTTTCCTCAAACTTCTGAAAGTTCGTAATACACAATATCTGATAGCAAGCTACAATTAGTAGTTGAAATAATGTCTCTGAAGTAGATCAGACTGAACGGCATATAAGTTCATTGCAACTTCACTTAGTTTCAAGGCGCGGTAATCTCCTAACTCTACCCTCGCTTATGCCTTGTCTCCACGAGTCACCTTCTACAAGCTCGGTGAAACACTCGGATCTCCTCTCTCTTCCAGTAACACACGTCTGATCTCTCGGATGTTCAGATAATAAAGAGCCTCGATGCTTGGCATCTCCCCTCCAAGTCTACCGATTCTGGCCGCCTTTTTGAGTTCCCTCTCAAATTCGCGCGGGCTCTAGCAAATCGCTTATTCCTTCCAATAGCGACCTGCTATTGACTTATAAAATATTTCCAATATTTTATTATCTTATTCTTCTCTTTTCCAATATATAAATTCACTCTCTAGGGGCTTAAATGAATTAAATATCCATAAAAATTTAGTTGCTGGAACTCCCGTCTTCTCTAAAACTTCTTCCTATTGGCTGTAAGCTCATATCCAATCGGATAATTTATAACAATATTTAAACAATTCCTGGGAATATTCGCTGTTGCTAGGCCGATTCTAAGCTTCTGGAAACTTCCATTGCGCAATACAATCACGTGACGGAATTTCCCTCCTGCTCAACGTCGCCTCAAGACTGGTTTCTGCCAAGTTCCAGCCTTGGTTAAATTTTATCATGGGCTTCGAAAAAATATGTATTATTCCCATTTTCATCCCTTATAATTCATTTTACGGGGGCAGTACCTAACATACAGCCACGGCCGCCTCAACAACAACATGATCATTACTGATGTCTGATTTCTCATGGACATGAGTAGGCGAGTGGTGACATTTCTAACGAGTGTCATGGCCGCCGCGTGAGTCCAAGCCACTATCTCGTGAACCCAAGGTCGAATGTTGACAAATGAGGTGTCGTTGGACTCGAGCTGACGTCCTCTTTCGTATGGATCACTCGTTATATATTTTTTTGAAAATTGTTGTTTTCGAAAGTAGGTGATAGTTTGAAAACCAAACATGATAGAATGTTGTGCAATAGCTTAAACGAACGGTCTCTATGTCCTTTATGTTCTATAATAAAACTTTTTAATTTTTTATGTTTTTTTGAAAACACTTAAATTTTGAATTTTTACTATTTTGGATACTAACACGTCGACAAATAAGTTTGTTTGACATAAATGAATGGCCCTGAACCCCTCTACCCCCCAAATAAATTTCAAGTCTCTAGGGCAAAAAACTATGCATTTAATTTTTTTGAATTTTATTTTTAAATAAAAGCGTGTTTGTAAACAGAGAGCCGGTAGCGTTTGACGTCTGTTACAACGAGGCTATGACTGAGCATGGTGAATACTGGAAATGGCTATTTCGACGGGGGCGATGTATGGCAAAATAAGGGGTTGCTTTTTGATATTTTTTCCTATTACGAATTAATGAAGGCGAATATTTTGAAATGTGACAAGCATGCTAAGATTTTTACCCCTGAAGGGGATCTTTAACGTTTTAGTTAACGGTGATGAGCGAGATCGCTCTCTGACACAATAGACGGTTTTAGGAGATGACCAAGTGATTCTTAGACGTTGGAGATCTCGGTGACCGTGCCCGGAAGAAATGAATAGCTATTTTGGTGGGATGGCGGGGGCAGCTTATGACGGTTGGTTTTGTGACATTTCCTATGACGGATAGAGGCGAATATTTGAAAATGTGTTAACTGTGCTAGGAATTTTTTTTACCCCTGAAGGGGATCTTAACATGCTAGTAAACGGTGATAAGCGAGACTGCTGTCTGGCACAGTAAATGGTTTTAGAATATCGAAACCTATAACATTTGCTCGACCAAATCATGTGCATGTACGCAAAGAGCCAAAACGGTAAGGTCATTGGCCTGAAATGTTATAAACTAAATATTGAACTGGGTAAAGTCATGTGTTTTAGGATGAAAGTATGTGGTTAACATGATCATGTATTGAGGATGGCCGCTTGCTGGTAATTAGTATTACAGTAAAATGTTTAATAATAATAATAATAATAATAACACACATGTTTTGAACGCTAACACGCACACAGTCCAGCTCACTGGTGACTGAATATTGTACCTAGCCAGAGGACTCGTGAGAGCTGTTGCTGGTGCTGACGAGGCCGGAATGTCTACGTCAGCAGGAAGTGTGATATCAGCTTACTTGCCTCGTGGTGGCTAGCAGGTGTGCTGTTTAAGCAGGGACCGCCATTTTGGTTCTGAGACACTAGGACTACCGATGTATAAGAGGCAGCCATTTTAGTTCCTTATTAAAAAGCATGAAACTAGTATAAGGTACACGAATCTTATTCAAATTGAGGAATGTGAAGAGGCGTGGGAACACGTGCGAGAGAGAAAGAGAACCATTCAAGGTCAAAACGCTGAGAAAATACAACTTTTTCTGTTGCTAGGCTAACTGATAACGATTGCGTTAGTCATGCACTTGCCATTTTAGCACATGGACGTATACAGTAGAGCTGTGGAAGAAAAATCCTTTTATTTTTTGGTAAGTACCTATGAATGATTATTTTAATAATGTCATTCTAATGAACCGTAAATTTGTAGTTATTGATTAGCTAATTATTGATTTTTTTAATTTAATTGTTTGCAGATAACCGGTATACCTTACATGTCTGAGATACAAGAAACCAGTTTACTTTTGAGCCCACTAGAAGGAAACAGCAACAAGCCACTGCAAGTGAAGGTGGGATTAATTTTTTAAACTAACTTGTTTCATTTTTTGTTTAATATTTTATTTTATGAAATGCATGTACTAACCTGAATTTAGGTATTTATAACGGTTTATTTTATTTATTTTTAGAAACTTGGAAAGAAAAGCCTCACCGCCGTATCAGTCGCTGAAAACCCGAGACGCAGTAAAGTGCAACCATTGTTTCCAGGCAGTGAACTATTTAAAACTCAGGTAAGCCTAACATAAAATGCTATTCCATTTTACCACTACTGAAAATTCGTAGACAAAAAATTCATTACCTGTACATGACTAGGACCATGATTGCTTTCTTGATTAATGACTATGTATTGGCAACTGGTACAAGACCATATTGGTTGTTTACCGGGAAATTACAAGGCCATATTGGATTTTGTAAAAAACAAAACTTTTAATTTAACTGACATGTCGTTCCCTATAATAATAATAATAATAATATAAATATTAATATCGTAAGGCCTCGGGTGCCGGGCGCAAGCTTTGTTATTTGACACACAGAGGGTAGCTTGCATGTCGAATTTAGTTGTTCCTTTACGATGAAAGTCAAGGAGGTTAGATGTTAGATATGTAATCTCCTTAAACTCTATAGCGCTTTCTAGTAGAAAAATGAGGAACTTTGTACCCTATGAACTCAACGAATATTCACAGGTTTGAACATGATAATCTGAACAAAATGACATGACATTATTATTTTTTGTTTATGTATTGTTTAAAGGGGAATGTAAATGATTGCAGCTTTATAAAAAGAAAATAAGTACATGGGTTAATGTTAGTACCGACATACAGTTTATTATAATTTTTATGGTGTTTTGATATATTAATGCCAATTAACGTTAAATTTTTATTTACAAGTATTGATTGATTGATTGGTTATTTTGTTTGCTTTTAGGTGTCGTCATGCGCCATTAACGTAATGAACAAGCTTACATCGTGCTTTAAAGTACTCTGTGCAACGTTAATAACTTACAATAAGAAAAAGTGTTATTATAACACATGGCGTTAGTACCAAATATAACAAGTGTGCAAGTTGGTTTACCACGTGGGTTAAATTTAAAATCAGAACATGATCGTTGGTTAACATAAAATCCTGGCCTGTAGGCTTTTTGTCGACACATAAACTTGCAAAAGCCTTTTTTTTTTTTTACTTGAACCGAGAAGATGTGGTGCGCTGTGTGTTTTGTCGTATTGAACTTTCACACTGGGAAGAAGGGGATGATCCCTTTAGAGACCATTTGCGATGGTCTCCTTGTTGTCCTTACATGCTTTGAAAACAAGTGGGTAACATACCCGTGCATTCATTTTACCGAACCACAAGACCATTGGCCGCTACTTACGTTGCTGAATCACAAATAAATAATAATAATAATGATGTATTACCAGCCAACAACGGTAGTGTCGATATATGTGGTCCATATGCCATAGACAGTGTTGAATTGGCATGTGCTTTTGAAAAATTGGGAGTTTGCAAGACTAAAACACTAGCACACCCAGAGTACAGCTCTGTTGAAAAACGTTTAGAATCTTATAAAAATGTTTGGCCATTAATATTAAAACACCTTAGCAAACAGCTAAGTGAAGCTGGATTTTTTTTATACTGGTGAAGGGGATAAAACAATATGTATTTATTGTGGATTTGCTTTAAAGGATTGGCAAATGACTGATAACCCTTTTGTGCAACACGCTCGTTGGTTACCTAACTGTAAATACATGGTGTTGCTTAAAGGTCAGGAATTTGTGAACACTATTCGTAAAGAAAACGTGATTGCAGCACAAGACATAAAAGTGCCTTGAGAGTTAGAACATGCGGAGCAAATACATGAGGCTGAAAAAAAAAGACTTGTCTCACGAACAGATACAAAAGTGTGACCAACAATTATGTAAAATTTGTTATCAAGATGAACTAGGTGTTGTATTTTTGCCTTGTGGACACATGATAGCCTGTGTCAAGTGTGCATTAGAACTCAACACTTGTGCTATATGCAGAAAAGCAGTATCTGCTACAGTTAGGGCATTTCTTGCATAAATAGTAAAATTTATCAGCCATGCATAGTGCAAAATCCCTAATTGCACAATATTATTAAAGCTGTTTTAGAGTGTAATAGATATGCTTTTTGAATGCTGTGGGTCAAGCATGTGGCTTAGATACAAAGAAGCTCAGCGAATTGCCAACGCATATTCCATTCCGCATTATCAAGATTCGGAAATTGAAAACAGCATATGGTGATCGTGTACTTTGTGTATGTGAAAACTTTGAGACATTTCTGCCGACACGGTTTAATGATATGTCGGAGAGTGTTTTTGATGAAGTCAATAATGCTGTACAACCTGTACACTTAATTTATGAAGGTTTAAAAAGCAATAGGTGCATGGTTCGTTTTAATTAAATAAAAAAACAAATGTCAAATAATAATGGAAGATTTGGCATGATAATGGACTGAAAGAAAAATATGTGTATAGAATAATAATGTTTTAGTGTTTAGTGTTGTCTTAAAAAATATTATCATGAAACAAAAAATGTATATAAAGTTTGTAAATAAATGAAAATAATGGTACAATGTTGTTTTATTTTCTATAGAAATCAGAATATTTAACATTGCAGAGTATACATGATTATGACAATAAAAAGCACACTTAATACAAGTCTTTGCCATTACGATAGTGTGTTAGAGTTTTAAAAACAAAACTTGTTGTAGATCTTTTTTCTTCCACGGTGAACAATAGGCATTAAAACATTATTGTCTTGTTTTGGATCATTATTGACACGTGGATGGCCAGGGTGGATGGGCCTACTTACCTTTTATTTAGAGGTCCGCCTCGCTTCAGCAAAATCACCTCCAGATGACATGCCCCAACAGAAAAACACCCAAAGGGGTGGAAGGAAGGTGGAGAAGAGGGGAACGCACAGGCTATTCTACAGACACCCCCCAATAACTAATGGAATTGTCGCCGACGAAATAATGCCACAACAGTTGCTTAAAATTTTAAAATAAAAATTTAATTGTTAAAATTTAAAGAACACCTCCACCGGAAAACAGAACATGCATCAACCAGCATAATTTACAAAGAAGGCAGGAGACCGCTTAACATGCTTGCTTGCAAAGCAAAAAAAAAGAAAAGAATAAAATTAAAATTAAAATGTTAAAGCCCAAAGATTAAAAAAAGAAAATACAGGCATAATTAAATGAGAACGGGCTTGATAATTTACAAGGGAATGCAATACCGATCCGACATGCAGAGATCCAGGCCACGTCATAAAACGAAAAAATTAAAATTAAATAAATAAAATAAAATATGCTCAATTAAGAAATTCCCGATATTCGTGACTAAGAAAAACACAAGAACATTCACCAAAAATACAAGGTTAAACCAATAAGGTTAAATAAAAAACATAATAAGCTAACACTACAACACGTTTGAGTTTCGCGGTCGGCGCCAAGAGACTGCCCTCAAGACCAGGATGCATTTCGGCAAAACAAAAACAAAACAAACATGGCCACAAAAACAGACGACCGCATGTCAAATCGAAATTACGGCAAACAATTAGCATTAAATTAATTTTAAAATCACCGGAGAGAAAAATAAAATGAGGAAAACAATTACATCTAAATACTATTAACATGAGGCTGGAGCATCGGATCTTACATCAGATTAATAATATGCCAATCCCAAGATTGCCAAAAGACAATAAATAATAACTTAAAACGTAAAATAAACAAGAAGCGTGTCTCCAAAGGTACGAAGAAAACAATAACATTTTTCATATCAGGTAACGTTGACAAACAGAAATATTAGGCCTATAAAACAAAATAAGGTACAGAATTAAAACATTACTATAAGACGATATCGGAGCTCCGTAACAATAATAAATATAAATGTATAATGCAACGTACCTTACATCCTTCCTAAGTGGAGACACAAGAATAATAAAATAATTAATACACAATTTTTAAAAATATTATACGGCACTAAATGTGCCTCAAAAATGGCTAATCCGGCACATGCGTCGTTTAGATGACAAGCACTCGTTCGCATCCAGTTGCGATTCTATATCACTTTCATCTTCCAGGCGAAAAGAAGAAATTAAATTTCCTTTTCTTGAATATGTATTCATTTTTTGTAAAAGCTAGGGGCCAATGCCCCCTAGCACACGGAGCGATACTCTTGGACCAGCAGCCGGCTTGTTATCTTGACGACAGACAATGAAGCTCTTAAGATGGCGGAGAATCACACGTCAGATACCGAATTGCATTCATGTAAATAGTTATTGTCCAATCAAGGCTTGACACATCAAGCAACAATGTGATTATTAAGTAATTAATTTGGCGGTATCATGTATACACAGTCCTTTGTTTCATGACGTAGAATCATAATAGCCTTCACATATGACACGAATAGGATTAGTTTATAAGGCAAAACCAACACACTCTAGTGGTGAAGAAGGAACCACTGCTAGCAGCGCCGAAGTCCGACAGCAGCTGCCATCTCGTGTTCACAAACGGAATCAAGTCACCAGGCGTTCGTTTCAAAATGTCAAGGAACACCAGTATACAGGGAATGTGGATTTTAAAAACGTTGGAACGGGCAATGCACGTAACAGTCTCCCTCCCTTAAGCGTGAACACCGTTCACGAATATGCCTAGGCATAGGCAGTACTCCAACACCAGTCGATTCACCAAGCATGTTCCCAGAAGATAATGTTCACCAGTTAACTCCAATTGATGGACGAAACCGTATCGTTTTGGTTAGGAAGAGTGCAGGGTCAGATTATCAGTGAAGGGATAATTGATAACCTCGCAAACCACTTAGTTAACAGCTTCACTGTGTCCATAAGTCTTCAGAAACGCAGAACACCAGCACCAGCAGTGCCTTCACAGTCCGAGACACGTTAGGTAAATTTTCAATAAGTCCAATGTAGTTCGCTTTAGACGAAGTAGGTGGAAGCAATGTGCAAGATATTATGCGACGCGTGGCCAGCCATTTACAAAATAGAAGTTAATCTAATTTCAAAAATAAAAGTTTACAGAATTACTAATTCTTACTATATTTTACAAAAGAGAAACAAAGTTGAATTTATATGAAGAAAATATTTCTGACCGTGCCCTAGATCCGTGCTTACAAAATTTCATTTACAAATGTACCTTTTTACAGACTAGAAGTACCTTTCAAGATTACATGAGTTAAACGACTACACATTTAGAAGGAACTACGGTAGAGGAATGACCACTTAAATTCCCAAGGGAACAGGTATACAAGATATCATGAGTTAGGTCTCCCACCGAGTCCAACTTACATGCTAGCATCTTTTATGAAAACATCAAAATTTAGTTTCAATTTTACAATTTACCATTAAAATGGGAATTACCCAACAGTTACAGTTTGTATCCCAGCCGAGTTTTCATATCCAGTTCAAAATTCCAGAAGGAACAGAAGCCTGAAGGCTTCAATGAAGGTTAGGGATACTCTACATTATACAAAATCGGTTTACAAAATTTATGGTAGCATTTCCTCATTAGAAACCTCTCCACCTCGCTTAATGTGCGACAGATGCACTCTGGAAATTTTGTTGGCCTTAGGGTTTCTAATAAACAGAGTAACGGGAGTCAGGAATGCCTCTATATAACACGGGCCTTTAAAACGAGGGGTCAACTTGCTTGAAACTAGATTACTGACGCCCTTGGGCTCGAAATTGCGGACGTACACAACATCTCCAATTTCCAAATCAGTTGGCTTGCGACAGGCATTGTGTCGCTTGGCAAGTTGGTCATGTGATACCTTAATATTCTCTCTAGCCTTGTGACCGACGGGAGCACAATTTTAGGTAGACGGTCATGACGAGACGATCAACACAATACACCATCCTTTAGAGAGTAGGGCTTGATCACTTCACCAGAATTGATTCGGTCAATTAGGCTTGATAAGGAAGGATCTTCTTTCTGGAATCGTCTCACATCTTCAAAAAGCACAGGGGAATTGCTGAGAACGACATTGACATAATTTACAGGGGATACAAGGATAACGGGTTCACATCCTTGAATATCCTCTTCGGCAGTTTCCTCATACATGCGGCTTAATGAATCAGCTACCGCATTTTCGGACCCACGAATATGTTGGACTGTGAACTGGAATGACAGAATCCTAGTTGCCCATCTGGCAATCCTACCAGTTTTACGGGGTTTCCCTAAGACCCAGCTCAAGGCTTGGTTATCGGTCTCAAGGAGAAACTTAGTGTGCTCAAGATACATACGGAATTTTTCTAGAGCGAACAACACAGCTAAACACTCAAGTTCGTATATGGAATACTTCCTCTCTGCGTCCGTTAAGGTACGAGAAGCGTATGCAATGTGTTGCCTACCCAGATCAGACTTTTGCAGTAGGTCACAACCAACACCACGACCAGACGCATCAGTCTGCACAATGAACTGCTTCCCAAAATCCGGAATGGCTAACACAGGGGCGTTAGAGAGCGCAAGCTTAAGATCTTCGAAGGCTGCCTGCTGAGAGGGACCCCACTCAAACTTCACAGCCTTTTTGCGTAATTGATTTAGAGGAGCAGCACGGTCGGCAAAGTTACTGATGAACTTACGGAAGAAGTTCACCATACCAATGTAACGAGCAACACCCTTGGAGTTTTTGGGTGGTTTAAAATCTCTGATGGCCTGAGTACGAGATTGGTCCACGGAGATACCAGATTCGGAAGCAATATGTCCCAAAAAGGAAATTTTGGGCTTGGCAAAGGAAACTTTGGACAATTTGACGGTAAGGCCAGCGTCACGCAATCGATCAAGTACAACCTTCAGATGATCAACGTGTTCCTGGAAGGACTCAGAATAGATCACCACATCGTCAAGGTAGTGGTACACAAACTTGAATTTAATTTCTGAAAACACCTTGTCCAGAAGTCTGCTCAACACAGCGGCTCCGGTGGATAGGCCAAACGGGACACGGGCATACTCAAACAGGTTCCAGTCAGTGGAAAAAGCAGTAACATGCCTGGATTCCGGAGAGAGGGGAATTTGGAAGTAAGAAGAATTTAAATCGAGGATCGTGAACACCTTCGCGTTGCGAAACCAACTAAAGCATGTATGAAGGTCCGGCAAAGGGATGGATTGTAAAACAACCTTTTGATTAAGAGCCCTATAGTCGACCACCGGCCGAAAACCACCGTTAGGTTTTGGCACAAGGAATACAGGGGATGAGTAGGCAGAGATAGAAGGTTGGATTACTCCTTCTTCCAACATCTTATCGATAATCTTACGAAGTTCAGCCATCTTGGGCGGGGCAAGACGATACGGGCTGGAACGCACCGGCACAGAATCGGTTAGCTCAATCTTGTACTCCATCAAATGGGTTACACCCAACTTGTCAGTAAATACATCGCTATACTCCTGACATAACCTCTTTATGGCATCCTTTTGAAGATTCGTTAAATTTTCCAGATCGAGATCCTCAATAGTCACAGGTTCACTAACTGAATTGACAGCAGGAGAAGATAAAACCGGGTTGAACGATAACTTACTTTGCGGATTAAACTTAAACCATAAGTTGCGAGCACCAAAATCAAGAAGCATACCAACGTGTGACATGAAATTAGCTCCAATGACCACAGAACAAGAAAGATTTCTGGCAACAAAAAATTTAAACTTCCAAGAAAAATTTAGAATATGGATTTTGACTGTCATACTACCCAAAATATTTAAGTTTGAACAGTTTGCCGAAATAAAAGATTCATTGTTAGGCTCTAACTCAGGAAATTTGCAAACACTCTTCATAGATAAAATCCAGTCCTCGCTTATAAAGGATGCGACACTACCAGAATCAAGCAATGCAGAAACGGGCTCGTCATTAACACAAATTTCAATAAACGGGGATATTCCTTTAGCCACAGGAGAAATTCCAAAATCATTACTCACTCTAAAACGATTACAATTAGATGACGAGGACACCCGCACCACAGGTTTCACATTATGTTTAGAATTAGGCTGACTTGCCACGACATTGCTCACCGACAGGTTAGGTAGGTCAGAGACATAAGCAGAATTAGCACGTGATGAATTAGTTTTCAAAGAGTTACCAAGATTTTCATTAGTAGGGCGACCAGAAACTTCACAGGGTTTTCCCAAATTCACATGCACAGAAATATCCTTAGAAGTAACACCCGAGTTGGTCTCCACAACATCCCGTCATTGGCGATACACAACCTGGTTACTCGGACACACCTTCTTGACATGTCCCACGCCACCGCACGTGTGGCACTTAATATTGGGTCTTGGATGAAACATAACCTTAGGCGGGGGACGAGACATCAAGGAAGGAGAGGGACGAGACATCAAGGAAGGAGGAGGAACATTAGCTACACGAAGGGAATCTGCATGTTTCACAGCCATAGTCTCTATAATGACCTGTTTTAGCTCGACAAATGACGAAGGCCTGGTACACATAGTCATGTATGACCTATATTGAGGCGAAAACCCATTTACAATCGATGACACCAACTGTCGTTCGGTTAAAGGGGATGCAAATACCTGGGCATACACCTTAATGTCACTGACATAGTCGCTAAGTGACTCGTCCAACCTTTGGACACGATATAAAAACCTTTGCTCGAGAGTACTAAGGGCACTCGCAGGGACAAAAAAAACCACAACACTTCCCTAATGAACATGGCTAAGGACATGCGGAGGTGGATAGCTTCAATCAGCTTATCGCGCAGCATACCAGATGCAACAGGATACAAAAGTAGAAAAATCTGAATTTCCCACATCCCAAAAATTGAGGCATGGTTACCCAATTCGACCACTTGCCTTAAAAATAGGACTACCTGGGTAACGTCATCTAGATTGAAACTCTTCAACTTAGTTAAGAAACTAGAAATAGGGTGAGGAATCGACCCATAATTAACTGTAGGCGAGAACGTAGCATTTGGAAAAGAGACATTGTTACCAGGGTAGCTCCCTCGCTCACCCTCTACAGGAGACAAAACATTTACATTGCTAGAGAAAGAACTGGGATGCAATGGGTCGGCAGGACCCAGGAAATCATTAGGTGACCTAACATGAGAAGAATGACCGTATGCAGGGTTAAGAGGTCTGGGCGAGCCGGAACCAGACAATAGAGGGGCAGGCAAACCACTACTAGTAATCGATCCCAAAACCTCAGACCTAGTAAACAGACGTGATTCACGTTCAACCCCAGAAGAACTCTCCAAATTCTCAAGGTTATCTCTTAAGTCAATTAAATCGAAAACACTATTATTGTCGGCCATTTAAAAAAAACACAGAATGCAGACAGACAATACAGAAGGAAACAAATTTTAGGAATTACGAGGACAGTTTACACTTTCACAACAATACCATAACTACCAATTACCAACACCATAAATTAGGTTGACACTCGAACACAGCCACCATATTATACAAGATCATGCACAATGCTGCCCAGAACTGCATACGTCACCGCTTGCTTGGCACGATAACAGGAAGCTAAATTACAAAAATTTGCACAAAACACATGGCGAACAGCATCAGACTGGGCTCCACGATGCCTTCACTCGTAGCATTTAGGCTATCAGAATACCAAGCAACCCACATTTCCCATGCCAAGAACACATGTCAGTCACTCACCGAGCTTCTTTTTCAGCGGGGATGTTGTATTACAAACAGGATAAAATACAGCAGCAAACACCTCGCTTGGAACAGGTCACAGTTATCTCACCACATGGATATTCAGAGGCAAACATGAAATTAAACAAACGACAAGGATTAGCTTTACATAACATCAAGTGCACTGGCATGACAGATCCTATCAACAACCGCTCCATCAGCATCAGAAGGGTCCATAAAACGAGCCTATGGGTATGGAGGAGGGGATATTTACGGAAGCGAACTCGAGCTCGGTCTGCTACCAAAATGACACGTGGATGGCCAGCGGTGGATGGGCCTACTTACCTTTTATTTAGAGGTCCGCCTCGCTTCAGCAAAATCACCTCCAGATGACATGCACCAACAGAAAAACACCCAAAGGGGTGGAAGGAAGGTGGAGAAGAGGGGAACGCACAGGCTATTCTACAGACACCCCCAATAACTAATGGAATTGTCGCCGACGAAATAATGCCACAACAGTTGCTTAAAAATTTAAAATAAAAATTTAATTGTTAAAATTTAAAGAACACCTCCACCAGAAAACAGAACATGCATCAACCAGCATAATTTACAAAGAAGGCAGGAGACAGCTTAACATGCTTGCTTGCAAAGCAAAAAAAAAAGAATAAAATTAAAATTAAAATGTTAAAGCCCAAAGATTAAAAAAAGAAAATACAGGCATAATTAAATGAGAACGGGCTTGATAATTTACAAGGGAATGCAATACCGATCCGACATGCAGAGATCCAGGCCACGTCATAAAACGAAAAAATTAAAATTAAATAAATAAAATAAAATATGCTCAATTAAGAAATTCCCGATATTCGTGACTAAGAAAGACACAAGAACATTCACCAAAAATATAAGGTTAAACCAATAAGGTAAAATAAAAAACATAATAAGCTAACACTACAACACGTTTGAGTTTCGCGGTCGGCGCCAAGAGACTGTCCTCAAGACCAGGATGCATTTCGGCAAAACAAAAACAAAACAAACATGGCCACAAAAACAGACGACCGCATGTCAAATCGAAATTACGGCAAACAATTAGCATTAAATTAATTTTAAAATCACCGGAGAGAAAAATAAAATGAGGAAAACAATTACATCTAAATACTATTAACATGAGGCTGGAGCATCGGATCTTACATCAGATTAATAATATGCCAATCCCAAGATTGCCAAAAGACAATAAATAATAACTTAAAACGTAAAATAAACAAGAAGCGTGTCTCCAAAGGTACGAAGAAAACAATAACATTTTTCATATCAGGTAACGTTGACAAACAGAAATATTAGGCCTATAAAACAAAATAAGGTACAGAATTAAAACATTACTATAAGACGATATCGGAGCTCCGTAACAATAATAAATATAAATGTATAATGCAACGTACCTTACATCCTTCCTAAGTGGAGACACAAGGATAATAAAATAATTAATACACAATTTTTAAAAATATTATACGGCACTAAATGTGCCTCAAAAATGGCTAATCCGGCACATGCGTCGTTTAGATGACAAGCACTCGTTCGCATCCAGTTGCGATTCTATATCACTTTCATCTTCCAGGCGAAAAGAAGAAATTAAATTCTTATGTAGCACAGGCGTTTCCTTTTCTTGAATATGTATTCATTTTTTGTAAAAGCTAGGGGCCAATGCCCCCTAGCACACGGAGCGATACTCTTGGACCAACAGCCGGCTTGTTATCTTGACGACAGACAATGAAGCTCTTAAGATGGCGGAGAATCACACGTCAGATACCGAATTGCATTCATGTAAATAGTTATTGTCCAATCAAGGCTTGACACATCAAGCAACAATGTGATTATTAAGTAATTAATTTGGCGGTATCATGTATACACAGTCCTTTGTTTCATGACGTAGAATCATAATAGCCTTTACATATGACACGAATAGGATTAGTTTATAAGGCAACACCAAAACACTCTAAAGTGAAGAAGGAACCACTGCTAGCAGCGCCGAAGTCCGACAGCAGCTGCCATCTCGTGTTCACAAACGGAATCAAGTCACCAGGCGGTCGTTTCAAAATGTCAAGGAACACCAATATACAGGGAATGTGGATTTTAAAAACGTTGGAACGGGCAATGCACGTAACAATTATCACTATCATAATCATAAGCAGCATGGTACACTATTATTATAATCACTATAATTATCCTCAACATTATCCTCAACATTACTAAAACCAGTTAAATATTCCTGTTCCTCTTCCTGTTCCTGTTCCTCTTCCTCGTCCTCTACAGTGTCCTCATGTAGAGTCTGCGTGGCTTTTGATAATGTTAAGGGTTTTTTGAACATTGACTTATTTTCAATGGTAGTATTGTTTTGTAGCACTTGCTTTTTAACATTTTCATGATTTTCTGTTGACAGCAACAGTGTTTCATGCAGTACACTACATTGATGATCACTGACACTTAAAACCTCACTATTTTTACTTTTTAGCTCACTGCGACCTTGTTTTGAACGTTGTTTTGAACAACGCCAAATAACAGTTCCATTTTTATTGGTTCGTTTCACAATATATGAATATCCTTTATAGAATGCATGAGGCTTACCATACCTAGTCACAGGTACTTCCATATCAACTGTCAAGCATAGACTAAGCTCTAGTAAAGACAACTTGGTAATAAGAACAATAGTTTAATGTGCGAGCATATGGGTGCAAAAAAGTGGGAGAAAAAATTGGGAGCAAAAATTGAGAGCAAAAAGTGGGAGCTAAAAAAAGTAGGAGCAAGTATGGGAGAAAATGTGAAAGCAAAAGTGGGAGCAAGTATGGGAGCATATGTGAAAGCAAAAGTGGGAGCAAAAAGTGAGAGAAAAAAAGTTTTTACAAAATCCAATATGACCTTGTGGTGTATTCTTTGAAATACACGGTAAGATAGAGTAAACTTTTACTTCTCCTTGCTATAGTTCATTCCTTTCCTTTTCTCAAACACCAACAGTGACCTTCTAATTTCTCCTTGCTGTTTATGATTCTCATGTTACCTGTGAGTTTGTTCTAGATATATATCTTCCATGACCCACCTAGCGTCATCTAGCAGCGAATCTCTGAAGTTCCTCAATTCTTCCCTGTACAAGAGGACTTCCTTATCAATCTGGCCACCAGATCTCGTCGCCATCGCCAGCTATCATCTCCGTGATCAAGAGAACTTCATCTACTTTTTCACCCACCAGGCTGCGCTAGTGTCTTCTACTATCAACTCTTTGAAGACCATTTCATCATGAGAAATTAACGTTTCAATGTTGGTTATTATTATATGTATTCCTTTTGTCTCCTACCCCCACTCTTTTCCCTTCCCTGGTCCCTCCGTGCTTCGCTGAGCGTATCTCACTTGTACGTCGGAAGTTGACTCAGTCAGTTGGAGCTCAACTAGAGCTCGCCTCCTCAACTCAAGAGTCAATCCTTTAAATTCTACGCCATGTTAGAATGTTAATCTCAACCGTCAAAGGGGACATCACCTTCGCCATGAAGCAAGGCTAAGTACTACTTCTACGTTTTTCAACTAACTTTAATGGATATTAAATAGCTACATGCTTTTAATGATCATTTTATAGGCAGTGTGAGATTACTACATTTGGGGCAATAATCATCCTTCGCGGGATTTTCCATGTTGGGCTTTTGTCTATCTAAGCCAATCTTAACAGGAAGCAGCATTTCTTATGCTTATTAAATGAGAGATTTTCTCACAACGTGGGATACCATTAAATTACCCACTGTCTATAAAATACTTAGCTCGTTCCACCGCTGGAATAACTTTTGCCCTATTCTTCATTCAGGATTGCTCTGGAACCTTCCAGAATCTGCACTCTATCTACCAGTTATACTGTCATGTATTTTCCACTCACATATGGGAATACTTTTTCAAACTAAAGAATCTTCCTTATGAACTACTAATCAATAGCTATTTTTTCTTCCTCCGTTGGGATTTTCTCTGGCGCATTCAACTGTAATCTACAACTTTCTCAAGCAATAGACTCTCGCATATCTAGTGTAACTAGTTATTTTCCCCTCATTGCAATAACTTTCTTTGCCATAAACTTTTGTTCTACTACAGTGAACTTTTCATCTATTTCAACAGACTATAGTGAGAAACAGTGTTTGTTCAACATTTCATCCGCGTCGCGTTCGTCCGAATACTATAAATACGACCATGAACACTTATCCTCAATCCCATTTGATCTTTCCCAAACCTCTTACTAACAAACCATAATAATAAATTTGTTGCTTTAGGTCTTTTTCCAATGAGGTGTCACTCTTAATAAGTGCCCTCCCTCTCTTGATTTATTTAAAACGAATTAATGTCTGCATAACTACGTGTCTGGTACACGTCTCAAATTATCATGTTTCTCCCTTCTAATTAGGGAATACAATTCTTTCAACTCATAAGTGAGTTATTTCTAGGTTTCACGAAAGGGAAACTTGTCCCATTTGTCTCGTGATCCCTACTTAAACATAGGAGTTCTAGAAACTGCCTTTCGATTGTTCTCTTCAGGTTTCACAATAAGTGACCTGCCCTATTTGCATAATCCAACCAAGTAATTCAGCATTAATATAAGAAGTTATAGAAACTTCTATTTTATTCTTCCTGCTTTTTGTTGTTGTTGTTGTTGTTGTTGTTGTTGTTGTTGTTGTTGTTGTTGTTGCTTTCGAAGTTGTTACTCTTTCTAATATATTTACCTAGAAATTCTTAAAGTACACACCTTGTACTTGATTTATTGTCTAACTTTAATTACGTCACTTATCTCTAAATTTTCCTTTTATGTATCTTTGCCATTTCAAAATCTTGCGAAGATTTTAAAGCGTGTAAAAGGTTTGAAACCAAAAGAATTGTTAATTGCCTGGCGCAAGCTTTATATGTTTTAGGAGGTCTGTGACCCCATTTGTTAACAAAATTAAAATTATATATTTGTTAAATTCATTACACTCTTCTGCATTGTTAAATAAATTCAAGATTTCTTTCTTGCTTTATCATTTCTCTAACATAACGGTTAGGCAAGATCCTGTCTTCCTTGACTCTTCCCACTTAATGCAAATAAATCTATTGATAGGGTTTTCACCACTTGTTGCATTTGAGCAAGAACTCTTAGTTGGTAACTTGGTAAAGTCTCTCTTAGCTTTAATAGCTAATTCTAACTGGCCAGTAAGGCAAGCATAGCTCGCTACGCCAGCTGCCTGCTTGTGGAGATTCTCTCCAACACTTATGGTTGGTTTTTCAAAATATAAATGTTTCTCATTGTCTAAACTTTTAGTCGGCTCCTTGCTGGGTAAAAGCTTAGCCATTTCCAAATGCAACTATTGGTATACTTACCAAAATTATTCCCAAAGGTATAATTGCTTTATCCCTATCCTTCTTGAAAGCATTTGGTCGCTCTTTAGGAATTCTACGATTTCGAAAACCAAAATATTGAAACCGATTCAAATTATTGGCATTCTTCAAATTACTTGTTTAAAAACAAACTCCTTTGAACAGATACACAATAAATCTGTTACTCTTTGTCTTGCCAGACCATCACCCTTCCCCATAGTAGGCATATGTATGCTTGAGAAGGAATACACTAAAGCTACTTTCTTGCAAACCGCCCAAGTTCCAGCTGCGTTTCCCGTTAGCTTTGCCCAGGTCCCTACTCACTTTAGGTATCGGTGAGCGGATTTGCAGTGGCAGTCGCCTTTTAGTATATTTAAAGTTAAACTTATAACTTTTGTAGGACTCTCCTCCTATTTCTCCATCCTTTTTCTCCAGACCGAAACCCACCTCCTTCTCTTTATCATCTTCCCTTGGGGGTTAGGTTATTCCCAAGCTAATAATCTACCCACCTTGTACTTTCCCGGTAAACAACCAATATGGTCTTGTACCGGTTGCCAATACATAGTCATTAATCAAGAAAGCAATCATCGTCCTAGTCATGTACAGGTAATGAATGTTTTGTCTACGAGTTTTCAGTAGTGGTAAAATGGAATAGCATTTTATGTTAGGCTTACCTGAGTTTTAAATAGTTCACTGCCTGGAAACAATGGTTGCACTTTACTACGTCTCAGGTTTTCAGCGACTGCTACGGCGGTAAGGCTTTTCTTTCCAAGTTTCTAAAAATAAATAAAATAAACCGTTATAAATACCTACATTCAGGTTAGTACATGCATTTCATAAAATAAAATATGAAACAAAAAATGAAACAAGTTAGTTTAAAAAAATAATCCCACCTTCACTTGCAGTGGCTTGTTGCTGTTACCTTCTAGTGGGCTCCAAAGTAAACTGGTTTCTTGTATCTCAGACATGTAAGGTATACCGGTTATCTGCAAACAAATAAATTAAAAAATCTTAGCATGCTTGTCACATTTCAAAATATTCGCCTTCATTAATTCGTCATAGGAAAAAATATCAAAAAGCAACCCCTCATTTTGCCATACATCGCCCCCGTCGAAATAGCCATTTCCAGTATTCACCATGCTGAGTCATAGCCTCGTTGTAACATACGTCAAACGCTACCGGCTCTCTGTCTACAAACACGCTTTTATTTAAAAATAAAATTAAAAAATGCATTTTTTGTCCTAGAGACTTGAAATTTATTCTGGGGGTAGAGGGGGTCAGGGCCATTCATTTATGTCAAACATTTTTTTTTTGTAAAAAGTCTTTAGTTTCCAAAATATAAAAATTTCAAAATTGACCTTTTTTCAAAAAACATAAAAAATAAAGTTTTATTATAAAACATAAAGCACATAGAAACCGTTCGTTTAAGCTATTGCACAACATTCTATCATGTTTGGTTTTCAAACTATCACCAACTTTCGAAAACAAAAATTTTCCAAAAATATAACGAGTGGTCCATAGGAAATAGGACGTCAGCTCGAGTCCAACGACTCCTCATTTTTCACCTCGACCTTGGGTTCACGAGATATTGGCTTGGACTCACGCGGCGGCCATGACACTCGTTAGAACTGTCACCACTCCCCTACTGACATGTTGTTGCTTATTTTATGGGCTGCACGGTGTTGTTTTGTTGTTGTTGATTTATTGAGGGGCTTTGCGACATCGTGATAACATGTGTTATTGTGATGGCTATATTATATGAGCAGTCGTGGGAAACAAACAGTTATTTATTCAATTGCCTCAATTTCTTAAGAATATTCTCTACTTTTACTCTACTTGGTTCCATTAACTGGCGGCACAAGATGGGACTTGGCCCTCGCTGATTAGACTTAGTATATATACTAGCTGAAGTACCCGTGCTTCGCTACTGGTCATAAATAAATTGAAATGTGAAGGTGACGGTTAAAACAGGGGATAGGCGAGGTGCTGCGCGGATGGAACATTTTGTGCAGCTACACCGTTTGGCTTGGACTTTGTTTTATAACACAAAATTAGGTTTTACTCGCTGACAGTTGGAGATACATGAAAAGTGATAAGGACTGTTTAGGAACAAGTGTGAAACTGTTCGCCAAGCCTCGCCTTGCCTGTGACAGAATCCCGTTATTTCCACTGGTCGGGAGGGGTGTGCTTGCTACCTGCCTCACCCCGCTCTCCAAGTACCGTACATTCTTTCGACAGTGCTACTATTGTGCTCAACTGGACAAGTCACGACGGGGTGAAAGCGAAGCAGACCTGCTGCTATGCAATCTCGGAAAACTATATCGAACGAGTGACAGTGTATTAATTGTATCAACATGTATTGTATATAAGTGTGTAATATAATATAATTAGTTTAAATGTTCCACAGAAGTCCAGTGATTTGAAATCCCAGCACTATAAATTACAGTCCACCAGAGTATATTCTTCACATTTATTATCAAACTTCCTTCATGGTCCTACCGGCCGGATTTCTGTGGAACAACGGACGTGTGTTATAGTTCGTGCATCATTTCATATTGACGCCTCGCATTGTACATTGTTAAGGTAGCCTCAACGCGAAGTATGAGCGGTAATCGTGTGTTTCTTCGATGATTCGTATTAACTACAGCGCGCAGTGGTGCATATTGAACCTCGAGACATTACACATGGAAGGAATTCAACTTTAAGCAGCTTCGGTAAGTACATTCTCATTTCTGGTTACCTGTATTCCTGTATGCTATTCCCATTATGGATCCTAAATTGAAAACACTTCTCGTAAAGACTAGGGGCCTCGCAAAGGCAAATATTACTCGTTTACATAACTTCGTCAAGAGCTTCCAACCAGGGTCAAGTATTAACGCAATAAGGGCAAGGTTAGACGATCTACCAAAATTAAGGCAGAAGTATGAAGACGCGCAGGAGAGATTAGAATTAGAAGACGAATCCGAGGACCACAGTGAAGATAGGAATACTTTTGAGACTATGTATTATGATCTCGTTGATAAAATGACCACGTTGATTGAAGATAGCGTAGAGTTACGGTCAAAACAGAACAATCCTTCGAGTACTAAAAGTGATGGTCAGTCTAGTTCCGGCAAGAGAGAGCTGACACTTCCTACAATTAAATTACCTTCCTTCGGGGGACAGGTCACTGAATTCCGTCATTTTTGTGACACATTTACTAGCCTGGTAATAAACAATCAAGCAATTGACGATATACAACGATACCACTATTTGTTATCTTCATTAACGGGCGAAGCACATGGCCAGATTAAGAACCTTCCCATAACAGGTCCTAATTTTAAAATTGCTTGGCAAACTGTCTGTCTGAGATACAATAATCCTAGACTAATTGCCACAGCACACATCAACAACTTGCTGAACCTTCCACGTGTACACAATGAATCACCCACAGAGTTACGAGCACTTCTAAATCAGGTATCAAGTAACTTAAATGCACTTGAAGCACTTGAACTTGAAATCCCTCTTCACGAAATCCTTCTAGCGCAATTAATTCTTGAAAAGACTGATGACGTCAGCAGAAAACAGTGGGAGCTGACGTCATCAAATTCACAATTCCCAAGACTGGAAGTGCTAAGTAAATTTTTAGAGGACAGATGTCAAGCCCTAGAATTAATCAATGGTAACCGAATTCCTACCCCAGTTGTCAATTCTACCACTCAAAACATCACTAGAAAGAAGCTCACGAACCAAGTCAGACAAGTGTATGTTTCAAGTAACAATAATTGTTTATTTTGTACTGGCATGCACCCTCTTTATAAATGTAAAGACTTTTCCAGTGTTAGTGTTGCACAACGAACAGAATTTGCCAAACAGCATAAATTGTGTACAAATTGTTTGAGACATGGTCACATTGTTGGTGATTGTTCTTCAGGTTCTTGCTATTCTTGTGGTTTGAAGCATCACACACTACTTCACCGCAACCGAGGAACTGGTCGTTCTCCTACCCCACGGCCGCCTGATAACACGCATGATAGGCAACAGGCAAGACCCAACAACTCTATTGTTACGCAACAACGTGCCGACACAGCGTCCTATTGCTCACTGAAAATTAAACCGCATACTCATATATTGCTCTCGACTGCATTAGTAAAAGTGCGTGATGGGGAGGGCCAACTTCAGACTTGCCGAGTCCTACTAGACTCGGGCAGTCAAGCACACTTCATCACGACTGCCTGCACACAACGACTGAACTTAAAGAAGGTACGGAATAGAATTCCAATCCAGGGTATAAGTAGTATCGACGCAGAGTCGCATCATAGCGCAAACATAGAGGTGCATTCCATTACTAGCAACTATCAAGTAGTTATTAATTGTGCAGTATTGTCACGAATTTCAGCTGAATTGCCAGGATCATACATTAACTATCAAGACTGGCAAATTCCCGAAGAACTGACCTTAGCTGACCCCAGCTTCAACCAACCAGGTCAGATTGATATGTTAATCGGGGCAGAGATATTTTTTGATCTTCTTAGGCCTGAAAGACGCACGAGGAGCGGACCCTATCCAGTTCTTCAAAACACGGAATTCGGTTGGATTGTAGCGGGACAGTTTCAAATGGATAAGGCGAGCGGTCCGGGTTCACCACCTGTACAGTCGTTCTTCACTATGAATGACCATTCACTCGACCAGCAACTTCAACGATTCTCGGAATTAGAAGAGATCACGCAACCAATCAGATCGAATGATGAAATCGAGTGTGAAAGGCATTTTGTTGACACAGTCAGGCGGGATGCAGAAGGTAGATTCACGGTACGACTCCCACTTTGTGGAAAACCATCAGAACTTGGAAACTCACTAACAATGGCTACGTCACGGTTTCACAATCTCGAAAGACGCCTTGAAAGAAACCCTCAGTTGAAGGGGGATTACGTCAGCTTTTTAGAAGAGTACGAGACTCTAGGGCATATGGAGCCTATAACCACGGCGTCTGATAAGGAGGAACAGAGCTACTTCATGCCCCATCATCCAGTGTTCAAGGAGTCAAGTTCAACTACAAAAACCAGGGTTGTATTCGATGCCTCTGCCAGTACTACCACCGGACGGTCACTCAATGATATCCTCAGGGTTGGTCCGACAATCCAGCAAGATATCTGGTCCATTATCACCAGATTTCGCACTCACCAAATATGCTTTACGGCAGACATTCGACAGATGTACCGGCAGATAAGGATTGATAGTCATGACCGCAGACTTCAGAGAATCGTGTGGCGATCATCCCCAGAAGATCCTGTAAAACATTACCAGCTCAACACCGTCACCTACGGCACAGCGTCAGCACCCTTCCTCGCCACTAGATGCCTCCAACAGCTCGCTATGGAAGAATCAGACAGCTTTCCTGAAGCAGCGAAGATTTTACAGAGAGACTTTTACATTGATGACTGTATGTCTGGAAGTGCGACCGTCGAGGACGCGTTAGGCACTCAAAATCAACTCATCAACCTTCTACAAACTGGAGGGTTCCAGCTACGAAAATGGTGTTCGAATCATCCCCGACTACTTGAAGCAGTTCCTCCGGAGTGGCGAGAAACCCAGCTCCCACTTCAACTAGATAATGGGGAAAACATTAAGACATTAGGCTTGCTTTGGCATCCTGCTAGTGACCAACTGCAAATCGTAAACGGCAACTTACAACTACGCAACCCAGTAACAAAACGGAAGGTACTATCAACCATAGCTTCAATCTACGACCCACTTGGGCTAGTGAGTCCAATCATCATCTCCTGCAAGTTCTTCTTACAGCAACTGTGGCAGCTACGTCTAGGGTGGGATGAAATTTTACCACCAGAGCTACTTCATCGTTGGCAGAAGTTGTGCGGCGAACTTCCACTTCTCAACCAAATTCGGATCGACAGTCTTGGAGCCAATATGGAACTGGAGGAGATACGAAGATTATTCAACGAGGGAACGCATCAACGTGATCTATCCACCTTTGCAAGCAGTGAAGGAATTAAGTGGCATTTTATTCCTCCTCAAGCTCCGCACTTTGGAGGAATATGGGAGGCAGGTGTCAAATCGTTTAAACACCATCTTCGGCGAGTGATGGGCACCGCATACCTTACCTTCGAGGAATTGTCCACACTCACAACCCAGATCGAAGGATGTCTCAATTCAAGGCCTCTAGTCCCGGCATCCGATGATCCTGACGACCTAGTTGTCCTTACCCCTAGTCACTTTCTCATTGGCCGATCAATCACTGCACTACCCCAACCAGATCTGAGTAATGTGCGTGTAAGCTTGCTTTCCAGATGGCAGCAAATCCAAAGACAGTTCCAAGGATTCTGGAAGGCGTGGTCAACAGACTACTTGTCCCATCTACAACAGAGAGGAAAATGGAAGAAGGAAGGGCGCAACGTCCAGGCAGGCACGCTGGTGATCGTGAAAGATGACAAACTTCCCCCACTGTGCTGGAAGCTTGCAGTGGTTGATCAGGTCCACCCTGGAGCTGATGGACTCGTACGTGTTGCCACTATACGTACCTCGTCCGGTACATTCAAGAGACCCATTACAAAACTTTGCCCACTTCCCATGCCAGACAACGGCATTTGTGAAGGTGGTGTTTTGACTAACTAACTATGTTCAGTGCTTTGTGTTCGTTTGTTTGTTGGTGTTATATTTCAGGTGACTGTTTCTGGAAAAAAGTGTTAAACTCTTTTTTGGCGGGCGGCATGTTTAGGAACAAGTGTGAAACTGTTCGCCAAGCCTCGCCTTGCCTGTGACAGAATCCCGTTATTTCCACTGGTCGGGAGGGGTGTGCTTGCTACCTGCCTCACCCCGCTCTCCAAGTACCGTACATTCTTTCGACAGTGCTACTATTGTGCTCAACTGGACAAGTCACGACGGGGTGAAAGCGAAGCAGACCTGCTGCTATGCAATCTCGGAAAACTATATCGAACGAGTGACAGTGTATTAATTGTATCAACATGTATTGTATATAAGTGTGTAATATAATATAATTAGTTTAAATGTTCCACAGAAGTCCAGTGATTTGAAATCCCAGCACTATAAATTACAGTCCACCAGAGTATATTCTTCACATTTATTATCAAACTCCCTTCAAGGACTATTCCGATAGATATTTAAATTTTAAACCTAGTATATGCCATCAAAAGTTTGCTATTTCGTAGCGTTCTCTTTTTATTTGAAATTGAAACATGAATATATGAAACCAAAGGGTGTAGTGACGTCACTAAAATTGTCGCCATCTTTAAATAGTGCAAAGTATGGAAATCCAAAGTAGCCTATATGTTAACCAGGTAAATCAGCCACTTCCATGTGAAATTTCATGTAAATCAGACCAGTGGTTCTTTGGTGATTGAGTAATACACATACCATCTTATTTTTATACATTATAATAGTATAGAAGTAGTTTTTTGTTGTACGATAAACGTACGATATTATTTACTTAGTAATTTGAAAGTACCGGCACCCATGTTTAAGTACAAAATGAGCCTGGTTATGGCTTCTAATTATTACTATAAGAATTTTTGGTGACCGTCAGTTACCTGTAGGTTTGCTACGGTACTGTATCTGTTGAGGGAAGTGAAGGAGGTAATGTTCTGTAAAAATCATTTACTCTTATAGTCATCTTTTTGACGTATTGAGTGAACAGGGAGCTGCCGTAGTACCTCTAAACTGAACCCAACGCCTTAAATAGAAAATAGGACGTGTTCATGGCGTGGTTAATCATTTTAGGTTACTGTTTCATTTTGGTTGCTGCAAATTATTCTGGTTCTGTTAGTCTTGGTCAAGTCTTATCACAGTTACAGTACTGTATTCCTGATTTGTAATACAAAATATAGTCAGTCAGTTATTGTTGTATTAAGGGGCGGAACCACCTATAGCCGGTACAGGTTAACACTGTCAACAATTAAAACAATGCAGCATAAAAACATTCCGGGCGAATCGGGTTGTTGAGAGAAATACTGCCTTCTGCATTAGTTTGTACAGTTGAGTATCCAGATCCAGTTCTTTAAGGTCTTGGAGCAAGGTACTTGGGATCACGTCCGTACTCGAGACAATGATAGGTATGGTCTTTACCCGTTCTACATGCCATTGCCTTTTGATAGGGCCGAACAACTCGCTATATTTGCTTTATTATTATTATTATTATTATTATTATTATTATTATTATTATTATTATTATTATTATTATTATTATTATGTACATGTGGTACCGTACTAGTATTAAATCTTGGAAGTAGATATCCATGGGCTTCCACTTCTACCCCAGGCAAATGTCGGGATGTTTCCAAACTTCAAGCCACGGCCGCCTTCTTCCCAATAACCATAACCCCTGGCAATACAGCCCTTGAAGGGCCTAGGCCTACCAAGCGACCGCTGTCCAGCCATTTGGCCTGCAGATATTGGGGTGACGCGTGGTCAGTGCATCGGGTCCCCTCGGCCATTAATCTTGATTTTCGTGACCGGGGCTCGGCCTCACTGTTCGACAGCTACTCACTTGTCCTTACGAGGCTTAGTGCACCCCGTTCCAGCCCTCACGTCAGTTTCTAATATCCCTGATGGAGCCGGGAATCGAACCCGGGGCCTCCGGGTGAGAGGCAGGTGCGCTGCCCCAACACCACGGGGCCGGCTCCTTCTTCCGAATCCTCACCTGAATTACAAATATCCACATTACTACAGAAACCACAATAGCACAGGTTAACAGACAAATTATACCCACACCAGAATCACCAAGCCTCTCAAACAAAACATCAAGCATTTTCTTCCGTCTTAAATGCTAGTTCTGAACAGATGAAATTTTGTCCCACTGTATTTCATGACACACCAGGGCTGATTATCGAAATTATTTTATACATGAACATCAATCAATGAGTCCCATACTTACAAAGTAGGCTACACATTACGTCCCAAACCATTGCGTGCGATTTCAACAACAACAACAACAAGAATAACAGCAATACACATTTTCTTACGAGACGGGTACAGCTTATCCTCATAACAGCTGATACTACCCCTCAAACGGTAAGGTCAATGCTCCGATTACGTAACAACTTCCCCTCCGCGCGTCATCACACCTTGCTCCGCCTCGATCCCCCAAGTCTGCCACACCACCTTCTGCTTGAATAGTTTCTGAAAAAAACTAAAAACATTGACTTTTTAATGAATAATTTTAATTCAAGGTAGGTGACAAACTTTTTACCTAGGAAGCTTAGAATAGTCTCTTGTACCGCCAGTGTAACGGACTTCCATTATATCAATTACAGCCTGTATACTGCGCGTGATACTTCCGTCATAAGGTAAAGATTCAAAATCTCCCGTAACAGCAGCGGCATCAAGAGTATGAAATTAGACCCAAAATGTCACATCTAGGCCCCTTTCACACCGAAGATGCAAGACGCAAGATGCATGCATCCTGGATGCAAGATGCATGCATCTTAAACACCAGACTATGTATTTGAACGAGAGGTTTCACATCGAAGATGCAATCTTGAGAACCAGCCGGCTGGAGATTTCAGCGTGCATCCTTGTTGTGCAGTCTTGCATACTCGCCCCTCCCTTGGAAATCTGACGCACCCGACTCTCAGCATCACTGTATGTGATTCACACGGTTGCACGTGTGCTTGACTCGCGCCATTTCTTTTGAGTTTCATTAATTTCAGACTTCAATTAGACGTTGTGTTCCAAGTACAAAACTTCCTTCCACCCTTCAACTATGTTATCCGACACGGAGAACTTCAACGTGACCTTTGTTAAAGCAGTCGAAGACGATACTACAAGTAAGGAGTAGGCTACTCAAATAGGGATGACCAAGGGAAATCATGAAAGGCCCTGGCAAAAAAAAAAAAAAAAAACCAATCAACAGGTAAGAGAGCTATGTCTTCACCAACACCAGTACAATGAAAAGTTATGTGCTAAAATATATACGCTAGTTTCAATATCGGTGGTTAGACACCTACTGCTAGTTGGCATCTTTCCGTGACGAATTAATGGTATTAATTTTTAGAAAAATCAAATACTCGGTTTCTATTAATAACAACTCCATCCCATTTAGTGCCGATGTCACAAAGAGTGGAAGCCTCTACCTTCCACTACTCCCGGCCTCCATGGCCTGTATGGAGTTACCTTTGCTTTACTTACCTCAGAAATATCAGTAGTCTTTCGCAGATACACACAACCGATAATTTGTATCCCTACGACTCAGTGACGGTTCCATGAGCTCCAAAAACTTGTAAAAAGTCGAAATCTCCATTTTATAATACGCCTGAAACTTTACCGGATAGTTCAGTAATTGCTGAGGCACAATAAAAGGGCCATGCTCTCCAGCATTATCCCAGTATGGGTGCTGCCATAAACGATTCCTTCTTTGTCTTCGTCTCCTTCTGACTGCACAAGCCAGAATTGTAATTTCGTCATCTGAAGAGTCGGATAATTGATTATTCATTTCTCAAACTCACGTACTAAACTCAACAGAGATAATGGGTATTAAAAGAAGGTGCAAGTGGCACATGCATCTTGGGTGTGAAAGTGCTTTCATCAAGATGCAAGATGCATGCATCCTGCACCCTGCATCTTGCATCTTCGGTGTGAAAGGGGCCTTAGACGACCTCGTAGATTAGCGGCTAACATTCTCGCCTTGAAGTCCGAGTTTGAGTCCGGCTCTGCCAAGAAATGTTAATTCTGGTCTGAGATCTGGAAGGGGGTACACTGCGCCTCCCGTGGCAAAACTTGTAAGATGTTTTCCATGGTTTCCCACTTCCAGTCGAAGCAAATACCGGGATAGTTTCTAACTGAAGGCAGCAGCAACCTCCTTTTTAATCCTCATCTGAATTACAAATACACACACTACTACAGCCATCACAGTAACACAGGTTATCAGAAACAATTCATACACACTTAAGTTCATGGGGCTACATGGCCATGACGTCGCCAATCAACAATAACATAATCATTCAGCTCATTTAATCTTAATACTAAGTTTCGTGATGATATCTATAGCCGTCGTTACGTTGGGCAGCGTGCAGGGTTAGCCGATGTATTTGTTTTATTTTTAATTCCCTACATCGACCCCTGTTAAAAAATCTTTTAAAAACTACGTATTCAGATTTTTATGGCGTTCGAATTCCTAATGTTCTTATCGAGGTTTGGATAGAAAATGGAGGCCCATGGCCTGGTGTTTACGTCTTGAGCTACTGTAGTCATGGAGAATATGGAGTAGCATGGCCCCTTAGAGAGACGGGTGGAAACCTGGTGATCACTTTCTGAGGTACTGTTGCCATTGAGAAAATGGAGTGGCCAGATAGATGGAAACTTGGTGGACCCGTCTCGTGCTACTGTTGCCATGGAGATGGCCGACCTTGCCGTTCCTTCATAAGTTAATTTTCTGACTTGATTAGCCTTTGCTCGAGTGCAAATAGGCCGATATCAGAAGAATGAGAAAGACTATCGGTTTCTTCTGGGTCCTAAATTATGTGTATGCAAAATTTGGTTGAGATTGGTGGATCGGTGTAGATTTGTATACGAAACAGATATGCATACATACAGACAGATAACATCGCCCGCTTGAGCCTGTTTTAATAAACCAACAAAGTGCATATAGTGACTTCTTCGTGAGTGCCACTTAGGCCTATAGTGATCAACGCGTGACACGGGTTGGTTGGCCACCCCAGCTCCCAGTAGACCTCCCTTCCAGAGGTGTATATAAGGGGCGTGCTGAGGGGGCTCCAGCCCTCCTCCCCCCGAAAAATCCAATGAAAATTAAGAAAGTGTTGCTTTGGTAAGATCATAAAATAATTGTAAATTTGGTTGTACCCTAATCTTTACTTATTGGCTAAATTATAAACAATATTAAGATTGAAATTAGACTAACTCGTAGTGTAGTGGCATTCTTTACTGCAGCCCCGGAGGTCTGAATTCAATTCCCTGCTCTGCCAAGAAATTTTAATTCTGGTCAGAGGGCTGGAACGGGGTACACTCAGCCTTGTGAGGCAAAACTGTGAATTCCACAGTACGGTACTGTTGAGAAATAAATTATCAACTTGTAAAAATAATATAAATAAAAAAAAAACTTTTTCCTTTCTGCTTAGTACTGTACCCATGTGAGTAATCTCGATGGAAAATATGCTTCTGCCTCCAGCTAGCGTCAGGACTCAGGCGTGTACCGTTCCCCCATTGAGCAGTTGCATATTTTGGATTTGAGGCTAAAAGGTATCAACTCTACAATGATAAGGCACAACCCTACTCTAAAGACTTTAATTCAGTAAAACTCATGGCTTCAAACAAATGATAAGAACACAATCCCAATAAACAATACACAAACAAACAAAGTTACTCCCACAATCCACTAATTATTCACATAGTTGAACAAATTAAATCCATATCATTATTCAATCCTTTACCAATATGTGGACTTTAAACTTCACTCAAGTGCGCTGATGCACATGTAACGTTTCACAAAAACTGAACTATTACACTCATGTCACCTTATGAGACTTCTTTAAATTCACAAAGTTACTTGTTTCTTACAATACATCTTAATTTACATCATGTGTACTGTCGGTGTTATATCTCTCTCTCCCACCGAATGCTTTCATGCATTAGCCAACTCATGGTTTGCACTACAATCTACTTGCAACACCACAATTACGTAAATTTACCCCTCCACTCCCCTCTTTTTATAGTTCCACTGCATGCCATTGTGATTTCAATAAATAACTTCAGTTATCGTTGTGTCGGATAGTATCATTACGCTACCCTTGCGGGCGTAGCCTGTGGCATCGAGTAACCAACTTCATTAACTAGGTGTCACCGTCAGTATCAAATGCAACTTCTAACCATTCGTTAGATTGCTAAAATTTTATATCATCAGGGTAATCTATGACAAGCAATGTGTTTTTAAACCACACACATTAATTACACACTATAACAATTCTTCCTTTCAATACAAGCAAGGTCTTAAATCTGTCCGCTCAAAACGCGAGCCTTCACGGTTTGTTTAGCAACCCCAGCCCCTTGGAGCTGCCCGTATACAATGGAACAAAGTAGGGGTGTTCACAGCTGTAAATCGTCCCTTGTCTCCCTGATTCCTGGACTTTACCTCCCCAAGCAGTATTACGCTTTTGAATACAACATTGTGGTCACAATGATCCACGTGATCCCATATGATCTAAACTGAATATTATGCAATGGTTCTGGGTGAGCTTGAATATTTAATCCTAGCCTTAGGACATTAATAACGGCCTCAACAGGTCCGTATCATACTATGAAGGCACGAGATTCATAAAACACAGGTGTAGTGGTTAGCCGGTATCTTAATAAAATATTACGGTCAGTCAACAGCTGCCGCCAATGGATTCGCTTCACAAGAGCCGAATCATTCAATAACAAGTTCGCGGGCAATCAGGTTTCCAATGTTCTCCCTTCACTTACCACAGGATTCGAACCCGGAACATTTCATATCCATCATCGGAGATAGGGTACCACTAAATACGCTCCGGCATAAATTAATATCTCTGTACGCCCCATGGCTGTACAAGATTCCATACGTCGATTAGATCACCTGGCTTCTACCTGTCTACGATCTCGCCCTATATTAAGAGAACTCTATCTGTTACTCTACAAGCTTATACTCAAGCCACAAATTCAATTCACTGTCAAGCTCCTTCATTTCCTTGCATAATTATATTCCCATTAATGCAATATATTTAATATTAACTCTTTCCTCTTCCCTTAATGTAATCTACTGCTTGGCTAGATAAATAATCCAATTAGCGTAAATATTTCTTGCTTACAACCTTTCATCCTGATGCATTCAATTATACCGTTTATCATTATTATAATTATTATTATTATTACTGACATAAATTATTTTTCCGACACAACGTAACCATTTCAATAATCGAACATCCGTGTTCGTTAAGTTTTACATAACTGAATTGCCATTTTATTAACCATATTAATAGTGTTAACGATTAATCCACTCTCTGATGTATTCAACATCTTAACTTTACTGAAATCAAACATTAAACACATGAGGGTATACCTCCTAAAATTGATTCTTACTGGCATATTTTATACTTCCGAAATCACATTACATGCAGTGGCTATACTTCTATAATAACATGATTTGTGGGGTACTCACGTCGGCTTATCCAGGTGGCTCCAACCACCCTATTCCAGTGTCACCTGCCATTGGCCTACTTAGTGACACATTGCCATACTGCTAATACACATCTTATATGACATCTGATTCATAAACACACGACACTTTGCCATTTTTATAATGAAGCTAATGCTTCCAAAACACATGACACTTTATAACACTGGATATATTATTAATTTAAGAGATATTTTACATAAAATCACTGCACAAACACACGTTACACTTTATATTCCTGATTGGTTGAAATTCCCTGGCATATATCAAAAGTGCAGGTGCGGACGGCCCTTTCTTCGGTCCTACCCCCTCCTGATTGAACATCTCGATCATCTGCTCACGGATTCACCAACAGTCTCTCGATCATCCCTTGATAACCTTCCTGATATTGCAGTGATATGCTTACATATCGTCCTGAACGCTACTTATTTGTATACTCCAGATGTGTATAACCAATCGCTATTTTTACCGCGCTCAACATTGTACATTGTATTTACATAAATTACTACTTTCAACAGTTCTGCCTAGTATATCACACGGCACTTAATAAACAATATATCACAGTCTTACTGCACGGCTTCCCAAATTGAAGTCCGAGCCTCCTCTCTTAACTTCGGTAATATGCATTTCGCATAATCAAGTTTGTTGATTACCAACTCCATTCTTATTTCATGACCATGCATGAATATATTCTCACTGGTGCGTTACACTGCACAGCTAACATGCTGATTACCAGTAAAATGTTTAAGTCTTTGTGTGCGCGCCTGGGCGCTCCGTAACTTTCAAACACAACAACTCCCACCAACTGTAAGTTCCGACTGTGTTCCAACTGTCTGCGACTCCAAGTTTCCAACTGGGTCCACCCTCTTATATCTGTTTCAGACAAAAAAGTAGGGCAAGAATTCCCGCGCTATACCAGCTCCTCTCCTAGGATGATTCTGGTCTTGGAATAACATTCATATTGTTCCTTTTTCTTCGCTGGTCACGAAAATGCATGTGTGTTCGAGGATCGATCGGCCAATTAATTAATATTAATTGCCTGATCCATGGTGTGGGGACGCTGTTTCTGTGGGAATCCCTGGCGACATCGTCAAACCCAGCCGCGAACATCCATAGTCCTATGTCCTTCCGCACTCCATTAAATATGCCTCAATTTCGCAGATTAAAGGCTCTAAAATTAGCCTCCTGGCTAAAGATTCACCTGTGTGCAACTCTCATGTCATTGCGTTACTCCAATGACGAGTAATCAATGATTTTCCTTGGGATCTTCCCATCCCATTCTCATTTCCATTCTCAAACGGGGAATAACCCTGCGACCCCTTGCAGACGACTTAACTAGGTCAGCAAGATTGACGTGGCTCCAAGGGTCACCTCCCACAATTCTGGGGCTATTTGTAAAACGTCCAACTCTGGAACTTCTGTGTTTCAAGTCCAGCATAGCCTACTTCATGTAGTCCAAATAATGCTATCTTTCACTCATTTTCCTGCATTATTTCACTAAATAATGTCAGTATCAACTGATATCACACCAGTGATTACATATAAATTTCCTCTAGGGGTTCTTACAACGAAACACCCTCAACAGATCTCGGGTTCGTTCCCTGGTGGAACTTTCATTCAGAGCTCAATTTATCTCCGAGATCCACGTTGGATACCAGTCAGCATGACCCCCTCGGGTTCATACATTGACAAATATTTAGATATTTGCCATTCATATTCCATAGGCCATAATAGAAAATGCATTAAGTATAAAATTGTATTTGTTTGTTGTGTTTCATTTTACAACTTTTTTTGTATTGCCAGTAATTGTAGGCTATATAAACTGTGAATCTTGTCTAAAATAATTACACAAAGTTATATGCTCTAAGATATCGGTTGATATTTTGCGGTGACAATCCCCTGAGAATACTCACAATTTTCCAGGATAGTCAGCTCCCCCCGAAAGAAAATTGTATATACGCCCCTGCTCCCTTCAGCTTAAAAGTAGGGAGGGTAAGGTTCCGGGAATGCACACACGTGGCGTGGCGACACCAACAGTGTGCTGCAGTGCTGGGCAGTTCAGTTTACTTCAGCTAATTGCTTGGGCAAGTGTGAGTAGCAGTCTGCCGTCTATTAGGACAAGTAAGTGTCAATATTATGTATTGAACCCGAGGACGTTATGCTGACTGGAATCGAACGTGGTTCTCAGAGACTGTGATCTCAGTATAAAGGTTCCACCAGGGAACGAACCCGAGGTTTGTGGAGGGAGTTTCATTGTAAAAACCCCTAGAGAGAAGTGTATATTAAATCACTGGTGTGATTTCAGTTGCTGTGACATTATTTAATAAAATAATGCAGGGAAAGTGAGCAGAATACAGCATTATTAGACTACTTGGTGTAGGCTATATGGGGCTTGGAGCACTGCAAGTGCAGAGTGGACATTTTACAAATTAGCCCAGAATTGTGGGAGGTGTTCAGTGGAGCCAAGTCAATCATTCTGACCTCATTCTGTCGTCTGGAAGAGGGTGAGGGCCTGAAGAATGGCCCAGTTCTTCCCCGACGGAGAATGGATCTGAGAATGGTGGGGAGAGATCACAAGGAAAATCATTGATTACTCGTGATTGGAGTAACGAAATGACATGAGACTTGCCCACAGGTGAATCTTTAGACTGGAGGCTAATTTTAGAGCCTTTAATCTGCGAAATTGACGCATATTTAAGGAAGTGCGGAAGGACCGTAGGACTATCATTGTTCGTGGCGGGATTTGAGGAGGTTGCCAGGGAATCCCGGGAGATAGCGTCCCCACGCTATGAAGAAAGGAATTAATATTAATTAATTGGCCGAGCGATTCTTCAGCACGCAGTCAGTTCTGGGATCAGAGAAGAAAAAGGAACCCAATGAACATGGTTTCGAGACCAGAATCATGCTGGGAGAGGAGCCGAGATCCCGCGGGAAGATTGCGCTCTACTTTCTGTGTGAATCCGATATAAGGGGGTCGACCCTAAGCAGAGCAGTTAGTTGCACTTCAGTCTTAAGTCAGTCTTACCCTAGTTGGAGCCAGTCTCACACCAGTTTGTCACAGTTTGTCAAGAGAGGCGCAGACAGTCGTCATGGCGGAACATATGTTGGTCCGGTGCATGAAAGGACGCCCGCACAAAGAGTTCTACATTTGAGTGAAGCATTTAATAAGCTGTTATTAATATAGGCGTGCTGCATATATACTCAGCAGTACGAACAATGGCGTGTTCACGTAGGAAGCATCGTGTAAGATGAGTGGCAGAACTATTGTAAATAATAATAATAATTTGTGTAAAGTTATGGACAGTGTTAAGCGCAATGTATCAAATATCGACTGATCATTCATGTCTAATTACGCTTGAATGCGCTGGGAGAAACTTTACGAAGCATTTGGTAATGTCGTAAGGATACCAAATAATAACGCTCAGGACGGAAGTTAGCATATCTATGCGACGCAGGAAGCTTACCGTAGGAGTATGGATAAAAACTGTTGGTGAATTCCGAGGGCAGGTAAACCAGACTTTCAATCAGGAGTTGGTAGGAGCACGGGAGATGCCGTCGACACCTGCAATTTTGATATCTTTGCTAGGGAATTTCAAGCAATGAAAAGTGTACACAGTGACGTGTGTTATGTATAAAGCATATGTAAAATATCTTTTAAAGTAGTGGTTTTATAAGTGTTATAAAGTGTCACATGTTTGGGAGCAATAGCTTCCTTATAGAAATGCAAAGTGCCATATGGTTAACGGAAGTTGTGTGTCATAAAATGTGTGTATTCAAGATGAAAATATCGCGTTAAACCTGCATATGGCAGGCGACTTGGAAGGATATGATTGGTTGGAGCCACCATGAGAAGCCTTGAGATATGTGAGTACCCCACAAATTATGGTTAATTAGAGAATATGGGCCACTGCATGTGACGTGATTTCAGTAAAGATGCCAGTAAGAATCAGATTAGGAGGTAGACCCTCCAGGTTTAGTCATTATTGTATTGATTTTTATAGAGTTGAGATGTTAATGTGCATCAATAAGTGGATTAATCATTACCACTATTAATTAAGATGGCAATCAGTTATGTAAATGTTACGAGCACAGTTGTTCGAGTTTTGAGATGATTGGTTGTGTCGGATTTTGGTAAATTATGTCAGAAATATAATAATAATAATAAGGAATGATTTTGGTAAATTATGTCAGTGAGAATAATAATAATTATGAATATCAAAGGTATTAATGAACGCATCAGGTAATTGTTGTAAACAAGAAATAATTACGCTAATTGCAAGACTTATCGATCCAAGCAGTAAGATTATACAGTAAGATTACATTACGGGATTAAAGAAAGAGTTTGATATCAGAATATATTGTATTAATGGGAATATAATTATGCCAGGAATGAAGATCTTTTAGTGAATTGAATTTGCAGCTTATGTGAGAAGCTTATAGAGTAATTGATAGATTTCTCTTAATATTATAGGACGAAGGTCGTACATTAGGTGAAGGAGCCAGGTGGTCTATTCTACGTATGAAATCTCCTACGCCGGGGGCGTAAGCGGAGATATAATTTGTGCCAGAGTGTTTAGTGTTGGACCCTACCTCTGATGAAGAATGTGAATGATCCGGGTTGGAATCCCATGGTTAGGTGCGAGGAAAACGAGGACACCTTGTCACTCTAATGATTCCCCGAGAACTTATTGTGAGTGATTCAGCTTGTTGAAGCGAACCTCATGTCGGCAGCAGTGGACTGACCGCATATTATTTAAGACACCGGTTACCTATTTGACCAATGTTTTACGAACCTCGTACCTTCATGTTGAATGGACCTGTTTGGTGCCAGTAATTATTTTATCCTCGGGGTAGGAATAAATATAAAGCCCATTCACTACCTGTGTGCATAATATTCAGTTAAAATCCATTGAGATATGTGTGTCATTGGGAGCACAGTTTGTCTTGTAAAATCTTACAATGCTTTGGAAATAAGCCTTCAGACATAAAAGCGGGGGTCGAGTTAGGGTGGAAACCCAACCCACTGCTATTGTATACCGACCGCTCGAGGAGAGGGTCTGGGGACGGTCAAGGCGAACCGTGAAAGCAAGTTGACAGGAACAGATTTTAGACCCTGTTAATGACATGAATGAAATGTTGTTATGTTGAGTAATGAAGCCATGTGGTTTAAGAACACATTGATAATTATATATTATCCTGATGGTTCATGATTTTAGCTATCTAACGAATGGTTAGACGTTGCATTTATACTGTCACTGACAACTTTTTCAGAAGTTGGTTACCAGATTCCACATGCTACGCGCACAAGGTAGTTTGATTATACCATCCGACACAACAATAACATAACGTTTTTATATGAAATCACAAAACGGCATGCAGTGGAACTATATAAATAGTGGAGTAGGGGTAGCTTACATAATTATGGAGTTGCACGTAGTTTGCTGTGCAACACCAGAATAGGCTAATGCATGTAAAGCATTTGGTGGGAAAAGAAAGATCAAAACACACACACGGTACACATAATTGTCAAATTAAGAAGGGTTTTATGAATCAGTAATGTTGTGATATTAAAGAAGTCACATTGTATGACAGTAGTGTCAATGTACAGTTTGTTTCTGAAGTTGTACGTGCATCAGCGCACTAGAATATCTTTGTGATGTTCACATAAGGGTAAAGGTTTGTGGTATGATATGATTTTAGTATGATTATATTATGTTCATATTGGTGGATTGTGGAAAGTAATTTTTGTTTGCTTTTGTTTTATGGTTATGGGGATTGTTTTATTTGTTTAAAGCCATGATTTTATTTACTGAATTAAAGTTTTAGAATAGAGTTGTGCCTTATCATTGTAGAGTTGATACCTCTTAGCCTCAAATCCAAAGTATGCAACTGCTCAGTGGGAGGACGGTACATCCTCGAGTCCTGAAGCTAGCTGGAGGCAGAAGCATATTTTCCATCGAGATTATACGCATGGGTACATGGAAAATGATGTCCTGTACAGTGATTTGAGCTATAGGTACTACTAAAGTCGGTCTATATCTATGCACACGACTCTATTAAAGTAACGATTAACATGAAGTAGGGGAGGACCGCACCTAAATCTAGATAAGCTCTGATACGCACAATATAAATTTTGATAATGAATACGTCTAGTATGCATATATTTATCATGGCGAGACCCAAGTGGGGCATTCGACAGTACAACCGAGACGTTGGAGGGTTGCTGTTGTGTCTTAACGTGGACCACCTCCCATGACTCACTATATTTATCATGGCCCAAGCTACGTGGGGCGGTAAAAATTCATTATGGAACCGCCTGCGTCAGTGCAATATGAGCGATCTTGGCATTGCACAAACCGGGCAAACGATGAATCCTTCTATTAATTATCATGTCGCCCGTCTGTGGGGATAAGCATGGTATACTTTACATCACATATTTATCATGGCGCCCAACGTGGGGCTTATGGGATTTAGGGAAAACCCATAGATTTTTATGGTATTTCATGGGGAAAACCATAGTAATTTTTTTTTTGCCTCAAACTGTGTTTGAGTGATTTTTAAGTTCAGTAGGCTTTTGATGTAACGCAGAATCTCTCTATTGAGAAGAGGATTACCCAAGGGTATGAGCGCTACATACCAGATCCACAATTTATCATAATATTATCAGGTTTTGTACGACGTTACAATATGTGTACAGTGTTTGATGTTTCTTTTCAAAACATATCCACACATTTTTCCAGGAAGCCTGCCTGCATATTTGAGTGTTATTGTAAAAAATGTCAGGCACGGAGGAGATTTTGCAGGTTATTGCAGGGTTGAAACAGCATTTTGATGCTGTTAACGAGCAAAATAAGCTGGAAGCTAAGGCTTTCCAGGAGGGTATAAACACTCGTTTAGATGCCAATCAGGAGGCAATTAATCACAACCAGGTTGAATTGAGCAATCGTTTAGATGCTAATCAGCTGGCAATCAATAAGAACCAGACTGAATTGAGCAATCGTTTAGATGCTAATCAGCTGGCAATCAATAAGAACCAGACTGAATTGAATAATCGGTTAGATGCTAATCAGGTTGAATTGAATAATAAGTTAGGTCAAATGCAAGAGGTTATTAAAACCGAAGTAACAGAAACTGTTGTAAGCATTGTATCGGAAATGCAGGTTAAAACAGATAAACGTTTCGAGGCCATAGAAGCCAAACTTGAAAGTAACTTACAAGCGTGTAAGCATGCTCAGGATGAAACCAACAGTAGGTTAGACGCGTTATCGAACGACATTAAGGATATTCAAATCCAAAATGAGGCGAATCTCGAACGCCAAGCGAAACAATTTTCAGAGTTTACGAGAACGGTAGACCAGAGATTAGAGGAGAACGACTCTAAATGGGACCAGAAATTGAAAAGCTATGCTAGAGCAATTAACGGTGATCTCAAGAAACAGGACCAGAATATATTAGGTCAATGTCAAGAAATAGGTGAAATCAAGGCTGTCGTTAACGAGAGTAAAGAGCTGATAGGAAACATGAAGGGTCAGATAAACAAAGTTCATCAAGAACTGGACCAAGTTCAGAATGACATTGTTGTAGTCAACAAAAGGCAAGAGGAGAATAGAGGTGAAATTATTAAGGTCCAGAAGGAAATGTCAAAGGTCAATGGACACATTCGAGAAGAAATCAAAGGATTGAGGGAAGAACTCGAAGTGAGAGAAGGCCAGAAAACAGAGGCAAGCGACAAGACCCTTGCTCAAATTAAAGAAGATGTAGAGGATGAAATCTCCCATATCAAACAAAGTCTGAAAGAAGGCAAGAAGAAAATCTTTCAAGTAGCCGAGGAAAATCAAGATAGGCTTACAAGAATAGAGAAAGAAGTCATTACTCGTTTGGAAAGAGCAGAGATGCGCCACAATCAAATGGAGACTAGGATAATAGCACAGGAGGAAACACTTCTGAAAGATCCTAAGTCAAGTGAAGGCAGCATGGAAGATATGAGGAAAACAAGGTGGGCAGACTTAGAAACCCAACCTATAATAAGGAGTGCTACAGGCCCAGGCGAAAGTCCTTATATGACGCCAGGTATACCAGTTGCGGCATCGACGCCACATGAAAATGCTATGCACACCCAGGTGATAAACGTCATCAGGGCAAGCGAAGAAAAACCAAGGAAATTCTCAGGTAGCCACTGTAATATGACACCAAAATATTGGTTGAAGGAAGTGACTGAATATCTGAATGATGCACGAATACCACAGGAGCGCAGGCTACGAGCTATAGAGAAATTAACAGAGGGGGAGTGTGCATTATGGTTTCGCAGCTTCCGCTACACTTTCGATACTGTTGAGGAGTTTCGGGAGGCATTTTTGAAGAGATACTGGGACGCAGCGACCCAACAGAATTTACGGTTGGATTTATATGCAAAGAAATACAGTACCAACAACCCAACGAAGTACGCAGAATTTTTTATATCGCAGATGTGTCGCTTCAAAGAACTGGATCAAAAACCAAGCGAGCTGGAATTATGTATTGCTATCGCCAAGCAGCTTCCATACGAGATCCAAAGACTACTAATCTCGGCTAATGCGAAAACTGCTATAGAAATGGAGACAGTTCTTAGACAACTGGACCTCACAACAGCAAATACGATGCGTCAGAGTCGAACCGTGGAACAGGTACACGTGACCAACGCGCAGACTGACCAACAGCAAGCTCCAAGGAACAACAAAGCTACGAGCACTGAAACATTAGATTCCTATGGACGGCAATGGGAACAGGAACCCAGAAGATGGTAGTCAAAGTACAAAGGGAATGCTAATAGAGGAGGAAGAGGTCGAAACTCGTGGAATAAGCAGAATACCAGGGGTAAACCGTACCAAAACAATGGAGGTAACAATGGCCAAGAAGGCAACAATAGAAATTGGAGACCCCAAGAAAGAAGAAGTAACTTCGAGGACGAGGTAGAAGAACGATATCACGCTTCTTTGCGATACCTCGATGAGAGGGGAGATGAGCCCCAGAAACAACAAGTCCGCTGGCAAGAAGTTATGCAGAACAGGACATCGCCAGACAGATATGGAGATGGAGCTAAGAGTTTGGAGCTACAACGCAGCGAACAGGAGAGAAGAAACTCCAAGGGGACGGGCGCTGAAGAAAAAAAAACGCCAAAATTAGAAGAGTTCGAGACTGAGGGATGGAAGTCTGTTAACATCATCAATTGGATAGCCAAACCGGAAGAGCTAATCGAGGATACAGGAGGATCACAAGTTATGGTCAAGAGAGAATTGCCTATTATAATAGTAAGAGTGGCAGGATTAAAAATAAGAAGTCTGTTAGACACGGGGTCAACAGTGAGCCTTATGACACAAGCTTTATATGATGAAAAAGCCCGGAGAGAGAATATTTTGAAAATACCCATCTCTAGTGTCAAGATAAAAGGGGTAATTCCAGACAGAACGATGATATGTAAATACCAGGTATTCCTAGATTTACAGATAGGAGGCTCTATTTTCTCACAGAGTTTTCTGTTAGTAAACAAACTGCCTTATAACCTACTTATTGGGGCAGAATTTATAAGGGAATACAGAGTGATAATCGACCTAGCACAGGACAGGGTTATGTTCCATGTGAATGAAGAAGCTGAAGGCTTGGAGGTCGCACTCAATGAGATTGGACCAGGGTCAAGTGAACAAGTATGGCATACATACAGAGAGGTGGCTGAGGAAGAAGTGTTAGTTATTGAGCAGTTAGAAGAAGAGCTGAAAACACTTGCCACAGACCTGGAGAAAGATTTGGAACCCAAACTGGAAGAATATATTTCGGAAAAGCTAGCAGAAGCGAAAATTGGGCTAAAAGAGAAGGACAACTTAAAGCAGTTATTACTGGAACAGAAGGAAGTCTTTGATTCGAGACCTGGTCGTATAAAGAACTTCACTTATGCTTTTCAAGTCAGTGATTGGACACCATTTAGGCAGAAACCCTATCCTATAGCTGAAAAGCATTATGCTAAAGTGAAAGAGGCAATTCAGGAGATGTTGGAGGCCGGTGTTATTGAGAAGACACCTACGCCTTATGTAAGTCCGTTGGTAATTGTACCAAAGACAGACGGGACTGTCAGAGTCTGCCTGGACCTGAGACATTTAAATTTGAAGGTTATTCCAGAATTTGACCAAGTGCCATCTATTCAAGAGATCCTCAGGACGTTCAAAGGGAAAACCGTATTCACAAATCTGAACATCACATCCAGTTTCCATCATCTTGAATTAGAGAAGAAAACTAGTCTGTTGACAGGATTTATGTTTGATCAACATACATACACATTTTTAAGGCTACCTTTTGGGTTGAAAACAGCTGGTTCAGCACTGATAAGCGCGTTAGATCACAATCTATCAGATGAAGTGAAAGAGAGTACAATCAGATATGTAGACGACATTCTACTCACATCAGAATCTCTGGAGGAGCACATGAGAGACCTGAAGAAGTTGCTAGATGACCTTCGAGAAGCTAACTTTAAGGTTAATATCAAGAAATCGCACTTCTGTCAGAGGTAAGTCAAATTCCTAGGGCATGTTATTGATGCAAATGGAGTGAAGCCTACTCCAGATAAATTGGAGGTAATTCGAAATTTCCCTCGACCCACGAAAGTAAAACACGTCCGACAGTATTTGGGAGTAATTGGATTCTTTTCGAACCACTGCCCAAACTATACTACGACAGTAGCACCCCTGCAGGACCTATTGAAGAAAGGCGGCAGATGGAATTGGACGGCGCAATGTCAGGAAGCATTCGTGAGGTCAAAACAAATGCTTTTGGAATATGTGAAGCTGGGATACCCGGATTATACCCAGAAGTTCATCATACAGACGGATGCATCACTTATTGGGATCGGAGCGATGCTATTCCAGGAAAATGTTGACCAGCCTGAGAAGAAAGTTTTTATTGCCTTTATAAGTAGGAGGCTGAAAGCCCATGAGAAAAATTACACGATTACAGAGATAGAGTTGCTCGCAATTTTGTACGCGTTGCAATCTTGGCATAAACTCGTGTATGGCTTCCAAATAGTCCTGAGAACAGACCATAAAGCTTTAACATTTTTGTTAAAAACAGACTTGTCTAGCCAGAGATTGACAAGATGGTCCCTGTATATTCAACAATTTAATGTGGAAATAGAATACTGTCCAGGGAAAGAGAATGTAATACCGGACATATTAAGCCGTTACCCTAGAGAAGAGGAAGCGTTAGCTGTCCAGATTGAGAATCGAGATCAGAAGACGTTGGATGACTTAAGGAATCTTACCAACCTACAACGCGAAGACCCGTGGTTGAAGATGATGATCGATTACTTCGAGGGACGCTTAGCAAGGGGAACTGCAATATACCGAGAGGCAGTGGCATTGGCAACAGAGTATGTATGGTATAATCAGATATTACACAAGTGGGATGATGTAGATCATACACGTCAAAGGATTGTGATTCCTGCATCTTTGCAGAGGAGATTGGTGTGGCTAGCACACAGAGCCTTTGGACATCCAGGGATAGACAAAATTTGTGCTCTGTTGAAGGAAGCATTTACTTGGCCTAAGTTGAGAGAAACGGTGAGAAATGCTATTAGGACATGTGATCTATGCCAAAGGGTAAAGCCAAATCCCTTTTTAATGAGGCAACGACCTATCCCGTTGTTACCGGAGAAGCCAAGGCAGCTATTGAGCATAGACAACTTTGGACCATTGCCTAGAGCACGTAGAGGCAATAGACACATTTTTGTAGCCATGGATGTATTTTCGAAAATGGTGGTATTATGCCCCATACAAAAGACAAGTTCAAAGCAGGTCTTCTTGGGAAGCCGGATAACATTCTCTCGGACCACGGAAGTTGCTTTACGAGTGCAGAATTTCGTCGAGAACTGGAAACTCTAGGAATTAGGCAGATTTTATCTACCATTCGCCATCCTGAGGCAAGTCCAGTTGAAAGAGTAATGAGAGAGATCCAGAAATACATGAAGATCTACTGCTCTGAAGCGAATTGGCGTTGGATTGAATTCCTAGAAGTAATTGAATACTGTATAAATAATACTGTACATGAGGCGACAGGTCAGGTTCCCGTGACTTTACATCTGGATCAGAGACCGGAGAGACCGTGGAATGGTGTCATTCCATTACCAGTAGACGCACAGCCAGGTCGAGAATTGAGGATCCAACGAACCTTCGAATATCTCAAAGCACAGGCGGAGAGACGTCAGAGAAGAAATCGTGCGAAGAGGTATCATAGACCGCTTCTCGTCGGAGAGAAAGTTTTAATTAGGAAACCAGCCAGTTCAGATCCAGAGGCACGGAAGTATAAGAAGTTCATTTTTGCTTACCACGGCCCGTTCGAGGTGATAAGAGACCTACAGAACAATGCATACAGGTTAAAGCATTTAGAAACTGGAAACGAGGTCGTTATGAATGTAGCCAATTTAAAGGTTTATTATCCGCCAGAAGAATTCGACGAACAAGAAGAAGTATTAACAGCGCACACCCAACTCAACGTGGAGAGCGAAGTCAGCCAGGCAGTCAGAACTGAAAGTTCGAGCGGCAAGACGGAACGAGAAGCAGACAGTTTGCCCAGTGGAAGGGACGAACAACAAAGATGCCAGTGTCTGCGAGAATTCTATGAAGAAATGGTTGCAGCGGCGAGAGAGGTTGAGGCCATAAATACGACCCTCCGCCTGGAGAATGAACAGCTTAGGAAGAGCGCAGCGTGGAATGGGGAGCTGTACTAACCTACTCGCAGCCACACGAGGTGAAGGACCCCAGATGTAAACACAGACAGTGATAGACAGTCAGCTGGTTACTTATAGAGAGCCACTTGCAATTGACTTCTATAAGTTTCGCAAGGGGAATATGAACCCGAGGAGGTTATGCTGACTGGAATCGAACGTGGTTCTCAGAGACTGTGATCTCAGTATAAAGGTTCCACCAGGGAACGAACCCGAGGTTTGTGGAGGGAGTTTCATTGTAAAAACCCCTAGAGAGAAGTGTATATTAAATCACTGGTGTGATTTCAGTTGCAGTGACATTATTTATTAAAATAATGCAGGGAAAGTGAGCAGAATACAGCATTATTAGACTACTTGGTGTAGGCTATATGGGGCTTGGAGCACTGCAAGTGCAGAGTGGACATTTTACAAATTAGCCCAGAATTGCGGGAGGTGTTCAGTGGAGCCAAGTCAATCATTCTGACCTCATTCTGTCGTCTGGAAGAGGGTGAGGGCCTGAATAATGACCCAGTTCTTCCCCGACGGAGAATGGATCTGAGAATGGTGGGGAGAGATCACAAGGAAAATCATTGATTACTCGTGATTGGAGTAACGAAATGACATGAGACTTGCCCACAGGTGAATCTTTAGACTGGAGGCTAATTTTAGAGCCTTTAATCTGCGAAATTGACGCATATTTAAGGAAGTGCGGAAGGACCGTAGGACTATCATTGTTCGCGGCGGGATTTGAGGAGGTTGCCAGGGAATCCCGAGAGATAGCGTCCCCACGCTATGAAGAAAGGAATTAATATTAATTAATTGGCCGAGCGATTCTTCAGCACGCAGTCAGTTCTGGGATCAGAGAAGAAAAAGGAACCCAATGAACATGGTTTCGAGACCAGAAGCATGCTGGGAGAGGAGCCGAGATCCCGCGGGAAGATTGCGCTCTACTTTCTGTGTGAATCCGATATAAGGGGGTCGACCCTTAGTAGAGCAGTTAGTTGCACTTCAGTCTTAAGTCAGTCTTACCCTAGTTGGAGCCAGTCTCACACCAGTTTGTCACAGTTTGTCAAGAGAGGCGCAGACAGTCGTCATGGCGGAACATATGTTGGTCCGGTGCATGAAAGGACGCCCGCACAAAGAGTTCTACGTTTGAGTGAAGCATTTAATAAGCTGTTATTAATATAGGCGTGCTGCAGATATACTCAGCAGTACGAACAATGGCGTGTTCACGTAGGAAGCATCGTGTAAGATAAGTGGCAGAACTATTGTAAATAATAATAATAATTTGTGTAAAGTTATGGACAGTGTTAAGCGCAATGTATCAAATATCGACTGATCATTCATGTCTAATTACGCTTGAATGCGCTGGGAGAAACTTTACGAAGCATTTGGTAATGTCGTAAGGATACCAAATAATAACGCTCAGGACGGAAGTTAGCATATCTATGCGACGCAGGAAGCTTACCGTAGGAGTATGGATAAAAACTGTTGGTGAATTCCGAGGGCAGGTAAACCAGACTTTCAATCAGGAGTTGGTAGGAGCACGGGAGATGCCGTCGACACCTGCAATTTTGATATCTTTGCTAGGGAATTTCAAGCAATGAAAAGTGTACACAGTGACGTGTGTTATGTATAAAGCATATGTAAAATATCTTTTAAAGTAGTGGTTTTATAAGTGTTATAAAGTGTCACATGTTTGGGAGCAATAGCTTCCTTATAGAAATGCAAAGTGCCGTATGGTTAACGGAAGTTGTGTGTCATAAAATGTGTGTATTCAAGATGAAAATGTCACGTTAAACCTGCATATGGCAGGCGACTTGGAAGGATATGATTGGTTGGAGCCACCATGAGAAGCCTTGAGATATGTGAGTACCCCACAAATTATGGTTAATTAGAGAATATGGGCCACTGCATGTGACGTGATTTCAGTAAAGATGCCAGTAAGAATCAGATTAGGAGGTAGACCCTCCAGGTTTAGTCATTATTGTATTGATTTTCATAGAGTTGAGATGTTAATGTGCATCAATAAGTGGATTAATCATTACCACTATTAATTAAGATGGCAATCAGTTATGTAAATGTTACGAGCACAGTTGTTCGAGTTTTGAGATGATTGGTTGTGTCGGATTTTGGTAAATTATGTCAGAAATATAATAATAATAATAATAAGGAATGATTTTGGTAAATTATGTCAGTGAGAATAATAATAATTATGAATATCAAAGGTATTAATGAACGCATCAGGTAATTGTTGTAAACAAGAAATAATTACGCTAATTGCAAGACTTATCGATCCAAGCAGTAAGATTATACAGTAAGATTACATTACGGGATTAAAGAAAGAGTTTGATATCAGAATATATTGTATTAATGGGAATATAATTATGCCAGGAATGGAAGATCTTTTAGTGAATTGAATTTGCAGCTTATGTGAGAAGCTTATAGAGTAATTGATAGATTTCTCTTAATATTATAGGACGAAGGTCGTACATTAGGTGAAGGAGCCAGGTGGTCTATTCTACGTATGAAATCTCCTACGCCGGGGGCGTAAGCGGAGATATAATTTGTGCCAGAGTGTTTAGTGTTGGACCCTACCTCTGATGAAGGATGTGAATGTTCCGGGTTGGAATCCCATGGTTAGGTGCGAGGAAAACGAGGACACCTTGTCACTCTAATGATTCCCCGAGAACTTATTGTGAGTGATTCAGCTTGTTGAAGCGAACCTCATGTCGGCAGCAGTGGACTGACCGCATATTATTTAAGACACCGGTTACCTATTTGACCAATGTTTTACGAACCTCGTACCTTCATGTTGAATGGACCTGTTTGGTGCCAGTAATTATTTTATCCTCGGGGTAGGAATAAATATAAAGCTCATTCACTACCTGTGTGCATAATATTCAGTTAAAATCCATTGAGATATGTGTGTCATTGGGAGCACAGTTTGTCTTGTAAAATCTTACAATGCTTTGGAAATAAGCCTTCAGACATAAAAGCGGGGGTCGAGTTAGGGTGGAAACCCAACCCACTGCTATTGTATACCGACCGCTCGAGGAGAGGGTCTGGGGACGGTCAAGGCGAACCGTGAAAGCAAGTTGACAGGAACAGATTTTAGACCCTGTTAATGACATGAATGAAATGTTGTTATGTTGAGTAATGAAGCCATGTGGTTTAAGAACACATTGATAATTATATATTATCCTGATGGTTCATGATTTTAGCTATCTAACGAATGGTTAGACGTTGCATTTATACTGTCACTGACAACTTTTTCAGAAGTTGGTTACCAGATTCCACATGCTACGCGCACAAGGTAGTTTGATTATACCATCCGACACAACAATAACATAACGTTTTTATATGAAATCACAAAACGGCATGCAGTGGAACTATATAAATAGTGGAGTAGGGGTAGCTTACATAATTATGGAGTTGCACGTAGTTTGCTGTGCAACACCAGAATAGGCTAATGCATGTAAAGCATTTGGTGGGAAAAGAAAGATCAAAACACACACACGGTACACATAATTGTCAAATTAAGAAGGTTTTTATGAATCAGTAATGTTGTGATATTAAAGAAGTCACATTGTATGACAGTAGTGTCAATGTACAGTTTGTTTCTGAAGTTGTACGTGCATCAGCGCACTAGAATATCTTTGTGATGTTCACATAAGGGTAAAGGTTTGTGGTATGATATGATTTTAGTATGATTATATTATGTTCATATTGGTGGATTGTGGAAAGTAATTTTTGTTTGCTTTTGTTTTATGGTTATGGGGATTGTTTTATTTGTTTAAAGCCATGATTTTATTTACTGAATTAAAGTTTTAGAATAGAGTTGTGCCTTATCATTGTAGAGTTGATACCTCTTAGCCTCAAATCCAAAGTATGCAACTGCTCAGTGGGAGGACGGTACATCCTCGAGTCCTGAAGCTAGCTGGAGGCAGAAGCATATTTTCCATCGAGATTATACGCATGGGTACATGGAAAATGATGTCCTGTACAGTGATTTGAGCTATAGGTACTACTAAAGTCGGTCTATATCTATGCACACGACTCTATTAAAGTAACGATTAACATGAAGTAGGGGAGGACCGCACCTAAATCTAGATAAGCTCTGATACGCACAATATAAATTTTGATAATGAATACGTCTAGTATGCATATATTTATCATGGCGAGACCCAAGTGGGGCATTCGACAGTACAACCGAGACGTTGGAGGGTTGCTGTTGTGTCTTAACGTGGACCACCTCCCATGACTCACTATATTTATCATGGCCCAAGCTACGTGGGGCGGTATAAATTCATTATGGAATCGCCTGCGTCAGTGCAATATGAGCGATCTTGGCATTGCACAAACCGGGCAAACGATGAATCCTTCTATTAATTATCATGTCGCCCGTCTGTGGGGATAAGCATGGTATACTTTACATCACATATTTATCATGGCGCCCAACGTGGGGATTATGGGATTTAGGGAAAACCCATAGATTTTTTATGGTATTTCATGGGGAAAACCATAGTAATTTTTTTTTGCCTCAAACTGTGTTTGAGTGATTTTTAAATTTCAGTAGACTTTTGATGTAACGCAGAATCTCTCTATTGAGAAGAGGATTACCCAAGGGTATGAGCGCTACATACCAGATCCACAATTTATCATAATATTATCAGGTTTTGTACGACGTTACAATATGTGTACAGTGTTTGATGTTTCTTTTCAAAACATATCCACACATTTTTCCAGGAAGCCTGCCTGCATATTTAAGTGTTATTGTAAAAAATGTCAGGCACGGAGGAGATTTTGCAGGATATTGCAGGGTTGAAACAGCATTTTGATGCTGTTAACGAGCAAAATAAGCTGGAAGCTAAGGCTTTCCAGGAGGGTATAAACACTCGTTTAGATGCCAATCAGGAGGCAATTAATCACAACCAGGTTGAATTGAGCAATCGTTTAGATGCTAATCAGCTGGCAATCAATAAGAACCAGACTGAATTGAGCAATCGTTTAGATGCTAATCAGCTGGCAATCAATAAGAACCAGACTGAATTGAATAATCGGTTAGATGCTAATCAGGTTGAATTGAATAATAAGTTAGGTCAAATGCAAGAGGTTATTAAAACCGAAGTAACAGAAACTGTTGTAAGCATTGTATCGGAAATGCAGGTTAAAACAGATAAACGTTTCGAGGCCATAGAAGCCAAACTTGAAAGTAACTTACAAGCGTGTAAGCATGCTCAGGATGAAACCAACAGTAGGTTAGACGCGTTATCTAACGACATTAAGGATATTCAAATCCAAAATGAGGCGAATCTCGAACGCCAAGCGAAACAATTTTCAGAGTTTACGAGAACGGTAGACCAGAGATTAGAGGAGAACGACTCTAAATGGGACCAGAAATTGAAAAGCTATGCTAGAGCAATTAACGGTGATCTCAAGAAACAGGACCAGAATATATTAGGTCAATGTCAAGAAATAGGTGAAATCAAGGCTGTCGTTAACGAGAGTAAAGAGCTGATAGGAAACATGAAGGGTCAGATAAGCAAAGTTCATCAAGAACTGGACCAAGTTCAGAATGACATTGTTGTAGTCAACAAAAGGCAAGAGGAGAATAGAGGTGAAATTATTAAGGTCCAGAAGGAAATGTCAAAGGTCAATGGACACATTCGAGAAGAAATCAAAGGATTGAGGGAAGAACTCGAAGTGAGAGAAGGCCAGAAAACAGAGGCAAGCGACAAGACCCTTGCTCAAATTAAGGAAGATGTAGAGGATGAAATCTCCCATATCAAACAAAGTCTGAAAGAAGACAAGAAGAAAATCTTTCAAGTAGCCGAGGAAAATCAAGAAAGGCTTACAAGAATAGAGAAAGAAGTCATTACTCGTCTGGAAAGAGCAGAGATGCGCCACAATCAAATGGAGACTAGGATAATAGCACAGGAGGAAACACTTCTGAAAGATCCTAAGTCAAGTGAAGGCAGCATGGAAGATATGAGGAAAACAAGGTGGGAAGACTTAGAAACCCAACCTATAATAAGGAGTGCTACAGGCCCAGGCGAAAGTCCTTATATGACGCCAGGTATACCAGTTGCGGCATCGACGCCACATGAAAATGCTATGCACACCCAGGTGATAAACGTCATCAGGGCAAGCGAAGAAAAACCAAGGAAATTCTCAGGTAGCCACTGTAATATGACACCAAAATATTGGTTGAAGGAAGTGACTGAATATCTGAATGATGCACGAATACCACAGGAGCGCAGGCTACGAGCTATAGAGAAATTAACAGAGGGGGAGTGTGCATTATGGTTTCGCAGCTTCCGCTACACTTTCGATACTGTTGAGGAGTTTCGGGAGGCATTTTTGAAGAGATACTGGGACGCAGCGACCCAACAGAATTTACGGTTGGATTTATATGCAAAGAAATACAGTACCAACAACCCAACGAAGTACGCAGAATTTTTTATATCGCAGATGTGTCGCTTCAAAGAACTGGATCAAAAACCAAGCGAGCTGGAATTATGTATTGCTATCGCCAAGCAGCTTCCATACGAGATCCAAAGACTACTAATCTCGGCTAATGCGGAAACTGCTATAGAAATGGAGACAGTTCTTAGACAACTGGACCTCACAACAGCAAATACGATGCGTCAGAGTCGAACCGTGGAACAGGTACACGTGACCAACGCGCAGACTGACCAACAGCAAGCTCCAAGGAACAACAAAGCTACGAGCACTGAAACATTAGATTCCTATGGACGGCAATGGGAACAGGAACCCAGAAGATGGCAGTCAAAGTACAAAGGGAATGCTAATAGAGGAGGAAGAGGTCGAAACTCGTGGAATAAGCAGAATACCAGGGGTAAACCGTACCAAAACAATGGAGGTAACAATGGCCAAGAAGGCAACAATAGAAATTGGAGACCCCAAGAAAGAAGAAGTAACTTCGAGGACGAGGTAGAAGAACGATATCACGCTTCTTTGCGATACCTCGATGAGAGGGGAGATGAGCCCCAGAAACAACAAGTCCGCTGGCAAGAAGTTATGCAGAACAGGACATCGCCAGACGGATATGGAGATGGAGCTAAGAGTTTGGAGCTACAACGCAGCGAACAGGAGAGAAGAAACTCCAAGGGGACGGGCGCTGAAGAAAAAAAAACGCCAAAATTAGAAGAGTTCGAGACTGAGGGATGGAAGTCTGTTAACATCATCAATTGGATAGCCAAACCGGAAGAGCTAATCGAGGATACAGGAGGATCACAAGTTATGGTCAAGAGAGAATTGCCTATTATAATAGTAAGAGTGGCAGGATTAAAAATAAGAAGTCTGTTAGACACGGGGTCAACAGTGAGCCTTATGACACAAGCTTTATATGATGAAAAAGCCCGGAGAGAGAATATTTTGAAAATACCCATCTCTAGTGTCAAGATAAAAGGGGTAATTCCAGACAGAACGATGATATGTAAATACCAGGTATTCCTAGATTTACAGATAGGAGGCTCTATTTTCTCACAGAGTTTTCTGTTAGTAAACAAACTGCCTTATAACCTACTTATTGGGGCAGAATTTATAAGGGAATACAGAGTGATAATCGACCTAGCACAGGACAGGGTTATGTTCCATGTGAATGAAGAAGCTGAAGGCTTGGAGGTCGCACTCAATGAGATTGGACCAGGGTCAAGTGAACAAGTATGGCATACATACAGAGAGGTGGCTGAGGAAGAAGTGTTAGTTATTGAGCAGTTAGAAGAAGAGCTGAAAACACTTGCCACAGACCTGGAGAAAGATTTGGAACCCAAACTGGAAGAATATATTTCGGAAAAGCTAGCAGAAGCGAAAATTGGGCTAAAAGAGAAGGAAAACTTAAAGCAGTTATTACAGGAACAGAAGGAAGTCTTTGATTCGAGACCTGGTCGTATAAAGAACTTCACTTATGCTTTTCAAGTCAGTGATTGGACACCATTTAGGCAGAAACCCTATCCTATAGCTGAAAAGCATTATGCTAAAGTGAAAGAGGCAATTCAGGAGATGTTGGAGGCCGGTGTTATTGAGAAGACACCTACGCCTTATGTAAGTCCGTTGGTAATTGTACCAAAGACAGACGGGACTGTCAGAGTCTGCCTGGACCTGAGACATTTAAATTTGAAGGTTATTCCAGAATTTGACCAAGTGCCATCTATTAAAGAGATCCTCAGGACGTTCAAAGGGAAAACCGTATTCACAAATCTGAACATCACATCCAGTTTCCATCATCTTGAATTAGAGAAGAAAACTATTCTGTTGACAGGATTTATGTTTGATCAACATACATACACATTTTTAAGGCTACCTTTTGGGTTGAAAACAGCTGGTTCAGCACTGATAAGCGCGTTAGATCACAATCTATCAGATGAAGTGAAAGAGAGTACAATCAGATATGTAGACGACATTCTACTCACATCAGAATCTCTGGAGGAGCACATGAGAGACCTGAAGAAGTTGCTAGATGACCTTCGAGAAGCTAACTTTAAGGTTAATATCAAGAAATTGCACTTCTGTCAGAGGGAAGTCAAATTCCTAGGGCATGTTATTGATGCAAATGGAGTGAAGCCTAATCCAGATAAATTGGAGGTAATTCGAAATTTCCCTCGACCCACGAAAGTAAAACACGTCCGACAGTATTTGGGAGTAATTGGATTCTTTTCGAACCACTGCCCAAACTATACTACGACAGTAGCACCCCTGCAGGACCTATTGAAGAAAGGCGGCAGATGGAATTGGACGGCGCAATGTCAGGAAGCATTCGTGAGGTCAAAACAAATGCTTTTGGAATATGTGAAGCTGGGATACCCGGATTATACCCAGAAGTTCATCATACAGACGGATGCATCACTTATTGGGATCGGAGCGATGCTATTCCAGGAAAATGTTGACCAGCCTGAGAAGAAAGTTTTTATTGCCTTTATAAGTAGGAGGCTGAAAGCCCATGAGAAAAATTACACGATTACAGAGATAGAGTTGCTCGCAATTTTGTACGCGTTGCAATCTTGGCATAAACTCGTGTATGGCTTCCAAATAGTCCTGAGAACAGACCATAAAGCTTTAACATTTTTGTTAAAAACAGACTTGTCTAGCCAGAGATTGACAAGATGGTCCCTGTATATTCAACAATTTAATGTGGAAATAGAATACTGTCCAGGGAAAGAGAATGTAATACCGGACATATTAAGCCGTTACCCTAGAGAAGAGGAAGCGTTAGCTGTCCAGATTGAGAATCGAGATCAGAAGACGTTGGATGACTTAAGGAATCTTACCAACCTACAACGCGAAGACCCGTGGTTGAAGATGATGATCGATTACTTCGAGGGACGCTTAGCAAGGGGAACTGCAATATACCGAGAGGCAGTGGCATTGGCAACAGAGTATGTATGGTATAATCAGATATTACACAAGTGGGATGATATAGATCATACACGTCAAAGGATTGTGATTCCTGCATCTTTGCAGAGGAGATTGGTGTGGCTAGCACACAGAGCCTTTGGACATCCAGGGATAGACAAAATTTGTGCTCTGTTGAAGGAAGCATTTACTTGGCCTAAGTTGAGAGAAACGGTGAGAAATGCTATTAGGAAATGTGATCTATGCCAAAGGGTAAAGCCAAATCCCTTTTTAATGAGGCAACGACCTATCCCGTTGTTACCGGAGAAGCCAAGGCAGCTATTGAGCATAGACAACTTTGGACCATTGCCTAGAGCACGTAGAGGCAATAGACACATTTTTGTAGCCATGGATGTATTTTCGAAAATGGTGGTATTATGCCCCATACAAAAGACAAGTTCAAAGCAGGTCTTGAAACGCCTGATGAGAGAGAGTTATTCCGATTCTTGGGAAGCCGGATAACATTCTCTCGGACCACGGAAGTTGCTTTACGAGTGCAGAATTTCGTCGAGAACTGGAAACTCTAGGAATTAGGCAGATTTTATCTACCATTCGCCATCCTGAGGCAAGTCCAGTTGAAAGAGTAATGAGAGAGATCCAGAAATACATGAAGATCTACTGCTCTGAAGCGAATTGGCGTTGGATTGAATTCCTAGAAGTAATTGAATACTGTATAAATAATACTGTACATGAGGCGACAGGTCAGGTTCCCGTGACTTCACATCTGGATCAGAGACCGGAGAGACCGTGGAATGGTGTCATTCCATTACCAGTAGACGCACAGCCAGGTCGAGAATTGAGGATCCAACGAACCTTCGAATATCTCAAAGCACAGGCGGAGAGACGTCAGAGAAGAAATCGTGCGAAGAGGTATCATAGACCGCTTCTCGTCGGAGAGAAAGTTTTAATTAGGAAACCAGCCAGTTCAGATCCAGAGGCACGGAAGTATAAGAAGTTCATTTTTGCTTACCACGGCCCGTTCGAGGTGATAAGAGACCTACAGAACAATGCATACAGGTTAAAGCATTTAGAAACTGGAAACGAGGTCGTTATGAATGTAGCCAATTTAAAGGTTTATTATCCGCCAGAAGAATTCGACGAACAAGAAGAAGTATTAACAGCGCACACCCAACTCAACGTGGAGAGCGAAGTCAGCCAGGCAGTCAGAACTGAAAGTTCGAGCGGCAAGACGGAACGAGAAGCAGACAGTTTGCCCAGTGGAAGGGACGAACAACAAAGATGCCAGTGTCTGCGAGAATTCTATGAAGAAATGGTTGCAGCGGCGAGAGAGGTTGAGGCCATAAATACGACCCTCCGCCTGGAGAATGAACAGCTTAGGAAGAGCGCAGCGTGGAATGGGGAGCTGTACTAACCTACTCGCAGCCACACGAGGTGAAGGACCCCAGATGTAAACACAGACAGTGATAGACAGTCAGCTGGTTACTTATAGAGAGCCACTTGCAATTGACTTATATAAGTTTCGCAAGGGGAATATGAACCCGAGGAGGTTATGCTGACTGGAATCGAACGTGGTTCTCAGAGACTGTGATCTCAGTATAAAGGTTCCACCAGGGAACGAACCCGAGGTTTGTGGAGGAAGTTTCATTGTAAAAACCCCTAGAGAGAAGTGTATATTAAATCACTGGTGTGATTTCAGTTGCAGTGACATTATTTATTAAAATAATGCAGGGAAAGTGAGCAGAATACAGCATTATTAGACTACTTGGTGTAGGCTATATGGGGCTTGGAGCACTGCAAGTGCAGAGTGGACATTTTACAAATTAGCCCAGAATTGCGGGAGGTGTTCAGTGGAGCCAAGTCAATCATTCTGACCTCATTCTGTCGTCTGGAAGAGGGTGAGGGCCTGAATAATGACCCAGTTCTTCCCCGACGGAGAATGGATCTGAGAATGGTGGGGAGAGATCACAAGGAAAATCATTGATTACTCGTGATTGGAGTAACGAAATGACATGAGACTTGCCCACAGGTGAATCTTTAGACTGGAGGCTAATTTTAGAGCCTTTAATCTGCGAAATTGACGCATATTTAAGGAAGTGCGGAAGGACCGTAGGACTATCATTGTTCGCGGCGGGATTTGAGGAGGTTGCCAGGGAATCCCGAGAGATAGCGTCCCCACGCTATGAAGAAAGGAATTAATATTAATTAATTGGCCGAGCGATTCTTCAGCACGCAGTCAGTTCTGGGATCAGAGAAGAAAAAGGAACCCAATGAACATGGTTTCGAGACCAGAATCATGCTGGGAGAGGAGCCGAGATCCCGCGGGAAGATTGCGCTCTACTTTCTGTGTGAATCCGATATAAGGGGGTCGACCCTTAGTAGAGCAGTTAGTTGCACTTCAGTCTTAAGTCAGTCTTACCCTAGTTGGAGCCAGTCTCACACCAGTTTGTCACAGTTTGTCAAGAGAGGCGCAGACAGTCGTCATGGCGGAACATATGTTGGTCCGGTGCATGAAAGGACGCCCGCACAAAGAGTTCTACGTTTGAGTGAAGCATTTAATAAGCTGTTATTAATATAGGCGTGCTGCAGATATACTCAGCAGTACGAACAATGGCGTGTTCACGTAGGAAGCATCGTGTAAGATGAGTGGCAGAACTATTGTAAATAATAATAATAATTTGTGTAAAGTTATGGACAGTGTTAAGCGCAATGTATCAAATATCGACTGATCATTCATGTCTAATTACGCTTGAATGCGCTGGGAGAAACTTTACGAAGCATTTGGTAATGTCGTAAGGATACCAAATAATAACGCTCAGGACGGAAGTTAGCATATCTATGCGACGCAGGAAGCTTACCGTAGGAGTATGGATAAAAACTGTTGGTGAATTCCGAGGGCAGGTAAACCAGACTTTCAATCAGGAGTTGGTAGGAGCACGGGAGATGCCGTCGACACCTGCAATTTTGATATCTTTGCTAGGGAATTTCAAGCAATGAAAAGTGTACACAGTGACGTGTGTTATGTATAAAGCATATGTAAAATATCTTTTAAAGTAGTGGTTTTATAAGTGTTATAAAGTGTCACATGTTTGGGAGCAATAGCTTCCTTATAGAAATGCAAAGTGCCGTATGGTTAACGGAAGTTGTGTGTCATAAAATGTGTGTATTCAAGATGAAAATGTCACGTTAAACCTGCATATGGCAGGCGACTTGGAAGGATATGATTGGTTGGAGCCACCATGAGAAGCCTTGAGATATGTGAGTACCCCACAAATTATGGTTAATTAGAGAATATGGGCCACTGCATGTGACGTGATTTCAGTAAAGATGCCAGTAAGAATCAGATTAGGAGGTAGACCCTCCAGGTTTAGTCATTATTGTATTGATTTTTATAGAGTTGAGATGTTAATGTGCATCAATAAGTGGATTAATCATTACCACTATTAATTAAGATGGCAATCAGTTATGTAAATGTTACGAGCACAGTTGTTCGAGTTTTGAGATGATTGGTTGTGTCGGATTTTGGTAAATTATGTCAGAAATATAATAATAATAATAATAAGGAATGATTTTGGTAAATTATGTCAGTGAGAATAATAATAATTATGAATATCAAAGGTATTAATGAACGCATCAGGTAATTGTTGTAAACAAGAAATAATTACGCTAATTGCAAGACTTATCGATCCAAGCAGTAAGATTATACAGTAAGATTACATTACGGGATTAAAGAAAGAGTTTGATATCAGAATATATTGTATTAATGGGAATATAATTATGCCAGGAATGGAAGATCTTTTAGTGAATTGAATTTGCAGCTTATGTGAGAAGCTTATAGAGTAATTGATAGATTTCTCTTAATATTATAGGACGAAGGTCGTACATTAGGTGAAGGAGCCAGGTGGTCTATTCTACGTATGAAATCTCCTACGCCGGGGGCGTAAGCGGAGATATAATTTGTGCCAGAGTGTTTAGTGTTGGACCCTACCTCTGATGAAGGATGTGAATGTTCCGGGTTGGAATCCCATGGTTAGGTGCGAGGAAAACGAGGACACCTTGTCACTCTAATGATTCCCCGAGAACTTATTGTGAGTGATTCAGCTTGTTGAAGCGAACCTCATGTCGGCAGCAGTGGACTGACCGCATATTATTTAAGACACCGGTTACCTATTTGACCAATGTTTTACGAACCTCGTACCTTCATGTTGAATGGACCTGTTTGGTGCCAGTAATTATTTTATCCTCGGGGTAGGAATAAATATAAAGCTCATTCACTACCTGTGTGCATAATATTCAGTTAAAATCCATTGAGATATGTGTGTCATTGGGAGCACAGTTTGTCTTGTAAAATCTTACAATGCTTTGGAAATAAGCCTTCAGACATAAAAGCGGGGGTCGAGTTAGGGTGGAAACCCAACCCACTGCTATTGTATACCGACCGCTCGAGGAGAGGGTCTGGAGGACGGTCAAGGCGAACCGTGAAAGCAAGTTGACAGGAACAGATTTTAGACCCTGTTAATGACATGAATGAAATGTTGTTATGTTGAGTAATGAAGCCATGTGGTTTAAGAACACATTGATAATTATATATTATCCTGATGGTTCATGATTTTAGCTATCTAACGAATGGTTAGACGTTGCATTTATACTGTCACTGACAACTTTTTCAGAAGTTGGTTACCAGATTCCACAGGCTACGCGCACAAGGTAGTTTGATTATACCATCCGACACAACAATAACATAACGTTTTATATGAAATCACAAAACGGCATGCAGTGGAACTATATAAATAGTGGAGTAGGGGTAGCTTACATAATTATGGAGTTGCACGTAGTTTGCTGTGCAACACCAGAATAGGCTAATGCATGTAAAGCATTTGGTGGGAAAAGAAAGATCAAAACACACACACGGTACACATAATTGTCAAATTAAGAAGGGTTTTATGAATCAGTAATGTTGTGATATTAAAGAAGTCACATTGTATGACAGTAGTGTCAATGTACAGTTTGTTTCTGAAGTTGTACGTGCATCAGCGCACTAGAATATCTTTGTGATGTTCACATAAGGGTAAAGGTTTGTGGTATGATATGATTTTAGTATGATTATATTATGTTCATATTGGTGGATTGTGGAAAGTAATTTTTGTTTGCTTTTGTTTTATGGTTATGGGGATTGTTTTATTTGTTTAAAGCCATGATTTTATTTACTGAATTAAAGTTTTAGAATAGAGTTGTGCCTTATCATTGTAGAGTTGATACCTCTTAGCCTCAAATCCAAAGTATGCAACTGCTCAGTGGGAGGACGGTACACCCTCGAGTCCTGAAGCTAGCTGGAGGCAGAAGCATATTTTCCATCGAGATTATACGCATGGGTACAGTATATACCAGATAAGTTGATTGGTTTGATACAATATCCGATTATCCGTTGAGAAATGTTTTAAGCAAAATGCAGTCACATTGTCAAACTGACAAAAGCTACGAAGCCTACGTAAGTTGTTTTATAGAGATACTTCTTCTTAGTACTCACTGTCGATGACTTTGAGATCACTTTTCAGTGACATGTTTTTTTAGAAGTTTTTAACGCTTAGATAGGCGTAATGTCGTTTGAAAACTCAGCCATATGCCTATTTGGCGACAAGGGTGTTGACTTCCTACTTCAATGTTGAACACATTTATCATCCTATTTTATAGCTAAAAAGATGCTCTCTGTAAAATTTGAAAGTACACACATCAAAAAAGTTTTGCATCACCTCGGTTCCCAGATCTCCGGCATATAGACGTTGACTGTGTATATTGTATCCAAGATACAGTCCCTTTGACTGTTCATAGATGTCACTAAAACTGCTCAAAGATGTAAACAACCATGCATTAGCAGGGCCTATTAGACGGAGGGGGTACGACAGCCGATCAGTTCCAGTCATTCCACCAGGACGAAGGTACGCTGCTCATGTTGTCTGTAGTTCTACCATGCCTAGAAGGTCAATACCGCAGTTCGATCGCGTCCGCATTGTTACTTTGTGTCAAGAAGGGCTCTCAACAAGGGAAGTTTCCAGGCGTCTCAGAGTGAACCAAAGCGATGTTGTTCGGACATGGAGGAGGTACAGAGATACAGGAACTGTCGATGACAGGCCTCGCTCAGGCCGCCCAAGGGCTACTACTGTAGTGGATGACCGCTACTTACGGATTGCCGCTCGGAGGAACCCTGACAGCAATGCCACCATGTTGAATAATGCGTTTCGTTCAGCCACAGGACGTCGTGTTTCAACTCAAACTGTGCGCAATAGGCTGCATGATGCGCAACTTCACTCCCGACGTCCATGGCGAGGTCCAGCTTTGCAACCCCGACACCATGCAGCGCGGTACAGATGGGCCCAACAACATGCTGAATGGACCCCACGGAATTGGCATCACGTTCTCTTCACCGATGAGTGTCGCATATGCCTTCAACCAGACAATCGTCGGAGACGTGTTTGGAGGCACCCTGGTCAGGCTGAACGTCTTAGACACACTGTCCAGCGAGTGCAGCAAGGTGGTGGTTCCCTGATGTTTTGGGGTGGCATTATGTGGGGCCGACGTACGCCACTGGTGGTCATGGAAGGCTCCGAAACGGCTTTACGATACCTGAATGACATCCTCCGACCCATAGTGCAACCATATCGGCAGAATATTGGAGAGGCATTTGTCTTCATGGACGACAATTCTCGACCTCATCGTGCACATCTTGTGAATGCGTTCCTTCAAGATAACGACATCGCTCGACTACAGTGGCCAGCATGTTCGCCAGACATGAACCCTATCGAACATGCCTGGGATATGTTGAAAAGGGCTGTTTATGGACGTCTTGACCCACCAACCACTCTGAGAGATTTACGCCGAATTGTCGTTGAGGAGTGGGACAATTTGGACCAACAGTGTCTTGATGAACTTGTGGATAGTATGCCACGGCGAATACAGGCATGCATCAATGCAAGAGGACGTGCTACTGGGTATTAGAGGTAGTGGTGTGTACTGCAATCTGGACCACAAATGCTGAAAGTCTAGCTGTATGATGGTACAACATGCAATGTGTGGGTCTCATGAGCAATAAAACGAGCTGAAATGTTGTTTGTGTTGATCTCTATTCCCTTTGTATTTAACGGTTCCGGAACTCTTGGAAACGAGGTGATGCAAAACTTTTTTTGATGTGTGTATTATTTGTTAATAATACGCCCATGCTGAATGTTATCGATTCTACTGAAACTTGTGTGGCAATGTATTTGAGGTAGCATTTAATTGCTATCCAGTGTCGTGTTCATTTGACATAACTATCTATGCATGTTATGGTTAAAATCAGTGGCGGCTGGTGACATTGTTGCAGCGTTGCACAACTCCCAATAAAGTTACACCTAATTCGTCGTTTCTTTTCCTTTAATGTTTTAGTTTTATAGATCTAATTCACTCAAAAATGTGTTAACATAATTGATATTTTGATATTATTTATCCTAATGCTTCACACTGTACCTATAGAAGCTGCCGCCTTCAAATCAAACTCCAGGGGGTTAGCTCTATTGTGGCGACTCCCAAGTAGACAGCGCGGCCCGCAGGGACGAGGCCAAGCTTGTACATAGCTTGCTGGCCAGCATGGGTAGTAGGGAGTTGCAGACGAGCTGCCAGCCCCCTGGCAACACTCAGTTCCAAATAGCACCGTTAGACTATACCACCTCTTTGGATTTGACAACACCCGCGATTTCTCTTACCCCGCGAAGGAAAAAAGGAAGGAAGCTTGTAGTTTAACGTGACCGTTAATCTTGAGATCATGAGCCACGGGACCTCCTTTTTACGTGGAATCCGAACCACAGGACATGGCATTTCACTTCGAAAATCTCACATGCATTGACCGGGAATCGAACCCGGACCGCTTTGGTGAGAGGCATACAGCTAGACCGCTGAGCCACCACGCCTCCGCCCCCCCCCCCCCCCCCGCGAAGGGGAGTGTAGTTAGTTATTTAGTTAGTTAGTTATTGTTGTTTTAAGGGTCGGAACTACGAGGTCATCTGTCCCTGAAGGGTAGTCTCTTTCCCACACCACTAGGGAATGCTACACCACCCACAACAGTACAATTATCGGAATTTCACAGGGAGACATTAGGCCCTAGTTGGTTCACACCCAATTTTTAGATGTTTTCTCATCATAACTTCATTTAATATTTTTGTCAATTGTTCTGTGAAGCGAGCCTAAGAACGCCACCATTGCTATAAGTACAGTAGATAATTGGCTGAACTATTTTGCGACGTATTGTTGGTGTACTGTAGCGGTTTATGTTTGCTTTTACCACCCTTGTTCTTGAGGGATTTGAATTACGATTAGTTCTGTATTTAGTTGATTTGAGTATTTTGGTTCCAGGCAGATACATAACTGTGCATTATTATTATTATTATTATTATTATTATTATTATTATTATTATTATTATTATTATTATTATTATTATTATTATTATTATTGTTTGGTTGATTGTGAGTAGACCTATGCATTCACTGCGAAATTTCTAGGCTAGTAAAATTCAGTGTTTTGTTAGTTTGCCTTTCGCGCCACTTTCCGATATAGCACCCAGATTTATCATCTGTGCATCTTGTAAGTTACTATTTTATTTTAACGGAATGTTTAGTTTGAAACATTAATTGTATTGTGGAGTGTGAGTGAAAATTAATAGAGTAAGTAATTTACTAGTTAGACAGTTTTCCCAGCTCCCTGATGACAATAAACTTACAGTAAAACACTCGGTAGACCATTACCGGATAAGTATTGTCGAAAATATAAGTATTGGAGGGCGTTTAAAGGAGATATTTAAGGCAATAATAATTGGTTATGGGATTGCGATATTAAAAACGCTTTATTCTGTTTTCCATGTTCGTTGGTGGAGAATATGCGTGGACCAAAATAGGAGTTATGGGAATTAATCCCTAAAATAAAGAAACATGAATCTTCAGCTGAGCGGCTTCGGTGCCGTAGTTGGTAGCATGCTGAGCCTCTATGCCCAAGATCGCGGGTTCAAACCCGGCCAAAGTCGTCGGATATTTTAAGAGCGTTAAAATCCCTCAGTATGCATTCCTTCGAAGGGGAATTAAAGCCGGCGGTCCCATGTCATAGATTTATGGCATGTTAAAGAACTTTCCCTTATTACACCTGTGTGAAGCTAAATTATAGGTTAAAATTTGAACAACGCTCTTAGGTTCCAACGTTCATCACCAGAAGCCGACTGCGGTGGCGTCTAGTAACCAAGTTCTGAACTAGTAGTCGTTTACGTTGGCCTTTGGCGGCAAAAGTTGGAACTGCTTGAAATTCAATGTCTGCAGTCCTCACTAATACAGCCATCACAATTAACACCGGTTATCAGACAGTTTCTCCACGCACCCAAAGTACAGGGGGCTACATGACCGCGTTGTCGCAGCTCCTAAGCTGAGGAACCAACCAATCAATCTTCAGCTGTTTGAAATTAACACTTTTTGGAACTGATAGCGGCTTCGGTGGCGTAGTCGGTAGCATGCTGAACTGCTATTCCCAAGATAGCGGGTGCAAACCCGGCCGAAGTCGTCGGATTTTTTAAGAGCGTTAAAAATCCTTCAGTATGCCTTCCTTCGGAGGGGAAGTAAAGCCGGCGGTCCCATGTCATAGATTTATGGCATGTAAAAGATCTTTTCACAGACTAAACTTGTGTAAAGCGAAATTTGTTAGGTTAGATTTCGTCAGAACGCTCTATCAAAGTTCCAACGTTCACCACTAGGTATCATTGTTATCTGGTGGCGAAAGTTGGAACTACTTGAAATTGAACGGAACTTGTAGCTCACCCTTTATGGTGTCCGCTGGAAGCAGCTACAGACTCAGGCGAGCCGAACATGTCCTCGGACACTCTCGGCACTAAAAGCCATACGATAAATAAATAAATAATAAATTGGAACTGTTAACGAAGCTGCACAATTGGACAGTGCCTATAGAAGGTAAATTGCGGAATATAACGAAGAAGTTAGGCTCAGTAGGTATGTATTAAATATTGTAATAAACTGTATTCGTTTCTGTGGCTCTTTCGAACTGGCCTTGCGTGATCATGATGAAAGTGTAACATCAACAAATCCAGGTGTTTTGAGAGAACTAATTAATTTTAGCGCTGCGTTGGATGCTGTGATAAAGGTCATTTGGTAAGGGCAACTGTTTTCAAGGGAACGTCCAAAACAATTCAAAATTAACTTTTACAGATTATGTTGGAGATTTGCCAAGAAGAAGTATCAAAGAAAATAAAGGAATCGGATATTTTAGCCATTATAGCAGATGAAACTAGTGATATTTCAAACATATTTCAGTTGGCTGTCGTGTACCGATATGTAGTAAGAGGCAAACAAAACATGATGGACACACATTAGCAGCGTGTTTACTGGATGAATTAAAGAAGCAGAAATTGAATGAAACTCCGCAAAAATGAATTGCGCAGACGTATGACAGAGCGCACTTCATGGCTGGTTCCTCTGATGGGGTGCAAGCTATAGTAAATCATAGTATATCATTTTAAATGCTACAAATGTTACAAATGCTGCGTGAACTCAAAGACCGTTAGCAAGTGCAAACCAAGGACAAAGGAGGTAGCTGGCTAGATGACGTTACGCTCACCGGAGCGCGCGTGGAAAGGAGGAAGCTCAAGCACTACTATGACGTCACACACCTCAGTGCATTCTCGGTACATTTCGTCCCGTCACCGTAACATAAGGCCAGACCCCAGCGTAACTACGAAGTCGACAAGATCATTTAAAATGATAAAAATCCTATCCTTATGCAGAATATGTGCCCGTCTTTGTAAGTAATAACATTTTTCGTTAACGTACAAACTTTTCAGTTGCCGTGTTTTTTGTTGAGAATGTTTATTATCCCGGAGTTTGAGACCCAACCTTAGACAACCTGCTGTGTTTAAAATTCTTCCCATTAACTCAGGCATAGGGCTTAAATACATACATCTGATTTTTTATGAATTCCTATAGGAAGAAGCCCAAAAGAGCCATTAAAATGTGTCTATTTGTCGAACGTACAGTTATTTTGGAAATCCCATGTATTTCATTTTATAGAACTGTAGTTTATCTAACGTTAATTCATTTTTGTTACATGTGTAAACTTCCCATATAAAATTACGACATCAGAAATTTTGGTGCAACACCCAGCTTTACATTCCACCGGCCGCCACTGGTTAAAATGGAAAAGAGTAAGTTGAATGCAGTCCCTTTGTTAAGCTGGGAATAACAGAAGAATCGCGTCTAACGGCTACTCATCTCGTAGTTCCTACTACTTTGTAATCTATCTGTTAATTCAAAATATTTTTTTACTAAATTGATTTGGAAGAAAAGTTTTGCGTCAGTTATTTTCCACCCGCCCCTTAAAAGGTCGATCCACAATGCGCAGTCGGCAGCTGCAGTCAGAAATCGGTAGTTGACAACCAGTCTTAACGACTATAATAATAACCCCATGAAGGGCCTAGGCGTACCAAGCGACCACTGTCCAGCTGCGTGGTGAGCGCGTCGGGCCCAGCTACTCAATTGTCCTCACGAGGCTGAGTGCAATCCATTCCAGCCCCCACGTCAGTTTCTAAAATTCCTGACAGAGCCGGGAATCGAACCCGGAGCCTCCGGATGAGAGGCAGGCAAACTACCCCAACACCACGAGGCCGGCTAGTGTTAACGACTGCTAGGAGTAAATTAATAATAGTAACATTATTTTATTCCTTGTGCACAGAGGCGTTGTTGATAAAACTTGGAGATGCACGGATTATTTTGTATACCGTGTATTTAAGATTAAAAAGCGAAGGTACTTCACTTATATCCTCTTTGTACACGACACAGAACAACGTGACGTCAGTTTCTGATCTACTCTGATTGGCTATTACTGTAGTTGGCAGTCAAAGATGAAATTCTCGACTGCGGACTACAGGCTGCACAATGGCAGCTGGCGACTGCGACTTCATGTTGTATAGTATTCACGGGGACGGGACTTACGTTTGTTGAACATGATTGTTAATGAAATTCATTCTTTTACATCCGCAACCACCATTCAAATCTTTCTGAAATACGACGGACGACTCGAGCATGTACGGTTTAGAGACCCTTTCATTGCCTAATTAAGGGCCTATTCTTTGGTGAAATATAACTGTTGATTTCGCTGTTAAAACTGACGCTATTTCGGTGGGTGTTTCACGAAATAAATGGTCGTAATGATCGACGTTTCTTCTTCTCCTTATAGTTTGGGGTAATCAGTGATAAGAGGTTTTAATGTATCCTTGTTATTAAATAATAGACCGACAGCAGTGGCTACGCTGGCTAAAGCGCAGCGTTAGGTCATGGGGCCAAGTTCTCTGCTGACTCGGTAGACGCGTGCGTTCGATCCCCACCGTCGGCCATCCTTGAAATGGATTTCCGTGGTTTCCCCATTTTCAACACCAAGCAAATGCTGGGACGGTAGGTACCTTCTGACAGGCCACGGCCGCTTTCTTCCACATCCTTCTCCCATTTCATTCATTCACCTTCATCAATTCCATATCTCATCCCGACGCGCATGTCGCCAACGGGCGTCGAGTAGAAAGACCTGCACTCGGTTTAAGAGGAGCCCACACGACCAAAACAAAATAAAAAATAAAATAATAATAGAACAGCCAAATATACTAAATGTTATCAGTCGCTGTATCTACGACCCATTGGCGGATCCAGGCCTTGCGGGGCCCTGGGCGATATAATAAGGTGGGGCCCACAACAATCTCTCTATATATAAAAATGAAAGTTTGTCTGTTTTTTCTGAATTTCCACGGAAATTTGCGATATTTGCGCGTTTCAGACTGTTTTATGATGGATGCGCGCAAAAATAAAAATTTTGTCTGTATGTCTGTCTGTCTGTCTGTCTGTTTGTTTGTCTGTGGACAATTTTTGTGTCCTTATAACTCGAGAACGGCTAAGTGGATCAACGTAAAATTTGATATAGATATCCTTCAGAGGCACGACACCAATCATTGATGTAACTCTTCTCCGTACCTCTCATAAAAGGGGCCCTACCCCCTTAAAATACATCCTGAAATAGGCGTAGAAGGGTGAATCACAGCTCATTTTCAGCCCCTCAATGTGAGAAACGAAACTCCCACATTTTAAGGCCCTAAAACCAACAGTTTTTGAGATATTCCCAGAAAACTAATTTCACTTAATAAATTATTGAAATAATGCATGCCGGTAACCATGGCAACTGAATCTCAGAGGTCCATCTATTTCTGTAAGACGCAATGCAATTCCATTTATTACATTACTGTGAAGGTTTGCAAACGGCTATAAGGTTAAAACGGATCCAAATTAAGCTGAAATATTCATCAATACATATTATGCGCTTAAGGGGTCAAGGGGTACTCTAGAATTTTTTTTACGCAATTTACACGTGCGGGTGTGGTACGGAAGGCCTATTTTATCCCTTCTCTATTATATAAAAATGAATGTCCGTTTATTCTGCATTTCCACGGAAATTTGACATATTTGCCCGTTTCAGACTGTTTTGTGACGGATGCACGCAATTTTTTTTTGTCTGTCTGTCTGTCTGTCTGTGGACAATATTTTGTGTCCTTATAACTCGAGAACGGCTGGGTGGATTAACGTAAAATTTGATACAGATATCCATCAGAGGCACGACACTAATCATTGATGTAACTCTTCTCCGTACCTCTCATAACAGGGGGCCTACCCCCTTAAAATACATGCTGAAATAAGCGTAGAAGCTCATTTTCAGCCCCTCAATGTAAGAAACGAAACTCGGGGGCCCTAAACGGACCCCGAAAACTACATTTTAAGGCCCTAAAACCAAGAGTTTTTGAGATATTCCCAAAAAACTAATTTCACTTAATAAATTAATGAAGGAATGCATGCCGGTAACAATGGCAACAGAATCTCAGAGGTCCATTTATTTCTGTAAGACGTAATGCAATTCCATTTATTACATTACTGTGAAGGTTTGCAAACGGCAATAAGGTTATAACGGATCCAAATTAAGCTGAAATATTCATCAATACATATCATGCGCTTAAGCGGTCAAGGGGTACTCTAGAATTTTTTAACGCGATTTACACGTGCGGGTATGGTATGGAAGGTCTATTATATCCCTATCCCTATATTGTTATATTATTATTATTACTGCCGGCCCCGTGCCTCTCACTCGGAGGCCCCGGGTTCGATCCCCGGCTCCGTCAGGGATTTTAAAACTGACGTGAGGGTTGGAACGGGGTTCACTCAGCCTCGTGAGGACAATTGAGTAGCTGTCTGACAGTGAGACAGCGCCCCGATCACGAATACCAAGATTAACGGCCGAGGGGACCCGACGCGCTGATCACGCGTCACCCCAATATCTGCAGGCCCAATGGTTGGGCAGCAGTCGCTTGGTCGGCCTTAGCCTGTCATGGGCTGTATAGTGCCAGGGGTTGTTTGTTGACTATTATTATTACTATTCTTTTAATTATTATCATTATTATGGCGTACAACGACGACACAAAGTTCATTTTCAAACCCTTGGTGACAGAAACAAAACTCGCGGCCCCTCAAGAGCCGTAAGGGGTCCCCGAAAACTATATTTTAATGCTCTAAACCCAACAGTTTCTTAGATATTCCCAGAAAACTAATTTCATTTAATAAACTAAAGAAGGAATGCAAGCCACTAACCATAACAACAGTATCTCAAGAAATGGCATCCAACTTTCCATCTATTTCTGGAATAAGTAATGACACTCCATTTATTACATTTCTGTCAAAGGTTGCAAATGGCTATAAGGTTATCACGGAACCAACTAAAACTGTAAAATTCATCAATGTGCTTAAGGGGTTCAAGGAGTACCCTAGATTTTTTTCACACGACTTATACGTGCGATATGTCGTACAGAAGGTCTATTATATCTCCAAACAGCAACATTATTTTCAAAAATTCCTGATTAGAAACAGTAGACTGTTTTTTTTCTGTTTTTAGGAATTTGGGCCACTGGAGGCTAAAAAACTGAATTGTCTTGCACCACAAGCCTTTATAATTTATAAAAGGGGTCTTCCTGTAGTTGGGCACTTTACACAACGGTTAGGGTCAGTTCGTATGTGACGTGTATTGCGATTCGTCTAGAGGTTTTCAATTTTATTTTCACGCCAGGAAGAACACGTTAGGTAAATTTAGTTTGAGAGCACATTTTAACTAATCATTTTTCTTTGCCAACAAACAGGTTCCAATCCCCTAAACATTGCAACAGTAGCTCAATTGATAACATCTGGTTATTAATACCGAAGACCGTTCGAAGAATGGGTACTTCTGCTAGTCTATCTCTATATATAAAAATCAATGTAACGTGTTAGTTTGTCTGTGGGTATGTCTATGGGTATGTCTCCTATGCGTTCATATACCATTCATCCGATTGCGATGAAACTTGGGTGAGATGTTGAGTACACTCCAAAGAAGGTTTCTGACTTAGTAAATCCATTTTACAATAGGTAGCGCACGCGTAGATTCAACAAATGAGTGACGATGCGCGAAGCGTTTCAAACAAGTCCCGTATATACCATTCGTCCGATAGCGATGAAACTTGGGTGAGATGTTGTATACACTTACGTGAAGGTTTCAAAATTAGTGAATACATTTCACAGTAGATAGCGCACGAGTAGATTCAACAAATGAGCGACGGCACGCAAAGTGTTTCTAAAAAGTCCCGTATGCATTCATATACCATTCGTCCGATAGCTATGAAACTTGCGTAAAATGTTGTGTACACTTCAGGGAAATTTTCTGGCTTAGTAAATCCACTTTACAATAGGCAGCGCACGAATAGATTCAACAAATGAGCTACGACGCGCGAAGCATTTCAACAAAGTCACGTATGCGTTCATATACCATTCGTCCGATAGCGATGAAACTAGGCTGAGATGTGTGCACTCCAGGGAAGGTTTCTGGCTTAGTAAATCCCTTTAAAAATAGGAAGAGCAGAAGCAGAATCAACAAATGAGCGACGACGCGCGAAGTTTTTCACCAAAGTCCCATATAAGGTCATATACCATTCATCCGATAGCGATGAAACTTGGGTGAGCTGTTGTGTACACTCCAGGGAAGGTTTCTGGCTTAGTACATCCATTTTACAATAGGTAGCGCAGCAGTAGATTCAACAAATGAGCGATGACACGCGAAGCGTTTCAACAAAGTCCCATATAAGGTCATATACCATTCATCCGATTGCGATGAAACTTGGGTGAGATGTTGTGTACACTTCATGGAAGGTTTCTGGCTTAGTAAATCCTCTATACAACAGGCAGCGCACAAGTAGATTCGACAAATGAGGGACAACAAAGTCCCGTATAAGGTCATATACCATTCTGCAGTTAGCGGTGAAACTTGGGTGAAATATGTGGACACTCCAAGGAAGGTTTCTGGCTTAGTAAATGCATTTCACAGTAGGTAGCACACGAGTAGATTCGACAAATGAACGACGACACGCGGAGCGTTTCAATACACTCCCCTATGTCTTCATATCCCATTAGTCCGATAGCGATGAAACTTGGGTGAGATGTTGTGGACACTTACGTGACGGTTTCTAACTTAGTAAATACATTTTACAGTAGGTAGCGCACGAGTAGATTCAACAAATGAGTGACGGGGCACGAATCGTTTAAACAAAATCCGGTATGCGTTCATATACTATTCATCCGATTGCGATGAAACATTGATCAGTTATTGTGTACATGCCAGGGAAGGGTTTCGACTTAGTAAATCCATTTCACAATAAGTAGCGCAAGAGTAGATGCAACAAATGGGTGACGACGCGCGAAGCGTTTCAACAAAATCCCCTATTGGGTTCATATAACCTTCTTCGATTGCGATGAAACCTTGATGAGTTATTGTGTACACGCCAGGGAAGGGCTTCGACTTAGTAATACATTTCTCAATAGGTAGCGCACGAGTAGATTCAACAGATGAGTGACAGCGCACGAATCGTTTAAACAAAACCCCGTATACGTGCATATACCATTCATCCGATTGCGATGAAACATTGATGAGTTATTGTGTACACGCCAGGGAAGGGTTTTGACTTAATAAATCCATTTCACAATTGGTAGCGCACGAGTATATGCAACAAATGGGTGACGACGTGCGAAGCGTTTCAACAAAATCCCCTATGCGTTCATATAACCTTCTTCGATTGTGATGAAACCTTGATGAGTTATTGTGTACACGCCAGGGTAGGGTTTCGACTTAGCAAATTCATTTCTCAATAGGTAGCGTACGTGTAGAATCAACAAATGGGTGACAGCGCACGAATCGTTCAAACAAAATCCCGTATGTGATCATATACCATTCGCCCGATAGCGATGAAACTTGGGTGAGATGTTGTGTACATTTATGTGAAGGTTTCAAAATTAATGAATACATTTCACAGTAGATAGCGCACGAGTAGATTCAACAAATGAGCGACGACACGCAAAGAGTTTCAACAAAGTCCCGTATGCATTCTTATACCATTCGTCCGATAGCTATGAAACTTGCGTAAAATGTTGTGTACACTTCAGGGAAATTTTCTGGCTTAGTAAATCCACTTTACAATAGGCAGCGCATGAGTTGATTCAACAAATGAGCTACGACGCGCGAAGCATTTCAACAAAGTCACGTATGCGGTCATAAACCATTCGTCCGATAGCGATGAAACTAGGTTGAGATTTTGTGTGCACTCCAGGGAAGGTTCCTGGCTTAGTAAATCCCTTTTAAAAAGAGTCCTCTCGGCACGCCGGAAGGCGGAGGTAGATTTCACCGGACAAACTTGGGGATAGGCGAAAATAGGCAGAATATGCAGATTTTCGTAGAAGGATCAGACCTCATTTATTGCGAGAAGGTATTTTATAATTGGAGCTTAATTAACTTTGTTTTTCGTCATTTTATGCTTATTTTAAACATTTTATTGTCTAATGGGAACGGTAACCTTCTTGTCATTTGGGGTCCATTTTTATACTTGTGGTCACACTATCCTTATGCAAGGTTTCGACACTGATGTGTAACTATGTAACGGTCTGTTACTTCTTCACGCAAAATTATATCTCCCGCAGAGATTTTGGTTGGTTCCTCAGTTTAGGGGCTGCGACAACGCGGTCATGTAACCCCGTGTACTTTGGGATGGCTGTATTAGTCTGTAATTCAGGTAAGGACTGCAGACGGTCAATTTCAAGCAGTAGTTCCTAATGTAGCTACCAGGTACTACCGTCAACGACACCTAACTGTGAACTTGTCTAGATGCCACCGCAACCAGCAACTCGCAACGAACGTTGGAACTTCCCCTCCAAATGAAAGCATACTGAGGGATTTTTAGCGCTCTTAGAAAATCCGACGACTTCGGCCGGCTTTGAACTCGCGACCTTGGGCATAGACATTCAGCTTGATACCAGTTACGTCACCGAAGCCGCTTAACACTTAGATGGAAATCTGAATCTGATCTCGTGCAAGTGCGTTATCTTGGCAACGTCTGATGGCTCATCCCTCATCAATTTAGTAGTGTTGCCATGGCAACCACTGATAGCTCTTGGCATTTTCTTATAATTCAGAAATTATTTTTCTCATCACTTGGCATAATAGTGGGTTATATCAAAAATTCTTTCAGACAAAAGTTTTAGGTAATTATTAGGGGAATATTATCCATTTTGTACGGTTTTGATATTGTGCCTATTAACAGAGATATGATTAATGTTTCCCGAAAAACCCACTTTTTCCCACCCCTTTGGTCAATGGTTGGTGCTATACAAAACTTCAAACATAAATTTTTGGGCTTTATCCGACACATAGTATGAACGTTGAACGGATTCGATATTTCACATATTAAGAGAGTTATAGCAATATTTCACTTTTTCGAAAAAGCCCCCCATTTTCACCCACTTCGACCGATTTAGCCCAGTAACGAACTCGACCGAGATTTTATAGGTATACATATTCGGTAAAAAATTCAAAGTGATTGGTGCAAAATTACGGCAGTTATCGTGTCCAAAATAAACTGATATATATATATATATATATATATATATACATTGTCAGGCGGCTTCGGTGGCGTAGTCGGTAGCATGCTGAGCTTTTATGCCCAAGATAACGGGTTCAAACCCGGCCGAAGCCGTCGGATTTTTTAAGAGCGTTAAAAATCCCTCAGTATGCCTTCCTTCGGAGGTGAAGTAAAGCCGGCGGTCTCATGTCATAGATTTATGGCCTGTTAAAGATCCTTCCACTAATTGCACCTGTGTGAAGCTAAATTGGATAGGTTAAGAATGTATACAACGCGCTTAGGTTTCTATGTTCGTTGCCAAGAGCCGACTGCGGCGGCGTCTAGTAGCTCAGTTCTGAACTTGGCCTCGTAGTCGTTGACAGTGACGCTTGGCGGCAAAAGTAGGAACTATCTGAAAAATTGTTAGTTTCAGTACTTAAATTAACAAACAGATAACACACACTAATACAGTCATCACAATTAACACCGGTTATCAGACAGATTCTGCACACACCCAAAGTACACGGGGCTACATGACCGCGTTGTCGCAGCCCCTAAACTTAAGAACCAACCAACCAACCACTTAGTCAGATGGAAATACTGAATCTGATCTCGTGCAAGTGCGTTGTCATGGCAACGTCTGATGGCTCATGCCTCATCAATTTAGTAGTGTTGCCATGGCAACCACTGATAGCTCTTGGCATTTTCTTATTCCGAAATCATTTTTCTCGTCCCTTGGCGTAATGGTGGTCATATCAAAAATTCTTTCAGACAAAAGTTTTAGGTAATTATTAGGGGAATATTGTCCATTTTGTACGGTTTTGATATTGTGCCTATTAAGAGAGATATGATTAATGTTTCCCGAAAAAACCCACTTTTTCCCACCCCTTTGGTCAATGGTGGTGCTATAAAACAAACTCTTCAAACATAAATTTTTGGGCTTTATCCGACACATAGTATGAACGTTGAACGGATTGGATATTTCACATATTAAGAGAGTTATAGCAATATTTCACTTTTTCGAAAAAAGCCCCCCATTTTCACCCCCTTCGACCGATTTAGCCCAGTATCGATCTCGACCGAGATTTTATAGGTATACATATTCGGTAAAAAATTCAAAGTGATTGGTGCAAAATTACGGCAGTTATCGTGTCCACAATAGACTGATATACATTATATATATACATACATAAATCTATCTATATATATAAAAATCAATTTTACGTGATAGTTTGTCTGTCTGTGGGTATGTATGTCTCCTATGCGTTCATATACCATTCGTCCGACTGCGATGAAACTTGGGTGAGATGTTGAGTACACTCCAAGGAAGGTTTCTGACTTAGTAAAACCATTTTACAATAGGTAGCGCACGCGTAGATTCAACAAATGAGCGACGATGCGCGAAGCATTTCAACAAAGTCCCGTATGTGTTCATATACCATTCGTCCGATAGCGTTGAAACTTGGGTGAGATGTTGTGTTCACTTACGTGAAGGTTTCAAAATTAGTGAATACATTTCACAGTAGATAGCGCACAAGTAGATTCAACAAATGAGCGACGACACGCAATGCGTTTCAACAAAGTCCCGTATGCATTCATATACCATTCGTCCGATAGCTATGAAACTTGCGTAAAATGTTGTGTACACTGCAGGGAAATTTTCTGGCTTAGTACATCTACCTTACAATAGGCAGCGCACGAATAGATTCAACAAATGAGCTACGACGCGCGAAGCATTTCAACAAAGTCACGTTTGCGTTCATATACCATTCGTCCGATAGCGATGAAACTTGGCTGAGATTTTGTGTGCACTCCAGAGAAGGTTTCTAGCTTAGTAAATCCCTTTAAAAATAGGTAGAGCACGAGTAGAATCAACAAATGAGCAACGGCGCGCGAAGCGTTTCAACAAAGTTCCATATAATTTCATATACCATTCATCCGATAGCGATGAAACTTGGGTGAGATGTTGTGTGCAATCCAGGGAAGGTTTCTGGCTTAGTACATACATTTTACAATAGGTATCGCACCAGTAGATTCAACAAATGAGCGATGACACGCGAAGCGTTTCAACAAAGTCCCGTATAAAGTCATATACCAGTCGTCTGATAGTGATAAATGTTTGGTGAATTGTTGTGTACACTCCAGGAAAGGTTTCTGGCTAAGTAAATCCATTTTACAATACGAAGCGCACGTTTATATTCAACAAATGAGTGACTACGTGCGAAGCGTTTCGACAACGTCCCGTATACGTTCACATACCATTCATCCGATAGCGATGAAACTTGGGTGAGATGTTGTGTACACTCCAGGGAAGGTTTCTGGCTTAGTATATCCATTTTACAATAGGTAGCGCACCAGTAGATTCAACAAATTAGCCATGACACGCGAAGCGTTTCAACAAAGTCCCGTATAAAGTCATATACCAGTCGTCTGATAGTGATAAATGTTTGGTGAATTGTTGTGTACACTCCAGGAAAGGTTTCTGGCTAAGTAAATCCATTTTACAATACGAAGCGCACGTTTATATTCAACAAATGAGTGACTACGTGCGAAGCGTTTCGACAACGTCCCGTATACGTTCACATACCATTCATCCGATTGCGATGAAACTTGGGTGAGATGTTGTGTACACTCCAGGGAAGGTTTCTGGCTGAGTACATCCGTATTACAATATGTAGCGCAAGTGTAGAATCAACAAATGAGCGACGACACGCGAAGCGTTTCAACCAAGTCCCGTATGCATTCATGTACCATTCGTCCGTAGCTATGAAACTTGGGTGAGATGTTGAGTACACGTCATGGAAAATTTCTGGCTTAGTAAATCCACTATAAAATATGCAGCGCACAAGTTGATTCAACAAATGAGGGACGACGCGTGAAGCGTTTCAACAAAGTCCCGTGTAAGGTCATATACCATTCTGCCGTTAGCGGTGAAACTTGGGTGAAATATGGTGGACACTCCAAAGAAGGTTTCTGGCTTAGTAAATACATTTCACAGTAGGTAGCACACGAGTAGATTCGACAAATGAACGACGACATGCGGAGCGTTTCAATACAGTCCCCTATGTCTTCATATCCCATTAGTCCGATAGCGATGAAACTTGGGTGAGATGTTGTGGACACTTACGTGACGGTTTCTAACTTAGTAAATACATTTTACAGTAGGTAGCGCACGAGTAGATTCAACAAATGAGTGACGGAGCGCGAATCGTTTAAACAAAATCAGGTATGCGTTCATATACTATTCATCCGATTGCGATGAAACATTGATCAGTTATTGTGTACCCGCCAGGGAAGGGGACTTAGTAAATCCATTTCACAATAAGTAGCGCAAGAGTAGATGCAACAAATGGGTGACGACGCGCGAAGCGTTTCAACAAAATCCCCTATTGCGTTCATATAACATTCTTCGATTGCGATGAATCCTTGATGATTTATTGTGTACACGCCAGGGAAGGGCTTCGACTTAGTAATACATTTCTCAATAGGTAGCGCACGAGTAGATTCAACAAATGAGTGACAGCGCACGAATCGTTTCAACAAAACTCCGTATACGTGCATATACAATTCATCCGATTGCGATGAATCATTGATGAGTTATTTTGTACACGTCAGGGAAGGGTTTCGACTTAGTAAATCCATTTCACAACAGGTAGCATACGAGTAGATTCAACAAATGAGTGACTGCGATGAAACTTTTGAAAGTTGTTGTGCACGCTTCCACGAATGGTTCTAAATTAGAAAATCCATTTTACGATAGTTTAGAGGCAGTTAACATGTTGTGTATCCAAAAGCGCTTCAAGAAACAGAATTTCAACGCCAACACTTTCTTTGATTGGCATTGCAACGCATGCCGGGTACAGCTTGTTATATATAAACTTTTGAACTGACGGTGGTTTTGGGGTCTGGGGGATGTGAAACGCGAAGATATGTCGAAATTTTCCGGAAGTTGAAACATGGGACCCATTGCAATAGTTAGCTTAGTAGTATAATTCGCTAGACTTTGGATATTGCATCATCATGACCAGAAATTGCGTAATCCTGATGACGTCATGGGATGACGTCATGGGTCCTTAGAGCGAGCACGTGGTCCAGGAGCGAGCATGTGCAGTGCACGTGTTAGCGTGGGAAGAGGTTGACCCTTTGGCTTGTTTGTGCGATGGTGATAAAAAGTTAATGGGTGTTGACGTCATGGAGGATGTTTATTAGGATGCTAACTGTCATCTGACACCCATGCGAGTGTGAGCACCAAAACAAAAGGTTATTCGCGGGTAGTGGGGTAGTGTATGTTCTCTTGCAAGTCGCGTGTGTGCTTGAATACGTATGGCTATGTTGGGAAATGTTTGGTGGCGGGCGAGGACTAGGGTTGAGTGAGGGTTCGTTTAAATGCTATTTTTCCCGCTCTATTTGATGGTGAGGTAATTTTTTAAAATGGGTGGAATTTGGAAACGCAATTTGAGGTAAACGTGCTTTTTTGACAATTTGGCGAATTTAATGAGCTTGTAAGGCTAGAACGATGCATATAGGGTGTCGTAGGACTTGTGGTGAACCACCCCTTGCTATGGACGGGAGTATATCCACCCCAAAATAAATCTACCCTTACCCGGAGGTTAAGTAGTGGTTATTTTTGTATGCATGCGCACTTGAGGGCTTTTGTAAGAGAGCGGAATTTTTAAAAGATTCTTTATAGATGAGGCTTTTTAAAAAATTTATTAAAAAAACAAAAAACTAATAGGTCATTCGATTTTTAGTATCTCGCTAACCAATAATGCGATGTAAACATATGGGGTGTCATAGGACTCGTAGTGAATTCTCCTTTTGTATGAATGAGGTATGTCAACCCCCAAAATAAAAACTACCCTTACCTGGGGTGAAAGAGCAATTTTTGTATGTATGCACACCGGTGGCTTTTGTCAAAAGGGTCTAACTACACATTTGTTAATATTTTCTGAACCCAGGATGGGATTTTCCCATAGGCAGTATCCTAGCACTTGGGGTGACACCTCGTTTTTGAAAGTATCATTCATTTATTTTCTTGTCAAAAGGGCCTAACTACACTTTTGTTAATATCTCGTGAACCAATCATGCTAGGGACTTGTATGAGGGGTCCTAGCACTTGGGGCGACGTCCCCCTTTATGGGGTGAAACTACCCCCCCAAAATTGAAAACTCAATATCTTGGAAACTATGAACCCTAAAATTAGGCGTTATAGCTTTAAAAATAGGTGATGACATAGGCTTTTACCTGGATTGGTCATTTCACCCCTAAAACAGTAAATAGTCATGTTATGGGGAAAAAACGTGTTAAACACCTAAAAATGATAAATGAAACTAAGATCTTTTGTTTTTGATGAAAAATAGCAGGGGGGGTGAAAACTACCCCCAAATTGAAAAATCGATACCTTGGAAACTAAGAACCGTAAAATTATGTGTAATAGCTTAAAAAATTCGTTGTGACATAGGCTTTTACCCGGATAGATGATGTCACCCCTAAAACAGTAAATAGTGATTTTACAGTGGGGAAAAAGGTTTTAAACGGGTAAAAATGATAATTGAACCTAAGATCTTTTGTTTTTGATGAAAAATAGCAGGGGGGTGAAAACTACCCCCAAATTGAAAAATCGATACCTTGGAAACTAAGAACCGTAAAATTATGTGTAATAGCTTAAAAAATTCGTTGTGACATAGGCTTTTACCCGGATAGATGATGTCACCCCTAAAACAGTAAATAGTGATTTTACAGTGGGGAAAAAGGTTTTAAACGGGTAAAAATGATAATTGAACCTAAGATCTTTTGTTTTTGATGAAAAATAGCAGGGGGGTGAAAACTACCCCAAAATTGAAAAATCGATATCTTGGAAACTAAGAACCGTAAAATTATGTGTAATAGCTTAAAAAATTCGTTGTGACATAGGCTTTTACCCGGATAGATGATGTCACCCCTAAAACAGTAAATAGTGATTTTACAGTGGGGAAAAAGGTCTTAAACGGGTAAAAATGATAATTGAACCTAAGATCTTTTGTTTTTGATGAAAAATAGCAGGGGGGTGAAAACTACCCCGTATATGAAAGGAGTGTAGACTTATTGATGTTGCAGATTGGAAACAGTGAAAGTTATCACTTTTGTTTAATTAGAAATCTTGCTCGCCTTGTGCGTTCAAGCATCACTAGCACTCAGAGAAGGATTTATATATGTAGACGTTGTTTGTCATATTATCTTCTTGAGGATGAGTTAAATGTTCACTTTGCAGACTGTAAACAGTTTCCTGTTGCAAAAAGCATAATGCCGACTGATGAACAAAGATTTGTTAATTTTACAGAATTCCGAGTTAAAGATACAGTTCCATTTATAATATATGCAGACACTGAATGCGTTTTGTCTCCAATTTCCTCCTGTTTTCCAAATAGTGACATTCATAACTCTACTTTAACACATAAACATATTCCTTACAGCATTTCTTTATACCTTCATTGTAATTTCGATAGTGAATTGTGCAGTTTCAAGCTCTTTAGGGGAAATAATTGCATTGAATTGTTTGTAAAGGAACTTTATAGTATTGTGGATAAACTTCAAACATATTACTTATCGGTTAAGCCAATGTTAAAGATGACCGAAAATGAAGAAAGATTATTTTTGTCAAGTAAAATGTGTCACATTTGCGAGAAACCGATTGCAGTTAATGAACTCAAAGTACGCGATCATTGTCACTTAACTGGAAAATATAGAGGAAGCGCACACAATAGTTGTAATTTAAATTACAAAGTAACAAAGGTTTTGCCTATAGCATTTCATAATCTAACCGCCTATGATGGACATTTTATAATTAAAGAAATTTGCGAGAAACGTGATGGAGAGGTGTTACATAATCCTGGTCATATAAAATTGTTAGCGATGAATATGGAACGTTACAAAGGGTTTACAAAGTATGTACGGGCTAAGAACGGATTCATTCAGTTAAGATTTTTCGATACATATAATTTCTTGTCCTGTTCACTAGATCAATGTTCATCTTCGTTAAGCGAAGATTCAAAGCAAATAACACAACGTTATTTTAATGATGATGCACAGTTTCGACTTACTGCGAGAAAAGGTGTGTTTCCCTATGAATACGTCACGAGTATGGATGTTCTTAACGAAACTAAATTACCTGAAATATCCAAGTTTTATAGCAGCCTTAATGATCAAACAATATCGAATGAAGAGTATGAGTTTGCTCAATCGGTGTGGGAAACGTTTTCCTGTCAAACATTAGGAGAATACGCAGATTTGTATTTAAAAGTTGACACACTTCTTTTGGCGGATGTCTTTGAAAATTTTAGATCGAATGGCATGGAAACTTATGGCATTGATGCAGCTCATTTTTACACTGCTCCATCTATGTCTTGGTGTGCTATGAAAAAGATAACCAACGTTCAACTTGAATTGCTTCAAGATATTGATATGTTACACTTTTTTGAACGATCTATTCGAGGAGGAAATGTTCAGTGTATAACACGACATGCGATTGCTAATAATAAGTATATGAAAACTTATGATGAGAAAAAGCAAGAGTCCTACATAATGTACTTTGACGTTAATAATTTGTATGGATATGCGATGATGGAATATCTTCCAACGGGTGGCTTTAAATGGATTGCAAATGTTGAAGGCTTTGATGTTTTAACTATTGATGATACTTCAGAAATTGGATATATTTTGGAAGTAGATTTGACTTATCCTCAAGAGTTACATGACAAAACATTCAGATTACCCTCTATGTCCAGAAAAGTTGACAAAGCTAATGGCTACCCTAGATAATAAAGAACGTTATGTTTTGCATTATAGATTGTTAAAGCAATGTATTCAACTAGGAATGAAATTAGATCGTATTCACAGAATAATTGAATTCAATCAGAGCCAATGGCTAAAACCATATATTGATGTGAACACAGAGAAACGAAAACAAGCCAAAAATGATTTTGAAAAGAATTTTTATAAATTGATGAATAATGCAATTTTTGGTCGTTCACTGATGAATGTGAGGAAGTTAAGGGACATCAAATGGGTCACCAAATGGCATGGAGCTCGTGGTGGTAGGTCTTTAATAGCTAAGGCTAATTTTAAACATAGAATTATATTCGATGAACAATGTATGGTCATCGAGATGAGTAGACTAAAGATTTTTCACAATCAACCAGTATATGTTGGTGCATCTATATTAGATTTGTCTAAATGTAAAATGAATGACTTTCATTACAATGTTATTTTAGCAAATCCTGAATCAAATGTGAGGTTGTTATACACAGACACCGATAGTTTTATGTATATATTCTATTATGATATTTATGAGTTCATGAAACAACATTCAAATTTGTTTGATACTGGAAACTATGAAACAAACAATCCTTTTGGCATTGTGAGACAAAATAAAGGTGAAATTGGTTTAATGAAAGATGAAAATGCTGGAAGGATTGTTGAAGAATTTGTGGGGTTACGACCCAAAATGTATGCAATAAAATTGTGTGATGAAATGAATAGCTTGTGTAAGGCTAAAGGCATTAAGAAGAGTGTGAGTAAAAGTAAGAATATTGATGAGTATCGAAAGTGTCTTTATAACAGAGAAAAAGTCAACAAAGTTCAAGTTTGTATAATTTCAAAATCTCATTCTGTATTTACTGTTCGGCAAAATAAGTTGGCAATTTCATCAAACGAAGATAAAAGACACATAACTGAAAACGGAATTGATACTTTACCGTTTGGTCATTTTTCTCTGAAAAATGATTAGAAACAAATTGAGATTAAAGCAGTTCATCTCACTTACTTTATTTCTTTCACACACACACTTTTATGCTGGTAATAATACTAATTTTTGTGTGTTCCTTTGCTTATGAAATCCTAGACTAGGAGTTCCACATTCGACATGATAGCGGAGTTTCATCTCCCATAAACTCGTCTCTGAGGTGGGTGCCAGAAAAGGCATCCAGCTGTAAAAACCACACCCTCACATAGACTTTCATAACTTCTTACGTTGAGGTTCATAACACTACGTTGATTGATTTATCGGTTTCCTTTTCACAATTCCTGTCTATACATTCCTCTTGAAGGTTGCAAGATGCTTGCAAGGTTCCTAAAATGCAATTAAATTTAATAAATACCTTAAGATGGTTTGATTTGTTTAATGATATGGTGTTAATAGTATTTTTAGGTTTTGACTGGCTTTGCATTAAGAATTGACTAACCAAACATGAGTTACCTATCAGGGAAACATTTTGGCCACTATGTTGGCTATTGACCAGTGAGTTTAGCTGTTTATCATTTTTTTAAATCATAAACAACAGAGGGTTAAACGTATAGATAAACCGTGTGACCATGTTTGTTAAACAAGACATTATACCAGAGACAATTAGAATACTTATGTAGAGTTTACCAAAAATAATGTTGTGTAACAGTAAATGCTAGTCAACAGTTATACACTTCTAAAAAAAATCATCATACAATACCTGAGAGCTCTTCTAAAATTATTGATGTGTAACATGATTCCACTAACTTGCTATGTATTTTTTGGCTTGGGGGTGATTTTCAAGAAATGCAAATGGAACTGAAATGCAATACAAACAATGAGCGTGCCTGGTGGCTGAGATTGATACCACGACGTACTGTCGGTTATGTAGCTATGTGGAATGTATATCAAATATGGTTTACTTCAAGGTCTGGAGATCCCTACAATTCCTACAATAAATGATCTTGAAATGGTCATCCTATGGTGTGAAAATATTTATTAGGTATATATATATATATATTTACTGAAAACAATTATGATTTATTAAATGTTTATATGTTTACAGTATTGTTATTTAATGTAAGCACTTGAGGCACTACCGACCAATGGGAAGCAAAAAGTGGGAGCATATATGGGATGAAATGTGGGAGCAAAGCAAATATAAAAAGTGGGAGCAAATATGCTAACAAATATGTCAACAAATATGCCGGCAAAAGTATATACACAATTCAAGATAGTTGAAAGTAAAGTATATACACAATTCAAGTTAGCATATTTGCTCCCACTTTTTATATTTGCTTTGCTCCCACATTTCATCCCATATATGCTCCCACTTTTTGCTTCCCATTGGTCGGTAGTGCCTCAAGTGCTTACATTAAATAACAATACTGTAAACATATAAACATTTAATAAATCATAATTGTTTTCAGTAAATATATATATATATATATACCTAATAAATATTTTCACACCATAGGATGACCATTTCAAGATCATTTATTGTAGGAATTGTAGGGATCTCCAGACCTTGAAGTAAACCATATTTGATATACATTCCACATAGCTACATAACCGACAGTACGTCGTGGTATCAATCTCAGCCACCAGGCACGCTCATTGTTTGTATTGCATTTCAGTTCCATTTGCATTTCTTGAAAATCACCCCCAAGCCAAAAAATACATAGCAAGTTAGTGGAATCATGTTACACATCAATAATTTTAGAAGAGCTCTCAGGTATTGTATGATGATTTTTTTTAGAAGTGTATAACTGTTGACTAGCATTTACTGTTACACAACATTATTTTTGGTAAACTCTACATAAGTATTCTAATTGTCTCTGGTATAATGTCTTGTTTAACAAACATGGTCACACGGTTTATCTATACGTTTAACCCTCTGTTGTTTATGATTTAAAAAAATGATAAACAGCTAAACTCACTGGTCAATAGCCAACATAGTGGCCAAAATGTTTCCCTGATAGGTAACTCATGTTTGGTTAGTCAATTCTTAATGCAAAGCCAGTCAAAACCTAAAAATACTATTAACACCATATCATTAAACAAATCAAACCATCTTAAGGTATTTATTAAATTTAATTGCATTTTAGGAACCTTGCAAGCATCTTGCAACCTTCAAGAGGAATGTATAGACAGGAATTGTGAAAAGGAAACCGATAAATCAATCAACGTAGTGTTATGAACCTCAACGTAAGAAGTTATGAAAGTCTATGTGAGGGTGTGGTTTTTACAGCTGGATGCCTTTTCTGGCACCCACCTCAGAGACGAGTTTATGGGAGATGAAACTCCGCTATCATGTCGAATGTGGAACTCCTAGTCTAGGATTTCATAAGCAAAGGAACACACAAAAATTAGTATTATTACCAGCATAAAAGTGTGTGTGTGAAAGAAATAAAGTAAGTGAGATGAACTGCTTTAATCTCAATTTGTTTCTAATCATTTTTCAGAGAAAAATGACCAAACGGTAAAGTATCAATTCCGTTTTCAGTTATGTGTCTTTTATCTTCGTTTGATGAAATTGCCAACTTATTTTGCCGAACAGTAAATACAGAATGAGATTTTGAAATTATACAAACTTGAACTTTGTTGACTTTTTCTCTGTTATAAAGACACTTTCGATACTCATCAATATTCTTACTTTTACTCACACTCTTCTTAATGCCTTTAGCCTTACACAAGCTATTCATTTCATCACACAATTTTATTGCATACATTTTGGGTCGTAACCCCACAAATTCTTCAACAATCCTTCCAGCATTTTCATCTTTCATTAAACCAATTTCACCTTTATTTTGTCTCACAATGCCAAAAGGATTGTTTGTTTCATAGTTTCCAGTATCAAACAAATTTGAATGTTGTTTCATGAACTCATAAATATCATAATAGAATATATACATAAAACTATCGGTGTCTGTGTATAACAACCTCACATTTGATTCAGGATTTGCTAAAATAACATTGTAATGAAAGTCATTCATTTTACATTTAGACAAATCTAATATAGATGCACCAACATATACTGGTTGATTGTGAAAAATCTTTAGTCTACTCATCTCGATGACCATACATTGTTCATCGAATATAATTCTATGTTTAAAATTAGCCTTAGCTATTAAAGACCTACCACCACGAGCTCCATGCCATTTGGTGACCCATTTGATGTCCCTTAACTTCCTCACATTCATCAGTGAACGACCAAAAATTGCATTATTCATCAATTTATAAAAATTCTTTTCAAAATCATTTTTGGCTTGTTTTCGTTTCTCTGTGTTCACATCAATATATGGTTTTAGCCATTGGCTCTGATTGAATTCAATTATTCTGTGAATACGATCTAATTTCATTCCTAGTTGAATACATTGCTTTAACAATCTATAATGCAAAACATAACGTTCTTTATTATCTAGGGTAGCCATTAGCTTTGTCAACTTTTCTGGACATAGAGGGTAATCTGAATGTTTTGTCATGTAACTCTTGAGGATAAGTCAAATCTACTTCCAAAATATATCCAATTTCTGAAGTATCATCAATAGTTAAAACATCAAAGCCTTCAACATTTGCAATCCATTTAAAGCCACCCGTTGGAAGATATTCCATCATCGCATATCCATACAAATTATTAACGTCAAAGTACATTATGTAGGACTCTTGCTTTTTCTCATCATAAGTTTTCATATACTTATTATTAGCAATCGCATGTCGTGTTATACACTGAACATTTCCTCCTCGAATAGATCGTTCAAAAAAGTGTAACATATCAATATCTTGAAGCAATTCAAGTTGAACGTTGGTTATCTTTTTCATAGCACACCAAGACATAGATGGAGCAGTGTAAAAATGAGCTGCATCAATGCCATAAGTTTCCATGCCATTCGATCTAAAATTTTCAAAGACATCCGCCAAAAGAAGTGTGTCAACTTTTAAATACAAATCTGCGTATTCTCCTAATGTTTGACAGGAAAACGTTTCCCACACCGATTGAGCAAACTCATACTCTTCATTCGATATTGTTTGATCATTAAGGCTGCTATAAAACTTGGATATTTCAGGTAATTTAGTTTCGTTAAGAACATCCATACTCGTGACGTATTCATAGGGAAACACACCTTTTCTCGCAGTAAGTCGAAACTGTGCATCATCATTAAAATAACGTTGTGTTATTTGCTTTGAATCTTCGCTTAACGAAGATGAACATTGATCTAGTGAACAGGACAAGAAATTATATGTATCGAAAAATCTTAACTGAATGAATCCGTTCTTAGCCCGTACATACTTTGTAAACCCTTTGTAACGTTCCATATTCATCGCTAACAATTTTATATGACCAGGATTATGTAACACCTCTCCATCACGTTTCTCGCAAATTTCTTTAATTATAAAATGTCCATCATAGGCGGTTAGATTATGAAATGCTATAGGCAAAACCTTTGTTACTTTGTAATTTAAATTACAACTATTGTGTGCGCTTCCTCTATATTTTCCAGTTAAGTGACAATGATCGCGTACTTTGAGTTCATTAACTGCAATCGGTTTCTCGCAAATGTGACACATTTTACTTGACAAAAATAATCTTTCTTCATTTTCGGTCATCTTTAACATTGGCTTAACCGATAAGTAATATGTTTGAAGTTTATCCACAATACTATAAAGTTCCTTTACAAACAATTCAATGCAATTATTTCCCCTAAAGAGCTTGAAACTGCACAATTCACTATCGAAATTACAATGAAGGTATAAAGAAATGCTGTAAGGAATATGTTTATGTGTTAAAGTAGAGTTATGAATGTCACTATTTGGAAAACAGGAGGAAATTGGAGACAAAACGCATTCAGTGTCTGCATATATTATAAATGGAACTGTATCTTTAACTCGGAATTCTGTAAAATTAACAAATCTTTGTTCATCAGTCGGCATTATGCTTTTTGCAACAGGAAACTGTTTACAGTCTGCAAAGTGAACATTTAACTCATCCTCAAGAAGATAATATGACAAACAACGTCTACATATATAAATCCTTCTCTGAGTGCTAGTGATGCTTGAACGCACAAGGCGAGCAAGATTTCTAATTAAACAAAAGTGATAACTTTCACTGTTTCCAATCTGCAACATCAATAAGTCTACACTCCTTTCATATACGGGGTAGTTTTCACCCCCCTGCTATTTTTCATCAAAAACAAAAGATCTTAGGTTCAATTATCATTTTTACCCGTTTAAGACCTTTTTCCCCACTGTAAAATCACTATTTACTGTTTTAGGGGTGACATCATCTATCCGGGTAAAAGCCTATGTCACAACGAATTTTTTAAGCTATTACACATAATTTTACGGTTCTTAGTTTCCAAGATATCGATTTTTCAATTTTGGGGTAGTTTTCACCCCCCTGCTATTTTTCATCAAAAACAAAAGATCTTAGGTTCAATTATCATTTTTACCCGTTTAAAACCTTTTTCCCCACTGTAAAATCACTATTTACTGTTTTAGGGGTGACATCATCTATCCGGGTAAAAGCCTATGTCACAACGAATTTTTTAAGCTATTACACATAATTTTACGGTTCTTAGTTTCCAAGGTATCGATTTTTCAATTTGGGGGTAGTTTTCACCCCCCTGCTATTTTTCATCAAAAACAAAAGATCTTAGGTTCAATTATCATTTTTACCCGTTTAAAACCTTTTTCCCCACTGTAAAATCACTATTTACTGTTTTAGGGGTGACATCATCTATCCGGGTAAAAGCCTATGTCACAACGAATTTTTTAAGCTATTACACATAATTTTACGGTTCTTAGTTTCCAAGGTATCGATTTTTCAATTTGGGGGTAGTTTTCACCCCCCCTGCTATTTTTCATCAAAAACAAAAGATCTTAGTTTCATTTATCATTTTTAGGTGTTTAACACGTTTTTTCCCCATAACATGACTATTTACTGTTTTAGGGGTGAAATGACCAATCCAGGTAAAAGCCTATGTCATCACCTATTTTTAAAGCTATAACGCCTAATTTTAGGGTTCATAGTTTCCAAGATATTGAGTTTTCAATTTTGGGGGGGTAGTTTCACCCCATAAAGGGGGACGTCGCCCCAAGTGCTAGGACCCCTCATACAAGTCCCTAGCATGATTGGTTCACGAGATATTAACAAAAGTGTAGTTAGGCCCTTTTGACAAGAAAATAAATGAATGATACTTTCAAAAACGAGGTGTCACCCCAAGTGCTAGGATACTGCCTATGGGAAAATCCCATCCTGGGTTCAGAAAATATTAACAAATGTGTAGTTAGACCCTTTTGACAAAAGCCACCGGTGTGCATACATACAAAAATTGCTCTTTCACCCCAGGTAAGGGTAGTTTTTATTTTGGGGGTTGACATACCTCATTCATACAAAAGGAGAATTCACTACGAGTCCTATGACACCCCATATGTTTACATCGCATTATTGGTTAGCGAGATACTAAAAATCGAATGACCTATTAGTTTTTTGTTTTTTTAATAAATTTTTTAAAAAGCCTCATCTATAAAGAATCTTTTAAAAATTCCGCTCTCTTACAAAAGCCCTCAAGTGCGCATGCATACAAAAATAACCACTACTTAACCTCCGGGTAAGGGTAGATTTATTTTGGGGTGGATATACTCCCGTCCATAGCAAGGGGTGGTTCACCACAAGTCCTACGACACCCTATATGCATCGTTCTAGCCTTACAAGCTCATTAAATTCGCCAAATTGTCAAAAAAGCACGTTTACCTCAAATTGCGTTTCCAAATTCCACCCATTTTAAAAAATTACCTCACCATCAAATAGAGCGGGAAAAATAGCATTTAAACGAACCCTCACTCAACCCTAGTCCTCGCCCGCCACCAAACATTTCCCAACATAGCCATACGTATTCAAGCACACACGCGACTTGCAAGAGAACATACACTACCCCACTACCCGCGAATAACCTTTTGTTTTGGTGCTCACACTCGCATGGGTGTCAGATGACAGTTAGCATCCTAATAAACATCCTCCATGACGTCAACACCCATTAACTTTTTATCACCATCGCACAAACAAGCCAAAGGGTCAACCTCTTCCCACGCTAACACGTGCACTGCACATGCTCGCTCCTGGACCACGTGCTCGCTCTAAGGACCCATGACGTCATCCCATGACGTCATCAGGATTACGCAATTTCTGGTCATGATGATGCAATATCCAAAGTCTAGCGAATTATACTACTTAGCTTTCTAATGAAATCTACCTAATAGGTAGAGGACGAGTAGAATCAACAAATGAGCGACGACGCGCGAAGCGTTTCAACCAAGTCCCATATAAGGTCATATACCATACATCCGATAGCGATGAAACTTGGGTGAGATGTTGTGTACACTGCAGGGAAGGTTTCTGGCTTAGTATATCCATTTTACAATAGGTAGCGCACCAGTAGATTCAACAAATTAGCCATGACACGCGAAGCGTTTCAACAAAGTCCCGTATAAGGTCATATACCATTCGTCTGTTAGTTATAAATGTTTGGTGAATTGTTGTGTACACTCCAGGAAAGGTTTCTGGCTAAGTAAATCCATTTTACAATACGAAGCTCACGTTTTGATTCAACAAATGAGTGACTAAGCGCAAAGCGTTTCGACAACGTCCCGTATACGTTCACGTACCATTCATCCGATTGCGATAAAGCTTGGGTGAGGTGTTTTGTACACTCCAGGGAAGGTTTCTGGCTGAGTACATCCATATTACAATACGTAGCGCAAGAGTAGAATCAACAAATGAGCGACGACACGCGAAGCGTTTCAACCACGTCCCGTAGGCATTCATATACCATTCGTGCGATAGCTATGAAACTTGGATGAGATGTAGTGTACACGTCATTGAAGGTTTCTGGCTTAGTAAATCCACTATACAATATGCAGCGCCCAAGTAGATTCAACAAATGAGGGACAACGCGCGAAGCGTTTCAACAAAGTCCCGTATTAGGTCATATACCATTCTGCCGTTAGCGGTGAAACTTGGATGAAATATGGTGGACACTCCTAGGAAGGTTTCTGGCTTAGTAAATACATGTCACAGTAGGTAGCACACGAGTAGATTCGACAAATGAACGGCGACAAGTGGAGCATTTCAATACAGTCCCCTATGTCTTCATATCCCATTAGTCCGATAGCGATGAAACTTGGGTGAGATGTTGTGGTCACTTACGTGGCGGTTTCTAACTTAGTAAATACATTTTACAGTAGGTAGCGTGCGAGTAGATTCAACAAATGAGTGACGGAGCGCGAATCGTTTAAACAAAATCCGGTATGCGTTCATATACTATTCATCCGATTGCGATGAAACATTGATCAGTTATTGTATACCCGCCAGAGAAGGGTTTCGGCTTTGTAAATCCATTTCACAATAAGTAGCGCAAGAGTAGATGCAACAAATGGGTGACGACGCGCGAAGCGTTTCAACATAATCCCCTATTGCGTTCATATAACCTTCTTCGATTGCGATGAAACCTTGATGAGTTATTCTGTACACGCCATGGAAGGGCTTCGACTTAGTAATACATATCTCAATAGGTAGCGCACGAGTAGATTCAACAAATGAGTGAACGCGCACGAATCGTTTAAACAAAACCCCGTATACGTGCATATACCAAACATCCAATTGCGATGAAACATTGATGAGTTATTGTGTACACGCCAGGGAAGGGTTTCGACTTTGTAAATCCATTTCACAATAGGTAGCGCACGGGTATATGCAACAAATGGGTGACGACGCGTGAAGCGTTTCAACAAAATCCCCTATGCGTTCATATAACCTTCCTCGATTGTGATGAAACCTTGATGAGTTATTGTGTACACGCCAGGGTAGGGTTTCGACTTAGCAAATCCATTTCTCAATAGGTAGCGTACGAGTAGAATCAACAAATGGGTGACAGCGCACGAATCGTTCAAACAAAATCCCGTATACGTTCATAAGCCATTCATCCGATTGCGATGAAACTTTTGAAAGTTGTTGTGCACGCTCCCACGAATGGTTCTAAATTAGAAAATCCATTTTACGATAGCTTAGAGGCAGTTAACGGAAATTGAAAAACATGTTGTGTATCCAAAAGCACTCCAAGAAACAGAATGTCAACGCCAACACTTTCTTTGATTATCATTGCAACGCATGCCGGGTACAGCTTGTAAGAAATAAAAAAAATCAAATAAAATGGAAAGTAAAGAATAGCTACAATATTTTGAATACACTACAGTACATTTTTTCAATTATATGAAATAAACCTTAAGTCTCCTTGAAGAAGATTATGTAAACTAAGAAATAAGTTATTAAAACATTACTTTGTGTGTGTGTTTTTTTTTTCGGCTGAAGACGTCTATTATTTCACTGAAATCTAAACTTGCTAAACGGTCAAGGGAGATCATAGCAGCACTGAAAATAATGAATGAAAATCCACAGCCTGCTTCCAGTCTCCGACCGGGTCAGGAATGGAATGAATGAAGCCCCCACTCTAGCGGCGAGGATAGGAACTGTGCCGGCTGCCAAGGCCTGACGCACCCCTCTGGGGCAATGATTAAATGAATGATAGATGAAATGAAATGGTAGTGGAGAGTGTTGCTGGAATGAAATGTTGACAGGGAAAACCGGAGTACCCGGAGAAAAACCTGTCTGCCTCCGTTTTGTCCAGCACAGATCTCACATGGAGTGACCGGGATTTGAACCACAGACCCAGCGGTGAGAGGCCGGCGTGCTGCCGCCTAAGCCACGGAGGCTTACTGAAAATAATAATAATAATAATTATAGATTAGTTTGAAAAGTATAATTAATTAATTCAATTTTAGAAAATCCATGGCGCGGGCGCGTGGCCCTGGGCGGTCGCCCTCGCCTAGATCCGCCCCTGCTACGACCACAACGCCATTTGATGAAATCGATAGCAGATATAACCTTAGAGATCGCGGAACTGAATACACATACTTCAGGCTTTGTCGGTGTTTGTTTAGAGAATATGCAGCACTATCATTCAAATGAGAAGGAAACCACGACGGTCAATTCCTCAGAAACATTTAAACGTTTATTGGAGAGCTTTTGCGATGATATTTAGCACTTTTCTTACCAAGTGGAGTATATTCCGTGATTATTTGCGCAATAAATCAGATTTTGTAATATTTCGCGAGATCGTTTTGCTATAAGACGGTACTTAAAGTACCGCAGGAAAGAAGATATTAAGAAAGTTCGCGTGTATCGCTATTACAAAAAATACGGCCCCAAGTTACCTGTAATGAAGCTGTGGAATTGAAGAGGCTGCATGCAGGCTCACTCCGAAATGCTCCAGAAATTCTACAAAATCCAGACGTAAAAAAAATGGTTTTTTTTGGGCGTTATTTAACCATTTTATGAAATCCTTGGTTGTATCTTGGAATAGTTTGAATATTGTAAGTTTGAGAAGCTTTGCCCGGTCTCGAGGTCTCCGTAAGCCCCGTAGTCGGATAGCACATAGACAGTACATATTTATTTATATATTGATTTATTTTAAGGATTACCCATGTTAACAACTGTTGTTGTGTTTTGAGTCTTCAGGCATATGGCTGGTTTGATGCAGCCTTCCAAACCTCCGTGTCATGAGCTAATCGTTTCATCTCTGTATACTGAACCCTTAATAAGCTACGCATATTAATGATTCTAATTATTCATTTCATTATATTCTGATTTTACTGCCAGAATCATACAGGAAGGCCAGACTGGATTGCGAAATGTCAAGCTTATGTGGAGACAGTACGTTTGAACGTGCCCAGTCCTGAAACAAAGGAGTGACGAGATCGGAATGTTTGACAGACACTTTATCAGACAAAGGTGTGTTGGGGTCCTGACTCATTTCAGACCGTAATTCTTTGTCACCCTAGCGTTACGAGTAAGATAGTTGCTGGATGAGAGAGATGAGAGGAACTTTCAACCAATCATAGGACAGAGGCTTCTGTTCTAAACTGCGATATTGACGTCATGAACTACCAATCAGAGAGGGTCACCAATTTTAGCGCCAAGGGAGCGTCTGACGCCGGCTTGAAGTTGAAAGCGGGAAAGTTTGGATTAACGAAATCTATGATCGATTCCAGAGCACGATAGCCCCATTGTGACCTGTATAATATTTCAAACTGTTTGATACCTGTTGCATGCCAATAGTCGCATTATTATAGAAGTTAGTGATCGATTTCCCTCTCCCTCCGTCCTTTTGCTAAATTCACATAAATACTGTCGTCTGAGTGACGACGAGGTTGATTCTTGGTGACACCGTGAGGTGATCACTTATTCTTTTCCATACCGTGAAGATATACTGTGTTAAATTTATCAGAGATAGGGTCATTATTGAAAACATTATAATAAAGTTGTGTGCGCACAGCTGAGTGTGAAATTTGTGTATCGGTAAGATTTTAGTAGTCTCCCACGACTACAACTATTAGGGAAAGTCTACGTTTAATTTTGCACTAGACAAATGGTGAATAAAGTAACTATTGGCAAAATTTAGATAGAAAATTACGTGTGACTATAAATAACATTTTATTTTTTATTCAACGTCAAGATGGAACTCCAGACCCAGAGAAAGACATCGAACCAACGTTTCTACGGCTCCATGTGGTCTGAGATGAGCTAAACACTTTGGAGAGAGAATGTCAGGCGATGTTCGATGAGACGACGCAGAAAGAGGAATGAGTACTGAAATAATTTATTATTTGACAAACTGGTTATGGTTTTGTGGGAACATATTATTTTGTGTACATATTTTATTTTATTTTTGTCTTCGTGTTTTATTGTAGTTGGTTGGTGGTATTGACACACTTTAGTTTAGTTCATGAGCAACGTGGCATGTATTCTATCTGTGTGAAGATTTTTTTTGTTGATGTCAAGTACACGGGGCAAGCGTACTCGAGTGCGTGTCGCTACCGTAAAATGCGCGGCTAAGCGACGCAAATTGGGAACCGATATCATAACAGAAGCGAAACTGAATTAACTAGAGTAGATAATAGAATTGGTGGGAAATCTTTTTATTGTATAGATTTTTATTGTTACACAGGCTTGTGTGTTAATTGCCGTTTGTTGCATTTTTGTTAAGTGAGGGGTCATATGCCCAATGACTTTATTTGTTGATGAAGTTTCTCTTTTAGTGTTATGGTACACAAAATCTTTGATATTTGATTGGAGTGTCGGCCCGTGGTAGATTTGTGTTGTGTTCTGCCCTAAATGCTTTGTTGAGTCTGCAAATATATGTTTTATGGGATAGGAGTTTTCGGGAACCCTGGTTCTGTCTGAAGCTATGTCCAGGTTAAGCATTTAATCCTTGCGAGGAAAATGTTGGAATCCCCTTTTACGATGTTCTTGCAATTCTTTGGAATTGGCAGAAGTGTGTGAAATTTTGTGTCGCGATTAACAGGTGGCGTAACGGGACTGTCTAGTCTCTTGTTATAAATAGCATGACTCAAAGCTTCGACAAGGAGGGCTGGTTTTGAACACAGACGTTAATGAGTGGTAAGTGAAGGTATTTCTACCCGGCGCACTCCATCAGATAAGGAGCAAGCTGTGCTCATTAGTATTCACGGACCTGGTTTCCGTTCTTCGTAATTGTTTATCTTATATATTAAAATAAAGCCTGTTTAATGATAAAAGAATTGTAATCGGTAAATGGGTGCTGTTCGCGTTTTGATTGATCGAGTCCCAGCGTGTTAGCTTATCCATGCTTTTATTTCATGTAAATATCATCGGGTTTTAGGCATCTTATTTGATGTTTATTTATTGTCATGTTCATTGACCTCGGGTGGTCTCGATGTTCGGTCACGTTGTTGTCATGTATGTGTTGAGCAAAATGAGCCTTTGGGCAAGCTTCTGTTTTGCTGGGAGTTTCCTGACTCACTGCGATCTCGATGGAGATCAATTAGTTTATAAATTTTAAATGGTTGCGTGTGTCAGTAAAATTATAATTGTTGGTATGTTATTCTACGAGTGTGTCCCATAAAGCCATAATAATGCTTTGCAGTATGGGGGTTTGCAAGCATATTGGCTGTTCCATCTGTGAGCAAATCTCCATCAAAAGTACTTATTTCTTCTCTAGCGTAGTTATACGCGTGCATACATATTAATCAGACAAGTGGAATTTTGATCCACAATTTTAATTCTTTGGAGTGGACATTTCTAGGCCACTCAGATCTGTGTAAATTCTTGTACAGTGGGAGTAAAGTTCAGGGTGGACTTTGTTTATGTTATATTTTTTATGTTTTGTTGTTTTTATTCAGTTATTAAATGGTGGTAATTTTATTTGTTTTTCACTCATTTCTTGTTTGTAGTTTTGCATATGGTCCTTGTATTTGTAAGCAGCCGTCTGGTATTTGAGCTCTAGTGAAAGCATACCCGGACTGAACGCCCCCCGAAGTTTGATTCTCGTATATACGACGCTGTTATATACAAGGGCACATAGGCAACGCTGGCATTACCCTACGTGGGGCATTTCACTGTTTTAGGCTTTTCTAGCGCATTTTTGATAAACTGACACGCCACAAGTGGAGGCAGAATGTGACAGTATTTGAATCACCGAATGTGATAATATTAAGTAACATAGTTATGGCGAAGGTATTACCGCCAAGTGAGTGAATTTTTACAGTAAAATCAGGAGTTGCAATGTAAAATACAGTACACGTTTTTATTTCTTGCATTTTTTTGTAAAGACAATATCGTGAGACTGGGCGCCCATATTAATGATAAAAATTAGCTTTGTGTAGAAAGACAACTCCATGTATGTAATAGGAAGGCGTGTAGCTTTTCCAAGGCAATTAATACTTGATTAATTAGTCTGTTCTTGTAGCGTTTTGTAAGGCTAGCATTTAATAACTGAATGTGTGGGTTAAGTTTTAAATTATGTGAAATGAAGGATACTCGGGGATGCTATTGGATTAATGGGATTGTGTTGATAAATTTAAACGAACTGAGTATGTGTAAATTGATATAAATGTGTGTTAATATGTATGCACGTATCGGAGAACATCGCCAATTGGCATTTTCTCTATTTTCTCAAGTGTATTGTGGTGATGGTTTCTTTAGACGAAATTAGACAGGTTGTAGAGAGCGCTGCGGCACGCACTCAGCAGCAAATGGTGTTGTTACGGCAGGAGATGACTGCTGAATTTAAGGCACAAATGGACAGTAGTAGGGCTGAACAATCAGCTGAATTTAAGGCACAAATGAACAGTAGTAGGGCTGAACAATCAGCTGAATTTAAGGCACAAATGGGCAGTAGTAGGTCTGAACAATCAGCGGAATTAATAGCACAGAGTGAAACATTTAAGGCACAAATTGACAGTAGCAGGGCTGAACAATCAGCGGAATTAATAGCACAGAGTGAAACATTTAAGGCACAAATAGACAGTAGTAGGGTTGAACAGTCAGCGGTGATCAAAGCCCAAATTAATGAATCTATTGGCACACAATTAGCGCTTCAAAATGATAGTATTAATACACAATTAGCTCTACAGAATGATAATATTAGTTCTCAATTGACACAACAAAGTGAATCAATAAACTCTCAACTAGACGCGCAAAACAGTCGTAACACTGAGCAACTCGATAATGTAGTGGTTGAAATGAAAGAACATACAAGGAAACAGCTTATACTACTCGCCTTAGATGTAAATAAGAACAATGAGAAGCAGGTTAAACAGATAAAACAACTTGAGGACCAGTTTAACGCTAAACTTAATAACTTAGACGATACAGTTCTGGCAAAATTGGCACAGATTGAATTGGCATGCACAACTAAAAATAGCGAAATTATAACTGCACAGGACAGGTTACAGAACAGATTTAATAAAGTGGAGAAAATAACCGTAGTTATACAGGAACAGATAAAGGCGGTAGATGAAAACGTGACCGGCCTTATAAAAGACATAGACCGTCTCGAAAACCAATCAACAGATCGCTGGAAAAATGCAGAAGTAGACCGGGAGGGATTAAAAGCCACTATTGAAGAAAACAATGTACGCGTGGAGGATCGCTTGGAACGGATCGAAGTGAGCCAGGACACTAATAATCTGAAGATCGAAAACGTTAGAAAGGATTGGCAAAAATTATGTAAGGACTCCAAGGAAGAAAGGTTGGCGGTAATTAAGAAGCTAGGGGAGAACCACACACGGATACAGACGTTAGAAGATGAGATAAAAGCAAAATTTAAAGAACAAGGTGACAGGCTGATAAAAGCAGAATTATTTTCTATGGAACATAATGCAGGGTCATTAGGCGTGAAGGGGAGAGAGGGAGACAGAGATAGCCCGGGGGCGACTCATTCAACTGGTAGTCAGGTTGACACGGAAAGTCCACTTGCTCGGAACACGGAAGAATTTCGTAATCACATAGGGAGAAGTTCTACACCACATGACGGTAATCAGCACCCTCAACTTGTACAAATCATCCGTTCTAATGAATTCAAACCGGCTAAGTTTATGGAAAATGCTGGAGTCACACCCAAGGCATTCTTGCGGGAATTCGAACATTATTATAATGATAATGATATAGCTCCCGCCCGGCAACTGCGCATGATGGAAATTTTTTTAACTGGAAATGTTTTAACGTGGTACTTGAGCTTCAAATACACGTTTGAAAGCGTAGATGCATTCAAGCATGCTTTCCTTCGAAAATATTGGTCGTCTTCATATCAACAGGGGTTAAGAATGGAATTGTACTCCAGAAAGTACCAATCTACTCAGCAAACTAAGTATTCAGATTTTTTTTCATCACAGCTCCTTAAATTTAAAGATCTGGATAATCCTTTAAGTGAGGCCGAGCTAGTCATGACTATCGGACGCCAGCTTCCCGTTAACGTTCAGCAGGTATTGGTCGCAGCTAACGTTTCAGACGCGGTACACGCTGAACAGATCCTGCCCCAGATAGATGAAACCACGTCCCACTTACACAATAGAGTTGGAAGACAGGTCGAAATGGTAAATACAACCGAGGTGATTAAGCCGAGCCAGATAAACACAAGATCCCAGGCTACCAATACAAAGACAAACATTTCAACACCCGTGAGAGGTCAGGATGATGTCGAGAAAAGACAGCGCCAACATTACGATAACAACCGTAATAACAACAGACAGTTCCAAGGACAGAATAGATTCCAACAACGAGGATTTCAACAATGGAGGGACAATCGGAGACAAGATGTACCATACAGGAGATGGGGAGATCGGAATGAAAATCAGAGATGGCAAGACCGCAGATTTCAGAATCGTGAGGACTCTAGAAGCTACCGAGACGACTGGAACGAAAGGCATGCTCAATCGCAGAAATACTTAGAGGAAGTTCATACGAACGAGGGAAACGAACAAGGACGTTGGAAACAGGCAATTGACAAGCGAAAAAATCCCGACACCTACAATGAGGAAGGAAGAACAAATCAAGGGTTTGAAGCTATGCACATAGAGACGCAGAGATACTTGGATCAGCTGCATGGAGAACAAGCAAAGAGCGAAGCCAGCCAGGAAGACGAACGAAGATTGCCTGCACGGGGCATTAGAGAACGCAGCCCGGTGGGGAAGAGAAACACCGGTGCGATCCGAAAAACTGGTCACTACTAAAGGAAGAAGGTGGCAACACGCGGGAGAGAGGAAGAGGATGGCAGCATGGAGGAGTAAAAACCGTTCAGCATAGTGAGGAATCTTGGAAATAATGCATATCGAGTCAAAGAATTAAGCACAGGAACCATGTCTGTATTTAATAGTGCAAATCTAAAAATTTATCACACCAGAGAGCCTTGGGAAGTCAGAAATAACACAGCGAATTAAATACGTGATCGTCCAACATCATGCAAGTAAACGGGGGGCAAGCAGAAGCCAGCACGACGTCGAGGAAGTGAATAGCGTCTGGCCTGTTTACATCTTGAAGCAAGCAGAGTTGACAGGTATGTCGACAGACGAGCAACAGAGAGGGGAATAGTCTTCAAGCAACAATTAGCCCCAGGCGAAGCGCTGGGCAAGTGAGCAGCAGACTGGTATTGTCCTAATGACTGGGCGAGAAGGTAAACATTGGAACGAGGAAAACACTTGTCAACTAGCAGAGGCGGACTGACTGAGGACTTTGAAGGGAGAGTAATCCAGTGTTCTGCACCATGTGACTTAGGGAAGAAAAATCGACTTTATCCCTAAGTTCGATTTTTCCCAACTAAGGGAGTTGTGAACCCTTAATAAGCTACGCATATTAATGATTCTAATTATTCATTTCATTATATTCTGATTTTACTGCCAGAATCATACAGGAAGGCCAGACTGGATTGCGAAATGTCAAGCTTATGTGGAGACAGTACGTTTGAACGTGCCCAGTCCTGAAACAAAGGAGTGACGAGATCGGAATGTTTGACAGACACTTTATCAGACAAAGGTGTGTTGGGGTCCTGACTCATTTCAGACCGTAATTCTTTGTCACCCTAGCGTTACGAGTAAGATAGTTGCTGGATGAGAGAGATGAGAGGAACTTTCAACCAATCATAGGACAGAGGCTTCTGTTCTAAACTGCGATATTGACGTCATGAACTACCAATCAGAGAGGGTCACCAATTTTAGCGCCAAGGGAGCGTCTGACGCCGGCTTGAAGTTGAAAGCGGGAAAGTTTGGATTAACGAAATCTATGATCGATTCCAGAGCACGATAGCCCCATTGTGACCTGTATAATATTTCAAACTGTTTGATACCTGTTGCATGCCAATAGTCGCATTATTATAGAAGTTAGTGATCGATTTCCCTCTCCCTCCGTCCTTTTGCTAAATTCACATAAATACTGTCGTCTGAGTGACGACGAGGTTGATTCTTGGTGACACCGTGAGGTGATCACTTATTCTTTTCCATACCGTGAAGATATACTGTGTTAAATTTATCAGAGATAGGGTCATTATTGAAAACATTATAATAAAGTTGTGTGCGCACAGCTGAGTGTGAAATTTGTGTATCGGTAAGATTTTAGTAGTCTCCCACGACTACAACTATTAGGGAAAGTCTACGTTTAATTTTGCACTAGACAAATGGTGAATAAAGTAACTATTGGCAAAATTTAGATAGAAAATTACGTGTGACTATAAATAACATTTTATTTTTTATTCAACGTCAAGATGGAACTCCAGACCCAGAGAAAGACATCGAACCAACGTTTCTACGGCTCCATGTGGTCTGAGATGAGCTAAACACTTTGGAGAGAGAATGTCAGGCGATGTTCGATGAGACGACGCAGAAAGAGGAATGAGTACTGAAATAATTTATTATTTGACAAACTGGTTATGGTTTTGTGGGAACATATTATTTTGTGTACATATTTTATTTTATTTTTGTCTTCGTGTTTTATTGTAGTTGGTTGGTGGTATTGACACACTTTAGTTTAGTTCATGAGCAACGTGGCATGTATTCTATCTGTGTGAAGATTTTTTTTGTTGATGTCAAGTACACGGGGCAAGCGTACTCGAGTGCGTGTCGCTACCGTAAAATGCGCGGCTAAGCGACGCAAATTGGGAACCGATATCATAACAGAAGCGAAACTGAATTAACTAGAGTAGATAATAGAATTGGTGGGAAATCTTTTTATTGTATAGATTTTTATTGTTACACAGGCTTGTGTGTTAATTGCCGTTTGTTGCATTTTTGTTAAGTGAGGGGTCATATGCCCAATGACTTTATTTGTTGATGAAGTTTCTCTTTTAGTGTTATGGTACACAAAATCTTTGATATTTGATTGGAGTGTCGGCCCGTGGTAGATTTGTGTTGTGTTCTGCCCTAAATGCTTTGTTGAGTCTGCAAATATATGTTTTATGGGATAGGAGTTTTCGGGAACCCTGGTTCTGTCTGAAGCTATGTCCAGGTTAAGCATTTAATCCTTGCGAGGAAAATGTTGGAATCCCCTTTTACGATGTTCTTGCAATTCTTTGGAATTGGCAGAAGTGTGTGAAATTTTGTGTCGCGATTAACAGGTGGCGTAACGGGACTGTCTAGTCTCTTGTTATAAATAGCATGACTCAAAGCTTCGACAAGGAGGGCTGGTTTTGAACACAGACGTTAATGAGTGGTAAGTGAAGGTATTTCTACCCGGCGCACTCCATCAGATAAGGAGCAAGCTGTGCTCATTAGTATTCACGGACCTGGTTTCCGTTCTTCGTAATTGTTTATCTTATATATTAAAATAAAGCCTGTTTAATGATAAAAGAATTGTAATCGGTAAATGGGTGCTGTTCGCGTTTTGATTGATCGAGTCCCAGCGTGTTAGCTTATCCATGCTTTTATTTCATGTAAATATCATCGGGTTTTAGGCATCTTATTTGTTGTTTATTTATTGTCATGTTCATTGACCTCGGGTGGTCTCGATGTTCGGTCACGTTGTTGTCATGTATGTGTTGAGCAAAATGAGCCTTTGGGCAAGCTTCTGTTTTGCTGGGAGTTTCCTGACTCACTGCGATCTCGATGGAGATCAATTAGTTTATAAATTTTAAATGGTTGCGTGTGTCAGTAAAATTATAATTGTTGGTATGTTATTCTACGAGTGTGTCCCATAAAGCCATAATAATGCTTTGCAGTATGGGGGTTTGCAAGCATATTGGCTGTTCCATCTGTGAGCAAATCTCCATCAAAAGTACTTATTTCTTCTCTAGCGTAGTTATACGCGTGCATACATATTAATCAGACAAGTGGAATTTTGATCCACAATTTTAATTCTTTGGAGTGGACATTTCTAGGCCACTCAGATCTGTGTAAATTCTTGTACAGTGGGAGTAAAGTTCAGGGTGGACTTTGTTTATGTTATATTTTTTATGTTTTGTTGTTTTTATTCAGTTATTAAATGGTGGTAATTTTATTTGTTTTTCACTCATTTCTTGTTTGTAGTTTTGCATATGGTCCTTGTATTTGTAAGCAGCCGTCTGGTATTTGAGCTCTAGTGAAAGCATACCCGGACTGAACGCCCCCCGAAGTTTGATTCTCGTATATACGACGCTGTTATATACAAGGGCACATAGGCAACGCTGGCATTACCCTACGTGGGGCATTTCACTGTTTTAGGCTTTTCTAGCGCATTTTTGATAAACTGACACGCCACAAGTGGAGGCAGAATGTGACAGTATTTGAATCACCGAATGTGATAATATTAAGTAACGTAGTTATGGCGAAGGTATTACCGCCAAGTGAGTGAATTTTTACAGTAAAATCAGGAGTTGCAATGTAAAATACAGTACACGTTTTTATTTCTTGCATTTTTTTGTAAAGACAATATCGTGAGACTGGGCGCCCATATTAATGATAAAAATTAGCTTTGTGTAGAAAGACAACTCCATGTATGTAATAGGAAGGCGTGTAGCTTTTCCAAGGCAATTAATACTTGATTAATTAGTCTGTTCTTGTAGCGTTTTGTAAGGCTAGCATTTAATAACTGAATGTGTGGGTTAAGTTTTAAATTATGTGAAATGAAGAATACTCGGGGATGCTATTGGATTAATGGGATTGTGTTGATAAATTTAAACGAACTGAGTATGTGTAAATTGATATAAATGTGTGTTAATATGTATGCACGTATCGGAGAACATCGCCAATTGGCATTTTCTCTATTTTCTCAAGTGTATTGTGGTGATGGTTTCTTTAGACGAAATTAGACAGGTTGTAGAGAGCGCTGCGGCACGCACTCAGCAGCAAATGGTGTTGTTACGGCAGGAGATGACTGCTGAATTTAAGGCACAAATGGACAGTAGTAGGGCTGAACAATCAGCTGAATTTAAGGCACAAATGAACAGTAGTAGGGCTGAACAATCAGCTGAATTTAAGGCACAAATGGGCAGTAGTAGGTCTGAACAATCAGCGGAATTAATAGCACAGAGTGAAACATTTAAGGCACAAATTGACAGTAGCAGGGCTGAACAATCAGCGGAATTAATAGCACAGAGTGAAACATTTAAGGCACAAATAGACAGTAGTAGGGTTGAACAGTCAGCGGTGATCAAAGCCCAAATTAATGAATCTATTGGCACACAATTAGCGCTTCAAAATGATAGTATTAATACACAATTAGCTCTACAGAATGATAATATTAGTTCTCAATTGACACAACAAAGTGAATCAATAAACTCTCAACTAGACGCGCAAAACAGTCGTAACACTGAGCAACTCGATAATGTAGTGGTTGAAATGAAAGAACATACAAGGAAACAGCTTATACTACTCGCCTTAGATGTAAATAAGAACAATGAGAAGCAGGTTAAACAGATAAAACAACTTGAGGACCAGTTTAACGCTAAACTTAATAACTTAGACGATACAGTTCTGGCAAAATTGGCACAGATTGAATTGGCATGCACAACTAAAAATAGCGAAATTATAACTGCACAGGACAGGTTACAGAACAGATTTAATAAAGTGGAGAAAATAACCGTAGTTATACAGGAACAGATAAAGGCGGTAGATGAAAACGTGACCGGCCTTATAAAAGACATAGACCGTCTCGAAAACCAATCAACAGATCGCTGGAAAAATGCAGAAGTAGACCGGGAGGGATTAAAAGCCACTATTGAAGAAAACAATGTACGCGTGGAGGATCGCTTGGAACGGATCGAAGTGAGCCAGGACACTAATAATCTGAAGATCGAAAACGTTAGAAAGGATTGGCAAAAATTATGTAAGGACTCCAAGGAAGAAAGGTTGGCGGTAATTAAGAAGCTAGGGGAGAACCACACACGGATACAGACGTTAGAAGATGAGATAAAAGCAAAATTTAAAGAACAAGGTGACAGGCTGATAAAAGCAGAATTATTTTCTATGGAACATAATGCAGGGTCATTAGGCGTGAAGGGGAGAGAGGGAGACAGAGATAGCCCGGGGGCGACTCATTCAACTGGTAGTCAGGTTGACACGGAAAGTCCACTTGCTCGGAACACGGAAGAATTTCGTAATCACATAGGGAGAAGTTCTACACCACATGACGGTAATCAGCACCCTCAACTTGTACAAATCATCCGTTCTAATGAATTCAAACCGGCTAAGTTTATGGAAAATGCTGGAGTCACACCCAAGGCATTCTTGCGGGAATTCGAACATTATTATAATGATAATGATATAGCTCCCGCCCGGCAACTGCGCATGATGGAAAATTTTTTAACTGGAAATGTTTTAACGTGGTACTTGAGCTTCAAATACACGTTTGAAAGCGTAGATGCATTCAAGCATGCTTTCCTTCGAAAATATTGGTCGTCTTCATATCAACAGGGGTTAAGAATGGAATTGTACTCCAGAAAGTACCAATCTACTCAGCAAACTAAGTATTCAGATTTTTTTTCATCACAGCTCCTTAAATTTAAAGATCTGGATAATCCTTTAAGTGAGGCCGAGCTAGTCATGACTATCGGACGCCAGCTTCCCGTTAACGTTCAGCAGGTATTGGTCGCAGCTAACGTTTCAGACGCGGTACACGCTGAACAGATCCTGCCCCAGATAGATGAAACCACGTCCCACTTACACAATAGAGTTGGAAGACAGGTCGAAATGGTAAATACAACCGAGGTGATTAAGCCGAGCCAGATAAACACAAGATCCCAGGCTACCAATACAAAGACAAACATTTCAACACCCGTGAGAGGTCAGGATGATGTCGAGAAAAGACAGCGCCAACATTACGATAACAACCGTAATAACAACAGACAGTTCCAAGGACAGAATAGATTCCAACAACGAGGATTTCAACAATGGAGGGACAATCGGAGACAAGATGTACCATACAGGAGATGGGGAGATCGGAATGAAAATCAGAGATGGCAAGACCGCAGATTTCAGAATCGTGAGGACTCTAGAAGCTACCGAGACGACTGGAACGAAAGGCATGCTCAATCGCAGAAATACTTAGAGGAAGTTCATACGAACGAGGGAAACGAACAAGGACGTTGGAAACAGGCAATTGACAAGCGAAAAAATCCCGACACCTACAATGAGGAAGGAAGAACAAATCAAGGGTTTGAAGCTATGCACATAGAGACGCAGAGATACTTGGATCAGCTGCATGGAGAACAAGCAAAGAGCGAAGCCAGCCAGGAAGACGAACGAAGATTGCCTGCACGGGGCATTAGAGAACGCAGCCCGGTGGGGAAGAGAAACACCGGTGCGATCCGAAAAACTGGTCACTACTAAAGGAAGAAGGTGGCAACACGCGGGAGAGAGGAAGAGGATGGCAGCATGGAGGAGTAAAAACCGTTCAGCATAGTGAGGAATCTTGGAAATAATGCATATCGAGTCAAAGAATTAAGCACAGGAACCATGTCTGTATTTAATAGTGCAAATCTAAAAATTTATCACACCAGAGAGCCTTGGGAAGTCAGAAATAACACAGCGAATTAAATACGTGATCGTCCAACATCATGCAAGTAAACGGGGGGCAAGCAGAAGCCAGCACGACGTCGAGGAAGTGAATAGCGTCTGGCCTGTTTACATCTTGAAGCAAGCAGAGTTGACAGGTATGTCGACAGACGAGCAACAGAGAGGGGAATAGTCTTCAAGCAACAATTAGCCCCAGGCGAAGCGCTGGGCAAGTGAGCAGCAGACTGGTATTGTCCTAATGACTGGGCGAGAAGGTAAACATTGGAACGAGGAAAACACTTGTCAACTAGCAGAGGCGGACTGACTGAGGACTTTGAAGGGAGAGTAATCCAGTGTTCTGCACCATGTGACTTAGGGAAGAAAAATCGACTTTATCCCTAAGTTCGATTTTTCCCAACTAAGGGAGTTGTGAACCCTTAATAAGCTACGCATATTAATGATTCTAATTATTCATTTCATTATATTCTGATTTTACTGCCAGAATCATACAGGAAGGCCAGACTGGATTGCGAAATGTCAAGCTTATGTGGAGACAGTACGTTTGAACGTGCCCAGTCCTGAAACAAAGGAGTGACGAGATCGGAATGTTTGACAGACACTTTATCAGACAAAGGTGTGTTGGGGTCCTGACTCATTTCAGACCGTAATTCTTTGTCACCCTAGCGTTACGAGTAAGATAGTTGCTGGATGAGAGAGATGAGAGGAACTTTCAACCAATCATAGGACAGAGGCTTCTGTTCTAAACTGCGATATTGACGTCATGAACTACCAATCAGAGAGGGTCACCAATTTTAGCGCCAAGGGAGCGTCTGACGCCGGCTTGAAGTTGAAAGCGGGAAAGATTGGATTAACGAAATCTATGATCGATTCCAGAGCACGATAGCCCCATTGTGACCTGTATAATATTTCAAACTGTTTGATACCTGTTGCATGCCAATAGTCGCATTATTATAGAAGTTAGTGATCGATTTCCCTCTCCCTCCGTCCTTTTGCTAAATTCACATAAATACTGTCGTCTGAGTGACGACGAGGTTGATTCTTGGTGACACCGTGAGGTGATCACTTATTCTTTTCCATACCGTGAAGATATACTGTGTTAAATTTATCAGAGATAGGGTCATTATTGAAAACATTATAATAAAGTTGTGTGCGCACAGCTGAGTGTGAAATTTGTGTATCGGTAAGATTTTAGTAGTCTCCCACGACTACAACTATTAGGGAAAGCCTACGTTTAATTTTGCACTAGACAAATGGTGAATAAAGTAACTATTGGCAAAATTTAGATAGAAAATTACGTGTGACTATAAATAACATTTTATTTTTTATTCAACGTCAAGATGGAACTCCAGACCCAGAGAAAGACATCGAACCAACGCTTCTACGGCTCCATGTGGTCTGAGATGAGCTAAACACTTTGGAGAGAGAATGTCAGGCGATGTTCGATGAGACGACGCAGAAAGAGGAATGAGTACTGAAATAATTTATTATTTGACAAACTGGTTATGGTTTTGTGGGAACATATTATTTTGTGTACATATTTTATTTTATTTTTATCTTCGTGTTTTATTGTAGTTGGTTGGTGGTATTGACACACTTTAGTTTAGTTCATGAGCAACGTGGCATGTATTCTATCTGTGTGAAGATTTTTTTTGTTGATGTCAAGTACACGGGGCAAGCGTACTCGAGTGCGTGTCGCTACCGTAAAATGCGCGGCTAAGCGACGCAAATTGGGAACCGATATCATAACAGAAGCGAAACTGAATTAACTAGAGTAGATAATAGAATTGGTGGGAAATCTTTTTATTGTATAGATTTTTATTGTTACACAGGCTTGTGTGTTAATTGCCGTTTGTTGCATTTTTGTTAAGTGAGGGGTCATATGCCCAATGACTTTATTTGTTGATGAAGTTTCTCTTTTAGTGTTATGGTACACAAAATCTTTGATATTTGATTGGAGTGTCGGCCCGTGGTAGATTTGTGTTGTGTTCTGCCCTAAATGCTTTGTTGAGTCTGCAAATATATGTTTTATGGGATAGGAGTTTTCGGGAACCCTGGTTCTGTCTGAAGCTATGTCCAGGTTAAGCATTTAATCCTTGCGAGGAAAATGTTGGAATCCCCTTTTACGATGTTCTTGCAATTCTTTGGAATTGGCAGAAGTGTGTGAAATTTTGTGTCGCGATTAACAGGTGGCGTAACGGGACTGTCTAGTCTCTTGTTATAAATAGCATGACTCAAAGCTTCGACAAGGAGGGCTGGTTTTGAACACAGACGTTAATGAGTGGTAAGTGAAGGTATTTCTACCCGGCGCACTCCATCAGATAAGGAGCAAGCTGTGCTCATTAGTATTCACGGACCTGGTTTCCGTTCTTCGTAATTGTTTATCTTATATATTAAAATAAAGCCTGTTTAATGATAAAAGAATTGTAATCGGTAAATGGGTGCTGTTCGCGTTTTGATTGATCGAGTCCCAGCGTGTTAGCTTATCCATGCTTTTATTTCATGTAAATATCATCGGGTTTTAGGCATCTTATTTGTTGTTTATTTATTGTCATGTTCATTGACCTCGGGTGGTCTCGATGTTCGGCCACGTTGTTGTCATGTATGTGTTGAGCAAAATGAGCCTTTGGGCAAGCTTCTGTTTTGCTGGGAGTTTCCTGACTCACTGCGATCTCGTTGGAGATCAATTAGTTTATAAATTTTAAATGGTTGCGTGTGTCAGTAAAATTATAATTGTTGGTATGTTATTCTACGAGTGTGTCCCATAAAGCCATAATAATGGTTTGCAGTATGGGGGTTTGCAAGCATATTGGCTGTTCCATCTGTGAGCAAATCTCCATCAAAAGTACTTATTTCTTCTCTAGCGTAGTTATACGCGTGCATACATATTAATCAGACAAGTGGAATTTTGATCCACAATTTTAATTCTTTGGAGTGGACCTTTCTAGGCCACTCAGATCTGTGTAAATTCTTGTACAGTGGGAGTAAAGTTCAGGGTGGACTTTGTTTATGTTATATTTTTTATGTTTTGTTGTTTTTATTCAGTTATTAAATGGTGGTAATTTTATTTGTTTTTCACTCATTTCTTGTTTGTAGTTTTGCATATGGTCCTTGTATTTGTAAGCAGCCGTCTGGTATTTGAGCTCTAGTGAAAGCATACCCGGACTGAACGCCCCCCGAAGTTTGATTCTCGTATATACGACGCTGTTATATACAAGGGCACAATACCTCGTCCAACATCTGAGGCAACCTGTTGAACATATTGTTACGTGCCACCCCCTAGTGACACTTTTGTTAACTGGATTACGGTGGGTTGAAGCACAATACAGATTGTTCCTTAAAAAAATAATTAATTTTATTGTGGCCAGAAAGATACACTACTCACCAGCAAATACAAGCAATTAGAACCTTACTCCAGTTTCCTCAAGTCTCTTGCTTGTGGAGAGCTCTTGCCCCCTTTCACTTGTCAACAGTTAATCTTCTCGCTAGTGAGTCTGGTGGCCTTGACAGAACTACATGCAACTCTTCCCTATGTACATAAATTACAGTTACTTACGAAAACCTGCTACACGCTGCTTCGCTGTTCACGAGCTGGGAAACAATGTCACTGGGTTTCGTAACTCGCGCGGCACTTCACCACAATATCTCTGTCGCTCAGTGAAATCACACTCACCCAAAACACAGGCAGTCCCCTGTATGCTTCTCACTTCCTCGCTGTCAAGAGAAACGGCTTTACTAGGGGTTTCGCAAGTCACCACACTTCTGTCGCTCAGGATAAACGCTCGCACTAGATCGTAAAACACACAACAACAACTGCTTGACAGGTCGCTCTTATATAGCAGGCCGGTGACTCAATAAATGCTTCTAGACCCATCCAGGGCTCACGGCTTCCATCGCTGGCTGGGTCACGAATATTCTGGACCATCCCTTTGTCCTAGTAGACCTGTTACATAAGGCGCACGCAATACACTGAGGCAGAGCACAGCCCAGCCCTGAGGCAGTTGTGACTCATGCGGCGAGCGATGAAACAAACTCACAGCCGTAACAATATTCTAACCTTGGACCACCCCTACAGTTCTTGTCTTCTACCCTTCCTTCCATAACTAAGCTTGCTATTCCTTTGTGTCTTAGCACGTGCCGTACCAACCTATCTCTTCTTTTCATTTGCAGTCGCCAGAAACATCTCTCCTCTCCCACTCTTCTTAATACCTCTTCATTTGTTTCTCTTATATGATCTTCGTCATTCTCCTGTTACACCACATTTCAAATGTTCTATTGTCCTCTTTTCAGTTGCGCCAACGGTCCAAATCTCACCTCCATAGAGCGCTACGCTCCAGACAAACACTTTCTAATACCTAAATCTATATTTGTTGTCAACAGATTTTTTCCTTGGCTGAGCAAACCTACTTTTTATATCCTCTTTGCTTCGTCCATCACGGATTATTTTGCTTACACCTGCTTGAACACCTGTCAATTCGACGTCAATAGGGGTTTCTGTATCTTTGCTGAGATAATTAAGACTTTTGGCGAAGTACTGTGGCCTATCTCGTATCCCTTGAACATAGTTAGGTGTAGAACAAAACAGAATGTTCCAAGAGGAAACTTATCTTCTTAAGAAAAAGTCTCAAAGTAAATAAATGTGTTCAGCGTCGTGCAACTTTCAATAACTTCTGGCGGAACCTCGAACGAAAGATATAGGCCTACAGAAGCAATCCGCATACTCTGGAAGCTCTCAAGAACGATATAACTGCTATGAATTGCATCGAGTGTACCAAAACTTTCCACGTTGGTGGAACGTGTGTTGAGAAAGGCGGTTTCGGTGGCGTAGTTGGTAGCATGCTGAGCTTCTATGCCTGAGATCGTGGGTTCAAACACGGCCGAATTCGTCGGATTTTTTAAGAGCGTTAAAAATCCCTCAGTATGCCTTCCTTCGGAGGGGAAGTAAAGCCGGCGGTCCCATATCATAAATTATGGCATGATAAAGAACCTTTCACTAACTACACGTGGAAGCTAAAATTTGTAGGTTAGTCTGATAACGCTAATTAGATCTAATGTTCGTCGCCAGGTGCTGGCTGAGACGGCATCTAGTTACCAAGTCCGCAGCTAGGTGTCGTGGACGGTAGCATTTGGTAGCAAAAGTAGGAAGTAGGCTACTTGAAAAATTGATCGTCAGAAGTCCTTCTACGTGAATCACAGACAACACACACTAATACAGCCATCACAATTAACACCGGTGATCGGACTAATTCTACACACACACAAAGTACACGGGGCTACATGACTTCAAACTAGGGAACCATGTACAGTATTTCCAGCAACTAGGCCTACTCTACAATTAATGTAGGCTAAGTAATAAAGTTGACGGGTATTAGTTTTTACTGCTGGCACACTGTCAAGTGATACTGTACCCATCTGGCATTATATATGGAACATGTACTCGTAACCCAACAGTCAGCGGTCATTCGAGGCATGTGACATTCTCCCACAGTACGAATACATATTCAGGATCTGATAACTACAAGGTAACTTACTCTACAATAAGAACAAGCATCCTCCTAACATAACAAGATTTAATTCTGAACCATGGCATAAAAATAACACAAAATAGAAATCCTAGATTACACTTACTTCCCAACAATGCAAATATATAATTTGGACACACAGATGACATTTCAAAGGGTCACAAGTCCTACACTAGCTCATCTGTGCTCCGCAGCTCAGATCAACTTTGATCTCCTCAAGCAAGCTGCCACTGTCTCTTGTGAGTTCCTGACTCCCAAGTGTGGTGTCTCAACACCCTAACTCACTGTCACTAAACATCTATCACATTTTAAAATATAGCATTCACTGTCAATCGACGAATGTTCACATATCATGCACATCACTACAACAGTGATAATAATCAAAGCAAACATTACATAACTGGACACAAAAACTCGTATCTCATTCCGTAATGAACTCGACGTGGTCCAACCTGCAATAATGTATTTATCAGTACATTATTTACCTTACATTTTGACAATTCATTTGTTTATATTGTCGTGCAACTTGTTTAACTTTCAACTTTTAATTTGTGACATTTACTTTTCTAATCTCTTGGTTTGTGTAACATTTAATTTGTGTAACATCATCATCCCTGTCCTTTCGTTCTAACGCGGACTAGAGTACTTCCATTATTATAACTAAACAAAGCTAGTTCATTTCTTGATCGCTGCGCCATATGTCGTCGATTCTTGGTCAATTATAAAAGTTGTTTACTGTTAATATCGCATCCATCCGTAATTCATTCTACCCGTATGGAAAATTCGTTACCAATAATAAGCTGGGTTTGCATATCTCAAGAGTGTTATTTATATTCATCCAAGTTACATGTCACAACCTTAACTTGGGTAATTTACGTGCGATTTTAACCATTCAAATTTGGAATCTAGGTCCAATGAAGGCCTACAATTCATTTATGCACTTAAAACAAGCAATTTCTCAATATTTAATCATATCAGCATTTTCAGTTAAATGTCCAGTACCTATTGTGTTCGAGGGTTAGATCCCCTCCCAGGCTCCCTGTGGCGTGACAATAGGGTCACAATAGACAATAGATCGATAAATTCCGCAAAAAACTGTTTCGAACAATTTCTTATATCGGACATTATTGTTTATGCCTAATTATTTAACCGCACTGGAAAGTATTTAAAGTTTCAGCTAAGGAGAGGCTTGAGCTAACGTCTACACGCACAAACTGCACGGCGCAACTTAGTTTGCACAAGTAAAATCTTTGGGTCTGCGACGATTGCACAAGCCGCGCTTCTTGGCTTGCACGAGCTACCGTTTTCCCGTCCATACGTACAAGCTTTCCTCTGCAAACCGGTTTGCACAAGTATGCTTGAGGAAAAGCCTGCGCGTGTGGACGGCCCTCATGACGCAATGCCATTCCATTTATTACATTACTGTGAACGTTCGCAAACGGCTATAAAGCCGCAGTTACACTGGAGTTGCAAACACGAAAGTTGACAACAAAAGTTGTAAACACTGAAATCGCACAAATTTTGTTGTAAACTTTTGTGTGTTTGCAACAGATTTTCGTTGTTGCAAACAGATTTTTTGTTTTCCACAGAATGTCGGTAAATGTCAAAGGATGTTGCAAACTTGTGATTACAACACAAGTTGCAGTAACTTTTTGTTTGTTGCAAACAGTTGTAAACATTACCCGCGAGCAGCTGATCAGAGTCTTCTGCTAGGTGGCGTCGCTTCAGTGTCTTTTGTGCGTGGTGGAGGCTGACATTCTGTTTATTTTGTCGTCAGTCGTGTTTACGCTATGGAAAACGTATCCGAATTCGATTGGGACCGTGATCAAACTGAGAAATTGATTGACTTATATCGCCATCATTCATTGTTATGGGACCAAACAAGTGTTTATTATAAAGACAAGAACAAAAAGAACTATGCATGGAACGAAATCGCGCAGGAGATGAACATTAACAAATTGGAGGTTCAATTGAAGGTGCGGAAATTAGCAAGCCAATTCCATAGAGAATCAAAGAAAGTTAAATCTGGATCGGGTAGCGAAGAGGTTAAAATCAAATGGTGTTTTTACGGTTCTCTCCTATTCCTCAAGGACAAAACAACTCCTAGAAACACTCGAGAAACCCAGGTAAGAAAAACACATTATTAATTCAAAACGAAGTTTTCTTAGCATAATTTCAATATCACAAAAAGTTTGTAAAGTGTCAGTACAAATATCACCCTTTTAGTTGTTACTGTTGTCAGTACTTGTCTTGCCAAGGGACGGAACCTCCTGCACTTTTGAAGTAAGCACCGAACTCGTCACGGATTTGCTTAGCAAGCTGGGATGGTTTTTGGGCACACGCTTAAGTTGCAGCATAGTTTCAGTCGGCATTCCTTCAACTCTCCATTGCCCAGGTATTAAAGTCCCACTCTCTTTGTCTTCATAGTCATATGCACCGGCAGGGTTGTAAGAAGCACTTGAGGATTTACTAATTCGAAGGAAGTTGTGTAGATGAGTGCAAGTCAGTACAACTCGTTCTGCATTTTCCGGTTCAAGTAAAAGTGGTTTTCTGAGAACTCTAAACACTACTGTTAGAATCCCGAAAACATTTTCAACTGGCCGGGTGTATGTAGCCCCACCACTTTTGGTGCACCCTAGATAATGCTACACCCTCAGGGGCTCACGGCTGGTGAGTTCGGGAGTTGGCGACCCCGAGGGATTCCTGAGCTGGGTCCGGTTTCCCCCTTTTGTCACTTACCTGTAGGGAAGACCCTCTCCTCTTTCACTTTCCTATCTGCCTTTCATGGCTCTCCTTCCTTCCAAGTCCCTCAATCCGCACTCTTCGAGGGTTGAGGGCATTTCTTTTCCTCCTGTCTTTTATTTGCCTTATTCTCCTTTTGTTTTCCATTTCTTCTTCTAGTATATAAGTTAGTAGTTAGTTTTAGTTATAGTTTACATTTCATTTTCATCTTCACGATCACCCAAACCATTAGGGGACGATAACCTCGATGTTAGGCCCCTTAAAACAACAATTATCATCATCATCATCATCATTTTCAACTACCCTCCTTCCACGACTGTGACGATAGTTGAGTTTCTTTCGACACTGCCTCGGTCGTGGAGTCTAGGAAATGGTTTCATAATTGATGGCTTCAAGGGGAAAGCATCGTCGACCAAAACTACATATGGGACAGGAAAGCTTCTGCCTGGCAGTTTGCTTGCTTGTGGTCGATCGTTTTTTTCATGAATCCAATTTAAGGGGCCAATGGGGAGGGCTGAAATTCTGGAAGAAAAAGTCCACTAAGGAGGGATTTTTGGATATTCAACCTCATCGACCAACCAAAACTATTAAAGTTAGAAGAATGATATTTTGGGGATATGTTTGTTGTGTGTCGAAAACGTCTACTAAGGAGGGATTTTTGGATATTCAGTTCTAAAAGGGTGTTAACGGGGTTAAACCTGCATTTCATTGAATAAAAATATGACACGACTATGACGCGAGCGAAGCCGCGGGTACCTGCTAGTACTATATAAGAACTTTTTATTGGGTAGTTAAAAAAAATTCAAACTTGAGATTTGCACTACGAATACTTGTGCCTATAACATATAAAAATTTCATTACCCTCAGTCAAGTAGTTTTCCATGAATATAGTTTTAAGTGAGCGGTTCCTAGAAAAGACTTCAAAAACACGGACAATTTTTCATACAACCACAAATAAATAAATAATAAACTTGAGAATAATTGGCTTATATAGTATAACGCAGAATTAAACAAGGAAAATATTGGTGTAACTCGTTTGTCAATAGGTCTGTTGATTTGTTTGTAATTAAGGCCTAAACTCGAGTATCCATAATTTAAAAAATCGTATAGTAGACTAGGATTTGGAAGGAAGCGGCCGTGGCCTTAGATTATAGTCGGCGTCACCTTCCTTTAATGAATTCTTTGAAATGACTGGCTGCGTGGTTCAGCGCCTGTGCCCAAGGTTGCAGGATCGAATCCTGTCTCAGGCAGTTGGCAGTGTCAGTAAATGTGGGCAAAATTCCGTCTGTCTTCGTTCATCCTAAGTATGCTTCCATAAAATGTTGCCCTTCTTTTCCTGATGTTGTTTGTAATCGTATTAATTCAGAAGTAAGCATTATAATGTTACGGCTGTGAGTTTGTTTTGTCGCTCACCGCATGAGTCACAGCTCCCCCGGGCTGTGTGTGCTCTGCCTCAGTGTATTACGTGCGCGTTACGCAACGGGCTGCGAAGTGAAAGGGATGGTCCAGAATATTCGTGACCCAGCCAGTGAAGGAAATGTCGAGAAGCCGTGTGTCCTGGACGATTCTAGAATTCATTGAGTCACCAGCCTGCTATATAAGCGGCTTCAACAGTAAGGGGGCCGAGTTTTCTGTGGGTGTGTGTTTCTGAGCTAGTGCGTGTTTTCCTGAGCGACAGAAGTGTGGTGACGAAGTGCCGTGCGAGTTACGAAATCCAGTGACATTGTTTCCCAGCTTGTGAACAGCGTGCAGCAAGTTATCGAAAGGAACTGTATGTAGTTGGTGTACATAAGGGAGAGGAGCAGGTAGTTTCTGTCAAGGCCACCGTACTCATTAAGACGATTTAACTTCTGTGGTTTGTTGACAAGTGAAAGGGCCAAGAGCGCTCAAGGAAGAGACTTGAGGAAACTGGAGTAAGGTTCCAATTGCTTGTATTTGCTGATGAGTAGTGTAATTTTCTGGCCGCAATAAAGTTAATTATTTCTTCAAAGGAACAATCTGTGTTGTGCTTCAACCCATCGTAATCCAGTTAACAAAAGTGCCACTAGGGGGGTGGCACGTAACAATAATTTTTAAGGTGTGCATTGAAATCGCGCTCTGAACTCAGATCTAAATATCGTAGTCCACTATCGATCGATCTGTAGATCATTGTGGTACAATTGTATGAAACATATCGAAAATGTCAAGGTGTAGAGTCCCGTGTATTTTGGATGTGCGTGTGGCTGTACTAGTGTATGTATTTGTAAATTGGGGATAGGAATGGGAAGGAGGCGGCCGTGGTATTCAGTTAGGAACTGTCCCAGCAGGGGAAGCCACAGAAAAACCACTTCCTGGATGGATGAGGTGGGAATCGATTCGAACCCACCACCTCGCAGTTTTTCCTCTCGAGGCTTAGTGTACCCCGTTCCAGCTGGTGTATTCTTGGAATACACGGTATGAGAGAATATAAAGTTTAATGCTCTTTGCTTGTTCATTCCTTCCTCTTTATCAAACACCAACAGTGATCTTCTATTTTCTCTTTGATGGTCATGTCGCTTATATCTTTTGTAAGTCTGTTCTAGATATATATCTACCATGACCCTCCTAGCGTCATCTAGCAGCGAATCTCTGAAGCTCCTCAATTCCTCCTGGTGCAAGAGGACTTCCTTTTCCATTTGGCGACCAGATCTCGTTGCCATCGCCAGCTATTATCTCCATGAGCAAGAGAACTTCGTCTACTTTTTCACTCACCATGCTGTGCTAGTATCGCCTGCTATCAACTCTTTGAAGACAATCTCCCCAAGAGAATTTAATTTCTTATGTTGGTTATTCTGATATGTATTCCTTTTGTCTCCTACCCCCACTCCTTTCCCTTCCTTGGACTCTCTGTGCTTCGCTGAGTGGGCCTCACTTGTAAGTCGGCAGTTGACTCGGTCAGTCAAGGCTCAACTAGAGCCAGTCTCCTCAAACCAAGAGGCACTTTCTACTCTCTACGCCATGTTGGCACATTAAGTATCTGTCAAAGGGAACTTCACCCTCGCCATGCAACAAAGATAAGTACCTACTTCAAGTTTTAACTTCAGTTTCATCGGTTTTAACTTCTACATGCTTTTAACGATATTTTATAGACAGCGTGAGATTTCTTATTTGGGGCGGTAATCATTCTCCGCGGGATTTACCATGTTGAGCTTTTGTCTGTCTAAGCCAACCTTAATAGAAAGTAGCTTTTCTTAAGCTATTTAAATGAGAAATCTTCTCACCACGTGGGATATTATCTAATACCCGCTGTCTATAAACCACCAAGCTAATTCCTCCGCTGGATTAACTTTGGCCCCATTCTTCTCTTAAGATCGTTCTGGAACCTTCCAGATCCTGTACTTTATCTACAAGTCCTGCCATCATGTATTTTTCACTCACTTTTGAGAATACTATTTAAAATTGAAGAATCTCACTTCTGAATTAAAGCTCAATAGCAAATTTTCTTCCACCGTTGGAATGTTCTATGGCGCATTTAATTGTATCCTCAACTTTCTCAAGCAATAGACCTTCGCCTATCTAGTGCAACCAGTCCTTTTTCATCATTGCAATAACTTTCTTTGCCATAAACTTTCGTGTTACTTCAGTGAATTTTTCATCTATTCAAAAGACTATAGTGAAAACTAGTGCTTGCCCAACTTTTCTACCGCGTCGCGATCGTCCGTTTACATTAAATAAGGCCATGAACATTTATCCTCAATCCCAATCGATCTTTCCTAAACCTTCTACTAACAAACCATATTAATAAAATTATAACTCTGGATCATTTCCAATAAGGTGTCACTCTAACGAAGTGCCCTTCCATCTTGTTTGTTTATCATTAATTAATTTCTGTATAACTACGTGTTTTATACACGGTTCAAACTTACATTGTTTCTACCTTATAATCAGGGAAAACAATTCTTTCAACTCTTGAGTGAGTTATTTCTAGGTCTCACGAAATGGAAACTGCCCCATTTGGCTCGTGATTCCTACTTAAACATAGGAGGTCGAGAACCTTCCTTTTGATTTTCTCTTCAGGTTTCACAGTAAGTGACCTGCCCTTATTTGTATATTAACCAAAAGTAATTCAGCTTAAATATAAGAAGTTGTAGGAACTTCTATCTTATTCTTCATGTTTTTCTTATTGTTATTTTCGAAGTTGTAACTTTTTTCTAAAATAGTTACCTGGAAATTTCTTAAAGTACACTCCTTGTACTCAATTGAATGTTTAAACTTTAATCACTTCATTTGTCTTTTTTAAATCTTACAAAGATTTTAGTACATATATAAGGTTTGAAACATAAAGAATTGTTAAGTGCCTGGAGCAAACGTCAAATGTTTTCTGAGGTCTGTGACCCCAAAATTGTTAACCAAATTGAAAATATATATTTGTTAAAGTTATCAACTTCTTTTGAATTGTTAAATAAATTAAGCGTTCCTTTTCGCTTTCTCATTTTTATAGTACAACGGTTAGGCAAGATCCTGTCCTCCTTGGCTCTCCCTACTCAATGCCATTAAATCTATTAATAGGGCTTTCACCACTCGTTGCATTTGAGCAAGAACTCTTAGTGGTAATCTCGTTAAAGTTTCTCTTAGCTTTAATAGCTAATTCTAACTGGCCAGTAAGGCAAGTAAAGCTTGCTACGCCAGCTACCTGCTTGTGGAGATCCTCTCCGAAAACTTATGGTTGGTTTTCCAAAAGATAAGTGTTTATTTTTGTCTAAACTTTTAGCCGGCTCCTTGCTGAGTAAAAGCTTAGCCATTTCCAAATGCAACCATTGGTCCACTTACCAAAATTACTCCCCAAGGTATAATCTTTTATCATTATCCTTCTTGGAAGCACTTGGTCGCTTTTTCAGGAACTCTATAACTTCGAAAACTGGAATTACCAAACCTGATTCAAATTATTGGCATCCTTCGAATTACTTTGCAAAAACGAATTTCTTTGAACAGACATACAATAAATCTGTTACTCTCAGTCTTGCCAGACCAACACCCTTCCCCATAGTAGTCTTATGCCTCCTTGAGAGGGAATATACTAAAACCACTCTCTTGCAAACCGCCCAAGTCCTAGCTGTATTTCCCGTCAGCTTAGACCAAGCCCTTACCCATTTTAGGTATCAGAGAACGGATTTTCAGTGGCAACCGCCTCTAAGTGCATTAAAGGTTAAATTTATAACTTTTGTGTGACTCTCCTCCTATTTTTTTATCCTTTTTCTCCAGTCCGAAACCTATCTCCTTTTCTTAATCATCTTCCCTTGGTGGTTAGGTTATTCCTCAGCCAATAATCTACCCACCAGCCCCTCGCACCAGAATTAAAATTTCTTGGTACAGCCGGGAATCAAACCCGGACCCCCGCTCCGGGCCGGCAGCTTTTAGTGGAATAATTTCAGATATGGATATAATCGAAACAGAGATATCAATTAATTGCCAAACTAACGGATAATTGATTATAACATGTTGGTCGAATAATTGATGAAGGCTACCTCGCACTTCTCACTACGCACAACAAAATAAGGCACAACGTGGTTTCTTTATGGTTAGTGGTTCGGCCACTGTCTTGGCAAACCAGTTTTTGTTTTTTTCCCTTGTTTCCACTCTGTGTGGTAGTACATATCTGTATTATTTGTCTTCATTGTATTTATTCATTGTCAAGTTAGTTTTGTTTATGTTGGTTAGTTGTCATGATTCATTTGTTTTGATTACATTTTTGTATTCCCACTGCCGTGTTTCCAGTAGGATATTTTTGCTTAGAAGGTATTTTGGCATTCTAAGTTGGCCACATTGATTCTCCTTTAACTTGTTTTTGAACTCTCTACTGTGATTGGCTGCATTCAGCCTATCAGAGGCCTCCGACTTGTCTTTGAACTCTCTACTGTGATTGGCTGCTTCCAGCCTATCAGAGGCCTCCTTGCTGTTTGTAGCGACCAATCACGTGTTTCTTCTTCATTCTCTAAGTCTGCAGCCATGACAATGTTGTGCTTCAACGCTGGTTGTGATATATCAACGAATATCCAGCTAATCATTTCTATAATTGGTGCTATCTTCATAGTAACCGTGCTTAGTAATCATGTCCTATTCACATGATTCATATTTTGTTAGGGCAGTGACATTACGGTGATTTTCGATCTCATCAAACCATGCATGATGTTGCTACGCGCCATGTCGACGAATTCTTCAATCCGCGGCGTCGGATAGTTTGTTGTAACATGTTTACTTCTATTTTCATTTACTGCCTAACAATTTGTCTTCACGCGTATGAATAATGATGATGCTTCGTGTGATAAGTAATTCATCGTTTGTCTGGAAGCATGTTACAAGGCCAGGCACCATCACTAAATGGAGGTTGACGCTAGGCTAAACTGCTTTACTATTGTGACAATACCGTGCGATTGGCATATCCCGGTACTTGTATGACAGCAACTACTTTGACTTCCTGCGTTTCACACATAATTTGTTTTATTAACAATTCATTTTGGGCTTACAGTATCGGCGCATCACTGTAAGTCAGTCCTGGTTCGACGACACATTCTCGTTGCATGCGACCTGTTTTTTCATTATTTGTTGCCACTCCACTTGTGTTGCATATTTAAACTATATCATTCTTTGGAACCGCCGTGGATTGCATGCCGTTCTATGATGTACTGATCTGCAGCTACGTTCAAGACAATATATGTGTTTTAGGCTCAAGACTTAACGTGTGTTAATTCCTTGCGAGTGTTTCTTCAATTGTGTAAATTTGTGCCAGTGTTTCTCATATGTTTATGTGCCACCTTTGAATATTTGTTTTATGTGCCACCTATTTGATAATATATCTTATTATTAGTTATTGGCGGTGTTGTGTCCTTTATGCCTTCCTGGACTTCCTTATTTGGTGACAATAATATTGTCTGGTCCTCCACATGTTTGCTAAATTGTTATGCGACCTTGGTAAAGTCAACTCCTTTTATCATTACATCTTTATCTAATGCTTTGGCCAACAAACCTTTATACATTGTCCACTATTACCAGAATACTCTTGGTGGGTTGTTGACTTCCCGCGTTGGCCATTACATTATTTGGTCCTCTCCGGGCCGGATTTTGAGCTGTTTACCATTTTGAATTATTAAGCATTGTTGGCCATGTTGGGCCCTTGTTTCTTGCTATTTCACCAGGAAGGACATAAATTTAACATTGTATACGTTCCCATTAACTTCCCAAGGACACAATACAGTATTCTATGTTCAGATGTTTGTTTACAACTTAATCGAGACCATTGTCTCAGTGTTTATTTTTTGTGTTAGTCGGTTGTGTTAGTTAGGTGTGCAACTCTGGTAATTACATCTAGGCGGGCAATCCTAAAGTCATTATGGAGGATGCCCAAAAGATACTTTTAGTTAGGAAGCGTGCAGTCGCTAAGGGCATGCTTACCTCACAAGAAAAAGTAATTAGCAACTTTCAGGACATTACAGAAGAGCAATATCAAATGTTAGTGTTACGCAAACACAAATGCGAGGATATTTTTAAACAATATAACGAAGCGCAAGTCGCTTTAGAGGATATTACAGACAATATCGACGAAGAAATAGCCGAACGTTGTGACTTCGAAGATAAGTACTTTGAGTTGCTGGTTAAAATTAAACTACATTGTGACAATTTCAAAAAATTCAACACTACAGACAGTGATAACCCTTTTAATAATTTGCAGAGTGCACAATTTCCTAATGCTAACGTGGCTGCAGCGCATATAAAGTTGCCTGAAATTCAAATTCCGCAGTTCAGTGGCGACTTCACAGACTGGCTGAATTTCAGAGATAGCTTCAAGGCTATAGTAATTGATAACCATGCTCTTTCTGATATTGTTAAGTTCTACTACCTTACTTCTAGTCTTAGTGGTGAGGCTAAACTCCTCCTAAAGAACATTACTGTGTCAGATGATAACTTTATGGTTGCATGGAACTTGCTGACAACTCGATACAATAACATTAGGCTCATAGCGCACAACCATGTTACCAAGCTTTTCAAGCCCCCCTCATACGGTAATGATTCAGTGTCATTGCGTGCCATCATCGACTACTTTGTTTCTCATGTCAATGCGTTAGAAGCTTTGGACTTTAACGGGGTTCCCCTTCAAGACTTGTTATTGTCACATTTTATATTGGAGCTACTAGATAATGATAGCATCCGTGAATGGGAGAATCATGTTGATTCTGGGAGAATTCCCACTCTCCAGGACTTGGTTAGCTTCTTAGAGAAAAAATGCAAGGTACTGGAAATAACTGAAAGGAATGGGTCCAGGCCTGCATTACATACTGCTGTAACCAAACTTAAAGCTGAAGGTCATTCGCCTCAGAAACCCATGTTAACTACTACCAAATTCCGTTGTACATATTGTAGGAGCATTGATCACCAATTGTCGAAATGTGGTACCTTTATTAAACTTTCGTCCACAGCCAAATGGGATTTTGTCAGGTCTCGAAAATTATGTTATAACTGTTTGCGTAATTTCGAGCCTAATCATCAATGTTCGAAGTACTCTTGTAACACTTGTTCCCGAAAACACCACACTCTTCTTCACTATGAGCCCTCCAGTGGCACTAGTAATGATGCTTCTCAAGCTCATGCTAACCTGGTAAACACTAGTTGCAGTAACGTTGCTCGTGACAATCAATTTTCAAGGACGCTATTACCCACTGCCAAGTTGAATATATTAGCTGGCAATGGCTTACGTGTACCTGTCACTGCACTACTTGACTGCATCAGATTGTAACTTAATTTCGTCACACTTAACTAAGAAATTAAGACTCCACACCAAACCTATGAAGGTACACATTCGCGGTGTTGATCAAAATCAAAGCACTGCTACTGTTGTTGCTGATGTGAACGTTTTTGCCTGTGCTACTAATTGGTCTGCTAAGCTTGAATGTCTCGTGGTTCCCAATATTGCACTTGAGCTACTTGAGACACCTCTGAATGGAACATTCCATCACATATTGATTTAGCTGATCCTGATTTCAATTGCACTAAATCTATCGACCTTGTTCTTGGTGCAGAATATTTCTTTGACCTGTTATGTCCTGGTAAAATCATACCAGTTGGTGATTTGCCCATCATTCAAAATACCTCTGTGGGTTGGGTGTTTTCTGGGAGGCTGCCCAGTGCAAGCACCTCGCAACCATCGCACGTGGTATCAGCACTTACACTCTCACGCCCTCATGTAGAACAACAGCTGGAAGCGTTTTGGAACGTTGAAGAAGTTGAAACCCCAGTGTTGTCTGTTGACGAATCCATATGTGAAGAACACTTTGTTGCTACTGCCACTCGCCAAGACGATGGTAGATTTGTGGTTAGACTCCCTCGCAAGGTAGACTCGGAGCCTCTAGGTGCCTCTCGCTACGCTACACTATATCGTTTTCACTCTCTCGAAAGACGTTTGGCTCGTAACCCTGAGTTAAGGTTAGAATACACTGAATTCATGCATGAATATCTAGCCTTAAACCATATGCAAGTCGCCCCCCACCCGACTGATGGTGAAGTTTACTACATTCCCCATCATCCTGTTTTCAAGCCGCACAGTACTTCTACAAAGCTCAGAGTGGCATTTGATGCTTCGATGGTTACTACGTCTGGGTGCTCCCTTAATGATACCCTGTTGGTGGGCCCTGTAATTCAGCAGGATTTGTTCTCTATTTTGCTTCGGTTCCGTACTCACTTGATAGCGTTTGCAGCTGATCTGAGTAAAATGTACAGACAGATTCTTGTAGATCACAAAGATCGTGACTTACAGAGAATATTTTGGAGAGACTCTCCTTCAGACCCAATAGTAGAATATCAATTAAACACTGTTACGTATGGTACTGCCCCAGCATCCTTCTTAGCCACTCGTGTGCTAAAGGAGCTCGCCCTCACTGATGGCACAGCTTTTCCAGCTGCCACTCAGATTGTTTTAAACGACTTCTATGTTGATGATTGTATCTCGGGATGTGATTCCGAGCATGACGCACTCATTCTGTATGATGAATTGACCCTTCTTTTGAGATTAGGTGGTTTTGAACTGTGTAAGTGGAGTTCAAACTCCATGACTCTATTAGATAACATTCCTCTTGATCATCAAGAGAAACAACAACTCCGTAGTTTCGGCGATGGTGAAGAAACAGTCGCCAGAACGCTAGGACTTTATTGGCAACCTATCGATGACTTGTTGCGGATTCAGTCACCTATCGTGAACTGTGACACTTCAATTACCTTTACTAAGCGTTCATTTTTGTCCATTGTTGCCTCTATCTTTGACCCCTTGGGTTTAGTGTCACCTATTGTGGTTGCTTGTAAGATTCTCTTCCAAGATTTGTGGATTCACAAACTCGGTTGGGATGACCCCCTTCCAATGGAAATCGCGCAAGCTTGGCTGAATGTTTATAGCAATTTACCTGCGATTTCTGAGATTTCTACTCCACGTTTGATTAAGCCTGCTTCAGAAATCAAATCTATGCAACTTCATGGCTTCTGCGACAGCAGTCAGCAGGCCTATGGAGCTTGTCTCTATTTATTGTCAATTGATACCTACGGCGTCGTCACTGTTGCACTTGTGTGCGCTAAGTCTAAGGTTGCTCCTCTTAAACAGTTGTCTTTGCCCAGACTTGAGTTATGTGGTGCACTTTTGCTTTCCAAATTGCTTGCAAAGGTGCAACCCGCTTTGAACTTGCCTATTGAATCCGTCTATTGTTGGACAGATTCCACTATTGTTTTGTCTTGGTTGGCTTCGCCCCCCTCAAAATGGAAAACCTTTGTAGCCAATAGAGTTGCTGAAATACAAAGGCTTACTGTTCACTGCACCTGGAAACATGTCTCTTCCCGTGACAATCCAGCCGACATAATTTCCCGAGGCTGTATGCCCTCAGAATTGAAAAATAATCAGCTATGGCGGCATGGTCCAGCATGGTTGAAGGCCTTTACAAGCTCCAGTACTTCAGATATCTTTGACACTCCTGTGTCCGAATTGCCTGAGTGTAGAATTTCGTGTGCAAATGTATCTAAACCTGTTGACATTGATTTTTTAAACAATTTTTCTTCCTACACGAGATTGTTGAGGGTCATAGCCTACTGTATTAGGTTTTTCTCTAATTGTAGAAATACCACTAAGATCATTGGTCCACTCACTGCCATTGAAATTGATGTTGCACTACTTACATGTGTGAAAATGATTCAAGCTCAGTGCTACTCTACTGAACTTGCTGCTCTAATGAAGAATGAGCAAGTGCCATCCACTTCCACCATCAGCAATTTGCACCCTTTGCTTCACTCTGATGGCACTATTCGTGTGGGGGGCCGTTTGGAATTGGCCGACCTTCCATTTGATACAAAACACCAGATACTTTTGCCCAGTGACCATCATTTCACTTAAGTCCTGGTCAGACATACCCATTTAAAGTTGCTTCATGGCGGGGTCCAGGTTGTGATTGCCACTACCCGACAACGCTTCTGGATACCTTCACTACGAAAACTTGTTCGTAGCCTATCTCGCTTTTGTGTTACTTGCGTGCGCTACGCTGCACGTCCTTCTGAACAGTTAATGGGTCAACTCCCAGCTGTTCGCCTCCATCAAACCTTTCCCTTTAATCACGTTGGTGTTGATTACTGTGGTCCATTCACTATCAGGTACGGTGGCCCCAGGTCAAAGGTCTCGACGAAGGCCTACATCGCAATGTTCGTTTGTATGGTTACGAAGGCTGTGCACACTGAAATCGTCACTTCCCTCTCCAGTCATGCTTTCGTTGTAGCCTTTACTCGCTTCTGCAGTAGATGGGGTGTTCCCGCTCAAGTGTATTCCGACAATGGTACCAACTTTCAAGGCGCACAGTCTGACCTTGCTGATCTTGGTTCGTTGCTCTCCTCTGCAGATTTTCAATCTGTTGTTCAAGATTCTACCGCATCGCTACTAATTCAGTGGCACTTCATTCCTCCTAGTTCTCCGCATTTTGGTGGAATATGGGAGGCAAACATCAAATCTTTGAAATCTCATTTAATAAGAATCATGAAGGCTCAAGTACTTACGTATGAAGAATTGACCACTCTCGTGGTGCAAATTGAAGCCATTCTAAATTCTAGACCCATTTCGCCTATGACTGAGGATCCTACTGACTTGTGCTATCTCTCGCCAGGTCACTTTCTGGTTGGACGACCTTTGAATGCCTTGCCCATTCCTGACGTTTCTGAAGTGCCCATCAATAGGTTGTCTAGATGGCAATTACTTCAACAGATTATGACTTCATTGTGGCGTAAATGGTCCACAGATCATTTACTCTCCCTTCAACAACGTCACAAGTGGAACCGTGTGTCTCCTAACCTCAAGGTTGGCACGCTTGTGCTGATTATGGATGACAATGTTTCTCCTACTTACTGGCGACTTGGACGCATTCTTGAGGTTCACTGTGGTAAGGACGGCCTAGCTCGTGTGGTCTCTCTACACACCACCTCTGGACTTTTGAAACGTCCCATCGTCAAGGTGTCTCCCTTGTTGCCGCAGAACTAAACCCTCTTGTATTTTCATAAACAACCTGCCTGTTGTTTCTGTGTGGGCAATATGGTTCGGCCACTGTCTTGGCAAACCAGTTTTTGTTTTTTCCCTTGTTTCCACTCTGTGTGGTTGTACATATCTGTATTATTTGTCTTCATTGTATTTATTCATTGTCAAGTTAGTTTTGTTTATGTTGGTTAGTTGTCATGATTCATTTGTTTTGATTACATTTTTGTATTCCCACTGCCGTGTTTCCAGTAGGATATTTTTGCTTAGAAGGTATTTTGGCATTCTAAGTTGGCCACATTGATTCTTCTTTAACTTGTTTTTGAACTCTCCACTGTGATTGGCTGCTTTCAGCCTATCAGAGGCCTCCGACTTGTCTTTGAACTCTCTACTGTGATTGGCTGCTTCCAGCCTATCAGAGGCCTCCTTGCTGTTTGTAGCGACCAATCACGTGTTTCTTCTTCATTCTCTAAGTCTGCAGCCATGACAATGTTGTGCTTCAACGCTGGTTGTGATATATCAACGAATATCCAGCTAATCATTTCTATAATTGGTGCTATCTTCATAGTAACCGTGCTTAGTAATCATGTCCTATGCACATGATTCATATTTTGTTAGGGCAGTGACATTACGGTGATTTTCGATCTCATCAAACCATGCTTGATGTTGCTACGCGCCATGTCGACGAATTCTTCAATCCGCGGCGTCGGATAGTTTGTTGTAACATGTTTACTTCTATCTTCATCTACTGCCTAACAATTTGTCTTCACGCGTATGAATAATGATGATGCTTCGTGTGATAAGTAATTCATCGTTTGTCTGGAAGCATGTTACAAGGCCAGGCACCATCACTAAATGGAGGTTGACGCTAGGCTAAACTGCTTTACTATTGTGACAATACCGTGCGATTGGCATATCCCGGTATTTGTATGACAGCAACTACTTTGACTTCCTGCGTTTCACACATAATTTGTTTTATTAACAATTCATTTTGGGCTTACAGTATCGGCGCATCACTGTAAGTCAGTCCTGGTTCGACGACACATTCTCGTTGCATGCGACCTGTTTTTTCATTATTTGTTATATGGTTCGGCCACTGTCTTGGCAAACCAGTTTTTGTGGAAACTCTGTGTGGTTGTACATATCTGTATTATTTGTCTTCATTGTATTTATTCATTGTCAAGTTAGTTTTGTTTATGTTGGTTAGTTGTCATGATTCATTTGTTTTGATTACATTTTTGTATTCCCACTGCCGTGTTTCCAGTAGGATATTTTTGCTTAGAAGGTATTTTGGCATTCTAAGTTGGCCACATTGATTCTTCTTTAACTTGTTTTTGAACTCTCTACTGTGATTGGCTGCTTTCAGCCTATCAGAGGACTCCGGCTTGTCTTTGAACTCTCTACTGTGATTGGCTGCTTCCAGCCTATCAGAGGCCTCCTTGCTGTTTGTAGCGACCAATCACGTGTTTCTTCTTCATTCTCTAAATCTGCAGCCATGACAATGTTGTGCTTCAACGCTGGTTGTGATATATCAACGAATATCCAGCTAATCATTTCTATAATTGGTGCTATCTTCATAGTAACCGTGCTTAGTAATCATGTCCTATGCACATGATTCATATTTTGTTAGGGCAGTGACATTACGGTGATTTTCGATCTCATCAAACCATGCATGATGTTGCTACGCGCCATGTCGACGAATTCTTCAATCCGCGGCGTCGGATAGTTTGTTGTAACATGTTTACTTCTATCTTCATCTACTGCCTAACAATTTGTCTTCACGCGTATGAATGATGATGATGCTTCGTGTGATAAGTAATTCATCGTTTGTCTGGAAGCATGTTACAAGGCCAGGCACCATCACTAAATGGAGGTTGACGCTAGGCTAAACTGCTTTACTATTGTGACAATACCGTGCGATTGGCATATCCCGGTATTTGTATGATAGCAACTACTTTGACTTCCTGCAACATCACTGGAATGGAGGTTGACGCTGGGCTTAACTACTTTACTATTGTGACAATACCGTGCGATTGGCATATCCCGGTATTTGTATGACAGGAACTACTTTGACTTCCTGCGTTTCACACATAATTTGTTTTATTAACAATTCATTTTGGGCTTACAGTATCGGCGCATCACTGTAAGTCAGTCCTGGTTCGACGACACATTCTCGTTCCATGCGACCTGTTTTTTCATTATTTGTTGCAACTCCACTTGTGTTGAATATTTAAAATATATCATTCTTTGGAACCTCCGTGGATTGCATGCCGTTCTATGATGTACTGATCTGCAGCTACGTTAGAGACAATATATGTGTTTTAGGCTCAAGACTTAACGTGTGTTATTTCCTTGCGAGTGTTTCTTCAATTGTGTAAATTTGTGCCAGTGTTTCTCATATGTTTATGTGCCACCTTTGAATATTTGTTTTATGTGCCACCTATTTGATAATATATCTTATTATTAGTTATTGGTGGTGTTGTGTCCTTTATGCCTTCCTGGACTTCCTTATTTGGTGACAATAATATTGTCTGGTCCTCCACATGTTTGCTAAATTGTTATGCGACCTTTGTAAAGTCAACTCCTTTTATCATTACATCTTTATCTAATGTTTTGGCCAACAAACCTTTATACATTGTCCACTATTACCAGAATACTCTTGGTGGGTTGTTGACTTCCCGCGTTGGCCATTACAGTTAGTATGGGTAGTCCCATGACGGGTGTTGTTGTTGATTCTTTTAGGGGCTTTGAAACATGATGGCCATGTAGCCCCGTGTACTTGGGTGTGCGTAAGGCATTTCTGATAACCTGTGTCACTGCGATGTGTGTGTGTTTGTAATTGATGTAGGGTTTGGGTAGGAAACGACCGCGGCCTGTTAGGCCCAATCCCGGCATTTGCCTGGAATTCCTCTCCTAAATTGTAAACATTCTTCCTGACAAGAATTGAAGAAGAATTCAAACCTTTGTTGAAAACTCTTCGTTTTTTTTTTTTAACCCTTCACTGTCACTAACAAGGAAGGTCGCTTTGTATATTAATGAAAAAAAAAGAGATTTCTATAAATTATTCCGGAAATAAGCGTAACTCAACTGAAGTGATGACCTCTTATTTAAACCATTTATTCAAAACTTATTTTATCTCGCGTATCGATTAAGTTAGTAGATTCTTCGGATATACGATTGCAAGGTCAGTCAATTAATCATTTCCAAATTGATGGAACGTCGCTTATTATACCAGCTATACCACGAACGCAACCCACTACACCACGAGGTGGGCTAAACTTTCTGTGTGAACATTTGGAATATTTGGCTAAAACTTTGCATTTATCTCGGAATAGCGCAGTAGGCTAAAGGTTGATGAGGTTTAAAGGGGAAAACTTTATCGTTTCCAAAGCGCTCGCTCGGTTCCATATATCTTCTAATATATAAAAGTGAAAGTCTGTATGTATGTATGTATGTATGTATGTATGTATGTATGTATGTATGCATGTATGTATGTGGGTTGGTTCCGTATACAAATCTACACCGTTCCACCAATCTCAACCATATTTTGCATACACATAGTTTAGGACCCAGAAGGAACCACTGGCTACATGAATTTTAGATAGTCTTTCTCATTCTTCTGATTTCGGCCTTTTTGCACTCGAGCAAAGGCAAATAAAGTCAGAAAATATACAGATAAAATAATGGCAAGGTCGGCCATCTCCATGGCAACACTAGCTCAAGACGGGGCCACGAAGTTTCTATCTATCTCGGTGAGAGGCCACTGTCAGCTAGATCAAATCCCTCCAAGCTGCTTTAAACTGCCTGTCCATTTAGCACAAGATAGGTTGCAGCATCAACCCACTGTGATCGCCGCGGGATTTTCACTGCCAGCTGGATCGCATCCCTCCTGGCTGCTTTAAACTGCCTGCCCATTCAACACACAGACGCGTACTGGAAATACTGTATATTAATTCACCACTAGGTTGCAGCGCCAACCTTCCGCGGCTTTTTAAGGGAACGATACCTGAAACGAAGGGTTTTTAACTTTGGAGGCTTAATATCGAGATCGAAAAAACGCCAAAACATGGCACTAAGTTAGTTCTTTTGTTATTCAATCAGCATAAAGAATATGATATTTATCATTTAGATGTTCACGGCCCGTGACACTATCGATAATGTAGAATTTTGGGCTTATGCCGTGATTTATTTAATCAAACTCGACGAGTTTTGAAAGAAACCATGTTTGTATTTATCAGGAATAAATGGAAATACGACTAAATTGTTGCGAAGAGAAAGCAACAAAGGAACTAAAAAAGGTGCCTTAAGATGGACGCCATTATCACCCCATGTTAGGGACAACGAAAAGCAGCAGTGGGTATCTACAGAGGTCCCTGTACTTGTGGCAAGGCTTATATCGGGCAGACTTCGAGAACGATATGTACTCGCATTAAGGAACATAATAGAAGTATCAGGCTCATTCAACCTGATAAATAAGCTGTTGCTGATCATGCTTTAACACCTGGCCATGATGCCATGATCCAAGGAGTGGATGTTCTTGCCCGTATAAAGCAATATCGTCACAGAATCATCAGGGAGGCGGTAGAAATACGTAAACACCCAGATAATTTCAACCGCGACACCGGCTACATTCTCAGTGTGTCCTGGCTACCTATTATCAGAACCCTCAGAAAGTAATACACTGCTGCTTTTCGTTGTCCCTAACATGGCGTCCATCTTAGGGCACCTTTATTAGTTTCTTTGTTGCTTTCTCTTAGCAACAGTTTAGTCGTATTTCCGTTTATGTCTGATGAAGAAAGACATGGTTACTTTCGAAACGAGTCGAGATAGATTAAATAAAACACGGCATAAACTCAAAATTCTACATTATGGACAATATGATATTTATTTATTATTTATCGTGTGGTTAGCAACTAGATGAATTACAATATAACAAATGTATATATAAATAAGTAAATCATATGTACAGTATATAAATCACAAGAACATAGGTTGCGTTCGCATTCACAAGCATTTCGTTGTCCCTAACATGGGGCTATAATGGCGTCCATCTTAGGGCACCTTTTTAGTTTCTTTGTTACTTTCCCTTAGCAACAATTTAGTCGTATTTCCGTTTATTCCCGACGAAGAAAGACATTGTTTCTTTCGAAACGCGTCGAGTTTTATTAAATAAAACACGGCTTAAACTCAAAATTGTACATTATGGATAATATGATATTTATTTATTACTAGCTGAAGTACCCGTGCTTCGCTACGCGTCATAAATAAATTAAAATATGAAGGTGACAGTTAAAACAGGGGATAGGCGAGGTGCTGCGCAGAGGGAGATTAAGGATGGAACATTTTGTCCAACTACACCGCTCGGCGTTGACCGTGTTTTATAGTGTACAGTCCCCCAGGGGTCTGCACCCCCTGGAGACCATCCCCCCATCATCTATTTAAATCACCCCTAACTGGCAAATCTTGTAAGTCCAGAACAACATCTATTAACACCGCAAGGGCAGCTAACCAGTCTGGAAAGCTTACCCAATACTTGCATCACTACCACAAACAGCGACACACAATTAACTGGGGCATCTATGCAGCGGAATGCTGACAGCACAACGCCGGAGACTATAAAGGGAGGCCTTAAGGAGGGCAGTCCCTCTCTCAATTACCAGTCTTACAGTGCGTCGGCCGGAGACTATCGCTGTTATCATCAGGTGAGTCAGCAGTGTTCAGAGTTCCTGTACTTTGTAACCTTTACCCACAAGTTGTATACACAAGTTTGTACACTTACATTGTAACATTTACTACATCCCCTAAAAGGGACTCATAATTCCATATTACTGACCAATAAATACTTGGTCAGTACACTACACCTGTATTACTGTTTACACGCCTCTTTACGCCCTAACTCCTTTCCTAATTCCCGTCACGATTAGACGTGACGCACAGTAGCCAAATAGTTGCTAGTGCAAGCTTCATTGCACTTCACGCAGCGGCCCGACTACCAGAGGCAGCGTGCCGCTATATAGCTGACGCGTGCACGTCGGTTATATAACCAGCCAGCCAGCTGAAAGACCAGAACGTTGACCTGTACGCTAAGTTCCATCCCCTAAAATACACCTACGTCTTTTATAGGAGCACCCCCTAGCATCCTAACATTAAACAACACTCTACACTGGTCAGCTTGCCCGACTACGGGAAGCTACCCCCTTTTAGGCACTTCCTTATAAATTAACACAATAACACTTCCGTTTTAGATCCAACTACCCCCCAATAAGGGATCTAAAACAGATGGTGGAGGCCGGGTACCACGCACAGTAAAATAGGACTCATACAACGAGTTCTCGTGGTCAAAACGGGCCGTACCGCATATAGCCAAGCGAGACTGAAAATTATTTTTCTTGACCTCATATTACGTCACACATTTTTTTTATATAGGAGTTTGTATTATTACACCAACCCCCATTCGCCCCATAGTGTAAACTCGGTGGAAATTAGATGTCCACATTTAGAACTACACTAAGAGACTTTGCGCACCATTTGTCGGCTAGTACGACTCCACTCCTGCCGAAGCTAAAAATTAAGAACAGTGACTTGATAACTGACCAGACCGCAGTACAACTTCTCAGGGACCTTGAATTCAAAACATCACAGATCCGTGCTCAACACCCAACCGCCGCAGCACAAGTTATACATTTTACACGATCCCAGGCCAGTGAACACGGACAAGAGTCACCAGTATCCAGCGCTAGTGAAGTAGATTGCCTGCCAACACTCCATCCCCTATTGTGGCAGCAACTGAAAATCACAGAGCAGAAAACTAATAATCTGCTCGAGCGCATTACAGAGCTACTAGAGACAGACACTATCAAGTCAAATAATCATACGACAGAAGCAGTTCTTGACATCCACACTATCCTAGAAACAGTGAAACAGGATTTAGACAGGACCGTACACATAGTCAAATCCACACAGTACGACAACACACCATCCATCAGTACAGACATATCAGGTGACGAGCCACCTGGTAACATAACACAGGTGTCGTACACGGGAAGCGAGACTAATTCCCCTCTAAATAACTCAAACACCTCGACACACGTTAGCGGTGCGAACAACATAGACAGATCGCAATCACTAAACAGCCAACAAGAAATAACCAAACACGAAATGAACAGACACACGGAGTACCCCATGATCCACCCCACAAAGTTCACGGGGGTAGGCCAGGATCCCGAGGAATACCTCAAGGCCTTCAATAGAACGGCCCGGATCAATGGTTGGAGCGAGGAAGTTAGGAAACGGCTCCTTCCTGCATACCTCACAAAGGCGGCCATGACATTGTATGAGCTCCATGAGGACACACTAGAAGCTGCCACATGGGAGGAAACCGCTTTTCTGTTGAAGAGTGAATTCCAGCTCATACCAGACGATGACGACCTCTACGACCAAATTCGACAGAGGTCACAGGGACCCAAAGAAAGCGCCCAGGCATACATCAATGTAAAGTTGATAATGTGCGACAAGTACAATGCAGCCATGACAAACAAACAGAAAGTCAAGCAGTTAATGCAGGGCCTCAGACCAGCCATAGTGGAAAAGCTGTGTATAATGAACAACCCCACGGTCCAACATATGTTAAACAACATAAAGACCATAGAGGAGGGGAGAAAGATCACGGAAAAGGCTACGGAAAAAGCAGTGGATCTGCACTTCCAAACACAAAAAAACGACACTAACGATAAAATGGACGAATTAGTGGACAGAATGGAGAAACTGACCATAGCTGCCATCCAAGCAGGCGGGAGACCGCTAAGGGATGAGCACGCAGACGCACAAGGGCGTTATTATCCTGAGGGGGACAGGGGGAACACAGAAAGGAGACGCTATGGGAGGGAGGAAAATTACTACCCTCCACAGCGGCCAACAACACCTCACCCACAGGATAGGCCACACTACCCTCCTCGGTATTCACCGGTATCATACACGGACACAGAGCCGACATACCCCTCACGGCGATCACCATCCCCGTACACACAGGAGTACTACCCTGAGGAGTACGACCACGACATCCCCCGACGAAACAGCCCGCCACCAAATAGACAGTCCTACGCTGCCCCACAATACAGGGCAGACAGGGAGTACCGGGAAAACTTGCCCCCACGCAGGCAAGGCTATGCAGCCCCGCAGTACAGGGGAAATGGGGAATATCGGGAGAACCCGCCCCCACGCAGGCGAAGCTATGCACCCCCACAGTACAGGGGAAATGGGGACCGTCGAGAAAACCCACCCCCGACCAGATAGGGGTATGCAGCTGCCCAGTACAGGGAAAAGGGGAATCGACGGGAAAACCCGCTCCCCCAGCATCAGACATACACCCCACCCTGGCGGAAACAGGAAAACAGACCACCGGGCAATAACCGACAGGGAAGAAAACCCACTAGAGAGCGGGACAATATAGATAAGTACACAAAGGGCCCGGAACACTACCCCCTCCCCGACGAACACCCGAGGGAGTTCAGGGATGAGACACCCCGCAGGACAGACAGGGGGCCAATACTCCCCACACCTAGCCACACACCGCAGGCGGGGAGCTGGCGCAGCCACCCCGAGGGGGGGCGCACATACAGTACAGGCAGGCGTACACCTACGTTCCAAAAAAATGCCTAGACGGGGAGGTTCGGCTAGCTGATGAAGCAGCTGAGGTTCCTCCCCCAACACAACACAAGAAAGGCCCTTCCCCCAAGCAAACTCGCAAGAGTAAGGGGAAGAAGCAGCCAGCCAAAGCTAAGGCTGGCGATCCGCCCCCGGGCCGTTTCCAAACACACCCCGTACAAGGAGACGGCAACTGCCTGTTTAGGACTATCAGCTTCCTGGTTCGGCATAACGAAGACCATCACTAGCAATACAGGCAGGAAATGGTCAAACATATCCTGGCCAACTGGAAAGAGTACCGAGACTTTGTGTCGGACGAGCGGGAAAACCCATTCCAGACCGGGGCGGATTACAGAAATTACATGGGTAGGGACGGCACCTATGCCAGTGCCGTAGAGGTGACCGCTCTCGGCAAGGTGCTGCGAACCAATTTCCACGTATACACTGACGTGCACTCGCCCCCGCTATTTTCCACTGCAGGATTTGACAGGGACGTGCATGTTCTTTTTACAGGGAACCCTAGGGCGGGACATTATACACCCCTCATAATTACACACAAACGGGCTGAGAGTAAACCCACACCCCCCAAACAGAAGACCATACCCCCTACATCACAACGCAGGGTAGGAAATGACCACACACAGGCGCAGGACGCGAGCTCGCTCGGCACTGGGAAGCCAGCCACAGGAGTCGAACTCGCGACCGCCTGGAACAAAAGACGGGGTAACAAGGGCAAGCTCAGGGTCACGTTCGCAGACACACCTTCCCGAGAGGAAGAAAACAACAACAACAACACAACTACACAAAAGCTGGGAACGATTAATACATTAAACGTTCGCCAGCAAACTTCTATTCTAACAGCAAGGCCGATTAAGAGAGTTGGCAATGTACTGGGTGAGCGCACTTTGCTGACCGAGGCAAAGCACTCAGGACAGGAAGCAAGCCGAGAGGCTAAGCGTGCCCGGTATGATAAGCGGCCCGCTCCATGCCTTCCCAGTACAGATGTCACTCCGGTAACAACAACAACAACATATACCCTACACAACACATCGGTGCAGGGCAGTGGATTTCAGGTATCGGCCCTCACGATACACGCCACCATAAATGGCCACGGAGTTCAGGCCCTAATTGACACCGGGGCAGCCGTAAGTTGTGTTAATAGGAGACACGTTACCGAAGCCCAAATACACGGTGTCACGGGTGACATCCGGCTGGTAGCAGCCAATGCTCAGACGCTAGAAAACGCGGGGGTGGCAAACATACATCTTAGGCTAGACCATTTTGCCACAACACACCCCATGTTCGTTATATAACACCTTTCTGCGTCAGCCATAATTGGCATGGATTTCCTCGCTAAATATGAGGCTAGCTTAAATTTCGCTAGCGGTCAGATGCTTTTAAAGCACGACCAGAGGCTCACCACACATCCCATGATATACACCAGGAACACAGATGGGATTCGAGCGGAGCGAGAAAATCACGAGCACCAGGCCTCTGCACTGCATACTATCAGCCAGCACACAGCCACACACACAGATAAGGCGGCCAACAACAACCACAGACAGGACCTGACTCCGGAGCTAAATAAAAGGCTCACGGAGCTCATGGAGACCAACAGGGATATTTTTGCCCATTCAATGAAGGATCTCGCTGTGACAGACCTCATTGAACACCATGTCACACTCACTAGTGACCGGCCAGTACACCAGCCTCCCTTCAGAGTGAGCCAGAAGGAGAGACACGCCATCGACGCTCAAATCTCAGAGATGCTCGAGGCAGGGGTCATTGTTCCCGTTATTTCAAACTATAGCTCGCCAGTTCTGCTGACCAAAAAACGGGACGGATCTCACCGATTTTGTACTGACTACAGGAGGCTCAATAAGTTAGTCGAAAATGATAGTTATCCACTACCAAGGGCGGACACCTATTTGGACGCCCTTGGCGGAGCTAGCTGGTTCAGTTCGATGGATTGCTATAGTGGATTCTATTCAATCCCCGTCTATGAACCAGATAGGCACAAGCTGGCGTTCGTTACAGAGAACGGGCTATATACCTACACAAGGTTACCCATGGGCCTCCGTAACGCCAGCCAAACCTTCCAAAAGCTGGTGGATAAGACATTTTCAGGGCTTAAGTGGCGTTCCGTATTAGTGTACGTGGACGACATAACAGTTTTCTCCAATACCTTCGACGAACATATCGTACATTTGGAGGAGGCCTTCGCAAGGATCAGAGAGGCCAAGTTAAGGCTTAAACCTGCGAAATGTCAATTTGCCAGACAGCATATTAACATATTGGGCCACATTGTAAACAGAGAGGGCATTATTCCGGACCCAGCAAAAACTGACGCAATAACGGGCATCCCAATGCCCACAAATTTGAAACAATTGCGCAGTTTTATTGGGCTGGCTTCGTATTATCGCAAGTATATCTACAGGTTTGCACACATCGCCCATCCCCTAACTGAACTCACACGGGAAAAGACGCCCTTCAGCATTAAACAGGAGCACATAGATGCCTTCAACACATTGAAGCAACTATTGACCTCACCACCATTACTGCAACACTTCCACAGTGATAGGCCCTCATTTTTACACGTGGATGCCAGCTTGTATGGGCGGGGGGCGGCCCTATTGCAGGAAGACGCAGAAGGGCACATACGGCCCGTCGCTTTCGCTAGCAGGAAGCTAACGGCCGTTGAGACTAGATACTCTGCCACAGAGCGGGAAATGCTGGCATTTTCGTGGGGAGTGAACTATTTCAGGGTATACCTCTATGGTATCAAGTTCACGGTAGTGACTGACCACGCGAGCTTGCTTTTTTGGGACAAATTTAAAAACCCAAATTCGCGGCTCAACAGGTTTATATTCCGCCTGTATGAATATGACTTCGTGGTCAAACACAAGAAAGGCGCTACACACCTAGACGCAGATGGCTTGTCTAGGCTGCCAGTAGCCGATCCCCCGGATAACAGTAAGGACCACGACTGGGACGACATGCCCACTTTTGCCCTGACGGTGATTAACATCAAACAGGAGCAAGAAAGTGATCCGTACTTGAAACAGATTCTATTGGCGATTTTTCCTAGACAAAGACGGGGTACTGAAATTTAAGCCCACAGCCATGCACGATAACGCACCTATAGCGGTTCCGGAATCATTGAAAGAAAATATCATGATAGGACACCACAATAGCCCACTGGCAGGGGCACACTTAGGTACGCATAAAACATACCTTAGAATCCGTGACAAGTACTATTGGGTAAACATGAAGGCCGACATAGACACCTTTGTAAAGACATGTCACACTTGCCAGCGATTCAAAACAAGACCTGGAAAGCCTCACGGACTATTCAACCCAATTCCCGTGGGAGAGTTATTTCACAGAGTCGGGATAGATGTGAAAGGCCCCATTACGACAAGTCAGAAAGGCAATAAATATATCCTGGTGGCCACCGAGTATCTCACACGATACATGATTACAAAGGCTGTTCCCAAAGCAGACACGAACAGCATAGCCGAATTCCTATTTGATATAGTTACACGATACGGCCTATTCCAAACCTTATTATCCGACAGAGGTACTATTTTCACCTCGAGAGTGCTCCAACAGTTTTTGGAGATACTCAGGATTAAGGCATACACTACCACGAGTTTTTCCCCGCAAACCAACGGGCTCACGGAGAGTATGAATAAAATACTCGGAATAGCGTTGGCTAAATTTACAGGGGACGCAGGAACAGACTGAGATGAATACCTGCAGTCCATTACTTTTAGTTATAATACCTCTATATCCACGGCTACGAAACACTCTCCACACTTCCTACTGCACGGGTACACACCCAGAAGTCCCATAGATAATATATGTATCCCACAGGACACTTACACGGACAATGCTGCCCGGCTAGAGAGCACTTACAGATAGCGCGAATGAACGCTAGAAAGAACATAGCCGCGGCGCAGAAGAAACAAAAAGAGCGGTACGATCGGAATAGGAAGACCGTGGAATACACACCCGGGCAATTGGTCATGGTCTCCAATTCTGCCCGTAAGAAAAACGTGTCCGAGTTCCTCCTGCCACGCTGGTCAGGTCCCTTCAAAGTCTGCAGGAAGGTATCTGACCTAAATTATATAGTCAGCGTGCGCCATGGGAGAAAACTCATTAAAGACACTCTTCACGCCCGCCGTATGAAGGCATATCATACACGCAAAGCTCCCACACCTACACGTACAGGCGGGAACACTATCAAAAGAAAAGGAAATGATCCCACTGGCAGACGTGGAAAGAAGGCCAAGAAATAGCCTTCGGACCTCACTGACCGCACCGGGATACGATCCTAACACTCGACAGAACTGTCCCGGAGACACAGCCTAGAATGGCACCAGAAACAATTACTCTGGGTAAAGACGGTCTCAAAACCCGCAACCTTCTGAATACCAGGAATGTCAGGTCGGGTAGCTATCCAGTTGCAGGATAGAAAACTAGGAAGCTAAAACAGATGGTGGAAGCCGGGTTCCACGCACAGTAAAATAGGACTCATACAACGAGTTCTCGTGGTCAAAACGGTCCGTACCGCATATAGCCAAGCGAGACTGAATTTTTTTTTTACCTCATATTACGACACACAATTAACTGTGGCATCTATGCAGCGGAATGCTGACAGCACAACGCCGGAGACTATAAAGGGAGGCCTTAAGGAGGGCAGTCCCTCTCTCAATAACATGTCTTACAGTGCGTCGGCCGGAGGCTATCGCTGTTATCATCAGGTGAGTCAGCAGTGTTCAGAGTTCCTGTACTTTGTAACCTTTACCCACAAATTGTATACACAAGTTTGTACACTTACATTGCAACATTTACTACATCCCCTAAAAGGGACTCATAATTCCATATTACTGACCAATAAATACTTGGTCAGTACACTACACCTGTATTACTGTTTACACGCCTCTTTACGCCCTAACTTCTTTCCTAATTCCCGTCACGATTAGACGTGACGCACAGTAGCCAAATAGTTGCTAGTGCAAGCTTCATTGCACTTCACGCAGCGGCCCGACTACCAGAGGCGTGCACGTCGGTTATATAACCAAGCAGCCAGCTGGAAGACCAGCACGTTGACCTGTACGCTAAGTTCCATCCCCTGAAATACACCTACGTCTTTTATAGGAGTGCCCCCTAGCATCCTAACATTAAACAACATTCTACACTGGTCAGCTTGCCCGACTACGGGAAGCTACCCCCTTTTAGGCACTTCCTTATAAATTAACACAATAACACTTCCGTTTTAGATCCAACTACCCCCCAATAAGAGATCTAAAACAATAGCACAAATTTAGGTTTTACTCGCTAACGGTTGGAGATACCTTTCGGATAGAAAATATAATTTTTAACCTCGTATATACCATCAAAAGTTTGCTATTTCTTAGCGTTCTCTTTGTATTTGAAATGGAAATATGAAAGTTTAAAACCAAAGGGTGTAGTGAAGTCACTAAAATGGTCGCCATCTTTAAATAGTACAAAGTATTGAAATCAAAAGTAACCTATATGTTAACCAGGTAAATCAGCTACTTCCATGTAAAATTCATGTAAATCGGACCAGTGGTACTTGCGTGATTGAGTAATACATAGACGCACATCATCTCATTTTTAGCCTCGCTTCGCTCGCGTCATAGTCGTGTCATATTGTTATTCAATGAAATGCAGGTTTAACCCCATTAACACCCCTTTAGAACCTGAATATACAAAAATCCCTCCTTGGTAGACGTTTTCGACACACAACAAACATATCCCCAAAATATCATTCTTCTAACTTTGATCGTTTGGGTTGGTCGATGAGAGTGAACATCCAAAAATCCTTCATTAGGGGACGTTTTTCTTCCAGAATTTCACCCCTCCCCATAGGCCCCTTAAATTGGATTTATGAAAAAACGGTCGAACACATATTTATTTTATTTATTTATTTATTTATTCATTTATTTATTTATTTATTTATTTATTTATTTATTTATTTATTTATTTATTTATTTATTTATTTTTAAGCTGATTGATTTCCTCCGAGTTTCAAACTCCTCGCTTATGTCGTTTAAGAGATACACGGTCCGTTAGGAATCATTCAACCCCCACTTTTCATCCCTTTCACCTCATAATATACACCACATCGAAAAACCATTAGACATGTGTCGGCTTATTTTTAATGATTAGTATATATGCCAAGTATCACATCCCCAAATGAAACCACTCGTGAGATATGGTTATTCAATGAAATGCACGTTTACCCCCCTTAACACCTATTTAGAACCTGAATATTCTAAACTCTTTCCTTAGTGGACGTTTTCGACATACAACGAACATATCCCCAAATTGTCATGTTTCTAACTTTAATAATTTTGGCTGGGCTATGATGAGTGAGTGAGTCAGTCAGGACATTTCCTTTCATTTATTTTTGATAATATCACCCCTCCCCATGAACCCCTTAAATTGGATTTATGAAACAAACGGTCGAACACCTATTTACTTATTTAAAGCTGTTTTCCCCCTGAGTTTGATGAGTGAGTAAGTGAGTCAATCAGTTAGGACACTTTCTTTCCTGTTTTTTCCCCCAGAATTTCACCTCTCACCAAGGGCCCCTTAAATTGGATTTATGAAAAAAACAGTCGAACACCTTTTTACTTGTATTTTAAGCTGTTCTTTTCCCGCCGAATTTCAAACTTCTCGCCTATGTCTTTTAAGAGATACACGCTCCGTCAAGAATCCCTCAACCACCAATTTTCACCCCTATCACCTCATAATATACACCACATCGATAAACCCTTAGACATATGTCTGATTATTTTTAATGATTAGTTTATATACCGAATATCACATCCCCAAGAAACAACTCATGATATATCGTTATTCAATGAAATGCACGTTTACCCCCTTAACATCTCTTTAAAACCCGAATAAACAAAAATCATTCCTTAGTTGACGTTTTCGACATACAGCGAACATATACCCAAAATTTCATTTTTCCAACTTTAATAGTTTTCGCTGGGCGTGATGAGTGAGTGAGTCAGACAGGACATTTTCTTTCAATTATTTTTACCAGACTTTCACCCCTCCCTATGGGCCCCTTAAATTGGATTGATGAAAAAACGTTTGAACACCTATTAACTTATTTTTAAAGCTGTCTTTTTCCCCTGAGTTTGGTGAGTGAGTTAGTCAGTTAGGACACTTTCTCTCCTTTTTTCCCCTGAATTTCACCCCACTCCATTGGCCCCTTAAATTAATTTATGAAAAAACGGTCGAACACCGATTTACTTATCTTTTTAGCTGATGATTTTTCGCTGCGTTTTAAATTTCTCGCCTATGTCGTTTAAGAGATAGGCCTACACGCTCCGTTAGGAATCCTTCAACCCCCACTTTTCACCCCTTTCATCTCATAATAATACACCACATCGAAAAAACCTTAGACACATGTCTGCGTATTTTTAATGATTAGTTTATATGCCGAGTAACACATCCACAAATGAAACGACTCGTGAGAAATTGTTATTCAATGAAATTCAGGTTTAACCCCCTTAAGACCCCTTTAGAGCCTGAATATCCAAAAATCCTCCCTTGGTGTACGGTTTTGACATACAACGAACATATCCCCAAAATGCCATGTTTCCAACTTCAATATTTTTGGCTGGGCGATGATGAGTGAGTGAATGAGTCAGGACATTTTCTTTCATTTCTTTCCCTTCAGAATTTCACCCCTCCCGATGAACCCCTTCAATTTACTTTAAAGCAGTTTTTCCCCCTGAGTTTGATGAGTGAGTCAGTCAGTCAATCAGTTAGGACATTTTCTTTCCTGTCCCCCCCCCCCCCACAGAATTTCACCCCTCCCCATGGGCCTCTTAAATTGGATTTATGAAAAAAAAAACGGTCAAACACATATTTACTTATTTTTATGCTGATTTTTTTCCGCTGAGTTTCAAACTCCTCGCCTATGTCGTTTAAGACATACACGCTCCGTTAGGAATCTTTCAATCCCTACTTTTCACCCCTTTCACCTCATAATATACTCCACATCGAAAAACCCTCAGACACGTGTCTTACTTTTTAATGATGAGTTTATATGCCGTGTATCACATCCCCCAATGAAACCAATCGGGAGATATTGTTATTCAATGAAATGCAGGTTTAACCCCATTAAGACCCCTTTAGAACCTGAATATCCGAAAATCCTCCCTTAGTAGACTGTTTTGAAATACAATGAACATATCCCCAAACTGTCATGTTTCTAACTTCAATCATTTTGGCTGGGCGATGATGAGTGAGTGAGTGAGTGAGTGAGTGAGTCAGGACATTTTCTTTCAATTTTCTTTTTTCAGAATTTTAACCCCTCCCCATGAACCCCTTAAATTTGATTTATGAAAAAGACTGTCGAACAGCTATTTACTTACTTTAAAGCAGTTTTTCCCCCTGAGTTTGATGAGTGAGTGAGTCAGTCAATCAGTTAGGACACTTTCTTTCCTGTTTCTCCCCCCCCCCCTCCAGAATTTCACCCCACCCCATGGGCCCCTTAAATTGGATTTATGATGAAACGGTCTAACACATATTTACTTATTTTTATGCTGATTTTTTCCCGCTGAATTTCAAACTCCTCGCCTATGTCGTTTAAGAGATACACGCTCCGTTAGGAATCTTTCAATCCCCACTTTTCACCCCTTTCATCTCATAATATACACCACATCGAAAAACCCTCCGACTCGTGTCTTCTTATTTTTAATGATGAGTTTATGTGCCGAGTATCACATCCCCCAATGAAACCAATCGGGAGATATTGCTGTTCAATGAAATGCAGGTCTACCCCCTTAACACCCCTTTAGAACCAGAATATCCAAAAATCCTCTCTTAGTGGGCATTTGCGGCCCTTGGGGAAGCTGCATACCAAATTTCATTCCAATCCGTTTGATGGTTTCTGAGATTTCGTGATGAATGAATGAGTGAGTGAGTGGTATTTGACAAATATATAGTAGAAGATAGTGTCAAGTCTTTGTTATGCTAAACTCGGTTGACAGTGCTGTGTGAGAAGTTGAGTAACTAACGTGATTTCAAGTAAAGATCCTCATTTTCTATACCGGTAGTGCAGAGCGCAAATGGCATCCAGTCGGCCGTGTCTCGACTTGAGCTATGTTGCCATGGAAACTATCCGCCTTGCCATTCCTTCATGAGTATATTTTATGATTTGATTAGCATGTGCTGGAGTGCAAAAGGGTCGAAATCAGAAGAATGAGAAAGACTATCGTAAATTCATGTAGCCAGCGGTTCCTTCTGGGTCCTAAACTATGTGTATGCAAAATTTGGTTGAGATTGGTGGAACGGTGTTGATTTGTATAAGGAACAGATCCACATACATACCCACATACAGACTTTCACTTTTATATATTAGATGTAACGTATGGCTAGCAACTAGATGGATTACAATATAATAAATGTGTATATAAATAAGTAAATCATATGTACAATATATAAATCACAAGAACATAGGTTGCGTTCGTATTCACAACGAGATGTCCAGTTGTTAACGCCAGTCCAGAAAGGGAGATGCAGCAGAAATAACATCTTGAGGTGATCCAGCATACTTCCTCATCGGACATTATTGAATAATATGCTCTACGGTTTGATGAGGAGCTCCGCAGTCACAGGCAGGAGAATCATGAAGTCCCCATTTATGTAGCATGGCGTTACATCTGGCGTGACCTGTTCTTAAGCGATTTAACTTTACCCACTGGTTTCTCTTCAGGTTAAATCCCGGAAGTCTTATAGTAGGATCTAGAATACCTTGATGTCTCACAGGAGCAGACTTCCAGTTTTGGCGCCATTGTTCCGTACAATTAATGTCAGGTATGTTATGCCATATTGGGTTCCTTGATCTAAGACGACTGGAGGAAAGATCATTAAGCACTTCATGAATTGGGAGATCCTGTAGGTGATTTTGTTGATGTACCTTTCTCCACTCACGTACTGTTGCTTCCTGTCGTCTTAGGTCTGGAGGTGATATGATATTGATAGGGTTTAACCAGGGAGATGGGGGTGGATCTCAGTGTACCTGTTATGACCCTCATACTTTCATTCAGATGAACATCGATCTTCTTAGTATGAGCACTACCGTGCCACACTAGGGCACAATACTCTGCTACAGGATAAACCATGGAGAGGGCAGTCGTGCGTAGTGAAGTTGCATCAGCACCCCATGATGTGCCAGCCAATTTCTTCATGATATTGTTCCGCGATTTGAGTTTTGGGCATGTGTATTCCAAGTGTTTCATGAAGATTAAGGAACGGTCCAAGGTGATGCCAGACTCTTAGGGCTGAAATTGTGCTTAACTCTTTGCTGGCAGAAGGTCACTTCCAGCTGTTGGTGGGATATGCGGTTGCAAACATGATATTAATTTAGACACATACTTACGGGCAAATTTTCAATTTAAAGGAAAGCGAAACATACATGGTGGTGGAGGTGATTGTTTTCAGGGGGAGAAATGTCTAGCTCATTTTCCCGTAACTATACGGTAGGGATGATTAAAAAAATACAACTACTTCCAAATAATTTAACTTACATACTAGACGAGATGAAAAGAAAAGAATAAAGGAAATAAAAGACAGGGAAAAGAAATGCCTCCGGCCGCCGAAGAAAGGAATGTTGATTAATTTAGGGGCTTTGGAACATCGTGCTCATGTAGCCCCGTGTACTTGGCGGTGTGTTGAATTTGTCTGATAACCCGTCTTATTGTGATGGCTGTATTAGTGTGTATTTATAAGTCCAGTGAATTGTCCGATGGTAACTCATGAAATGAGATTCCTTGGCATTCAAACTTGACCTGTTCTGATTTACAAAAGCACACACATCAATACGCCATCAAAAAATACAAAACACAACCCCACCATTAACATCAATACAAAACAAATGTCTGTAACAGTGACTTGAAAAAGCTGCGAACACAGCGCCTCTATTTGGAAACGAGGTTGTACGCATAAACCAATACTGTAATATTGTTTAATGGGCAGGCAGTTTAAAGCAGCCAGGAGTGATGCAATCCAGCAGGCAGTGGCCACACCATTTATTATCTAAAGTACGATAAAAACATTAGAAATCTGAACGCAATAAAAATCTGAAACCGTATCTCTTTTATTAACAGGGGTCGTAATAGGGAAATGAAATTAAAAAAGAAATATATTGGCAAACCCTGCATTCGACATACTATTGCAGATTGTTCTTAAAGTAACATTATTTTCTTTGTGATTAGATTTTGGATGATAAGGACCAAACAGTAGCTACGACGGTAGTAACACAATTTGCCACCAGGACCGATGTGGCGGTGGTAACACAGAATGACACCAGGTACCGCAATGGACAGAGACAATCCAAAGATATTAGTGTTGACCAAAGAGGATATAAATAAAGTGTTGACTAAGTCTAGCGGTAGTCATGACAACACTTGGGTTATTGACAAACGAGTGCTGTTCTTTATACATATATCTGATCTATTATTTCTTCAAATAAAAAGGGTGTTCATTCGCTCATCCCACATTTTGCTGATTTCCTATGTCTTAGCCATTTTAGTGCTTATTGGCGAATGATATTGTGTAATGGTGTAGTTATCACGAATTCCCTGAACTCCGCTATAGCATTTTAGTGATCATTACGGTATGGATTTAGAGAATATATTTCTTATCTTACGAAATATTTTAGGGGCTAAAGAAGCCCAATGTGTTCTCAATCAATGAATCGTATTTAACATTAAACTGGGATTATACGTTGTTGCATTTACTTTAACTAGGTGAGATAGGTTGGATGGATCCTCTGTTTATTTAGGGGCTGCGACAACGCGGTCATGCAGCTCCGTGTACTTTGGATGTGTGTAGAATCTGCCTGATAACCAGTGTTAATTGTGATGGCTGTATTATTGTGTGTTATATGTAATTCAGGTAAGTAAATCAGTTTTAACCTTTCCAAAGCGGTGAACAACGAGAAAATGGCCAAGAATAGATCTTATTCTTGACGTCAAAATACTGCAATTTAGCATTATATTTAAAACTCTGGGAGTTACAATACTTTTTTACTGGAGTACAATTTTGCATACGTCCCCCTTAAATTGCATTTTGTGACTCTTTTGAATCTAAATTACATTTTGTAAGTATTTCCTATCTAAATTGCATTTTGTAAATATTGTCAATTCAAATAACAGTACAGTAAGTATATAGTTAGTTTTAGTTGTAAGTAGGTAGTTAGTTTGTCTATTAGATATATGTCATTGTTCTATTAGACTGTGGTGTGTGAGTGTGTCTGGAAGCAGTTGCATTGTTTATTAGTTATAGTTCATTGTTTCAATAGACTGTGATGTGTGAGGGTGCATGTGAGTGTTCCTGGTGACAGACTGTTTTAGTGGTAGTATTTGTTGTTGGTGGAACTTAAGTATTTTTTTTTTGTTAGTAGAATTTTGGTATTTAATTGTTAGTACGGTAGAAGGTTAGTATTTTTGTTAGTAGAATTGCTCTTTACTTATTCTGAAAGGGAGTAGCAGCCTTTCAGAATAAATCAATTCTTTACCAGTCTTATAGATGGTTAAGATATTGATAATATAAGCCAAATAATGGCTGCACTGCGTCCTGCTGAACGGCTGAAAGCAACGGGAAACTACAGCCGTATGCTATTCCCGAGGATATGCACCTCTCTATGCATAATTACATGTGATGATGTAAAATTTCAATCCGGAGGTAAACTAGTCCCCCGTTCGGATCTCCGGGTGGGGACTACTTTAGAGGGGGTTAACATCACAGAAGTGACAAAGAGGAAATCTGATATTCTACGGATCGGAGCGTGGAATGTTAGAAGTCTGCTAGGAAGTGGAAGGTTAGAAAACTTAGAAAGGGAAATGGATAGGTTGAGGTTGGATTTGGTTGGGATTAGTGAAATGCGCTGGCAGGAAGAACAGGACTTTTGGTCAGGAGACTATAGGGTCATTAGCACTAAATCAAACAATGGCCAAGCAGGGGTTGGCCACATACTGAGTAGGAAACTTGGACAGCGGTTGGAATATTATGAGCAATATAGTGAACGGATTATTGTAGCAAAAATCAATACTAAACCTACGTGCACCACAGTGGTACAAGTCTATATATGGGAGATTGGAATGCTGTGGTAGGAAAAGGGAGAGAAGGGAAGATAGTAGGAGATTTCGGATTAGGTGAAAGGAATGATCGAGGAAGCAGGCTGGTAGAATTCTGCACCGAGCATGAATTGGTCATAGCTAACACCTTATTCAATAACCACAATAGAAGAATATACACATGGATGAGGCCAGGAGATACAGGGCGTTACCAAATCGACTTCATTATGGTCAAGCAGAGGTTTCGAAACCAGATTTTGGATTGTAAAACATATCCTGGTGCTGACATAAACTCTGACCACAATCTGGTTGTTATGAAATGCAGATTAAAGTTGAAGAAACTGAAGAAAAGTCAAAAGCCAGAAAGGTGGGCAATAGACAGACTGAAAGAGAAGGATGTAAACGAAAGATTCAAGAAGAGTATAAAGGAAGAACTAATGAAAAACCCTAAACAAACTTCAATTGCAGACGAATGGGCACTTTTGAAGAATGAAATAACAAAATCCGCAAAAGAAAACATTGGTGGGAAAGAAAGAATAGGTAGAAAACCGTGGATCACTCAGGGTATACTAGAATTGATGGATGAAAGGCGGAAACACAAGAATGTAAGAGATGAAAAGGGGAAAGCAGAATACAGACGTCTGAGAAATGAGGTTAACAAGAAGTGCAAGGAAGCGAAAGAAGAATGGTTGAAAGAGAAATGTGCAGGTATAGAAAATTGTCTGAAATTAGGAAAAGTAGACACAGCTTATCGAAGGATTAAGAATACTTTTGGGGATAAGAAGACTGAGTGCTGTAATATTAAGGACACAAATGGAAAGCCTCTAACAGATAGGGAAGAAAAGGTTGAGAGATGGAAAGCTTATACAGAGAGTTTGTATAAGGGAAAGGAGATTGAGAATCATGTAATGGAAAGGGAGGAGGAAATTGATGAGGATGCGAAAGGAGATTTAATATTGAGATCAGAATTTGATAGAGCTTTGGAAGACTTAAGCAGGAACAAAGCACCAGGCATAGATGATATACCGATTGAGTTGCTACGCTGCATAGGAGATGAAGATCTGATCAGGTTATTTCACTTGGTGTGTAGGATTTATGAGACAGGTGAGGTACCCCCTGATTTCAAGAAGAATGTAATCATCCCTATACCAAAGAAAGTGGGAGCTGACAGATGTGAAGATTACCGTACAATCAGCTTGATTACTCATGCTTCAAAGATCCTTTCTAGAATAATTTACAAGAGGATTGAAAGCCAGATAGAAACTGAGTTGGGTGAAGACCAGTTTGGTTTCAGGAGAAATGTAGGAACAAGGGAAGCTGTACTAAGTCTTAGGCTGATTTTGGAAGGTAGAATAAGGAAAGATAAGAGAACGTTCGTGGCTTTTGTAGACTTAGAAAAGGCTTTTGGGTAGATTATTGGCTGAGGAATAACCCACCCACCAAGGGAAGATGATTAAGAAAAGGAAGTGGGTTTCGGACTGGAGAAAAAGGATAGAGAAATAGGATGAGAGTTCCATAAAAGTTATAAATTTAACCTTTAATGCACTTAGAGGCGGTTTCCACAGAAAATCCGTTCTCTGATACCTAAACTGGGTAAGAGCTTGGTCTAAGCTGACGGGAAATACAGCTAGGACTTGGGCGGTTTGCAAGAGAGTGGCCTTAGTATATTCCCTCTCAAGCAGGCATAAGACTACTATGGGGAAGGGTGATAGTCTGGCAAGACAAATAGCAGTAGATTTGTTCTGTATTAACGATGGCATGAACTGAGAAAGAGTCAGGGAGGACAGGATCTTGCCTAACCGTTGTATTTGCGAAATGATAAATCCAAAAACAAATATTTAATTTATTTAACAAGGCAAAAGAAGTTAATAACTTTAACAAATATATATTTTCAATTTGGTTAACAATTTTGGGGTCACAGACCTCAGAAAACATTAAACGTTTGCTCCAGGCACTTAACAATTCTTTAGGTTTCAAACCTTATATATGTACTAAAATCTTTGTAAGATTTAAAAAGACAAATGAAGTAATTAAAGTTTAAACATTCAACTGAGTACAAGGAGTGTACTTTAAGAAATTTCCAGGTAACTATTTTAGAAAAAGTTACAACTTCGAAAATAACAAAGAAGAAAGAGGGTAGAATAAAGGAGAAGTTCCTACAACTTCTTATATTTATACAGAATTAATGTGGGTTAATTATACAAATAAGGGCAGGTCACTTACTGTGAACCTGAAGAGAAAATCAAAAGGAAGGTTCTCGACTTCCTATGTTTTAAGTAGGAATCACGAGCTAAATGGGGCAGTTTCCATTTCGTGAGACCTAGAAATAACTCACTCAAGAGTTGAAAGAATTGTTTTCCCTTATTATAAGGTAGAAACAATGTAAGTTTGAACCGTGTATAAAACACGTAGTTATGCAGAAATTAAGTAATGCTAAACAAACAAGATGGAAGGGCACTTCGTTAGAGTGACACCTTATTGGAAATGATCCAGATTTATAATTTTATTAATATGGTTTGTTAGTAGAAGGTTTAGGAAAGATCGATTGGGATGGAGGATAAATGTTCATGGCCTTATTTAATGTAAACGGACGATCGCGACGCGGAAGAAATACTGAAAGCACTGTTTCTCACTATAGTCTTTTGAATAGATGAAAAATTCACTGTAGTAACACGAAAGTTTATGGGAAAGAAAGTTATTGCAATGATGAAAATAACTGGTTGCACGAGGTCGGCGAGAGTCTATTTCTTGAGGAGTTTGTGAATTACAATTAAATGCGCCATAGAACATTCCAGCGGTGGAAGAAAATTCGCTATTGCAGTAATTTATAATGAAGATTCCTCATTTTAAATAGTATTCCCACAAGTGGGTGAAAAATACATAACGGCAAGACTTGTAGATAAAGTACAGGATCTGGAAGGTTCCAGAACGATCTTAATAGAAGAATGGGGCCAAAGTTAATCCAGCGGAGGAATTGGCTTGGTGATTTATAGACAGCGGGTAATAAATAATATCCCACGTGGTGAGAAGATTTCTCATTTGGTTAGCTTAAGAAAAGCTACTTTCCATTAAGGTTGGCTTAGACAGACAAAAGCTCAACATGGCAAATCCCGCGAAGAGTGATTATTTCAAAAAATTAATAATTTCACACTGCCTATAAAAGATCGTTAAAAGCATGTAGAAGTTAAAACCATGAAGATGAGGTTAAAACTTGAAGTTTGTACTTAACTTGATTGCATGTCGAAGGTGAAGTTCCCTTTGATGTTTAAAGTTACCACATGGCGTGAAATCTGAAAAATGCCTCGTTAGGTCAGAAGGCTAGCTCTAGTTCAGCCTTAACTGAGTCGACGGCCGGCGCACTAGTGAGACCCACTCAGCGACGCACAGAGGGACCAAGGAAGGGAAAGGAGTGGGGGTAGGAGACAAAAGGTATACATATCAGCATAACCAACATAAGAAATGAAATTCTCTTGAGGAGATGGTCTTCAAAGAGTTGATAACAGGCGATACTAGCACAGCATGGTGAGTGAAAAAGTAGACGAAAGTCTCTTGCTCATGGAGATAACAGCTGGCGATGGTAGCAAGATCTGGTGGCCAGATGGAAAAGGAAGTCCTCTTGCACCAGGAAGAGTTGAAGAGCTTCAGAGATTCTCTGCTAGATGACGCTTGGTGGGTCAGGGAAGATATATATCTAGAACAGACTCACAAAAGATATAAGCGACATGATCACCAAAGAGAAAATAGAAGATCACTGTTGGTGTTTGATAAAAGGGAAGGAATGAACAAACAAAGAGCATTAAAGTTTATATTCTCTCATACCGTGTATTCCAATAATACACCATACTGGGAGGGAGAAACACACCAACAGAGAACAAATAAGCAGTTAAACATTTAAAGGTAATGGAGCGATCAAAGAAAGTGGTCTTGTGATCGGACCATTAGTGGTCAAGATTTTGGCCACCCTGACTCTCCCATCTCTTCCAGGATAACACTCGGTCACTCTACCAGAGGTCCATACTAGGGGGGGGGGGTGAAACATCCCTAACCAAGACCAAGTCCCCCACTTTAATGTCGGGACTGGAAAGAAACCACTTCTGTCTCCGTTGCAAGGAAGTTAAATATTCCAAGTTCCACCTCTTCCAAAATGAATTACGGAGGGCTTCAAGCTTACGCCAAACGATAGGTAGATTAGAATCCCTGTAGGAATTGGGAAGAGGAGGAGGAGCAGAAAGAGAAGTGCCGATAAGGAAATGACCAGGTGTAAGTGGAAGCAGGTCATCAGGGTCATTGGAAAGAGGAGTTAAAGGGCGAGAGTTTACTACACCCTCAATCAGAACGGATGGTGAATTGAATTCTTCATAAGTCAGAATGCGATTACCTAAGACTTTTCTTAAATGACGTTTAGTGAGCTTTACGCAAGATTCCCACCTACCACCGTGATGAGGAGCGTAGGGAGGTATAAAGCACCATTTGAAACCCTTTGAGTAGGAAAAATTAGAAATTTGTTCCATGGCAGGAGAGGAAGTGAGAGCTTTCTTCCACAGGGAAGCTGCGCCCTGAAAAGTGGAAGCGTTATCAGAGAACATCTCGGAAGGAACACCACGCCTAGCAGTGAAACGAGAGACAGCTGATAAAAAGTAAGAAGTAAAAGCATTCGTTACTAGTTCCAAGTGGATAGCGCCAGTAACCATGCAAACAAAGAGAGAAACATAATGCTTACCAAACAATTTGCGTTTAGCTTCAGGAGAATTTCGTTGATATTGGAACGGACCCATATAGTCCACACCAGTTAAAGCAAATGGGCGTATAGGAGAAGAGCGAAAAGAGGGCAGATCGCTCATTAATTGAGTATTGATTTTAGGTTTCGCTTTGAAGCAAGGAATGCACTTATGAATTACAGAAGATACTTCATGAATTCCATTTATGATCCAGTACCTTTCCCTTAAGAGGCAAAGCAGAGTGCGTGTGCCAACATGCAGATTGCGATAATGAAAGTCACGTATAATTAAGGAAGTTACGTGATGTTTGGAAGGCAAAATAACCGGATGCTTTTTGTCCTCAGAGAGCAAAGATTGCGAGAGCCTTCCACCTACCCTGAGTAACCCATGGCCATCAAGGAACGGGGCTAAAGCACGTAGACGACTGGATTTGGGAAGATCCCTTTTAGAAGAAAGTAAAGACAATTCGGAAGAAAAGGCTTCTTGCTGTGTCAGTTGTAAAACCTTAATGGTAGCGAGATTCAATTCATGATTGGTAAGGTGTGGTTTGGGGAGAAGAGGTTGGTCAACCACAAAATATTTCCATCTAAGGAGATAGGCGACAATTCGTATTAATTTATGAAAGGAAGAATAGCGGGATAACAAAGGATGAGAAGCGTAGGAAACAAGACACGAAGCAATAGATAGAGGTACTTTAGCGTCAGGCAAGTTGGAGTTTGTAGCTGGAGGTTTAGAAGGCCATGAAGAAGAGTCTTTGATTAACCACGAGGGCCCATGCCAGTACAATTGGGAAGCTGCCAATTGAAAGGGTAAACAACCACGAGAGATAATATCGGCTGGATTATCAGCACTGGGCACATGCCTCCATTGACATCCAGAAGAAAGAGTTTGAATTTTGGAAACTCTGTTTGCAACAAAAGTTTGCCAGTGAGAGGGGTTCTTGGCGATCCAAGAAAGGGTGATCATGGAATCACTCCAGAGATAGATTTGCGAGAATTCGACTTTTAATACTTCCCGTAATTTCTTAACAAGTTCTGCAGCCATGAGTGCAGCACACAATTCAAGCCTAGGCAAAGTGATAGTTTTAAGAGGAGCGACCTTCGATTTGGCACAAACAAGGTTGGAAACTGAAGATCCATAGAATGAACCGTGATAAACTAAATATGCGCAGCAACCGTGAGCTTTTTCGGAACTGTCTGCGAACACATGAAGGAAAAAAGATGCATTAGAATGAGCGTTAATTAAATTCCTAGGAATTTCAATAAGGGAAAGATCCAGCAAATTGCTGCGAAACGAGAGCCAACGATTAAGAAAAGAAAGAGGGACAGTGTCATCCCATTCACATTTGAGCGACCACACTCTTGCATGAAGAGTTTGGCTATAACGATAATTGGGGCAAGGAATTGAAGTGGATTAAAAAAAATTGCAATTTCAGAGAGAATTTGTCTTTTGGTGATAGGAAGCTCTTCTGCGAGCGAAACTTTATAGATGAGAGTGTCAGTGCTAGTGCACCAATGAACTCCTAGAGTTCTTATAGATTCGGAGTTTCCACAAATTTCGACAGAAGAAGGATCTACGTCTTCGATGGGAAACTGGGCGAGAAACTCAGGGGAGTTGGAATTCCACATATGAAGTGGGAAACCTCCATTCCTTAGCAATGCCTGAAGTTCTAAAGACACAAAAGAAGCTTCCTCCAAAGTGGGGAAGGACTGCAAATAATCGTCAACATAGAATGACGTAGTTAGTGCTTCAGAGGCTTTGGAATTAAGTAAATGGCCATCTTGTGAGGCTAGCAAGTGTAGGGATCGGATAGCAAGGAAAGCAGAGGGTTTTAAGCCATAAGTAACCGTTTTTAAGCGAAATACCTTAATGGGCTTGCTGATTTCATCACGCTACAAGATTCTTTTTGAGATCTCGTTGTTCCGGTTGAATTAACACTTGACGGTACATCTGTTTTATATCAGCTATGACAGCTATGGGAAATAATCGAAAGTTTAAGAGTATAGCAGATAGATCTGACTGAATAGCAGGACCAGAGTAAAGGGTGTCGTTAAGGCTGTTGCCATTAACGTCGGGCGATGAACCATTGAAAACAACTCGAATTTTATCTTTTAAAAGAGGGTTTTTCCACACGGGATGATGATTTAAATAAACCGTTTCAATTGGGGGGTGCAATTCATCATCAGATTTGTTAACAACTTCCATATGATCTAAGCTTTCATACTCATCCATGAAATCAGTGTACTGCTGTTAAACAAGGGGTTCTTTCTTGAATTTGCTCTCGATAGCAAAGAGAGCTTTTCGAGCTTTGGGCTGAGAGTTAATAAGTTTGGGAGGATTATGTAATCTTGGCATTTGAACAACGAACCGGCCATCAGAAGAACGAGTGGTGGTGTTCAAAAAAAGTTGCTCACAGAATTCATTTTCTGAAGAGGTTACATTAGGAGGATCAACGCTTTCAAGCCTCCAAAACTGTTCCAGGTCAGTATTGGAGAAGTAACATTGCGATGAAGGTTGGGGAGAATAATGGGGAAGTTGACCTGTGACGATCCATCCAAAATTAGTGTCTCTGGCGACCACGTTTGAGGATAACTTGCGAACCTGTTTACGAAGGCAATTCCAGAAAACATTGGCACTAAAGAGTATGTCAATAGGATTTTGCATGTTGAACAAAGGATCGGCTAGCCTTAAATGCGAGGGAATGTTTAACCCTGAAATATCCACAGAGTGACTTGGAGTGTCTTCTCCAATGCTATTGAGAATTAGACAATTAAGTTTAAAGAAGTTGTTTCTATGACAAATATCTCTTATGGTTAGCTTCGAGAATTGTAAAGCTTGCGATTTTGAGCTGTTGATGCCCGACACGTTGATAGAAGTGGGGTTTACAGGTAGGCCTAGTATTCTAATCAAGGAATTAGACACAAAATCATGAGTTGCCGCTGAATCTAGAAGACCGCGTGCACGGACCCAGTTGCCAGAGTTATCCTGAACTTCGATTTGGACAGTAGACAACAATACTTGAGCACTGCGAATGGACTTGGCATTTTGAATATACGATGAACACTATCATTTTTCGGAGAAGTAGATGCTGTCGATGACCTTGCTTGTTCATGACGATGTAGCAAAGTGTGATGAGCATTTTCACAATGGTAGCAAAGTCTTGTGGACTTGCAATTAGAAGCAGAATGAGTAGGCGCTAGGCAATTGAAGCAATGTTTGTTCTGGGAAACTAATTTTCTTCTGTCGTCGACTGACATTTCTTTAAAGGATTTACAGAGGTATAGGGCATGGGGATCTTTACAAAGTATGCACTTTAAAGGTTCGTTTAAACTCTTACGGGGTTCGCTTTGAGTGTTTAAAACCATAGAGCTAGCAACACGACGTTCACTAGACCTAGTTGGGTAACCAGTAGGGTTTGATTTAAATTTAGATGAGCTGGACCCGGGTTTTTGGGTATTAGACGCTAAGCGTTCGCTTTTAGGTTTGATAGACATTGATTCAAATTTGGAACTAGGAGATGAGGGTTCACTTTGATTAGCTAGAGCGGTTAAGAGTTGGCATCTAGCGTTTATGAAAGTGACTAAATGCTCGTAAGAGTAGTCGTCTTCTTTAGAAAGTTCAATTTCCCAAGCTTTAAGGGTAGCAGCATCAACTTTAGAAACCACTAAATGTATTAGGAAAGTATCCCAATGTTCAGTAGGTTGATCTAATTGGGACAGAGCCTTAACGTGAAGTTGTGTAGTGTCAACTAGAGTACGCAAACTAGTGACGTCATTGTGCTGTGACGCAGGCAGGTTGAATAGAGCCTTCATATGGCGTTGAATACGTAACCGTAAATTTCCATATCTTTCTTTTAATAAGTTAAAGGCAATGGGGTAATTTTCGGCACGTAGAGGAAGTGCTTCAACTAACTGCAAAGCTTGACCTCGGAGGATAGATCTCAAGTAATGAAACTTGTAAATGACTTGAATGTCTTCATTGTCATGAACAAGGGAGCAAAATAATTCATAGAAAGAATCCCAAGTAGATTCATCTCCAGAGAAATGGGGTAAATCAATTTCAGGTAAAATTGGTTTGGGCTTATGAGAACCATCACGGAAAGAAGTTTGTGGTTCGTGAAGGGAACCAAGAACAGAAGCGTCCTTTTTCTGCTCCTCTTCGAGTTGGCGTATTATTTTGAAAGCAGAACCTATGCCTTCGTAATATTGGTTTTCTACTTCGACTCGATCTTCGGCTTGATTGAGCATACAAGTTTCTATTTCAGTTTGAATGTTACAATAATTTTCATAAGAACGTTTAAAATCCCTTACACGATGTTTCAACAAGTCTAATTGAGCTTCTGAGGGATCTAACTCTTTTATGTACTTTCTGAATCGGGTAATTTGCCCTTTATAGGATGCTCGTTTAGAAGTAAGTTTTTCATCCTTATCCTTTTCAGTAGGAGCCATGTTAAAGAAAATAGATTGAAATATAACTCACGAAACTGTGGAACCTTGGAAATGCTGTCAAACTGGCAGCAGCGAATAAGTAGAAAGAACGGGACACACCAAAGGAGACAGGAGCGGCCTCTTTCCCCTTCACAGGCTTTGCACGATGTGGTTATAGCTGAAAGATTCAAAGCAGATATTAATAATTTGCAAAGTATTGCCAAATGATCTTTTAAACAGAAAAATGACAAATGGACTCTCCCGGGTTTCTGGGACCAAATTTTGGGTAGATTATTGGCTGAGGAATAACCCACCCACCAAGGGAAGATGATTAAGAAAAGGAAGTGGGTTTCGGACTGGAGAAAAAGGATAGAGAAATAGGATGAGAGTTCCATAAAAGTTATAAATTTAACCTTTAATGCACTTAGAGGCGGTTTCCACAGAAAATCCGTTCTCTGATACCTAAACTGGGTAAGAGCTTGGTCTAAGCTGACGGGAAATACAGCTAGGACTTGGGCGGTTTGCAAGAGAGTGGCCTTAGTATATTCCCTCTCAAGCAGGCATAAGACTACTATGGGGAAGGGTGATAGTCTGGCAAGACAAATAGCAGTAGCTTTGTTCTGTATTAACGATGGCATGAACTGAGAAAGAGTCAGGGAGGACAGGATCTTGCCTAACCGTTGTATTTGCGAAATGATAAATCCAAAAACAAATATTTAATTTATTTAACAAGGCAAAAGAAGTTAATAACTTTAACAAATATATATTTTCAATTTGGTTAACAATTTTGGGGTCACAGACCTCAGAAAACATTAAACGTTTGCTCCAGGCACTTAACAATTCTTTAGGTTTCAAACCTTATATATGTACTAAAATCTTTGTAAGATTTAAAAAGACAAATGAAGTAATTAAAGTTTAAACATTCAACTGAGTACAAGGAGTGTACTTTAAGAAATTTCCAGGTAACTATTTTAGAAAAAGTTACAACTTCGAAAATAACAAAGAAGAAAGAGGGTAGAATAAAGGAGAAGTTCCTACAACTTCTTATATTTATACAGAATTAATGTGGGTTAATTATACAAATAAGGGCAGGTCACTTACTGTGAACCTGAAGAGAAAATCAAAAGGAAGGTTCTCGACTTCCTATGTTTTAAGTAGGAATCACGAGCTAAATGGGGCAGTTTCCATTTCGTGAGACCTAGAAATAACTCACTCAAGAGTTGAAAGAATTGTTTTCCCTTATTATAAGGTAGAAACAATGTAAGTTTGAACCGTGTATAAAACACGTAGTTATGCAGAAATTAAGTAATGCTAAACAAACAAGATGGAAGGGCACTTCGTTAGAGTGACACCTTATTGGAAATGATCCAGATTTATAATTTTATTAATATGGTTTGTTAGTAGAAGGTTTAGGAAAGATCGATTGGGATGGAGGATAAATGTTCATGGCCTTATTTAATGTAAACGGACGATCGCGACGCGGAAGAAATACTGAAAGCACTGTTTCTCACTATAGTCTTTTGAATAGATGAAAAATTCACTGTAGTAACACGAAAGTTTATGGGAAAGAAAGTTATTGCAATGATGAAAATAACTGGTTGCACGAGGTCGGCGAGAGTCTATTTCTTGAGGAGTTTGTGAATTACAATTAAATGCGCCATAGAACATTCCAGCGGTGGAAGAAAATTCGCTATTGCAGTAATTTATAATGAAGATTCCTCATTTTAAATAGTATTCCCACAAGTGGGTGAAAAATACATAACGGCAAGACTTGTAGATAAAGTACAGGATCTGGAAGGTTCCAGAACGATCTTAATAGAAGAATGGGGCCAAAGTTAATCCAGTGGAGGAATTGGCTTGGTGATTTATAGACAGCGGGTAATAAATAATATCCCACGTGGTGAGAAGATTTCTCATTTGGTTAGCTTAAGAAAAGCTACTTTCCATTAAGGTTGGCTTAGACAGACAAAAGCTCAACATGGCAAATCCCGCGAAGAGTGATTATTTCAAAAAATAAATAATTTCACACTGCCTATAAAAGATCGTTAAAAGCATGTAGAAGTTAAAACCATGAAGATGAGGTTAAAACTTGAAGTTTGTACTTAACTTGATTGCATGTCGAAGGTGAAGTTCCCTTTGATGTTTAAAGTTACCACATGGCGTGGAATCTGAAAAATGCCTCGTTAGGTCAGAAGGCTAGCTCTAGTTGAGCCTTAACTGAGTCGACGGCCGGCGCACTAGTGAGACCCACTCAGCGACGCACAGAGGGACCAAGGAAGGGAAAGGAGTGGGGGTAGGAGACAAAAGGTATACATAACCAACATAAGAAATGAAATTCTCTTGAGGAGATGGTCTTCAAAGAGGTGATAACTGCGCTACTAGCTGCACCGCGTTGTGCTCTTACGTTAAACAAAATAGCAGAGGCGTGAGGAAATACAGTAGAAGTGAAAACAACACCTTAAACAGGATCGCTAAGGAGCGGGGAAAGGATGTCTCTTTCGATGCGTGCTGGGCCCAAGATTCCGGATCGAAAGAAAGATACTTTCCAAAAAAGGAATCGAATGAATTGTTTAAAACAAATCAAAAGCGGAATTGAAATTATCTAATTGATCGAGGAACCCAGAAGCGTGAAGGTCGTGACTGCGTTACAGTACGAAGCCAAGACCGACGAAATCGGACGAGAGATGAGGGAACTTAAAATTACAAATGAAAGAGGACGAAACCAAGTGAACTATTTACTATTGTATTTAAAGTAAACTAAAACAGGTGCGTATAAGAGTAAGGATATATCTAAACACAAAATGAAAGGTAAACGTGAAGAGGTATAAAATCGCTTAATAACAAATAAAATAAAATTAATGATTAAAGATGGTACCTAAGAAAGGAGCACACAAAAACAATCTCAAGAGAAAAGTGTATAAATGAACTTAAGCACTAACAAAGATGAAACAAGATTAATTAAAATGTACTTACAATCAATGTGCAACTAAACCGTAAGCGCGACTCGATAACCAAAATTTAAAATACAAAAACAAAACAAAAACGAAAAAGATAGAGAGTATGGATGAGTCGAATAAGAGAACACCTCTACTTACGAGGATGACCTGGACTAGAATGCCCCTCGCCAAGAACAGACTTCCGAAAAGCTTATGATGTTGTGAAATCATGGGGTACGGGGGGGGGGAGTGGTGGGGATGAGAAGGGTGCGTATGTAGGAAACGGGGGTGGGGGGAGAGGGGGGATGACACGGAGTTACGTAATATAACGAAGCCAGAGGAAACAACACAGAATTAACACATAAAAATAAAGGAAAGTGAGTATTACATTAAATTAATTGACATTACCGGGACAGGAAATGAAAGGAAAAATCGATCAGCTAAGAAATATGCTTTGTAGGAAAATATAGGCTTACGTAGAGGTAGTTATGTCTAAATATAACGACATACGAAGAAACAAAGGAATTAAGGCATGACGAATGGACAGTGACTAACACAAAGACCATCGCTCACACACTTTTCCTAAAACAGAGGGAAGGATCAAATAGGAGGCGAAATGAGACATGGCTCCGTTACTCCAATGATACCTTGACCCAAAAAACAAACTCTGATACGACAATCAAATGAAAGATGCCTCGAAAGAGTGCACATCAATTTGTGACGTAATACAGAGCGCTAGAAAGCCTCGCAGAAAAGTAGCATATATTTCAGACCTGAAAGATTTGAGTAAAAATAAAACCGATTACATGAAAGGTAGGGATGACAAATAAACACAGAGGCTTCGCTAAACTAACGTAAACAAAGGCGAAGGGACTTGGGTTCATGGATCGAATTCACATCATCATAAGAAAGGGAAATTGATAAACTGAAATTCAAAAATGATAGCATGCCAGATAAAACCAAGTGATCGAATCGTACTTACGTTTAGTTGCGTTGGGCACGGGCGAAAAGCCCGACACACCTAGGCTGTGACCGTTTCACGTGATGGTCAGAAATGGAAGGAAGCCACCTTCTCTAAAAGGAACGCAGTAACGCCGCTCGGGAAAAATAAGTCGTAGAACTCCCCCTCTCCAGAACATAAAGGGGGCCAATGGGAGAAGCAAAGCTTAGTAACAAGTTATGCTTCAACCAATGGTAACACAGTGTCAGTAGGGGTGAAAAGTTTCACCATCTGACGAAATATTTACGCAGAATTACAAAGTTTGAACGCAGTAGGTGAGACAGAGAAACGTATGTCACAATAATGCGACATGAAGGAAATGATGATAATAATAATATGACAAAAATAATGAACCTGATAAAAACGGTTCAAAATTCCCCTGCTCTCACAAAAAAAAGGAATTTTCCTGGCCATGGAAATTTCTTTTTTCGTACAAAAAGAGAGGGAAAAAAATGTAAAGGGGGAAAAAATTGAATACTAAAAAAAATTGGGTACTAAGGACCTCTAGGAGAATACAAAAAAAATGAACAGTTGACTAATCTGACCGTGAAATGAAGGTGGTACCCCCTTCATTGCTCGTCAACACTAGCCACTAACGTCAAAAGTACTGCGTTCAAAAAGAAATACAGTGAGTTCATATATTAAATAGTGATCATTGTTCTTGCTAGTTCATGATGATGCGGATGTCGAAATCTTCAAGATGGACGTTACCTCGGGACTGCAAATCTCTCCAGCCTCAGATGAGAAAAGATAGACAAAGTTAAATCGTGATCACATTTAAAAAAAAATACATTTGGGACACCCTGTATATAGGACCGTTCGTTGCGTCAACGAGGAATATGCAATAGTGTCATAATGTCTTCGAAAGGGAAAGTACTCTCCTTTTCAGCTGCTGAAAAATAAAGCCATGTATAGACCCAGTGAAGGGTGACTGGTCCGTTAACGAGTTCCGAGAAGACCCTCAGCTGTGTTAGCCCAGGTACACAAAGGTTGTTTGTTGTTACTCGCCAACCCTCTGGATGGTTGCTAGACAATACACGATATGCTGAGAACACTTGACAATTTAAAACCTAACAAAATATATGACTTCACAATAAATATCAAAATCAAGATGACACTAAGGTGCATGATATCTCAAAACCATGACACAAAAAGTCAATTACATGAATAAATGTAAAATAAATACCAAGTTCCTACAAGGTCAAACAGGAAGTGTTGAAGGGTCCTTGTCTGTCGCCGAACAATAGGAGTTAAGCCGAGGGGCAGTGCAAAAGAGGAGTAGGGGTGGTTTGCAAATAGTGACCGACCAGGTATATACTGACGGCCTCAGGCAAAGATATAGTTTGACAGAGATGTCAAGTATTCACGACACACTCACGTACGAGAAAAAGGCCACGGGTGTCTCCTGTCTTGTCACAGGAATAAATGAAAAGGAAGCACACGAATTAAGATCAGAATAGGCTCACATGCTAGGTTGGCTATTAAGGAGCTCGGGCATCCAATTAGAATAAAAGGAAAACAAAAACACAACATTATAGCGAGGCGAAATTCACAAGATCATTTGACAAATTTTTTCAACTGCGTGACGTGGGCCGAAGTCACTGAATTATCGTGATCGTCCACTAACTCAACTGAGACAGGATTTAAAAAGCGTGAAATAGTCTTGGGAGTTGACCAACGTAAGCACAGCTTACTGGAAATTTGTTTGGTAGCGTCACTCAAAGGATGTAAACGACACAAAACTTTGTCCCCAATTTGGAATTTAACATCATGACGGCCTAAGTTGTAGCGCTTCGCTACTCTGGCTTTTGCTTTCTTGAGGTGACCGGTAGCGATGGCCCATTTTTGAGCAACAGAGGTAGTGCGAGAGGGTTCGGAAAGATATTCAATATTCCATTTGAGCAGCAAGGGGTCGACGAGCGCTCGGCCAAGGAATAATTCAGCTGGAGTAGTTTGAACGGACGAATGGAAAGAAGTATTGAACCCGAGACTGAAATACTGTAGGTTCGTATCCCAGGAGGTTTGATCGGCATTGTGAAAAGCGGACATACAAGCCTTCAAGTTTTTGTGAAAACGCTCTACGTGATTTCCCTGCGGTCGATATGGTGACAAGAAAATATGTTGGATGCCCCAGTTAAATACCATAGTTTCAAAAGCTTTGGAACGGAATACAGAGGCGTTATCTGACACAAGATACTTGGGAGGACCAAAAACTCCAAATATATATCTAGACAAGAAATGGATAGTAGTCTGAGAAGTGATATTCTTTACTGGGAATAACCAAACAAACTTCGAAAAACCATCAATGACAGTTAAAATGGCTTGATTGCCAGATTTTGATCTCACTACTGGACCAAAGTAATCAATGAAAAGGCGTTCGCCGGGACGAGTGACGATACCAGCTTGGTGGAAGCCTACACGAGTGTTCTGGGCAGGTTTAGAACGCTGGCAGGTTAAACATCTTCTGACATGAGCAAAAGCATCTACTTTAATTGAGGGCCAATAAAATTCACCGGATATCTTACGGAAAGTGCGCTGCATCCCTGCATGAGTTCCCAGTGCAGAATCATGATAATATGTCAAAAGCATATCACGTACTGCTAATGGAGCAAAAATTCTAAATTTAGAAGAGTTAGGAAGAACATAGCCAATAACATCATTTCGAACACAAAAGTTGCTTACTGCCGGATCTTTGTTTGCAATTTTTGCACGGAGGTCAGTGCAAAATGGATCCTCAGACTGGAATTTCCGGATATCCACAAAAGACCAAGGACAATGTTGCAATAGGAAAAGATTTTCTTGAAGTGGTGTACTGGTAGAAACGCTCTCGATTGGAGTCCTAGGGGTCTCTTCAAACATGCGTGACAGGCAGTCAGCCACCGGGTTCTCGCTCCCTTTTACGTGGATGATATCAAACTTAAAAGATGACAACCTCAAAATCCACCTGTTGATGCGTCCAAGCTTTTTTACGTGAGAAAGGCTCCATTTCAAAGCCTCATTGTCGGTAAAAACAGTAAAGTGACGGTGTTCCAAAAAGGTCCTGAATTTTTCACATCCAAATACCACAGCAAGACTTTCCTTCTCGAAAATTGAGTAACGTCGTTCATGTTGATTTAACATACGACTCGCGAAGGCCACTGGTGCAAATTTTCCATCCACACGCTGGCTCAAAACACTAGAAATGGCCAAATCACTGGCGTCACAATGTAAAAAGAAAGCTGATTCGAAATCAGGCGTGTGCAGTACTGGTGCTGACATAAGGGCTTCTTTCAAAACATTGAAAGCTTTGTCCTGTTCTGGCCCCCACACAAATTTCACATTCTTCTTTTTGAGAGCATTTAGAGGTGCCGAAATGTCAGAGAAGTTTTTGATAAAACGAGAATAGAACGTGAACATACCCATTACTCTTCTCAAGGCCCTAACTGTGGTGGGTACAGGTAACTGCTGAATGCAATCTGCGCGCTCGGGTATGACACGGATACCATCGGCTGACAGAATGTGACCCAGAAATTTAATTTGAGTACAGCCCAAAGAGGTCTTTTTTGGATTGATAGTGAGGCCGGCCTTCCTGAGGCGGGAGAAAACTTCCCTAAGATGAACGACATGCTCCTCAAAAGATCTGCTGTATACGACTAAATCGTCAAGATAATTAAATACAAAATTGAACTTCAGGTCTCCTAAGATGTCGTCTAGCACGCGACTGAGGACTTGTGCACCAACAGCTACACCCATCGGAAGACGTTTGAAATTATATAACCCGAAAGGGGTGTTAAAAGCAGTGAAGTCGCGACTCTCAGCATCCAAAGGAATCTGATAATAGGCACTATTTAGATCAATCATCGAATACACATTGGCCCCGTGGAAATGTTGAAAAGCACTCTCAATAGTAGGCAGTGGGAAATTATCAAAGACTACCTTCTTGTTCAATTTTCGGTAGTCTACGACTAGCCGGTACTCGCCCTCTTCTTTCTTGGGAATTAAGAAAGCAGGAGACCCATAAGCTGATTTGGAAGGAACCACTACTCCCCGATCTTGCAAATCATTGATATACTTTTTCATGGCCAAGAGCTTGGGTGGATTACAAGGAAACGGAGGACTTCGAACAGGTACATTGTCGCTCAAGTCAATGTGGCATTCGTGATTTACAGCAGAACCTAAATCTTCTGTGAGGACATCAGAAAATTCCTCAACTAAACCGTTCAGAGTATCACGTTGCTCGGACATCAAAGTTAATGGAAGATGTACGGAAAATACAGGAGACACATCAACGTAGTTAGAAGTACATTCTTCAAAGGGGAACATTTTATCTGAGCGAAATTTGAAACAAAATGAATCGTTAATAAAATCCAACTGCATACCAGTTTTATGCATAAAGTCAATTCCTAAAATACATTGAGTGGAGAGATTGTTAACCACATGAAAAACATGTTTCCAAGAAAATCCGTGAATTTTAATGCGACATAGAATAGTTTCGGCAACGTCGATAACTGACGATCCCGCAGAGAGGAACTGACATTTATTCTGTACGGGGTGTTTTTGCGAAGATCGAATGCTATCTGCCACTGAACGGTGGATGAAACTTCTGGTGGCGCCTGTATCCAAAATAGCAGGTGCCGAGACATTATCGAAATTTACTGAGACTCCTGGTTGTAACACAACATCGAAATTAGATGCATTGTCAAGTTTGGATGGAGGACTGCTCCGGGAGTCGAACTCAGAACACCTCCCTATGAGTTTTCCTGGTTGGAATTACAATTTGGACAGGAACGAGTCGTGACCTCATTCATCCCACAGCCAAAACAGAATTTTCGGCGTTTTAAAGAACACATTTTAAAATGATGTCCAAGTTCATTACAGTTCCAACAAGTTATGCGACCAGAAGGAACATTGCGTGTGATTGTTGTTGGGGTGTTTGTAGTCCTTTCACGGGAAACAGCAGAAGAATTACGAGCTACAGAAGGGCTTGGGTTAGAATTCCTAGAAAGGGACTCAGCACGGCGAGCAGACGGCTTAAACCGTAAAGTGTCGTCTTTTGTTCGGTCGACAGCTGGGCTAGACAGTGTTGTCTGGGGGGAGTAGGCTAACTCGGGGAAAATCGTATTATCGGCTCTTGGAGGTGGAGTATAGTTCGAACAGGCTCGTGCATTTAATTCATACTCACGGCCTTGCGATATGATGTCCTCGATGGAAAAAATGGATGTACGCCGAATGAAGTATTTATAAGTGGGATTTAAATTCCTGTATATAATTTCCAACAGATCCCTGGGAGGAAAGGGTTGGGGGAGGTTCGCTGCTAACAGCCGAACTGAGGTTACATAATCGTCGATCATCTCCCCAGGAGCCTGAGTACGGGAGTATATTTCTTGTTTGAGAGCGAAATCGAAATCTTGTGGCGTGAAACGGTCCTTAATGCACCCAACAAATTCGTCCCATGACTTATAAAAATTCGGAGTAGTGCGATGCCACATCAGCGCTTTTCCAGACAAAAGAATAGGTAAGCAACGTACAATATTGTCGGGATTAATATCGTGACAATAACACAATTCCTCCACACGTTGGATAAAACAAAAAACTGATGAGGTATTGTTTTCTCCGGAAAAAGTCAAACCCCACCTACTCACTACTGATGCAACATTTTCGTTGTGGCGAGCACTATTAACAGTGCCTACAGGGGCGATGGAGCAATCTAAAAGGGGAGGGTCTATCATTAGCAGGTCCTGTGTCGTATCTTGCAATAGTGGCGTGGGCATTGTTAAAGATTCAAAGCCCATAAAATTTAACTCCTTTTTGACGGGTGGGAATTCTGACTTAGACATGACAATAGACAAGGAGAAAAGTAAAACACTTTAACTTAGTAAAATAAAGGTCACAATACCGTAATGCGTCCTATTCCAGCGTTGCGAAGTACTCACTAACTTGTTGCACTCTTCACCTCGGAACTAGATTCTTTGGATGTCTTGTTCACTCGAGAAATGCTTTCACACTCCGCACTTTCTTCGGGGATGGGGGAACAATTCAGTACAGGTATCTTAAACTCAGAAAGACAACATTGTAATAATTGCAAAAATAATATAAGTTTGGTAATTTAAAGGGAACGATTTCACGAAAAACCACGCTCTGATATACCATTTGCACCGCGTTGTGCTCTTACGTTAAACAAAATAGCAGAGGCGTGAGGAAATACAGTAGAAGTGAAAACAACACCTTAAACAGGATCGCTAAGGAGCGGGGAAAGGATGTCTCTTTCGATGCGTGCTGGGCCCAAGATTCCGGATCGAAAGAAAGATACTTTCCAAAAAAGGAATCGAATGAATTGTTTAAAACAAATCAAAAGCGGAATTGAAATTATCTAATTGATCGAGGAACCCAGAAGCGTGAAGGTCGTGACTGCGTTACAGTACGAAGCCAAGACCGACGAAATCGGACGAGAGATGAGGGAACTTAAAATTACAAATGAAAGAGGACGAAACCAAGTGAACTATTTACTATTGTATTTAAAGTAAACTAAAACAGGTGCGTATAAGAGTAAGGATATATCTAAACACAAAATGAAAGGTAAACGTGAAGAGGTATAAAATCGCTTAATAACAAATAAAATAAAATTAATGATTAAAGATGGTACCTAAGAAAGGAGCACACAAAAACAATCTCAAGAGAAAAGTGTATAAATGAACTTAAGCACTAACAAAGATGAAACAAGATTAATTAAAATGTACTTACAATCAATGTGCAACTAAACCGTAAGCGCGACTCGATAACCAAAATTTAAAATACAAAAACAAAACAAAAACGAAAAAGATAGAGAGTATGGATGAGTCGAATAAGAGAACACCTCTACTTACGAGGATGACCTGGACTAGAATGCCCCTCGCCAAGAACAGACTTCCGAAAAGCTTATGATGTTGTGAAATCATGGGGTACGGGGGGGGGGGGAGTGGTGGGGATGAGAAGGGTGCGTATGTAGGAAACGGGGGTGGGGGGAGAGGGGGGATGACACGGAGTTACGTAATATAACGAAGCCAGAGGAAACAACACAGAATTAACACATAAAAATAAAGGAAAGTGAGTATTACATTAAATTAATTGACATTACCGGGACAGGAAATGAAAGGAAAAATCGATCAGCTAAGAAATATGCTTTGTAGGAAAATATAGGCTTACGTAGAGGTAGTTATGTCTAAATATAACGACATACGAAGAAACAAAGGAATTAAGGCATGACGAATGGACAGTGACTAACACAAAGACCATCGCTCACACACTTTTCCTAAAACAGAGGGAAGGATCAAATAGGAGGCGAAATGAGACATGGCTCCGTTACTCCAATGATACCTTGACCCAAAAAACAAACTCTGATACGACAATCAAATGAAAGATGCCTCGAAAGAGTGCACATCAATTTGTGACGTAATACAGAGCGCTAGAAAGCCTCGCAGAAAAGTAGCATATATTTCAGACCTGAAAGATTTGAGTAAAAATAAAACCGATTACATGAAAGGTAGGGATGACAAATAAACACAGAGGCTTCGCTAAACTAACGTAAACAAAGGCGAAGGGACTTGGGTTCATGGATCGAATTCACATCATCATAAGAAAGGGAAATTGATAAACTGAAATTCAAAAATGATAGCATGCCAGATAAAACCAAGTGATCGAATCGTACTTACGTTTAGTTGCGTTGGGCACGGGCGAAAAGCCCGACACACCTAGGCTGTGACCGTTTCACGTGATGGTCAGAAATGGAAGGAAGCCACCTTCTCTAAAAGGAACGCAGTAACGCCGCTCGGGAAAAATAAGTCGTAGAACTCCCCCTCTCCAGAACATAAAGGGGGCCAATGGGAGAAGCAAAGCTTAGTAACAAGTTATGCTTCAACCAATGGTAACACAGTGTCAGTAGGGGTGAAAAGTTTCACCATCTGACGAAACATTTACGCAGAATTACAAAGTTTGAACGCAGTAGGTGAGACAGAGAAACGTATGTCACAATAATGCGACATGAAGGAAATGATGATAATAATAATATGACAAAAATAATGAACCTGATAAAAACGGTTCATAGCACAGCATGGTGAGTGAAAAAGGAGACGAATGTCTCTTGCTCATGGAGATAACAGCTGGCGATGGTGGCAAGATCTGGTGGCCAGATGGAAAAGGAAGTCCTCTTGCACCAGGAAGAGTTGAAGAGCTTCAGAGATTCGCTGCTAGATGACGCTAGGTAGGTCATGGAAGATATATATCTAGAACAGACTCACAAAAGATATAAGCGACATGATCACCAAAGAGAAAATAGAAGATCACTGGTGGTGTTTGATAAAAGGGAAGGAATGAACAAGCAAAGAGCATTAAACTTTATATTCTCTCATACCGTATATTCCAAGAATACACCAGCTTTTGATAACGTTGATTGGACTAAATTGTTTGACATTTTGAAATCTATTGGAATAAAGTACAGGGATAGGAGGGTGATATACAATCTATACAGAAACCAGACAGCAGTCATTCGAGTTGCAGGACATGAGAGAGAAGCTGGTATTCAGAAAGGTGTAAGGCAAGGCTGCAACTTATCACCCATACTTTTCAATCTTTACATTGAACAAGCAATGAAGGAAATTAGAGAAAAATTTAAAGTGGTGGGGAAGATTCAAGGAGAAATAATTTCAACTCTGAGATTTGCTGATGACATCGTCATCTTGGCCGACAAGCCTGAGGATTTGAATGAGTTTTTGAATGGTATGGACTCCGTCTTAAGGAAAGAATTCATGATGAAAATTAATAAATGTAAAACAAAAATACTGGAATGCAGCCGAAATAAATCAGAAACCTCTATGGAGATCAAATTGGCAGGTGAAAACCTGAAGGAAGTAGAAGACTTCTGTTACTTAGGAAGCAGAATAACCAGTGATGGACGAAGCAAAGAGGATATAAAAAGTAGGTTGGCTCAGGCAAAGAAAGCATTTCTACAAAAAAGGAATCTGCCGACATCGAATATACAGTAGATTTAGGTATTAGGAAGTCACTTTTGAAAGCCTTTGTCTGGAGCGTGGCACTCTATGGAAGTGAAACTTGGACTATTGGTGTAGCAGAAAAGAGGAGAATTGAAGCATTTGAAATGTGGTGTTACAGGAGAATGATGAAGATCAGATGGGTAGATAAGGTTACAAACGAAGAGGTATTAAGACGAGTGGGAGAGGAGAGATGTTTCTGGCGACTGCTAATGAAGAGAAGAGATAGGTTGGTAGGGCACATTCTAAGACACCCAGGAATAGCAAGCTTAGTTATGGAAGGAAGGGTCGAGGACAAGAACTGTAGGGGTAGACCAAGGTTAGAATATGTTAAACAGATTGCCTCGGATGTAGGGTGTCGGAGCTATGTAGAGATGAAACGATTAGCTCAGGACAGGGAGGCATGGAGAGCTGCATCAAACCAGTCAAAAGACTGAAGACTCAAACAACAACTTTTGCTACCAAATGCTACCGTTAACGACACCTAGCAGCAAACTTGGATAAAAGGTACCACCGCTACCACAACCTGACGGTGAACGTTGGAACTTAATAGCGTTAATCAAATTTAAACTACAAATTTTACCTTCACACGAGTGTAGTTATTGGAAGGTTCTTTTACACCCCATAAATCTATGACATGGACCCACTGGCTTTACTTCCTCTCCGAAGGAAGGCATACTGAGGGATTTTTAACGCTCTTCAAAAATCCGATGACTTTGGCCGGGTTTGAACCCGTGACCTTAGGCATAGAAACTCAGCATGCTAGCAAATACGCCACCAAAGCCGCCCAATATGAGATAATAGGCATGTAAATACAGCAATACTGTTCCCTAATATGCAGATATAGTAGCCTGCACACCGACTTATGTACATGAATAAGCCATTTCTCATTAATCACACCATTTGCGCGGGGTTAAAAATCGTAAGTATATTTGACTCCAGAATGATGACTTTATATTCCAAACATTGAATAATTTAAATATTGTTTCCTTTCAAAAAAGTGGATGCAATAATTTCAAAATTAAAGAGCTCTATGTGAACAAAACGTCTAAATTACACCCATTACAACAAAAATAAAGACTATCAGGAAAGTACTGTAATTGTCAGACTAGATCCTTGAGAAATGTGCATATACAGCCCTTTTTTGTTGTTGTTATTGATGCATTCTCTACTACGTTATTGTATTCCACAGTACTTTTCGCCTAGATTTACAGTGAGTTAATATTGCACTTGATTAACTTCAGAGCCCTGGAGAACTATGTTTTAAACTCACTTAGGGGCAAAGTGAATATACTTTGCGAAATATATTGGCATGTATCTTTCTATAACAAGTAAATACACCTCCCGGGCAACGCCGGGTAAAATAGCTAGTAATCTATAAAAGTGAAAGTCTGTATGTATGAATGTATATTTGTTCCGTATACAAATCTACACCGTTCCACCAATCTTAACCAAATTTTGCATACACATAGTTTAGGACCCAGAAGAAACCGCTGGCTACATGAATAAAGTCAGAAAATTAACTTATGAAGGAACGGCAAGGTCCATCTCCATGGCAACAGTAGCACAAGATGGGTCCACCAAGTTTCCATCTATCTGGTAAGAGGCCATGCCACTCCATTTTCTCAATGGCAACAGTACCTCAAGAAGTGATCACCAGGTTTCCGCCTGTCTCTGTAAGCGGCCATGCTACTCCATTTGCTGCATGACTACAGTAGCTCAAGACGTAAACACCAGGCCATGGGCTGTAGTAGTGTGTGTATTTGTAATTCAGATGAGGATTAAAAAGGAGGTTGCTGTTGCCTTCAGTTAGAAAATATCTCGGTATTTGCTTCAAGGAGAAATGGGAAACCACGGAAAACATCTTCCATCTTGGGAGGCGCAGTGTACCCCGTTCCAGCTCTCAGACCAGAAATAAAATTTCTTGGCAGAACCGGGATTCAATCTCGGACCTCAAAGGCGACAGCCGAGAATGTTAGCCGGTAATCCACGTGGTCGTCTAAATGTAACATTTTGAGTCTAATTTCATACTCTTGATGCCGCTGCTTTTAGGGGAGATTTTGAACGGAAGGTATCACGCGCAGTATATTGTATTGCATTGTTATACTTGTTCTACTACTCATATGTAGATGTTTATGTTTCATTAATCCTAATGTTTTTATGCTGCATTTTCTTAATTATTGACAGTGTTAACCTGCACCGGCTGTCTTTTGTATTACAAATCAGGAATACAGTAACCGTGATGAGACTCCGGTTCAATGTGCCCCACTGTCCACATGAAAAAACTACATCTATACTAATATATAAAAATGAGATGGTGTGTGTCTGTCTATTACTCAATCACCAAAGAAACACTGGTCCGATTTACATGAAATTTTACATGGAAGTAGCTGATTTACCTGGTTAATATATAGGCTACTTTTGAATTCGATACTTTGCACTATTTAAAGATGGCGACCGTTTTAGTGACGTCACTACACCCCTTGGTTTCAAACTACCACATTTCAATTTCAAATAAGAAGAGAACGCTAAGAAATAGCAAACTTTTGATGGCATGTACGAGGTTTAAAATTTAAATTTCTATCCGAAAGGTCCTTGTCACTTTTCATGTAGCTTTTAGAAGCTGAATCCATTAATATTGATAGTCGAGGGTTCTATTCCCGACGAGGAATATAACTCGGGTACGGTACTTCTGCTAGTACAATATAAAACAACCGCTGCATATTCTGCATATAAAACTAACCAATGAAATAAACTGACACTTGCCTGAGTGGTTTTTTTTATCTGGTGTAATCTATAGGTGAAGGGCGATAAAATAGGGGCAGATGACCTCGAAGTTCCGCCCCTTAAGACAACAATAACTAACTAAGGCCGATAAAGGGTGGCAATGGGGTTGCAAGACTCCTAACGGTGCGTGTATCTCTGACGCGACATAAGCGAGAAATATGAAAATCGTTTAACACTAGTAAATCTCGGTAAATATTAGTTTTTATGGTAATAATCAGCATAATAGAAGTTGTAGGCAAGAACATGTTCTGTCACCTCGGACGTCGGGTTCGATTCCGTGCTCTGCCAAGAACGGCTGAAATGGGGTACACTCAGCCTCGTGAGGCATAACTGAGGGCGGGGGTCGATTTCCACCTCAGACATCCAGGAAGTACCGTAGTTTTCCATGGTTTCCCACTTCATGCAAATGGCGGGATGGTACAAAACTGAAGGCCACGACCGCCTCCGTCCCAATCCTTTCCCCATTTTACAAATACCCACACTAGTACAGTCACAATAACATTGGCCATCAATAATTATTGTACGCACACCAAGTACACGGGTGTACATGACCACGGTGTTACAAAGCCCCTAAAATAAGCTGCTGCTGTAAGAACATGTTCGATCGTTTTATGTCTCTTGCCATTTTATCATACGGCGCATAATAAACCGAGATTATGACGTTAGATGTTGATTCTAAGTTTTCATACGAAGTGAGATAAAGTGATTTTGTTTTTCGTCTTTGTAATATATATACACCGCGGACAGGCCAACAAGGACCACGCAAATATCACTTCTTTATAGGTCTAGTTTCCTTCTTTCTCTTCCAGAAGTCTTTCATCCTGGTCGACTGTGCAGCTCTTCTTTCAGCAGTCCATTCTCCTCTGTTGAGTTTTTTCTTCTCCCCGACAAGAATTTTGAGACCAAATTTTTTTTTCTGTACTCTATTCTATTCTTTGTAATATAGATTTAAAAAAATTATATTCACTGTATATCTGTGCAACTTTTTTGTATGTGAGAGTGTGGATTTATGTCATGTTGATAACTTATATTCCGTTATCTTATGTCCTTTTATATAGGCTACTTGTATTTTTTAATCTTTGGCAACAGAGCGATTCTTCTTGACAGTGTTTGCCTAATACCTGAGACTCCCAGCGAGGTATCTTGACCCCCTGCCGGCAAAACGAAAGTTCAGTCTAAACCGACTCTGGTGCAATATTCTCTTATGTGTACAAAGCATTTTAAGTCATCAAGTTGCACTGCAAAAGTACGTAAATGTTTGAGATAAAGATGAATTTTAAGTGCCAGCGATATAATTTAAGCTTCGAGATCTTAAAAAATTTTAATTTTAGAAATTCGACTTACAAGAGAAAAAATTATAGGATTTTTTTTTTCCGGAAATAATAATTAGGCCTACTACAAGTAATCGAAAATTCAAATAATGGAGGTTCACGATATCGAGGTTCAACTTAAGGTCCGTGGTTTTGTCACCTGTCTATTATTTGTCATGTGGACCATTCTCGCAGGTTGTTTTATTATTTTCCACTCTTTTTATCCTGCACTATCCCCCAGGGGCTCACATCTAGTAGGACGTGGGTTGGCGACCACGGGACCCCAGCTGACACCGGCATTGCTTCCACTTACTTGAGCCGGGCTCCTCTCTTGTCTTCTTTCCTGTCGACCTCTCTTAGTCAACTCTTGTTCTCTTCCGACCCCGACGGTATTAGGGTATCCGAGGCCTAGAGAGTCTTTAATTTTCCCGCCTTAATTGGCCCTTGTCTCATCTTTCCTGATACCCTCATTCTTCTTTTTCTTTTCATAGTATCTCCTGCCTTCTGCACAAGGCCCTCAAGGAGGCAGGGTGTGTGTAGCCCCACCACTTCTGGTTAACCCTGGATAGTGCTACACCCTGAAGGGCTCACGGCTGGTGAGTTTGGGAGTTGGCGTCCCCGAGGGATTCCTGAGCTGGGTCCGTTTTGTCCCGTTTTTCCTCTGACCTTGGGGCGAGTCCTCTCCTCTCTCCCTTTCCTATATGCCTGCCTTTCATGGCTCTCCTTCTTTCCAAGTCCCTCAATCCTCATTCTTCGAGGGTTGAGGGCATTTCTTTTCTTCCTGTCCATTATTTACCTTATTCTTTATTTGTTTACCATTTCTTCTTCTAGTGTGGAAGTTTGTAGTTGGTATTAGTTATAGTTTTCATTCTCATCTTCCACTATCACCCAACCATTAGGGGCCGATAACCTAGATGTTAAGCCCCTTAAAACAACAATTATCATCATCATCATCATCTATTCTGCACTAGAATGTTTATCAGTGGACACTCGTCCACATTCCTGTTCTGTCGCCGTCAAGTAATGACCAGAGAGTCGGCGAGAAGGCAATGCGGGATTGGGATTGTTTATGGCGGTAAAAGCGTGGACATGGTGTCTCCTTTAATGGCGTCTTGTCTGCCCTGTGAATAGTTTGTATGGCAGCTGTGGGACATTCCTTGCCGAAAATAGAACCGTGAGGTAGTTGCAATTACCTTGGTTTCCACTCTTATCTGAGGCGAGGGCTTGCTGAAAGGGATGCCTGTGGAGAATTCCGAGAAACAGAAATAGTTCGGCTTAGACCCTCTCCTACTTGTTTTTATGAGCTTCTACGGTGTGGTAACGACAGAGTAGGCTGCATCTCAACCTTATTGCAAGACAGTCCGCGCGCTGACGCCAGATCTACAAAGTCATGCACATGACGTAACAAAACTCTTATAATGGCGTGAAAACCCTAAAAATATCCGATATTTGTTTTGTTTGTTGCATATAATTTAAACCTCATGTTCTATATCAGTGGTTCCCAACCTGTAGAAGTCCGCAGACCACTCAACCTGTAATCCTCCCTTAGCGCCTTCCCCATAACAAAATTCAAAGGTCATTAAGTTCAACAGCTTTTAGAACGCATTATTATTACTATTAATTAGTGCACAGTACAACTTAATTACATTATTTAATAAATCAAAATTACTACTTTATATTGTGTAGCCCACTTAATATAAAAAGTATCAATACAAATACAGTAAGTATAATTATGTTCAATCAACAATTTTGTTTAAAAAGGATATTGGCTTTTTTATTAAGTCAATGTTTTTCTCAGTTTGACTTTGGTGCACGAATTTCTTTAACAAGCTGAGGATTTGTAGGAGTTACGCTCTTGCTCACAGCTAAACTCAAATCACTGCTTGCAACAAGTTGAATTCTTTGTTTGTTTTCAATCAACAAAGAAGTCAAGAATCCCTATCCTGAAAGTTTATTTTCCACATTTAAACATTAGTTATGAAAATTATTTTGTACTAGCGAACCCGTGCGAGAACTCGCGCAAAATGGGTTGTGTACGCCACATGTGTACAGACGACCCACCCGGTACTAATGCTATGCGGGCTGTACGCGATTTGTTTAAAAGCACTTTATAAACAAATACATATATTTCCGTTGACTTTTCAAGAAATGAAAGATTTTTCCTGTACTATTGAGACGATTTGGAAGATTTTGTTACAAACCACACCTTCTAACTCCCTCTTATATCATAAGATTGTTCTTACCAACAATTCACCCACCCAATAATGAAAAGAGGGCCAGGTTTAATGGATTTTCGGCCTGGTGTTATGCCTCTTCCCTCAAGTTTTTAAGTTTTATGGCAGGATATTGATAAGGGACCTCAACAACATTGTTGATTGAGGTTTGTGACCAATGTTACGCTGGTGAGAAGATTCTGTAATTGAGAGAAGAAAAGACAATTGCATGGTTACTTAGTTATTGGAGCAAGGTTATGATACAAATTCGGAAAATTAAAAAAATACAAGGGGATGCCTAAATAAGATTAAATAAAATGCCTAAAATTAATAAAATGAAAATGAAAAACCTAATAAGTGAATTATAATAAAACAATTACGAGAAAAATAATTCAGAATTTTACTAAGAACTCGTTCTTTGAGTAAATGTACATTTGAACAGTCGGATCTGGTCTGAGAGCTGTGATACAAACTGAGAAGAGGCGGGTTTGATTCCTACTTTAGCCATCCTGAAAGTGGTTTCCCACCCCCTCTCCAGGCAAATGCCGGGATGGTACTTAACTTAAGCCCATGGTCGCTTCCTACACACATCCTGCACCAAATACACACGGTTGGCCGCGTGGCTCAGCGGTCACGTTCTCTCCTGTTGTTCCCAAGGTTGCGGGATCGAATCCTGGGGCAGTCAGTTGGCACTTGAGGGTGCGTAAATGCGAGGGAGCAGTGTCCGTAGATTTGCTGGCACGTTCAAGATCTCCTACGGGGCATAATTCCGGCATCCCGACATGTCTAAAATTCTCAGCTGTCTAGAAGGGAGAGGGGCGTGGTGGCACAGCGGTCATGCACACTTGGCAGTGTGTTGGAAATTAAATCAGTGGGCTCTTAATAGCCCCGTGTACATGGGTGCGTGTATGTGAGTGGTGACATTTGTCTAATAACCTGTGTTACTGTGTGTATTTGTAATTCAATGATTGGGAAGGAGGCGGCCGTGGCCTTAAGTTAGGCACCATCCCGGCATTTGCCTGTATTGGGAAACCATGGTAAACTACTTCCAGGGTGGTTGAGGTGGGAATCGAACCCTCCTCCAAGTTTTGCCTTACGAGGCTGAGTGTACCCCGTTCCAGCTTCGCAAGAAATACAATTTATTCGCAAAGCCTGGAATCGAACCTGGACCTCCGGGGTGACAGCCGAGAATGCTAGCCACTACTTCACGTGGTCAAACCTATGATAGTCTGTCATTTTGCCATTCTAATTTTGTATGGTAGATTATTAAAATGCCGGCTGGCTGCGTGGTGTAGCGGCAACGTTCTCGCTTGCTGGGCCCAAGGTTGCAGGATGTAATCCTGGCACAGCCAGTTGGCATTTGAGGGTGTGCAAATGTGAGGGAGCCATGTCAGTAGATTTCCTGGAACGTTAAAGATCCCCTTTGGGGCCAAATTACGTCACCCTGGCGTCTCTAAAAGCGCTGTTGACAAAAGGCGCGTAAAACCAACACATTATTATGTTAAAATGCCAGGGTTTGTAAAGTGTGCTCCTGTTCAAGATCTGATTTTAATATGTAATCTCGAACACGTCACACAAATGCGTATAACTATCTCTCCACGGAGTGAATTGTTCCTGTTCACAGAACTGTGGACTGTAGCTAGCTGAAGTGGCTTTTCCTCATAAGGAATGGCATCTTTTCATTATTACAAATTAGAAGTTAATAGTAGGTTTTCGAGTGAAGAGAACTATATCTATGCATTAAGTATACCACTTTTCTAAATTTCTTGAGAACACAATGCGTTTCAGTGGCTCAGTAGGCAAAGTGCATGCTTCCTTACCCGATTCTCGGCAACGGAAAGATTGCAAATAATTTGTACTTCTTTCTCTTACGAATGACTTAATCCATTTTATCTTCCGACCCCGACGGTATTGAGAATCTGAGCTCGGGGTGTCTTGTATTTTCAAGGCCTTCCTCTATCTCTCTGCCCCCCCGCCCCCCTCTCGGTCCCGCTATTTAGAATGGTCAAGATCTATTTTTCTAGCTCTTCTAGTGATAACATATTATCACGATATAATTATTATATGATAATATACGAGGCACGTCCAGAAAGTAAGCTCCGTTTGGTAATAAAATTAAATTGTGCACAGATACAGAAAAAGTATTTATTGCACAACATTCTACACCTCTTAATCTACTTTTCCACATAACTGCCGAACTTTTGCAGGCATTTGCCAAAGCGTGGCACAAGTTTTTGGATACCTTCTTCATAGAAGTTTGCCGCCGACCCGTAAACGAGAGTGAAGATTCCCCTGTAAGATATCCTACCGTTTGTCTACCACTGTTAGGCAAATTGCGTGCTTACCAGGAGAACTGCGTATGTTTAGGAGTTCTCCTGACCACATACGCAATTTGCCTAACAGTGGTGGCCGAAGGGTAGGATATCTTACAGGGGAGACTTCACTCTCGTTTACGGGTCGGCGGCAAACTTCTATGAAGAAGGTATCAAAAACTTGTGCCACGCTATGACAAATGCCTGCAAAAGTTCGGCAGTTATGTGCAAAAGTAGTTTAAGTGGTGTAGAATGTTGTGCAATAAATAATTTTTCTGTATTTGTACACAATTTAATTTTATTACCAAACGGAGCTTACTTTCTGGACGTGCCTCGTATATTATTATTCGGACTGAGTGACGTAGTTGTATGGCATGAATGGGAGGAATAGTTTTTTTTAGTTTCTGAGTTTTTGTCCATAGAATATCGCTTCTTTCTTTTGTGAATCATCGTCATAACGTACATTTCTTTAAAACATGTAAAAAGTAGTTGTTCACCATGTATCGACAAAAATAAAAATAAAAGCAGCTCATTAAAATGGCAATGTTAATCCAGTTCGTCGACTTTCTAAATAACTGGGGATATTATCAAATAATCCCAAATTACTAAGTGAAATAAAACTGTGGAATTATCCCTACATCTAAATCAGCTAATTATCAGCAACTTAATTTATGAAATAAACTGGTGTGACAATGAACAATCGAAATATTCTCGGGATTTCAGGGTTGAGGGGGTGGGGGGAATGGGGGGGGCTTCTGTGGGCCCCCACATAATCACCAGATCAATGTCACTTATAGTACGACCCACCATATTTTGTATAACTTGAAACGAAAGCACTTGTTTCCTTTTACCTAACTTTAAATTCGTCTGCAGATGGGAATTGAATATATGAGATCTTACGGTGGCGGTAACTGAATATTTGAACAAAACGTTTCAATTTCTTAATATGCCCATACCAGCCAAAATTATGAATCAATTGTATGGAAGTTTTTCAACATGTGAAGTGAAACCGCCTTTATAAGATAAATAGTTGTTACTGAGAAAGCTTCACTGCTATCAACATAATTAATGAATTTTTAAAATGAAATTTTTAGCAAAAGGTACATTTATTACCTAACTATTAAAGTTGAACATTTTTAACTCCACACACTTAGAGGAGAGATCATGGCTTGGAATCTAACCTACAACCATGGTTTTAGTTCTTCAAACCGACTATGAAAAAACTATGAAAAGTTTTTTATTTTTAAGAAAAGCATTTTTCTCTGAAGATACATAAATACTGGAGCCGATCAGATTAATGTACATAGGCATACAAGAATACTATGCATATTTCAAGTAGATCGGTTCATTACTCCGAGATACACCTTATTTGGATAAAAATGAAAGTAGTGGTAAATGACTGTGAAAGAAATGTCTGAACAGTAATTGGTAGATGTCTTCTAAGGTTGACAAACTTTCCTGTGATAATTCACTATATAGAGAACCCAAAATATCAAAAACAGCAACAAAAAAGCGAGGAAATTTCACCACAACCTAAGTTAGCGCCACCTTAAAATGTTCCAACATTGATTTCCTAGAGAAACGGTTACCAATTGAACACAGCGGAAACTTGAAATGTTTGGCCCCTTCAACTGAATAACATGTCTCAAACGTTTGTTTACTAAAACGCCCTGTCGCAGATGAACAATGAAACTGAAATGATTTTCCTCAAAGGGGCAATAAAAGGCACGTCATAGGGTACACAGTGGCCTACCGTTGGGAGGGGGGGGGGGGAGGGTTTAACCCCCCAAACACATTTGTTGCTTGAATCCTTATATTGTTCTATCTATCACCTGTTTTACACTATCGATAGGAAGGCCTGCATATTATTTTAAATGTGAACACGTTCTTCACTTTATAAAAGCGCGCGATTGAACCAATTTAACCGATGAGTTGAAATTTGCTTTCTATTATTCCCTAAATCTCTCCATTCTGTCACTATTGCCCCCAGGGGCGCACATCTAGTGGGACGTGGGTTGGCGGACACGGGGCCCCAGCATGGAGGAAAGAATAAGAGGAGATGCCCTGAGCTCGTATGAGCGAAGGCAAGTGCTGCAACCAAAGTGGGCGTATTCGGTGCTCTGTGACTTGCATGAGGCATTGTGCATGGCTAAACCTTATTTTGGCCCTGTTTTTTTTATCGCGCTCCGATTATGCAACTTTGGAAACGTAATAACAGTAGTGATAAGCTTTATAAAGCCTCTTCAATCCTAATCTCAGCATGTGTAGGCCTACCCTATACCAAAAAAATAAAAATCATTCCTCTGGAAATCCCAAATTATCAAACGGCTGTCGGTCAATAATTACGGTAGGCCTACGTAATTAATCAATTCGAGGCTAATCGTCAAGTTTCTACCCCCCACAAGGAAAATACCGTACGGTACCGAAGCGTATAGGCTATACGGTATTTTTATGCAAATATGCGTCCTTTTTTAATTGGAGAAAAATTTAAAGTGGGAGTGAAGATTCAAGGAGAAATAATTTCAACTCTGAGATTTGCTGATGACATCGTAATCTTGGCCGATACGCCTGATGATTTGAATGAGTTTTTGAATGGTATGGACTCCGTCTTAAGGAAAGAATTCATGATGAAAATTAATAATTGTAAAACAAAAATACTGTACTGGAATGCAGCCGAAATAAATCAGAAATCTCTAAGGACATCAAATTGGCAGATGACAAGCTGAAGTAAGTAGGAGACTTCTGTTACTTAGGAAGTAAAATAACCAGTGATGGACGAAGCAAAGAGGATATAAAAGGTAGATTGGCTCAGGCAAGGAAAGCATTTCTACAAAAAAGGAATCTGTTGACATCGAATATAGATTTAGGTATTAGGAAATCATTTTTGGAAGCCTTTGTCTGGAGCGTGGCGCTCTATGGAAGTGAAACTTGGACTATTGGTGCAGCAGAAAAGAGGAGAATTGAAGCATTTGAAATGTGGTGTTACAGGAGAATGATGAAGATCAGATGGGTAGATAGGGTTACAAACGAAGAGGTATTAAGATGAGTGGGAGAGGAGAGATGTTTCCGGCGACTGCTAATGAAGAGAAGAGATAGGTTAGTAGGACACATACTAAGACACCCAGGAATAGCAAGCTTAGTTATGGAAGGAAGGGTCGAGGACAAGAACTGTAGGGGTACACCAAGGTTAGAATATGTTAAACAGATTGCCTCGGATGTAGGGTGTGGTAGCTATGTAGATGTGAAACGATTAGCTCAGGACAGGGAGGCATGGAGAGCTGCATCAAACCAGTCAAAAGACTGAAGACTCGAACAACAAAACAACAGTTTACAAAAGTTTGGTGCTTTTCAGTCGGTCAACACGATTGTACCCAAATAGAGCTGGGTTATGCCCTAATCCTGAAATAAATTACATGAGATTAATAAATACACTAGGATGACCAGTTTCGATCGTCAAGCGATCATCATCAGATCATTACACTTAGGCTATAACATCTATGTTTGAGAATACAGGTGAAGATTCTGTAGAAAATAATTTATGTATGATGAAAGGAAGCCAAGCAGTAACGATTTCAGTGAAAAAGTCGAAAACAAACTTGGCGTCCGTGCGCTTCTTAAGCTTACGCTGGGCAAACCGTTAAAAATATCAATATAGGCCTTCGAGCGTAAGAATTGGTCAGCATGAGAAGTTCTACAAAAAAGTCCGCGAGAGCATATCTCTATCTTCAATACATCGACCACTATAAGTATTTTTAGACTGGATGGAAGGGGCACGTCCCCGCGCGCTCTGGTGAGCGTGACGGCATCCCGCGCGCTTGACCTAGCTTTGCCCTTGGTATGCACTTGCCGTTCCCGAGTAATTTGAAACAACATAAGCAAGATACGTATTATGCAGATACTTTTCTAACATGTCCAGCCTTTCTAGCATTTTTCAGGATTTGTAGCATTTAAAATGATACAAAGTCTAGTCTTTCAGACTGACTGTCACTTTTACTTGAACTTTGTACGGCAAGTAATTGAAATGTTTCATTATGTTAATTCAACAGGTTCAGTATTGAGTAGGAGTTACCAATATTCTCAACACGGCAGTGTGTTGGAAATGAAATCAGTGGGCTCTTAATAGCCCCGTGTACATGGGTGTGTGTAAGTGAGTGACATTTGTCTGATAACCTGTGTTACTGTGAGTATTTGTAATTCAATGATTGGGAAGGAGGCGGCCGCGGCCTTAAGTTAGGTACCATCCCAGCATTTGCCTGAAGTGGTAAACCATGGAAAACTACTTCCAGGAAATTTTCATACAATCCCAAATTACTAAGTTAAAAAAAAAGTCCTCTCGGCACGCCGGAAGGCGGAGGTAGATTTCACCGGACAAACTTGGGGATAGGCGAAAATAGGCAGAATATGCAGGTTTTCGTAGAAGGATCAGACCTCATTTATTGCGAGAAGGTATTTTATAATTGGAGCTTAATTAACTTTGTTTTTCGTCATTTTATGCTTATTTTAAACATTTTATTGTCTTATGGGAACGGTAACCTTCTTGTCATTTGGGGTCCATTTTTATTATACTTGTGGTCACACTGTCCTTATGCAAGGTTTCGACACTGATGTTTAACTATGTAACGGTCTGTTACTTCTTCACGCAAAATTATATCTCCCGCAGAGATTTTGGTTGGTTCCTCAGTTTAGGGGCTGCGACAACGCGGTCATGTAACCCCGTGTAATTAGGGATGGCTGTATTAGTCTGTAATTCAGGTAAGGACTGCAGACGGTCAATTTCAAGCAGTAGTTCCTAATGTTGCTCTACCAGGTACTACCGTCAACGACACCTACCTGTGAACTTGGCTACTAGATGCCACCGCAGCCAGCAACTCGCAACGAACGTTGGAACTTCCCATCCAAGGGAAAGCATACTGAGGGATTTTTAGCGCTCTCAGAAAATCCGACGACTTCGGCCGGCTTTGAACTCGCGACCTTGGGCATAGACATTCAGCATGCTACCAGTTACGTCGCCGAAGCCGCTTCACACTTAGTCAGATGGAATTCTGAATATGATCTCGTGCAAGTGCGTTATCTTGGCAACGTCTGATGGCTCATCCCTCATCAATTTAGTAGTGTTGCCATGGCAACCACTGATAGCTCTTGGCATTTTCTTATAATTCCGAAATCATTTTTCTCATCCCTTGGCATAATGGTGGGTCATATCAAAAATTCTTTCAGACAAAATTTTAGGTAATTATTAGGGGAATATTGTCCATTTTGTACAGTTTTGATATTGTGCCTAGTAGGGGGGTAGTGACAGTTCTAACGAGTGTCATGGCCGCCGCGTGAGTCCAAGCCAATATCTCGCGAACCCATGGTCGGATGTTGACAAATGAGGTGTCGTTGGACTCGGGCTGACGTCTTTTTTCCTATGGACCATGTATTATATTTTTCAAAAAAAATTTGAATATTTTTGTTTTCGAAAATAGGCGATAGTTTGAAAACCAAACATGATAGAACGTTATGCCATGGCTCAAACGAATAATCTTTATGACGTTTATTTTCTACTAGCTGAAGTACCCGTGCTTCGCTACGGGTCGTAAATAAATCAAAATGTGAAGGTGACAGTTAAAACAGGGGATAGGCGAGGTGCTGCGCAGAGGGAGATTAAGGATGGAACATTTTGTCCAACTACACCGCTCTGCCTTGACCGTGTTTTATAGCACACATTTAGGTTTTACTCGCTAACGGTTGGAGATACATTTCGGATAGAAAATGCAATTTTTAACCTCGTACATGCCATCAAAAGTTTGCTATTTCTTAGCGTTCTCTTTTTATTTGAAATGGAAATATGAAAGTTTAAAACCAAAGGGTAGAGTGACGTCACTAAAATGGTCGCCATCTTTAAAAGTGCAAAGTATTGAAATCAAAAGTAACCTGTATGTTAACCAGGTAAATCTGCTACTTCCATGTAAAATTCATGTAAATCGGACCAGTGGTACTTGCGTGATTGAGTAATACACAGACACACACACACCATCTCATTTTTAGTCTCGCTTCGCTCGCGTCATAGTCGTGTCATATTGTTATTCAATGAAATGCAGGTTTAACCCCATTAACACCCCTTTAGAACCTGAATATCCAAAAATCCCTCCTTAGTAGATCTTTTCGACACACGACAAACATATCCTCAAAATATCACTCTTCTAACATTAATAGTTTTGGTTGGTCGATGAGAGCGAACATCCAAAAATCCTTCCTTAGTGGACGTTTTTCTTCCAGAATTTCACCCCTCCCCATAGGCCCCTTAAATTGGATTTTTGAAAAGACGGTCGAACACCTATTTATTTTATTTATTTATTTATTTATTTATTTTTAAGCTGATTGATTTCCTCCGAGTTTCAAACTCCTCGCCTATGTCGTTTAAGAGATACACGCTCCATTAAGAATCTTTCAACCCCCACTTTTCATCCCTTTCACCTCATAATATACACTATATCGAAAAACCATTAGACATGTGTCAGCTTATTTTTAATGATTAGTATATATGCCAAGTATCAATCCCCAAATGAAACCACTCGTGAGATATTGTTATTCAATGAAATGCACGTTTACCCCCTTAACACCTATTTAGAACCTGAATATTCAAAACTCTTACCTTAGTGGATGTTTTCGACATAAAACGAACATATCCCCAAAATTTCATGTTTCCAACTTCAATAATTTTGGCTGGGCGATGATGAGTGAGTGAGTCAGTCAGGACATTTTATTTCATTTATATATGATAATTTCACCCCTCCACATGAACCCCTTAAATTGGATTTATGAAACAAATGGTCGAACACCTATTTACTTATTTAAAGCTGATTTCCCCCTGAGTTTGATGAGTGAGTAAGTGAGTCAATCAGTTAGGACACTTTCTTTCCTGTTTTATCACCCCAGAATTTCACCCCTCTCCAAGGGCCCCTTAAATTGGATTTATGAAAAAACGGTCGAACACATATTTACTTGTATTTTAAGCTGTTTTATCCCGCCGAATTTCAAACTTCTCGCCTATGTCGTTTAAGAGATACACGCTCCGTTAAGAATCCCTCAATCCCCAATTTTCACCCCTTTCACCTCATAATATACACGACATCGATAAACCTTTAGATATATGTCTGATTATTTTTAATGATTAGTTTATATACCGAATATCACATCCCCAAAGAAACAACTCATGAGATATCGTTATTCAATGAAATGCACGTTTACCCCCTTAACATCTCTTTAAAACCCGAATAAATAAAAATCATTCTTTAGTTGACGTTTTGACATACAGCGAACATATTCCCAAAATTTCATTTTTCCAACATTAATAGTTTTCGCTGGGCGCGATGAGTGAGTGAGTCAGACAGGACATTTTCTTTCAATTATTTTTACCAGAATTACACCCCTCCCCATGGGCCCCTTAAATTGGATTGATGAAAAAACGCTTGAACACCTATTAAGTTATTTTTTTAGCTGTCTGTTTCCCCTGAGTTTGATGAGTGAGTTAGTCAGTCAGGACACTTTCTCTCCTTTTCCCCCCCAGAATTTCACCCCACCCCATTGGACCTTTAAATTAATTTATGAAAAAAACGGTCGAACACCGATTTACTTAATTTTTTAGCTGATTTTTTTTCGCTGAGTTTCAAATTTCTCGCCTATGTCGTTTAAGAGATAGGCCTACACGCTCCGTTAGGAATCCTTCAACCCCCAATTTTCACCCCTTTCACCTCATAATAATACACCACATCGAAAAAACCCTTAGACACATGTCTGCTTATTTTTAATGATTAGTTTATATGCCGAGTATCACATCCACAGATGAAACCACTCGTGAGATATTGTTATTCAATGAAATGCAGGTTTAACCCCCTTAAGACCCCTTTAGAGCCTGAATATCCAAAAATCCTCCCTTAGTGTACGGTTTTGAGATACAACGAACATATCCCCAGAATGCCATGGTTCCAACTTCAATATTTTTGACTGGGCGATCATGAGTGAATGAGTCAGGACATTTTCTTTCATTTTTTCCTTCATAATTTCATCCCTCCCGATGAACCCCTTCAATATGATTGATCAAAAAAACTGTCGAACAGCTATTAACTTACTTTAAAGCAGTTCCCTCTCCCCCCTGAGTTTGATCAGTGAGTCAGTCAGTCAATCAGTTAGGACACTTTATTTCCTGTTTCCCCCCCTCCCCCCAGAATTTCACCCCTCCCCATGGGCCCATTAAATTGGATTTATGAAAAAACGGTCAAACACATATTTACTTTTTTTTTTGCTGTTTTTTTCCGCTGAGTTTCAAACTCCTCGCCTATGTCGTTTAAGAGATACACGCTCCGTTAGGAATCTTTCAATTCTTACTTTTCACCCCTTTCACCTTATAATATACACCACATCGAAAACCCCTCAGAGACGTGTCTTCTTCCTTTTTAATGATGAGTTTATATGTCGTGTATCATATCCCCCAATGAAACCAATCGGGAGATATTGTTATTCAATGGAATGCAGGTTTAACCCCCTTAAGACCCCTTCAGAACCTGAATATCCGAAAATCCTCCCTTAGTAGACGGTTTTGACATACAATGAACATATCCCCAAACTGTCATGTTTCTAACTTCAATAATTTTGGCTGGGCGATGATGAGTGTGTGAGTGAGTGAGTGAGTGAGTCAGGCAGGACATTATCTTTCAATTTTCTTTTTTCAGAATTTAACCCCTCCCCATGAACCCCTTAAATTTGATTTAATAAAAAAAACTGTCGAACAGCTATTTACTTACTTTAAAGCAGTTTTTCCCCCCTGAGTTTGATGAGTGAGTGAGTCAGTCAATCAGTTAGGACACTTTCTTCCTGTCCCCCCCCCCCCCAGAATTTCACCCCTCCCCATGGGCCCCTTAAATTGGATTTATGAATAAACGGTCAAACACATATTTACGTATTTTGTATGCTGATTGTTTTCCGCTGAGTTTCAAACTCCTCACCTATGTCGTTTAAGAGATACACGCTCCGTTAGGAATCTTTCCATCCCCACTTTTCACCCCTTTCACCTCATAATATACACCACATCGAAAAACCCTCAGACTCGTGTCTTCTTATTTTTAATGATGAGTTTACGTGCCGAGTATCACATCCCCCAATGAAACCAATCGGGAGATATTGAAATTCAGTGAAATGCAGGTCAACCCCCTTAACACCCCTTTAGAACCTGAATATCCAAAAATCCTATCTTAGGGGGCATTTGCGGCCCTTTGGGAAGCTGCATACCAAATTTCATTCCAATCCGTCGGTGGTTTCTGAGATTTCGTGATGAATGAATGAGTGAGTGGTATTTCACAAATATATATAGTAGATGATAGTGTCAAGTCTTTGTTATGCTAAACTCGGTTGACAGTGCTGTGTGAGTAGGTGAGTAACTAACGGGATTTCAAGTAAAGATCCTCTTTTTCTATACCGGTAGTGCAGAGCAGAACTGGCATCCAGTCGGCCGTGTCTCGACTTGAGATATGTTGCCATGGAAACTATCTGGCTTGCCATTCCTTCATGAGTATATTTTATGATTTGATTAGCCTGTGCTTGAGTGCAAAAGGGCCGAAATCAGAAGAATGAGAAAGACTATCGAAAATTCATGTAGCCAGCGGTTCCTTCTGGATCCTAAATTATATGTATGCAAAATTTGGTTGAGATTGGTGGTACGGTGTAGATTTGTATACGGAACAGACCCACATACATACATACATACCCACATACAGACTTTCACTTTTATATATAAGATAATGAAACTTTTTTATTTTTTTACATTTTTTGAAAAAGGTGTAATTTTGAAATTCCTATATTTTGGAAACTAGGAACTCTACAAAAAAGTTTGTTTGACATAAATCAATGATCCCTACCCCCTCTACCCCCAAAATAAATTTCAAGTCTCTAGAATGAAAACCTGTAGTAGTGGGGTAACACGGGAGCTGTCTACTAACTTATTGAACCCTCCTCGTATTTGCCCCGAACCTGATATCTCGCTAACCAAACATGGGATTTGAACCTACAGGGTGTCCTAGCACTCGTAGTGACGCCCCTACTTTCTTTCCTATAGCCTCTTAATTTAATTAAAAGACCAAAACTAAAAGGTCATTCGCGAGTAGTGGGGTAGTGTTGGTTTCCTCAAGTCGCGCTCGTGCTTGAATATGTATGCCTATGTTGGGAAAGGGTTAGGAGGTGTGGGAGGAGTAGGGGCGAGTGAGGGGTCGTTTAGATGGTATTTGTAGTAGTGTGGTGAGGGGTGGGGAGGTGCTTTCAAAAGCAAGTGGTGAGCCCCTGCGACCTTGGAATGGAAGGAGCCATGCTAGGAGGGCGTGCTTGGATTCGTTTTTTTTTCGTCTCGTCGTGCTCTTTACGGGAATGTAGGTGTCGAAAAGGTGAAAATTTGGAAACACGGTCTTTTTGGGGTAAGAACGTGATTTTAGACTTTTTGCTATATCTCGCGAACCAAGTATGCTAGAGGCGTGTACGACGGGTCCAAGGACTCGGAGTGACGTCCTCTTTGCTATGGACCACTCGATATATTTCTTAAAAATTTGGGAAACTCGATTTTGGGGTAAACATGTGTTTTTTTGTGATTTTTGCCGATATATTACGAACCCATAACGCTAGAGACGTGTACGAGGTGTCCTAGGACTCGGGCTTTCGCCCCCTTTCGAGTGTGGTAGATATTTTTTCCAAAAAATAATTCACAAAGGGCCTAACGCCATACATGTTGAAAAACTTTTTCTTTTTTTTACTTGTTTATAATGTTTATGAAGCGTGGTGGTTGAGAGAGACAATACGGCTGGGTGTGTGTTTGTGTGTGTGTTTCAACGAACCTGTCGCTAACCATAAGGACCATGCTTAATAGAACAATCGCCATTTCGGCTGGTCGGTGTATGACAGAGCGAGCATGCGTTTTCTGATATTTTACCTTTAACGTGTAAACGGTAATGAGAACTTGGTTCTATGTTGGTCGAAGCGAGTACAGAAAACAAACTTACAGGAGGTGAAGGTCATTTGAGCTTATTGGAAGGCACCGATCTGTCTTGACAACACATGCAATGGAAAAAATGACCATGACGCTTCAAGATGAAATAATCTGACCATTGTGTTGGCAGGGAAGAGCGAAATGCATGTGAACACATGTGAAACCACATGAGGGCTAAACCAGTGACATCCTGTTTGCTTCGTACGTGACAAAATGCAAGTTCATGTGAAATTTGATCTACCGCAGGTGTTCACCTTGGGTGTTAGCTGTCCTCCACGTGAGCGATAACTGTTAACAAGTTACATCCTGTTTTGCTTCGTACGTGACAAAATGCAAGTCCATGTGAAATTTGATCCGCCACAGGTGTTCACTTTGAACGTTATCTGTCCACGTGCATGATAAGAGAATGTTCAAAGCGTGGGAAAAAGAGATTATACATGCAACGTAGCATATATAAAGACATGTCGTTATCATTTCCACGCTCACTTAGGTGACTACCTTTGAACACATTGCGTTGCATGAAAGCGTTGTTTAACAGTTTTGGTGTTGGTGGAAAATACTTAACCTTGTTGTGGGGTAGGTATATATTTATTCATTTATATATTTATTGATTTTATATAAATACATGCAATTATTTATTGATTAGGTAATTAATGATTTTATTTATTTATTTGTTTGCAGATAACCGGTATAGCATACCTGTCGTGTGTCTGTGAGAACGATATTAAAGAAAGAGAGAAAAACGGACAACTAGAAAAGGAAATCATTTCCACACTAGCCCACGAGACGGGAATATAGCAAAGAATTACACGTGAAGGTGAGATTTGTTTCTTTTTAATATATAACCTGTTTGATTTTGTTTTGTTTATGAAATGCACAAACTATATGGAATGGATATACTTATGGTGGTTTATTTTATTTCTTTTTAGAGTGTTGGAAAACGCTTGACCTCTGTTAATAACCAGGAACGTGTGTGTTTGGGACCATTGTCAAGCAGTCTACACCTGAAAACTCAGGTGAGAGTGTTCTTTCTAAAATAATGTCATTTGCTACTGCTACCGATAGCCTAACTTGGGAACCTCTAAACAGTTGTTTCAAATCGCGTGTGTGCTCTGGCCGCGTGGTCAATGTTAGAAAAAGTTTGATTCCCAAAGAATTTTTAGAATCTTGTTTTGAAATTTTTAAAATTGAAATTTGTACAGCGCAAAGGTTGCATACGGCTTTAAAGGTGAATATAGAACTGGTGTGCTATTTCATATATAAAAAGAAGGACGTAGAGCATAAAGAGACATTTTATATTTGCAGTAAAATGCAAGAGCTATTCATAGCCCATAATTTGGAACAGTGGTATGAAACCCACGTGGTGAATGCCTTGCTATCAAAATTTGATAAACTGCAACAAGGACCGAGTGGCCTTGCCTTAGACAAAATTCATCATTTACAAATCAACATTTATCAATTCAACCCGTTGAATGCTGGGTCTAGCTATATTAAAACACCGCCAGCAATAGCTTCGAAAAAGGCTGTGGTGAATATTAAGAATCGTGACAATGATTGCTTTCTGTGGGCTGTGGCTGCGTATTTGCAGCCGGTACAACATGATGGTTGTTGGCCGGGAAAGTACAAGGCCAAGTTTGATGAATTGAAACAAACTTTAAATTTAACTCGAGTATCGTTCCCTATGAACTTAACCGAGATCCATAGGTTTGAACAAGACAACCAGGACTTTTCGTTCATGGTGTATGGCCTTGATGGTGATGAGATTGTGGGTCCTCTTTATGCCACAAAAGAATCGAAACGACACCACATTCATCTTTTATATCTGTCTTACGGAGAAGTGAATCACTATTGCCTGATTAGAAGCTTGAGTAGATTGCTAAGCAGTCAAATGTCCAAACATGATGGTAAGAAGCACATTTGTGATCGATGCTTGCAATATTTTAAAACCCCTACGCTTTTGGAACGTCATAGGGTAGATTGCGTTTCTCAGGAAGCAGTGAGATTGATATTGCCACAAGGGGACAAGGCTGTGTTAAAGTTTAAGGACATTCATAAGCGTGACACTGTTCCCTATGTGGTATATGCAGATTTCGAAGCTCTCACTACACCCATGGCGGGATGTGAACCAGATCCCACCATCAGCTCAACCACACCCATTCAAAAACATGAACCTTTTGCCATAGGATTTAATGTGGTGTGTGCTTATGACCCCACACAATCCATTTACAAATACCTCGAGGGGCCAGATTGTGCCAAATGGTTCTTGGATGAACTTGTCAAGTTGGCCGACCATGTACAGGTATTACTGGACCACCCAGTACCCATGAGCCTAACTCCAGAACAGCAGCAGCAGTATGAGCATGCTACGACATGCCATATTTGCGAAAAGCCTATTTTAAGTGGAGAGGAAAAAGTCAGAGACCACTCGCACTTTACGGGGGAGTTTCGTGGAGCTGCGCATAGTAAATGCAATTTAAACTTTCCAGCTCCTCGTTTCATCAGTGTCTTTTTCCACAATCTGGCGAATTATGACATTCAGTTTTTGATTCGTGAATTGGGTCATGTCAACAAGGGCTCGTTTACCATTATTCCCCAAAACCATGAGCGTTTTACAGCCCTGACATGGAGGTTGGGCGACTTTAGCATTCAATTTTTGGATTCCTTTAAGTTTATGGCATCCTCGCTAGACAGCCTTGTGAATGGCTTGAATGAGGAGGAATTAAAAAATACTAGAATGCATTTTAATGATCCTGAGCAATTTCAATTGTGCATTCGGAAAGGTATATTCCCGTATGATTTCTGCAACAGCTGGGACGTGTTAAAGCAAGGAAAACTCCCACCACAAGAGAAATTTTACTCGAAACTAACACGCAGTACCGTTTCCGATGAAGACTATGCACATGCATGTCAAGTTTGGCGAATGTTTGGCATGAACACGCTAAGTGAATATGCCTTGCATTACCTAAAACTGGATGTATTGCTGCTCACTGATGTGTTTGAAAAATTTCGTGAGTTGTGTCAACACATTTACGGTCTTGACCCGGCTCACTATTATACGAGTCCTGGGCTCTCGTTTGATGCCGCTTTGAAATACACTCAAGTGGAATTGGATTTACTCACTGACGTAGACATGGTTCTATTTTTTGAAAAGGGCATTCGTGGCGGCTTTGTGTCACTTAACCAACGCCATGCTGAAGCGAACAATGTCTACATGCCTGATTATTCACCAGACAAACCAGAATCGTACTTAATGTACTATGACGTGAATAATTTGTACGGTTACGCCATGAGTCAGCCTTTGCCCTATGGGAAGTTTGCTTGGCTGACAGACAAACAAGTGTTAGAATTTGATGTGATCAAGGCTAGCCAAGAAACAGGCCGTGGATATGTGCTAGAAGTGGATATTGAATATCCCTCATCCTTGTATGATGAACATGCCGATTTCCCATTCTGCCTTGAGCAAATGGTCCCCCCTGACAGTAAAGTGAAAATTGAAAAACTCATGAACACACTTTACAACAAAAATCGATTTGTGCTACATATCCAAATGTTGGTGCAATGCCTCGCCCAAGGCTTGGTGTTGAAGAAAATCCACAGGGGTATTTCTTTTGCTCAAAAAGCATGGCTTGAGCCATACATGAGACTCAACACAGAGCACCGACAAATGGCAACACAGCAGTTTGAAATTAACTTTTTTTAAATTAATGAACAACTGCATCTATGGCAAGTCTATGGAGAATGTCCGCAAATACCGTGACTTTAAATTGGTGAATGTCTGGGAGGGGCGGTGGGGTGCCCGGCGGTACATTGCCAAGCCAAATTTCAAATCGATCAAAATTATCGATGAGGATTTGGCTACTATTGAATTGAGTAAGACCAGCGTGACCATGGATAAACCCATTTACTTGGGTCAAGTCATTTTAGACTTTTCTAAATCGGTCATGTATCGATTTCACTATGAGTTTGCCAAACGCCATTTTGAGGACGTTTCTCTTTTGTATATGGATACGGACTCATTCATTTACCACATTCGCCACTGCAACCCCTATGACGTCATGAGGCAACATAGTGACTGGTTCGACACCTCTTGCTATAGCGCTGACAACGTGTTTCAGCTGCCCATAAGAAACAAGAAGAAAATGGGCGTTTTAAAAGATGAATGCGGTGATTCCATTATGACGGAATTCGTAGGTTTGGCTTCAAAAATGTATGCTTATCGCACACTCGACTGTAAGGAAGCCAAAAGAGCAAAAGGTGTAGGTAGGGCAGTGGTAAAATCGCTACGTGTTGATGACTATCTAGCGGTTTTACGCACTGGCAAAGCTATGTCTCATACACAGTGCAGAATACAATCCAGCAATCATCATTTGTATCTTGTGGAACAGAGAAAACGCACCCTCGCCTCCATGGATAACAAGCGTGTGTGGGCTGATGACCTGCTCACTAGCCTGCCCTGGGGTTATGATCGCAAGGAGGAGGAGGTGTGATTTCACTGTATAATCGTTTATGGGACACAGCTTTATGTAACTTGTAGATTTAGTAAGTATTTTGTAAATATTGGTTTCTGTCATTGTAAATAGTAGATTTTGTAAATAGTGGCAAACCACTTGGACCATTTGCTCTTTGAAAAGTTCTATGCAAACTTATTTTTTTTTAATTTTTTTGATTGGTTAATAGTGTGATTATTTTAACGGTGTACAAAGTTGAGTTTTTTTGTAAATATGAAATAAGTAAGATTTCTAGTAGCTTTTTTTTTTCTTTTTTTTTTTTTGAAATGGTAAAATGGTAAACTAAAAAAAGTTCTTTTGGGATGAGTGTGCATGTCGAGAATGTGCTTTTGGGAATAAATAAAGTGGTTGTGTTTGTTCCCAAAGACAGATGTGAATGTATGAGTAGAGAGAGAAAGCTGGTGTATGGTTGACCAGAGCAAACACGGTGAGGTAGGGTGGGTGAGTGGGGAGGGGTAAATGGTCACTTATATACTCATTTTGTTTTCAATAGTTTCGTTTTTTCATTGAAATGTGGCAGTCAAAAGACATTATTTTTGTAAAAACAGTCTTACCTGCAGTAGTCGTAGACCTCAACGTTTCTCCAAACACGCATCAGCACATTGCAGTATTATCAAGGTCAAGCACTTGCATCAACATCATTATCATATCTCAACTTTCGACATACACCAAATGGAAAAATGTGAAAACAGCAAAATGGAAAATCTATGTTTCCATATCACCAAAAACAGCAAAACTTAAAACGGACATTTTTAAAAACTGAAATGGCCATGTGTGAAATATGAAAATTCAAAAACTTCAAACGGACATTGTTTAAAAAGTGTCATCAGCAAAATGGAAAAATCCATATCATCAAAAACGTTAAACTTGAAACGAACGTTTTCAAAAAACTGTAAATTGCAAATTGGCAAAATGACAATGTGTGAAATGTGAAAATGAGAAATCAGCCATCAACATCATGATTTTTAAAAATAATAAAAACACAAAACATCGTGCTCTGGAAAACCTTTGTTTTTATTTCATAACCATAAGGCAATTGACAAATGAAAAATAGAATACAAACACATCCCAATTCCTCACTCCTCAATTCCTCAATGTTTATGTCCATGCATCATCAACTTTCCTTTCATAGCACTCATGACAATTAGGGCTGCCATCCTTTCACCCACTGAGGCATCACTGGATGTGAAACGTTGTTTAGCTTTCTTCAATAACAATTTATCTGCCACATGTCTTAAACCAGGATGACTATGGCGATAAGAAAGGTCATGTTCCTTGCATGCTTGATCCAAAAGATTAATGGGTACATCACCACGTTGTAAACGTTTTTCGAGACGAGTTCCAGGGCCACAAAAACGATAACCTGGAAGATGGATTTCGAAAGGTAAGTATTGAATAACTTTGTCAATGACGCCATTGTCAGTACAGGTCTGGCATATCCTTTTCCATCGATGGTAAAAAGGTTTGGTCTTCCTCCTCCTCTGTGGACGATGTTTGTGTTTGTTGTTGTTGTTGTTGCTTTTTCTCGCCATTACACTCGTGGAATGATTCAACAAAGTCTTTACACGGACTTTTATGACCGTGATACAGTTTCACTAGCTGGCAAGTCGCACACTGACGCATAGACGGTATTTTTGCCATGCCCACTTGCTTATGGTGATCGTAATCCGTACAGGGTTGCAATTCACTCAACACAGGGTCTTGAGTCCATGATTTTGGTACATGTTGCCAGATTTCTTTCACTGCGTTGGCGGCCACATAATAAATGAACGACTTGGGCAGCGCCAAGAGTTCCTCTTTGGTAAAACTGTCTCGGATGAGAATTTCAACAAATTCACTTCAACGAAACAACGACCATTACCACATTAACTTCATCACACACACAACTCACCTGTAAGTACCTACTTCCTCAGTTCAACAAGCAATAATAAGTGCACAAGGTCACTACTCGGAGAAACTATTTCGGAATGTTTAGTAAATACTTACCATTAAATACATATTCAGCTTATGCCACCTAATATTTGAGTCCCATACCTCCATATACGTTAGGATCTTAAGCTGAACAAGGATATTTTAACGACCCTATTTATATACTCGGCTATCATTGAAAACATTTGAAATAAAACATAACTTTACCCATTGAAACAAGAAACAAGAACAAAATCCCTCCCCAAATTAAAGGACAAATTAGAGATTCACATTCATACCAACACAATACACTAACGTACAATTATACCACCTTCCTCCAGAACCAGTATACAATTTTGAAGATTCAAATAAAGGTCACTTTACTACAAACACGCACCAAAGCATCATGTAGGTCATACACGATCTTGAAAATTCAAAATTATTACTGTAACACAAAATGAAATTCCTCTCCGTACCAACAAAATGTCAAAAGCCATTTAGAAAATTCTAACCTTTCGCCTACATACCAACTTGACGCAAAACAATGGGTCACTCTGGTTATACACAATGCAGAAGATTCCAAATAGAGACATTTATACACAATACACACAAATCCATCCATCGCTCATCAAACATACAATTCATACAGAACATACATTCATACATACATAGTGTGTGTGGTTTCCAAAGATCAAACACAATTTTGAAAATTCAATACAGTACGTACAAGATCACCATAACATCTTCAGGAATTATGATTCATTCTGGTATCACACCAACGTCTAAGGTGATTATACGACCCACATAAGTCGCACCGCCTACCTTGATATGTATCACTCTCAGCATATCTCTTGTTGGAACGCCCCTGAAAATTATGGTATGGACCAGAAACAGGACCAACATCTTGACATACCTCTCCCTGAAATAAAGCATTATTAAAACCCTGAACAGGTTGTCTTCCTCCAGACTGAACAGCACTCGTCCACTGAAAAACAGGCTGAGAACCAATTTGCCCAAAGGTACCCTGATGGATGGATGGATGGATGGATGGATGGTAGCGATGAATTTGCCATGCGAACAGCATCTGCCTTTTTAAACTTCTCAGCAGTAAGAACAAGATCATAAAACTCCTAAGTCTTAGGCCTAGCACACATGGTTAAACACAATCTATAAATGGGGTTAATTCCTTCGACTAATGAGGCAACGATTTGCTCCTCCGACAACTGAACAGCAAATACTTTAGCATAATACCTAACATCCACAAAATAATCGTTCAGTGTTTCATCCATTCTCTGTCCTCTGAATAAATAGCTCCGATGAAGATCAGACAAGGTGTACGGGGTAATAAAATAATTTAAAACTTCCATTTGAAAATTAATTAATGAATTTCCAGCAGACATGTTATTAATTAAGATCTGCCTAAGCATACCCGAAGTACAAGGAAACACCATTTTAAATATTTGACGTTCGGACAGTCCAAACACCACAGCACTGTCTTTTAATTCAACAAATTTCCTAAGGAATTGCACTAATAAATCATTCTCCGTACCATTACAGATGTGAAAATTCTTTAAAATCAAGGCTATCGGATTGGGTAACGTAGCAAATCTAACATTGATATCTGACATGACATTTCCAGGGTCACACACTTGAGAAGAATCTCCTAAATTCAAATTAAGCTTCATCAAATTATGCTCGACAACATCAGTTACATTAATTAAACTTTCACAGGTTTGTACAGACTTCACGCAACGAGAAATTCCAGATGTTAGATTAATTGAGGCATTCGCACTATTTTCTCTCAAAAAGGACCTAGATGACAAGCTGTATTCATTATTTAAACTAGCCTGGTCAATAATATTAGGCCTAGCTGAACATGACCTATTTCTCGAAGGCTGACTAGACGACCCATTCCGATGCTGCATAACAGCAGGATTACTAATTCGTAAATCATTAATAGACAACACAGATTCTACATCTTCAACCAAATTATTATCAACATTCACTTCACACCGATTACTATTTTCAGAACCACCACCGATTGAAGACGCCAAAGATTCACTTTTATAATCACCGGTCACACCAGAAAACATACGTTCGTAAACAACAGCCAACCCATCACGCAAACTTGCCAATTCATTTGCAAATGAAATACCGTCCTCAACTTTTGACCAGACATTAATCAAATCAGCCAATCTCAATAACCAATGTAGAGCACGCTACCTTAATTTAGTTCTCTGATATTCAGACGAATCGATAACACCATCCAACGAAGCACAATCACTAAACAAGTTTGAAACAGATGTAATGACAAAAGACTTACCCTTTTCCCAATATTTGCTGTTAATAGGCGGGATATTTACAGGAGCATCACGTAAAGACCTCAAGACAGCCAAGTCAGTTTCTCTATTTCCCTGTGGAATCCTTCCACGAATCAAGATTTCAAACCCCAATTCATCTTTCCTCAGATAATATATGTTTGGGAGAACTCGTTTTTCCATTACCAGGTGGGTTTGTATACATGAAACATAAAACACATAAAAATTAGTAACATTTACAGAATACAACACTGATCATAATTTATTTTTGGTATACCACTTCTAGTTCCTAATTCTGAACAACTCTCAAAATAGACATTAATGTGTTAAACACGTAAAACCACGCTCTCGATACAAGTGACACACTCGACTGTGGTAGGGAAAGCGACTGGGCCATTTTCAACCATTACCCGAGGTGTCTATCTTGAGAGCTGTCTACAGAATCCCAGACCCAGAAATGATATACACGATTCAAATTTTAAAAGAACACTTCTATTCATAAAACAAATATTACAATAAATATACAATAAACAATTACATGCAGTGTAAATAAAAGAAAAGGATCAGGATGTAGGGTGTCACAAGACTTGTATTGGCTCCCAAAATATTTCTCTTAGGTCAAAATATCAATTCACATTAAATTATTATCGGTTGACTAGATAACATGATGAAGGAGGCCTAACCAACAAATTCCGTATATGCTTAATTATACAACTTTCAGTTAAGTCGGAAAACAATCTTCAATAATAATTTAATACCCGTCAATTAATAGGTAATGCCATAAGACACTAAATATATCAAATCTTGGATAATTCCTTTCTTAACCTGAGCAAACTCGGAACAAGATCTCAATTCGTCAAACCCTTTTAAACATGGAGCCACGATTCTCATTTGACATCTAACAGCTGACAATCATAACAAAGTTATTCCAGAACACAACAACCGATAACCAAAAACAGAAGACGAACGCAATGCCAGCAAATACGAACCCCAACTCGAATAAAATAAAAGCTTTACATAATTTACACGGACCTCTATTAGGCAAACTAAACGTGAATAAAGTGAAAGATTACATATTAAAACCAGAAACGAATATTTAAAAGCTTTATCCACACAGCAAGATGAAAGCCTCCCAACTACGTGAGCCAAACACGGCGGTGACAATAAGTTAATAAATAACATGCACAGGGTAGATACACATGCACTCCAGAAATATATAATAATCCAATTACTTCTCTCTGGAACTTAATACCTTTTTACCAAATCTTCACAACTCCATTTCACCACATTTGGCCTCTTACAGAAATCTACGACATATAGGTTTGCTTTCCTTAAAGTTGCCTCAACAACTATATATAAACATATAAAAGGAGCAACAAATATTTTTCTTGTCGACAAGACCACTTAGGTCATCATCATCATCATCATTTCCCCTTATCCAGCTCCTGCCGGGTCGGGGTATTTATGGCACTTCTCCACTTTCCTCTTTCCTTCCACCATTCTTCTTCCACGATCTTGTCCCAGTCCAGATTTCTTTTTCTTACGCCGTTCTTCACTGAATCCATCCACCTTGTTCTAGGTCTTCCTCTTGGTCTCTTACCCTTGCACTTCGCCTCCAGCATCTGTCTTGGTATTCTATTTTCCTCCATCCTCTTTACATGTCCAAACCACCTTAGTTTATTCTTCTCAATTCTCTCATTTAGTTTTCCCATCCCAACTTCCTTCCTAACATCTTCATTCCTCACTCTGTCTTTCCTTGTCTTTCCTATCATACTTCTTAGGAATTTCATTTCACTGGCTTGGATTCTACTCTCTTGCCTGCTTGTCAGGGTCCAAGTCTCAGCTGCATAAGTTAATATGGGTACATAATACACTTTATACATTACCTCCTTGCTTTTCCTTGGTACTTCCTTATCCCAAACAAGTTTTCTTACACTTTGATAGAATGCATTGCTCTGCTGTACCCTCCTGCCAATCTCCATGTCCAACCTATCAGTTTGCATCAATTCACTTCCTAGGTATTTGAACGTGTCCACAATTTCCAAACTCTGACTTCCAATTTTCACAGTGCCCTTTCCTTGTCTTTCCCCTCTTGTCATCACCATGGTCTTGCTTTTCTCTATACTGATTTTCAGGCCATACTTCTGAATATTTTCGTTCAGTGCATCTAGTTGTTTTTGCACTTCTTCGGTGTTCCTTCCCCAGACCACAATATCATCTGCAAATAACAGTAACTTCATTTCTTTATGTTCATATGCTTCCTTTGTTTCCTTTACTATTTCATCCATCACCATTATGAACAAGAGAGGTGACAGCACACTCCCCTGTCTTAGTCCAGTCTTGTTCGTAAACCAATCTGTCTTTCCAACTGGGGTCAGTACCCTGCTAACACAGTTGTTGTACATTGCTTGCACCATTTCCAACATTTCTCTTCCCAGTCTCTTCTTAACCATGGTTTCCCATACCTTCTCTCTGGGGACACTATCATATGCCTTTTCTAGATCTATGAAAGTCATGATCAAATCCTCTCCATATTCCCAGTTCTTTTCCATCACCTGCCTCAAGCTAAAGATTGGGTCCACTGTGGATCTTCCACTCCTGAAGCCATACTGTTCCTCTTGCAACTCTCCTTCCACCTTTCTTCTCATTCTTCTTTCTAATATCCTTTCCAGTATTTTTACTATCTGTGATATGAGGGTGATCCCTCTATAGTTATCACACACCTTCTTGTCCCCCTTCTTAAACACTGGTATTATTAGCCCTTTCTTCCAGTCTTCTGGTACACATTTCCATTTCCACACACACTTTAGCAGTCGATACAGCCATTGCATACCAACAGGTCCAGCAGCCTTTATCATTTCTACACTGACTTCATCCACCCCTGTTGCTTTTCCCATCTTCATTTTCTGTACTGCTAATTCCACCTCCAGCATTGTTATATCATCTTCTGTTATAGAGTCGTCAGGTTGTGTCACTTCCATCTCACCAGTACCATTGCTCACATTCAGAAGCTTATCGAAATACTCCTTCCATCGTCCCTTTATCTCTTCTGGGTGTGTTAACAACTCTCCATCTTCCTTTTTCACTAGCTTTGTAGTAACTCTTTCTTTCCTCTTACTTCTTAGAAGCCCATACAGCATCCTTTTACTGCCACTTACATCTGTTTCCATTCTTCGTGTAAATTCTTCCCAACTTTTCTTCTTTTCTTCTCCTACCACTTTCTTACACCTCCGTTTGCTGTCGTGATACTTCCTTTTGCTTTCTTCTGTTTGATCTCGGTTCCATTCTTTCCATGCAGACTTCTTTTCTTTCACTGCTTTCCTCACTTCCTCATTCCACCATGGTGTCTCCTTCTCTTTCACTCTTGTTGACGTCCTACCACAAGCACTCTCTGCTGCACCAACAAATGCCTTTTTAAAGTGAGACCATTCCTCTTCTATGTTGTCCACTTCAGTAACTGGGATTTGTTGCTTCAATCTCTCCTGAAAATTTTCCTGTACGGTTTTGTCTTTCAATTTCCATACTTTTATTTTACTTTCTCTGATCTCCTTTAGGTTTTCCAATTTTTCCCATCTAAATTTTGCCACCACAACTCTATGGTCCCCATCAAATGCTTCTCCTGGTAAAGCTGTCACATCTATCAGCTTTCTGCGATTAGTCCTTTCCACCAGAAAGTAGTCAATTACTGATTTTGTTCTTCTATCGCCCCAACCATATCTCGTAATTTTCCTGCTGTTTTTCTTCCGAAACCATGAATTACCCACTATCAGTCCATTCCTTTCACAAAAGTTTACAAGTTCCTCTCCTTCCCGGTTCTTTTTCCCATATCCATATGGTCCAATGACTTCTTCCTTTCCTTGTCTCTCGTTTCCGACTTGTGCATTCATATCTCCCATGATCACCACTTCTACATCTGAAATTACTCTTTCTACATCCTCCAGGAATACTTCAATATCTTCTTCTCTGTTTCCAGTCTGTGGTGCATACACTTGTATGAAGTCCATCACGTCATTTTTCATCTTCATTCTAATTTTCATTATTCTGTCACTCACACACTCGACCACTTCAACATACTCCTCCAGTTGTTTCGAGGTTATCAGTCCCACGCCATTTTTGGCCTCTTGGCCACCACTCCAGTATAATGTATATCCTTTCCTCAATTTCTTCCTTCCTTTACCTTTCCATTTCACTTCACTCAGCCCCATCAATCCAACATTCTCCCTCTCCATGAAGTCTACCACCTCCTCCACCTTGCCTGTCAGGGTCATGACATTCATGATTCCCACTTTCATTTCGGTTACTGGTCGCCCATTTCTCACAGTTCCCCCAGTACCAAAAGAACTGCGCGTCGCCTGCAGGGTACGCCCTAACCTTTTCCGATTCATTCGAAGTGCCATTTCCATTTTAGGCTATTATTACGATGGGGTCGCCACTCCCAAAGGCATTTTATGAAGCTACTGCCAGCTATTATACAGGCCGCCCCTAACATGGGAAACAGACGCCCTTGCAGCCGCCCCTAACCTGGGAAACAGACGCTGCCGATTGATGCTGTACTCATACTATTCCCTGAGTACTGGGTTGCCTCTTCCGCAATCTCCACCGTTCCGAAGTCCATCTTCTCCGCTGCAGATTCCGTTGAGGTCTTCGCACGTAACCCTGTGCACGGGGCCTATGTTATACCCCATAGGACTGGGTCCTCACCAGAACTTAGCCGGTACTGTAGTTCCATGGTATATTACAGTACCGTTGCCCACCCCCGCGACGTGGACGCGCCTGGCAAGAGTTATCCATGTAGCCAATTAAAATTGCCTCATGGACCGGGTTAAGGAGCTGTCTAAATCCAGCCTCCAAGGCCTCCAGCCTCCACTTAGGTATCCGTTTCAAATCGAAGCCTAGACCATCACACACTCCAGGTGTACACGAGAATCAACCTCATCTTTCTGCCACATTTTACATAAAAAATTAATTAATTTGAAGAGAAACTATTCCATGTCGATTCATATTTTGGTAGAGCCAGTTACGCCGAGCTTACGAAGCAAGATATCCGATTGAGTAGCTAAAAGCTACTCAATATTCGTAGACTACATGATGTTATGTCTTTACCATATCATGTGCCATCACACAATTCTTATTGCATTGTAAAATTACTAACAGCCGTTACTAAGGGAACCATCTTCTTTTGGCAAAGAGCACCACCATTCTACCCGCGGACAAGGTTACTGTTCTTACCACCAGGCGAACACGACTCAGTTGAAACCTCCACCAAGGCGCAGCTGCCCTCTAGCGTAGATAAAGAGCACTACTACATCTCTACTCCCAAGAATGTGCATGCAACCGTCAAAATCAAGTGTCCTACTGTCGAGGCGAGTTAGTCTCGTTACAATAGTGTAATCGATAGTGGCTTAAACCCGAAGCAAGCACATAGGTCAAGTGCTGAACATGGACTAGCGGTAAATGGTTTCTGTCATTCAAAGGTTTTTCATTTGTCAGATACACTAAAAATACAGATGGGATAAATTTATAAAGCCTTTTCATTTCATGGGTCACGTAACGCTTGGTACAAACATCGTCTTCGTCTTGCGGGTCTTCCACGTGAATAATCCGATGGTGATTAGCGCTATAGCCATTCACCGTAAGCTGGGGCACTTTGTCATAAAACTCATACACTTTGTTATCCACATACTTTTTCGTAGTAACGTCTGTAGACACTTGAGGATGTTTTACATGGATTAACCGCTTTCCCTTAAAGTCATAATCTCCCTGTTTTGTGCGTGGCACTACTGACCTATCCACATAGTGTTTATTAGCAGGATATGTTTCTTGTTTAGGATCATGTATGGGGACAGGCCTAGCTTTGGCCATCAACGCACGTCCAAAGACATCCATCGTCAACCTGTAGTACCAGTCTACTGTTTCTATGACAAGGTTCGGTATCCTGTATATAGACATCCTGCTAGCCTGTCTAAGCCTTAGTTGAAATGAAGATTATTAAGCAGCAAGAGTCATTCCCCGTGGGGGACATGGTTTCCCATCTCTGTCCCACATCACGTGAACAACGTCATGGTTCACTGTTTCCATCTTCCATTCGCTTCATCATTGTGGGGCCTTCCGGCTGTGGAAAGACAAATCTTTTGCTAACGTTCATCACAGCGCCCAATGGTCTGCGTTTTCAAAATATTTATATTTATGCAAAATCTCTCTACCAACCCCTCTACGTGTTTCTGGATCAAGTCATGTCTGGATTACAAAAAGAGAATATGGGTTATTTTACATTTTCCATGCAAGAAAATGTGATTTCACCGGATGAGGTAAAGCCTGATTCACTCATGATTTTCGATGATGTATCCACTGAACGTCAAGGCATCATTCAAAGCTATTTCAGCATGGGTCGTCACAAACATATCGATTGCTTCTATCTTGGGCAAACGTATTCTAAAATGTCCAAACAGTAGATTCGTGACAATGCCAATGTCATTGTTTTATTTCGCCAGGACGAGAGGAACAGTCGTCACATTTATAATGAACATGTGAGTCCAGATATGACCTTTCAAATGTTTACAGAATTGTGTGCCAAGTGCTGGAACACTCAACGTCATGCCTGTTTAGTGATTGACAAACAAAGTGAACTCAACCATGGACGGTATCACTTAGGGTTTGATCATTTTATTGCTATTTAAGGCCCTGTCTCATTCCCCGGCAAGTCATTTGTCAAGACACCATGGCGTTAGCAGAGAGTCAATTGAAAAAGCATATTATTAAAGCAAAAAATAATATTCGCCAAAAGTTTCGTCAATTGAAACAATCACGTGCAAATCATGCTTTGTTTATTCAGCAACATTTAGCACCTCCACTAAAAGCCATGTTGAAACCCTCTTTCAAGCCATCTGAAACGCTACCCACCGTTTCACAAGCCACGCAGACGCTGCACGAGGACCCTGAGGAAGAGGAAGGGGAACAGGAAGATTTGACTAGTGTTAGTGAAGTTGAGGATGAGGAGGAACCAGTGTTTACGCCTCAAAAAAAGGCCGCACCCCTTGCAGAGTTTTTGAGAAAAAAGAAATCCTTGGCTATGGTCGATACACCTTGCCCTTCCAGAGCGTCTCCGTTTTCACAACTCGTGGCCACCCCTCAACATAAAGCTCAACTGAAAACCATTTTAATAAAATATTATGGATCAACATTGGAACCCTATTTCACCGATCTATTTATTGGAAACACAGATACCACGTATGGTGTTCGCTATGAGGATGATAGTTTTAAAATTGGCGATTCATCCATTAAATTTGCTCGTACTAAAGCTGTCATTAAAAACATCAACTATAAATTAACGCCAGGACTGTTAAAGCTGCTCTTTTCTCGGACCCCCTCTTCCCATGATTATACGTCAGAGGACCTTGACAAATATAAATCCATTTTAGTGGATACCCATGCTCACAAAAGACAAATGCAAAAATGTTTCCCACTAGTCAAAGTACTCGTCGTAAAGCGTCCGCTTCGGGAGTGACATTTAAACCATTAAAACCCCTTGTGGACGTTACCTACTGGCACAATCCCAATAAGCTCGTCCAGCGGCTACAGTTGTTGCATGCCTCACGTCAAGCTGGCCATACCGGTCACGATTGGGAAATTCAAGAAATTGAACAAGAACTTCGAAATGCCAAAATTATTGTTTAAGCCCTCACCCATTAAAATGGGTATTGCTCACGAGTTGCATCGCCCAGCTAGGCGTCACTATCCGCGACTCAAGGTGATTTCACGAGGTGTGGATGAACTTTGGCAGGCTGACTTGGTTGAAATGATACCCTATGCTAGCGTTAACGACGGTGTACGCTATATGTTGACCGTCATTGATGTCTATTCCAAAATGGCCTTTGTTGAACCTGTGCGTCGCAAGTATGGTCCACTAGTTACCACGGCCTTTCAACATATTATTCAACACTCCAAACGTCAACCTCAGCTGCTACAAACCGACCAGGGGAAAGAATTTTTCAACAAGGATTTCTCCAGTTTTCTCAAATCTAAAGGATATTCACCATTACACCACGTATAGCAATCTCAAAGCCAGTGTGGTCGAGCGGTTCAACCGAACATTGAAAACCCATATGTGGAAAGCGTTTACCGCTCAGGGCAGTTATCGCTGGTTGGACATGTTACCTGAGCTAGTGTCACGTTACAATGACACCAAACATAGAACGATTGGGACCAAGCCACGTCTCGTAACTAAAAATATTCAGCGATTGGATAAACTGTTTAACCCCATAAAAACAGCCGATCCTAAACGTCACCGACTGAACATTGGGGATTTTGTTCGTGTGAGCAAATTTAAGTCTGCCTTCAATCAGGGCTACACGCCTCAGTGGGGGACTGAGCTAATTCGAATTCGTCGAGTCAACTTGGACAGTCCAGTCACCTATTTACTCGAGGACCTCAACCATCAACCCATAAAAGGTAGATTTTATCTCCATGAACTTCAGAAAACATCATTTCCTCAGCATTATCTTGTGGAAAAAGTGTTGAAACAAAAAGGAAATAAACTCTACGTCAAATGGTTAGGGTTTAACTCTACGTTTAATTCTTGGATCAATAAATTACATGTTGTGTGAACCTGTGTACTTTTTATTTATTCACACATGTTGTACACCACCTATAGCTCTATGTGTACAGTCCTCGGCTCCACATATTTCTTTCTCTTTCCACCTGTGTTCTCTCATACATTACCCCCCCCCCCCTCTCCCTCCCTTCACCTCCCACCACTGCTGTTTGCAGCTCCTGCCTATCTATTGGTTGTGATATCATTCCCACAAGTTGCATCATACTTTTTACTGATTCAGCGATTCCCACGCTTTGAACATTCTCTTATCATGCACGTGGACAGATAACGTTCAAAGTGAACACCTGTGGCAGATAAATTTCACGTCAACTTGCATTTTGTCACGTACGAAGCAAAACAGGATGTAACTTGTTAACAGTTATCGCTCACGTGGAGGACAGCTAACACCCAAGGTGAACACCTGCGGTAGATCAAATTTCACATGAACTTGCATTTTGTCACGTACGAAGCAAACAGGATGTCACTGGTTTAGCCCTCATGTGGTTTCACATGTGTTCACATGCATTTCGCTCTTCCCTCCCACCACAATGGTCAGATTATTTCACCTTGAAGCGTCATGGTCATTTTTTCCATTGCATGTGTTGTCAAGTCAGATCGGTGCCTTCCAATAAGCTCAAATGACCTTCACCTCCTGTAAGTTTGTTTTCTGTACTCGCTTCGACCAACATAGAACCAAGTTCTCATTACCGTTTACACGTTAAAGGTAAAATATCAGAAAACGCATGCTCGCTCTGTCATACACCGACCAGCCGAAATGGCGATTGTTCTATTAAGCATGGTCCTTATGGTTAGCGACAGGTTCGTTGAAACACACACACAAACACACACCCAGCCGTATTGTCTCTCTCAACCACCACGCTTCATAAACATTATAAACAAGTAAAAAAAAGAAAAAGTTTTTCAACATGTATGGCGTTAGGCCCTTTGTGAATTATTTTTTGGAAAAAATATCTACCACACTCGAAAGGGGGCGAAAGCCCGAGTCCTAGGACACCTCGTACACGTCTCTAGCGTTATGGGTTCGTAATATATCGGCAATAATCACAAAAAAAACACATGTTTACCCCAAAATCGAGTTTCCCAAATTTTTAAGAAATATATCGAGTGGTTCATAGCAAAGAGGACGTCACTCCGAGTCCTTGGACCCGTCGTACACGCCTCTAGCATACTTGGTTCGCGAGATATAGCAAAAAGTCTAAAATCACGTTCTTACCCCAGAAAGACCGTGTTTCCAGATTTTCACCTTTTCGACACCTACATTCCCGTAAAGAGCACGACGAGACGAAAAAAAACGAATCCAAGCACGCCCTCCTAGCATGGCTCCTTCCATTCCAAGGTCGCAGGGGCTCACCACTTGCTTTTGAAAGCACCTCCCCACCCCTCACCACACTACTACAAATACCATCTAAACGACCCCTCACTCGACCCTACTACTCCCCCACCACCTAACCCTTTCCCAACATAGGCATACATATTCAAGCACGAGCGCGACTTGAGGAAACCAACACTACCCCACTTCTCGCGAATGACCTTTTAGTTTTGGTCTTTTAATTAAATTAAGAGGCTATAGGAAAGTAGGGGGCATCACTACGAGTGCTAGGACACCCTGTAGGTTCAAATCCCATGTTTGGTTAGCGAGATATCAGGTTCGGGGCAAATACGAGGAGGGTTCAATAAGTTAGTAGACAGCTCCCGTGTTACCCCACTACTACAGGTTTTCATTCTAGAGACTTGAAATTTATTTTGGGGGTAGAGGGGGTAGGGATCATTGATTTATGTCAAACAAACTTTTTTGTAGAGTTCCTAGTTTACAAAATATAGGAATTTCAAAATTACACCTTTTTCAAAAAATGTAAAAAAATAAAAAAGTTTCATTATAGAAAATAAACGTCATAATGATTATTCGTTTGAGCCATGGCATAACGTTCTATCATGTTTGGTTTTCAACTATCGCCTATTTTCGAAAACAAAAAAATTCAAAATTTTGTTGAAAAATATAATACATGGTCCATAGGAAAAAAGACGTCAGCCCGAGTCCAACGACACCTCATTTGTCAACATCCGACCATGGGTTCGCGAGATATTGGCTTGGACTCACGCGGCGGCCATGACACTCGTTAGAACTGTCACTACCCCCCTACTGTGCCTATTAAGAGAGATATGATTAATGTTTCCCGAAAAACCCACTTTTTCCCACCCCTTTGGTCAATGGTTGGTGCTATAAAAAACTCTTCAAACATAAATTTTTGGCCTTTATCCGACACATAGTATGAACGTTGAACGGATTCGATATTTCACATATTAAGAGAGTTATAGCAGTATTTCACTTTTTCGAAAAAAGCCCCCCATTTTCACCCCCTTCTACCGATTTAGCCCAGTATCGAACTCGACCGAGATTTTATAGGTATACATATTCGGTAAAAGGTGATTGGTGAAAAATTACGGCAGTTATCGTGTCCACAAGAAACTGATATATAGGCCTATATATATATATATACTTTTGAACTGACGGTGTTTTTGGGGTCTGGGGGATGTGAAACGCGAAGATATGTCGAAATTTTCCGGAAGTCGAAACATGGTAGCCTACCTATTGCAATAGTTAGATTTCTAATGAAATCTACCTCTGGTTGGTTCCTCAGTTTAGGGGCTGCGACAACGCGGTCATCTAACCCCGTGTACTTTGGGTGAGTGTAGAATCTGTCTGATAAACGGTGTGAATTGTAATGGATGTATTAGTCTGTAATTCAGGTAAGGACTGCAGACGGTCAATTTCAAGCAGTAGTTCCTAATGTTGCTATCAGGTACTACCGTCAATGACACCTAGCTGTGAACTTGGCTACTAGATGCCACCCCAACCAGCAACTCGTAACGAACGTTGGAACTTCCCCTCCAAAGGAAAGCATACTGAGGGATTTTAGCGCTCTTAGAAAATCCGACGACTTCGGCCGGCTTTGAAACCGCGACCTTGGGCATAGACATTCTGCATGCTACCAGTTACGTCACCGAAGCCGCTTCCCACTTAGTCAGATGTCAAAGTCAACCCCTGGCACCATCCAGCCCATGACGGGCTAAGGCCGACCAAGCGACCGCTGCCCAGCCATTTGGCCTGCAGATATTGGGGTGACGCGTGATCAGCGCGTCGGGTCCCCTCGGCCGTTAATATTGGTATTCGTGATCGGGGTGCTGTCTCACTGTCAGACAGCTACTCAATTGTCCTCACGAGGCTGAGTGCACCCCGTTCCAACCCTCACGTCAGTTTTAAAATCCCTGACGGAGCCGGGGATCGAACCCGGGGCCTCCGGGTGAAAGGCAGGCGCGCTACCCCAACACCACGGGGCCGGCTTAGTCAGATGGAAATACTGAATCTGATCTCGTACAAGTGCGTTGTCATGGCAACGGCTCATCCCTCATCAATTTAGTAGTGTTGCCATGGCAACCACTGATAGCTCTTGGCATTTTCTTATAATTCCGAAATCATTTTTCTCATCCCTTGGCGTAATGGTGGGTCATATCAAAAATTCTTTCAGACAAATGTTTTAGGTAATTATTAGGGGAATATTGTCCATTTTGTACGGTTTTGATATTGTGCCTATTAAGAGAGATATGATTAATGTTTCCCGAAAAAACCACTTTTTTCCACCCCTTTGGTCAATGGTTGGTGCTATCAAAAAACTTATTTGACATTAATTGTTGGCACTTATCCGACACATATTATGAACTTTGAATGGATTCGATATTTCACGTATTAAGAGAGTTATAGCGAAATTTCAATTTTTCGAAAAAAGACCCCCATTTTCACCCCCTTCGACCGATTTTGCCCATTAACGAACTCGACCAAGATTTTATAGGGATACATATTATGTAAAAAATTCAAAGTGATTGGTGCAAAATTACGGCAGTTATCGTGTCCACAAGAAACTGATATATATATCATACTAATATATAAAAATGAGATGGTGTGTGTCTTTCTGTCTGTCTGTCTGTTACTCAATAACGCAAGAACCACTGGTCCGATTTAAATTAAATTTTGCATGGATGTAGCTGATTTACCAGGTTTACATATAGGATACTATTGATTACGATATTTTGCACTATTGAAAAATGGCGACTATTTTCATATTTCCATTTCAAATAAAAAGAGAACGCTAAGATATAGCAATCTTTTGATGGCACTACGAGCTTTAAAATTTAATTTTCTATCCGAAATGTCCTTATCACTTTTCGTGTATCTCCAACGGTTAGCGAGTAAAACCTACATTTGTGACGTCACTACACCCTTTGGTTTAAAAATTTCATATTTTCATCATCATACCAATATATAAAAATGAGATGGTGTGTGTCTTTCTGTCTGTCTGTCTGTCTGTTACTCAATAACGCAAGAACCACCGGTCCGATTTAAATGAAATTTTGCATGGATGTAACTGATTTACCAGGTTTACATATAGGATACTTTTGATTACGATATTTTGCACTATTGAAAAATGGCGACTATTTTCATATTTCCATTTCAAATAAAAAGAGAACGCTAAGATATAGCAATCTTTTGATGGCACTACGAGCTTTAAAATTTAATTTTCTATCCGAAATGTCCTTATCACTTTTCGTGTATATCCAACGGTTAGCGATTTAAACCTACATTTGTGACGTCACTACACCGTTTGGTTTAATAATTTCATATTTTCATCATCATACTAATATATAAAAATGAGATGGTGTGTGTCTTTCTGTCTGTCTGTCTGTTACTCAATAACGCAAGAACCACTGGTCCGATTTAAATGAAATTTTGCATGGATGTAGCTGATTTACCAGGTTTACATATAAGATACTTTTGATTACGATATTTTGCACTATTGAAAAATGGCGACTATTTTCATATTTCCATTTCAAATAAAAAGAGAACGCTAAGATATAGCAACCTTTTGATGGCACAACGAGCTTTGAAATTTAATTTCCTATCCGAAAGGTCCTTATCACTTATCGTGTATCTCCAACGGTTAGTGAGTAAAACCTACTTTTGTGACGTCACTACACCCTTTGGTTTCAAAATTTCATATTTCCATTTCAAATAAAAAGAGAACGCTAAGAAATAGCCAACTTTTGATGGTATACACGGGCTTTAGCATTTAATTTTATATCCAAAAGGTTCTTATCACTTTTCGTGTATCTCCGACGGTTAGCGAGTAAAACCTAAATTTGTGCAATAAAACACGATCAACACCGAGCGGTGCAGTATATCTCTACATATATAAAAAAGATTTTTTTTTCTGAATTTCTAGGGAAATTTGAGTTATTTACACGTTTCAGACTGTTTTATGATAGATGCGCGCGAAAATAATGTTTTGGTCTGTCTGTCTGTTTGTTTGATTGTCTGTGGACAACTTTGTTCCCTTATAACTCGAGAACGTCTGGGTGTATCAACGTAAAATTTGGTGTAGATATCCATCAGAGGCACGACACTGATCATTGATGTAACCCTTCTCCGTACATCTCATAAAAGAGGGCCTACCTCCTTAAAATACATGCTGAAATAGGAGTAGAAGGACGAGACAAAGCTCATTTTCAGCCCCTCAATGTGAGAGACAAAACTTGGGGGCCCTAAAAGCATATTTTAAGGTCCCACGTCCACCGTTTTTGAGATATTCCCAGAAAACTAATTTAATTTAATAAACTAATGAACGAATGCAAGCCGATAACCATGGCAACAGATTCCCAGAGGTCCATCTATTGCTGTAAGACGCAATACAATTGCATTAATTATATTAGTGTGAAAGTTTGCAAACGGTTAGATGGTTATTATGGAACCAAATTAAGCTGTAAATTTCATCAATACGTAAAATGCGCTTAAGGGGGTCAAGGGGTAGTCTAGAATTTTTTCACGCGATTTACATCTGCGGGTGTGGTATGGCAGGTCTATTATATTCCTATCCCTATATTATATTATTATTATTATTAATATTATATTATGGCGAACAACGACGAGACAAAGCCCCTCGGTGCCAGAAATAAAACTCGAGGGTCCTCGAAAACTACATTATGAGGCTCTAAAACCAACAGTTTCTGAAACATTCCCAGAAAACTAATCTATATATTTAAAACACTAAGCTGTTTTTTGTACACACGAGATTGTGAAAACCACTTAACCGATTGGCTTCGTAAGACATTCTAACGAAAGCTCTTGGCATGCAGATTTGCAGAGTTTCTTTAAAAGGAAAATATATGTTACGGTATATTTTTAAATGATTAAAGAAATATGTAATATTTGTCACTCCCGCGCATGCGCACAATGGCCTTTCTCAACAAGGAAAATGGCGATTCCGGTCGCGTCTAACTGAGATCTTTGTTCATGAGAATTAAAAAGGATCTCCAATAATGTTAGTTATGTTTTTACAATGTGCATTGAAATAGAATTATATTAAATAAACCACGAATTGAAAGACATAAACTGCAGGTTGAGTGTGTATACTGGTTAGATAGCTTAATACTGCAGTGTCACATAGTTGTCTGGTTGGCCAAGGGGATAAGGTTACTGGCCTGAAATTTGTATTATGCATGATCGAGAGGGTTCGATCCCACTTCGGATATGTTTTTTTATTTTCGTTTTCTTCCTTCCTACGATTGGTATTGCATTATAGAAACATATTTCACTTTTATCATTCCCGTCAAGTAACGAATTCTCTGTTCCCATCGAGAGGGTTCGATTCCCACCTCGGTTATGTTTTTTTTATTTTCGTTTTCTTACTTCCTACGATTGGTATTACATTGTAGAAACATATTTCACTTTTATCATTCCCGTAAAGTAACGAATTCTCTGTTGCCATCCTTTGCATGGACGAGAGGGTTCGATTCCCACCTCGGATACGTTTTTTTAATTTTCATTTTCTTCCTTCCTACGATTGGTATTACATTGTAGAGATATATTTCACTTTTTCATTCCCGTAAAGTAACGAATTCTCTGTTGCCATCCTTTGCATGGTCGAGAGGGTTCGATTCCCACCTCGGATATGTTTTTTTTTGTTTTCTTCCTTCCTACGATTGGTATTACAGTGTAGAAACATATTTCACTTTTATCATTCCTGTAAAGTAACGAATTCTCTGTTGCCATATATATATTTAAAACACTAAGGTATTTTTTGTACACACGAGATTTTGAAAACGACTTAACCGATTGGCTTCGTATGGCATTCTAACGAAAGCTCTTGGCATGCAGATTTGCAGTGTGTCTTTAAAAGGAAAATATATGTTACGGTATATTTTTATATGTTTAAAGAAAAAGGTAATATATGTGGCAATTGCGCGTTGCCACAATTGCGTTTCTTCATGAGAGAAATGGCGGATAAAAGATCCACCGTATCGTAGTGTGATCTTTGTTTATGAGAATTGAAAAGGGAAATATCGCTTATGTTGTATCCCGATATATACTGGAATAGAATCATGAAATAAGGGAAATATTGATGAACTGTAACTGGGAGTTGAGTGCGTTTGTTGTTTACGTCACTTAATATTGCACTCTAATTTCGTTGTCTGGGTGGCTCAGCGGCTAACATTGTGGACAACGAAATTGATTATGCATCGTCGAAGGAGTTTGATTCCCACCTCAGACATGTAATTTTATTTCCCAATTATTCTATCTTGCAATTGGTATTACATTGTCTAAACATATGTTACGTTTATTATTCCCGTAAGGTAAGAAATTCTCCATGATTTACGTTGCCAGATACTTTTAAATTGAAAATGAAAATCGGCACAATCGCTTAGCCTTGAGAGAAAATTGTCGAACATAATTCATTTGATGGACTCAGACATCGTGGTCACTCAGCCCTGTCTACTTTGGTGTGTGAGTGTAAACCTTTCTCTGATAACCTGTGTTAATGTGATGGCTGTATTGATGTGTGCATTTGTAATTAGTAAGGGGAATAGGGAGTTGAGAATCATGAAATAAGGGAAATATTGATGAACTGTAACTGGCAGTTAAGTGCGTTTGTTGTTTACGTCTCTTAATATTGCACTCTAATTTCGTTGTCTGGGTGGCTCAGCGGCTAACATTGTGGACAACGAAATTGATTATGCATCGTCGAAGGAGTTTGATTCCCACCTCAGACATGTAATTCTATTTCCCAATTATTCTATCTTGCAATTGGTATTACATTGTCTAAACATATGTTAGGCTACGTTTATTATTCCCGTAAGGTAAGGAATTCTCCATGATTTACGTTCCCAGATACTTTTAAATTATTATATAAATATCGGCACAATCGCTTCGCCTTGAGAGAAAATTGTCGAACATAATTCATTTGATGGACTCAGACATCGTGGTCACTCAGCCCCGTCTACTTTGGTGTGTGAGTGTAAACCTTTCTCTGATAACCTGTGTTAATGTGATGGCTGTATTGATGTGTGCATTTGTAATTAGTATGGGGAATGGAGAGTTGACGACTGAGGCTTTAAGTTAGGAACTATCCCGGTATTTGCCTGGAGTGGAAGTGGGAAACCACGGAAAACCACATCCAAGGTTGTTGAGATGGGAATAAAATTTTGCTCTTCTTAGGTTTGCCTCAAGAGTGCGCCCCGTTCCAGCCCTCAGACCAGAATTAAATTTCTTGGCAGAGCAGGGATCGAACCTGGAATCTGGGGCGATAGCTCAGAATGTAGCCTTAAGACTGGGCTTCCCTGTGTTAATACGATCTTTGAAAAACACTGAACATATAATTCTAAAACTCCCTCCATTACGGTGGCTGGCGAAGTGAGTCCATGCTCATTCCAGTAGTGGCGAAGTGATTCTATGCTCCCTTGCATAATTTACTGTCATGGAAATGCAAAGTATTGTACCTTCAACAGGTGATGGAAATTGATTATTTAGAGCAGTTTCATTCTGTTTATTTCAAAATGAAGTTCGTCATCCTGAGTTGCGTTTGCAAGCAAATTGCAAAAATTGCAAGGATTTTATTATTGGCGATCAGTCTCATCGCATTCTCATCAGCAACCAACTTGAGAATGGAAGTCTCTGAACTTAGTTGTATAAGTGAATATTGTTGTTTATTGATTATTTTTTTAGAGTACATAACAATGAGTCTAACCACGCAGTTGATTTTGGCAATGGAAGTAAGTTATTATTTGCTATTTAATATTTGGCAGCTGCGTTGATGCAGGCCACTATAGTGTTATTTAATAAGCTATGACGTTAATTTGGGGAGAAATGCTGCTATAAATAAACCCATTTTACGAAATAGAACATTAGCCGCAAACAAGTGGGAAATCGGAGAAAAATACGAAGCCACTTTTAAACTCCAATATGAATACGGCATTTCAGGTACAATTCCAGATACTATACCGTTACACTGTAGGGTCCTTGACGAACAAATTTAAACATTGTTCTGCACTGTATTTCTCTTGAGAGAAATCTTCACTTGGTTACTTTGACCTTTGCTGTTGTAATGTAAAATTAATCTGACTAAATATAAAACATTTGACATGCTGCAACAATTATTTTTCACTGGAGATGATATCTCAAGGAATTTCAGAGAGACTAATCGGCTATGTCCTTCGTTTCATTTGGTGCCAATGTTACTGTGCCACACCCATACGGTCCACATTGTTCTAAGATGTATGGAGGTGCACATCATCGCATTTCTTCGTTATATTCCAAAATTATATGTGACGGTTTGCGGCCAGTTTTATTAGACTCCTCAGAGTTCTTGAATTCCTTGGAAATAAATGACTTGCCTCCACATATTCCAAACGCTTGAACCGTTATGCTGCTTAGAAATCTGAACGTTTCCCAAGGGCTCCTAAATGCAACCATATTGCTTGGATTTGGAAATAATAAGTGCAGTTAAAATTAGGCAGAGAGGTCTAATCCTTCTACTTGATTTAACAGCATCCGATAAAACACTATCATTTTGTTTTAAGAGGCAATATTTTCCAATTTATTTGGCATACTCTGTCACAATCAATGAAGCTCAAGGGAAAACTCTGGAACGTATAGGTCTCAATTTGCCTCATCAATTTTTCAGTCATGGCCAGCAGTATTTTGCAATGTTGAGAGCGCAATCTTTTGACGCCCTTATAGTTTCAATAGAGCCAAAAAATCATCGTACAAAGAATATACAGTAGGCCTACATAAGAAAATTCTTCAGTAAATATTTTTCTATTGACCGTCATTTTTGACGGGTTTCAACTAGTCTGTACACACGAGATTGTGAAAACCACTTAACCGATTGGCTTCGTAAGACATTCTAACGAAAGCTCTTGGCATGCAGATTTGCAGAGTTTCTTTAAAAGGAAAATATATGTTACGGTATATTTTTAAATGATTAAAGAAATATGTAATATTTGTCACTCCCGCGCATGCGCACAATGGCCTTTCTCAACAAGGAAAATGGCGATTCCGGTCGCGTCTAACTGAGATCTTTGTTCATGAGAATTAAAAAGGATCTCCAATAATGTTAGTTATGTTTTTACAATGTGCATTGAAATAGAATTATATTAAATAAACCACGAATTGAAAGACATAAACTGCAGGTTGAGTGTGTATACTGGTTAGATAGCTTAATACTGCAGTGTCACATAGTTGTCTGGTTGGCCAAGGGGATAAGGTTACTGGCCTGAAATTTGTATTATGCATGATCGAGAGGGTTCGATCCCACTTCGGATATGTTTTTTTATTTTCGTTTTCTTCCTTCCTACGATTGGTATTGCATTGTAGAAACATATTTCACTTTTATCATTCCCGTCAAGTAACGAATTCTCTGTTCCCATCGAGAGGGTTCGATTCCCACCTCGGTTATGTTTTTTTTATTTTCGTTTTCTTACTTCCTACGATTGGTATTACATTGTAGAAACATATTTCACTTTTATCATTCCCGTAAAGTAACGAATTCTCTGTTGCCATCCTTTGCATGGACGAGAGGGTTCGATTCCCACCTCGGATACGTTTTTTTAATTTTCATTTTCTTCCTTCCTACGATTGGTATTACATTGTAGAGATATATTTCACTTTTTCATTCCCGTAAAGTAACGAATTCTCTGTTGCCATCCTTTGCATGGTCGAGAGGGTTCGATTCCCACCTCGGATATGTTTTTTTTTGTTTTCTTCCTTCCTACGATTGGTATTACAGTGTAGAAACATATTTCACTTTTATCATTCCTGTAAAGTAACGAATTCTCTGTTGCCATATATATATTTAAAACACTAAGGTATTTTTTGTACACACGAGATTTTGAAAACGACTTAACCGATTGGCTTCGTATGGCATTCTAACGAAAGCTCTTGGCATGCAGATTTGCAGTGTGTCTTTAAAAGGAAAATATATGTTACGGTATATTTTTATATGTTTAAAGAAAAAGGTAATATATGTGGCAATTGCGCGTTGCCACAATTGCGTTTCTTCATGAGAGAAATGGCGGATAAAAGATCCACCGTATCGTAGTGTGATCTTTGTTTATGAGAATTGAAAAGGGAAATATCGCTTATGTTGTATCCCGATATATACTGGAATAGAATCATGAAATAAGGGAAATATTGATGAACTGTAACTGGGAGTTGAGTGCGTTTGTTGTTTACGTCACTTAATATTGCACTCTAATTTCGTTGTCTGGGTGGCTCAGCGGCTAACATTGTGGACAACGAAATTGATTATGCATCGTCGAAGGAGTTTGATTCCCACCTCAGACATGTAATTTTATTTCCCAATTATTCTATCTTGCAATTGGTATTACATTGTCTAAACATATGTTACGTTTATTATTCCCGTAAGGTAAGAAATTCTCCATGATTTACGTTGCCAGATACTTTTAAATTGAAAATGAAAATCGGCACAATCGCTTAGCCTTGAGAGAAAATTGTCGAACATAATTCATTTGATGGACTCAGACATCGTGGTCACTCAGCCCTGTCTACTTTGGTGTGTGAGTGTAAACCTTTCTCTGATAACCTGTGTTAATGTGATGGCTGTATTGATGTGTGCATTTGTAATTAGTAAGGGGAATAGGGAGTTGAGAATCATGAAATAAGGGAAATATTGATGAACTGTAACTGGCAGTTAAGTGCGTTTGTTGTTTACGTCTCTTAATATTGCACTCTAATTTCGTTGTCTGGGTGGCTCAGCGGCTAACATTGTGGACAACGAAATTGATTATGCATCGTCGAAGGAGTTTGATTCCCACCTCAGACATGTAATTCTATTTCCCAATTATTCTATCTTGCAATTGGTATTACATTGTCTAAACATATGTTAGGCTACGTTTATTATTCCCGTAAGGTAAGGAATTCTCCATGATTTACGTTCCCAGATACTTTTAAATTATTATATAAATATCGGCACAATCGCTTCGCCTTGAGAGAAAATTGTCGAACATAATTCATTTGATGGACTCAGACATCGTGGTCACTCAGCCCCGTCTACTTTGGTGTGTGAGTGTAAACCTTTCTCTGATAACCTGTGTTAATGTGATGGCTGTATTGATGTGTGCATTTGTAATTAGTATGGGGAATGGAGAGTTGACGACTGAGGCTTTAAGTTAGGAACTATCCCGGTATTTGCCTGGAGTGGAAGTGGGAAACCACGGAAAACCACATCCAAGGTTGTTGAGATGGGAATAAAATTTTGCTCTTCTTAGGTTTGCCTCAAGAGTGCGCCCCGTTCCAGCCCTCAGACCAGAATTAAATTTCTTGGCAGAGCAGGGATCGAACCTGGAATCTGGGGCGATAGCTCAGAATGTAGCCTTAAGACTGGGCTTCCCTGTGTTAATACGATCTTTGAAAAACACTGAACATATAATTCTAAAACTCCCTCCATTACGGTGGCTGGCGAAGTGAGTCCATGCTCATTCCAGTAGTGGCGAAGTGATTCTATGCTCCCTTGCATAATTTACTGTCATGGAAATGCAAAGTATTGTACCTTCAACAGGTGATGGAAATTGATTATTTAGAGCAGTTTCATTCTGTTTATTTCAAAATGAAGTTCGTCATCCTGAGTTGCGTTTGCAAGCAAATTGCAAAAATTGCAAGGATTTTATTATTGGCGATCAGTCTCATCGCATTCTCATCAGCAACCAACTTGAGAATGGAAGTCTCTGAACTTAGTTGTATAAGTGAATATTGTTGTTTATTGATTATTTTTTTAGAGTACATAACAATGAGTCTAACCACGCAGTTGATTTTGGCAATGGAAGTAAGTTATTATTTGCTATTTAATATTTGGCAGCTGCGTTGATGCAGGCCACTATAGTGTTATTTAATAAGCTATGACGTTAATTTGGGGAGAAATGCTGCTATAAATAAACCCATTTTACGAAATAGAACATTAGCCGCAAACAAGTGGGAAATCGGAGAAAAATACGAAGCCACTTTTAAACTCCAATATGAATACGGCATTTCAGGTACAATTCCAGATACTATACCGTTACACTGTAGGGTCCTTGACGAACAAATTTAAACATTGTTCTGCACTGTATTTCTCTTGAGAGAAATCTTCACTTGGTTACTTTGACCTTTGCTGTTGTAATGTAAAATTAATCTGACTAAATATAAAACATTTGACATGCTGCAACAATTATTTTTCACTGGAGATGATATCTCAAGGAATTTCAGAGAGACTAATCGGCTATGTCCTTCGTTTCATTTGGTGCCAATGTTACTGTGCCACACCCATACGGTCCACATTGTTCTAAGATGTATGGAGGTGCACATCATCGCATTTCTTCGTTATATTCCAAAATTATATGTGACGGTTTGCGGCCAGTTTTATTAGACTCCTTAGAGTTCTTGAATTCCTTGGAAATAAATGACTTGCCTCCACATATTCCAAACGCTTGAACCGTTATGCTGCTTAGAAATCTGAACGTTTCCCAAGGGCTCCTAAATGCAACCATATTGCTTGGATTTGGAAATAATAAGTGCAGTTAAAATTAGGCAGAGAGGTCTAATCCTTCTACTTGATTTAACAGCATCCGATAAAACACTATCATTTTGTTTTAAGAGGCAATATTTTCCAATTTATTTGGCATACTCTGTCACAATCAATGAAGCTCAAGGGAAAACTCTGGAACGTATAGGTCTCAATTTGCCTCATCAATTTTTCAGTCATGGCCAGCAGTATTTTGCAATGTTGAGAGCGCAATCTTTTGACGCCCTTATAGTTTCAATAGAGCCAAAAAATCATCGTACAAAGAATATACAGTAGGCCTACATAAGAAAATTCTTCAGTAAATATTTTTCTATTGACCGTCATTTTTGACGGGTTTCAACTAGTTAAATTTAATTTAACAAACTAATGAAGGAATGCAAATCGGTAACCATGAGAACATTATCTCAAGGGGTGGCATACAACTTTCAATCTATTTCAGTAAGATGCAATTTATTACATTTATTACATTTATTACATTTCTGTGAACGTTTGCAAATATAAGGTTATCACGGAACCAACGTAGACTGTATAGTTCATCAATGCAATTAAGGGGGTCAAGGGGTAACCTAGGATTTTTTCATGCAATTTTCACTGCGACATATAGTACAGAAGGTCTATTATATCTCCAAACAAGAACATTATTTTCAAAAATTCCTGAATTGAATCAGCATTTTTTGCGGCTTTTAGGAATTTGGGCCATTTGAGACTAAAGAACCTGAATTTTCATGCACCACAAGCTTTTATAATTTATGATAGAGGTCTTCCTGTGTATGGGGACCCAACACAACGTTAGAGGGTCTGTTTTTATGTGACGTGTATTGCGTTTCATCTACAAGGCTTTCAATTCTATTTCATGTCAGGAAGTACACGTTAGGTGAATTTAGTTTGAGAGCACATTTTAACTAATCTTTTTTTTTTTTTTTTTCGACATACGTGTTCATCGTAAGGATGATTTTCTTTGATACTGTGTGGTAGATATACCCATATTTGGATTTCTGGGTGATATGTTGTAGACAATAGTATTGTCTGTCTGTCTGTCTTTCTGTGTATCCTTATGTATGCCTATAACTCATGTTCGGATACTTGGTGCATCGTAAAATTAGGTATGGTAAACATGAGTCAATACACCAATCATTTATAAAACTCTTCACCGTACATTTCATACAGTAGAAGGGTAGATATCGGGAAAAACTTCTCAAAATACATGCTAAAATAGGCGAAATATAAAAATTATCCTAGAAGGACGACCAAAGCATATGTTGCACTTCTCAATGTGAGACACAAAATTTGCGAGTCTATAAAGGGACTCCGAAAACCACAATATAAGGCCCTTAAATTAACAGTGTGTGTGATATTCCCAGAAAACTATTGTTTTAGATCCCTTATTTGGGGGTGGATCTAAAAGGGAGAGTTGCTGTACTAATTTATGAGTTTGTGCCTAAAGAAGGGTAGCTCCCCTTGACAGGGCAAGCTGACCAGTGTAGTGTGTTGTGATGTGCTAGGAACTAGGGGGCGCTCCTATAAAGACTGTAAATGTGGTTTAAGGGATGTAGCCTTAGCACGCGGGTCGGTGTACTAGTCGCCCAGCCGGCTACTTATTATATAATCACCTTGCTAGTGTCAGCGGTTCGGCACGCGCTTCAATTGAGCACGCTAGCCGCTGTGAGGAATACAAGGACGTCTGAGTTGGCGTTATTACTACGGTGTGTCACGTCCGACTGTGACGGGAGTAAGGAAGGACGTGGGGACGTGAAGAAGAGTGTAGATCAGTAATGCAAGTGTAAGAGACTGACCAAGTGTTTATTGGTCAGCAATGAGTAACTGTTAGTCCCTTTTAAGGGATCTTGTGATGTTATAATGTGAGTACAAACTGTGGGTGTTAGGTTACAAAAGTAGGATTCTGAACACTGACTGACTGACTCACCTCGGTTGACACTGTCGTTAGCCTCCGGCTGTCTCGTCGAAGCACTGGTGATGGAGAGATTCTCGTGACCCACTTAAGGCACCTTTTATACCTTTAGCCTCTGTTCTGTCAGCGCGTTGTGGCATAGTTGAACCAGTTTGTAGTATGTCGCTGTGTGTCATAATTACGCAAGGGTTGAGCTGCTTTATGGAGTAGCCAGCTGCCCTTATAGTATTGATGGATATTGGGTAGGCTTTTAAAGGGTTGCCTTTTATGAGATTTAGACAGATGATGGGGGGGATGATCTCTAAGGGGTGCATACCCCTTGGGTATTGTACAAGCCTCTTCCTCCATTTGGTCGCGTCCTCGCGACCGGGAAGGGCACTTGGGGTTGGGATGTTGTCGTAGTAGTTTTTGAATCCCCCTCGTCTCTTCTGGTGGTGGCGTCGTAAGCGTCGTCGTATGGAACGGGTGTCGTCGTGCAGAAGTGTAGGTGTGCGGTCAGCCCGTGTTCAGAGGGGAGGGTTATGGGGTGTACATAGATATATATGTATATAAATTTTACATTGCATGGTGAAATGTGCATTAACATTGTTGAATAAAGAAAATAATTGCTATTGAGGCACAATCGCCATTGCCGTTGTCGGCATAAAAAAGAAAAAAAACATGGTTATACATGGTTACATAGTTGTGCAGGGAGGAAAAACCCAGGGCCGAACGGATGATTGCGTCGTCCGCCCTATCTTGGGGAAAAAGTGCTCCCCGCAATAAAGAAGATAGGAGAGAATAGAAAAAAATGGGTGTTCCAGGGTATAATTTAAAGGAAATATTTAAAATGTATTTATTGGTGTGGGATAAAACGGAACACCCTGACAAATGGGGAAGTTAGAAGAGAGAAAAATGAAAGAAAACAATTCACAGACATTGGTTACGTGTTACCTTAGCAAACGAAACAAAACAAAACAAAAATATAGACATCGTGTACACGTGAACTTGATAAACAGACAAAAATATTATGTTGCGATGCTGACATTTAGGAATTTCCATTGGAATAATTGCCCGTGGGCGCATGAATATGTATGTAGTTTACTCTTTAAAATTATGAACTACAATGACCTTATGTCTACTTAAGCGCGCTAAACCCTTATAATTCTAGTTTTTATTTGGATCCTCGCGTGCACGCTACCTGTTTGTACGTACGCTTGCCGTATCACGGCTGATCCTATACGGCCACCTCTTGGCACGGTTGAGTGGTCGTACCGCTTGCAGTGTATTCTTAATACCTAGTCTGTGAAGCATCCTCTGTGGGTGAATGCTTGCACACTTGGCCATGAGGGTCGCCGCCACATGCCGGTTGCGCCCTCATCGCCGTAAGCTGCGTCGCATTTTGACGCTTCAAGTGTTTTTGTTTTATGTAGATCTGCCAGCAAGCTTGATGCCCCACAGGCATCATTCCCGCTGTGCAGATTATTGACGTGTAGCTGTAAAAAAAAATGTAGTGAGTGTGTAAGTGAGAATGAATGTTAAATGGAGGTTAGTATGCACAGGTATAATACTACAATAAGGGGGCATTAAATAGCATGTTGCTGCTATCTGGCAGCAAAATCATAATTACACGTGTCATATTCTAGGTGACAATGCCTGCAAAAAAAAATGGAGAGGTTAACAAAACATTGAAATTCCCTATTCCATATGCCGCTTCCTGTGGCAGCGTTGCCACAGTCTGAAGCCCCTTTTTACCTGTGAAAAGAATGGCATGGTTATTATTACTCGATATATGGCCGGGCTTACCCTATATGGTGCCGTGACGTCATTTCCTAATGTGTTGTAGTATTGGGCTTACCCTGGCAACGAATTTGGGCCGCCAGGCGCCGAAATTTTACCTCAATATATGTATTAAAAAAAATTGTCTTAAATGTAAGACTATGCTACATTATAATAACTTATCATGAATTATCGGACTTACCCTGATGACGGATTTGTGGGTCATCAGGCGCCGAACGGCGTTCTCTTATACTACTTATTCTACTTATGGTATATATAAAAAAAAACTACATCTAAGCCGAGAGGGTTGCCTTAATCTATTGCCGAAAGATGCTGTGCTGAATTGCAACAGTGTTCATTAAATTTGCTTAATCCTAGGTTGCGTGTCAAATGCAACCGTCTATAACTAAATTTGGCCTAGGACGATCGCCTGGGGCAATTAAATCCCCAGATCACCACCCGCACGAGCCCCAGAAACACCGGTTGTCTCTAGGGTCGCTAGATTCCGTCCCCTTAAGTCTAGTGTCGACGTCTATTACTAGGATTAATCTATCCGCGGGCGGCTTACGGTGCCACTAAGCTAACCGTTCCGCCCGCTGTAACTTCCTTGTCGTGCTCGTTTTGCCGTTCCGATTAGTCGTAGGTGAGCCGCCCACTTGGCTCCTGTGAGGGGCGCGCAATGCCCCATCTCTTAATGCACTCTGACTGCCCGATGCGTCGTCATTTATGTGGGCATTGGACAGTGTGGTCCCATGGCATAATATCCTCCGGGAAGAAAGCGTCCGGGGAGTCCTCTTCGCCTGTTTCGGCCGCAATATTTGTATTCGTATGTCCTCCGGGAAGTGAGCGTCCGGGGAGTCCTCTTCGCCTTAATCGGCATTGCTGGGTTGGCCCACTGAACCCTTTTTGAGTGCCCGCTATGCTACTCATTTAAGAACTCTGGCGACCCGTTGTCGTCCATTTACGTGGGCGCAGGACCGAATGAGCGCGTACATTCCATATATATATATATTCATATTTCATTCTGCATTATTGATTACCGTCGTGGTCTTCACCTTCACCTCGCGGGGTAAGGACTTGTCGGATCTAGGATTGGTCCTGCTGAACCCTTGGATCCTGCTTCACTCCTGACGAATAGGAGTCTGACTCCCCGCCATGGAAGTCCTACTTACGTAAATTTAACTAACAGTCTAGTCATAATATGGTCGTCTCTAGGGATAGCTCCCGAGGCCGACGCGGAGTGAGCTATTTCTCCCGCCATTCTCAGAAAGTCTCCCTGCAGGTCTTGGCTTCGACGACCGTGGCTCAAAGTGGGTTTAGCATCCCTTCCTCCCAGGGGCGGTTTATGCGCACCTAGGATTCCAGAGCTTGCCCGACCAGGCCGCGAATGCTTTGACCTTACGTGGTTCGTCTATTTGGTCTAGTCGTCAGTAATTTGATTTGTCGAGCCAACTGGGGTAAGGGTCCACATCGCCTTCCCCAGCTCTGCTCCTAGTGTTGTGCTTTTGACCTTTGGCTAACGCCAGTATCATCAGCCAGGGTGTTTCAGATTCCCTTTTTTTTTTTTTTTTTTTTTTTTTTTTTTTTTAAATATAGGTGTAACCTGTGTAAAAAGTGTCAAATGTAAAATACTTCCAGTGTGGTGGGCTGGTAAAACCTCTACATACGTAGACTACTTTAGGCTACCTGTGCTATATCAGCTTCTCCAGCGATAATGCTCTTTTTTAACCTTGATGGAGGTGTTAGTAGGGTCTGTGGCGTCAGGTACCCTGTTATTGTGATCTGGGGGTAGTTATCTGTAGAGTGGGTTAAAGCAGGGTAGGAGGAGGTTGCGCACTCCCGAATTCCGCGTTAGTGGCGGCCTGGAACCGGTTTTTGTGCTGGGATGCTCCTACAGTGAGTGGAACGGGGCAGGTAATTCCCGGGGTTGCAAAAAATAAAATAAAAATCCATGCCGGTCTGATATCAATATCCCCTGGTGAATGGATGGGATGTACATGCATGCGTCTGGATATGAGGCGTTTGCACTCATGTATGGATAGGTGTAGGTTGAGGCATAATACTAATATATTTCCCTCTCATGCGGGATGATTTAAATTTAAAAAAAAATGGTTAGTATTTATTACTTATGGCCTCATCTCTCAGATGGAGATGTGCATTACGCTTAGTTGTTGTTGGCCGATGCACCCCTCTCATTCAGGTGATAGCGGTGGGGCTCAGGGCGTAGCATGCCCTTTCTGTAAACACATGAAGTTTACCAACCCTTATGTATACTTTGTAGTGTAGTGTAGCTGTTTATGGTCGTGTAGATGTGTTTGCGTTGTTTATGTCTGGACGTGAAAAGGTTATGGGAAGGGAGTAGAGTGGGACGCTGTTAGCATGTTCTCTTGTCATCCTCCCTTGGTCCATGTTGGTTTTCTATCCGCGCTTTGGGATAGCGAAGCTTCACGACCTACTCTGGTCCGTTATAGGGCTAAGTCCTAGTCGCCTGGAATGATTTGTTTCGGGACTAGGGTCGCAAAAAGAAGTTGTTAAGGGGAGGACCCGTTTCCTCAAAGTCCCTATGTTCGCCCCTGATTGGTGAGCGCGTTTGTGTGTGTGTGTGTGACTACGCTCCGCTACACCACGCGGACGCCTGGTCTGCTGTAGGGCTAAGTCCTACTGTGTATATTGTGTATGGGTAGGAAGCGCCCGTGGCCTGCCAACGTCTTTACGAACGTGCTACTCTGGGCCTGCGACAAGTTTTGGTCTGTGACGTCTGCTTGTTGATAAATGCTTTCGCAGTGTTGAAAAATGTATAGTGTTATGATTGTTCTGCATTTGTTTATTCATGGTCACTGCCACTACACAATCGCGTTTTGTCATCGACAGTGTTGCAAAGTGGCTAAGTCTGCAAGTCATCAGTTTGTGTGTGTAACTTCAGGCCGGGATTTTATGTAGGTTAACCACTGTTGCGTGTTTTTCTGCACGTATGCCAGTGTGGTCATTGTGTTAAATTCCTGGCGGCCCGATGTGGTAATCCGCCCTGCTACTATTGCCGTTGTGTGGCCATTATTCCGTAAGACCGTTGTCTTACGAAATTTATATGTCTCTGTCTGGAAAGTCCATTTTCCCTGTCAAGTGTATTTCTGGAATTTTATGCCTGTCATTTGGCCGCAGGAATGTAGTATTATCTGTCTAAGCCGTTATATGGGCCAATTTTGGTGTGATTGGAAGGCCGTCTGCTTGTTTTTCCCTGGCGTGCAATTTTCTCTGGGGTTCGAACCCGTGTTCTATGTAATTCTCTGTGTTATATGTCTGCGTTGTTCATGTTCTGCGGGCATTCTGCCTGTATTTTGTTTGTGTTTCTCGTACCGAAAATACCGTTGTTTAGTTAGTTTTCGGTACGAGGTTTTTGTGTGTGGACATGGGTTCGAAGCCGGTTGTCTGTAAAGATTTGGTGGCCATTTCTGTGCCGCCTACACTATGGCAAATGGGCTGTGTGTTTTTCTATGCGCAACCCCTAGTATACCTTCCTGCGAGGAGTTTGCTTATTTTTGCCCTCTCCTCGTAGTGTAAATTTTGAAGATATAGGGTTCTTAGGTTGGCTATGAATGATTCCGTGCAGTGTGCTTTGGGAACTGTCGTCTGTAAGGCTCGCAGTTTATCACTGACGTCTGCTTTAATGCTGAGTATGAGGGTGTCGGGTTGCAATGTCTTGCGCGGTCGCTTGTTTACTTGTTTCGATAACGCTGTGTATCCGAACATGTGTTCTTAATCAGCCTGCTTTTCTGTTAGTGCTCTTCGCATTATAAAAAGGCAAGAGGGGAATTTTGTGGTTTAACGTGACCATTTCTAGAGATCGTGTGCCACGGGATTTTCGTTCTACTTGGAATCCAAACCACAGGCCATGGCATTTCACTTCGGAAATCTCATATGCATTGGCCGTCTGCAAAAGAACCTTCCACTGACTACACTTGTGTCCCCGAGTGTTGTGTTATGTATACCTATGTATAAAATATATATATAGTTTATTTGGCCATTTTTCTTTCTTGGGCTAAATGTGTGAAACAAAAAAAAAATATTTATGCCCCGCTCTGCATTAAGAGAGCACATTGAAAGAAAATAATAGTAGGTGGCGTTAGTCTCTAAAAATTATGTCGTGAGCACTATGTGTTTGGAAAAAAATGGTGATTGGGACCTGAGTGTAGTATTTACCAATTTGGTAACGTGAGTACTACCGTAATCTGGTTACGTCTCAGGGGAATCTACCGACACTGTCTAGTACACCTTAGGAAGGCCATTGCCAGACGTAACTGATACCCTTGTATCCACGTCACGAGCAAAGCCAGTGCACTGTGGGAGTCAAACCTGCCTATCAAAGTAATTGTAGCTCACCAAAATGACAGTGTCTCATCCCGGTGTGCAATTGGGCTTTTTAGTTGGTTAAAGCACACCTCCCAAAATTTTTTTTTTTTTGAAACTAGTTTGAGATTCTTAATTCTTGCCACACTTACGGCTTTCGCCCGCAACAGGAGAATCTATCAAACTGTGGAACCCTAACATAGAACGTTTAGTCATTTCTACTTAGAAAGACTCACTTAAGCTTTATGCTGTGATTTTATGCCTAAGTTGTGTTCAAAATATCTCTTTCCGGCCTGAAGCCTGCTTGGCTTCCACTTGGCTTAGCATATTAGAGACTTTACGTTATGGCGTTAATCACTTCGCCCAATAACCATTGATGGCCTGAGAGGAAAATGCCATGGTTGAAAAAAAAGAAAAAAAAAAAAACCGGAAGGATTTAGAATTGTTCCCTCTAATTTGGCTATATTGCACTGTATATACATAAAATAAGAAAGAAAAATATGCGATCTCATGTTGATTATGTACTTGTTGGACCATTTTCCTATCGCCCCCGTGTGAAAGAACTTATGTGGCCTATAATTTTGGTGTTAGCGATGTTAGTTTATTTCTCTGGCCTTGGTGAAAGTCGTTATCGTCTTTCGAGCTTCAGTGCTCAGAAAGGTGAAGGGCTTTGCCCTGTTACGATATTATAGGCCTCTGAAATCCATTGAGGTGTTTCTTTGCTGTTTTCCGGCGGAATTTCTAGCAAAGTAAGCCTTGCCCTACTTCCACCGTAGCGCGTGTTTCTAGGTCTAAGTGTACCTGTATTTAAGGGCGTTATTGCGCTTGGCGCTATCTTAGCAGATTTTGCGGGAGTGTATGTATGTTTGACTGCGAGGTTTTGTGGGGTGGGTAATAATACCTTTCCTAATCCCCGTGTATTGTATGGTAATGCCTGTTTAATCTGTATGTGCGTGTACCGTGCATCCTGAGGGACTAATGCCGGTGTTCGCCTCCGTTCTGGCAAATTTGCCCTTTGAACTGGCGGTGAGGGCCGCTTAAGTGCCTGTTTTTGTCCTGCCAATGTGGTGTCGTGTAGCCTGTCCGCTTTCTGGCCCGTGGCCACGGCAGACTCCTGCCACTGTGTTAGCCTATCTGTGTGAGTGTATGTAGGCTTTATATGTGGTAGGTCAGGCTCTACGTCGTCAGCCCATGACGAGGTTACCTCCTGTTGTCCCTCTGTCGTATTATGTGTGATTGAAGGTCCTGGCTTCAACTCCCTCTCGTTCATCCGGTCCGAGGGGATTGTTCTAGGCTCGTCCCCTCGGCTTGGCAAAATTGCCTTCCGATCCGGAGCTGGAGGACGTGTGTCTGTGTAGGATGTATTCTTTAGTATGTTGGAGCCTAACCTGGCCGTCTCCTGGACTGTGGCCACGGCGAACTCCTGCCACTGCGTGGCAGTACTTGTCGAGAGGGACATCCTCGCAAATTGTCGAGTTAGCGTATCCACGCTTATGTCCTCTCTCGGGTGGGCTGATGGCCCTACCATGAACTCAAAAATGGCCTTATTGGCTTGTAGCTCACGGTATTTGTCCCAAATTTGGGTGTACTGCCTTATTGAGGCTCATGGCCTGCTTGCAAATTACTGTACTAATGTATTAATGTTTCTGTGCTCTGTATTGTTTTGTGGCCGCTATTTGGAGAAGCGCTTGGACGCGAATTAGCTCCCTGTATTGGGCGTGTAAACTTGTGTAGTGCACCCTCATTCTCTCGAGGGTTGCATTATCTATCACGGGACCATGTGTGGTGATTAATTGTCGGTATATTCTGTGTCTTTGTATATGGAACCTATTGAGGTGTTCATGTATGTGATTCAAGAGTGTATGTGCGCATCTTAATCGCGCTGTCCTACCCTCTGACGGGGTGTATGGCTGTTTGCCCTGTATTGCCCCGATTTTTGTTTGGAGTGCCCGTATTTGTGTTTGCCGGCCTTGTATGTGCCCTTGGCATCTGAACAATAATGCTACTAATATTGGCATACCCCTATTACCTTCATGGCTTGCAATCTCTTCATGAGGTGCCATTCTGCCTGAAGTGTATGGGCCTAAAGTAACAATAGAGAGAGAAAAAAAAAATCTGTGCGTGTTTGCCAGTGTATTCCTATATCTCTCTGGTTCTGTATGGGGCTAGGGGGTTGATTTATCAAGCCTTTCCCTTGTGTAGCTAGTTTAGAGCACCCAAAAAAAAATATGGTGCTTTCTGTCTGGGGGAAAAATTTTCTCACTAATTTGCTTGGCTTTTTGCGGTACGGAAGGGGTCGTTTTACCTACGAGGGCTCGTTGGTTGAGTCCCTTTTCTCTATGCGTAGGACGGCGCCTCCACCAGTGTTTTAGATCCCTTATTTGGGGGTGGATCTAAAAGGGAGAGTTGCTGTACTAATTTATGAGTTTGTGCCTAAAGAAGGGTAGCTCCCCTTGACAGGGCAAGCTGACCAGTGTAGTGTGTTGTGATGTGCTAGGAACTAGGGGGCGCTCCTATAAAGACTGTAAATGTGGTTTAAGGGATGTAGCCTTAGCACGCGGGTCGGTGTACTAGTCGCCCAGCCGGCTACTTATTATATAATCACCTTGCTAGTGTCAGCGGTTCGGCACGCGCTTCAATTGAGCACGCTAGCCGCTGTGAGGAATACAAGGACGTCTGAGTTGGCGTTATTACTACGGTGTGTCACGTTCGACTGTGACGGGAGTAAGGAAGGACGTGGGGACGTGAAGAAGAGTGTAGATCAGTAATGCAAGTGTAAGAGACTGACCAAGTGTTTATTGGTCAGCAATGAGTAACTGTTAGTCCCTTTTAAGGGATCTTGTGATGTTATAATGTGAGTACAAACTGTGGGTGTTAGGTTACAAAAGTAGGATTCTGAACACTGACTGACTGACTCACCTCGGTTGACACTGTCGTTAGCCTCCGGCTGTCTCGTCGAAGCACTGGTGATGGAGAGATTCTCGTGACCCACTTAAGGCACCTTTTATACCTTTAGCCTCTGTTCTGTCAGCGCGTTGTGGCATAGTTGAACCAGTTTGTAGTATGTCGCTGTGTGTCATAATTACGCAAGGGTTGAGCTGCTTTATGGAGTAGCCAGCTGCCCTTATAGTATTGATGGATATTGGGTAGGCTTTTAAAGGGTTGCCTTTTATGAGATTTAGACAGATGATGGGGGGGATGATCTCTAAGGGGTGCATACCCCTTGGGTATTGTACACTATCTTCGTTTTGAAAAATTTATGAAGGAATTACAAGCCGCTAACCATTGCAACAGTAGCTCAATTGATAATGTCTGGTGCGTCTCTAAAAGCAACAGTTCTTAAAAGGGACGTAACACCAATAACATTATAATTATTATTATAATGTCTGGTGTTAACACCGAACACCGTTCGAAGAACGGGTACTTCTGCTAGTATATATATACATACATAAATTATATATAAACTTTTGAACTGACGGTGGTTTTGGGGTCTGGGGGATATGAAACGCGAAGATATGTCGAAATTTTCCGGAAGTCGAAACATGGGACCCATTGCAATAGTTAGCTTTCTAATGAAATCTACCTAATAAAATTGTGGAATTATCCCTACATCTAAATCAGTTAACTATCAGTAACTTAATTTATTAAATAAATAAACTGGTGTGACAAAGAACAATCGAAATATTCTCGGGATTCCAGGGTTTGGGGGGGGGGGGGGGAAGAGGCTCAGCCTCTCCTTCCCCCCTCTCCCCTCGATGCACATTGGGACATAATCACCAACCAGATCGATGACCCGACACACCCACCATATTTTGTAACTTATAACTTTAAACCAAAGAACTAGAGTTTCCTTTTTCCACACTTTATCTACTCGTGATCTTAAGGTGGCGCTAACTGAATATTTGAACATAACATTTCAATTTATTGATATGCCAAAATTATGAATCAATTGTATGGAAGTTTTTCAACATGTGATGTCTTATCTTTATAAGATAAAATAGTTGTTACTGAAATAGCTTCACTGCTACCAACATAATTAATCAAAATATTAATATTAAGCAAAATGTACGTTTATTACCTAACTATTAAAGTTGAATATTTTAAACTTAACACACTTATAATTAAAGGAGAGTTTGTGGCTTGGAATCCAACCTACAACCATGGCAAATTCTACAAGTGGCTAAATTTCCACGATATCCAAGCTCCACAAATGAAACAACAAACAATTACGTTTACAGAAGAATGTTTTCGCCCGACTCGTAGCGTAGTGAGTAGTGTATTTGTAACAGTTCAGATACCTCCTCCTCCTCACCCTCCTCACAAGATGGCGGCGGTGCGATATCTCTCGAACGCATTGTCAGATTTTGACGAATGAGGTGTCATTGAACTCGGGCTGATACCCACTTTCCCATGGACAACATATTTCCACCCCAAAAATAAACCCTACCCCTACTAGGGGGTGAAATTGTAATTTTTTAGAGAATCTCTCTTTCCAATTGCAACATGTGAGAGTTTGAATGTCAATACGGAATGAAACGTTGTTCTACATAAAGTGCATGTGTACGGTGGATAGCCACTATGAATTAACATGCTTGTTTTTTGTTTTTTACGCATGCCCACTCATGGCTTTTGAAGAGGGTGGGGGAGTGGTTCCCTGTGGACGAGTCCTTGTTGACAGGTCATTGTTGACAAGTCATTGTTGACGGGTCCCTGTGGACCGGTCCTTGTTGACGAGTCCTTGTGGACGAGTCCTTATCCCTTTGGACTGATCCCTTTGGACCGGTCCCTTTGGCTGCCAAGAGACCAGCTGGACACCATCACCCTGTTTGTCATCTCCCCGTCGTCTTCCTTGGGAAGAGGAGGATGTACCGATTTTGCAAATCAGTACATGTTCATCTTTATCTTCAAGGCGCAGTAAGAACCCCAGGTCTGGCCGGATTATCATGAGAGCATACACCAAGCCCTTCTGGGAATTAATTTCGCCTCCCTGGCGCCTGACTGTTGGTGAAATGGGTTCGCCAAGCCCTTTTTCTGCCAGGATTTGTGCCTTTGTGTGTCCTGTCACTTAAAGGCTTATCGGTGATGGAAGGGAGATAAATCAAGCCTTGTATCCGTGAACATTGGAAAGGTGAACATTTCCTGTCAGCTACATTCGCTAAGCTCTTGTTCTAAGAACAATCTGGCAGGAACATTGTGTAACGCCTCAGCTCCTGAAAAGTTTCTACGCAGTAGCTGTGTGGGGTGATATTCAATGGTACCAACTCAAACCTTGGACTCTGGCCTTGTTTTGGCCCGTTGCGCCCCTAGTCGCATTTGGCATCACTGGAGTAGGGTGGTGGGGGTACACTGGAATACAGGTTTGTGGCCTGTGACTCGAGAGACAGTGCGAGGAGAAGCTTGCTGACGGAAGGACTCTTAAGCGATCGCCTCCGGGGAAACTTATAGTGCAGTTTCCTCGGAGGGCGGAAATACACCAGGTGGTATGAACTCAATTTGTTAGAAGGGGCAACCGTTCGATGGAACATTAAACTGTGTCATTTGGTATGTCGTTAAGGCCATGTGTCGGTGGACCATATTTTGAGCGGACTGACATTTTAATTTTAGTATATTAGTATGTAATATTTTGGAAGGGCTTGTATAATTTGGTCATTCTGTTATATGTAGTTTACTGCAGGGTGGGTTATTCATTGCCCTATTTCCGGTTAGCTGGATGGGAACCTCGTGGACTTAATTTTAGTCAGATAGGCTTCAAAGAACAGTCTGTGCTGGACTCTGAAGTTTCTCCGACGCTTTTCGTTCGCTAAAGAACGCGTTTGTTGCTTTATGTAATTTGTTTGTGAAATGGCACCCGGCCTGATTTTCATGTTGTTATATTTCCTTTTATCCTCGTGGGTGATATTACCCTCCGTTCAGTAATTCAATTAATCGTATGATGGGGAAATGAAATTTTGCCAACTGGGCAATGACTGATTTTATTTTTATTCACAATATTACCTGGAACTTGATTCTGTATTACCTTTCAAATATTAGCCTAAGCGGTTAAGGGTTAGTTGTAATTTAATTGTAATTTAATTGTATCATTCCTAGATTTTTATTATACTTTGACATTTGGATGTTGTTTTTTATTTAATGATACCAGTCAGTAGGAAGATTGTTTCTGTTCCCTTCACCATGTGTGGCAAGATTAAAATTGTCGGCCTTTCTGAGTACGTCCAGCCCTCCATTCAACAAGCTGGTCTTGACATTAGCTTCGTCCCGCCTGATCTCTTTTCCTAAATCAAATCAGGGTGTTCTTGAATACCACGAAAATTTGGAACATTCACTCCTAGTTTTTTTTTTTTTTTTTTTGCTGTGAACTCAGCTGACCTAGCGAGTAATTAAATTAGGCCTTTCCTGTGTGTTATAATTTATTAATTTTTGGTATGGTAATATCATGTTGATAAAGCTTTTGATATGCTAATATTATTATCATCTTCTGGTTATAAAAAGGGCAAGGGGGGATGAGAGCCAGTTACATTTGTATCAGAGGCGTGGTTATTGATTTATTTTCACTCACAGCAGTAACACCTATGACACCAGCAACTTACTAATGCTTTTCATTTGAAAGATCCTTTGCAAGGATATTTTACTTATAAGCATCTTCTGTTACAATTCACTGCAATTATTTTCGTCATAATTGTAATATGTGATCAATTCTTGTTTTATCAAACTAAAGGAACTTCAGTTTCTATAATCTCTCCATTGGATAATCATGACGGAAGAAATCTCTCTGTAAAAGTATTGGAGGGGGAAATGCTGAGTATTAACTTCACAAGGACTAAGATATTCCTTAATTTTGTTGCCCCTAATAAATCTATGACATGTACCCATCTATCTGACACACAGACATAGAAATCATTTTCTCTTTCAAACTTACACCTGTATCACCAGTAAACAAGCTGGATATTACAATCAATTCTGAAGCGGGACATTTGAAAATTGCTGCGAAATTGACTATATTATCAAATTAACCAAAAAAACGGAATATTTGGCGTTCCGTTAAAGATTGAAACGGAACGCGGAACAAAACAAGAAAAAACGGAATTGTTTCGGGTAAAACGGAACGTCTGGCAACCCTACAACAAAGGTAGTCGTCTTGGTTATTTGTTTAAACAAATATATTTCCGTTGTCTTTTCACATCCCCCAAACCCCAAAACCACCGTCAGTTCAAAAGTTTATATATAATTTATGTATGTATATATACATGTGTATATATATATGTATATATATCAGTTTCTTGTGGACACGATAACTGCCGTAATTTTGCACCAATCACTTTGAATTTTTTACATAATATGTATCCACTTACAATCTCGGTCGAGTTCGTTAAAGGGCAAAATCGGTCAAAGGGGGTGAAAACGGGAGGCTTTTTGCGAAAAATTGAAATATCGCTATAACTCTCTTAATATCTGAAATATTGAATCCATTCAAAGTTCATACTATGTGTCGGATAAGGCCCTAAAATTTATGTTTGAAAACTTTTTTGATAGCACCAACCATTGACCAAAGGGGTGGGAAAAAGTGGGTTTTTCGGGAAACATTAATCATATCTCTGTTAATAGGCACAATATCAAAACCGTAAAAAATGGACAATATTCCTCCAATAATTACCTAAAACTTTTGTCTGAAAGAATTTTTGATATGACCCACCATTACGCCACGGGATGAGCAAAATAATTTTAATTATAAGAAATTGCCAAGTGCCAAGAGAGGTTGCCATGACAACTTTACTTTTAATTGATAAGGGATGAGCCATCAGCAGTTGCTATGACAACGCCCTGCACGAGATCACATTCAGTTTTCCATCTGTCTGTGGGAAGCGACTTCGGTATCGGAACTGGTAGCATGCTGAACTTCTATGCCTAAGGTCGCGGGTCCAAACCCGGCTGAAGTCGGCGGATTTACTAAGAGCGCTAAAAAAAACCTGAGTATGCTTTCCTTCGGAGGGGAAGTTCCAACGTTCGTTGCGAGTTGATGGTTCCGGCGGCATCTAGTAGCCAAGTTCACAGCTAGGTGTCGTTGATGGTAGTATTTTAATTATGTAGCCTATTTTAGGTAGATTTCATCAGAAAGCTAACTATTGCAATGGCTGCCATGTTTCGACTTCCGGAAAATTTTGAGATATCTTCGCGTTTCACATCCCCCAGACCCCCAAACCACAGTCAGTTCAAAAGTTTATATACTCGTATATGTGTGTGAATACATATGCATATATATCAGTTTCTTGTGGACACGATAACTGCCGTAATTTTGCATCAATCACTTTGAATGTTTTACATAAAATGTATCCCCTTAAAATCTCGGTCGAGTTCGTTAATGGGCAAAATCGGTTGAAGGGGGTGAAAATAGGGGGGGGGGTTCTAAAAATTGAAATATTGCTATAACTCTCTTAATACGTGAAATATCGAATCAATTCAAAGTTCATAATATGTGTCGGATAAGTGCCAAAAATTTATGTTTGAAAAGTTTTTGATAGCACCAAACATAGACCAAAAGGGTGGGTTTTTCGGGAAACATTAATCATATCTCTCTTAATAGGCACAATATCAAAACCGTACAAAATGGAAAATATTCCCCTAATAATTACCTAAAACTTTTTCTGAAAGAATTTTTGATCTGACCTACCATTAGGCCAAGGGATGAGAAACATGATTTCGGAATTAAAGAAAATGCCAAGTGCCATCAGAGGTTGCCATGACAACGCTTCTAAATTGATGAGGGATGAGCTATCAGAGGTTGCCAAGACAACGTCATTGCACGAGATCACATTCATTTTTCCATCTGACTCTGTGGGAAATGGCTAACTGGTAGCATGCTGAACTTATATGCCCAAGGTCGCTGGTTCAAAGCCGGCCAAAGTCGTCGGATTTTCTAAGAGCGCTCAAAATCCCTCAGCATGCTTTCCTTTGGAGGGGAAGTTCCAACGTTCGTTGCAAGTTGCTGGTTGCGGTGGCATCTAGTAGCCAAGTTCACAACTAGGTGTCGTTGACGTTAGTATATGGTACAAAATTAGGAACTACGACTTAAAATTGACCGTCTGCAGACCTTACCTGAATTACAGACTAATACAGTCATCACAATTAACACCGTTTATCAGATTCTACACACACCCAATGTGCACGGGGTTACATGACCAAGTTGTCGCAGCCCCTAAACTGAGGAACCAACAAAAATCTCGGCGGGAGATAAAATTTTGCGTGAAGAAGGAAGTAACAGACTGTCAGATAGTTACACATCAGTTCCAAACCTTGCATAAAGACAGTGCGATCACAAGTATAAAAATGAACACCAAATGACAAGAAGGTTACCATCCCCATAAGACAATAAATGATAAAAATATGCATACAAAAAACGAAAAAAACAGTTCATTAACCTCCAAATGTAAAATACTTTCTTGCAATAAGTGAGGTCCGATCCCCCTACGAAAACCTGCATATTTTGCCTATTATAGCCTATCCCCTAGTTTGCCTGGTGAAATCTACCTCCGCCTTCCGGCGTGCCGAGAGGGATTTTTTTTTGTAATTGAGATAGTGTTGGGGAACCATCCCGGCATTTGCCTGGAATAGAAGTGGGCCACTTCCAGGATAGTTGAGTTTGGCCTCACGAGGCAGAGTGTATCCCGTTCCAGCCCTCAGACCAGAATTCAACTGCTTTGCAGGGCCGGAAATCGAACCCTGACAACTTAGAATGCTAGCCAATAGAAAAGCTGGCACCCCTCCACGAATGTAATGGGAAATTGCAACAAAGGGATACAGGCCGGCCAACTTCATTACACCACATCTTAAGTTTGAGCCAACAGTGTGGTTTCACAAAATTTTCAGGAAGAAAAGTATTGCTACAGAAACAGTACAGACGGGGCTAATGACCGTGATCTCCCAATACACCATAAGTTGAAGCCCAGAAAGATATGACAGCTCACTACTTAATAACACAAAGACCACCTTGTGGGTAGTGGCTAGCATCAGGGTTCGATTCTCTGCTCTACTCTCGATACTGGTCAGAGGGCTGGAACGGGGTTAACATTTTGTTCTAGCTTTTGCGTATAAATATTAGAATCGTGTTGTTAGTGTGATTATGTATCACAGTGGAATCAATGTATTCAATCTCGTATAATATCAATCATACCATACGAAGTCTTTGTCAGTGAGCTGGGACATGTCCCTTGACAACGCGTCACTTCTTTGTCTCACGGCTTCATAGGGAAAGGCACGCCATGCCCAGATGGCAGCAGTATCTCTCCTCAGCGGCCTGCAAGGTCTCACACAGGGAATCCCGCGGACCACAAATGGGGTTCCCACGGCCGCGGTGAGTGAGTTGGGCCTCCTCGCCGGGAAGAAGGGCAATAAAGTAATAAATAAAGGCGACCCTAGCAAGGTTTTCAGCGAGATCTCATTGCGGCGCCCTGTGGAAACTAAACTTTGCATAGAGACTAAAGATAGCATACATTTTTTTATATTTGTTACTCAGACCTCCGAAAGATTAAGACAGTAGTAGTGTGGAAAAGAAATATTTTGTTTGAGAAGGTTTATTTCAACTGCTATTTCGCAGATAACGCTCACATCATGCATACGTCAAATTTACATCGTACATTAATTTAATATTGAAACAAAATTTTAAAAAAAACTAAAACATCTAAATAACCACCTTCCACGCTTTTGCGCTTGCAATTTTTAAAATTACCGGTAATATAGAATAATTCAAGTTCTGGGCAATACTATTTTGTATAAATAAAATTATCACTAGGGCCCGGATGTTGATGCCGTAAAAAAAAGTTAAAAAAATGCACTTAAAGTTTTCAGAAATGACTGTACAAAATGACCTAAAAATTCGAAAAATGCACTATAAAATGGAGAAAATGATCTTATAATAATAAACTCACCATTATTTCAAAAATTCTAAAAATGCACTATAAAATGAAGAAAATTACGAGAATAAACTTACCAATAATTCCAAAAAGACATCTTAAGCTCAAACTGAAAAGTCAATCAAAATAGATTTCTAGCACTTAACAAAAGGTTTATGTTCATTTAGTCTCAGTTGCACTGCACTACGAATGTCATTCTGATGTTGTCAAATATAAATGATCTGCGGTATGGTGACGAAAGAAGATCTTAGCCAGTCAGATGGAATTCTACCAGATTTATATATTGCGTTGAATAAAGCAGTTAGCAGCTCTAGTCCTCTGCCATGGCCTTCAGCAATAAGTTTGAGAGTTTCTGCATTAATCTTGTCCGGACTTACAGCTTTTCCATTCTTCTGGAGTATGATTGCATACAGTACTTCCCTTCGCTGCATTCACCAATACAAGGTGGTTTATCTGGCCTTACATCACTAAATAGGTTTTCAACATATTCTTTCCAACACTTCAACTTGTCTTCGACTCCTACCAAAATGGTGTTATTGTCATTCCTCAGTATAGCTCTCCACGGCCTGTGATATATTTCCCTGCAAGTTCTTTGATCTTCTTGTGGAGATTAAACAAGTCATGTTTCTCTTGGAGATGTTCTATTTCTCTGCATCTCTCCACGAGCCATAGTTTTTTGTCTCACAGTCCTGTTTAGTTCTTGGTATTGGACTATATTAGCATGCTTCACTTTCCGTCTTTGGTTGATGAGTTGTAGATCACCTTCTGTCATCCATGGCTACTTTTTTGAGCTGTTCAAATGTCCTACATCACTCTCTTCAGTATTGGTGAGTACGTTCTTTTAATGCAGCTCATTGTGATTCAATATCCTCTGTTTCCAAGTTGTTTATTGTACTCATACGATCTTCGAGCTTCAAGGTTGTTTGAGCCCGAACTAAGGGGTTGTCAATGAAGGCACTTCGTATCGATGCGCTTAGGTCTGTCGGAGCGTACGTTCTTGACGAAACGATGAAGTGTTAAGTCCATGATGACGGGATTATGGTCGCTGTTAACATCCGCCCCAGGGTAGGTTTTGACAGATTTCACGTATCTTTTCAGATGACTTTTTATGAGAAAGTCTATCTGATTCCTGACAATATGACCTTCACAATCTGCAGAAGAGGTCCATGTATACAAGCGCCGGGGATGTAGCTTGAAAAAGGTATTAATAGCGGAGAGCTGTTGTTCTGAACAAAACTGTACTAGACGATCACCTCTGGCAATCCTCTCGCCAAGGCCATACTGTCCAACAATTCCATCCTCAGCACAGAGTCCTATCTTAGCATTGAAATCACCAAGGACAATAGTTACCTCCCCTTTCTTAGTAAGGGACAATGCCTCCACTAGAATGGAATAGAATTCTTCTACCAATTCGTCTTCCTTATCGCCGGTTGGAGCATAGGCCTGGATAATATTCATGGGACGAAGGGAAGTTTGCAGTTTAAGAAACATGATTCGCTCTCCAAAGGGAATGAAATCGATGACAGACTTCACCAGATCAGACGAGAGGAGCACGGCTACTCCAAATTGATGTTGAAGATCGTTACCACCAGAATAATATTGTTACGGCTGTGGGTTTGTGTCATCACTCGCCGCATGAGTCACAACTGCCCCAGGGCTGGGCTGTGGCCTGCCTCCTGTATTGCGTGTGCCTTATGCAACAGGCCTACTAGGACAAAGGGGTAGTCCAGAATATTCGTGACTGGACCAGCGATGGAAACCTCGAGAAGCCGTGAACCCTGGATGGATCTAAAAGCATTTATTGAGTCACCGGCCTGCTATATAAGTGCGACCTGTCTAGCAGTTGTTGTTGTTGTGTTTTACGAGCTAGTGTGAGCGATTATTCTGAGCGACAGAAGTGTGGTGACTTGCGGAACCCCTAGTGAAGCTGATTCTCTTGACACCGAGGAAGTGATTGTGGTGCTTGTGAAACAGTGTATAGTACAGTGACTGACCTAGTGCAGCTATTTCCAGCGAGCGTACGGGAGCGGACTCATTAGCGAAGAGGATTAACTGTGGTCTGTTGACAAGTGAAAGGGAAAGTATTCTCGACGTGAGGACACTGGAGTAAGGTAATGATTGCTGTTGAGTAGTGTATTTTTCTGGCTGCAATAAAATTAATTATTTCTTTAAGCAGTAATTGGTGTTGTGCTTTATACCCACCGTAATCCAGTTAACAAAGGTGCCACTAGAGGGTGGCACGTAACAACTGGTGTCAGAAGCCGGATTACGAACTCAAGCACAGCACCTGACGGTCCTGGTTTCAAAACGCGAGCAGGTCATTTCCTCTAATTTTCTTGTGAGTGCATGCCCTTTACAAGGCAAACAACTAAAATGGAGGCGCAATTGGCAGCATTGCTAGAAAAGTTAAATGGCATAGAACACGGCCAGAAGAATTTAACCAAGGACCTAACTGCCAAAATGGAAGACGGCCAGAAGAAGATGGAGGATGGCCAGAAGAAGTTAGCAGAGGACCTGAAGGACAGCCAAAATAAGTTAGCAGAGGACCTAACCGCCAAATTTCTGGATGGCCAGAAAAATCTGGAAGAGTGTCTGCTGACGAAATTAGAGGAGAGCCAAAGGAAATTAGAACAGGGCCTACGTGAGGAAGTCGCAGCAGTGGAAAAGAAGTTCGACGCCTTACAAGAGGAAGTTGCCGAGCTGCGCCAACGCCCACTGACGGGGGTTAAAGAGGAATTCAACGCTCTACGAGAGGAAGTTGCCGAGCTGCGCCAACGCCCGCCCACCGTTACACCGGGAATATCAGGAACGGGACATAGCAGAGTGACGCCCCCAACCTTCGACGGAAAGGTCCCGTGGAGCACCTACTTACGTCAGTTCGAGGCAGCCTGTTCCATAAATAACTGGAACAACACAAAAAAGGCTACAGCTCTCATTGTAGCGCTGAGAGGCGACGCCCTTAACGTCCTTCAGGCCATCCCGACTGGATCCCAGGACTACGCTGCACTGATCGCCCATATGGAGTCCCGATATGGAGATAGCCATCTTCAGCAGGCCTACCAGATGCAGCTCCAGAAGAACGCGGAAACCCTGCAGGAGTTCGAGATGGATATCGCACGCCTCGTAAGGCTCGCCTACCCAACAGCGCCGGCCGACTTTCTGGAGCAGATAGCGACGCAGACTTTCACCGACGGGCTACGGGACTCGGACACTCAACAGGCGCTGCGACTCGCGCGTAATAAGACCCTGGCAGATGCGCTGAGCCACGCACTTGAATTCGAGACGGCAAAACAGGCATCCAGAATGCACGCGCGGGTGCGTCAAGTGGACGTCGACGAACCAGCAAAAACCAACGAGACCAAGCCCCTGGCAGACGAATTGATGGAGGCGCTAAGCCGTTTATTCGATAATCGCGGCACCACCAGCAACGACACAGCCGGAAGACAACCGGAGAGGCGGCCCGGAAGAGGACTACCGACCTGCTGGGCCTGCGGTAAGAAAGGCCACCTGAGCAAGGACTGCGGTGATTGCCGCCGCCGAGGGTATCCGACGGGAAATCAGTCGTCTGAAAACCGCGCGGCCCAGGGAAATGAGTATTAGCCAGCCTTGGGGGGCAAAGGTTGGCTTGTGACAGTCGTCAAGCCCCGGCAGTCCAAGTGCGTGTGACGAAGTTACGGAGGGACAATAGCAGCCTGATGGTCGACGGAGTCATCAACGGAGTGAGCTGGCCCATGCTGATCGACACGGGAGCATCGAGGACCATCGTCAATCCCACTGTGATCCCGAAGTGGAGAGTGCAACCCATACAAAGGAACCTCCAGCTAATAACCGCGACCGGAAAGACCGCACCGGTACATGGCGAAGCATCACTGGAGTTCGTCATTGGTCGACGGGTGATAAAGCATCCAGTGCTTGTGGCTGACGTATCAAACGAAGTGATCATCGGACTGGACTTCCTGGACCAGAACAACATCATCTTGGACTTGAGTACCAACACTCTGCACTTCGGAGGTGAGGAACTTGCTTTGCAACCAGCACACGAGGCCGTCACCGCACGACGAGTAAGGCTGAGAGAGGACGTCATCGTTCCTGCCAGGACGGAGGTCAGCGCCGCCGTAATTGTCGACGGAACTGCTGAGGGAGTGGCGGCTGTCATCGAGCCAAAATATGAGGACATCCAGACAAAAGGATTGCTAGTTGCCAAGACCCTCATCAACACGACGTCTCGGCCGTACGTCCGCCTGTCCAACCTGAACGACTACGACATTACGGTTCACCGGGACACCAACCTAGGAGTCTGCGAGCCCGTTACCTGGATTGCCCGCATCACCGACACGACGGACGGACACCTGCAGACGGACAACCGAAGAAGACGCACACTGCCAGAAGAACTACAGAAGCTGTACCAAGGATCCCAGGACCATTTAGACGAGGAACAATCACGCCAACTTCAGGACCTGCTACGCGAATTCCAGGATGTCTTCTCCGTGGGGAGCAAAGACTTCGGCAGGACAGGCTTGGTCCAGCACAGAATCGACGTTGGGGACAGCGCGCCGATTAGGGCCCCATTCCGACGAGTCCCGCTCGCCAAGCAAGCCGAAGTCGACCGGATGGTAGAAGAGATGAAGGAGCAAGGGGTGATCGAGCCACCACATAGTCCTTGGAGTTCTCCGGTCGTGCTTGTGAAGAAGAAGGACGGTTCCACCAGGTTCTGCGTGGACTACAGGCGGGTGAACGACGTCACGAAGAAGGACAGCTACCCTCTACCCCGGATCGACGACACACTGGACACCATATCAGGGTCAAGATGGTTCTCCACCTTGGATTTGAAGAGTGGCTACTGGCAGGTGGAGGTCCACCCTAAGGACCGCGAGAAAACGGCGTTCTCTGTGGGCAGCGGGCTCTGGCAGTTCACCGTCATGCCATTCGGTCTGTGCAACGCCCCTGCGACCTTCGAAAGGCTAATGGAGTCCATTCTGAGGGGACTACACTGGAAGACCTGCCTGGTCTACCTAGACGACGTCATCGTTCTGGGGAGAAGCTTCGAGGAGCACTACAGCAACCTGAAGGAGATCTTGTTGAAGCTACGGGCTGCCCAGCTGAAGTTGAGCCCCAAGAAGTGTCAGCTCTTCCAGAAGCGGGTCCAGTACCTTGGGCATATCGTCTCCGAGGAAGGGGTGCGCACCGACCCAGAGAAGACCGCAGCTGTGAGGGAGTGGCCAGTTCCGAAGGACAAGTCCCAACTACGAAGCTTCCTGGGACTCTGCACTTATTACCGTCGCTTCATGAGGGGATTCGCCGACATCGCCAAACCTTTACATCGACTGACTGAGAAGGACCAACTCTTCACGTGGACAGCAGAATGCCACAGTGCCTTCGAACAACTCAAGCAGGCTCTGTGCACCGCGCCTATTCTGGCCTACCCCAGACCTGGAACAAGGTTCATCGTCGATACCGATGCCAGCGACTTTGGCATAGGGGGAATCCTGTCGCAGGTAGTGGACGGCGAGGAGAGAGTAGTTCAGCAAGGCCTTGTCAAAGCCAGAAAGGAACTACTGCGTCACCAGGAAGGAGCTGCTCGCCATCGTGAAGACCATTGAACACTTCCACAAGTACCTGTACGGGCAAGAATTTCTGATCAGGACCGACCATGCATCCCTGCGGTGGCTCCTGAACTTCAAGCAGCCCGAGGGTCAACTCGCGCGGTGGTTAGAGAGGCTTCAACAGTACAACTTTGAGATTCAGCACAGGAAAGGCCAACTGCATTCTAACGCCGACGCTCTGTCACGAAGACCGTGCCCCGAAGACTGCACTTTCTGTGCCCGAAGGGAGGAGAACACCGGGATACTGTGCCGACGGACTACTGTGGAACTTCAAGGGAACTGGAGCCGCGAATCTTTCACGCGGGCACAAGCAGAAGATGATGACCTGGGACTGATAGCCGAATGGAAGAGGGCCTGTGTCCCCAGACCCGGGTGGAACATTGTGAGTGACTGCAGCCCAAAGTTTAAGTCCTACTGGGCACAGTGGGACTCGCTGATTGTAAGGGATGGCCTCATCTGCCGTACCTGGGAGAGCACCGACGGGAAGACATCTCGGGAACAAGTCGTCGTTCCAAAGGCTATGACGGAGGAAATCCTGAAGGAAGTTCATGGAGGATCATCTGGTGGACACCTAGGGATAAAGAAGACCCTGGAGAAGCTGAGAGAGCGGTTCTACTGGATCGGATGCCGAACAGACGTGGAGAACTACTGCGCGAGGTGCCACGATTGCGCAGCGAGCAAGGGCCCTGGACGAAGACGACGGGGTCCACTGAAGACCTACAACGTGGGCGGCCCCATGGAGAGAGTGGCCATCGATGTTGCTGGGCCATTCCCGTTAAGCGAGGCAGGGAACCGCTACATATTAGTCGTCAGCGACTACTTTACCAAATGGCCGGAGGCGTATGCGCTCCCTAACCAAGAAGCCGCGACGATTGCAGAGACCCTGGTGAAGGAATTCGTCAGCCGGTACGGAGTACCCCTGGAGCTGCACTCCGACCAAGGGAGGAACTTCGAGTCGCAGGTGTTCCAGAACCTATGCCAGCTGCTGGGAATCCGGAAGACAAGGACAACGCCGCTACACCCTCAGTCCGACGGGATGGTAGAGCGATTCAATCGCACCATCGAGAACCATCTCCGAATAGTCGTCAGCGAGCACCAGAGGGATTGGGACAAGCATCTTCCTCTATTTCTCCTGGCCTACCGCGCCGCCGTGCATGAAGCCACCGGGTGCACACCAGCCCGGGCCATGTTTGGGAGGGAGCTCCGTCTACCTGTCGATCTTGCCTTCGGCTGACCTGGGAATGATCCGATCCCGGTAAGCCAGTATTGTCAAGAACTGGTCGACCAACTGGAGGACGTACACGCGTTCACGAGGAGGAAACTACGGATCGAGACCGACCGAATGAAGACCCGATACGACCAGCAGACGGATGCCGGCGGATTCCACGAGGACGACTGGGTCTGGCTCTTCAACCCATTACGGAAGAAAGGCCTGTCACCCAAACTGCAGAAGTCCTGGGAGGGCCCGTACCGAGTCGTGAAACGGATCAACGATGTCGTCTACAGGATCCAGCGGAGCCCGAGGACAAAGATGAAGATCGTGCACCGAGATCGCCTGGCAGCCTACGGAGGGACACAGACGGACCAATGATTGATCGGGACGATCAGCCTTTTTAGGAAGGGGGTGGTATTACGGCTGTGGGTTTGTGTCATCACTCGCCGCATGAGTCACAACTGCCCCAGGGCTGGGCTGTGGTCTGCCTCCTGTATTGCGTGAGCCTTATGCAACAGGGCTACTAGGACAAAGGGGTAGTCCAGAATATTCGTGACTGGAGCGATGGAAACCTCGAGAAGCCGTGAACCCTGGATGGATCTAAAAGCATTTATTGAGTCACCGGCCTGCTATATAAGTGCGACCTGTCTAGCAGTTGTTGTTGTTGTGTTTTACGAGCTAGTGTGAGCGATTATTCTGAGCGACAGAAGTGTGGTGACTTGCGGAACCCCTAGTGAAGCTGATTCTCTTGACACCGAGGAAGTGATTGTGGTGCTTGTGAAACAAATAGTCAGTCTTTTCTTAAACACACCTATATTCATTCATTTCATTCATTCATTTATTTGCAATGGGGGGTGTGCCCCCCGGTGGCAAATTGGATATACATAACACATACATAATTATACATAACAATACATAATTATACATAACAATACATAATTATACATAACAATTCAATAACAATTATACACCAATTAAACTGGAGTATTTACACAAATAGTCAGTCTTTTCTTAAACACACCTATATGTTTGGGAAAAGGCTCTAAGACTGCGGCAGGTAGAGAGTTCCAGTTTTCAATGGCACGGTTTACAAAAGAATATTTACCATAATTTGTTCGCTGTGGTCGGCCCTTAACTTTGAAACAGTGTATAGTACAGTGACAGACCTAGTGCAGCTATTTCCAGCGAGCGTACGGGAGCGGACTCATTAGCGAAGAGGATTAACTGTGGTCTGTTGACAAGTGAAAGGGAAAGTATTCTCGACGTGAGGAAACTGGAGTAAGGTAATGATTGCTGTTGAGTAGTGTATTTTTCTGGCTGCAATAAAATTAATTATTTCTTTAAGCAGTAATTGGTGTTGTGCTTTATACCCACCGTAATCCAGTTAACAAAGGTGCCACTAGGGGGTGGCACGTAACAATATAGAACTCCATGACTAGTTTTTTGTGTTTCTGACCCGGGCCATCGAACTTCACTAAGGCCCAAAACCTTGATATCCAAGCGTTGCAATTCTGATTCAACGTTTGCAAGTTTCCCAGCCATATATAAACTTCGCACATTCCATGAGGCAATTCTTTTTTTTGTTGGTGTTGTAAATTTGAAACTTATCACTACTTGACCTGGGGGGGGGGGGGGGGGTTCTTAGCACCCTCTCCCCACATAAGGGGTGCCACGGACTGAGAGCCGTTTCTTTAGTAACTGTAACCATAATCATATTGGAAGATTTGGAAAGATACAGTAGGACTTCCGTTTCCTTTCTGTGCCGCAGTGTGTGAGAACCGTGGAGGCTGCTACAGCTGCGCTTCTCACATCCATTGTGGTACCACTAATGAAGTCCTTCTTCATGTGCCACTACACGGTAGAGCTGCTGCCCTCCAACAGGAAATATACATTTAGCCCTGGACAATTAGACTGCCTCTTCCATCAGCACCACCGTACTGAAGTCCATCTTCTCCGCTGTTGCTGAGGAAGAGCCTTTTACTCATTTTAACCCGAGCACTAGGTTGCCTCTTCCGCCATCTATGCTGTACCGAAGACTTATCTTCTCCACCATAGCTGCCGTTGAGGTCTTCACCGTAACCCTGGCAAGGGACCCTTACCAGATGCTGCACACCGGGTCAGTGTGCTCTGGGACTCGCATAGGCAAGGGGCGTCACTCCCTGGGTAGGGCTACCTCAAGAGGGCCCCTACCTGCTACCTGTGGGAGAACACGCGATAGTATTTTTGTAAAATATATTGAGTATAGACAACTTCACCGCAATACAATTGCAGGCGGCATTCTTTTCTCTTGAGTCACAAAGGCTTTTTCAAAACAAGAATTAAATCATTTGTGTGTAGGCTTGCGTATCAATAACGCAATCATCACTAATTTTTGTCAACATCTGTATAAGTAAACCAAACACAACTGCCTTATTTTGGTCTTGAAGTAGACAACCGATAAAGCCCATCCCGGGACTCGCGCTTATTTTTAAGTCTGGAAAAATGAGAATTACTCCTGGAAAAATCCTGGATAACTCCTTGGAAATCGTTGACAGATTTGAGTGGCCACCATGGATAAAAGAGCAGAACGCTTTCTAGCGGGAAGCTTGGAAAGCTCAAATTACGCTGCTCCACTACCATGCTGTGAATAACAATCTATATATTTAAAACAGTAAGCTGATTTTTGTTACCGCGAGATTGACAGAACGGCTGAACCGTTTACTTCGTAATGCACACTGACGAAAGCCCTTGATCTGTATATTTGCAGAGTGTCTTTAAAATTAACAAATATGTTACCATATATTTTTATATTTATAAACAAAAATGCAAAATTATTGGCCCTAGCGCATGCGCACAATCACCTTGTCTCACGACAGTCATGGCGGTTACAAGTGCATCGCGTTTCAATTTGATAGTTATTTATAAGATGTATAAAGGAAGGGAACATTATTTATGGCGTTCCCAAGATATATATTGGAATACAATATTATACACAACGGAGAATGTTGAAACACGTAAAATGACAGTCGAGTGTGTAGGGCCTATGTAGTTAAACTGTCTTAATATTGCGTTATAACACCATTGGTTAGGTAGCTCAGGTCGTAGAGGCAAGACATTTCTAATTTATGCATCGCGCCACGGAAGCTGTTCGAGTCCCACCTCCGACATGTTTTTTTTATTTCCGTTTTTTTATTTCTTGGTATTGCTATTTCATTGTCAAAACGTATTTAACTCTTAGCATTCCCGTAAACTAAGGAATTCGTATATTTTTAAATTAATGTAGAAAATTGCAGAATTCTCGCCCTTCACGCATGCGTACAATCACCTTGCATCATGACAGTCATGGCGGTTACAAGTGCATCACGTTTCAATTTGATAGCTTTTTATAAGAAGTATAAAGGAAGGGAACATTATTTATGACGTTCCCGCGATATATACTGGAATACATTTATACCCGACGGAAAATGTTGAAACACGTAAACTGACAGTCGAGTGTGTAGGGCCTATGTAGTTAAATTGTCTTAATTTTGCGATTTTTGCCATTGTTTCGGTAGCTCAGGTCGTAGAGGCAAGAACTTCTAATTTATGCATCGCGCGATGGAAGCTGTTCGAGTCCCACCTCCGACATGTTTTTTTATTTCCGTTTTTTTATTTCTTGGTATTGCTATTCCATTGACAAAACATATTTTACTCTTAGCATTCCCGTAAACTAAGAAATTCGGTGCGATTGACGTTGCCACATATATATTTAAAACACTAAGGTAACAAAAGGATACACCACTGTTACAGATTAAATAATGAATATGAAAGCCAGATACTTCTTACAGAATTCTTGAAATCCTCGGAATTTTGCTTCCACATATTCATACTCCTGATGTTCGAGCCACAGTTATGCTCCTTAGGAATCTGAACATTTCCCAAGAGCTCCTAAATGGTGCCAGATTAATTGTATGAATTATGTATGAGAATTGCTTGGATTTTCATTTCAAGTCCGGATAATATTGGGCAGAGTTCTAATCCTTCGACTTTATTTAACACCATCCGATAAAACACTTCCATTTTCGTTTAGAGCACCAATATCCAATCGCTTGCCATAACTTATCACAATCAATAAAGCTGAAGGGGGAACTCGGGAACGTTTAGGTCGCTATTTGCCTCATCTAATTTTCAGTCGTTGCCTCCGAAGCTCGCCTCTGTAGCGTAGTGGTCAGCATGGTTAGCTGCCGCCCCGTCCTGAGTTCGATTCCCGGCTCTGCCACGAACTTTGAAAAGTGGTATGAGGACTGGAACGGGGTATACTCTGCCTCGGGTGGTCCAAATGAGTAGAGGGGGTTCAATTCCCACCTCAGCCTTCCTCGAAGTGGTTTTCCGTGGTTTCCCACTTCGTCTTCGGGAAAATGCCGGGATGGTAACTACCGTAAGGCCACGGCCGCCTCCTTCCCACTTCCTTGCCTAACCCTTCCGCTCTTACCATCCCTTCATCAGGTCCCTGATCGCTTTGCAAGTGAGGCCGCCTGGGCGTAGTGCTGGTCACACACCCGAGTTGTATCCCCAACTCAGAGTCACTCGGGAACGTTTAGGTCGCTATTTGCCTCATCTAATTTTCAGTCGTTGCCTCCGAAGCTCGCCTCTGTAGCGTAGTGGTCAGCATGGTTAGCTGCCGCCCCGTCCTGAGTTCGATTCCCGGCTCTGCCACGAACTTTGAAAAGTGGTATGAGGACTGGAACGGGGTATACTCTGCCTCGGGTGGTCCAAATGAGTAGAGGGGGTTCAATTCCCACCTCAGCCTTCCTCGAAGTGGTTTTCCGTGGTTTCCCACTTCGTCTTCGGGAAAATGCCGGGATGGTAACTACCGTAAGGCCACGGCCGCCTCCTTCCCACTTCCTTGCCTAACCCTTCCGCTCTTACCATCCCTTCATCAGGTCCCTGATCGCTTTGCAAGTGAGGCCGCCTGGGCGTAGTGCTGGTCACACACCCGAGTTGTATCCCCAACTCAGAGTCACAAGCTCCAGGACACTGCCTTTAGTGGCGGTAGAGGTGGGACCCCTCGCTTACTCCGTGGGAAAAGACAACCCTGGAGGGGAAAAAGGTTAACGCAAACGTAACGCCAGTTTTCAGTAATGGCCAGTTATATGTTGCAAAAACGATATTTCTCTGTAATCATACAGAGAATGCATATAAGAAAGTTCTACAGTAAATATTTTCCCAATGACCGTCATGTTTTGCACATCTTCGCATTTCTTCGTTTTATTCCAAAATTATAAGCGACGGTTTGCGGCCAGTTGTATTAGACCCCTCAGAGTTCTTGAATTCCTTGGAATTATAAGATTTGCCTCCACATACTCTAAACGCTTGACCCATAGTTATGCTGCTTAGAAATCTGAAGGTTTCCCAAGGGCTCCTAAATGCAACCATATTGCTTGGATTTGGAAATAATAAATGCAGTTAAAATTAGGCAGAGAGGTCTAATCCTTCGACTTGATTTAATACCATCCGATATAACACTATAATTTTCATTTAAGGGGCAATATTTTCCAATTTGTTTGGCATAGTCTATCAAAATCAATAAAGCTCAAAGGGAAACTCTGCAACGTACAGGTCTCAATTTGCCTCATCAATTTTTCAGTCATTGCCAGCAGTATTTTGCAATGTCAAGAGTGCAATGTCAAGAGTGCAATCTTTTGACGCCCTTATAGTTTCAATAGAGCCAAAAAATAATCGTACAAAGAATGTACATTAGGCCTATATAAGGAGATTCTTCAGTAAATATTTTCCCTTTGACCGTCATGTTTTGACGGGTTTCAACTAGTTAATATTATATTGTCAATAGTATGTTTTTTTTAATATATTTAATTTCTATCTCACAAATAGTTTTTGTTAAATTTTCCAAGTAGGCTATTTCTTAATTATGTTTTAATATAATTTCATGAATGAGGTTCATCCTCCATAATCATGTGTTTTCTTCGCAGGAAAAAAATAATTCCATTCAGACTGGTATTTCTTGTTAAATCGTGCTTTTCTTGTGATTCATCACTTTTAAAAAATCACAAATATTTTCCTACCAATAAATCACGCAATACTTTATACACTGTTTGCCTTTATATATAAATAGTTATTGATGTTTTAAATGGCGGAACTGCGAGGTCATCTGCCCCTTATATATTAAATGAAAGCCATATGTATTAACTATAACTTTGTAAGTTTTCATAATTGTATGTTACCGTATGTACAGGGTCATCGAAAAATAATGCAAACATTTCAAAACATGATAGCATCGAAACCATTTATGTTAAACGTGTAATTCTTTCACTGAACGCCAGCTGGTTAAAGTAAGTTTTGTTTTGGAAGGGACGTGACCTGCTATGCGCACACTAGATGCGCAGTAGCCAAGGTCGGCCGGGGGCGCACGCGCCAATGAAGTCCTGACCTCACCCCTTTGGAATTTTTTTCTGAGGGTACATTAAAAACATTGTGTAGGCAGAAAAAAAATCGGGATTTGGAGCACCTTCGGGAGTGAATTTCTGTCGCCATCTTGACAGTTACTCCTGAAAAGATTGCACGTACCAATTCAGCCATTGGGAAAGCGTGCGTTCAATGCTGATGTTGGTGGTCGGCCTGGCCTAGATTTTTTCTCTACAGTCCCTGTTTCCTTAAACTGATTAAACCATCGAATGAGAGCTTTGTAATCAGGTGCAGTTTGTGGGACGGTGCAGTCAGTGGCGCGCGCGCCCCCAAAGGACCTTGGCTACTGCGCATCTAGTGTGCGCATAACAAGGTCACGTCCCCTCCAAAACAAAACTTACTTTAACCAGCTGGCGTTCAGTGAAAGAATTACACGTTTAACATAAAGGGTTTCGGTGCTATAATTTTTTGATATGTTGGCATTATTTTTCGATTAGTGAAGCTATGATTTAATTATTAACTGTGTACGAAAACTCCCACTCGCGGTGTATGAGTCCCCTTAAATGAAATTTGGTACTACGAGCTAAACCGTGCTCACAAGCTCCACTGAGATCCATTCTTCAATTCAAATTCTGTTGTACGAATCGGAATAATAGTGTTTTCATTACAAGTTTTGACAGTCAGAGGTTTATCATTTTGTGAAATAGTGCTTTTTAATCGACAGTAAAAATAATTGGATATCACTGTTTTATAAGCAACAAGAGAGATGCTGATTTGGGTCGACTGTCTACATATAAATGTAACTTATCTGCATGAGTTATGCAAGCAGTTGGAGCATGCTTGGTGAGTGGTGTATCCCTAGCTATTTTAGCATTCTGAGGAAGAGAGAGTTAGGAAAATGAAACAGAGGCGCATGTTTGTTGCAGAATTCATAATATTGTTATTATTATTATTCTTTCTCCGTTAGGGTCTTCTGAGGACCACGAACCAATTTCAATGTTTAGTCCTTTGTTGTTCTTTCTTCCTCCTCCAAGCTCCTTCATATTTTCGCTGTGTGTCTTCTTCCTCTCTTCCGACCATTTTGAGCCTGTTTACTTATATTGCCTTTCTTGGAGTCCTTCCATTCACAAAACCCTTTTTTTTTAACTTCTCTCTCTAGTGCATAGCTTCTTCTCTTAAATTGTTATTTTCTAAATCTTTCTTTGCTTCTTGAAACCAGGCTGTTGTCGATTTATTTTTCCAAAGATATTTAAAAATCTGTTTGGTTAACCTGCTATCATTCATTTTATATAAATGTCCGAACAATAACAATCGTCTCTTCTTTATTGTTTCCGTTATGTTTTCAATGTTCCGATATATTTCTTCGTTACTTCTTAATTTCCAAAACTCTGTAGTTCTTAATGGACCGAGAATTTTGCGTGTACTTTCTGATACTTCTAATTTATCCATTATTATTATTATTATCTCTTTATTTACTCAACTTACAGTCGGTACCATGTCTCATATCGGTACATTACGTACAAGAAAATGAGTCAAGTAACACTTAAGCCTATTGCATACATTTTCGAATAGCATAGATGTTTGACAGTTAATTTTGTCTTCTCTTCTTATCTTCCACGTCTCTTTTTCACAAGAGGGTCCAAAGAAAAATCCTAATGTGTATTCAAAAACCCTCTAACGATGCTGCAGGTTTTCAGAATTTCAGCCTTTTGTGCAATAGTATGGGTGAATATGGGAAGATTTAGTGTAGCTAGATTTACTGAAAAGGATTTAGGTGTCAGGCCAGTGGGAGAAAGGAGGAAAGGAAGAATCGTCACATTTTTTCGTCTCCAGATTCTAGCAACCTCCATAGCTAGAGGAGTATATTTTTCAATCTTTTCTCTGTATTTATGGTGGATATTATGGTCATTCGGTACAGATAAGTCAATCAAGTACGTGTGATGGTTCTTCTTATCAGTTAAAGTTATGTCTGGTCTATTATGAGGAGTTGTTTTGTCTGTTTGAATAGTGCGATCCCAATACAGCTTGTAATCTTCGTTTTCCATCACACTTTCTGGAGAGTATTTGTAATAAGGCGTCCTGTCGTGTATGAGAGATCGGGTTAGGGCGAGTTCTTGATGAATGACTTTGGCAACATCGTTATGCCTCTCAGTGTAAGATGTTGGCGCTAGAATTCTGCAGCTGCTGGTAATATGCTCTATGGTTTCTGGACCGGTATTGCACTTCCTGCATTCATCATCTATAACAGTCTGATCTTTCAGGATGTGTTTCCTATAACTTTTTGTGGTGATAACTTTGTCTTGTATCGCCTGGTTAAATCCCTCAGTTTCTGGAAACAGCTCTCCCCTTGACAATCTTGGATGTGGTTTTCCGTGGTTTCCCACTTCCACTTAAGGCAAATACCGGGATGGTTCCTAACTTAAGGCCTTGGCCGTCTCCTTGCCATTTACCACCTTAATTACAAATACACACAGTAATGCAGCCATCACAATAACACAGGTTATCAGAAGAAAATTTCACACATACACACCCAAGTACACGGGGCTGAGTGACCAAGATGTCGGAGTCCTTCAAACGAATTATATTTGCCAAGTGTCTCTCATGGCGAAAGCAATTGTGGAGACGCGCGTGTGCCTGGAAAACTACTTTTTTCTTTAATATCGACGATGCATAATTATAACTTTTAGTCTAGGACGCTAATAACTTGACCACCGAAGCATTGGGAAGAAATTGCAATATTAAGGTACATAAACAACCTAGCCTACACATTCAACTGTCGGTTAATGTTCCTCAACATTTCCCTTCTTAAATATTCCCTTCCTTTATAATTTTCCATCACGTGAAAACATGCCATGTCTTGTGTTTTAAATATATCGATGCAATGGTGTTGCCATCTGCTGTCAGTTAATGGAACTATATGGGCGAATTACTGCCATCTGTTGTCAGTTATAGGAACTGATTGCAGATATTTAAACGGCGTACTGCGGACAACAGTTTGCTCTTTTGATTACATGCTGCAATGCAATGGTAAAACGAAAATAAAACGTATTTAGAGGGAATGTAGAAATAAGTATCTTTAACAGACATAAAACCTTACTGTTACTCCTTGATTAAACAATATTTCAGTGGTAAAAAAAAAATACTGGCGAGGGCTAGGATCGAACCGGCGCTTCTTGGAACCACAGTCAGTCGCCTTAACCACATGGCTACTGACGCACTCATGTATAGCAGCAGACGCAGCCATTCATTATATTCAAAAGCCGCTGTTTGAAGGAAATAATCAATTTCATTATCCAAATAAATCAATGGTGCACATTCGTATACGTTCATACTGTTATTATATTTTATTGTCAGAACTTGGTTAATGTATGTTTTCAATTACATGGAAGCTTATTAAATAACTTACATTTTAATGGACTTCTCACCGCCATTTTGTCATGACCCCAGGCGGATTGTGCGCATGCGTGAGGGCCTAGAATTCTGCTATTTTCTATATTAATTTAAAAATATACCGTAATATATTTGTTTATTTAATGATGTTTATATGGAACTATATGGGCGAATTACTGCCATCTGTTGTCAGTTATAGGAACTGATTGCAGATATTTAAACGGCGTACTGCGGACAACAGTTTGCTCTTTTGATTACATGCTGCAATGCAATGGTAAAACGAAAATAAAACGTATTTAGAGGGAATGTAGAAATAAGTATCTTTAACAGACATAAAACCTTACTGTTACTCCTTGATTAAACAATATTTCAGTGGTAAAAAAAAAATACTGGCGAGGGCTAGGATCGAACCGGCGCTTCTTGGAACCACAGTTTATATTGTTTATATTTTTTGACAATGGAATAGCAATACCAAGGAATAAAAATACGGAAATAAAAAAACATGTCGGAGGTGGGACTCGAACTTCTTCCATTGCGCGATGCATAAATTAAGATATCTCGCTTCTACGACCTGAGCTACCACACCGCTTGTAATGGCGCGCAATATCAAGACGTATTGATGACATAGGCCCTACACACTCGACTGTCAGTTGACGTGTTTCAACATTTTCCGTCGTGTATAAATGTATTCCAGTAGCCTATACATCGTGGGAACGTCACAAATAATGTTCACTTCTTCTATATTTCTTATAAATAACTATCAAATTGAAACGCGATGCACTTGTAACCGCCATGACTGTCATGAGGCAAGGTGATTGTACGCATGCGTGAGGGGAAAGAATTCTGCAATTTTCTATATTAATTTAAAATGTATACGAATTCCTTAGTTTACGGCAATGCTAAGATTTAAATATGTTTTGACAATGGAATAGCAATACCAAGAAATAAAAATACAGAAATAAAAAAACATGTCGAAGATGGGACTCGAACAGCTTCCATTGCGCGATGCATAAATTAAGACGTCTTGCCTTTACGACCTGAGCTACCGAACCACTTATAATAACACGCAATATTAAGACAGTTTAATTACATAGGGCCTAAACACTCGACTACGTGTTTCGACATTTTCCGTTGTGTATAATTGTATTCCTGTATATATCGTGGGAACATCATAAATAATGTTCCCTTCCTTTATACTTCTTGCAAATAACTATCAAATTGAAACGCGATGCACTTGTAACAAAATAAAAAAAACAATATCCGAGGTGGGAATCGAACCCTCTCGATCATGCATAATACATATTTCTAAGCAGTAAACTTATCCCCTTAGCCATCCACACAACTAAGGGACATTTCAGTATTAACCTATCTAACCAGTATACACACTCAACCTGCAGTTTAAGTCCTTCAATTTGTGGTTTATTTAATATAATTATATTTCAATGCATATTGTAAAAACATAATTAACATTATTGGAGACCCTTTTTAATTCTCATAAACAAAGATCTCAGTTAGACGCGACCGGAATCGCCATTTTCCTTGTTGAGAAAGGCCATTGTGCGCATGCGCGGGAGTGTCAAATACTACATATTTCTTTAATCATTTAAAAATATACCGTAACATATATTTTCCTTTTAAAGAAACTCTGCAAATCTGCATGCCAAGAGCTTTCGTTAGAATGTCTTACGAAGCCAATCGGTTAAGTCGTTTTCACAATCTCGTGTGTACAAATGTCTCATGTCTCATATCGGTACATTACGTACAAGAAAATGAGTCAAGTAACACTTAAGCCTATTGCATACATTTTCGATCTCAACAAGGAAAATGGCGATTCCGGTCGCGTCTAACTGAGATCTTTGTTTATGAGAATTAAAAAGGGTCTCCAATAATGTTAGTTATGTTTTTACAATATGCATTGAAATAGAATTATATTAAATAAACCACGAATTGAAGGACATAAAGTGCAGGTTGAGTGTGTATACTGGTTAGATAACTTAATACTGCAGTGTCACATAGTTGTCTGGTTGGCCAAGGGGATAAGGTTACTGGCCAGAAATTTGTATTATGCATGATCGAGAGGGTTCGATCCCACTTCGGATATGTTTTTTTATTTTCGTTTTCTTCCTTCCTACGATTGGTATTGCATTGTAGAAACATATTTCACTTTTATCATTCCCGTCAAGTAACGAATTCTCTGTTCCCATCGAGAGGGTTCGATTCCCACCTCGGTTATGTTTTTTTTATTTTCGTTTTCTTCCTTCCTACGATTGGTATTACATTGTAGAAACATATTTCACTTTTATCATTCCCGTAAAGTAACGAATTCTCTGTTGCCATCCTTTGCATGGTCGAGAGGGTTCGATTCCCACCTCGGATACGTTTATTTATTTTCATTTTCTTCCTTCCTACGATTGGTATTACATTGTAGAGATATATTTCACTTTTTCATTCCCGTAAAGTAACGCATTCTCTGTTGCCATCCTTTGCATGGTCGAGAGGGTTCGATTCCCACCTCGGATATGTTTTTTTTTTTGTTTTCTTCCTTCCTACGATTGGTATTAGAGTGTAGAAACATATTTCACTTTTATCATTCCTGTAAAGTAACGAATTCTCTGTTGCCATCTATATATTTAAAACACTAAGCTGTTTTTTGTACACACGAGATTGTGAAAACCACTTAACCGATTGGCTTCGTAAGACATTCTAACGAAAGCTCTTGGCATGCAGATTTGCAGAGTTTCTTTAAAAGGAAAATATATGTTACGGTATATTTTTAAATGATTAAAGAAATATGTAATATTTGTCACTCCCGCGCATGCGCACAATGGCCTTTCTCAACAAGGAAAATGGCGATTCCGGTCGCGTCTAACTGAGATCTTTGTTCATGAGAATTAAAAAGGATCTCCAATAATGTTAGTTATGTTTTTACAATGTGCATTGAAATAGAATTATATTAAATAAACCACGAATTGAAAGACATAAACTGCAGGTTGAGTGTGTATACTGGTTAGATAGCTTAATACTGCAGTGTCACATAGTTGTCTGGTTGGCCAAGGGGATAAGGTTACTGGCCTGAAATTTGTATTATGCATGATCGAGAGGGTTCGATCCCACTTCGGATATGTTTTTTTATTTTCGTTTTCTTCCTTCCTACGATTGGTATTGCATTATAGAAACATATTTCACTTTTATCATTCCCGTCAAGTAACGAATTCTCTGTTCCCATCGAGAGGGTTCGATTCCCACCTCGGTTATGTTTTTTTTATTTTCGTTTTCTTACTTCCTACGATTGGTATTACATTGTAGAAACATATTTCACTTTTATCATTCCCGTAAAGTAACGAATTCTCTGTTGCCATCCTTTGCATGGACGAGAGGGTTCGATTCCCACCTCGGATACGTTTTTTTAATTTTCATTTTCTTCCTTCCTACGATTGGTATTACATTGTAGAGATATATTTCACTTTTTCATTCCCGTAAAGTAACGAATTCTCTGTTGCCATCCTTTGCATGGTCGAGAGGGTTCGATTCCCACCTCGGATATGTTTTTTTTTGTTTTCTTCCTTCCTACGATTGGTATTACAGTGTAGAAACATATTTCACTTTTATCATTCCTGTAAAGTAACGAATTCTCTGTTGCCATATATATATTTAAAACACTAAGGTATTTTTTGTACACACGAGATTTTGAAAACGACTTAACCGATTGGCTTCGTATGGCATTCTAACGAAAGCTCTTGGCATGCAGATTTGCAGTGTGTCTTTAAAAGGAAAATATATGTTACGGTATATTTTTATATGTTTAAAGAAAAAGGTAATATATGTGGCAATTGCGCGTTGCCACAATTGCGTTTCTTCATGAGAGAAATGGCGGATAAAAGATCCACCGTATCGTAGTGTGATCTTTGTTTATGAGAATTGAAAAGGGAAATATCGCTTATGTTGTATCCCGATATATACTGGAATAGAATCATGAAATAAGGGAAATATTGATGAACTGTAACTGGGAGTTGAGTGCGTTTGTTGTTTACGTCACTTAATATTGCACTCTAATTTCGTTGTCTGGGTGGCTCAGCGGCTAACATTGTGGACAACGAAATTGATTATGCATCGTCGAAGGAGTTTGATTCCCACCTCAGACATGTAATTTTATTTCCCAATTATTCTATCTTGCAATTGGTATTACATTGTCTAAACATATGTTACGTTTATTATTCCCGTAAGGTAAGAAATTCTCCATGATTTACGTTGCCAGATACTTTTAAATTGAAAATGAAAATCGGCACAATCGCTTAGCCTTGAGAGAAAATTGTCGAACATAATTCATTTGATGGACTCAGACATCGTGGTCACTCAGCCCTGTCTACTTTGGTGTGTGAGTGTAAACCTTTCTCTGATAACCTGTGTTAATGTGATGGCTGTATTGATGTGTGCATTTGTAATTAGTAAGGGGAATAGGGAGTTGAGAATCATGAAATAAGGGAAATATTGATGAACTGTAACTGGCAGTTAAGTGCGTTTGTTGTTTACGTCTCTTAATATTGCACTCTAATTTCGTTGTCTGGGTGGCTCAGCGGCTAACATTGTGGACAACGAAATTGATTATGCATCGTCGAAGGAGTTTGATTCCCACCTCAGACATGTAATTCTATTTCCCAATTATTCTATCTTGCAATTGGTATTACATTGTCTAAACATATGTTAGGCTACGTTTATTATTCCCGTAAGGTAAGGAATTCTCCATGATTTACGTTCCCAGATACTTTTAAATTATTATATAAATATCGGCACAATCGCTTCGCCTTGAGAGAAAATTGTCGAACATAATTCATTTGATGGACTCAGACATCGTGGTCACTCAGCCCCGTCTACTTTGGTGTGTGAGTGTAAACCTTTCTCTGATAACCTGTGTTAATGTGATGGCTGTATTGATGTGTGCATTTGTAATTAGTATGGGGAATGGAGAGTTGACGACTGAGGCTTTAAGTTAGGAACTATCCCGGTATTTGCCTGGAGTGGAAGTGGGAAACCACGGAAAACCACATCCAAGGTTGTTGAGATGGGAATAAAATTTTGCTCTTCTTAGGTTTGCCTCAAGAGTGCGCCCCGTTCCAGCCCTCAGACCAGAATTAAATTTCTTGGCAGAGCAGGGATCGAACCTGGAATCTGGGGCGATAGCTCAGAATGTAGCCTTAAGACTGGGCTTCCCTGTGTTAATACGATCTTTGAAAAACACTGAACATATAATTCTAAAACTCCCTCCATTACGGTGGCTGGCGAAGTGAGTCCATGCTCATTCCAGTAGTGGCGAAGTGATTCTATGCTCCCTTGCATAATTTACTGTCATGGAAATGCAAAGTATTGTACCTTCAACAGGTGATGGAAATTGATTATTTAGAGCAGTTTCATTCTGTTTATTTCAAAATGAAGTTCGTCATCCTGAGTTGCGTTTGCAAGCAAATTGCAAAAATTGCAAGGATTTTATTATTGGCGATCAGTCTCATCGCATTCTCATCAGCAACCAACTTGAGAATGGAAGTCTCTGAACTTAGTTGTATAAGTGAATATTGTTGTTTATTGATTATTTTTTTAGAGTACATAACAATGAGTCTAACCACGCAGTTGATTTTGGCAATGGAAGTAAGTTATTATTTGCTATTTAATATTTGGCAGCTGCGTTGATGCAGGCCACTATAGTGTTATTTAATAAGCTATGACGTTAATTTGGGGAGAAATGCTGCTATAAATAAACCCATTTTACGAAATAGAACATTAGCCGCAAACAAGTGGGAAATCGGAGAAAAATACGAAGCCACTTTTAAACTCCAATATGAATACGGCATTTCAGGTACAATTCCAGATACTATACCGTTACACTGTAGGGTCCTTGACGAACAAATTTAAACATTGTTCTGCACTGTATTTCTCTTGAGAGAAATCTTCACTTGGTTACTTTGACCTTTGCTGTTGTAATGTAAAATTAATCTGACTAAATATAAAACATTTGACATGCTGCAACAATTATTTTTCACTGGAGATGATATCTCAAGGAATTTCAGAGAGACTAATCGGCTATGTCCTTCGTTTCATTTGGTGCCAATGTTACTGTGCCACACCCATACGGTCCACATTGTTCTAAGATGTATGGAGGTGCACATCATCGCATTTCTTCGTTATATTCCAAAATTATATGTGACGGTTTGCGGCCAGTTTTATTAGACTCCTCAGAGTTCTTGAATTCCTTGGAAATAAATGACTTGCCTCCACATATTCCAAACGCTTGAACCGTTATGCTGCTTAGAAATCTGAACGTTTCCCAAGGGCTCCTAAATGCAACCATATTGCTTGGATTTGGAAATAATAAGTGCAGTTAAAATTAGGCAGAGAGGTCTAATCCTTCTACTTGATTTAACAGCATCCGATAAAACACTATCATTTTGTTTTAAGAGGCAATATTTTCCAATTTATTTGGCATACTCTGTCACAATCAATGAAGCTCAAGGGAAAACTCTGGAACGTATAGGTCTCAATTTGCCTCATCAATTTTTCAGTCATGGCCAGCAGTATTTTGCAATGTTGAGAGCGCAATCTTTTGACGCCCTTATAGTTTCAATAGAGCCAAAAAATCATCGTACAAAGAATATACAGTAGGCCTACATAAGAAAATTCTTCAGTAAATATTTTTCTATTGACCGTCATTTTTGACGGGTTTCAACTAGTATATATTTAAAACACTAATGTATTTTTTGTACACACGAGATTTTGAAAACGACTTAACCGATTGGCTTCGTATGGCATTCTAACGAAAGCTCTTGGCATGCAGATTTGCAGTGTGTCTTTAAAAGGAAAATATATGTTACGGTATATTTTTATATGTTTAAAGAAAAAGGTAATATATGTGGCAATTGCGCGTTGCCACAATTGCGTTTCTTCATGAGAGAAATGGCGGATAAAAGATCCACCGTATCGTAGTGTGATCTTTGTTTATGAGAATTGAAAAGGGAAATATCGCTTATGTTGTATCCCGATATATACTGGAATAGAATCATGAAATAAGGGAAATATTGATGAACTGTAACTGGCAGTTGAGTGCGTTTGTTGTTTACGTCACTTAATATTGCACTCTAATTTCGTTGTCTGGGTGGCTCAGCGGCTAACATTGTGGACAACGAAATTGATTATGCATCGTCGAAGGAGTTTGATTCCCACCTCAGACATGTAATTCTATTTCCCAATTATTCTATCTTGCAATTGGTATTACATTGTCTAAACATATGTTACGTTTATTATTCCCGTAAGGTAAGAAATTCTCCATGATTTACGTTGCCAGATACTTTTAAATTGAAAATGAAAATCGGCACAATCGCTTCGCCTTGAGAGAAAATTGTCGAACATAATTCATTTGATGGACTCAGACATCGTGGTCACTCAGCCCTGTCTACTTTGGTGTGTGAGTGTAAACCTTTCTCTGATAACCTGTGTTAATGTGATGGCTGTATTGATGTGTGCATTTGTAATTAGTATGGGGAATAGGGAGTTGAGAATCATGAAATAAGGGAAATATTGATGAACTGTAACTGGCAGTTAAGTGCGTTTGTTGTTTACGTCTCTTAATATTGCACTCTAATTTCGTTGTCTGGGTGGCTCAGCGGCTAACATTGTGGACAACGAAATTGATTATGCATCGTCGAAGGAGTTTGATTCCCACCTCAGACATGTAATTCTATTTCCCAATTATTCTATCTTGCAATTGGTATTACATTGTCTAAACATATGTTAGGCTACGTTTATTATTCCCGTAAGGTAAGGAATTCTCCATGATTTACGTTCCCAGATACTTTTAAATTATTAAATAAATATCGGCACAATCGCTTCGCCTTGAGAGAAAATTGTCGAACATAATTCATTTGATGGACTCAGACATCGTGGTCACTCAGCCCCGTCTACTTTGGTGTGTGAGTGTAAACCTTTCTCTGATAACCTGTGTTAATGTGATGGCTGTATTGATGTGTGCATTTGTAATTAGTATGGGGAATGGAGAGTTGACGACTGAGGCTTTAAGTTAGGAACTATCCCGGTATTTGCCTGGAGTGGAAGTGGGAAACCACGGAAAACCACATCCAAGGTTGTTGAGATGGGAATCAAATTTTGCTCTTCTTAGGTTTGCCTCAAGAGTGCGCCCCGTTCCAGCCCTCAGACCAGAATTAAATTTCTTTTCAGAGCAGGGATCGAACCTGGAATCTGGGGCGATAGCTCAGAATGTAGCCTTAAGACTGGGCTTCCCTGTGTTAATACGATCTTTGAAAAACACTGAACATATAATTCTAAAACTCCCTCCATTACGGTGGCTGGCGAAGTGAGTCCATGCTCATTCCAGTAGTGGCGAAGTGATTCTATGCTCCCTTGCATAATTTACTGTCATGGAAATGCAAAGTATTGTACCTTCAACAGGTGATGGAAATTGATTATTTAGAGCAGTTTCATTCTGTTTATTTCAAAATGAAGTTCGTCATCCTGAGTTGCGTTTGCAAGCAAATTGCAAAAATTGCAAGGATTTTATTATTGGCGATCAGTCTCATCGCATTCTCATCAGCAACCAACTTGAGAATGGAAGTCTCTGAACTTAGTTGTATAAGTGAATATTGTTGTTTATTGATTATTTTTTTAGAGTACATAACAATGAGTCTAACCACGCAGTTGATTTTGGCAATGGAAGTAAGTAACTGGATGTTACATGGCAAGGCAAACAACTCCAACATTGTCCAACACCCGTGTATCTAGGTGTTACTCTTGACCGAACACTGTCCTTCAAGAAACATTGCCATAAGACCAGGCTGAAAGTTAGTTCACGGAACAATATTTTGAGGAAGCTCACAGCCACCACCTGGGGGGCAAGTCCTCACGTCCTAAGAACTTCTGCTCTTGCTTTGTGCATGTCTGCTGCAGAGTACGCTTCACCTGTGTGGAGTGCATCCAGTCACACCAAGCAGATTGACATTGCCATCAACGAGACCATACGAATCTTGTCGGGATGTATGAAGCCTACTCCAGTCGACAAACTTTACCCGATTGTTGGGATAGCTCCCCCAACTATCAGAAGGGCTGTTGCTGCTGATGCAGAGAGGGCGAAGCAGATTAATGATCCCCATCATCCACTGCATAATCATCAGGCTGTTGTCCGTCGACTGAAATCAAGAAAGAGTTTCATCGCCAGGACTCAACCACTGGAGGGAACATCGGAATCTAACCGCACCTCCAGGTGGAAGAGCAAGCTGCCGCCGGATATCCCTGTTAAGGAAGAGCTAGCCCCAGGAAATGACCTGCCTTACCCTGTTTGGAAATCACTTAATCGTCTCAGGGTGGGCGTCCCTCGTTGCAAGACCAACATGCAGAAATGGGGTATCCTTCCAGCTGATGGAGACACGTCCTGCGAGTGTGGAGCAACACAAGACCCAGCCCACCTGCTCATTTGTCCACTACTAGAACAACCCTGCACTACCCAGGACCTGATCGAGGCAAACAACAAGGCCATCGGAGTTGCTACATTCTGGAAATGATCGGACACGGAAATGAATGAATGATTATTTGCTATTTAATATTTGGCAGCTGCGTTGATGCAGGCCACTATAGTGTTATTTAATAAGCTATGACGTTAATTTGGGGAGAAATGCTGCTATAAATAAACCCATTTTACGAAATAGAACATTAGCCGCAAACAAGTGGGAAATCGGAGAAAAATACGAAGCCACTTTTAAACTCCAATATGAATACGGCATTTCAGATACAATTCCAGATACTATACCGTTACAGTGTAGGGTCCTTGACGAACAAATTTAAACATTGTTCTGCACTGTATTTCTCTTGAGAGAAATCTTCACTTGGTTACTTTGAGCTTTGCTGTTGTAATGTAAAATTAATCTGACTAAATATAAAACATTTGACATGCTGCAACAATTATTTTTCACTGGAGATGATATCTCAAGGAATTTCAGAGAGACTAATCGGCAGTACAATGCTATGTCCTTCGTTTCATTTGGTGCCAATGTTACTGTGCCACACCCATACGGTCCACATTGTTTTAAGATGTATGGAGGTGCACATCATCGCATTTCTTCGTTATATTCCAAAATTATATGTGACGGTTTGCGGCCAGTTTTATTAGACTCCTCAGAGTTCTTGAATTCCTTGGAACTAAATGACTTGCCTCCACATATTCCAAACGCTTGAACCGTTATGCTGCTTAGAAATCTGAACGTTTCCCAAGGGCTCTTAAATGCAACCATATTGCTTGGATTTGGAAATAATAAATGCAGTTAAAATTAGGCAGAGAGGTTGAATCCTTCTACTTGATTTAACAGCATCCGATAAAACACTATCATTTTGTTTTAAGAGGCAATATTTTCCAATTTATTTGGCATACTCTGTCACAATCAATGAAGCTCAAGGGAAAACTCTGGAACGTATAGGTCTCAATTTGCCTCATCAATTTTTCAGTCATGGCCAGCAGTATTTTGCAATGTTGAGAGTGCAATCTTTTGACGCCCTTATAGTTTCAATAGAGCCAAAAAATCATCGTACAAAGAATATACAGTAGGCCTACATAAGAAAATTCTTCAGTAAATATTTTTCTATTGACCGTCATTTTTGACGGGTTTCAACTAGTGAATAATTATTTTTTTAAAGGAACTGTTTGTTCTTTCTCCGTTTTCCATTTTCATTATTGAGTTACTTCTTGACGACTGTTCGCGGACCCCCTGGCCAACCGCCGAGGACCCCTGGGGGTCCGCGGACCACCTAATGGGAACCTCTGTTATAGACAAACATGGCTGCGGTCGTTGAATGAGCAAGAAGCAAAAGAAAAGTTTTTACGTAATTTAGCATATATTTTTTCGAGCAAGCAGTAATGTTCATGGTTAGTAATTTCAATTTCCCCCAGAACATGAAACGGGGTATGAAAATCATGTATTATCGAAATGCAAGTGTAAAAGCCACAATCGGCTCTCGTTCATAATTAATGATTAATTTTGGTCAGTGAGCGTTTCCCCTGAAGCCCCAAAACCGTATATATGTCGACATTAAGAATCACCCTGTATCTTCGTAACAAATGATTGTAAGGCATGGATCATATTCTTTTCAACTACCAGCCGTAATATTTGTGACTAAAATTTTGTGCGCTAGCATTTTGGTTCCCATGAGATCGTTTCTATGATTACAACGTAAAAACTAATAATAATAATATCGTATGGCCTCGGGTGCCTGGAGCAAGCTTTGTTAATTGACATCCAGAGGGTAGCTTGCATGTCGAATTTCGTCGTTCCTTTGAACGCTATGAAAGTCAAGGAGGTTAGATATCTAAACTCCTTGACACTACAGCGCTTTCAAGTAGAGAATGGAGGAACTTTGTGTTGGCGGAATATCCCGAGATTAATTTTGCCATTGAACACGGCCTACTGAATTCAAATGGGTTCTTTAACATGCCAACAACGTATGACATGAGTATCGTGATTTTTGTCACTTTCAAAAATCACTTACCATGGCCAGGGGCGAACCTGCAATCTTGGGGTTGGTAGTCCGACACTATAACCACTCACCCACCGTGGCAAGCTAACGTAAAAACTTAAGATGCGTTTGTTGGTCTGAACACACAAAGGCGGGAAGTACAGTTTTATGTGCTAGGCTACTGCGACTCAGATCAACTCGCATTGCACCCGGTAGGCTCCAATGACAGTCACTTGTGGCGGATGGGGGGATTTCCCCGAGGAGACAACCCTCTTAGTTCTCTGTCTTGTGTGGTGAGCCGGTGAGCGGAGTGCAGCGCAGGTGTCTGTCTGTTTCAAGGGAAGATATTGTATTTGTTGTATTGAGTGATTAGCTCATTAATTAATTAATTAATTAATTCTGGTGTTAGGGCTGGAACGGGCTACACTCAGCCTCCTGAGGCAAAACTCAGGAGAGGAGGGTTCATTTCCCACCTCTGCCATCTAATCCAGGCAAACGCAAATGCTGGGATGGTTCTTAATTGCAGCCACAATACTAACACACTAGGAAGGAAGGAAGGAAGATTGTAGTTTTACGTGACCGTGAATCTTGTGATTATGAGCCACGGGACCTCCTTTTTACGTGGAATCCGAACCACAGGACATGGCATTTCACTTCGAAAATCTCACATGCATTAACACACTAGTACAGCCATCACAATGGTGTAGTGTATCACACGGGGGGATGGAGTTATTCGCGTCCGCAGCATTACTTAAGCTGTATGTGTCCCCTGGGTGGTGCTAAACGAATAACAAAAGATGGCTGCCATACCTATCTGTTACAGCTGTTCTGGCGAACGATTTAGAATAGGTCCTTCTCAAGACCAGCAACTACAACAAGTAAGACATTTTGGTTACAACTTACGGATCATGCAAATTAATATTGAAGGACTTACACTCACTCACTCACTCCGTTGGCTTCTCTGGGACGTGACGATCCCGTGCCGCTCTCACTATCTGCCTCAATTTCCTCTTATCCAGCGCAGTATTCTCCCATCCAGTAATACCCATTTGTCTGCAGTCAGAGGTCACCTCATCTTGCCATCTACTCCTAGGTCTTCCAGGGGGTCTCGAGCCTTCGATCTTCTTCTCGTACACCTGGCGAACTATTCTGGCAGCGTCTATTCTGATAACATGCCCTGCCCATTGCAGCCGTTTCGCTTTCATGACGTCCACTACCCTGGGTTGATTGGCTAACTTGTACAGCTCATGATTTGATCTGAGAACACATCTTTGTGTTTCATGGTCAAAAATGGGGCCGAAAATTTTTCTATATATCTTGTTTTCGAAGACTGTAAGTTGGTGTTCCTCCCTTTTGGTCACACCCCATGTTTCGGCTCCGTATTGCAGTACTGGCCTGATGATCGTGTTGTATAGTTTTAGTTTTGTTTTCCTGGTCAAAAGTTTGGAGGAAAGTAATTTATGCAGGGAAAAGTAAACTTTGTTTGCATTCCGTAATCTAATTTGGTGTTCAACTTGTCTTCTATTGCAGTCATTTATATTTACCCCAAGGTATTTGAAGTTTGGCGTGTTCTTAAAGGTAAAATTGCCTATATGAAGGTTGTTGCGTTGGCCTGTAGTCATGTTTTCTCTCTGTATGATCATGTATTCTGTCTTCTCTTCATTAATCTTTAGACCTATTTTAGCAGCAGTTTCATTTAATTTCATGAATAAAGCTTCAATTTCTCCTCCATTATTTCCTTAGGACGTAGTCGATCTAAATGTCAACATCTCTCCCGAATGCTCCTTGAAAACTATGTGGATGTAGCTGTTATACAGGAAACACATATAGATAATAAGGAAAATTTTAAATCAAGAGGGCGTGTTGCAGGAGATGAAGTCTTAGGAGCTACTTATCACCATACTTATGACTGTGCTACTTACATTCGCAACAATATTGCAAATGCGCATTCGATTTCTGTAGACACCTCAGAAATTGTTCACATTATAGTGATAAAAATTGAAAACATTACAATAACGAATGTTTACAAGCCACCTGCTGTAAACTGGTCTGCTGAAGTGATCCCAACTCTGCCTCATCCTAGCATGTATATCGGCGACTTCAATAGCCACCATACTATGTGGAATTACAATGAAGATGATGAGAATGGTGAAAGACTTGCTAATTCGGTTGAATCTAACAACCTTAGTCTAGTATTTAACTCAAAGGACAAAGGTACTTTTAGATCTGCAGCCTGGAAGAAAGACTACACCCCTGATCTTTCTTTTGATGGTCAGAACTCTAAATGTCAACCTCTTGCCACAGTAAGGACAGTTCTTAGGGATTTTCCAAATAGCCAACATCGACCAGTTTTAGTTAATGTAGGAATTCAAATACCTATAATCAGATCCATTCCAAAACCAAGATGGAACTTTAGAAAATCTAACTGGAGCAAGTTTTCCAATGAACTTTATAAAGTTTCATAGTGAAAAGTATGAAAGACTAGCATTACCCGTCGCAGCATCGCCCGCGAATATTGTAGTTGTACACTTATTTATCATTTATTTTTGAATAATAATGATAATAATTTGGTAAAGACCGTAAACGATTAGACAATAAAGACAATACAACTCAACAATGGCATATAAATATAAAAATCTCACGAACGTCACGTTTCATCGCATGTATAAATTTCGACTCATAATCCTATCCCGGTTACCGACTGCAATCGTAAAAATTAAATAAATGAGATACAGTATATTTAACACACTGACTTAACACCTAAATTCCTATGAAAAAAAAGTACACGTCATAAAATTACTCAAATAAAACTCCTCTACACCCACATTTTCCCCCTTTCACCGCATAATATAGACCACATCAAAATACCCTTATACACGTTTCTCCTTATTTTTAATGATTAGCAGAGTAATCACATCCCCAAATGAAAACACTTTAGAACCTGATTATCCAAAAGTCCTTCCTTACTGGAAGTTTTCTTCCAGAACTTCACCCCATGGGTCCCTTAAATTAGATTTATGAAAACCTATTTACCTATTTTTTTAAGCCGATAGGTTTCTTGCCTATGTCGCTTAAGAGATATATGCTCCGTTAGGAATCCTTCAAGTCCCACTTTTCATCCCTTTCACCTCATTATATACAACATATCGAAAAATCCTTAGACACATGTCTGCTTATTCTTATTGATTAGTTTATATGCCGAGTATCACATCCCCAAATGAAACCACTCGTGAGATATTGTTATTCAATGAAATGCATGTTTAACTCCCTTAACACCCCTTTAGAACCTGAATTTCCAAAAATTCCTCCTTAGTTCTTTCGACATGCAACGAACATATCCCCAAAATTTCATGTTTCTAACTTCAATAGTTCTGGCTGGGCGATGATGAGTTAGTCAATCAGTGAGGACACTTTCTTTTATACATAGGTTGCTTTTTTGTTTTGGCAACTATGTTATAAATTGATAAAAGTTCCGATGTAGTCTCCAGCACTGCATACAACGTGTTCCCAGCGACACGGAAGCCGGTGGATCCCGTTGGCACTGTCCAATGGTGCGAAGAGAGCGCTCGGCAGCCTGCACAACATCTCCAATTGTAGGGTAGCGGTTCCCGCGCAGTGGCTTCTTCATCTTCGGGATGAGATCAAAGTCGCAGGGTCTTAAGTCAGGAGAGTAGGGGGGATGATAGAGCACCTCCCAGTTCCAGCGATTCAACAATGCAGACAACTCCTGCTGTGTGTGCCCTAGCATTGTCATGCAGAACGATGGGCGGAGTATCAATGTGGTGTCGCCGTTTCCTTCTCAGAGCTGCTAGGAGATGGTCTTGCAGAAACGATCAATAGTGCACCGCATTAACGGTTTGCCCTGGGGGAACGGTATGTTTTATGATCACACTATCCCAATCATAGGCAAGAATCAACATTACCTTCACATTGGTGGGGGTTTGTCGAACTGTTTGTTTTCGGGGTGATCCATGTGCCGCCACTTATTCGGTTGGCGTTTCAACGTCTCTCATAAGATTTGCCTCACATATCGTCAATGGTAAGAAGTCCTCTCCTTTGCGCTCATAACTGCAAGTGCATGCGAGAAGCGTCATATCGCAGCCATTTCTGCATGTCGGTTTAGACATGTATCTCGCGCTAATTCACAAGGTGTTACGTACTGATCCGCCCCCACTTATACGGACACCATCTGTACATTTTCATCACTTACGGGTGGGTGACCAGATCGAGGCATGTGCTCCACACGTTCGCGCCTATCTCGAAAGACTGCAACCCATCTTGCTACCGTTCTGTAAGGTAACGCAGCTATACCACACGCCTCTCGCAGTCCTTGGTGGCACTCTCGAGCCGTGCGACCCCTAGCACACGGAATTTTTATCTATGTTCTCTGCTCCTGCTTAGAAAACATTGCGCGAGCACTTGCCCACAACTACTCATCTAACAGGTGCCACTGAATGGGGGAGGGGACGGACGAGGTCATGTGTTCTAAGGGAGGGGATACAGGTTAGCAAGTTTTGGTAACAATGGCAGAGTCCAACACCGTTGCAACATAAAGCGGCAGCATCGTTGTCAAAACTGAAAAAGCTACCCTCGTATAAGAGACTAGCAGGTACCCGCGGCTTCGCTTGCGATCACGACAATGGGGACTATGCACTATTGCTGATAATTGGTCTAGTATATTACTGCAATCGCGGCTGCAGGTGGGTCCATTCTAATTCGGAAAATTCTGATATATACAGTATATTGATGTGAGCAGCAAAGTGGGAATTTTATAGAGTTGTGAAAGTCTGCAGGGTACGATGTTACATTATGTGAATTCATATGAAAATTTTGTTTTTGGTTTTGCCATCTTCTGCTGACACTAAAAGTGATAAAAATGTCCAGCATAACTCAACACATTGCTAGCGTTTCGCCCCCAACGTGCCAATTGGGCTCTTCAGTTTGTAAAGGCACAACCAAGGAGGATATATTAATATTAATTAAATATACAACATTAACAAGAACACTCACCAATTTTCCGATTTTGCTGCCATCTATAGAAGTACAACTCAACTACATCGTCGTACGCGATGACAGCTAGCGTTTTTAACGTTGTCAGCAGGTACTACTACAAGGCAAGCTAGCGTTGGTACCTAAACACCCTATAAAGTTTCACCCACTCGGGCACAACCTACCAAGACGCGTAGCAGGTACACACTGAGAAGGCCAATGCAAGACGTGGCCACGTCACGAGCATGCCAGTGCGCCACCGGAGTCAAAAACAATAATCCTTGCTTTGGTATTGAATACAATCAAAAGTTCTCGAAAGAGAAACAAAATGGCTCCGCTGACTCGAGAAGCAAATCTGAAAAGAAGTAGCTTCGATTCCCATTTTAGATCCTGGAAGTGGTTTTCCGTGGTTTCCCACTCTTACTCCAATACTAACCCAAATTACAAATATTACAGACACCACGATAGTGATGGCTGTATTAGTGGATGCATTTGTAATTCAGGTAAAGGGAGCCTGATGGTGGAGTGGCTAGCTGCTCGTCTTTCACCCGGATGGCCAGGGATCGAATCCCGGTGACAGCTGGGCGAAATTTCTACCCGAAAAATCACGTGGCGTCAGGAAGGGCATCTGGTCTTAAATCCCCGGCGAAAACCAAAATGAGTCAGGTTGGCTCCGGCGACCCCAATTTGGGATAAGCCGAAGAAAGAAAGAAAGAAAGAAAGACAGAAAGAAAGAAAGAGAATAAATTTGGAATTCAGGTAAGGATTGGGAAAGGTGGCTCTAATGTGGGGAACCATCGAAAACCACTTCAAGGATGGCTGAGATGGGAATCTAACCTCCCTCTTCTCAGTTGTCTCACGAGGCTGTGTGTACCCCGTTCCAACCATCAGACCACAATTTAATTAATTTCTTGACAGCCGGGGATCGAACCTGGACCTCCGGGCGACAGCCAAGAATGCTAGACGCTTTAGCTAGAGCCCTGCGCGGATAAACAAAACGTTATACGCATCCGCCCCGCATCCGCACGGCTGTTATACACACATCAAAAAAAGTTTTGCATCACCTCGGTTCCCAGATCTCCGGCATATAGACGTTGACTGTGTATATTGTATCCAAGATACAGTCCCTTTGACTGTTCATAGATGTCACTAAAACTGCTCAAAGATGTAAACAACCATGCATGAGCAGGGCCTATTAGACGGAGGGGGTACGACAGCCGATCAGTTCCAGTCATTCCACCAGGACGAAGGTACGCTGCTCATGTTGTCTGTAGTTCTACCATGCCTAGAAGGTCAATACCGCAGTTCGATCGCGTCCGCATTGTTACTTTGTGTCAAGAAGGGCTCTCAACAAGGGAAGTTTTCAGGCGTCTCAGAGTGAACCAAAGCGATGTTGTTCGGACATGGAGGAGGTACAGAGATACAGGAACTGTCGATGACAGGCCTCGCTCAGGCCGCCCAAGGGCTACTACTGTAGTGGATGACCGCTACTTACGGATTGCCGCTCGGAGGAACCCTGACAGCAATGCCACCATGTTGAATAATGCGTTTCGTTCAGCCACAGGACGTCGTGTTTCAACTCAAACTGTGCGCAATAGGCTGCATGATGCGCAACTTCACTCCCGACGTCCATGGCGAGGTCCAGCTTTGCAACCCCGACACCATGCAGCGCGGTACAGATGGGCCCAACAACATGCTGAATGGACCCCACGGAATTGGCATCACGTTCTCTTCACCGATGAGTGTCGCATATGCCTTCAACCAGACAATCGTCGGAGACGTGTTTGGAGGCACCCTGGTCAGGCTGAACGTCTTAGACACACTGTCCAGCGAGTGCAGCAAGGTGGTGGTTCCCTGATGTTTTGGGGTGGCATTATGTGAGGCCGACGTACGCCACTGGTGGTCATGGAAGGCTCCGAAACGGCTTTACGATACCTGAATGACATCCTCCGACCCATAGTGCAACCATATCGGCAGAATATTGGAGAGGCATTTGTCTTCATGGACGACAATTCTCGACCTCATCGTGCACATCTTGTGAATGCGTTCCTTCAAGATAACGACATCGCTCGACTACAGTGGCCAGCATGTTCGCCAGACATGAACCCTATCGAACATGCCTGGGATATGTTGAAAAGGGCTGTTTATGGACGTCTTGACCCACCAACCACTCTGAGAGATTTACGCCGAATTGTCGTTGAGGAGTGGGACAATTTGGACCAACAGTGTCTTGATGAACTTGTGGATAGTATGCCACGGCGAATACAGGCATGCATCAATGCAAGAGGACGTGCTACTGGGTATTAGAGGTAGTGGTGTGTACTGCAATCTGGACCACAAATGCTGAAAGTCTAGCTGTATGATGGTACAACATGCAATGTGTGGGTCTCATGAGCAATAAAACGAGCTGAAATGTTGTTTGTGTTGATCTCTATTCCCTTTGTATTTAACGGTTCCGGAACTCTTGGAACCGAGGTGATGCAAAACTTTTTTGATGTGTGTATGTTTCCGCCCTGCATCTGCATGACTGTCATCCACATCCGCCCCGCATCCGCACGTTTTTTATTCGCATCCGTACGTTTGTTATCCGAATCTACTGGCATTGCAATAGTATTTTCAATTAGATAAAATATTAAAGCAACAGAGTTTTGAGGAGAAATTCGTTTCCTTAGGCTATGCATGTGAAGTTTGATGTTTAAAATGACTGTTATACAGCCCGAATTGCAACCCTTTTTCAGTTCGGAGTGTTAATTGTGCTTAATGACATAATTTGAATCGTCATCTTATATTTGTCATGGAAAAGAATAATAACAACGGGCAAATATATGTTATAAACATCCGGGTCTTAGTAATATTTTAACCAAGTTCGGATTATATTCTAAAAACTATCCGCAAATGTACTCCATATATTGTCCACACCTTATCCGCACAGCCATGCAAACTATGGCGAAACACTTTGCGGATATGCACGAGTAGCAGTGATGAAGACGTCATGGAAGGAAAGAAAGACCACAGAGGACTGGAAAAAGGGAATAATTGTCCCGATCTTCAAGAAAGGTAGTAGAACAGAATGCAGAAACTATCGGGAATAACACTGATGAGTCATTGTGCAAAGATGTTTGAGTAAGTTTTGGAAAGGAGAATTAGGACAGGGATAGAAGGAGGGATGAGGGAAGAACAACACGGCTTCAGAGCACGAAGGTCCACAGTGGATTTGGTTTTTGCTGTAAGGCAGTCGCTATCCAAGTTCGCCGATGGTATAACGATAGAGAAATAAATGAGCGGGGGAGACAGGCAGAAGCATTTGGGAGGAGTGTGAGAAGCATGGTATGGAGCAAGGATGTCCCTCAGAACAGCAAAAAGATCATATATCGGACGTACTATGTCCCTATACGTATGCCTCGGAGACCTGGGTTAAGCAAGGAAGGGAGAAGAGAAAAATACAGGCCAGTGAGATGAGGTTCATGAGAAGCAGTATTGGGGCTACAAAGATGGACAGAATAAGAAATGAGAGGACCAGAGAATTAATGGAGGAGGAACCATTACAGGATGGTATAGAGAAATCTAGACTTAGACGGTATGGACATGTAAAACGAATGGAGGAGAAGAGGATACCCAGGAGGATACACGAGACGAAGTGGGAAGGAAAGAGACCGAGAGGAAGACAGAGAGACAGGTGGCTGAAGGGGGTGGAAGAAAGCGTGAAGAGGGGAGAAGACTGGACAAGGGTGGAGGCTGAGAGATGGTGGGAAGACAGAAGACGTTGGAGAGGCTTGTGTTCCAAACAGACCCGGCCAGTGGTTGGGAACTGTGCAAGATTATGATGATGATGAAGTTTACATAACCTCAAGATGGCGGCTGTGCGAAATATTTTACCGGCATTCTATATCTCCGAAACTCTTTCTGATATCACCCTGAAATTTTTACGGTGATACAGGGCACTACTAAAAGTTTATATTTGTAAGTTTCAAAAACTTGTAGAGTACAAAACGAAAATGGCGGCCAAGCGAATTTGAAATATTTTAATAGACTTTTCTCGCGATTTAACCATCTGATCGGAGTGAAATATGGTACATTAAATGTTTATACATATTGTAATGTACTGGTATCTAATTTATTTCAATTGTGCGAAATTTTAAAATTAAGTTTTTAATTTGTGTGTCGTAATCATGCGATGGAAGTGAAAACATGGCATCCATCCGAAATATTTAGACGGTTCTCAATATCTACGAATCTTTTGCAGCAATTAATCTGAAATTCTTTATGTTCATAGAGGCTATGAACATAAGTTCACATAAGGACTTTCAATAACCTGGTGAGCACTAATCCAACATGGCGGCGTCGCGAAGTATAAATATTTAAATGGATGTTTCTCGCGATTTAAACACCCGAGTGCAGTGAAACTCGGTAGGTAAATGCTCAGGCTATACAAATGTTACTCCACTGGCATATAATTTATTTCCATTGTTTTCATAACCAGAAGATGGCAGCTGTGCGAAATTTAAAAATCTCGTTTTTACTTCTAGTTTAGGTCTACTAATCATGCGATTGAAGTTTGAATACTACACCTACACAAATCTTCATGTATACATATCTCTAAAAATCCAACATGGTGACCATCCGAAATATTAGACGGTTTTCAATATCTACGAATCAATTACAATCAAACTGAAATTTTGTATGTTCATAAAGGCAATTAATATAAGTAGGATATATGAAAATAGGCTTTAGTTCTTCACGGAACTACTTGTTTAGAACCATATTAATTAAAAGGATAGATAAAAAAGAAAAAAAAACTATTCGCTGGCGAAATTTAATACAGCAACACTTTGGAATTAATTTAAATTATGTAGAACACTTCTGTCATTTAAAATAACATGTTTACTTCTGAATGTCAGCCATAGGATTGTTTTATCCAATAATTTACAAAACCAACTAAGAGTACATTCCCCAACTTGCCTAAGAATATTTTAACTTTTTATCGTATGGGAAAAGAATATGATGCATATAAATTATGTAAAAATTTATCATATTGGTAAATATTGTCATAAAATTGTCTAAAAAGCTTGAAGAATAAAATGGCAAAAATATAAGTACGTTGATGTTGAATTGAGCATGTGTCATTCCCCTTCGCTACTGCGTAGAAAGGATTTCTGCAGCAATGGGCGTCGTAATACTGTAATTTGAAAAGGAAACATGACATTTCAACAGCATCTGCCCTCTAGTCATCACTAAGAGGATTTCTAAGGTCGAATTTACTTGGGATACCTACCCTTTTCTCGACGGGAATTAGGTGGCATGAATTTCTATGTGGGGTATTTTTTGACGGCCGGATGCCCTTCCTGGAGCCGACCTCACAACATGAGCTAATGATTGAAAACTTTAGTGAACTTAAGTAACGAGTTGGAAGGAAGCAGTCGTGGCCTATTAGAAGGGACAGTTCCTAAATTTGTATAGAGTTGAAAATAGGAAAGCACGCAAAGCCATTTCAGGCTAGCTGCGTGGTCGAATTATAATTGCTAATAATGATATTGTGACCCTTGGTTAGTACAGTACAATTTACACAAATTAAAAATTCAGTACACAGGGCTGATTTCCAAGCTTCCCCTGCCCCTAAAATTAATCTCCAACAATTTTTTAAATTTCATTAATAGGTTGGGCTATTCTAAGAAAATTGTTTGTGACAGTTGCTGTCACATATCATTCATCAACTCCTCTGCCTAGAAATGTTTCTTCTCAAGTCCAATTGGAACAGACCAAATGTTAGAGCTTGCACTTAGATTATACTAGCAGAAGTACCCTTTCTTCGAACGGTCTTCGGTATTAATAACCAGATGTTACCAATTGATCTACTGTTGCAATGTTTAGGGGCTTGGAACCTGTTTGTTGGCAAAGAAAAATGATTAGCTAAAATGTGCTCTCAAACTAAATTTACCTAACGTGTTCTTCCTGTCGTGAAAATAAAATTGAAAACCTCGTAGACGAATCGCAATACACGTCACATACGAACTGACCCTAACCGTTGTGTCAAGTTCCCAACCCCTTTTATAAATTATAAAGGCTTGTGGTGCATGAAAATTCAGTTTTCTTTAGCCTCCAATGGCCCAATTCCTAAAATCAGCAAAAAACAGTCTACTATTTCAAATCAGGAAATTTTGAAAATAATGTTGCTGATTGGAGATATAATAGACCTTCTGTACGACATATCGCACGCGTAAGTCGTGTGAAAAAAAACTAGGGTACTCCTTGAACCCCTTAAGCGCATTGTTGAATTTTACAGTTTTAGTTGGTTCCGTGATAACCTTATAGCCATTTGCAACCTTTCACAGAAATGTAATAAATGGAGTGGCATTACTTATTCCAGAAATAGATGGAAAGTTGGATGCCACCTCTTGAGATACTTTTGTCATGGTTAGTGGCTTGCATTCCTTCTTTAGTTTATTAAATGAAATTAGTTTTCTGGGAATATCTAAGAAACTGTTGGGTTTAGAGCCTTAAAATATAGTTTTCGGGGACCCTTTACGGCTCTTGAGGGGCCCCGAGTTTTGTTTCTGACACCAAGGGTTTGACAATGAGTTTGTCTCGTCGTTGTATGCCATAATAATGATAATAATTAAAATAATAGTAATAATAATAATATAACAATATAGGGATAGGGATATAATAGACCTTCCGTACCATACCCGCACGTGTAAGACGCGTTAAATAATTCTAGAGAGCCCCTTGACCCCTTAAGCGCATTATATGTATTGATGAATATTTCAGCTTAATTTGGATCCCTTCTAACCTTTGTCGTTTGAAAACCTTAACAGTAATATAATAAATGGAATTGCATTGCGTCTTACAGTAATAGATGGACCTCTGAGATTCTGATGCCATTGTTACCGGCATGCAATCCTTCATTAATTTATTAAGTGAAATTAGTTTTTCGGGAATATCTCGAAAAATGTTGGTTTTAGGGCCTTAATATGTGATTTTCGGGGTTCTTTTAGGGACCCCGAGTTTCGTTTCTCACATTGAGGGGCTGAAAATGAGCTTTGTCTCACCCTTCTACGCTTATTTCAGCTTGTATTTTAAGGGGGTAGTCCCCCTGTTATGAGAGGTACGGAGAAGAGTTACATCAATGATTAGTGTCGTGCCTCTGATGGATAACTTATCTGTATCAAATTTTACGTTAATCCACCCAGCCGTTCTCGAGTTATAAGGACACAAAATATTGTCCACAGACAAACAGACAGACAGACACAAATATGTTTGCGTTCATCCGTCACAAAACAGTCTGAAACGGGCAAATATGTCAAATTTCCGTGGAAATGCAGAAAAAACAGACAAACATTCATTTTTATATAATAGAGAAGGATTATAATAGACCTTCCGTACCACACCCGCACGTGTAAATCGCGTGAAAAAATTCTAGAGTACCCCTTGACCCCTTAAGCCATTGTATGTATTGATGGATATTTCAGCTTAATTTGTATCCGTTATAACCTTATAGCCGTTTGCAAACCTTCACAGTAATGTAATAAATGGAATTGCATTGCGTCTTGCAGAAATAGGTGGACCTCTGAGATTCAGTTGCCATGGTTACCGGCACGCATTCTTTCATTAATTTATTAAGTGAAATTAGTTTTCTGGGAATATCTCAAAAACTGTTGGTTTTAGGGCCTTAAAATGTGGGAGTTTCGTTTCTCACATTGAGGGGCTGAAAATGAGCTGTGATTCACCCTTCTACGCCTATTTCAGCATGCATTTTAAGGGGGTAGGGCCCCTTTTATGAGAGGTACGGAGAAGAGTTACATCAATGATTGGTGTCGTGCCTCTGAAGGATAAATGTATCAAATTTTACGTTGATCCACTCAGCCGTTCTCGAGTTATAAGGGCACAACAAATTGTCCACAGACAAACAAACAAACAGACAGACAGACAGACAAAAAATTTATTTTTGCGCGCATCCATCATAAAACAGTCTGAAACGCGCAAATATCGCAAATTTCCGTGGAAATTCAGAAAAAAACAGACAAACTTTCATTTTTATATATATAGAGATTAACGCTGTCTTTGTATCAATCTCCTCCCCATAGTTGTCATCATATCCTCCTAGGTTATACATATGTGACACCCCTGGGACCGTCAAACTGAGTCACCTCCCCTCCAACAGTTTAATGACGAAAGGTTGGAACATGTGTACAGTATGGTATGACTGTGTTGACTGCAGTGTGGGGGAAGAGAGGAGAGGTTGTTAATCTTACCAGGGCCAATCCGACTAAGAATTATCAAAGGGGCAGATCATGGTGGCGTGAAAAGCCTGTCCGATTTATCAGTGTAATTAACTGGCCCAATTGGGCTGCGCCATCTTTTTCCAGACTAATGTTTTTTGTCTAGACCTAGGTAGCGTGGCCTATACACTCCTAGTTTTTGTTCACGCATCAATGATATTTATCCAAACCAATCGTTTTGGCAATTAATGTTTTTTCACAAAAATACAAGGTGTAATTTGTATCCCACATAGCCTATTAGTAGCAGTAATATGTCAATGTGTGCACCTCGGCAACAGTTAAGTTCGTTGGTTTCTCAGTTTAGGGGCTGCGACAAAGTGGTCATGTAGTCCCGCGTACTTTGGGTGTGTGTAGAATGTGTCCGATCACTGGTGTTAAATTGAGTGTGTTATCTGTGATTCAGGTAAGACCTACAGACAATCAATTTCAAATAGTTCCTACTTTTGCTACCAAATGCTACCCTCAACGACACCTAGCTGCGAACTTGGCCATCGTAACCGGCACCTGGCGGTGAACATCGAAACTTAATAGAGCGCTAATAAAATCTTAACTACTAATTTACAGTACGGTAGCTTCACACAATTGTAGTTAATGGAAGGTTCTTTTACATGCCATAAATCTATATGACATGGGCCCGCCGGTAAGACACAAAAACAAGTTTTTAGGCTACGTAATTTAGCACATATTTCCGGTGCAGTAGTGTTCATGGTTAGTAATTTCAATTTCCGCCAGAATATGAAACAGGGTACCGTATGAAATTTATGTATTATCGAAATGCAAGTCTAAAAGCCACGATCGGCTCTCCTTCAATAATTAATGATTAATTTTGGTCAGTGAGCGTTTCGCCTTAAGCCGCAAAACCGTACATATGTCGACATTAAGAATCACCCAGTACCTTCGTAACAATTGATCGTAAGGTATGGATCATTATTCTTTTCAACTACTACTACTACTACTACTACTACTACTACTAAAATGTTGTGCTCTTAGCCAATGGCGGATCCAGGCCTTGCGATATGAAAAGGTGGGGCCCACAACAATAGGAAATAAAAATAATATAAAATCAAATGAAAGTAGTTTTGTAATAGTAATTAAATAAAGAATAGTTACAATATTTTGAATACACTACAGTCCATTTTTTTTAATAATATGAAAGAAGCCTTTAAGTCCCCCTGAATAAGATTATGTAAACTGTGAAATATTAAAATATTACTTTGCGACTTTTTCCCAGATTAGGCCTAAGTCTTTTTCATTTCACTGAAATCCAAACTTGCTAAACGGCCACGGGAGGTCATAGCTGCACTGAAAAAAGAATATGAAGTATACATTAATTTAAAAAGTTTAAAACAATCCGTGGCGCGGGGGGGGGGGGGGGTCGCCCTCCCCTAGATCCGCCCCTTCTCTTAGCATTTTGATGTCTGAACACACAAAGGCGAGTGCCAGGTTTACTGCGGCTCAGATCAACTCGCTTGCTTACAGCGCAGCTCCAATGACTGTCACTTGCGGAGGTGGTGGGGGTGGATTTCCCCGAGTCCCTGAATTGTGTGGTTAGCGGGGTTAGAGCATAGCAGACGGCGATGGCGGAGCGCAGCGCAGGAGTGTCTGTTTTAAGGTAAGATTTTGTATTTGTTGTATTGAATGATTAGCTCATAATTCTGGTGTGAGGGCTGGAACGGGGGTACACTCTGAAGCAAAACTGAGAAGAGGAGGGTTCGTTTCCCACCTATCGGGTTGAGTTTTGCCCCGCAGACTTCTTTAAGAATACCCCCCAGGGGCTCACGACTAGTGGGACGTGGGTTGGTGACCACGGGACCCAGCTGTCCGGCATTGCTTCCTACCGGGCTCCTCTCTGTTATCTTTCCTGTCGCCCCCCCCTGGTCAACTCTTGTTCTTGTCCGACCCCGACGGTATTAGTGTATCCCAGGCCTAGGGAGTCTCTTCCTTTCCCGCTGTAATTAATTGGCCCTTCTCTCATCTTTCCGGATCCCTCATTCTTTGAGGGTTCCACCTTCTTTTTCTTTTACATTTTGTACGTCTTTTCGCTTCCAATTACATTGTACCGTCTTTTCAATCTAAATTCCGTTTTGTGTCTTTTATTTTCAACCTAAATTTCATTTTGCACGTATTTTCAATCTAAATTGCATTTTGTAAGGATTTTGATTTTCACCTACATTTTGTGAGTATTTTGAATTTCAATTGCATTTTGTAAGTATTATCAACCCCAATTGTTTTATGCCGGCATTTCAATCTACTGTAAATTGCATTTTTGTAATTAATCTTAAATTGCATTTCATGGGTATTTTGAATTTCAATTGCATTTTGGAAGTATTTTAAACCTCGGTGCTCTCAATATAAATTGCATTTTGTAAGTATTTTGAATCTAAATTGCATCTTGTGAGTATTTGGAATCTAACTTGCCTTTTTGTGAGTATTTTGAATGTAAATTCCATTTTTTTTTTGCGTATTTTCCCTCTAAATCAACGTACGTAATCGACTATACTAATAATTTCACCCCGACATGTGCTTATCGCTTGAACCAAATAATCGCTTTAAATACCACTCGTACTTCCTTAATCCTCTATAGATCAGTGTGTCCCAAAAATGCCCTGAAACAGAGATATTTTCCAGAATGTTAACACCATTAATATGGTACTGTAAGTAAACTTATACAAATTTTATCTTTCTAAGTTTGATATTACTGTATTTCAATTAGCAATTTTCTTCTCATTAGACAATGTCGCAACATATAGACAGTATTACGCCATATTTATTTAAAAAAATGAACTCGCTGAAACCCCGGGAAAAAATGCGCCCATACAAGCTTGCTGTCATCTGTCCTTAGCCTCCAATAAGCTCTGTCACACTGGCTGACGGGGCTAGCGCTCACACTTCAAGTTGCTGAGCTTCTAGTTTCAAATTTGTTTTCGAACTATTCGATTGAATTGTATTATTACATGCTCGCATTTGGTTTAATTTGTTAAAATCCACGCAAAGCTGAAGAAGGCCACATACTGGTACTGATTAACTAATTAATTTTATATTAATTACAAATATTAAGATGGAATAAAGTAATTCATACCAATTGGCATAAACTATAACTGAAAAAAAAGTCCTCTCGGCACGCCGGAAGGCGGAGGTAGATTTCACCGGACAAACTTGGGGATAGGCGAAAATAGGCAGAATATGCAGATTTTCGTAGAAGGATCAGACCTCATTTATTGCGAGAAGGTATTTTATAATTGGAGCTTAATTAACTTTGTTTTTCGTCCTTTTATGCTTATTTTAAACATTTTATTGTCTTATGGGAACGGTAACCTTCTTGTCATTTGGGGTCCATTTTTATACTTGTGGTCACACTATCCTTATGCAAGGTTTCGACACTGATGTGTAACTATGTAACGGTCTGTTACTTCTTCACGCAAAATTATATCTCCCGCAGAGATTTTGGTTGGTTCCTCGGTTTAGGGGCTGCGACAACGCGGTCATGTAACCCCGTGTACTTTGGGATGGCTGTATTAGTCTGTAATTCAGGTAAGGACTGCAGACGGTCAATTTCAAGCAGTAGTTCCTAATGTTGCTACCAGGTACTACCGTCAACGACACCTAGCTGTGAACTTGGCTACTAGATGCCACCTCAACCAGCAACTCGCAACGAACGTTGGAACTTCCCCTCCAAAGGAAAGCATACTGAGGGATTTTTAGCGCTCTTAGAAAATCCGACGACTTCGGCCGGCTTTGAACTCGCGACCTTGGGCATAGACATTCAGCATGCTACCAGTTACGTCACCGAAGCCGCTTCACACTTAGTCAGATGGAAATCTGAATCTGATCTCGTGCAAGTGCGTTATCTTGGCAACGTCTGATGGCTCATCCCTCATCAATTTAGTAGTGTTGCCATGGCAACCACTGATAGGTCTTGGCATTTTCTTATAATTCCGAAATTATTTTTCTCATCCCTTGGCATAATGGTGGGTTATATCAAAAATTCTTTCAGACAAAAGTTTTAGGTAATTATTAGGGGAATATTGTCCATTTTGTACGGTTTTGATATTGTGCCTATTAAGAGAGATATGATTAATGTTTCCCGAAAAACCCACTTTTTCCCACCCCTTTGGTCAATGGTTGGTGCTATAAAAAAACTCTTCAAACATAAATGTTTGTGCTTTATCCGACACATAGTATGAACGTTGAACGGATTCGATATTTCACATATTAATAGAGTTATAGCAATATTTCACTTTTTCGAAAAAGCCCCCCCTTTTCACCCCCTTCGACCGATTTAGCCCAGTAACGAACTCGACCGAGATTTTATAGGTATACATATTCGGTAAAAAATTCAAAGTGATTGGTGCAAAATTACGGCAGTTATCGTGTCCACAATAAACTGATATACATATATATATACTAGCAGGTACCCGCGGCTTCGCTCGCGTCATAGTCATGTCATATTGTTATTCAATGAATTGTAGGTTTAACCCCGTTAACACACCTTTAGAACCTGAATATCCAAAAATCCCTCCTTAGTAGACGTTTTCGACACACAACGAACATATCCCCAAAATATCATTCTTCTAAGTTAAATAGTTTTGGTTGGTCGATGAGAGTGAATATCCAAAAATCCTTCCTTATTGGACGTTTTTCTTCCAGATTTTCACCCCTCCCCATGGGCCCCTTAAATTGGATTTATGATAAAACAGTCGAACACCTATTTACTTACCGTATTCTTTAAGCTGATTTCTATCCCGCTGAGTTTCAAACTTCTGGCCTATGTCGTTTAAGAGATACACGCTCCGTTAGGAATCCTTCAACCCCCATTATTCACCCCTTTCACTCATAATATACACCACATTGAAAAGCCATTAGACATGTGTCAGCTTATTTTTAATGATTAGTTTATATGCCAAGTATCACATCCCCAAATGAAACCACTCGTGAGATATTGTTATTCAATGAAATGCAAGTTTACCCCCCTTAACACCCCTTTAAAACTTGAATATCCAACAATCTTTTCTTAGTGGACGTTTTCGACATACAACGAACATATCCCCAAAATTTCATGTTTCTATCTTCAATAATTTTGGCTGGGCGAATATGAGTGAGTCAGGACATTTTCTTTCATTTATTTTTGAGAATTTCACCCCTCCCCATGAACCCCTTAAATGGGATTTATGAAATAAACGGTCGAACACCTATTTACTTATTTTTTAAACTGATTTTTTTCCCGCTGAATTTCAAACATCTCGCTAATGTCGTTTAAGAGATACTCGCTCCGATAAGAATTCTTCAACCCCCAATTTTCACCCCTTTCACCTCATAATATACACCGTATAGATATACCCTTAGACATATGTCTGCTTATTTTTATTGATTAATTTACATGCCGAATATCACATCCCCAAATGAAACAACTCGTAAGATATTGTTAATCAATGAACGTGATTATCCAAAAATCCATCCCTAGTGGATGTTTTCGACATACAACGAACATATCCCCAAAATTCCATGTTTCTAACTGCAATAGGTTTGGCTGGAGGATGATGAGTGTATATCCAAAAATCCTTCATTAGTGGACTTCTTTCCCCAGAATTTCACCCCTCCCCATGGGCCCCTAAAATGGGATTTATGAATTATGGTCGACCACCTGCTGTATTTGCTTATTTGTCAAGTTTATTTTCCCCCTAAGTTTTATACTTTATGCCTCTGTCTTTTAAGGGATACTTGATCCGTTAGGAATCCTTCAACCCCCCACTTTTCACACATTACACCTCATAATATACATTACATCAAAAAATCCTCAGACATGGTGTCATCTTATTCTTAATGATGAGAGTATATGACGATTATCGCTTCCCCCAAGGAAACCAATCGGGGGATATTATTATTCAATTAAATGCAGATCTACCCCCTTAACACCCCTTTAGAACCGGAATATCCAAAAATCCTTCCTTAGTGGACGTTTTCGACATACAACGAACATAACCCCAAAATTGTATGTTTCTAACTTCAATAATTTTGGCTGGGCGATGATGAGTGAGTTAGTAAGTCAGGACATTTTCCTTCATTTATTTTTAAGAATTTCACCCCTCTAATGAACCCCTTAAATTGGATTTTTAAAAACCCGGTCGAACACCTATTTACTTATTTTAAGCTGTTCTTCCGACCTGAGTTTGATGAGTAAGTGAGTTAATCATTTAGAACACTTTCTTTCCTGTTTCCCCCCCCCCCCCCCCAGAATTTTGCCCCTCTCCTAGGGCTTATTTTTAAGCTATATATGTTTTCCCTGAGTTTGATGAGTGAGTGAGTCAATCAGTTAGGACACTTTCTTTCCTGTTTTTTTTCCACATAATTTCACCCCTCTCCATGGGCCCCTTAAATTAGATTTATGAAAAAAACGGCTGAACACCTATTTACTTATTTTTCAAGCTGATTTTTTTTCCGCTGAGTTTCAAACACCTCGCGAATGTCGTTTAAGAGATACACGGTCCGTTATGAATCCTTCAACCCCCACTTTTCACCCCTTTCACCCCATAATATACACCCCATCGAAAAACCCTCAGACACGTGTCATCTTATTTTTAATGATGAGTTTATATGCCGAGTATCACATTCCCCAATGAAACCAATCGGGAGATATTGTTATTCAATGAAATGCAGGTCTACCCCCTTAACACCCCTTTAGAACCTGAATATCCAAAAATCCTTTCTTAGTGCGCCCTTTCGAAATACAGCGAACATATCCCCAAAATTTCATGTTTCTAACTTTAATAGTTTTGGCTGGGCGATGATGAGTCAGTCAGTCAGTCAGTCAGGACACTTAGTTTTATATAATAGATATAGGCCTATATATATACATACATAAATTATATATAACTTTTGAACTGACGGTGGTTTTGGGGTCTGGGGGATGTGAAACGCGAAGATATGTCGAAATTTTCCGGAAGTCGAAACATGGTACCCATTGCAATAGTTAGCTTTCTAATGAAATCTACCTCTGGTTGGTTCCTCAGTTTAGGGGCTGCGACAACGCGGTCATCTAACCCCGTGTACTTTGGGTGAGTGTAGAATCTGTCTGATACACGGTGTGACATGTCTGCTTGATCACAGCCTCCTTCATAGACTTGTGTTCTGAAACGCACTGGACTTACATGCTGGTACCAAACCAACACTCAAGATGGCGGTGATCTGTTACTTCTTGTAAGCTCTTTGCGCTTTCATCAGCTGTTTTAAATAAACAACCTGAATTATACGATCGTGGATGCGTCAAGATGATCACTTTTTAGCCGAGCCCTAATTATGGTTTGTGTTTGGCTTAAGTCAAAGATAACCTGCAATTTACATAACCTACAATTCCGATAAGCTACAATTTCTATAACTTCCTTGACGTAGTCGACAATCTAGCATGCACTTTCGTTCATTAGATGCTACAGACTTGATTGCTATGTGCTAAGCAGTATTGGATCACGACTTCTGACGTCACATCCGGCAAAGTAGTCGACTATCTAGTTCACTACGGCTGAAATTGTACTATTGGGACACAGCCTGAGTAGTGGCTAGATATTAACTTGAGCTTTTGGTCACAGCCTTATTATCTGTCAATGGGCGCCCGTATGAATTTCTCCAGTGAGGGGCTTGAGAGCAAATAATAATTTTCATTTCCTTTTAACTACCTGTCACTAGGTGATTGGTTGGTTGGTTCCTCAGTTTAGGGGCTGCGACAATGCGGTCATGTAGCCCCGAGTACTTAGTGTGTGTGTAGAATCTGTCAGATACCCGATGTTAATTGTGATGGCTGTATTAGTGTGTGTTATCTGTAATTTAGGTAAGGACTGCAAGCGATCAATTTCAAGTAGTTCCCACTTTTCCCACCAAATGCCACCGTCAATGACACCTAGCTGTGAACTTGGCTACCAGATGCCATCGCAACCGGCACCCTGTGGGGACCGTTGGAAAATAGAACGTTAATCAAATCTGACCTACAAATTTAGCTTCACACAATTGCAGTTAGTGGAAGGTTCTTTTACATGCCATGGACCCACTGGCTTCACTTCCCCTCCAGAGGAACTTGCTTCGAGAAATCTGCATAAAAACATTGGCTACTTTATGGCAAGATTGGGAGGAATATTTTGTATTTAGTTCTTTTGTGATTCATCATAATGTTTAGTTCTGTAAAACAGGAAAAAACAAATAGTGGTGTCACCATGCATGGACAAAAATAAAAATTAAGCAGTTCATTAACATTCAGTTCGCCGATTTTCTAAATAACTGGACATATTTTCAGATAATCCCAAATTACTAAGTTAAATTAAACTCTGGAAATATTCCCACATCTGAATCTGTCTAATAATTCAAATAGCCGCACTGTTTCCAAATATTTAAGTACAGTACTCCAGCAACCCATTTTAGTACCTAAAAGCGTGTTATTATGTGATAAATATCTTTATTTGTAATGTTTTTCATGTTAGGACATAAAAATACTTATTTTCCCGCCTAATGTAAATGGGGAAAAAATAGTGTTGACCGACTGGAAAGCATAGTGCAAACCGTAAATGACAGTTGGAGAATTGAAATGACAAGGTTCAAGTCCCACTAGGGTCAACGAAGTAAAAAACTCGTATCGTACGGTAGTTGTGAAACCCATGGATTTAGTAATAATTCGTACTTGAAAGGGTGTCGCATAATTATACAGTATATTCCTGACTGAAGAACCTACCAATGTCTTTTTGTCACTTACTTCTTTCAGAATCACATCATAAACAATATTGAAATGCCGGATTCAAGTCCCAATTGGCACAACTATCTTAATTCTCTGACTTCCATCTACATGACTTGCACTATTGTGCATTACACGAAACCCCTTCATTTTTCAGCATTGCGGTTGTGGAACAATTCTATATTTAGCGCTTGCGTATCCCAGCTCGTGGCACATATACTATACAGTGCGTAAGAAAGCTCGGATCCAAAGCTCTATGAACTTGAGAGGTGAGGCGAGGCGGGAAGAGAAGGGCCTGTCAACAACAACTCGCCGTGTTATCTGGAGTTCTTGCCTTTTCCAATACTGCTAACATAGGGCGTTGCCTATACCAGTGTGGTGTTGCGAATGAGTGAGTGACTAATCTTACTGCGCACGGACCGCCGCCGCCCCCCCCCCATCTCTCTTATCGTCCGCGATCCTCTCAGGTGCACAGAGCTTCGACTCGAGCAGTACCGTATAATAAAAGTAACTTGCCCGTTCTCCGCTTGTGCGTGAAGACCCTATGAGAAATGAATGATTTATTGCTGTCCTGCCACGTCATCGCGGGGCAGTGTTGGTTGCAGAGCAATTAAAATGATTACCAGTTGCTGCTTCATTAAGCCATCCAACCCTGGGCCTTGTCATGTCACGACAAGTAGAAGTAGAGCCTTCTCTTTAGAACGGAGACTCGCAAAGGCCGTGTGGTAGCCGAGTACTGTGTATTGCAGCGTGTCGAGCAAGACACTGGCGCTAGCAGCAGCGTAGCGCCCAACTCACATTTACACTTTCTAACGTATTTAATAATCATAATTTTAAGAGCGATTGCGCAGGTGGTGAACCTCAGGCATGTGTAATTGATATGTGAGTTGCTTTCCGCGCAACTGAAAACTCACGTATCAATTGCACATGCATGAGGCTCGCAGACTGCGAAACCGGGACTGACCGGCCAAAAACCGAGGCGGATTGTTTCTGTATACCTAACAAGTAGAAATCGCACGGCGCTGAAACGAATAAATTTACAGCAAACTTCTTCTAGGAGATGAGTTTCCACTACGAAAGTTCGATGTTTTGTTCTATACCTAACCATGTTCATGTGATACGATATAAGCAAGTCTTAATTATCACAACTAAGGTATCTTGCCAGCTGCGTAGTAATAAATGCTATGGCAGCATCCATGGCTTCCCGATGCGCTGTTGTAATCGGTACCGGTACATGCTAGTTATCTGGCCCGCCGTCCCTGCGAGGTTCCGTGATTTAAAGGACTAGCCTACTTCACTGTGTATAGGAATCCTATTAAAAAAAACTATCCCTCAGTATCATTCCATCAGTAGCGCACGTGCTAAATTATGCACCGGTATTGGATGCAAATGTAATGAAAGTAATTATTCCAAGGGGCGGCTTCAGTGGCGTAGTTGGTAGCATGCTAAGCTTCTATGCCCAAGGTCATGGGTTAAAACCCGGCTGAAGTCGTCGGATTTTTTAAGTGCGTTAAAAACCTCCAGTATGCCTTGCCTCGGAGGGGAAGTCAAGACGGCGGTCCCATGTCAGATTTATGGCATTAAAAAGAACCTCCTACTAACTACACTTGTGTAAAGCCAAAATTTATAGGTTAGAATTGAAAACGCTCTATTAGTTCCAACGTTCGCCGCCAGGCGCTGACTGCGATACCATCTAGTAGCCAAGTCCGCAAGCTAGTTGTCGTGGACGGTAGCATTTGGTAGCAAAAGTAGGAACTCCTCGAAAATTATTGTCTGCAGACCTTACTTGAATTAAAACAGAAAACACACACTGATACAGCCATCACAATTAACCGCCCCAAAACTAAGGATGGTTGTTAGGTATAGAACAAAACATCGAACTTTCCTAGTGGCGTAGTTGGTAGCATGCTGAGCTTCTATGCCCAAGATAGCGGGTTGAAACCCGGCCGAAGCCGTCGGATTTTTAAGAGCGTTAAAAATCCCTCAGTATGCCTTCCTTCGGAGGGGAAGTAAAGCCGGCGGTCCCATGTCATAGATTTATGGTATGTTAAAGAATCTTCCACTAATTACACCTCTGTGAAGCTAAATTGTATAGGTTAGGAATGTAAACAACGCTCTATGCCCAAGGTCGTGGGTTAAAACCTGGCTGAAGCAACCAATTATGCTAAGAACCAAATCAGTCTAATGTCCTCAAGAGCCGCGCAATGAGTACTGATGGTATATCTCACACTATTCTGTATTGAACCTATTAACGCTAGTATCAACGATAAACCTTTTGCTGAATTAAATTTCTTGACAGAGTCGGGAATCGAACACGGACCTCCGGGGCAACAGCCAAGAATGCTAGCCACTACACCAAGAGGTGGTTTATTCTTCGAAGACTTCCTTCTTGCAACTATGGTAGGATTCAAATAACGTTGTTGCTCAATACAGAGGGTTTGAGGATTAGAACAGGCATAACTGAGAGCAAGTGGTTCGATTCCCAAATCATATATTTTAGAAGTCGTTTTTCGTGGCTTCCTGGCTCCTAAATGAAACATCAACTTAAGTGTGCAATGAAATACGATCATGACTAGGGATAGAATGTTTATGTAAATTCATATTCTTTCCCGTTGCTTATACAAAAAAGTCCTCTCGGCATGCCGAAAGGCGGAGGTAGATTTCACCGGACAAACTTGGGGATAGGCGAAAATAGGCAAAATATGCAGGTTTTCGTAGAAGGATCAGACCTCATTTATTGCGAGAAAGTATTTTATAATTGGAGATTAATTAACTTTGTTTTTCGTCATTTTATGCATATTTTAAACATTTTATTGTCTTATGATGACGGTAACCTTCTTGTCATTTGGAGTCCATTTTTATACTTGCGGTCACACTGTCCTTATGCAAAGTTTCGACACTGATGTGTAACTATGTAACGGTCTGTTACTTCTTCACGCAAAATTATAACTCCCACAGAGATTTTGGTTGGTTCCTCAGTTTAGGGGCTGCGACAACGCGGTCATGTAACCCCGTGTACTTTGGGTGAGTGTAGAATCTGTTGAGTGTAGAATCTGTCTGATAAACGTGTGAATTGTGATGGCTATATTAGTCTATAATTCAGGTAAGGACTGCAGACGGTCAATTTCAAACAGTAGTTCCTAATGTTGCTACCAGATACTACCGTCAACGACACCTAGCTGTGAACTTGGCTACTAGATGCCACCGCAACCAGCAACTCGCAACGAACGTTGGAACTTCCCCTCCAAATGAAAGCTTACTGAGGGATTTTTAGCGCTCTTAGAAAATCCGACGACTTTAGCCGGCTTTGAACCCGCGACCTTGGGTATAGAAGTTCAGCATGCTACCAGTTACGTCACCGAAGCCGTTTCACACTTAGTCAGATGAAAATCTGAATCTGATCTCGTGCAAGTGCGTTGTCATGGCAACGTCTGATGGCTCATCCCTCATCAATTTAGTAGTGTTGCCATGGCAACCACTGATAGCTCTTAGCATTTTCTTATAATTCCGAAATCATTTTTCTCGTCCCTTGGCGTAATGGTGGGTCATATCAAAAATTATTTCAGACAAAAGTTTTAGGTAATTATTAGAGGAATATTGTCCATTTTGCACGGTTTTGATATTGTGCCTATTAAGAGAGATATGATTAATGTTTCCCGAAAAACCCACTTTTTCCCACCCCTTTGGTCAATGGTTGGTGCTATAAAAAAAACCTTCAAACATAAATTTTTGGGCTTTATCCGACACATAGTATGAACTTTGAACGGATTAGATATTTCACATATTAAGAGAGTTATAGCAATATTTCACTTTTTCGAACCCCCCCCCCCACCCATTTTCACTCCCCTTCGACCGATTTAGCCCAGTAACGAACTCGACCGAGATTTTATAGGTATACATTTTCGGTAAAAAATTCAAAGTGATTGGTGCAAAATTACGGCAGTTATCGTGTCCACATGATGTAATAATAAATAATGTTATTGGATTTACGTCCCTTTTAACTACACTGGCTTTTAGAGACGCCGGGGTGCCGGAATTTTGCCCCGAAGGGGATCTTTAACGTGCCAGTAAATGTACTGACACGGCTCCCTCGCATTTGCGCACCCTCAAATGCCAGCTGACTGCGCCAGGTTTCGAACCTGCAACCTTGGGCTCAGTAACCACAAGATGTATATATATACATAAATTATATATAAACTTTTGAACTGACGGTGGTTTTGGGGTCTGGGGGATGTGAAACTCGAAGATATGTCGAAATTTTCCGGAAGTCGAAACATGGGACCCATTGCATTAGTTAGCTTTCTAATGAAATCTACCTAAAATGAATGATAAATGTGAATTAGAACCGTAGCTAATTGTAACATATTTTACATATGGTATTTGATTATTTGTTTTACATACCGTATTTTTAATTTTTTAAATGATAAACTAAAATACATATTCTGTCTGTTAATTGTGTATGTTTGATCATATAATTATAATAATATCGTATGGCCTCGAGGGCTGGGTGCAGGGTGCAAGCTTTGTTAATTGACACCCAGAGGACAGCTTGCATGTCGAATTTCGTCGTTCCTTTGAACGCTATGAAAGTCGAGGAGGTTAGATATCTAAGCTCCTTGACACTACAGCGCTTTCTAGTAGAGAATGGAGAAACTTTGTGTTGGCGGAAAATCCCGAGATTAATTTTGCCATTGAACACGGCCTGCTGAATTCAAATGGGTTCTTTAACATGCCAATAACGTATGACATCCATGTCGTGATTTTTGTCGCCTTTCAAAATTCACTTGGCCTGGGGCGAACCTGCAAGCATGGGGTTGGTAATCCGACACGTTAACCACTCACCCACCGTGGCAAGCTATATTTGATCATAATGACAAATTTTTACATACTGATACTTTTTATGTAAAATTACATAGGCCTATTCTGTCTCTTACTGTAAAGAAAAAGGTAATTTTTCGCAAGTGAAATATACGCTAATTCAAAACGGTCTGTACGACAATATTCACCATAGAAAGTTAGGTACATGGAACGGATTTTCCAAACTATTCATAAGCTACTTATGCCACACTGGAATCAATTTATTCAATTTCGTATAATTTATATTCAACTTAAAGCCTTTGTCAGTGTCTAGCCAGCTGCATGTCGCAAGCCTTTTCTTTGTTCAGATGAGAGAACGCGTCACTTCTTTGTGCCCGTGGCCTTGTCGGCCACGTTTGTGCCTCACCCACTTGGGTTTATGGCATTATGGCCATCGGCTTAGGACTGGAAGTATATTTATCCCTTTCCAAGAACTCAAGTGAGCTGGTAACCAGGTAGACTAAGTCACCGAGTCACCACGGAAGGGTGGGAAACCATTATCGACACAACAAGGCGACAAGAAATTAAAATACGTGCCGACATAGCACGACTGTTAAGTGCCATGGAATTTAAGATTCTTTTTAGTGGCTAAAATGATTATATAAATGATGGCAAGGGCGTAGTCAGAATACATGAGCTGGGTATTTAAATTGTTCCATGATGCGATTTGATTGCTTTATATTATTCACCTAAAATAACTTCTAATCCAATTTCACATTCTTTAATGGTATTCTAGTGCTAGTAAATATCCGTGCCACGTTTTTATTTGTGGTTAATTAATAAGGGGTATATCGATACAAACTTTGTTCTTCGAACGGGCTTCAGTAAATGGCCAATTTAGCTACTGTTCCATGGTTTTGGGCTTGCCATCATGGGTGCTCGCCCCCTAGCGAGTGGGCAAGGAGGGGCCGTGGACCTCCCTGGAATCCTGAGAATATTTCGATTGTTCTTTGTTACACCAGTTTATTTCATAAATTGAAGTTACTGATAGTTCACTGATTTAGATGTAGGGATAATTCCAACAGTTTTAATTAACTTAGTAATTTGGGCTTATTTGAAAATATCTCCAGTTATTTATAAAATTGGCGAACTTGATTTTAATGATGCGCTTGATTTGTATTTTTGACGATACAAGGTGATAACTACGTACTACCCGTTTTTAAGAAATGAACATTAAGACGATGATTCACAAAGAAAAGCGAACTTCTATGGACAAAAACTCTGAACTAAAGAAAACTATTCCTCCCATTCATGCCATAAAGATAATGTACCCAACGGTTTCAGAGCATCGAATGATGAATATCTTGAAGCAAGTAAGAATTGAAACGAAAATTGGGGGGGGGGTCATCATCACCTAGTGATATGAAATGTAAAATATTAATTAACCCCCCGCCCATGGAAAATTCCTGCGGGTTCCCATGTTTGTCATTCCTTCATCAGGTCATCAGAGCTAAGTTAATTTCCTGGGAATATCTCAGAAACTGTTGGATCTAGGGCCTTTAAATAAATGTGTTTCTGGGATCCCTGTGGGACTCAAAATTAACTTTGTCTCGTCCTTTTAGCATGTATTTTGAGATTTTTCCCCTATTTTCTTTTATGAGTGGTGCGGTTAAGAGTTCCCTTTAGAACGGAGCTTGCTTGCGGCCGGGACGGGCGAGAGTGATTAGTCATCATTAGGGCTCGGATTCGAGCATATTTGCATATTTTTTCCTGAATAGTACACATTGAAAGAAGCCTTTCGGTGGTATTTTCACCTCTCTGGAACCAACAGAATTGAAATTTATCGAGCATATAAATGCATAAAACCGCGGTTTTCAGAATAGAAGCATATAAATGCATATTCTTTTGGTTTTCGTCTAAATAGTTTGTTCTTTTTCGAATTCCCTCCCCCTCCCCCCGAATTCGGACCCTGACCATTCTTAAGGTTCGTAACCTTAGTACACATTGAAAGAAGCCTTTCGGTGGTATTTTCACCTCTCTGGAACCAACAGAATTGAAATTTATCGAGCATATAAAAGCATAAAACCGCGGTTTTCAGAATAGAAGCATATAAATGCATATTCTTTTGGTTTTCGTCTAAATAGTTTGTTCTTTTTCGAATTCCCTCCCCCTCCCCCCGAATTCGGACCCTGACCATTCTTAAGGTTTGTAATCAGAAATAATTATTTGAAAAGCCTATCTGGTACGAATAATAGAACCGCAGGTTTCTAACCTTTAGTGAGGTCGTTCTCGTCATTGAAACTTTTATTGATTGATTTAAGAAAATAATTCAAAACTGAAAACATAGAAAAATTCTTGTTGTACAGACCAATGCAGATCTACTTCATTGACTCGCCTAATTCTGAACATTTTGTAAATGAACTTTTAAACTGTAACTTTTATAAGAAAACTTCTCTTATATATACTTCAAATACTTGAATGCGAGTATATTGTAGTGTATCATACATGAATGAAAATCCACAGCCTGCTTCCAGTCGACTGACCGGGTCAGGAATGGAATGAATGAAGCCCCCAACTAGCGGCGAGGATATGAACTGTGCCGGCTGCCGAAGCCTGTCGCACTCCTCTGGGGCAATGATGAAATGAAATGATAGTGGAGAGTGTTGCTGGAATGAAATTTTGACAGGGAAAACCGGAGTACCCGGAGAAAAACCTGTCTGCCTCCGTTTTGTCCAGCACAGATCTCACATGGAGTGACCGGGATTTGAACCACGGACCCAGCGGTGAGAGGCCGGCGTGCTGCCGCCTAAGCCACGGAGGCCTTCTAGTGTATCATACATACAATTAGAAAATAAAGCTCGTATATAAAGGTATGTTATTGTTTTTTCGTTTCACTTACCTTTCTATAGTTGTTTTTGAGCATATTCTGCATATTTAAACGCATATAATGGGATTTTCGAGCATATCTATCGAGCATATAATGGGTTTTTAGAGCATATCTATGGAGCATAAAACACATGGTTTTCGAGCATATCTGGAGATTTTATCGAGCATATCGATCCGAGCCCTAGTCATCATCATTGACTAGCATTTAGGGATAACACAAGAGCAGGATGGACGGCCCCGTGGTGTTGGGGTAGCACGCCTGCCTCTCACCCGGAGGCCCCGGGTTCGATCCCCGGCTCCGTCAGGAATTTAAAAAAACTAACGTGAGGGTTGGAACGGGGTGCACTCAGCCTCGTGAGGAAAATTGAGTATCTGTCTGACAGTGAGACAGCGCCCCGATCACGAAAACCAAGATTAACGGCCGAGGGGACCCGACGCGCTGATCACGCGTCACCCCAATATCTGCAGGCCGAATGGCTGGGCAGCGGTCGCTTGGTCGGCCTTAGCCCGTCATGGGCTGTATAGTGCCAGGGGTTGACTTTTTGTTGTTGTTGTTGACAAGAGCAGGATGGGAAGTTGCATTTATGCTCATTGGTAACTCGCCAGGACTTGTCACTACATCGGCATGTAACGTGACACTGTTTGACTAATAAGGCGGCATTCAAGCCAACACATGAAACAACGTACGTGCATCATCGACTGTACTAATAATTTCCCCCCGACAGGTACGTATCACTTAAACCAATTAATCACCACTCGTACTTCCTTAATCCTCTAGATCAGGGGTCTCCAAACTACGGCCCGAGGGCCACATCCGGCCCGCGGACAGATTTTGTCCGGCCCGCGGAGAGCTAGCATACTTGAAAACTCCTTTTAGAGAACATATTTTTTTTATAGCAAATTAAATTTAGTTTACTGAAGTATTCTAATTTTATGTTGAATAATTATTAATATGACATCTACATTGATATGGTCATGGGCTAACTACTCATAACATTGTTGTAGGCTTATTGTTATTGTTTTTGTGATAAGTTGGATACAGAAACACAGAATTGTAATGAGTTAAGACATGTATAACATGCAGACATATGAAATACTAATGAGATTTATGCAATTGAGATTTTCCACTGACAATAGTTTGTAGTTGTGGACTAATTTTACTTGTACCAATTATTAAAAGAGATTTAAGATGCTCATCAGTTAATTTAGATCTGTAAACATTTTTTGTGTACTTCATTTTGGAGAAGGTCTTCTCACACAAATAAGTAGTACCAAAAACAGAAAACAGCCCACGAGCAAATTTATGCAAATTATCAAATTGTGTCAGTGGAAGACTCTTACAAAATTCCAACAAAGATGAGTTTTGATATTTGTTTTTAATTATATCACTGCACTGTAGTTCAATCATTTCCATTTGAAGTTCCGGGGCTAGGGTTTCAATGTCAGTATCAAAAGGATCCTGAAAAATCTTAATTTGATTCGCAAAGGCATCGAAGTCCGAGAAACGAGTATCAAAATTTATTTTCAAAGCAGTCAAAGTCTCGATTGCAAAATCGATAGGAAACTCAGTCTCAGTGGTGTGGCTGAATATTTCACATGTTTTAAAATGTGAAAAACATTTACTTCGTAGTTGTGATTGAAACAGTATCAATTTCTTCCGGAATGATTTGATATTAGTGTATAAATCAGGAAGATGCTGGTTTTCGCCTTGCAATCTCAAATTCAGTTCGTTCACATGTTTTGTCAAATCAACATAGAATGCTAACTTCCACAGCCATGCGTTGTTTTGTAATTCAGTAAGAGGGCGATGCTTTTCATTAAAAAAAAATTCGATCACTGCTCGAAGTTCAAAAAAGCGCTGAAGGACTTTCCCACAACTAAGCCAACGTACGGCAGTATGATAAGGTAAGTCATTTTCTCCAATCTCTTCAATAAATTGTCGGAATTGTCGGTGATTCAGCCCAAAAGATCTCATAAAATTAACAGTTGATATGACTGGTTTCAGAACTTCAGACATATCCAAACATTTTCCGCACAAAGACTGTTGATGAATGATACAATGTAAGACTAATGGTTTTGAACCACCGTCATTTTCTACAGCCTTTGACACAAGAGCGACCACTCCTTTATCTTTCCCACTCATGTTTTTGCCTCCATCAGTTGTAATACATTTCAAGTTTTTCCATCGAAGGTTCTTTTGATTAATGGCCATTTCAACTCCTTTAAAAATATCTGTACCAGTAGTTGTGCCATGAATACTATACATATCAAGAAGTTCTTCATGCACTTCATAGCTTTTATCTACTCCTCGAATATAAATCAACACCTGAGCAGTATCTGACACATCCGTTGACTCATCCAAGGCCAAAGAAAACCACTCAACATCTCCATTTTTGTCGAACAGTTGAGAGGATATATTTTCAGCGATGTTTTCTACCCTTCGAGCCACAGTGTTTGCTGACATACTGACAGTTTTTAATAAATTTACCTTTTCAGGGCACATTTCTTCGGCTGCTGCAATTATGCATTCTTTGATCATTTCTCCATCGGTGAATGGTTTTCCACGTTTTGCAATTTCAAGAGCCACACGAAAGCTGGCACGAGTTGCAGCCTCTTGTTCGGTTTTGAGTTTTGTAAATGAAGATTGCTGCGATTTCAATCCGCGCTTCATAGCTTCGAATTTTTCTGTCCGCAAACTTCCTGTATATTTTGAGTAATTTTGAAAATGTTTTGTTTCATATTGACGTTTAATGTTATATTCCTTGAGAACGGCTATGCTTTCATTGCAAATCAAACATAGCGCCTTGTTACTGGACTCAATTACGAAATACTGAATGTTCCACTCATCTTTGAATTTTCTGCATTCACTATCAATTTTTCGCTTCTTTTCCATACTACTAAATCACACACAAAAGCAACAATTCAAATCAAAATACTGTTACAAAGATGTCTTAAACTTAAACACGCACAAACACGTTTTAAGGAGGTACGCACTATTTTATTTCACAACAGTGTCATAGGAACTGACTTGTGGTTGCGCAACTAGCCTTCTTATATATTACAATTACTGTCATCTAGAAGTGAGTGGAAGACACCAGAACTCTCTCGAACCAACGAGATTACTCTGTACGTGCTATTAGCGCCATCTGTTAGCGATAGAAGGTACTACCTATTTCCGCTTGTATCCACCAGATGTCGTGTCACGTTACTCCTCATGGCTCGTACTCTACGACTAACCTAGAAATTACAGATAATGACAGGAAAATTAATAATATGCAGTGTTGCCGTTTTGCGGACTTTAGTCCGATTTGCAGCCTTTTTTCAACGTTGCGTACTTTTTCGACTTTTTTTCATCAGTGGACTATTTCACTTTTTACCACCGGCAACAATGATAATATGGTTTTGGCCCTCGGAACTTACTGGAGTAATCAGTATGGCCCTAAGGCTGGAAAGTTTGGAGACCCCTGCTCTAGATCAGTGGTTCCCAACCTTTGTCAGCTGACGCCCCCCCCCTTTCAGATACGGCAGTTCATCGCGCCCCCCCCTTCCTACCCCTCCCTTCCCCCCCCCCCCTCCTCCCCCCCCCCCCCCTTCCACCACTCCGACCACTCATCGCTTCTTCCCCCAGGAGCTCACATCTAGTGGGACGTGGGTTGGCGACCACGGGACTCCAGCTGAGTCCGGCATTGCTTCCACTTACTTGCGCCGGGCTCCTCTCCGTTTTCTTTCCTGTCGACCTCCCTTGGTTAACTCTTGTTCTTTTCCGACCCCGACGGTATTAGGGTATCCGAGGCCTTCTTCGAGGGGTCAGACCTATTGTTTTCTTTTCATTATATGTCCTTTTCTCCTTAAGATTCCCGCACTGTTTTTGTTAATTGGCTCCCCGTATATCTAAATTCCATTTACCGAGATTCCCCCCTCTACACTACATTGTGTAAGTGTCTTCAATCTCCGTTGCATTTTGTAAGTCTTTTCGATCTAAATTGCATTTTGTGAGTGTTTTTCAACCTCAATTACATTTTGTAAGGATTGGCAATCTAAATTGCTTTTTAGTAAGTCTTTCAATATAGGGGATGGGACTGTTGTGAGTACTTTGAATTTCAATTGCATTTTGTATTGTCAACCTAAACAACACCTTCTATACTACAAGCCTGCGCGCTCCGTGGGTGACGTCACACAGTGTGGTCTGGTAGGTTTGAGCAGACGAAATGCATCGTATTATGCGCTGTTCTCAGTGCGATAAATTTTATATTTCACTGCTGGACTCAGCATACCAACGCTAAATTATATTTTTCCACTTGGCCAAGAAGCATACGAAACGATACTTCATGGTGTGTGTGGAGTGTTATGTTTTGACAGAAAATGGCAGGACAGAGACGACATACATTCGTAAAGAGAAAGTCACTACAGAAAATATGGTACTGTTGATTTAACTAGGAATCATGATCGGATCCTATTTTAGAAGTGTCCGCCTCGTTGCGTAGTGGCTAGCACTCTAGGCTATCACCGCAGAGTCCCGGGTTCGATTACAGGCTCTGCCAAGAAAATTATATCTGGACTGAGGTCTGGAACGGTGTACACGCAGCCTCGTTTTAAGGGGCGGAACTACGAGGTCATCTGCCCCAAACTGAGAAGAGGTGGATTCAATCTACACCGAGGTCATCCTGGAAGTGGTTTTCCGTGGTTTCCCACTACTACTCCAGGCAAGTGCCGGGACAGTTCTTAACTGAAGGCCACGGCCGCCACCTTCCCAAACCTCATCTGAATTACAAATTCACACACTAATACAGCCATCACAGTGGCACAGGTTATCAGACAAATTCCACACACACCCAAGTATATGGGGCTATATGTCGCAAAGCCCCTCAATTAATCAACAACACATTTTAGCACTACTACCAACAAATACACTTTCAACTTGCGCACGAGCAGATAGCGACTAAATCTACTCTGCATAGTTTTAGCCACTTTTACCGAACAATATTTAAGGTTATTTTTTAAATTGCAATTTACATGTTTTTTATTGTACGGTATTTGATTTCTGTAATAATATTATCATCACCATGATCATTAATAGCATGAGTAGCATGTATGATTAATACAGGTAGCCTACTCTTTACGATGATTGTGTTCTGGTAAATATACAGTAGCCTACACCGAGGAAAGGAAACAAGGTGGGAATTATATTAAAGAAAGTGTATAAAATGTTATGGACCACCTCATGGCACAGTGACTAGCATTGTTGGCTGTCACCCCGGAGGTTGTGTACGATTCCTGGCTGTCAAGAATTTTGAAGTCTTGGTCTGGTGTCCCAGCGCAGTGATGGTAAATCGGACCTACCGGATGCTGTGGCAGGAGGAGGAGTGGAAAGGACCTAGCCACCCTACCAAACGTAAACAGCGACTCAGGATGGCTGGTTACTGATCTCTTGACACAGTCAGGGACTCTAATCGGGTTGCCTACATAACTCGTGGATATGGCACTCTTTGATTGAAATTTATGAGAACATGGCTAAAATATCACTTCAAAAAGTACTGATACTGTAACTAAGGCAGTTCATTATTTCACAATTTGACAGGTATCACTAGATATTTGTAAAGTTCGGGAAGACATAATGGGTAATTTAAATTTACAAAATTTTATTCAACTTTAGATCTAGGCTATGATGTTTCCATTATAACCTCAATTTCAATTGTTACAGTTAAGCAATAAACAGAAGGCTACATTCATTACAGAATCATATTTTAGAAACTAAGTTATTTACATCAAGTGAAAGATGAACAAGAAAAATGGATAACATTAATCATTAGTAATACATGATTTGAGAACTGCCTACATTTCCTGAAGAGAATGAAAATATGATCATAATATGAAATAACTTATGTCCACCACAACAGGCTAGCAATGTTACAATGCCTGAATTAGATAAAGATAGAAAAATGAATACTGGTATTTGCAATAAAATTTATGAGGTAAGATCTCATTCTATGAGATGACATACAACGTTCCAGTTCTCTTTGCATAAGATGTCACATAAAAAATGTTTTATGCGCTTACCAAAAGATGAGAAAGACACTTGCTATACACCTATAATAAGTTACATGAAGTATAGTCATTGCACTGTCCACAAATAAATCAAATGAATGCCACTGAAATTTACGACTACATAACAGTTAATGTTCTCTTCACCCTATGAAAGACACATCTTGTAAGTCCTCAGGCAGCAGGAGGACAGTTCTATCTGTGATAAATGTCAATAGTCAACCTTCTTTATTCTTTTATTTCTATCACTGATTTCTTTCTCCAATCATATGGGGGAGGATGCTGGTCTCTCCTGGATGCAGACCCTGACCATAACATCCATTTCAAGTGCAATAACTCCTACGGCAGATGGCAATCTGCAACATAATGTAGATTTTACATGATGCTAAGAACTCAGGAACTCACTGCTGTTTAGTATGGTCAGGAAAATGGCAACACAAGATAATTTGAGCTAGTAGCTTGTACCATTTTACCCAATAACTTACGTTTAAACAGTGTTGCATGCCTTGCCTCTCTTGATGTTATTGATTTCAACACCTTTTAAACACAGTGACATGAAACAAAGTAAACTGCTTGCATTTATTTTCCAGGCAAAACAGTTAAACAAGGAGTGCGCAAAATATATACCGTACAGTAGGCCTATACATATAATATTTTAACAAATTGCCTGTTCATAATTGGATTTATAACAAAGTGGAGAAACACGACTAACTGGTGATTCCACGTATGCTCTGTGGAATGCTGACATTTAGCACAAGTTCGCCAAAACACCAAGGACCTATGAATGCCAGTGTACCAATGAATATTATCGACAAGCATTTTATGCTTACGTGGTTGATATTTTCACTGTGTGTCATCTGCATGCAACCTTCAGTGTGGCTTTTCAAATTGTGACAAATTCTACAGTTCGTGTCAAAAGATGAATCCACCACCCAAATAGGCCTACTGTTAAAGCCACTGGACACTGACACACCCATCCAGAAATGTAAACCCTACCGATAACACAGGTCGTCCTGCAGGCAACATTATAAGTGAAGTCGTTATACTCTTGCTACAAAAATTGCTGTATCGTGTGGAAATATATAACACTAAATTTGCAAATTTTCTTTGCCTGTGACTATTCCCACTGTGTGTGACAAAAACCAGGGGAGCATATATGTATTCATGCACTTTATAAACTATTTCTCGGCCTTGCCTATGCAAAATCTGTCGTTTACTTGCCTCTGCTTCCATAGCACTCGAAATGTACACAATCACTCGCACTGGATCTTTAAATATTACGATATAATCACTTCGCTTTTCTCACTACACATTAGCTCAGATTCTCAAGACAGATTGACTGTGATTGGTGGGATGGGAGTGAGGCATGACGTAATGGTAGTGTTGTGTTCTGCGCACCGCCTTCCGGGCTGACTCGAGCTCTAGTGCACTGAAAATATGTGCTTTTTTTTCCTTGCCCATTGAACGATGGCAGCCATGTTCCTCAAGTGCATCAGGTCTCTTCAACTGTTACCGTACCTAGGTACATACATTGATGTCACGTTCGTGTTGCCAACATGTAAAATAGGCCTACAAAGTACACCTGTCATGAGGTCGGTCATATGTGTGACTAATTCCACTGTGAGTGACAAAAACCAGGGGTGCACATATGGCGAACGTGACCCGCACTACCTACTAATTATTGGTACCATATGCATGGGGTTAGCAATACTGTAGCCTACTTGTGCATAATTTACGCGGATAATGGCCGACACAGCCGTAATTTTACTATAGGCCTATAAGTTGTGATCTAAAACGAGAAAGGTGGGTGTGTTATAGACTGCGGAGGATAATAGCCAAAATACCTACCTTCTGTGAAAAAATCCACAGCCTGCTTCCAGTCTCCGACCGGGTCAGGAATGGAATGAATGAAGCCCCCATCAAGCGGCGAGGATATGAACTGTGCCGGCTGCCGAGGCCTGACGCACTCCTCTGGGGCAATGATTAAATGAATGACAGATGAAATGAAATGATAGTGGAGAGTGTTGCTGGGATGAAATTTTGACAGGGAAAACCGGAGTACCCGGAGAAAAACCTGTCTGCCTCCGTTCTGTCCAGCACAGATCTCACATGGAATGACCGGGATTTGAACCACGGACCCAGCGGTGAGAGGCCAGCGTGCTGCCGCCTAAGCCACGGAGGCTTACCCTACCTTCTGTAATGATACAAATTGAATCTGGAAATGTTGTATGGTAGTTTACTCCTTCGCTATCTATAACCCACCCACCGCACCTCTTTTTAGATCTCGACTTATATACTAAAATTCCAGCTGTGTCGGCCATTATAGCCTACGCGTGAATTATGGACAAATACAGTATTAGAATGCGTAGTATATATTGACCATTTTATTGTAATAATGGTTAACCATATTGGCTAGTGGTATATTTATTTATTTAATGAACCTCAGCGTTGTCAATACTAACATGTAATATTTATTTAACGATGTAGGCTACATGTTTTGGCATTTCATTGATACCGGTAAGTTACTGTACCTTCTTCAGCATCAGCAAAAATGGATTATGAACTAGGTTACCAAGTGTTAAGAGAAATGGATATCCTTATAATTTAATTAAAAGTTCCTTATTGGTTACTATTTTGGGTATTAGCAAATTCTTCAAGACCGGATCAGCAATATACCGGTGTAAAATACTTAGAAGTTGTTGCATTTAGACTGTGTCATTGGAGTTGCGATGAACTGTAGTGAAATTGTTAACATCGATAGAGGGATTGAGATTTCTACGTTCGATATCTGCCATTGCCAAACCATTATTTAATAGGTAGCGCTTTAGCCATAGGCCTATATGCTCCCCTGGATTTTGTCACGCAGAGAGGGAATAGTCACGCATCCGTATTAAACAAGTTGTGAGGTTTAAAGAAAGGTTCTCTTCTCAAGCAGTTTTAATGAACAGAATTTTCTCTTGCAATAACATTCCAAATAATAGGCTTAATACAGATGAAGTTCCACCTGTTCACTGAGAAACATATGTTGTTAGGCCTAGATGATGAATATTTGCTGCCTAGGTAACCGTATAGGAGGTCTAGATAAACTCTTATTGGCATGGTGACTTAACTAACAGTATGAATTTTATCCACACTGATCACAGATAACCCCACCCTAAATCATGTCCATGCTAAAAGGTGAAGGCTTATATGTTTTATTAACTTATACTAACTAGCCTATGAACTACTGTAAAGTAGTATAAACTTACACGAGGATTCATATTCAATATACAGTATGAATCCCTGCTTGCTGCAATGGCACGTTCTTTGGGCATATGGAACCCTAGTAAAATATGATGGGCATCTAGGAAAGGTTCCTTAGCAGGTTGAGGTATTTTAAGGGGAAACATTGAACTTTTCACCATTTTAATTGAATGAACTTGTTTCCAAGAGCACATCCATTTCCATTGCTTCGAAATGTCCAGGGCACACCTGAAAAGAAAAGCAAGTATATTATAACCTGTACATGTACGGTACTTCTGCACTTAAGTTGGCTTCTTCCAATGTAGCCTATATTCATGATATTTCAGCATAGGCCTAATATTAGAGGCACTAATTTTCTTATTTATTTCTAAGCTACACAATTAATGAGATAAAAAGCCTAACCTAGGCCTTAATGAGTCCTGAACCATCCTAAGTAGGGAAGTATATAGTACAGTTTTAGAAATATAGGTTAGGTCTACTGATATTGACATCTAGAATTCGGGAATAAAACCCAATGATGCAGTTGGAAATTAAATTCAATTTTAAAAAAAGAAACAGATATTTATTCCGAAACATAAGACCACTGATAACATAAAATATATTTACTTACCAATAGCCTAGTGTTCTGAGCTGGCATGAAATCTTCTTGGAATGATGTGAAGTCAATTTTACTTTAAAATCTTCTTTCACATAACAATTTAAACACGTGGACCTTAGATCCAATAACATAGTTTCCACTGCAATCAGTCACACAGCAGCGCAGAGACATTTTTCGATTTTTAAACACAAATTCACAGCACTTAACAACTCAAAACCTCAAAACAAACATCCAACATGTCTGCCTTGCCTCGAATCATCGGACCACACTCTCAGCCGTGAGGTCTGGTGACGTCAGAGCACGCTGGCCTTCCTTCAGAGGGTGTTGACCTAAACCGCTCTTTGCAAGTATTTTCAATCTAAATTGCATTTTGCTCATCAATTTGTGTTACCTTCAGAATTTTCTTCCTGGTGTGTAAACACACATATTACTGTACAATTCCTCTGTACGAGCCTATGGCTCTTTGGAATTAATTGAATAAATATCATTCTAGGGTGCGCATTTTGCAAGTATTTTGATTCTCAATTGCATTTTGTGGGTATTTTGAATCTAAATTACATTTTGTAAGTATTTTCAATCTAAATTGCATTTTGTAAGAATTGTCCATCCAATTGAGTAGTTAGAATCTACCATATATTTGGAGGCATTTTCAATTTAAATTGCATTTTGTAAGTATTTCGAACCTTAATTGCATTTTGTACGTATTTTCAATCTCATTTGCATTTTGTAAGTATTTCGACTGTACATTGTATTTTGTACGTATTTTGAACTTAACCTTCCTTTTGTGAGTATTATCGTTCTAAATTACCGCTCTTTTGTGAGTAGTTTCAATCTGAGTTCCTTTTTGTAAGTATTTGTAAGCTACAAGCTTGTAAGTATTTTCCTTTTCACTTAATTTTCGTTCTGGTTTCCACTTCATTGACATTTTCGCTATCACCCAGACCATTAGGGACCGATAACCTAGACGTTAGGCCTCTTAAAACAACAATTATCATCATCATCATCATCGCTTCTATAATCTCTTCGATTGACGCGAAGGATATAGACCTAACCTAATAATGGAATAGGCCTATCTATTACATACTAACTTCATTTTAGAACAATACAAAGAACACACTTTTACAACAAATCCTTAAATTTGTCAACAAATGTCAGTGAGAGGGTTGACACAGTTTTCTCTTGGGCCCGCCGTCTTTACTCGCCTCCGAAGGAAGGCATACTGAGGGATTTATAACGCTCTTAAAAAAATCCGTCGTCTTCAGCCGGGTTTGAACCCGCGATCTTGTGCATAGAAGCTCAGCATGCTACCAACTACGCTACAAGGATTTAGGAGGCTGTGGTTCGAGACATCGCAACCCGGACAAACTAATTGCGGTGTGTGTAACAAAGTAACTTTGTCATGGTGAAACCTGATTGAGTGTCGTTTGTAGTAGCCTACAACGGTTCTTTAGTGCAGACTTCTGATCAACATGAAGGTAAAGTATTTATCACTTTGGTAATAACAAGCTGACGAATATATTCTTTAATAGTGACTGTAAACTGGCGTCCTTAGGTGATTCCTTTTTTAAAATTGTGGATACTCGAGTTGAGGACTTAATTACGAACAAACCAATTATACAAATATGTTCCTTGTTTAATTCTGCATTAGGATATACAGGGTGGACCTCGTAAGTTGAGACTGCACAATATCTAAAAACAAAACAACAACAACAAAAAACAACTAAGCTTTGAACATTTATTACCGTACGCTACGCTGTGTACCTACCTGTCATCAATGTGTATTGTTTACACCAGGGACAGAACCCTGTACTTACAAAATTGGTGTACGAAATGCTGTTTAGTCTTGTATCAGGAATAAGGAAACACAATAACAAATGTTGGTTTCCATTTAAAAACGTCACGTGGCCATCAAATTACCATTCAAACGTTCTTCAAATAAACCACCACATATGGCCCCTTTAATATCACGCAACTTTTAATCCAGATAGTTTTTTATACAACGCTTAGTTTTTGAGACATTGTACAGTTTCAACTTACGTGGTAATAATATATATATATATTTTAAATTTGTGGTTGTATGAAAACTATTCGGGGATTTTGGTGTCTTTTCTCGGAACCGCTCACTTAAAAATATGGAAAAATGGAAATGAGGATAATGAAATGTTTGCATGTTATAGGCACAAGTATTGGTATTGTAAATCTCAAGTTTCATTTTTTTTTCGACTATCCAATAAGTTCTTATACTTTTTCTCAGCCCAGGATAAACGTACAGCAGGAAGCTTTTTTTTTTTAAGGTGATGGAAAATGTAATTCGTACGAGTAAATAAATGAAAGGTTGAACATTAAGGCTGTTATTTCGTTGTCAGCCGCGACTACTGCTACTGAACGCGGCAACGATGCAACCCGATTTGACCAGCCCGCCTGCTGCTAATCGTACGAGACAGCGTGCGCACAACCTCCCATCAATATTACTCTTCATACTCAATGCATGTGAGATTTTCGAAGTGAAAGCCATGCCCTGTGGTTCGTATTCCACGTAAAAAGGAGGTCCTGTGGCTCATAATCACAAGATTCACGGTCACGTAAAACTACAATCTTCCTTCCTTCCTTCCTCCTTCACACTGTACAATTTCATGAATGTCGTGCTGAGAGGTTGGTTGATCATTTGGAACTGAGATGTTAGTAGGACAGTCTTTGGCCAAATGTCCCTCAGATGTACAAATAAATCAGATGGGTGAGTCAGATGATAGGTAAATCCAGTAGTTAGTGCCATCGTATTCAATGTGGTGAGATGCAGAGAGTTTATCGAAGTCTTCATTTTGGATGTACATTTGTCTTCGAAAGCTTAAAATATGAGAGAAACCTGGGATGTATAAGCCTGCTCTGATAGGGGTAATCTTAGACATGATTTTCACACCAATGTTTAACAATCCCTCTTCAATTACATAGTTAGGTATCGCAGGACAAATGTTTGATAATATACGCTTGTTTTTCTTGTTGTTAAGAGTGGTCGTATTTCCAAAGATGCATTGTTTATTAAGTTCTTGGGGTTTGCTAATATTAGCTCTTGAACATCTTTCTTGCTAGAAAGAAAAATGCATATTCATCCATTCGATATTTGGGTACTAGATGTACTGTTTTTACAATGAGAGTTATTTACAGCTAGCACATAATCTTTGATACTGATTCCATTGTGAGATTCGATTACGATAGCTTGTTCTTTGGAGAGGAGAGATTGAACTATAGCAGATTGGGTTGGTTTCTTTGGTAATTATTGTAGTTGTGATTTGGGTGCCAGATGTACTGTTGTTACAATCAGGGTTATTTACAGTATTATAATAATTCTTTGGTTTGTTTGGTACTTGGTGGGTTGAGACGTCAGAAGTTTTATCATTCGTTGTGTTCGTTAAGTGGCGTCGACCTCTATCAACAGAGGTGGCGGCCATGTTGGGATGATCAGAACAGAGCTTTAGGTTGTGTAATTTCTACTTCACATAAGGTTCACAAATATCAGGAATAATACTTACAAGTGTATTGTAGGTATCTAGAATACTTTGATATACGATTCACACTCCAATGTGATATCCAAGAACCTCTCCAAATGAGATATACCGGTAACCAAGAAAAAGCACGAACCTTGTGAAATTGTCTCGACTATTCAACAACATTGCATGGTTAGTTAGTTATTGGTAGGGCCCGGATGTTGATGACATGTCATCTTTTTACTGAGCTGTCTAAAACAATGCTGAAGTACATAAAGACTCCGGAGGGCCACTCCGTCTTCATGTCATTTTTATTTTGCATCTTTTTGCATTTTTCCCTATTTTTAAATTTTAAGAGCATTTCCTTAAGATTGGTAGATTTTTTGGTCTTATTTTAGAGAAATTGGCCTTTTGAGGTAATTTTTTTCTTCAAATTTAGTCATGCCACAGCTTTATATGAGAGAGTTAGGTGTCTCATAGTTAAGAAGAAGCTAGGTGCTGATACAAGATAATTTTAAATATTGAAATATAGATTCCATTTCCTTATCAACTGGGGTGGAAACTAGTCTTAGCAACAATCGTGGTGAAATTGCTGCGGGTATTGCATCAAAACTGAAGCAATTGCTGGGCAAAAACACTGGGTATAAAACATTAGACCATGCAAAATCTCCGACATTCTTTCTGGTGAAAACTACTGCATGGATGGGATTGAGGAGAATTTAGCAGCAAACCACCTTCCTCACTTCAAGTACGCTGCGACCACATCAGTTGATGTTGAACGCAGCTTTTCGGGATATAAAAACTTGTTGGCTGATAATCGCAGATCATTTACATTTGACAACATCAGAATGACATTCGTAGTGCAGTGCAACTCAGACTAAAGTGAACATAAACCTTTTGTTAAGTGCTAGAAATCCATTTTCAGTTTGAGCTTAATATGTCATTTTTGAAATATTGGTGAGTTTATTATTATAAGATCATTTTCTCAATTTTATAGTGCATTTTTCGAACTTTTAGGTAATTTATTACAGCCATTTTTGAAAGTTATACATGAATTTTTAAACTTTCTTACGGCATCAACATCCGAGCCCAAGTTATTGGAGTTTTTAAGGGAACAGCGAGGTCATGATACAAATTTCGAAGAATTTAAAAATTTACAGGTGGATGCCTAAATTAGATTAAATAAAATGCCTAAAATTAATAAATCATAAATGAAAAACCTAATTATTATAATAAACAATTACGAGAAGAATAATTCAGAATTTCAAAAAGAAAGAGTTCTTCGATTAAATGTACATTTGAAAATTTAGATATGAAAGGACAGTCGGTTCTAGTCTGAGGGCTGTGATCCAAAACTGAGAAGAGGCGGGTTCGATTCCTACTTCAGCCATCCTGAAAGTGGTTTCCCACTTCTACTCCAGGCAAATGCCGGGAAAGGCCATGGCAGCTTCCTACACAAATACACACGGCTGGTTGCTTGGCTCAGCGGTCACGTTCTCGCCTGCTGGGCAGAATCGAATCCTGGCGCAGTCAGCTGACATTTGAGGGTTTGCAAATGCGAGGGAGCCGTGTCAGTAGATTTACTGGCACGTTCAGGATCTCCTTCGGGGCAAATTCCGGCACCCCGGTGTGCCTAAAATCCTCAGCTGGTATATGGGCGTGGTGGCTCAGCAGTCAAGCTGCTGGCCTCTCACCACGGCGGACTGCGTTCGATTCCCGGCCAATGTATGTGAGATTTTCAAACTGAATTGCCATGTCCATTCCACGTACGAAAAGGACCCGTGGCTCATGATCGCGAGATTAGCGGTCTAGTAAAACTACAAACTTCTTTTTTACATCGTTGTCAAAAGGGACGTTATACCACCCACATTAGAACAGACAGCACAGTGACACAGGTTATCAGACAAATTCTATACACACACACACACCCAAGATAGATAGATAGATAGATTTTTATTAATTCCATTTGATCAAATACATGCATTCAATACATTTTTGATATAGGACACGTCAGAATTTACATGCATAAAATAAAAGAACTAACAGGTATATATTACTAAGATTAAAACTATTTATAACTTATTATAATAGCAAATCTTAATAGATACAATCTTATTCCACAACTATTTACACCTCACTCTATTATCATAATATGAAAACTTAATTCTATAAATACAACAACATACAGCTAGGTATTAAAATTAAATTAAAAAAGTAAAATATAGTTATAGATTCCATCACTCCTATACGCTAAAATATTCAACTACTGAGTAAAAACAATGGCACTGCAGATAAGCTTTCAACATTCTATCAAAGGTTTTTATTTTTGGGGCCAGTTTTATATACTGGGGTAGTTTATTGTATAATTTAACTCCAGTGTGAAAAGTTCCTTTTTGATATATGCTTGTGTGTGTGTGTGAAATATGAATGTTTTGATTTTGTCTTGTGTTATGCCTATGAACATCATTGTTTGTTTTAAGAAAAACATCTTTATTCATTAAATTCTTTTTAAAAAACATAATACTTTCAAAGATATATATGCAGGGCAGTGGGAGAATGTTTAAATCTTTAAACAGAGGTCTACATGATTCTCTAGAGTGTACATTTGCCATAATTCTAATCGCTCTCTTTTGTATCCTAAACGTGCTTAGTACATCTGGCGACATACCCCAAAATATGATCCCATATCTTAAGTATGAATGGAAATAAGCAAAATAAGTATTTCTTAATGTGTGCATGCTAGTGCAGGTTTTCAAAATACGTAACGCAAAGCACATCGAGTTCAGTTTAGTATTCAGATATTGTATATGTTTATTCCATTTCAAGTCTTGTTGTATCCATAGTCCTAAAAACTTTGTTTCTGATTTATTTTCTATTTGATGACCATTTAATGTTATATTGGGCATCGCAGGATTCCTATTCTGTATAGTGTGGAAATTTAGACATACTGTCTTTTTATAGTTTATTATGAGGCGATTATCTTGTGACCATTTGGTTAACTCTCCTGTAACGGAGTCAGCAGACTGCTGTATGACCTGTTTAGTTTCACCTTTTATTACGAGTGTTGTATCGTCCGCAAACAAAATTTCCTTATGTGAATGAACGTTCTCTGTTATATCATTGATATATAGAAGAAAGAGTAGTGGGCCCAAAACCGATCCCTGGGGTACTCCAAATTCAATAATTCCCTCATTGGACAATGTTTCATTAAGTAATTTGGTTCCATCATCCTTGTGTCTCAAGCTTACTATTTGTTTACGCCTTGTTAAGTAAGACTCTATCCATTTATTAGCTAGACCTCTAACACCATATTGATTTAGTTTGGTAAGGAGGATTTTATGGTCAACTACATCAAATGCTTTCGATAAATCCAAGAATAGGCCAGTTACATGTTCCTTATTGTCAATTAATTTCAGTATACTATTACTACATTCGTAAATTGCTGTCTGTGTAGATTTTTCCGTTCTAAATCCATGTTGTGAGTTTGATAATATTTTATTTTTTTCTATGAAACTTATCAGTCTCTTATACATAATTTTTTCCACAATTTTTGCAATACCAGTTGGTAAGGTAATAGGACGATAGTTATCTAATTCATCTTTTGAACCATTTTTGTGCACTGGAATTACTTTTGATAACTTCAAAATATCCGGGTAAGTTCCTGAGAGAATTGAACTGTTTATTAAGTGCGTAAGTGGATTTATTATATTTTCTGCACATTTCTTTAAAATTGCATCAGGGATGCCATCAATGCCAGCACAGAATTTATTTTTTAGCTCTTTTATAACTATTCTTACCTCTTCACTTGTGACATGATTTATAAATACTTATCCGACACATGGCCACGAAGCCCCTAAAGAAAATGAAGAATCAACAAGAGCAACAACACTTACACATTCTGATTTAAAAAAATTCCTCTCGGCACGCCGGAAGGCGGAGGTAGATTTCACCGGGCAAACTAGGGGATAGGCTATAATAGGCAAAATATGCAGGTTTTCGTAGGAGGATCAGACCTCATTTATTGCGAGAAAGTATTTTACATTTGGAGGTTAATTAACTTCTTGTTTCGTTTTTGTATGCATATTTTTATCATTTTATTGCCTTATGGTGATGGTAACCTTCTTGTCATTTGGGGTTCATTTTTATTATACTTGTGATCACACTGTCCTTATGCAAGGTTTGGAACTGATGTGTAACTATCTGACAGTCTGTTACTTCCTTCTTCACGCAAAATTTTATCTCCCGCCGAGATTTTTGTTGGTTCCTCAGTTTAGGGGCTGCGACAACTTGGTCATGTAACCCCGTGCACATTGGGTGTGTGTAGAATCTGATAAACGGTGTTAATTGTAATGACTGTATTAGTCTGTAATTCAGGTAAGGTCTGCATACGGTCAATTTTAAGTAGTAGTTCCTAATTTTGTACCATACGTCAACGACACCTAGCTGTGAACTTGGCTACTAGATGCTACCGCAATCAGCAACTTGCAGCGAACGTTGGAACTTCCACTCCAAAGGAAAGCATGCTGAGGGATTTTTAGCGCTCTTAGAAAATCCGACGACTTTGGCCGGCTTTGAACCAGCGACCTTGGGCTTATAAGTTCAGCATGCTACCAGTTAGCCGCTTCCCACAGAGTCAGATGGAAAAATGAATGTGATCTCGTGCGATGGCGTTGTCCTGGCAACCTCTGATAGCTCATCCCTCATCAATTAAGAAGCGTTGTCATGGTAACCTCTGATGGCACTTGACATTTTCTTTAATTCCGAAATCATTTTTCTCATCCCTTGGCGCAATGGTATGACCTACCATTTTAGGTAATTATAATTTTCCATTTTGTACGGTTTTGATATTGTGCCTATTAAGAGAGATATGATTAATGTTTCCCGAAAAACCCACTTTTGTCCACCCCTTTGGTCAATGCTTGGTGCTATCAAAAACTTTTCAAACATACATTTTTGGCACTTATCCGACACATATTATGAAATTTGAATGGATTCGATATTTCACGAATTAAGAGAGTTATAGCGATATTTCACTTTTTTGAAGAAAAAAAGCCCCCCCCCTCCCCCCTTTAACCGATTCCATTAACGAACTCGACCGAGATTTTAAGGGGATACATATTATGCAAAACATTCAAAGTGATTGGTGCAAAATTACGGCAGTTATCGTGTCCACAAGAAACTGATATATATGCATATATATACACACACATATATATATAAACTTTTGAACTGACGGTGGTTTGGGGGTCGGGGAGATGTGAAACGCGAATATATGTCGACATTTTCCGGAAGTCGAAACATGGCACACATTGCAATGGTTAGCTTTCTGATGAAATCTACCTAAATTGCAATAGTTAGCTTTCTGATGAATTCTACCTAAAATAGGCTACATAATTAAAAAAAAGTCCTCTCGGCACGCCGGAAGGCGGAGGTAGATTTCACCGGAAAAATAGGCAGAATATGCAGGTTTTCGTAGAAGGATCAGACCTCATTTATCGCGTGAAAGTATTTTATAATGGGAGATTAATTAACTTTGTTTTTCGTCATTTTATGCATATTTTAAACATTCTATTGTCTTATGATGACGGTAACTTTCTTGTCATTTGGAGTCCATTTTTATACTTGTGGTCACACTGTCCTTATGCAAGGTTTCGACACTGATGTGTAACTATGTAACGGTCTGTTACTTCTTCACGCAAAATTATATCTCCCGCAGAGATGTTGGTTGGTTCCTCAGTTTAGGGGCTGCGACAACGCGGTCATGTAACCCCGTGTACTTTGGGTGATTATAGAATCTGTCTGATAAACGGTGTGAATTGTGATGGCTGTATTAGTCTGTAATTCAGGTAAGGAATGCAGACACTCAATTTCAAGCAGTAGTTCCTAATGTTGCTACCAGATACTACCGTCAACGCCACCTAGCTGTGAACTTGGCTACTAGATGCCACCTCAATCAGCAACTCGCAACGAACGTTGGAACTTCCCCTCCAAAGGAAAGCTTACTGAGGGATTTTTAGCGCTCTTAGAAAATCCGGCGACTTTGGCCGGCTTTGAACCCGCGACCTTGGGCATAGAAGTTCAGCATGTTACCAGTTACGTCACCGAAGCCGCTTCACACTTAGTCAGATAGCTTGCCACGGTGGGTGAGTGGATAGCGTGTCGGTCTACTAACCCCAAGATTGCAGGTTCGCCCCTGGCCGTGGTAAGTGATTTTTGAAAGGCGGCAAAAATACGATACGCATGTCATACGATGTTGGCATGTCAAAGAACCCATTTGAATTCTGTAGGCCGAGTTCATAATGGCAAAATTAATCTCGGGAGTTTCCGCCAACACAAAGTTCCTCATTTCTCTGCTAGAAAGCTCTATAATGTTTAAGGAGCTTAGATATCTATTATCTAACCTCCTTGACTTTCATAGTGATTCAAGGAACAACGAAATTCGACATGCAAGCTACCCTCTGGGTGTCAAATTACAAAGCTTGCATCAGGCACCCGAGGCCATACGATATTATTATTATTACTTAGTCAGATGGAAATCTGAATCTGATCTCGCGCAAGTGCGTTGTCATGGCAACGTCTGATGGCTCATCCCTCATCAATTTAGTAGACTAGTGTTGCCATGTCAACCACTGATAGCTCTTGGCATTTTCTTATAATTCCGAAATCATTTTTCTCATCCCTTGGCGTAATGGTGGCTCATATCAAAAATTCTTTCAGACAAACGTTTTAGGTAATTATTAGGGGTATATTGTCCATTTTGTACGGTTTTGATATTGTGCCCATTAACAGAGATATGATTAATGTTTCCCGAAAAAAAAAACACTTTTTCCCACCCCCTTTGGTCAATGGTTGGTGCTATCAAAAAACGTATCAAACATAAATTTTTGAGCTTTATCCAACACATAGTATGAACTTTGAACGGATTCGATATTTCACATATTAAGAGAGTTATAGCAATATTTCATTTTTTCGAAGAAAAAGTCCCCCATTTTCATCCCCTTCGACCGATTTAGCCCAGTAACGAACTCGTCCGAGATTTTATGGGTATACATATTCGGTAAAAAATTCAAAGTGATTGGTGCAAAATTACGGCAGTTATCGTGTCCACAAGAAACTGATATACATATATATATATATATATATAGGCCTATATATATACATACATAAATTATATATAAACTTTTGAACTGACGGTGGTTTTGGGGTCTGGGGGATGTGAAACGCGAAGATATGTCGAAATTTTCCGGAAGTCGAAACATGGGACCCATTGCAATAGTTAGCTTTCTAATGAAATCTACCTAATACTACCATCAACGACACCTAGCTGTGAACTTGGCTACTAGATGCCACCGGAACCATCAACTTGCAACGAACGTTGGAACTTCCCCTCCGAAGGAAAGCAAACTCAGTTTTTTTTAGCGCCCTTAGTAAATCCGACGACTTCAGCCGGGTTTGAACACGCGACCTTGGGCATAGAAGTTCAGCATGCTACCAGTTCCGATACCGAAGTCGCTTCCTACAGACAGATGGAAAACTGAATGTTATCTCGTGCAGTGGCGTTGTCATAGCAACTGCTGATGGCTCATCCCTTATCAATTAAAAGTAAAGTTGTCATGGTAACCTCTCTTGGCACTTGGCATTTTCTTATAATTTAAATAATTTTGCTCACCCCGTGGCGTAATGGTGGGTCATAGCAAAAATTCTTTCAGACAAAAGTTTTAGGTAATTATTGGAGGAATATTGTCCATTTTGTACGGTTTTGATATTGTGCCTATTAACAGAGATATGATTAATGTTTCCCGAAAAACCCACTTTTTCCCACCCCATTGGTCAATGGTTGGTGCTATCAAAAAACTTTTCAAACATAAATTTTAGGGCCTTGTCCGACACATAGTATGAACTTTGAATGGATTCAATATTTCAGATATTAAGAGAGTTATAGCGATATTTCACTTTTTCGAAAAAAGCCTCCCATTTTCACCCCCTTTGACCGATTTTGCCCATTAACGAACTCGACCGAGATTTTAAGGGGACACATATTATGTAAAAAATTCAAAGTGATTGGTGCAAAATTACGGCAGTTATCGTGTCCACAAGAAACTGATATACATAAATTATATATAAACTTTTGAACTGACGGTGGTTTTGGGGTCTGGGGGATGTGAAACGCGAAGATATGTCGAAATTTTCCGGAAGTCGAAACATGGGACCCATTGCAATAGTTAGCTTTCTAATGAAATCTACCTAATACTACCATCAACGACACCTAGCTGTGAACTTGGCTACTAGATGCCACCGGAACCATCAACTCGCAGCGAACGTTGGAACTTCCCCTCCGAAGGAAAGCAAACTCAGTTTTTTTTAGCGCCCTTAGTAAATCCGACGACTTCAGCCGGGTTTGAACACGCGACCGTGGGCATAGAAGTTCAGCATGCTACCAGTTCCGATACCGAAGTCGCTTCCCACAGACAGATGGAAAACTGAATTGTTATCTCGTGCAGTGGCGTTGTCATAGCAACTGCTGATGGCTCATCCCTTATCAATTAAAAGTAAAGTTGTCATGGTAACCTCTCTTGGCACTTGGCATTTTCTTATAATTTAAATCATTTTGCTCACCCCGTGGCGTAATGGTGGTTCATATCAAAAATTCTTTCAGACAAAAGTTTTAGGTAATTATTGGAGGAATATTGTCCATTTTGTACGGTTTTGATATTGTGCCTATTAACAGAGATATGATTAATGTTTCCCGAAAAACCCACTTTTTCCCACCCCTTTGGTCAATGGTTGGTGCTATCAAAAAACTTCTCAAACATAAATTTTAGGGCCTTGTCCGACACATAGTATGAACTTTGAATGGATTCGATTGGATTAATTAGAGGATACACTTGCAAAAATAACAACAAAATCAACTCCTATTTAAACACATTTAATTAATAAAATTAATGGCGCTACAAACATTTTAACAATTTAATTACTGACCCAAATATCAACTGCTTGTTCCAAATGAACAAGGGATCACAAATAAAATAAACAAATATTGTATTCAAAACCTGTGGTTTCCACATAAACCAACAATTCTTACTTAATCTCACTTCCATAAAGCACTAACATTAAGTTTACATAACTCCGAGCTCTTTGGCTCCATGCTTTTACATTATTATGGTGTCATTCTTGTACACCTCAAACACTAGCTTTCATATTTTCTTCTTTCTCAAAAACAAATATAATTATATTTAAAAATCTATGTTAGTTATCTAATTCAATATTTTGGGCATGTCCACACATTCAGTCGTTATCATCTCTCTTTATTTCACAAATATATAAAGGTAATCAGAAAATCAATTGTGTACTCCAGAGCGTGAAGGTACTTGACACAGTCAAAAAACTATAGTCACTCCCGAACTCAGTTGCCTTCAATCAACTCGTGGAATCCCACGTCCATACATTATTACAATAGGGATTGTTATTTATCTCTTATGTCTTAATAGACCATTATCATATAAGAAACTACGATCTGAACCGGCAAACGAAATATCCATCTATAAGGACCTCGGTTCAACGCCCGGGTCGTTTACAACTTTAAACACTCCTGGTGTATTTATTCTCTTTACAACAGCTTACGAGACGGTTCCTGGTCCCTCTCACTTTAAGAGAGCTAGACACTTTTACTCGGGTGCGATTTATGACACGAAGGGTGACGGCGACCCCTAGTCTAACTCCACGTTAGTATCTTGTTTCCAAGGCTTTCAAAACAAACCTTCCCATTATATCCAGTTCTGGGGAGACCGGGCTTTACTGTACCGTAACATTCAAACAACTATTCTTTGGTTCAAAGACCATTTTTATATCCTTGGCATTTATTAATTATGAGAGGGTCCTCATTGATTGGGAAGACCAAATACACATACGACGACGGAGAATTACAGGGGTTTTTATCATAAGAAGATCCTGCATTCGAATCTCTTCAGGTGCCTCGGGAACAAATCCCATACAGAGGGCTTATACAAAATGCGACTTAGAGTCGGCCGTGGCCCAATGACATACGCTCAATAATACCATATATTAGCTCCCTTTTTAAATACATACACAATGCCTCGTGATACTATGTCACTAATAGAGGACTTACACAATTATCAATTCACTGCAATCAACTACCCTCCATAAGTAATGTACCAAGTATTTAACCACTACGCTTTCCTAGCGTGACACTTTAATATTATATTTGCGCTCATTATGCGCTATGCATTATTTTAAGCCGAAAATGCCTTCCCAAGAACTGATAAAATCTCTTTAGTAACAATTCATATTATTTTAATTCACATATTAATCTTTCCATGGTCGATAAATCGCTCCCTGTTTTAAAATATTCCATTGAACCTCATCTTTTACACATACGTTAAGGCTTAACGTTCTCATATTCATATCAATTTATTTGATTTTTATTTAACATTTCCATATTTAATTATTATTATTATCTTTATTCTTTATACAAGCTCAAAAACTATTTCTTTCATATCTCAACTTTACTTTATTTCAATGTCTTTCATGATAATTAAATGATATTTCGCTTGCTCTTATGACATTTGTTAAATACATTAACCCTTTATTCACCTATTTCCTCTACGGGATTTATTCTTTACATAATTATTCATAATTTCTCTATTTATTTTATTATTGTTCAGACCGTATTCTTGATTATTCAGCATTTATTTATTAAAACACATCCCTTTCACTCCAAAAACTCTGGTGGGTTTTGTACACAATCAATTTCTGACACCAAAATAAAAATGAATTTTGTACTCACATATTTTCCAGATCATCCCTGATCTTAAATCTGGTGCGGTGTTTCATTTTTGGGCCCACTTTGAACTTTTTACACCATATTAAAGGTATTTATCTTACGTAAAAACACAAATAAACATATATCTAACACACTTAATATTGACGACATTTTTATATACTGATGTGTCCCTTTTGAACACATAATAAACACTAAAAATATTATTTAACACACAATCTGGATTATTTTACACTTCACAACGATCACTAGGCCGTGTTTCTGAGCCTCTCACACGTGATCTTCTTAAATTCCCGTTTCCAAGGGTGGAATTTATCCGATGTCGGCTTCCTATTCTGAAGAATGCGAAAGTCCCGAAACATCTACTGTTCCCTGGAGTTCAATTCTGCTATTCCTATCCTGGATAACCGGCTATTTATCTAGCTTGAACGGCTTCTCTGTAGATCTGTCTATCGATCCTAACGAAAGTCTATATGAATCGAGGTCTCCTCTAAGACCTATAGAATTAGTTTCTAGCAGCTAGCACTTCTTGATTCTAGTACTATTAGAATTGTTCGCCTGCTTTCTGGAGCTAATGTTTATAGTCTCCTATCCTCTTTGTTTGAACTGTTTCAACACTCCTACGTTCGAACCTTATTCTGTTCTTCCCTTTTAGATTGCTTCAATTTAAATAGCAGTTTATCTGTCTGGTACGATACTTCCGTACGTTATGAACTATTCGTTCGTACATTTAACGACCTATCGCCTTTAAGTCCGACGTTCGCAGCCTGCTCTGACTATATCTTATGAATTTTCACTTTAACTTGTATACAGTCGGGCCTAAATCCTATAATTAGGATTTTCCTAATACTTCACTGCGGCGATAATTTAAAATTTTGCCTTGAATGCTCCTTATGGAGGCAAGCAAGTCGTTACTACTGTGACGCCTGTGGCTATCGGATCTTGCTTCGGCGGTGTAAAACAGCGTTTCTCCCCTCAAGGAGTACTGGTAGCTGTTATCGATGTAACGCAGAGTTACGTCCCTTCACGGACTGTCGGAATGACTTCTTCTACGTCGTGGAGCAGCACTTCCCCTCACGGAATGCTCGTAGGACTGCATGCGATGTGACACAATGACGTGCCCTCTGGCTGTCTGAATACTGCATGATTGGCTTGGAAACGCCCGAAGCTTTATACTGTTTTACTACAAAAAAATAAGACTCTAGCCTTTCCTGTGGTCAACTTCTAAAATAATGGTGCCACAATTATAAAAATTATACCTTCCGAAAGCTCATCTTCTCAATGTCAAATGATCTTATTGCACCTAAGAATCGATCGTGCAATTCGGAGATATTAATTAATTTCTCGTCCTCAAATGTGTGGGTGTTACATTCCTTTTGCTCTCTCCCCTCCACAGAGGCTTAGGTAATTCCCCTATGACGTCGTCTTACGTCGGCAGTTTATTTCTGCACAATTATTACATGGTTTCTCTATACTGAAAAATCTCTCATTCAAAATGATTCACTGTGCTATGCTTGTTTACTCATTATTATGCTCGTAAACGTGTTAATTTTAATTATTCCTCTTCTGGTGCATATGCGGCGTTGTCAAAATCCAGCAACGTCAGCTTGAATTCCGATTCAGGCTTCTCTTTCTATCACGGTGGAAATTTCCACTCAGTTATTAATACTCGTGACCAGCCCTCTCTGAAATGTCGAGTGGGGTGATCTCATCTAAGGAACATCTGTCCCTAGTCGCTTGCACAATGTTAAGCTATATTCCTGGCTTAAAATCTCTCTCCGTTCCTTTAAGAAACTATACGTTTCTTTCATTTCTTCCTTAAGGACATGGATTCGACCGTCATGGACCCTATGGCCCATGGGTTCATCTCTCCCCTCCTTAGGTAAATAAATTTTCGAAAATTTTGAGGAAATTTATTTCAATTTAATTTTGTATTTCTTTATTCGTCGAAGCCATCATAACGTCATCCGTATTTACTGTTGTTTTTACTTCTTTTAAGTCGTATCCGGTAATTGTGTAGGTCGGGTATGCTCTGTCCCTACCCTTTCTTTCTTTCTTTATATGTCTGGACTTTAAGTTCCCAGAACCTCATTCTCCCTTACGGGTTTGGTCTATCCCTACCCGTTTCCTTATTTCATCATTTTCTTTTCTTAAATTGGAATTTTCTTCTTCAATAAATTCAATTATTTCTTTAATTTCCCAATATACTTTCCCCAATTCGCATTCGCACTCGAATGCTTGAGCTCTATTTTCTATTTCTTCCTTATTCTTGTTTATGTCAAAAGCGGATTCATCTCTAAATGTTTCCATGACCAGGGCTTGTTCATTTTCTTCATCAAAATCTTCGGGAGGGTAATATAATTTCAAATTTGCTGAATTCATAGTCACTTCGTGATCTGTTTCACAGTGCCGAATTCTATATGCGTTATTCCTCAAATCTCTGATTATCTGATATGGTCCGTGGTACATTTTCTGGAACTTCTTGTACACACGGTTCCCTGGATCCGAAATAGCTGGTCTTTTCACTAACACCATTTCTCCTGCTAATAATGGTCGATGATACCTCTTATGCCTATTTCTTCTCTGCCTCCTGTCGGCTTGAGCTTTTAGATGCTCAAAGGCTCTCCTAATTCGTACATCTCTTCCCGGCTGAGCGTCTGCTGGCCTAGGAATTACCAGATTCCAAGGTCTTTCTGGTTGCTCATTCCGATGTAACGTTATGGGTATCTCTCCTGTGGATTCATGGATTGTATTATTTATACAAAATTCAATAATATCCAAAATATCTATCCACTTCCAATTTTCTTCGGCACAGTATATTCTACAGTACTTGGCCGTTTCTCTCATAACTCTCTCTACAGGGTTTGCCTCAGGATGGCGAATACTTGACAAAATTTGACGTATCCCAAGTCTTTCTAATTCTCGTCTGAACTCTACACTGGTGAAACAACTGCCGTGATCCGACAACAAATTCTCAGGTTTCCCCAGAATCGGTATCACTTTTTCTTTAAGTCGTTTTAACACCTGTTTGGTACTAGTCTTCTGTATGGGAGCAAGGACAACCATTTTAGTGAAGACATCCATAGCCACCATTATGTGTCGATTTCCTCTTCTTGCCTTTGGCAAAGGTCCAAAATTATCAATAGATATGATTTGGCCGGGCCTTTCGGGCAACAATGGTATAGGCTTCTGTCTCATCAGAAATGCATTAGGTTTGATCCTTTGACATAAATCACATGTCTTTAGCGTGTCCCTTACAGTTTCTCTCAGTCTCGGCCATATAAATGCTTCTTTCAGCATCGAGACTGTTTTGTCGACTCCCATATGTCCGAACGATCTATGGGCTAACCATACTATTTTCCTCTGCAAAATTGCAGGTACAACAATCCTTAATTTCGTATGGTCAGAGTCCACAAACTTATATAATAACCCATTATAAAACGTGTAGTCTTGTGCTATCTTCTCAGCTTCCGTGTACGCTGGTGTTCCTCTTATCAAGCTTCCCTCAAGGAATGATATGAGCATGTTCATCCATGGATCCTCCCGTTGTCTTTGACTAATGCTTCTTAACTCATTAAGAGTACGCTGATCCCTGTCTTCCAAATCTATAGCCATTACTTCCTCTTCTATGGACTCTGGCTGTCTACTTAAGTAGTCTGGAACGATGTTTTCCTTTCCTGGGCAGTACTCTATCTTGACATCAAATTGTTGAATATATAAAGCCCAACGCATCAACCTTTGACTGGATAAATCAGTCTTCATCAAAAAGGTTAAGGCTTTATGATCCGTCCTTAGAATGACCTGAAACCCATATACGATCTTCCGCCAATATTGCAACGCGTGCAATATCGCTAACAGCTCGATCTCGCTGATCGTATAATTTTTCTCGTGTGGTTTCAGTCTCCTACTTGTGAAAGCTAGATAGTTCTTCTTATCAGGGTTTTCCGGGTTCTCCTGATATAGCATTGCCCCTATTCCAATCTGGGATGCGTCTGTCTGAATGATAAATCTCTGATTAAAATCAGGATATCCTAGCTTCACGTAATTTAAGAGCATTTCCTTGGCCTCCACGAATGCTTTTTCTGCTTCCTCCGTCCATTTCCACTTGCCCCCCTTCTTCAGAAGGTCCTGTATTGGTGCAACAGTTTTGGTGTATGATGGACAATGTCCTGAGAAGAACCCAATCAATCCCAAAAACTGGCGAACGTTCTTCACTTTCAAAGGCCTTGGAAAATCCCTTATCGATTCCAATTTGCATGGATTTGGTTTTACACCCTCCTTGTCAATCACATGCCCTAAAAATGTCACTTGCCTTTGACAGAAGTTCGACTTCTTTAAATTTATCTTAAAATTTGCCCTTCTTAGGTCTTCTAATAATTTCTTCAAATTTTCTAAATGTTCCTCAATGTTCTCCGAGGTAAGCAAAATGTCATCTACGTATCGGATAGTGCACTCTTTCACTTCCTCAGACAGGTTTCGATCAAGCGCTCTTATTAATGCGGATCCTGCAGTCTTTAATCCAAACGGACATCTTCTAAAGCAGTATGTTTGTTGATCGAACTGAAATCCAGTCAACAAGCTGGTTTTCTCTTCCAGTTCGAGATGATGATACGAAGAAGTCATGTCAATATTCGTAAAAATCTTCTTGCCTTTAAACTTCCTCAGTATTTCTTTTATGGGTGGTGCCGAATCATTTTCTGGTATGATTTTTGCATTTAGATTTCTGGCATCTAAACACACCCTTACTGAGCCATCCGGTTTACTCACAATCACTAATGGACTAACATATGGTGTCGCCATCTTTTCTATAACACCTGCATTCATCATCTCCTGCAGTGTTTTCTTGGTTTGTGGGTAATGTTTTTCCGCAACCGGGTATGGTTTTTGTTTGAACGGTGCCCAATCGTTGACTTGGAACGCGTATTTAAAATTTTCAATCTTCCCTGGCTTGGAATCAAATACGTCCCTATAATCCAATAATAATTTCTTTAACTGTTCCTTAATTTCGAAGCTGACTTTAGCTTCCTCCACTTTTCCTGACAGGTTGGTCTCGAACTCATTTTCCACATTATCTTCGAGTTCTATGTTGAGGACTTCAAATATCCTTTCTATGTCCTTATAATCTTCCTCAATCACTTCTTCCATATGCCATACCTGTTCTGTTATTTTCGCCTCCTGATCCTGTAGGTTAACGCTTTGCTCATCCACATCCTCTCTTTGAATTCTAATGCAGTTTTGCGCTAGGTCTATAATGACCTTGTTCTCACGGATAAAATCAATACCTAATATGACATTATACGGTAATTGATTTACCAGCAAAAAGCACTGCGAAATTTCAGCGTTACCCATGATTAAATCAATGTATACCTGAAATTTACATGTCAAAGATTTTTCAGGGATAATTCCCTTAATCTTTACACTTGATGTGGGAATCTTTAGTACTCGGCCCCTTGTTTCCAATTCATTTAAAAGGGTTTGTGTAATTAGGCTTATTGTGGATCCAGTATCAATCAATGCTCTGACCAGTAATCCTTCTATCCTAAGCAATATTATAGGTAGTTCTCTTTTAACAGGTGGGATTCCTTCCACATCCTCGTTAATTAATTCATCTGGTCTGGCTATCCAATTTACAATTTCTACCTCCTCCCAGCTCCTGGTATGTTTCCACTTTTGACAATTTAAATTTGGAGTTTTTTTTTATCCTGAGGGCTCCCTTTTCCCTCATTCTTCAACTGAGCTTGTAGTTCCAAGCTTTGAGCTCCGTCTAGTCGGTCGGGTGATTTCCGGTTCTTGATTGCCTCACTCCAACGGACTTTTTGCCTATCAGGTTCATCTGGTCTTTCGTTCATATAACGAAGACTCTCCTGATATCTTTCTTCTATTTCGGCCCGATATTCATCATCCCTATCGTCTGGCCTTACATTTCTCCTGGGATAATTCTCCCATTTCTTTCTATTGTCCGGCCTTTGCTGGTTATTGTTATAGGGTCGGCTTTCCTGTTGCCTATAACCCGTCGTTCTAGGATTTCTTCCTCGATATCCTCCCCGGTAATATGGCTGTCTCCTTCTAGGCTCCTGGTGCCCATACTCTCGATCTCGTCCTTGAGTATCCGTACTGGTGGATTGATTCCTGGTCGCTGGTTTTTCTCCAGTTTCCTGACTGCTGGCCATGTGTACTTGCTCAGTTTGTCTCTGATGCCGAGGGGTTACGTGCGAAGTCGTCATATCTAACTGACGTAATACGCTTTCCACTTCCACAGCACTTCTGGCTTTGGATGAGATTAACAGCCTCTGAATCTCATATGGAAGCTGTCTTGCAATGGCAGCACACAGGTCGTTTTCTGCCGGAGCAATATCCAGTTCGCGGAATTTACACAGCTGAGCGGTGAAAAATTCCGAGTATTTAGTAGGTGCATTGGTGCTGTACTTCCTAGAGTACAGATCTAGCCTTAAGTTTTCTTGGACATCTGCTGCCCAATATCGCTTTAAAAATGCTTCCCTAAAGCCTTCCACCGTATCAAAAGTGTATCTGAAGCTTCTGAACCAGGTGAGACAATCACCTGCCAACAGCTTTTCAATAGCTCTCAGTCTCCGATCCTGAGGAACCTTCATTTCATTTAGATACTCTGCCACTTCTTTTAGCCAGTATTTTGGAGTAATAGACATGTTATTACCCGTAAACTTTACTGGTCTATCCTCATTGGATTTAATAATGTTTATTATTTGGCCATTTGTCTGATTCGTGTACGGGGTTGACATCGCCATTGGATATCCTGGGATCTTATAAGGGCTCTCCCCTCCTAAGTCCCTCTCCGTATCTGTGCCTTGTTCACGGGAATCTACCCATCCTGTCTTTGGAAACTCCTCCTGATTTTCGAATTCTAACTTCCTTTCTCTTCGGGCACTTTCTTCATTTGCCATGAGTTGGATTTCCATTTGACTGTTCTTAAGTTCCGTCCTCTCCAATCGGGATCTTAATTCATTTTGAATTCTTTCTTGATTCCTTTTAATATCTTCCTCTACCTTTTGGAAGTGGAATTTCTCATCCTTGAAGCTATCCCTGAATTCATTTATTTGGTCTTCTACCTCTTTCTTAATGATCTTAGCATGTTGGTCTATAATTTCTGGCTTAACGTCACCTATGGTCTCCAGGCCCTCTCGTATCTCCTTTATTTGCTTCTCCACTTCTTTTCGTCCTTTGACTATATCTATTTTCATTCCTTCAAGCCTTCCCTCAGTCTTCTCTTGACTCTTATACAACTTCATCATTTCATCTTGGACCTGATTAATTTCCTTATTGGTTTTTCCTACATGAACCTTTAATGTTCCGATGGTTTCCTGAACCTCAATAATACCCTGACTTATTTCATTTATTTTATTGGTACTTTCCTTACTTTCGTTCTCTCGTTGTTTTCTTTCACTCTGGAGATACCCCTCGTATACACCTAATCTTTGATCTATTTTCGTTTCGTATTTCTTCAGATTCTCATCTACCTGCCCGGTAAAATGATCAATTTGATCTTTCATCTCCTTAACATCCTTTAGATTTTGATTTTTCATCTCAGTTACCTCAGTCTGAACTACACCGATTTTGTTCTCGAGGATCCCTACTTTCTCTTCAACCCCTTCAAATCTATCTCCTAGCTTATTCACGCTTTGTTTTATTTCATCCCGGGATGCCTTACAAATATCCTTGTTAGATTCTATCTGAGCTTTCAATTCTTTCTGCACACCTTGGATCTGGGTTACAAGTTTCTCCTCACATGCTTTTACATTTCCCTCCATATTACTCAATTTAGTTTCTAAAATTTTAAAATTTTCTTGACATGTATTTTGGGAATCTACCATATTTTTGTTCATAGTCTCTATTTGGACTTGCATTCCTGAGTAAAATCCTTTATTTTCATCTTTTAACTCACTTAACTTCTTCCCAAACTTAGTTAACTTGTTTTCCAACCTAGTGTCAAAACCTTGAAATTTGTTATCCATTGTCCCTTCTAATTTATCATTTATGTTACTTTGTATTTTAGTCTCCATGGCCTCTAGTTTAGTGTTCATGGCTTGATTTTTCAAAAAATTATCACCTATCATCTTCTCCTGAAAGGAATGTAATTTATTTTCAAGTTTCCCTTCTATTATCCCTAGTTTATCTTCCAAAGCCCTGGATTGTGCTGAAAAATGATCGGTATTCTCTATCCTTATATTCTCCAACTTACTTTCTATCTCAGCCTTCAATGTACTATTCATGTTAATACAATCGGCTTGGATAGATCCCAACTTTTGATTTATGGATTCGAACTCTTTTTTATTCTCATCCTTTTGGAGACTCAATGTATTGTCTATTGTTCCCAATTTATTGTTCATGGTCTCCCACTTTTCTTTGCTATCGGCTTTTATAGCGTTCAAAAGTTCCTGCCTCTCTTCCCTATTCTCTTTTTTTGCATCTTCCGTACTTTGCGTACTTATTTTTATTATCTCCTCCCTATTCTTTTGGAAATGTTCATCCAAACACTCCTTTAACTCCATCATCGTCACCATCTTTTCTCATATAAGAATACAGTGGGCCACAAATGCCACCACACTAGTACATGCTTGAGAGATGATACTCTGAATCGGTGTGTCCCAATTTCTTTAAAACTTTCCTTTGGTATGGGTATTCACTTACAACGCACCCTTTTACTACTTTTATTCAATTTCATAAAACCTTTATGGAAGTATTTAAAATTCAAAATTTCGAAAAACCATTTTTTTTTTAAATGAAAATTTTGATTTCTCGAGAAAACTCGGGTTTTCCCTAGGAAAACTCAGCCCTGCGTACTGGGCGCCAAAATCCTAAGATTTACTAGGGGGTTGATAATATAATATTTCAGGGCTGCTCGGTATGAGTTTCCAGGGACCCATGCGGTCAGTTAATATTTTACATTGTAGCTATCCCTATTATTACTTTAATTTTACATGATATGACCGACTTAAGGGTTCCTCTAGTTATTAATCCAGCACAGTATTTATATATCCCCCTGTGCCCATTTAGCAAGAAATATGCCAATCACAGTATACCAGCGTAGCTCAATTCGGGATTTCGGGGCAGCGGTAAGTTCCCCCACTCTGTGACCCACATATTTGGATTAATTAGAGGATACACTTGCAAAAATAACAAAATCAACTCCTATTTAAACACATTTAATTAATAAAATTAATGGCGCTACAAACATTTTAACAATTTAATTACTGACCCAAATATCAACTGCTTGTTCCAAATGAACAAGGGATCACAAATAAAATAAACAAATATTGTATTCAAAACCTGTGGTTTCCACATAAACCAACAATTCTTACTTAATCTCACTTCCATAAAGCACTAACATTAAGTTTACATAACTCCGAGCTCTTTGGCTCCATGCTTTTACATTATTATGGTGTCATTCTTGTACACCTCAAACACTAGCTTTCATATTTTCTTCTTTCTCAAAAACAAATATAATTATATTTAAAAATCTATGTTAGTTATCTAATTCAATATTTTGGGCATGTCCACACATTCAGTCGTTATCATCTCTCTTTATTTCACAAATATATTAAGGTAATCAGAAAATCAATTGTGTACTCCAGAGCGTGAAGGTACTTGACACAGTCAAAAAACTATAGTCACTCCCGAACTCAGTTGCCTTCAATCAACTCGTGGAATCCCACGTCCATACATTATTACAATAGGGATTGTTATTTATCTCTTATGTCTTAATAGACCATTATCATATAAGAAACTACGATCTGAACCGGCAAACGAAATATCCATCTATAAGGACCTCGGTTCAACGCCCGGGTCGTTTACAACTTTAAACACTCCTGGTGTATTTATTCTCTTTACAACAGCTTACGAGACGGTTCCTGGTCCCTCTCACTTTAAGAGAGCTAGACACTTTTACTCGGGTGCGATTTATGACACGAAGGGTGACGGCGACCCCTAGTCTAACTCCACGTTAGTATCTTGTTTCCAAGGCTTTCAAAACAAACCTTCCCATTATATCCAGTTCTGGGGAGACCGGGCTTTACTGTACCGTAACATTCAAACAACTATTCTTTGGTTCAAAGACCATTTTTATATCCTTGGCATTTATTAATTATGAGAGGGTCCTCATTGATTGGGAAGACCAAATACACATACGACGACGGAGAATTACAGGGGCTTTTATCATAAGAAGATCCTGCATTCGAATCTCTTCAGGTGCCTCGGGAACAAATCCCATACAGAGGGCTTATACAAAATGCGACTTAGAGTCGGCCGTGGCCCAATGACATACGCTCAATAATACCATATATTAGCTCCCTTTTTAAATACATACACAATGCCTCGTGATACTATGTCACTAATAGAGGACTTACACAATTATCAATTCACTGCAATCAACTACCCTCCATAAGTAATGTACCAAGTATTTAACCACTACGCTTTCCTAGCGTGACACTTTAATATTATATTTGCGCTCATTATGCGCTATGCATTATTTTAAGCCGAAAATGCCTTCCCAAGAACTGATAAAATCTCTTTAGTAACAATTCATATTATTTTAATTCACATATTAATCTTTCCATGGTCGATAAATCGCTCCCTGTTTTAAAATATTCCATTGAACCTCATCTTTTACACATACGTTAAGGCTTAACGTTCTCATATTCATATCAATTTATTTGATTTTTATTTAACATTTCCATATTTAATTATTATTATTATCTTTATTCTTTATACAAGCTCAAAAACTATTTCTTTCATATCTCAACTTTACTTTATTTCAATGTCTTTCATGATAATTAAATGATATTTCGCTTGCTCTTATGACATTTGTTAAATACATTAACCCTTTATTCACCTATTTCCTCTACGGGATTTATTATTTACATAATTATTCATAATTTCTCTATTTATTTTATTATTGTTCAGACCGTATTCTTGATTATTCAGCATTTATTTATTAAAACACATCCCTTTCACTCCAAAAACTCTGGTGGGTTTTGTACACAATCAATTTCTGACACCAAAATAAAAATGAATTTTGTACTCACATATTTTCCAGATCATCCCTGATCTTAAATCTGGTGCGGTGTTTCATTTTTGGGCCCACTTTGAACTTTTTACACCATATTAAAGGTATTTATCTTACGTAAAAACACAAATAAACATATATCTAACACACTTAATATTGACGACATTTTTATATACTGATGTGTCCCTTTTGAACACATAATAAACACTAAAAATATTATTTAACACACAATCTGGATTATTTTACACTTCACAACGATCACTAGGTCGTGTTTCTGAGCCTCTCACACGTGATCTTCTTAAATTCCCGTTTCCAAGGGTGGAATTTATCCGATGTCGGCTTCCTATTCTGAAGAATGCGAAAGTCCCGAAACATCTACTGTTCCCTGGAGTTCAATTCTGCTATTCCTATCCTGGATAACCGGCTATTTATCTAGCTTGAACGGCTTCTCTGTAGATCTGTCTATCGATCCTAACGAAAGTCTATATGAATCGAGGTCTCCTCTAAGACCTATAGAATTAGTTTCTAGCAGCTAGCACTTCTTGATTCTAGTACTATTAGAATTGTTCGCCTGCTTTCTGGAGCTAATGTTTATAGTCTCCTATCCTCTTTGTTTGAACTGTTTCAACACTCCTACGTTCGAACCTTATTCTGTTCTTCCCTTTTAGATTGCTTCAATTTAAATAGCAGTTTATCTGTCTGGTACGATACTTCCGTACGTTATGAACTATTCGTTCGTACATTTAACGACCTATCGCCTTTAAGTCCGACGTTCGCAGCCTGCTCTGACTATATCTTATGAATTTTCACTTTAACTTGTATACAGTCGGGCCTAAATCCTATAATTAGGATTTTCCTAATACTTCACTGCGGCGATAATTTAAAATTTCGCCTTGAATGCTCCTTATGGAGGCAAGCAAGTCGTTACTACTGTGACGCCTGTGGCTATCGGATCTTGCTTCGGCGGTGTAAAACAGCGTTTCTCCCCTCAAGGAGTACTGGTAGCTGTTATCGATGTAACGCAGAGTTACGTCCCTTCACGGACTGTCGGAATGACTTCTTCTACGTCGTGGAGCAGCACTTCCCCTCACGGAATGCTCGTAGGACTGCATGCGATGTGACACAATCTCGTGCCCTCTGGCTGTCTGAATACTGCATGATTGGCTTGGAAACGCCCGAAGCTTTATACTGTTTTACTACAAAAAAATAAGACTCTAGCCTTTCCTGTGGTCAACTTCTAAAATAATGGTGCCACAATTATAAAAATTATACCTTCCGAAAGCTCATCTTCTCAATGTCAAATGATCTTATTGCACCTAAGAATCGATCGTGCAATTCGGAGATATTAATTAATTTCTCGTCCTCAAATGTGTGGGTGTTACATTCCTTTTGCTCTCTCCCCTCCACAGAGGCTTAGGTAATTCCCCTATGACGTCGTCTTACGTCGGCAGTTTATTTCTGCACAATTATTACATGGTTTCTCTATACTGAAAAATCTCTCATTCAAAATGATTCACTGTGCTATGCTTGTTTACTCATTATTATGCTCGTAAACGTGTTAATTTTAATTATTCCTCTTCTGGTGCATATGCGGCGTTGTCAAAATCCAGCAACGTCAGCTTGAATTCCGATTCAGGCTTCTCTTTCTATCACGGTGGAAATTTCCACTCAGTTATTAATACTCGTGACCAGCCCTCTCTGAAATGTCGAGTGGGGTGATCTCATCTAAGGAACATCTGTCCCTAGTCGCTTGCACAATGTTAAGCTATATTCCTGGCTTAAAATCTCTCTCCGTTCCTTTAAGAAACTATACGTTTCTTTCATTTCTTCCTTAAGGACATGGATTCGACCGTCATGGACCCTATGGCCCATGGGTTCAATATATTGTTTTAGATCCCTTATTTGGGGGTGGATCTAAAAGGGAGAGTTGCTGTACTAATTTATGAGGTTGTGCCTAAAGAAGGGTAGCTTCCCTTGACAGGGCAAGCTGACCAGTGTAGTGTGTTGTGGTGTGCTAGGAACTAGGGGGCGTTCCTATAAATAATGTGGTAGTGTTTGAGGGGATGGGACCCACATGCAAAGGGTCGCTGTACTAGTCGCTCAGCTGACTGCTTGTTATGTAATCGACTCTGCTCGTATCAGCCGGGTGGCACGCGCTTCACTTGAGCACGCGAGCCGCTGTGAGGAATACAATGACGTCTGAGTTGGCGTTATTACTACGGTGTGTCACGTCTGACTGTGACGGGAGTAAGGAAGGGCGTTGGGATGTAAAGAGGCGTATAACAGTAATGCTAGTGTAGAGTGTGGACCAAGTGTTTTATTGGTCTGTGATATTCTTTGTGTGAGTCCCTTGTAGGGAATGAAATTATGTTTATAATGTGATACAAGTTGTGGGTTGCAGGTTACATAAATAGGAACTCTGAACACGATTGACTGACTCACCTCGGTTGACACCAGCGTAGCTTCGGCCGTCTTGATGGAGCACTGACAATGGAGAGAGAGTTTGACCTCATTAGGACGTCGTTTTATACCTTCTGACGCCCTCCTGTCAGCAATGTATTGGCCCAGTTAGTGCTATGTCGCTGAGTGTAATGATTACGTAAGGCTTGAGCTGCTTTATGGAGTAGCAAGCTGTCCTTACAGTATTAATGGATGTTGCCCCGGCTTTCCAAGAGTTGCCTTTTTAGGGGATTTAGCCAGATGTTGGGGGGATGGTCTCCAAGGGGTGCATACCCCTGGGATGCTGTACAAGAGTCTTCCTTCATTTGGTCGCGTCCTCGCGAACGGGAACGGAACTGGAAGTTGGGATGTTGACGTAGTGGTCCTGGAAAACCCTCTCGTATCTCCTGGTGGCGTCGTATCGAAGTGTGGGTGTGAGGTGAGCCCGTGTTCAGAGGGGAGGGTTATGGGATTTACATATATATATATACATTGACATTGTGAAAAAAAAAAAACAAAGAAAAATTGACATTTGCGGAAGATTTGATTAACATTGGGAAAAAATTGACATTTTGAGAAAAATTGAACATTACAATAAATTCGGTATGTAAAAAAAAAATTGCCCTTGCATTTGCTGGCATATTGCTAGTTTAAAAAAAACATGGCCTCTGATGGTGACGTGTCATATATTTGTGCAGGGAGGAAAAACCCAGGGCCGAACGGATGATTGCTTCGCCCGCCCCATCTTAGGGAAAAAATGCTCCCTGCAATAAGAAAGGTAGAAGAAAATAGAAAAATGGGTGTTCCAGGGTATAATTTAAGGGAAATATTCAAAAGTATTTATTTGTGTGGGAAAAACGGAACACCCTGACAAATGGGGAAGTTAGAAGAAGGAAAAATGAAAGAAAACAAATCATACACATGCTGGACATTGGCATATTGGTGAACAAACAAAAATATATATAGTGTATAATTGTAGAAAGTTTATCCTGAAAAATTATAAATTACTATGACCTTATGTCTAGTGGAATAATGGTATACAGTTTATCCTGAAAAATTATAATTTACAATGACCTTATGTCTACTTAATCGCGCTAATCCCTTATAACTATAGTTTTCATGAGGTACCTCGCGTGCACGCTACCCGTCTGTACGTACTCTTGCCGTCTCACGGCTGATTCTGTGCGGCCACTCCTTGGTACGGTATGGTGGTCGTACCGCTTGTATGTGTGCTTAATACCTAACCTGTGAAGCATCCTCTGTGGGTGAATGCTTTCACACTTGACAATGAGAGTCACTGCCACAAACCGGTTGCGCCCTCATTGTCGTAATCTGCGTCACATTTTGACGCTTGATGTGTTTTAATTGAGTTGATCTGCCAGTAAGCCTGGTACCCCACAGGCACCAGTCCTGCTGTGCAGATTCATTTTAGAGTGTGTATCTGAAAAAGAAAAATGTGGTGAGTGTTTGCGAGTGTGTCGGGATTAGTGCAAGTTGAAAAATAAAAAAAAAGTACACATCATGGCATGCTGTAAATAATATGCCACTGCTATATGGCAGTGAAATTCCTGTCACCAGTTTTCTGTATCTGGTGACGATGCCTGTGAAAAAAAAATGGCGAGGTTTAGAAAAAAAACATATTAGTACTGGTTGAAGCTGTTCTTTTACTGAAAAAAAAACATGATTAATGTTACTTAGCTGCAAGGCCGGGCTTACCCTATACGGTGCCGTAATGCCGTAAATAATATATAGTTGGTCTTACCCCGGTAGCGGAATTGTGGTTACCGGGTGCCGATATATTCCACTTTGATTATTCCTATCTTAATCTAGTATTGTCGGGCTTACCTCGGTAACGGATTTATAGTCACCGAGTGCCGATATATTCTACGGTGATCTATATATATTAAAAAAATGCCTTAAATGTAGGTTTATGTTACCTTATGTCTTACCTTGCTTATTTAACTTATTGATAAAATTACTTAACTGTAAAACTATTCCGTATTTACATGCCGAGTGGACCTTATTCTAAAGCCGAAATGTGCTGTGCTATTATTAGCAACAGCTGTCAGTAAATTTGCTTACATCTAAGTGACCTTAACATGGCACTATGACTTAAGTACTAAGATTTAGATGGAGGCTGGCCGCTTGATTTCTCTCGCGGGGGCGCCCTTGTAGTACATTGTCGGGACCGGAACCCAACAATGCCTCGTAGTCCCCTCCGTTTTAATACTATTGTCGACATCTATTCTAGGTCTTAATACTAGTACTAACCTATTCGCAGGCGCCTTACGGTGCCACTAAGCTAACCGTTTCGCCCGCTGTAACTTTCGTGTTCATAACCGTGTGCTGTTCCTATTTGACGTAGGTGAGCCGCCCACTTGGCTCCTGTGAGGGGCGCGCAATGCCCCTCTCTGAATGCCCTCTGGTTGCCCGTTGCGTCGCCATTTATGTGGGCATTGGACAGTGTGGTCCAATGGCATAATATTGTCTTCGCCTTAATCGGCCGTCGCAATCTGCTTTCGCAGTGATATTTGCCTCTATGGGCCGCCGTAGTATGCATTTTCGCATTGATATATAAAGTTGCCTCTATGGGCCGCCGTAGTATGCATTTTCGCATTGATATATAAAGTTGCCTCTATGGGCCGCCGTAGTATGCATTTTCGCATTGATATATAAAGTTGCCTCTATGGGCCGCCGTAGTGTGTTTTGCTCCAACGCACAGGAGTTTTGCTTCCCGCTATGGAAGCCGTGCCTACTTAAATTTAAACTGAACTAGAAGTCTAGTCATAATGGGGTCGTCTCTAGGGATAGCTCCCGAGGCCGGCGCGGAGTGAGCTATTTCTCCCGCCATTCTCAGAAAGTCTCCCTGCAGGTCTTGGCTTCGACGACCGTGGCACAAAGTGGGTTTAGCATCCCTTCCTCCCAGGGGCGGTTTATGCGCACCTAGGATTCCAGAGCTTGCCCGACCAGGCCGCGAATGCTTTGACCTTACGTAGTTCGTCTGTTTGGTCTAGTCGTCAGTTAAGTGAGGTCGCTGCGCTGTCGCGCCAACTGGGGAAGGGTCCACATCGCCTTCCCCATCTCTCAAAGTGTGGTTCTCCTGACCTTTGGCTTACACCGTTGTCAACCATCATACCGTATCAGATTCCTTTGTAAGAGAGAGAAAAAAAAAAAATGTGCCGTAACCTGTGTGAAAGGTTCAACCTCTGTGTAAAATGTAAAATATTTCCAGTGTAGCGGGGTTGCAGATCTTCTAAGTACATAGGCTACTTCTGGCCTACCGTCGCTATGTCAGCTTCCCAGCAATAATGCCTTCTTTACCTTAATGGAGGTGTTAGTAGGGTCTGTAATGTCAGGTACCCTGTTATTAGGATTTGGGGGTAGTTATTTGTTGAGTGGGCTTAAAGCATGGTAGGAAGGGTTTTGCGCACCTTTGGGTTCCACGTTAGTGGTGGCCTAGAACCGGTGGTGGCACTGGGATGCTTCTATAGTGAGTGGAGTGGGGAGGTAATTCCCGGGATTGCAAAAATACGAAATTTCATGCAGGTTTGATATTAAAATCCCTGGTAATTGGATGGGATACTCATGCATGAGTCTGGATATGAAGTTTCTGCCTTCATGTACGGATAGGTGTAGGATGGGGCATAATACCATATGTTCCTTTCATGCGGGAGAGCTTAAGTACTAAAGCATGGTTAATATGTATCTATGGCCTCCTCCCTCATTTGGAGAGGCGCATTATGCTTCTTTTAATGTTTGCTGAGCCACCTCTAATACTCAGGCGGTGCAACGGGGCTCAAGGCGTAGCTTGCCTGCTCTTTAAACGCATGAAGTCCAACAACCCCAGTGTGTATTTTGTAATGTAGTGTAGCTGTTTATGGTCGTGTAGATGTGGTTGCGTTGTTTATGTTGGGCGTGAGAAGGTTATGGGAGGGGAGTAAGGTGGTACGCTGGTAGCCTGTTCTCCTGTCGTCCTCCCTTGGTCCATGTTGGCTTTCTATCCGCGCCTTGGGATAGTAGGGCTGCATGACCTAATCTGGTCGGCCATTTGCAGTGTAGATGTGGCCAGTGGTCGTAACGCGACTGGTTATGTGCTAGTCATCTGTAATGATTTATTTGGGGAATAGAATCGCGAAAAGAAGTTATTAAGGGGAGGTCCTGTTTCTTCAAAGTCCCTATGTTCGCTCCTAATTGGTGAGTGCGTGTGTGTGTGTGTGTGACTACGTTCCGCTACACCACGCGGACGGTTGGTCTGTTATGAGGCTAAGTCCTAATATGTATCACCTTTGTGGGCAGAAGGCGCCCGTGGCTTGCCAACGTGCCCTTGCGACCGTGCCCTATAGGCCCAAGATAAGTTTCGCTGTGTCACGTCTTGTCCATTGCCAAATGATTTTGCAGTGTGGAGAAAAAAAAATGTATGGCCTTATAATTGTTATGTATGTGTAATTTCACGGTCACGGGCTATACGCAATAGTGTCTCGTCACCGCAGTATTGCAGTGTGAATAGTCTGCAGTCAGCAATTGGTATGTGCAATTCTGCAAGTATGCAAGTGTGGTCATTGTTTTGGATTCCTAGCCTAATGTAGCAATTCGCCCTAGTTAGGTAATGACGTCGTGTGGCCATTGTTCTCTAAGACCTGTGTCTTGCGAAATTTTCCTACCTGTGTTCGTGAAATGTATTCCTCTATGCCTGGTGTAATTCGAAATTTTATGTCTGGCTTTTGGTGGGAGGAAATGTAGTATTCCCTGTTCATGCACTTGTCTGGGCCAATTTCAGTATGATTGGACGCCTGAATAGCTGTTCTCCTTTGCGTCTAAATTTTCACTGGAACTCAGACCCGTGACCTTATGTCATTCTCTGTGTTTTATGTTTGCGTTGTGTGACAGGGCTTGGGGCTTTCCCAGTGTGGTCGTTGCTTGTGTTCCGTGTACCAAAAATACCATTGGATAGTTAGTTTTTGGTACGCGTGTGGTGTGTGGTCATGGGTTCGAATCCGGTTGTCTGTAAAGACTTGGTGGAATCATTTCCGTGCCGCTTATAATATGGCACGTTTCCGTGGCTGTGTAATGCGCATATGAAAGCATGCATACGTGTGTAGAGTTTGTACGTTTTTGAATTCCCCTCGTAGTGTAATTTTGGAAGATATAGGGTCTCTAAATCGGGCGTGAATGATGTGTTGATTTCTGTCCAGTAGGCTTTGGCTCGCTTGTCTGCGTCGAGCAGCCTTGCTCATTGAGGAGTATGTTACAGCTGATACGACGGTGTTGAATTACGATGTTGTGTGCTTTCATTTGTTTCATGCTCTGCCCACGTCCTAGTTTTCTGCACGTGTGTGTGTGTGAACCTGATTGCTGCCTATAATGATTGCTAGCAGTGCCTCTCTCATTGTAGAGAAAAAAAAACTTTGTGGTTTAATATGACCGTTGATTTGTAGCTCATGCGCCAGGGGATTTCCGTTTTACTTGGAATCCAACCCACAGGCCATGGCATTTCATTTCGGAAATCCCATATTCGTTGTACGCGAGTGTGTCTGGTCCGCTAGTCGCGTATTTGGTGACCAGATGCCAGAGGCGATTGTATTGTTTTTCGTTTATGACCCGCTGTTAGTGGGACTGTCCCAATTAGTCTTAGCGTTCTCATTATCCTTATTCTACGACTGGATATTTACTCAACCTTATATTCCTGGTATGCAGAAGGTTGCGGGTCTGGAGACCGCCTTTTACCCAGAGTAATTGTTTCCGGCGCCATGAAGGTTGTGTCTCCGGGACAGTTCTGGTGAGTGTTAGGATGGTATCCCGGTTCGGTCAGTGGGCTATTTCTTGGCTTTCTTCCCACGTGTTCCAACGGGACCGTTTCCTTTTCTTTTAGCAGTGTGCCCGCCTTTACGTGTAGGTGTGTGAGCTTTACGTGTGTGATATGCCTGCATCCGGCGGGCGTGAATAGTGTCCTTTATGAGTTTCCTCCCATGGCGCACGTTCACTATATAATTTAGGTCAGATACCTTCCTGCAGACTTTGAAGGGACCTGCCCATCGTGGTAGGAGGAATTCGGACACGTTTTTCTTACGGGCATGATTGGAGACCATGACCAATTGCCCGGGTGTGTATTCCACGGTCTTTCTATTCTGATCGTACCGCTCTTTTTGTTTTTTCTGGGCCTCGGCTATGTTTTTTCTAGCGTCCATGCGGGCTATCTGCAAATGCTCTAGCCGAGCCGCATTGTCTGTGTGGGCGTCCTGTGGGATACATATATTGTCTATGGGACTTCTGGGTGTGTATCCGTGCATTAGGAAGTGTGGAGAGTGTTTCGTAGCCGTAGATACAGAGGTATTATAACTAAAAGTAATGCTTTGCAGATATTCATCCCAGTCTGTTCCTGCGTCCTCTGTAAATTTAGCCAGCGCTATTCCAAGTATTTTGTTCATACTTTCCGTGAGTCCGTTGGTTTGCGGGGAAAAACTCGTGGTAGTGTATGCCTTAATCCTGAGTATCTCCAGAAACTGTTGGAGCACTCTCGAGGTGAAAATAGTACCTCTGTCGGATAATAAGGTTTGGAATAGGCCATATCGTGTAATTATGTCAAATAAAAATTCGGCTATGCTGTTCGTGTCTGCTTTGGGAACAGCCTTTGTAATCATGTATCGTGTGAGATACTCGGTGGCCACCAGGATATATTTATTGCCTTTCTGACTTGTTGTAATGGGGCCTTTCACGTCTATTCCGACTCTGTGAAATAACTCTCCCACGGGAATTGGGTTGAGTAGTCCATGAGGCTTGCCAGGTCTTGTTTTGAATCGTTGGCAGGTGTGACATGTCTTGACAAAGGTATCTATGTCGGCCTTCATGTTTACCCAATAGTACTTGTCACGGATTCTAAGGTAAGTTTTATGCGTACCTAAGTGTGCCCCTGCTATTGGGCTATTATGGTGTCCGATCATGATATTTTCTCTCAATGATTCCGGAACCGCTATAGGTGCGCTATCGTGCATGGCTGTGGGCTTAAATTTCAGTACCCCGTCTTTGTCTAGGAAAAATCGCCTAGACAGCCGTGCTGTCTTGGAGTCCACTTTATCCAAGTCTTCTAGTGCCAATAGAATCTGTTTCAAGTGCGGATCACTTTCTTGCTCCTGTTTGATGTCAACCACCGTCAGGGCAAAGGTGGGCATATCGTCCCAGTCGTGGTCCTTACTGTCATCCGGGGGATCGGCTACTGGCAGCCTAGACAACCCATCTGCGTCTAGGTGTGTAGCGCCTTTCTTGTGTTTGACCACGAAATCATATTCATACAGGCGGAATATAAACCTGTTGAGGCGCGAATTTGGGTTTTTAAATTTGTCCCAAAAAAGCAAGCTCGCGTGGTCAGTCACTACCGTGAACTTGATACCATAGAGGTATACTCTAAAATAGTTCACTCCCCACGAAAATGCCAGCATTTCCCGCTCTGTGGCAGAGTATCTAGTCTCAACGGCCGTTAGCTTCCTGCTAGCGTAGGCGACGGGCCGTTTGCGCCCTTCGGCGTCTTCCTGCAATAGGGCTGCTCCCAACCCATACAGGCTGGCATCCACGTGTAAAAATGTGGGCCTATCACTATGGAAGTGTTGCAGCAATGGAGGTGAGGTCAATAGTTGCTTCAGTGTGTTGAAGGCATCTATGTGTTCCTGCGTGATGCTGAAGGGCGTTTTTTCACGTGTGAGTTCAGTTAGGGGATGGGCGATGTGTGCAAACCTATAGATATACTTGCGATAGTACGAAGCCAAGCCAATAAAACTGCGCAATTGTTTCAAATTTGTGGGCATTGGGATGCCCGTTATTGCGTCAGTCTTGGCTGGGTCGGGAATAATGCCCTCCCGGTTGACAATATGGCCCAATATGTTAATTTGCTGTCTGGCAAATTGACATTTCGCAGGTTTAAGCCTTAGTTTAGCTTCTCTGATCCTTGCGAAAGCCTCCTCCAAATGTACGATGTGTTCGTCAAAAGTGTTGGAGAAGACCGTTATGTCATCCACGTACACCAATACGGAACGCCATTTAAGCCCTGAAAATGTCTTATCCACTAGCTTTTGGAAGGTTTGGCTGGCGTTACGGAGACCCATCGGTAAACGGGTGTAGGTAAATAGTCCGTTCTCTGTAACGAACGCCAGCTTGTGCCTATCTGGTTCATAGACGGGGATTGAATAGAATCCGCTATAGCAATCCATCGAACTGAACCAGCTAGCTCCACCAAGGGCGTCCAAATAGGTGTCTGCCCTTGGTAGTGGATAACTATCATTTTCGACCAACTTATTGAGCCTCCTGTAGTCAGTACAAAATCGGTGCGATCCGTCCCTCTTTTTGGTCAGCAGAACTGGAGAGGAATAGTTAGAAAGAACTGGAACAATGACCCCTGCCTCGAGCATCTCTGAGATTTGGGCATCGATGGCATGTCTCTCCTTCTGGCTCACTCTGAAGGGAGGCTGGTGTACTGGTCGGTCACTAGTGAGTGTGACGTGGTGTTCAATGAGGTCTGTCACAGCGAGATCCTTCATTGAGTGGGCAAAAATATCTCTGTTGGTCTCCAGGAGCTCCGTGAGCCTTTTATTTTGCTCCGGAGTCAGGTCCTGCGTGTGGTTCTGGTTGGCCGCCTTATCAGTGTGTGTGTTTGTGTATTGGCTGATAGTGTGCAGTGTAGGGGCCTGATGCTCGTGGTTTTCTCGCTCCGCTCGAATCCCATCTCTGTTCCTGGTGTATACCATGGGATGTGTGGTGAGCCTCTGGTCGTGCTTTAAAAGCATCTGACCACTAGCGAAATTTATGCTAGCCTCATATCTAGCGAGAAAATCCATGCCTATTATGGCTGACGCAGAAAGGTGTTCGATAACGAACATGGGGTGCGTTGTGGCAAAATGGTCTATCCTAATATGTATGTTTGCCACTCCCCTGTTTTCTAACGTCTGAGCATTGGCCGCTACCAGCCGGATGTCCCCCGTGACACCTTGTATTTGCGCCTCGGCAATGTGTCGGCTATTAACACAACTTACGGCAGCCCCAGTATCGATTAGGGCCTGCACTCTGTGGCCATTTATGGTGGCGTGTATCGTGAGGGCCGATACCTGAAATCCACTGCCCTGCACCGATGTGTTGTGTAAGATGTACGTTGTTGTTGTTGTTGTTGCCGGAGTGACATTTGTGCTGGGAGGGCATGGATCTGTCCGTTTATCGTACCTAGCACGCTTCGCCTCTCGGCTTACTTCCTGTCCTGAGTACTTTGCCCAGGTCAGCAAAGTGCGTTTGCCAAGTACATTGCCAGCTCCTTTAACCGGTCTTGCTGTGAGACTAGGAGTCTGCTGGCGAACGTTTAGTGTATTAATTGTTCCCAGCCTTTGTGTAGTTGTGTTGTTGTTGGTTTCTTCCTCTCGGGAAGGTGTGTCTGCAAATGTGACCCTGAGCTTGCCTTTGTTAACCCGACTTTTGTTCCAGGCGGTCGCGAGTTCGACTCCTGTAGCTGGCTTCCCCATGCCGAGCGAGCTCGCGTCACGCGCCTGTGTATGGTCAATTCCCCCCCTGTGGTGTGGTGAAGGGGGTGGGGTTTTCTGTTTGGAGGGTGTGGGCGTGTTCTCGGGCTGTTGGCTTCTAATTGTGAGGGGTGTGTAATGTCCCGCCTTAGGGTTTCCTGTGAAAAGTATGTGTAGGTCCCTATTGAATCCCGCAGTTGAGAATAGCGGAGGCGAGTGCACATCCGTATATACATGGATATTGGCTTTGAGCACTTTGCCGAGAGCGGTTACCTCTACGGCACTGCCATAGGTGCCGTCCTTGCCCATGTATTTTTGGTAATCCGCCCCGGTCTGGAATGGGTTTTCCCGCTCGTCCGACACAAAGTCCCGGTACTCTTTCCAGTTGGCCAGGATATGTTTGACCGTCTTCTGTCTGTAGTCCCCATGATAATCCTCGGTATTCCGGATTAGAAAGCTCATGGCCCTAAACAGACAGTTGCCGTCTCCTTGCACGGGGTGTGTTTGGAAACGGTCCGGGGGCGGATCGTCAGCCTTAGTTTTAGCTGGCTGCTTCTTCCCCTTATTCTTACGAGTTTTCTTGGGGGAAGGGCCTTTCTTGTGTTGTGTTGGGGGAGGAACCTCAGCTGCTTCATCAGCTAGCCGAACCTCCCCGTCTAGGCGTTTTTTGAAAATGTGGGTGTACGCCTGCCTGTAATGTATGTGCGCCCCCCCCCTCGGGGTGGCTGCGCCAACTCCCTGCTTGCGGTGTGTGTTTAGGCGTAGGGAGTATTGCCCCCCTGTCTGTCCTGTGGGGTGTTTCATCCCTGAACTCCCTCGGGTATTCGTCTGGGAGGGGGTAGTGTTCTGGGCCCTTCGTGTGTTTGTCCATGTTGTCCCTTCCTCTAGTGGGTTTTCTTCCTTGTCGGTTATTGCCCTGTTGTCCGTTATTCTGTCTCCGCCAGGGTGGGGTGTATGTCTGCTGCTGCTGGGGCGGGTGTTCCCGTCGGTTCCCCTTTTCCCTATATTGGTCAGCTGCATACCCCTGTCTGGTCGAGGGTGGGTTTTCTCGCTGTTCCCAATTTCCCTTGTACTGCGGGGCTGCATAACCTTGGCTGCGTGGGGGCGGGTTCTCCCGATATTCCCCATTTCCCCTGTACTGCGGGGCAGCATAGCCTTGGCTGCGTGGGGGCGGGTTCTCCCGATATTCCCCATTTCCCCTGTACTGCGGGGCAGCATAGCCTTGGCTGCGTGGGGGCGGGTTTTCCCGATATTCCCCATTTCCCCTGTACTGTGGGGCAGCGTAGGACTGTCTATGTGGTGACGGGCTGTTTCGTCGGGGGATATCGTGGTCGTACTCCTCAGGGTAGTACTCCCGTGTGTACGGAGATGGTGACCGCCTTGAGGGGTATGTCGGCTCTGTGTCCGTGTATGCTATCGGTGAGTACCGAGGAGGGTAGTGTGGCCTATCCTGTGGGGGAGGTGTTGTTGGCCGCTGTGGAGGGTAGTAACTTTCTTCCCTCCCGTAGCGTCTCCTCTCTGTGTACCCCCTGTCCCTCTCAGTATGATAGTGTTCTCGTGTGTCTGCTTGCTCATCCCTTGGCGGTCTCCCGCCCGCTTGGATGGCAGCTATGGTCAGTTTCTCCATCCTGTCCACTAATTCGTCTATTTTGTCATTAGTGTCGTCTTTCCGGGTTTTGAAGTGCAGATCCACGGCTTTTTCCGTAGCCTTTTCCGTGATCTTTCTCCCCTCCTCTATGGTCTTTATGTTATTCAACATATGTTGGACCGTGAGGTTGTTCATGATGCATAGCTTTTCTACTATGGCTGGTCTGAGGCCCTGCATCAACAGCTTGACTTTCTGTTTATTTGTCATTGCTGCATTGTACTTTTCGCACATTATCAATTTAACATTGATGTATGCCTGGGCGCTCTCTTTGGGTCCCTGTGACCTCTGTCTAATCTGGTCATAGAGATCGTCATCGTCTGGTATAAGCTGGAACTCATCCTTCAACATTACCGCGGTTTCCTCCCATGTGGCAGCCTCTAGTGCGTCCTCATGGAGCTCATACCACGTCATGGCCGCCTTTGTGAGGTAGGCAGGAAGGAGCCGTTTTCTAACTTCCTCGCTCCAACCATTGATCCGGGCCGTTCTATTGAAGGCCTTGAGGTATTCCTCGGGATCCTGGCCTTCCCCCGTGAACTTTGTGGGGTGGATCATGGGGTACTCAGTGTGTCTATTCATGTCGTTCTCGGCTGTGTCCCGTTGACTGTGTGTCGAGGTGTTTGGGCTGTTTGGAGGGGAATTAGCCTCGCTTCCCGTGTAGGACACCTGTGTTACGTTACCAGGTGGCTCGTCACCTGATATGCTTGTGCTGATGGCCGGTGTGTTGTCGTACTGTGTGGATTCGACTATGTGTACGGTTCTGTCTAAATCCTGTTTTACTGTCTCCAAAATAGTGTGGATGTCCAGAACTGCTTCTGTCGTGTGACTATTGGCTTTAATAGTGTCTGTTTCTAATAGCTCTGAAATGCGCTCGAGCAGGTTATTGGCTTTCTGCTCTGTGATCTGCAGTTGCTGTAACAATAGGGGATGGAGTGTTGGCAGGCAATCTACCTCACTATCGCTGGATACCGGCGACTCGTGTGTGTATTCACTGGCCTGGGACCGTGTAAAATGTATAACTTGTGCTGCAGCGGCAGGGTGTTGAGCACGGATCTGTGCTGTTTGGAATTCAAGGTCCCTGAGAAGTTGTACTGCAGTCTGGTCAGTTATTAAGTCACCGTTCTTAATCTTTAGCTTCGGCAGGAGTGGGGTCGTACTAGCCGACAAATGGTGTGCAAAGTCTCTTAATGTAGTCCTAAATGTGGACATTTAATAATAAAAAAAAAATGTGTGACGCAATATGAGGTTAAAAATTTTTTTTTTCTCTATTTGCTTGGCTTTTTGCGGTACGGAAGGGGTCGTTTTTCCTACGAGGGCTCGTTGATTGAGTCCCGTTCTACTGTGCGTAGGATGGCGCCTCCACCAGTGTTTTAGATCCCTTATTTGGGGGTGGATCTAAAAGGGAGAGTTGCTGTACTAATTTATGAGGTTGTGCCTAAAGAAGGGTAGCTTCCCTTGACAGGGCAAGCTGACCAGTGTAGTGTGTTGTGGTGTGCTAGGAACTAGGGGGCGTTCCTATAAATAATGTGGTAGTGTTTGAGGGGATGGGACCCACATGCAAAGGGTCGCTGTACTAGTCGCTCAGCTGACTGCTTGTTATGTAATCGACTCTGCTCGTATCAGCCGGGTGGCACGCGCTTCACTTGAGCACGCGAGCCGCTGTGAGGAATACAATGACGTCTGAGTTGGCGTTATTACTACGGTGTGTCACGTCTGACTGTGACGGGAGTAAGGAAGGGCGTTGGGATGTAAAGAGGCGTATAACAGTAATGCTAGTGTAGAGTGTGGACCAAGTGTTTTATTGGTCTGTGATATTCTTTGTGTGAGTCCCTTGTAGGGAATGAAATTATGTTTATAATGTGATACAAGTTGTGGGTTGCAGGTTACATAAATAGGAACTCTGAACACGATTGACTGACTCACCTCGGTTGACACCAGCGTAGCTTCGGCCGTCTTGATGGAGCACTGACAATGGAGAGAGAGTTTGATCTCATTAGGACGTCGTTTTATACCTTCTGACGCCCTCCTGTCAGCAATGTATTGGCCCAGTTAGTACTATGTCGCTGAGTGTAATGATTACGTAAGGCTTGAGCTGCTTTATGGAGTAGCAAGCTGTCCTTACAGTATTAATGGATGTTGCCCCGGCTTTCCAAGAGTTGCCTTTTTAGGGGATTTAGCCAGATGTTGGGGGGATGGTCTCCAAGGGGTGCATACCCCTGGGATGCTGTACAATATATATATGTATATCAGTTTCTTGTGGACACGATAACTGTCGTAATTTTGCACCAATCACTTTGAATTTTTTACATAATATGTATACCCTTAAAATCTCGGTCGAGTTCGTTAATGGGCAAAATCGGTCAAAGGGGGGTGAAAATGGGAGGCTTTTTTTCCAAAAAGTGAAATATGGCTATAACTCTCTTAATATATGAAATATTGAATCCATTCAAAGTTCATACAAGGCCCTAAAATTTATGTTTGAAAAGTTTTTTGATAGCACCAACCATTGACCAAAGGGGTGGGAAAAAGTGGGTTTTTCGGGATACATTAATCATATCTCTGTTAATAGGCACAATATCAAAACCGTACAAAATGGACAATATTCCTCCAATAATTACCTAAAACTTTTGTCTGAAAGAATTTTTGATATGACCCACCATTACGCCACGGGGTGAGCAAAATGATTTAAATTATAAGAAAATGCCAAGTGCCAAGAGAGGTTGCCATGACAACTTTACTTTTAATTGATAAGGGATGAGCCATCAGCAGTTGCTATGACAACGCCACTGCACGAGATAACATTCAGTTTTCCATCTGTCTGTGGGAAGCAACTTCGGTATCGGAACTGGTAGCATGCTGAACTTCTATGCCCAAGGTCGCGGGTTCAAACCCGGCTGAAGTCGTCGGATTTACTAAGAGCGCTAAAAAACCCTGAGTTTGCTTTCCTTCGGAGGAGAAGTTCCAACGTTCGTTGCTAGTTCATGGTTCCGGTGGCATCTAGTTGCCAAGTTCACAGATAGGTGTCGTTGATGGTAGTATTTTAGGTAGATTTCATTAGAAAGCTAACTATTGCAATGGGTACCATGTTTCGATTTCCGGAAAATTTCGACATATCTTCGCGTTTCACAGCCCCCAGTCCCCAAAACCACCGTCAGTTCAAAAGTTTATATATAATTTATGTATGTTTATATATATATCTATATATATAAAAATCAATGTTACGTGATAGTTTGTCTGTCTGTGGGTATGTATGTCTCCTATGCGTTCATATACCATTCGTCCGATTGCGATGAAACTTGGGTGAGATGTTGAGTACACTCCAAGGAAGGTTTCTGACTTAGTAAATCCATTTTACAATAGGTAGCGCACGCGTAGATTCAACAAATAAGCGACGATGCGCGAAGCATTTCAACAAAGTCCCGTATGTGTTCATATACCATTCGTCCGATAGCGATGAAACTTGGGTGAGATGTTGTGTACACTTACGTGAAGGTTTCAAAATTAGTGAATACATTTCACAGTAGATAGTGCACGAGTAGATTCAACAAATGAGCGACGACACGCAAAGCGTTTCAACAAAGTCCCGTATGCATTCATATACCATTCGTCCGATAGCTATGAAACTTGCGTAAAATGTTGTGTACACTGCAGTGAAATTTTCTGGCTTAGTACATCCACTTTACCGAGTTGATTCAACAAATGAGCTACGACGCGCGAAGCATTTCAACAAAGTCCCATATAATTTCATATACCATTTCATCCGATAGCGATGAAACTTGGGTGAGATGTTGTGTACACTCCAGGGAAGGTTTCTGGCTTAGTACATACATTTTACAATAGGTAGCGCACCAGTAGATTCAACAAATGAGCGATGACACGCGAAGCGTTTCAACAAAGTCCCGTATAAAGTCATATACCATTCGTCTGATAGTGATAAATGTTTGGTGAATTGTTGTGTACACTCCAGGAAAGGTTTCTGGCTAAGTAAATCCATTTTACAATACGAAGCGCACGTTTATGTTCAACAAATGAGTGACTACGCGCGAAGCGTTTCGACAACGTCCCGTATACGTTCACATACCATTCATCCGATTGCGATGAAACTTGGGTGAGATGTTGTGTACACTCCAGGGAAGGTTTCTGGCTGAGTACATCCATATTACAATATGTAGCGCAAGAGTAGAATCAACAAATGAGCGACGACACGCGAAGCGTTTCAACCAAGTCCCGTATGCATACATGTACCATTCGTCCGTAGCTATGAAACTTGGGTGAGATGTTGTGTACACGTCATGGAAAATTTCTGGCTTAGTAAATCCCCTATACAATATGCAGCGCACAAGTTGATTCAACAAATGAGGGACGACGCGCGAAGCGTTTCAACAACGTCCCGTATAAGGTCATATACCATTCTGCCGTTAGCGGTGAAACTTGGGTGAAATATGGTGGACACTCCAAGGAAGGTTTCTGGCTTAGTAAATACATTTCACAGTAGGTAGCACACGAGTAGATTCGACAAATGAACGACGACACGCGGAGCGTTTCAATACAGTCCCCTATGTCTTAATATCCCATTAGTCCGATAGCGATGAAACTTGGGTGAGATGTTGTGGACACTTACGTGACGGTTTCTAACTTAGTAAATACATTTTACAGTAGGTAGCGCACGAATAGATTCAACAAATGAGTGCCGGAGCGCGAATCGTTTAAACAAAATCAGGTATGCGTTCATATACTATTCATCCGATTGCGATGAAACATTGATCAGTTATTGTGTACCCGCCAGGGAAGGGGACTTAGTAAATCCATTTCACAATAAGTAGCGCAAGAGTAGATGCAACAAATGGGTGACGACGCGCGAAGCGTTTCAACAAAATCCCCTATTGCGTTCATATAACATTATTCGATTGCGATGAAACCTTGATGAGTTATTGTGTACACGCCAGGGAAGGGTTTCGACTTAGTAAATCCATTCCACAATAGGTAGCGTACGAGTAGATTCAACAAATGAGTGACAGCGATGAAACTTTTGAAAGTTATTGTGCACGCTCCCACGAATGGTTCTAAATTAGAAAATCCATTTTACGATAGCTTAGAGGCAGTTAACATGTTGTGTATCCAAAAGCACTTCAAGAAACAGAATTTCAACGCCAACACTTTCTTTGATTGGCATTGCAACGCATGCCGGGTACAGCTTGTATATATATATATAAATCAATGTAACGTGATAGTTTGTCTGTGGGTATGTATGTCTCCTATGCGTTCATATACCATTCGTCCGATTGCGATGAAACTTGGGTGAGATGTTGAGTACACTCCAAGGAAGGTTTCTGACTTAGTAAATCCATTTTACAATAGGTAGCGCACGCGTAGATTCAACAAATGAGCGACGATGCGCGAAGCATTTCAACAAAGTCCCGTATGTGTTCATATACCATTCGCCCGATAGCGATGAAACTTGGGTGAGATGTTAAGTTCACTCCAAGGAAGGTTTCTGACTTAGTAAATCCATTTTACAATAGGTAGCGCACAAGTAGATTCAACAAATGAGCGACGACACGCAATGCGTTTCAACAAAGTCCCGTATGCATTCATATACCATTCGTCCGATAGCTATGAAACTTGCGTAAAATGTTGTGTACACTGCAGGGAAATTTTCTGGCTTAGTACATCCACTTTACAATAGGCAGCGCACGAGTAGATTCAACAAATGAGCTACGACGCGCGAAGCATTTCAACAAAGTCACGTTTGCGCTCATATACCATTCGTCCGATAGCGATGAAACTAGGCTGAGATTTTGTGTGCACTCCAGGGAAGGTTTCTAGCTTAGTAAATCTCTTTAAAAATAGGTAGAGCACGAGTAGAATCAACAACTGTGCAACGGCGCGCGAAGCGTTTCAACAAAGTCCCATATAATTTCATATACCGTTCATCCGATATCGATGAAACTTGGGTGAGATGTTGTGTACACTCCAGGGAAGGTTTCTGGCTGAGTACATACATTTTACAATAGGTATCGCACCAGTAGATTCAACAAATGAGCGATGACACGCGAAGCGTTTCAACAAAATCCCGTATAAAATCATATACCAGTCGTCTGATAGTGATAAATGTTTGGTGAATTGTTGTGTACACTCCAGGAAAGGTTTCTGGCTAAGTAAATTCATTTTACAATACGAAGCGCACGTTTATATTCAACAAATGAGTGACTACGCGCGAAGCGTTTCGACAACGTCCCGTATACGTTCACATACCATTCATCCGATTGCGATGAAACTTGGGTGAGATGTTGTGTACACTCCAGGGAAGGTTTCTGTCTGAGTACATTCATATTACAATATGTAGCGCAAGAGTAGGATCAACAAATGAGCGACGACACGCGAAGCGTTTCAACCAAGTCCCGTATGCATTCATGTACCATTCGTCCGTAGCTATGAAACTTGGGTGAGATGTTGTGTACACTTACGTGACGGTTTCTAACTTACTAAATACATTTTACAGTAGGTAGCGCACGAGTAGATTCAACAAATGAGTGACGGAGCGCGAATCGTTTAAACAAAATCAGGTATGCGTTCATATACTATTCATCCGATTGCGATGAAACATTGATCAGTTATTGTGTACCCGCCAGGGAAGGGGACTTAGTAAATCCATTTCACAATAAGTAGCGCAAGAGTAGATGCAACAAATGGGTGACGATGCGCGAAGCGTTTCAACAAAATCCTCTATTGCGTTCATATAACATTCTTCGATTGCGATGAAACCTTGATGAGTTATTGTGTACACGCCAGGGAAGGGCTTCGACTTAGTAATACATTTCTCAATAGGTAGCGCACGAGTAGATTCAACAAATGAGTGACAGCGCACGAATCGTTTAAACAAAACCTCGTATACGTGCATATACAATTCGTCCGATTGCGATTAATCATTGATGAGTTATTGTGTACACGCCAGGGAAGGGTTTCGACTTAGTAAATCCATTTCACAACAGGTAGCGTACGAGTAGATTCAACAAATGAGTGACAGCGATGAAACTTTTGAAAGTTGTTGTGCACGCTTCCACGAATGGTTCTAAATTAGAAAATCCATTTTACGATAGCTTAGAGGCAGTTAACATGTTGTGTATCCAAAAGCACTTCAAGAAACAGAATTTCAACGCCAACACTTTCTTTGATTGGCATTGCAACGCATGCCGGGTACAGCTTGTGTATATATCTCTTATATAAAAAAAGTCCTCTCGGCACGCCGGAAGGCGGAGGTAGATTTCACCGGACAAACTTGAGGATAGCCGAAAATAGGCAGAATATGCAGGTTTTCGTAGAACGATCAGACCTCATTTATTGCGAGAAGGTATTTTATAATTGGAGCTTAATTAACTTTGTTTTTCGTCATTTTATGCTTATTTTAAACATTTTATTGTCTTATGGGAACGGTAACCTTCTTGTCATTTGGGGTCCATTTTTATACTTGTGGTCACACTGTCCTTATGCAAGGTTTCGACACTGATGTGTAACTATGTAACGGTCTGTTACTTCTTTACGCAAAATTATATCTCCCGCAGAGATTTTGGTTGGTTCCTCGGTTTAGGGGCTGCGACAACGCGGTCATGTAACCCCGTGTAATTAGGGATGGCTGTATTAGTCTGTAATTCAGGTAAGGACTGCAGACGGTCAATTTCAAGCAGTAGTTCCTAATGTTGCTACCAGGTACTACCGTTAACGACACCTACCTGTGAACTTGGCTACTAGATGCCACCGCAGCCAGCAACTCGCAACGAACGTTGGAATTTCCCCTCCAAAGGAGAGCATACTGAGGGATTTTTAGCGCTCTTAGAAAATCCGACGACTTCGGCCGGCTTTGAACTCGCGACCTTGGGCATAGACATTCAGCATGCTTGTTACCAGTTACGTCACCGAAGCCGCTTCACACTTAGTCAGATGGAATTCTGAATATGATCTCGTGCAAGTGCATTATCTTGGCAACGTCTGATGACTCATCCCTCATCAATTTAGTAGTGTTGCCATGGCAAGCACTGATAGCTCTTGGCATTTTCTTATAATTCCGAAATCATTTTTCTCATCCCTTGGCATAATGGTGGGTCATATCAAAAATTCTTTAAGACAAAATTTTAGGTAATTATTAGGGGAATATTGTCCATTTTGTACGGTTTTGAGATTGTGCCTATTAAGAGAGATATGATTAATGTTTCCCGAAAAACCCACTTTTTCCCACCCCTTTGGTCAATGGTTGGTGCTATAAAAAATACTCTTCAAACATAAATTTTTGGGCTTTATCCGACACATAGTATGAACGTTGAACGGATTCGATATTTCACATATTAAGAGAGTTATAGCAATATTTCACTTTTTCGAAAAAAAAAGCCCCCCATTTTCACCCCCTTTGACCGATTTAGCCCATTAACGAACTCGACCGAGATTTTATAGGTATACATATTCGGTAAAATATTCAAAGTGATTGGTGCAAAATTACGGCAGTTATCGTGTCCACAAGAAACTGATATGAATATATATAAATACACATATACATACATAAATTATATATAAACTTTTGAACTGACGGTGGTTTTGGGGTCTGGGGGATGTGAAACGCAAAGATATGTCGAAATTTTCCGGAAGTCGAAACATGGTAGCCTACCCATTGCAATAGTTAACTTTCTAATGAAATCTACCTCTGGTTGGTTCCTCAGTTTAGGGGCTGCGACAACGTGGTCATCTAACCCCGTGTACTTTGGGTGAGTGTAGAATCTGTCTGATAAACGGTGTGAATTGTAATGGATGTATTAGTCTGTAATTCAGGTAAGGACTGCAGACGGTCAATTTCAAGCAGTAGTTCCTAATGTTGCTACCAGGTACTACCGTCAATGACACATAGCTGTGAACTTGGCTACTAGATGCCACCCCAACCAGCAACTCGTAACGAACGTTGGAACTTCCCCTCCAAAGGAAAGCATACTGAGGGATTTTAGCGCTCTTAGAAAATCCGACGACTTCGGCCGGCTTTGAAACCGCGACCTTGGGCATAGACATTCTGCATGCTACCAGTTACGTCACCGAAGCCGCTTCCCACTTAGTCAGATGTCAAAGTCAACCCCTGGCACCATCCAGCCCATGACGGGCTAAGGCCGACCAAGCGACCGCTGCCCAGCCATTTGGCCTGCAGATATTGGGGTGACGCGTGATCAGCGCGTCGGGTCCCCTCGGCCGTTAATATTGGTATTCGTGATCGGGGTGCTGTCTCACTGTCAGACAGCTACTCAATTGTCCTCACGAGGCTGAGTGCACCCCGTTCCAACCCTCACGTCAGTTTTAAAATCCCTGACGGAGCCGGGGATCGAACCCGGGGACTCCGGGTGAGAGGCAGGCGCGCTACCCCAACACCACGGGGCCGGCTTAGTCAGATGGAAATACTGAATCTGATCTCGTGCAATAGCGCTGTCATGGCAACGGCTCATCCCTCATCAATTTAGTAGTGTTGCCATGGCAACCACTGGTAGCCCTTGGCATTTTCTTATAATTCCGAAATCATTTTTCTCATCCCTTGGCGTAATGGTGGGTCATATCAAAAATTCTTTCAGACAAAAGTTTTAGGTAATTATTAGGGGAATATTGTCCATTTTGTACGGTTTTGATATTGTGCCTATTAAGAGAGATATGATTAATGTTTCCCGAAAAACCCACTTTTTTCCACCCCTTTGGTCAATGGTTGGTGCTATCAAAAAACTTATTTGACATAAATTGTTGGCACTTATCCCACACATATTATGAACTTTGAATGGATTCGATATTTCACGTATTAAGAGAGTTATAGCGAAATTTCAATTTTTCGAAAAAAGCCCCCCATTTTCACCCCCTTCAACCGATTTTGCCCATTAACGAACTCGACCGAGATTTTATAGGGATACATATTATGTAAAAAATTCAAAGTGATTGGTGCACAATTACGGCAGTTATCGTGTCCACAAGAAACTGATATACATATACTGTATATATACATATATATATATATATACATAAATTATATATAAACTTTTGAACTGACGGTGGTTTTGGGGTCTGGGGGATGTGAAACGCGAAGATATGTCGAAATTTTCCGGAAGTCGAAACATGGGACCCATTGCAATAGTTAGCTTTCTAATGAAATCTACCTAATTATATATAAACTTTTGAACTGACGGTGGTTTTGGGGTCTGGGGGATGTGAAACGCAAAGATATGTCGAAATTTTCCGGAAGTCGAAACATGGTAGCCTACCCATTGCAATAGTTAACTTTCTAATGAAATCTACCTCTGGTTGGTTCCTCAGTTTAGGGGCTGCGACAACGTGGTCATCTAACCCCGTGTACTTTGGGTGAGTGTAGAATCTGTCTGATAAACGGTGTGAATTGTAATGGATGTATTAGTCTGTAATTCAGGTAAGGACTGCAGACGGTCAATTTCAAGCAGTAGTTCCTAATGTTGCTACCAGGTACTACCGTCAATGACACATAGCTGTGAACTTGGCTACTAGATGCCACCCCAACCAGCAACTCGTAACGAACGTTGGAACTTCCCCTCCAAAGGAAAGCATACTGAGGGATTTTAGCGCTCTTAGAAAATCCGACGACTTCGGCCGGCTTTGAAACCGCGACCTTGGGCATAGACATTCTGCATGCTACCAGTTACGTCACCGAAGCCGCTTCCCACTTAGTCAGATGTCAAAGTCAACCCCTGGCACCATCCAGCCCATGACGGGCTAAGGCCGACCAAGCGACCGCTGCCCAGCCATTTGGCCTGCAGATATTGGGGTGACGCGTGATCAGCGCGTCGGGTCCCCTCGGCCGTTAATATTGGTATTCGTGATCGGGGTGCTGTCTCACTGTCAGACAGCTACTCAATTGTCCTCACGAGGCTGAGTGCACCCCGTTCCAACCCTCACGTCAGTTTTAAAATCCCTGACGGAGCCGGGGATCGAACCCGGGGACTCCGGGTGAGAGGCAGGCGCGCTACCCCAACACCACGGGGCCGGCTTAGTCAGATGGAAATACTGAATCTGATCTCGTGCAAGTGCGCTGTCATGGCAACGGCTCATCCCTCATCAATTTAGTAGTGTTGCCATGGCAACCACTGGTAGCCCTTGGCATTTTCTTATAATTCCGAAATCATTTTTCTCATCCCTTGGCGTAATGGTGGGTCATATCAAAAATTCTTTCAGACAAAAGTTTTAGGTAATTATTAGGGGAATATTGTCCATTTTGTACGGTTTTGATATTGTGCCTATTAAGAGAGATATGATTAATGTTTCCCGAAAAACCCACTTTTTTCCACCCCTTTGGTCAATGGTTGGTGCTATCAAAAAACTTATTTGACATAAATTGTTGGCACTTATCCGACACATATTATGAACTTTGAATGGATTCGATATTTCACGTATTAAGAGAGTTATAGCGAAATTTCAATTTTTCGAAAAAAAGCCCCCCATTTTCACCCCCTTCGACCGATTTTGCCCATTAACGAACTCGACCGAGATTTTATAGGGATACATATTATGTAAAAAATTCAAAGTGATTGGTGCACAATTACGGCAGTTATCGTGTCCACAAGAAACTGATATACATATATATATATATACATATATATATACATAAATTATATATAAACTTTTGAACTGACGGTGGTTTTGGGGTCTGGGGGATGTGAAACGCGAAGATATGTCGAAATTTTCCGGAAGTCGAAACATGGGACCCATTGCAATAGTTAGCTTTCTAATGAAATCTACCTAACAAGTGTCCTGACTGACTGACTGACTGACTGACTGACTGACTCATCATCGCCCAGCCAAAACTATTGAAGTTAGAATCATGAAATTTTGGGGATATGTTCGTGGTAAGTCGAAAACGCGCACTAAGGAAGGATTTTAGGATATTCAGGTTCTAAAGGGGTGTTAAGGGGATAGACCTGCATTTCATTGAATAACAATATCTCCCGATTGGTTTCATTGGGAGATGTGATACTCGGCATATACAGTCATCATTAAAAATAAGAAGACATGTGTCTGAGGGTTTTTTCGATGTGAAGTATATTATGAGGTGAAAGGGGTGAAAAGTGGGGGTTGAAGGATTCCTAACGGAGCGTGTATCTCTTAAACGACATAGGCGAGGAGTTTGAAACTCAGTGGAAAAAAATCAGCTTAAAAAATAAGTAAATAGGTGTTTGACCGTTTTTTCATAAATCCAATTTAAGGGGCCAATAGGGAGGGGTGAAATTCTGGGGGGGGGGGGGGGGAAACAGGAAAGAAAGTGTCCTAACTGATTGACTGACAGACTCACTCATCAAACTCAGGGAAAAAACTGCTTAAAAATAAGTAAATAGGTGTTCGACAGTCTTTTTCATAAACCCAATTTAAGGGGTTCATGGGGAGGGGTGAAATTCTGAAAAAAGGAAATTGAGAGAAAAAGTCCTGACTCACTCACCATCGCCCAGCCAAAATTATTGAAGTTAGTCACATGACATTTCGGGGAATATGATCATTTGTATGTCGGAACCGTCCACTAAGGGAGGATTTTCGGATATTCAGGGGGTCTTAAGGGGGTTAAACCTGCATTTCATTGAATAACAATAACTCCCGATTGGTTTCATTGGGGGATGTGTTACTCGGCATATGAACACATAAAAAATAAGAAGACAAGTGTCTGAGGGTTTTTCGATGAGGTGTATATTATGAGATGAAAGGGGTGAAAAGTGGGGGTTGAAGAATTCCTAACGGAGCGTGTATCTCTTAAACGACATAGGCGAGGAGTTTGAAACTCAGCGGAAAAAATCAGCTTAAAAGATAAGTAAATAGATGTTCGATCGTTTTTTATTCCTAAATTCAATTTACGGGGCTCATGGGGAGGGGTGAAATTCTTGGGGGGGGGGCGGAAAGAAAGTGTCCTAACTGATTGACTCTCTCACTCACTCTTCAAACTCAGGGAGAGAAAACTGCTTAAATATAAGTAAATAAGTGTTTGACAGGTTTTTTTTTTCATAAATCAAATTTAAGGGGTTCATTGTGAGGGGACAAATTCTGAAAAAAAAATGAATGAAAATGTCCTGACTCACTCACTCACTCACTCACTCATCATCGTCCAGCCAAAATTATTGAAGTTAGAAACATGACATTTTTGGGATATGTTCGTTGTATGTCAAAACCGTACACTAAGAGAGGATTTTCAGATATTGAGGTTCTAAAGGTGTCTTAATGGGGTTAAACCTGCATTTTATTGAATAACAGTATCTCGTGAGTGGTTGCATTTATATAAAAACAAGTGTCCTGACTGACTGACTGACTGACTGACTGACTCATCATCGCCCAGCCAAAACTATTGAAGTTAGAATCATGAAATTTTGGGGATATGTTCGTGGTAAGTCGAAAACGCGCACTAAGGAAGGATTTTAGGATATTCAGGTTCTAAAGGGGTGTTAAGGGGATAGACCTGCATTTCATTGAATAACAATATCTCCCGATTGGTTTCATTGGGAGATGTGATACTCGGCATATACTCTCATCATTAAAAATAAGAAGACACGTGTCTGAGGGTTTTTCGATGTGAAGTATATTATGAGGTGAAAGGGGTGAAAAGTGGGGGTTGAAGGATTCCTAACGGAGCGTGTATCTCTTAAACGACATAGGCGAGGAGTTTGAAACTCAGTGGAAAAAAATCAGCTTAAAAAATAAGTAAATAGGTGTTTGACCGTTTTTTCATAAATCCAATTTAAGGGGCCAATAGGGAGGGGTGAAATTCTGGGGGGGGGGGGGAACAGGAAAGAAAGTGTCCTAACGGATTGACTGACAGACTCACTCATCAAACTCAGGGAAAAAAAACTGCTTAAAAATAAGTAAATAGGCGTTCGACAGTCTTTTTCATAAACCCAATTTAAGGGGTTCATGGGGAGGGGTGAAATTCTGAAAAAAGGAAATTGAGAGAAAAAGTCCTGACTCACTCATCATCGCCCAGCCAAAATTATTGAAGTTAGACACATGACATTTCGGGGAATATGATCATTTGTATGTCGGAACCGTCCACTAAGGGAGGAATTTCGGATATTCAGGGGGTCTTAAGGGGGTTAAACCTGCATTTCATTGAATAACAATAACTCCCGATTGGTTTCATTGGGGGATGTGTTACTCGGCATATGAACACATAAAAAATAAGAAGACAAGTGTCTGAGGGTTTTTCGATGAGGTGTATATTATGAGATGAAAGGGGTGAAAAGTGGGGGTTGAAGGATTCCTAACGGAGCGTGTATCTTTTAAACGACATAGGCGAGGAGTTTGAAACTCAGCGGAAAAAATCAGCTTAAAAGATAAGTAAATAGATGTTCGATCGTTTTTTATTCCTAAATTCAATTTACGGGGCTCATGGGGAGGGGTGAAATTCTTGGGGGGGGGGGGAGACCGGAAAGAAAGTGTCCTAACTGATTGACTCTCTCACTCACTCTTCAAACTCAGGGAGAGAAAACTGCTTAAATATAAGTAAATAAGTGTTTGACAGGTTTTTTTTTTTCATAAATCAAATTTAAGGGGTTCATTGTGAGGGGACAAATTCTGGAAAAAAAAAAAATGAATGAAAATGTCCTGACTCACTCACTCACTCACTCACTCACTCACTCATCATCGTCCAGCCAAAATTATTGAAGTTAGAAACATGACATTTTTGGGATATGTTCGTTGTATGTCAAAACCGTACACTAAGAGAGGATTTTCAGATATTGAGTTTCTAAAGGTGTCTTAATGGGGTTAAACCTGCATTTTATTGAGTAACAATATCTCGTGAGTGGTTGCATTTGTGGATGTGATACTCGGCATATAAACTAATCATTAAAAATCAGCAGACATGTGTCTAAGGGTTTTTCGATGTGGTGTATATTATAAGGTGAAAGGGGTGAAAAGTGAGGGTTGAAGGATTCCTAACGGAGCGTGTATCTCTTCAACGACATACGCGAGAAGTTTGAAACTCAGCGAAAAAAAAACAGCTTAAAAATAAGTACATCGGTGTTCGACCGTTTTTTCATAAATTCAATTTAAGGGGCCAATGGGGGTGGGGTGAAATTCTAGAAAAAAAAGGAGAGAAAGTGTCCTGACTGACTGACTAACTCACTCACTCATCAAACTCAGGGGAAAAAGACAGCTTCAAATATAAGTTAATAAGTGTTCGAGCGATTCTTCATAAATCCAATATAAGGGGCGCATGGGGAGGGCGTAAAATTCAGGTAAAATAATTGAAAGAAAATGACCTGACTCACTCACTCATCATCGCCCAGCGAAAACTATTGAAGTAGGAAAAATTAAATTTTGGGAATATTTTCGCTCTATGTCGCAAACGTCAACTAATGAAGGAATTTTGTTTATTCGGGTTCTTAAGAGGTGTTAAGGGGGTAAACGTGTATTTCATTCATTAACGATATCTCAAGAGTTGTTTCTTTGGGGATGTGATATTCGGCATATAAACTAATCATTAAAATTAAGCAGACATATGTCTAAGGGTTTATCGATGTGGTGTATATTATGAGGTGAAAGGGGTGAAAATTGGGGGTTGAAGGATTTTTAACGGAGCGTGTATCTCTTAAACGACATAGGCAGGAAGTTTGACATTCAGCGGAAAAAAACAGCTTAAAATATAAGTAAATAGGTGTTCAACCTTTTTTTCATAAATCCAATTTAAGGGGCCCTTGGAGAGGGGTGAATTTCTGGGGGGAAAAAACAGGAAAGACAGTGTTCTAACTGATTAACTTAAATCCAATATAAGGGTTTCATGAGAGGGGTGAAATTCTGAAAAATAAATGAAAGAAAATGTCCTGACTTACTCACTCACTCATCATCGCCCAGCCAAAATTATTGAAGTTAGAAACATGAAATTTTGGGGTTGTGTTCGTTGTATGTCGAAAACGTCCACCATGGGAGGATTTTTGGATATTCAGGTTCTAAAGGGGTGTTAAGGGGGTAGACCTGCATTTAATTGAATAGCAATATCTCCCGATTGGTTTCCTTGGGGGATGCGATACTCGGCATATAAACTCATCATTAAGAATAAGAAGACACATGTCTGAGGGTTTTTCGATGAACTGTATATTATGAGGTGTATGTGTGAAAAGTGGGGGTTGAAGGATTCCTAACGGAGCAAGTATCTCTTAAAAGACAGAGGCATAAAGTATGAAACTCAGGGGGAAGAATCAGCTTGAAAAATAAGTAAAAAGGTGGTCGATCGTTTTTTTCATGAATCCAATTTAAGGGGCCCATGGTTAGGGCTGAAATTCTGGAAGAAAAAGTCCACTAAGGAGGGATTTTTGGATATTCACACTCATCGACCAACCAAAACTATTAAAGTTAGAAGAATGATATTTTGGGGATATGTTTGTTGTGTGTCGAAAACGTCTACTAAGGAGGGATTTTTGGATATTCAGGTTCTAAAAGGGTGTTAACGGGGTTTAAACCTGCATTTCATTGAATAAAAATATGACACAACTATGACGCGAGCGAAGCCGCGGGTACCTGCTAGTATATATATATATATATATGTATGTATGTATGTATGTATGTATGTATGTATGTATGTATATCAGTTTCTTGTGGACACGATAACTGCCGTAATTTTGCACCAATCACTTTGAAATTTTTACCGAATATGTATACCCATAAAATCTCGGTCGAGTTCGTTACTGGGCTAAACCGGTGTAAGGGGATGAAAATGGGGGACTTTTTTCGAAAAAATGAAATATTGCTATAACTCTCTTAATATGTGAAATATCGAATCCGTTCAAAGTTCATACTATGTGCCGGATAAAGCTCAAAAATTTATGTTTGATGAGTTTTTTTAATAGCACCATCCATTGACCAAAGGGGTGGGAAAAAGTGTTTTTTTTTCGGGAAACATTAATCATATCTCTCTTAATAGGCACAAAATCAAAACCGTACAAAATGGACAATATTCCCCTAATAATTACCGAAAACTTTTGTCTGAAAGAATTTTTTTATATGACCCGCCATTACGCCAAGGGATGAGAAAAATGATTTCGGAATTATAAGAAAATGCCAAGAGCTGTCAGTGGTTGCCATGGCAACACTACTAAATTGATGAGGGATGAGCCATCAGACGTTGCCATGACAACGCACTTGCGCGAGATCAGATTCAGATTTCCATCTGACTAGGTGTGAAGCGGCTTCGGTGACGTAACTGGTAGCATGCCCAAGGTCGCGGGTTCAAAGCCGGCCAAAGTCGTCGGATTTTCTAAGAGCGCTAAAAAAACTCAGTATGCTTTCCTTTGGAGGGGAAGTTCCAACGTTCGTTGCGAGTTGCTGATTGCGGTGGCATCTAGTAGCCAAGTTCACAGCTAGGTGTCGCTGACGGTAGTATCTGGTAGCAACATTAGGAACTACTGCTTGAACTTGAGCGTCTGCATTCCTTACCTGAATTACAGACTAATACAGCCATCACAATTCACACCGTTTATCAGACAGATTCAACACTCACCCTAAGTTCACGGGGTTACATGACCGCGTTGTCGCAGCCCCTAAACTGAGGAACCAACCAACATCTCGGCGGGAGATATAATTTTGCGTGAAGAAGTAACAGACCGTTACATAGTTACACATCAGTGTCGAAACCTTGCATAAGGACAGTGTGACCACAAGTATAAAAATGGACTCCAAATGACAAGAAGGTTACCGTCATCATAAGACAATAGAATGTTTAAAATATGCATAAAATGACGAAAAACAAGGTTAATTAATCTCCAATTATAAAATACTTTCACGCAATAAATGAGGTCTGATCCTTCTACGAAAACCTGCATATTCTGCCTATTTTCGCCTATCCCCAAGTTTGTCCGGTGAAATCTACCTCCGCCTTCCGGCGTGCCGAGAGGACTTTTTACTTTAACTTTGTACGGCAAGTAATTGAAATGTTTCATTATGTTAATTCAACACGTTTAGTGTTGGGTAAGAGTTACCAATTCTCAACACGGCAGTGTGTTGGAAATGAAATCAGTGGGCTATTAATAGCCCCGTGTACATGGGTGCGTGTATGTGAGTGACATTTGTCTGATAACCTGTGTTACTGTGTGTATTTGTAATTCAATGATTGGGAAGGACATCGGGGGACACCATGGAAAACTACTTCCAGGATATTTTCATACAATCCCAAATTACTAAGTTAAATAAATCTGTGGAATTATCCATACATCAGTTAACTATCAGTAACTTAATTTATGAAATAAACTGGGGTGACAATGAACAATCGAAGTATTCTATTGATTCCAGGGCGGGGGGGGGGGGGGGGGGGGGGGGGGGAGGGAAGAGTGGGAAGCACGGCTTCTGCTTGCCTCCCCCCTGCACCTTGGAACATAATCACCAGATCGATGACCCGACACACCAACCATATATTGTATAATTTTTAACCAAAGCACTAGAGTTTCCTTACTCCACACTTTGTCTACAAGTGCAATATCTTAAGGTGGCGCTAACTGAATATTTGAACAAAACATTTCAATTTATTGATATGCCAAAATTATGAATCAATTGTGTGGAAGTTTTAAACATGTTAAATCTTATCTTTATAAAATAAAATATTTGTTACTGAAAAAGCTTCACTGCTACCAACATAATTAATGAATTTGTAAAATCAAAATATTAAGCAAAAGGTACATTTATTACCTAACTATTTAAGTTGAATATTTTAAACTAAACACACTTAAAGGAGAGTTTGTGGCTTGGAATCCAACCTACTACCATGGCAAATTCTACAAGTGGCTAAATTTCCACGATATCCAAGCTCCACAAATGAAACAACAAACAATTTACGTTTACAGAAGAAGGTTTTCGCCACACTCGTAGTGTAGTGGCTAGCATTCTTGGCTGTCAGAACAACCCTCCTTCCTACTATTCCTGTTCTGCATAAAATGTAGGCCTGCATTCGGCAATAACATCACATTTCAAGAGCTCAGGTCGGGGTTCGATTTCCGGCTCTGCTAAGAAATTCAAATATGGTCTGAGGGCTGGAGTCCTGGAAGTGGTTTTCCGCAATTTCTCACACTGCTACTGCAAGCAAATGCTGGGATGGTTTCTAACTCAAGGTCACAATCATATCCCTAATTTACTAACGATCGCCCCAGTACAACCATCACAATAACACACATGTCGCAACTAAATTAAGCAACAAAAGGAACGAATTTGTTCTAGTCTGTTAAGATACTATATTTTGTATCTAATTTCTATGAAGGTTGCTGTTTTAAGCAATCTGAACTTGGCAACACACTCAGAGATGACAAAAAAAAAAAAAAACATTCCCCGAGGTCCAGTAGCCAACTTTTGTTTTTACCCGTGCATAAACATCGAAGATCCTTTGTGAACATAAGGGAAGAGTGAGTGAGAGATGAATTTGGGAAGTTCTGTCGACACAATGAGACAGGAAGTAGCCTACAGACCCTTTGTGAGGAGAGAAAGGACAGGCCAGTGACCCTGGGCAGGGAAAATCCTATAGCCGCCGGCACAAGGGAGGTATGAGACCTATTCTATCTTGTAACTTTGTGGAAGCAATCGTTTTACGATAAGAAGACAACGCGCGGAAAATCAGCCGCCAGATTGAACTGCAAGGCGAGGTTGGCCACACACTCTCTTTCTTTCGAATGCACAATCGCAATGCACGTTCCAAAACATTTTTTTAAAATGTAGTTCGTTTAATGTTGTAATAAATAATGCACATATGTATTAAAAGCATTACATAATCAAATACACAAAATTATAACTAGACATTGCTGTCATTATCCTATAGGCCTATGGACACCAGCAACTACAAATGCTTTTCACCTGAACAACCCTTTGCAAGGATATTTTATTTATAAGCACCTTCTGATACAATTCACTACAATTATTTTGGTAATAATTGTAATATGTGAACAATTCTTGCTTTATCAATCTAATGGAACTTCAGTTTCTATCATCTCTCCATTTGATATTCATGACAGAAAAATATCTCTCTGTAAAAGCATTGGAGGGAGAAATGCTGAGTATTAACTTCACAAGGACTAAGATATTCCTTAATTTTGTTGCCCCTAATAAATCTATATCATGTAGGCCCTTAATTATGTTGCCCCTAATAAATCTATGACATGTACCCATCTATCTGACACAGTCACACAGACATAGAAATCATTTTCTCTTTCAAACTTACACCTGTATAACCATAAAAGAAGCTGGATATTACAATCAATTCTGAAGCAGGACATTTGAAAATTGCTGCGAAATTGAATATATTATCAATTTAACAAAAAAACTAAATATTTGGCGTTCCGTTAAAGATTGAAACGGAACGCGGAACAAAACGAGAAAAAAAAGGAATTTTTCCGGGTAATACGGAACGTCTGGCAACCCTACAACAAAGGTAGTCGTCTTGTTTATTTGTTTAAACAAATATATTTCCGTTGTCTTTTCACAAAATGCAAGATTTTCCCTGTACAATTCAGACGATTTGTAAGATTTCGCCACAAACCACACTTTCTAGCTCCCTCTGCTTAAGAGCTTGAGTTTTGTTAAACACACACCTGTATGATAGTAATAATAAATAATAAAAGTTTTTGTTCGATTCATTTGGGGGCGTTGCTATCGTGGTCATGTAGCCACGTGTATTTGGGAGAGTGTAGAATGTGTCTGATAAGCTGTGTTTGTACCTACTAGTGTGTGTATTTTTGTAATTGAGATAGGATTGGGGTACCATCCCGGCATTTGCCTGGAATAGAAGTGGGCCACTTCCAGGATAGCTGAGTTTGGCCTCACGAGGCAGAGTGTACCCCGTCCCAGGCTTCCAGCCCTCAGACCAGAATTCAATTGCTTTGCAGGGCCGGGAATCGAACCCTTGTAACGTTTATTAGTTAGTGCCCCATGTTGGTAGCGACAAATGTAACGTTCTCTTGCTTAGGCTGTGATGACAAGTGAAACGGTATTTACTTTGCTCCACGTTGAGCGTACAAATGTAATGGTTTCGCTAGCCCACACTGTTGGGTGAGAAATGTAACTGTTTACCTTTGCCTAAGCTATGTTGTTTTAATGGGCGCCAAGACCTCAATGCAATGTTGAAATCTAAATTTGTATTTAACAACGTCTAGCTCTGGCAGAACACCTTCAAGACTCTATTCACTCAGATCGTGGTATGATTTGATCATTAACCCAACAAACAATTGTATCAGGAGAAGGAATTGGTCTATATCTAATGCTACCTACTGAAAGCAAAGATTGCATTGTAAAAGAAATGAATTTATTATATAAAACAAGTATAGCAAAATTAATAATAATAATAAGTTTAAAATTTAAATTGGAGCGTTGTGATTTGAATATTACCGATAGAAAATTACGTGAAAACGGAGTCTGATAAATTGATTTTACTCTTATTTCCAAGCTATGAAGTTACTGAAATATGAAATATAAAACAAAGAAAATGAGAGATTGCGTATTTCTGCGTCATGTGCGCTTACCATTGGAAATTGCCAAAGCATCTCCCTCGTTCTTGATGATGCTGTGTGCTTCCCACAGTCTCCTGGACGTCGTCATCTCCGTCGGAATATGATGATATCCTGGTAGATTATATAATTCTATGGTCCGTACCTCGGACCCAAACTCGCGTAAAACCGCACTGGTTACGTTTTACAAAAGTTCGTTGCTAACTCCACTGAACATCGGAGCGACACGCACTTGCGACCGTACACCGCAAGTTCTACACAGATAGTCCTTAACTCCACCGAACATCGGAGCCACTCGCACGCGCATCCATACTCGTCAAGTACTATACAGATTGTTCTCGTCTCACGGCGCGTCGAACGATATATTCACCTGTCGGCTCCCCCACTCTTCAGTCCCAACTAGCTTACGTCGTCTCCGCTGATTGGCTGAACCACCACGCGATCTTCTCCTCCTCCGGGTCATTACACTCGGCGACAGGGTTCCGTTTCAACAATTCGCCTCTTCTAGACCTTGCGACCCAAGATTGCGTCATGCTCCTCGACAAGATTCAGCGTGTACTTGAAATCCCAGTGAGTCATCTCTCTCAAATACCCTAACTGACAAAAACTCCGTAAAATTCCGTAATCAGATAATTTTCTATGATATCGTCGTTCGTAATAATTTGCTTGATAGCGTTTTCTAAGACATAGAAAACCTATCTGAATGCTAATAATTTTTATAAAATGCTCCGAAAATACCTTAATAATAATTATAATAAATTAATAATAATAATAAATTACCATGAAAAATTGTCTTGGCTGAACAATTTGCCGCGTAAATAAATATAGAATGGCTTCCTACTGACTTATGCCAGTTGCATAAAACCCCTCGAAAAACACGTTACATATTCGCCTCGGATCATCGGATCATTTACCGTGACGACGGTCCATTATCCGATTATCCCAGACACGTTAATAAACCCCATCCGAAATACATATTACATAAATGAAATCACCCTAAATTACAGATATATACACTCATATTTTTTCTTCACGCACTTTGCGTCAAAGTTTGTTGTCACTATGGATTGCACTTGGCAACCAGTCCAATGTTTTACATAGGGAATAGTGTTCCACGGATATTTCCGCCTCTCAAATTTCTCTATGTTGGAGAAATAGACATAATTAATGTGTGAGCACTATGTATTTATGATGTCATATCACACGCATTTAAGGTGTTCTGATATATTTATATCACCATAGAACTTCCTAATTTCACTGGAGGTCCCCTCCTTATGGTGACATTTAATTCCACTTATCACTGAGCACACGATCACACTATTGTGGCAGCGCCTCGTGACCATAATACTTAATCTCTCTTTGAAGTAGATTAAATTAATATTGACTTCTGAAAAAAAAACAGTAAATGCGCATTACATATAACACCAAATATTTCTGTGCCGTAATCGCCCTGTCTTGTTAAGTTCCCGTACACCATATTCTACTTAATACTAGTTCTCAACACAGACCATTTCTCCTCACACAAATAATACCATTGTACAAATTATCTTAAATTACACACTTACAAATCTTACATGGCGAGGCCGTAAACAGAAATCACGTGTGCTGATATGTATGAGTTTCATGAAGGACTGTCTCGCATTCTGATGGCCCATCTTTTGCCTCGTGGACGCCTTAAGCAAAAATACCATGTACAAGCGCTCACCCATCTCTTGGAGGCAAATGGGAATTCACCAGCGCTACCAAATTCTGGCCTTGGTGTATCGAGACATTTTAGTGCTCAAGAGCATCCGACAATCCCGTCATATTTCCCTGTACCTTAAAAACTCTCAGTTACTTACATACTACCCCCCTGTGTGACTTCTGATACGCCTGCCTGGAAGACCATCTTCTCCCACGCACCAAATACCACACTTGCTCATTTGATAGGCTGGCTCGCCAGCTAAACACACTCACTTTATGACACATATTTTCGTAGACTATGTATATTATACGTTCCGTATAATCTGTTTCCCTCACTATTCTCCAGCACATATGCTGCTTTGCCAATACGTTTGGAAACTATCGATGGGCCCTCGTCACCTGCTTCAAACCTTGCCAGTGGCTCCCTTTAAATGAACGTCATCACGTTGCTCCACTAGCATGTTTCTCAGTGTCTGTAACGATGCCCTGTTGCTACTGTCCACACATGCTAACCCTACATTCCTACCTCTACTCGACACTCTATGACCTAAAAATGTCACTTCTGACTGACAGAATGACGACTTAGACAGCTTCAAAGTGAACCCTGCCTGATCTAACTTCTGAAAAACTATATTTAAATGACATAGATGCTCCTCAAAACTGCGTGAACTAATTACCATATCATCTATGTAAATGGTTACAAACTCTCCTGTGTCATCCCCTAATGCGATGTTTAAAGCCCTAATTAAAGCTGCTGAACTACTCTTTAACCCATAAGGTGTTCTACAAAATTGATAAAGATTATATTTATGACTAAAAGCTGTAAATGGTCTATCTTCGTACATAAGTGGCACTTGCCAAAAACTGGAACTCAAATCTACACAAGTGAAATACTTCTTCCCCTCAAATGTTTGCATTAATTCCTCTATTGACATAGATTTCAGCTGATCTGAACTAATTCTACTGTTAACCAAACGAGCGTCTAAACAAATACGAACAGTGCCGTCGGTCTTGGGTACCGTGATCAAAGAATTAACATATGGACTGTTCGAGTGCTCAATAATCCCATCTTCAAGCATCTGGTTAATTTGTGCCTCAACTGCACTCTGATAAGCGAAAGGTACAGGATATCTATGTCCTGTGAATACTGACCTATCAATAACGTTCAATGAATGTGTATAGCAATTGGTCATACCAATGCGATCCTCAAAAACTCTCCTATTACACCATAACACATCATAGAGCCGAACACACTGTTCATCCTCTATATTTCCCTGAAATGCAGCCTCACGTAACGAGTCCTCTAGACTTCCGTTCGTAATCACACTGCCCACAAAACATGGAGAACCCCGCTCTACGGCTGGCGATATCTCATTTAAAGTACAAATCACACCTACAATACTACTCCTCTGAATATGGTCATTGAACGCTACTTCTACTTCAGAATCTCCCCATTTAAATTTCAAACTCCCTACATCATAACATAAGTTACCAGACACTCTACTTAGCCACTCTGAACCCAAGATAACACTGAATACTAAATTTGGAATTACAAGGCAAATCTGCTTCTCTACATGATTATTAATTTTAATGTCTACTAAAACTTGCTTAGAAATTACTTTAGACCTCTTCCCAACAGCTGTGATAACAAAAGTGCTTTTAATTGGCATCTCCTCAAAATTTACTCCAGTTCCTTTCATTTTATCATAAAATGCACTACTTATGCAACTCTTCATACAACCACTATCAATTAAAACATCTGTGTACGCCTCGGACACGTTAAATTTAACTATGGGGCTCTTACTAACCACTTCCTGAATAATACCTTCATCATTTAGTTCATGTAATAATTCATTTCTCACATTTAGGTCATAGTGTTCCTGTATAATTGTATGGACAGGGCATGCTACAGACTGAGATTCTGACCTTACTTCGCAGCCTGGTTCGCGTTTAAAGAACCGCTACAGCTGGCCGTAGTACTAGTTACTACTGCACTGGTCTGGTTGTTCTGAGTTGTGTTGTCATTGTTTGGCTGTATATTACTACCACTAGGCTGTCCTCTTCCTTGACCCCTATTCTGGTTGTAATTATTGTCATTATAATTTCTCCCTTGATTTCCCCTGAAATCATTGTTTCTCCCTTGATTTCCCCTGTAATCATTGTTCCTCCCTTGATACTGATTACCATAGCCATTTCCTCTGTTCTGATTTAGCTGATTATTATTATTTCTATTTTGAGCATTGGCCCCTTCGCCACCGTTCCCTTGAACTTCCTGATGCCTGGCTTCATTAGGTCTATTATTATTATTACCCTGGTTCCTATTGAAATTGTCCTCATAACCCCCTCTCCCTAGTGCATCAAATGTGCTTAACAAATTTTCTACTTGTGATATAGTCTTTACATTCTGGATACAAGCAGCCTCCTTGATCCTATAGGGAAAGTGCCTAAGTAGCAACCTTACCACATCACTTTCCTCCTTCAAGCCATCCAGATATTTACACACTAATACCTGCCCTAAAAAGTATTCGGTCATGGTGGAGCTTCCTTTAGGGTTATATTTACCACACACTACTCCCTCACGATGCTGCGACTGAATAACCTCATTCCAGAACTTTTCACAGAATTTCATTTTAAAATCATTGATATCAGTAAACTTGTCTCTGTAGACAGCAAACCAATTCCTCGTTTCCCCCACAAACACTTGTTCTAAAATTTCAACTACCTGGCACCACTCAATACTACCATTTTCCAACCTCTCCCCGAATTTATTTTCTATAGTGTTCATGAACTCCATTGGGCACCCCTGTCGATTGCTGAACTTACCCAGTTCTACCTCCCTGTATGTGCTATTCACAAAAACTGGCCTATTCTGACTATTTTCTTGCCTGATCCTAGCTTTTAATTTTAATTCTAATTCTGCGATTTTCTCCTCAGCCTTCCTCTCAATACTGTTTACTGTTAATTTAATGTTTCCTTCTGATTCTTCTACTTTATCATATAGCTTTGCTTGTTTCTCCTCAATCTTGCTAATGCTTTCCCTATTACTCTCTCTTAAATCATTTACTTCTGCAACTACTTGTGAGTGGACTTTCTCAATTCTACCCCCCAGCTGTTCCTTAACCTCTTTAGTAGCTACCTGAATTTTGTCAATTTCTCCCCCCAATTGCTTTTTGACCTGCTGTGTTTCCAGTTGCACTAGTTCTTTTAAATTTTCAGCCTGTGTACTGATTCTAATTTCCAACTCCTCCTGTACTTTTCCTAATTTTCTGTCTACATCTGCAATAATCTCTTTAGCCTTTTCTTCCATCACCCCCCTGATCTCACCTCTAATCAGTTCGAATTTGTCACTCATTTCCCTACTGTTTTGTTCTAATTTAGCATTTAAAGTTTCATTACTCTCTCTATTTTCCCTACTGTTTTGTTCTAATTTTGCATTATTCTGTTCTAATTTTGCATTATTCTGTTCTAATTTTGCATTTAAAGCTTCTGTACTTTCTTTATTTTCCCTACTGTTTTGTTCTAATTTTGCATTATTCTGTTCTAATTTTGCATTTAAAGCATCTGTACTTTCTTTATTTTCCCTACTGTTTTGTTCTAATTTTGCATTATTCTGTTCTAATTTTGCATTTAAAGCATCACTACTAACTTTGTTCTGATACATGAACTCGAGAAGTAAAGTTTTTAATTCTGGTTGGCCGCCTACACTCCCTGTTTCAGTATCGGGATTTACCTCCGCTACCCCGGTACTACCATCACTCGACATACTGCTCGTATCATCATTCTCCAGTTGATGACCACTACGTAACCTCATCTGTCTTTCTTTCTCATCCCCCATAATGATATACACTGATAAAGACAAATAACCCCCAAAATACAGGCACAGAAATATATACCCTTCTCCTTCCACAAATGTTATTAGGTTTTCAGCCCCAAGTTGTCGGCGACAAATGTAACGTTTATTAGTTAGTGCCCCATGTTGGTAGCGACAAATGTAACGTTCTCTTGCTTAGGCTGTGATGACAAGTGAAACGGTATTTACTTTGCTCCACGTTGAGCGTACAAATGTAATGGTTTCGCTAGCCCACACTGTTGGGTGAGAAATGTAACTGTTTACCTTTGCCTAAGCTATGTTGTTTTAATGGGCGCCAAGACCTCAATGCAATGTTGAAATCTAAATTTGTATTTAACAACGTCTAGCTCTGGCAGAACACCTTCAAGACTCTATTCACTCAGATCGTGGTATGATTTGATCATTAACCCAACAAACAATTGTATCAGGAGAAGGAATTGGTCTATATCTAATGCTACCTACTGAAAGCAAAGATTGCATTGTAAAAGAAATGAATTTATTATATAAAACAAGTATAGCAAAATTAATAATAATAATAAGTTTAAAATTTAAATTGGAGCGTTGTGATTTGAATATTACCGATAGAAAATTACGTGAAAACGGAGTCTGATAAATTGATTTTACTCTTATTTCCAAGCTATGAAGTTACTGAAATATGAAATATAAAACAAAGAAAATGAGAGATTGCGTATTTCTGCGTCATGTGCGCTTACCATTGGAAATTGCCAAAGCATCTCCCTCGTTCTTGATGATGCTGTGTGCTTCCCACAGTCTCCTGGACGTCGTCATCTCCGTCGGAATATGATGATATCCTGGTAGATTATATAATTCTATGGTCCGTACCTCGGACCCAAACTCGCGTAAAACCGCACTGGTTACGTTTTACAAAAGTTCGTTGCTAACTCCACTGAACATCGGAGCGACACGCACTTGCGACCGTACACCGCAAGTTCTACACAGATAGTCCTTAACTCCACCGAACATCGGAGCCACTCGCACGCGCATCCATACTCGTCAAGTACTATACAGATTGTTCTCGTCTCACGGCGCGTCGAACGATATATTCACCTGTCGGCTCCCCCACTCTTCAGTCCCAACTAGCTTACGTCGTCTCCGCTGATTGGCTGAACCACCACGCGATCTTCTCCTCCTCCGGGTCATTACACTCGGCGACAGGGTTCCGTTTCAACAATTCGCCTCTTCTAGACCTTGCGACCCAAGATTGCGTCATGCTCCTCGACAAGATTCAGCGTGTACTTGAAATCCCAGTGAGTCATCTCTCTCAAATACCCTAACTGACAAAAACTCCGTAAAATTCCGTAATCAGATAATTTTCTATGATATCGTCGTTCGTAATAATTTGCTTGATAGCGTTTTCTAAGACATAGAAAACCTATCTGAATGCTAATAATTTTTATAAAATGCTCCGAAAATACCTTAATAATAATTATAATAAATTAATAATAATAATAAATTACCATGAAAAATTGTCTTGGCTGAACAATTTGCCGCGTAAATAAATATAGAATGGCTTCCTACTGACTTATGCCAGTTGCATAAAACCCCTCGAAAAACACGTTACACCCTGACAACTTAGAAATGCTGGCACCCCTCCACGACTGTAATGGGAAACTGCAACAAAGGGATACAGGCCGGCCAACTTCATTACATCACATCTTAAGTTTTAGCCAACAGTGTGGTTTCACAAATGTCAGGAACGAAAGTATTTCTACAAAAGTAGTACAGTCCCAATACACCATTAGTAGAAGCCCAGAAAGATATGAGAGCTCACCACTTAATGACACAAAGACCACCTTGTGGTGTAGTGGCTAGCATCCGGCTTCGATTCTCTGCTCTGCTCTCGATTCTGGTCAGAGGGCTGGAACGGGGTTAACATTTTGTTCAAGTTTTTGCGTATAAAAATTAGAATCGTGTTATTAGTGTGATTATGTATCACAGTGAAATCAATGTATTCAGTCTCGTATAATATCAATCATATACAGGGGCGGATCTAGGGGAGGGCGACCGCCCAGGGCCCCGCGGTCCGGGGGACCCCGCTCCATGGAATTTTTAAATGTAATTAATTAATTAATTATACTTTTCAATCTGACATTCTACGGATCGGAGCGTGGAATGTTAGAAGTCTGCTAGGAAGTGGAAAGTTAGAAAACTTAGAAAGGGAAATGGATAGGTTGAGGTTGGATTTGGTTGGGGTTAGTGAAATGCGCTGGCAGGAAGAACAGGACTTTTGGTCAGGAGACTATAGGGTCATTAGCACTAAATCAAACAATGGCCAAGCAGGAGTTGGTCTCATATTGAGTAGGAAACTTGGACAGCGGGTAGAATATTACGAGCAATACAGTGAACGGATTATTGTAGCAAAAATCAATACTAAACCTACGTGCACCACAGTGGTACAAGTCTATATGCCTACCAGTCAAGCTGATGATGAGGATGTTGAAAAGGTCTACGAAGAAATAGATGACATTCTGAGGTATATCAAAGGTGATGAAAATGTTATAGTAATGGGAGATTGGAATGCTGTGGTAGGAAAAGGGAGAGAAGGGAAGATAGTAGGAGATTTCGGATTAGGTGAAAGGAATGATCGAGGAAGCAGGCTGATGGAATTCTGCACCGAACATGAGTTGGTCATAGCTAACACCTTATTCAATAACCACAATAGAAGAATATACGCATGGATGAGACCAGGAGATACAGGGCGTTACCAAATCGACTTCATTATGGTCAAGCAGAGGTTTCGAAACCAGATTTTGGATTGTAAAACATATCCTGGTGCTGACATAAACACTGACCACAATCTGGTTGTAATGAAATGCAGATTAAAGTTGAAGAAACTGAAGAAAAGTCAAAAGCCAAAAAGGTGGGCAATAGACAGACTGAAAGTAAAGGATGTAAACGAAAGATTCAAGAAGAGTATAAAGGAAGGACTAATCAAAACCCCTAAACAAACTTCAATTGCAGACGAATGGGCACTTTTGAAGAATGAAATAACAAAATCCGCAGAAGAAAACATTGGTAGGAAAGAAAGAATAGGTAGAAAACCGTGGATCACTCAGGATATACTAGAATTGATGGATGAAAGGCGGAAACACAAGAATCTAAGATATGAAGAGGGGAAAGCAGAATACAGACGTCTGAGAAATGAGGTTAACAAGAAGTGCAAGGAAGCGAAAGAAGAATGGTTGAAAGAGAAATGTGCAGGTATAGAAAAGTGTCTGAAATTAGGAAAAGTAGATACAGCTTATCGAAGGATTAAGAATACTTTTGGGGAAAAGAAGACTAAGTGCTGTAATATTAGGGACACAAATGGAAAGCCTCTAACAGATAGGGAAGAAAAGCTTGAGAGATGGAAAGCTTACATAGAGGGCTTGTATAAGGGGAAGGAGATTGAGAATCATGTAATGGAAAGGGAGGAGGAAATTTATGAGGATGCAAAAGGAGATTTAATATTGAGATCAGAATTTGACAGAGCATTAGAGGACTTAGGCAGGAACAAAGCACCAGGCATAGATGATATACCGATTGAGTTGCTACGCTGCATAGGAGATGAAGGTCTGATCAGGTTATTTCACTTGGTGTGTAGGATTTATGAGACAGGTGAGGTACCCCCTGATTTCAAGAAGAATGTTATCATCCCTATACCAAAGAAAGTGGGAGCTGACAGATGTGAAGATTACCGTACAATCAGCTTGATTACTCATGCTTCAAAGATCCTGTCTAGAATAATTTACAAGAGGATTGAAAGCCAGATCGAAACGGAGTTGGGTGAAGACCAGTTTGGTTTCAGGAGAAATGTAGGAACAAGGGAAGCTGTACTAAGTCTTAGGCTGATTTTGGAAGGTAGAATAAGGAAAGATAAGAGAACGTTCATGGCATTTGTAGACTTAGAAAAGGCTTTTGATAACGTTGATTGGACTAAATTGTTTGACATTTTGAAATCAATTGGAATAAAGTACAGGGATAGGAGGGTGATATACAATCTATACAGAAACCAGACAGCAGTCATTCGAGCTGAAGGATATGAGAGAGAAGCTGGTATTCAGAAAGGTGTAAGGAAAGGCTGCAACTTATCACCCATACTTTTCAATCTTTACATTGAACAAGCAATGAAGGAAATTGGAGAAAAATTTAAAGTGGGAGTGAAGATTCAAGGAGAAATAATTTCAACTCTGAGATTTGCTGATGACATCGTCATCTTGGCCGACAAGCCTGAGGATTTGAATGAGTTTTTGAATGGTATGGATTCCGTCTTACGGAAGGACTTCATGATGAAAATTAATAAATGTAAAACAAAAATACTGGAATGCAGCCGAAATAAATCAGAAACCTCCATGGAGATCAAATTGGCAGGTGAAAAGCTGATGGAAGTAGGAGACTTCTGTTACTTAGGAAGCAGAATAACCAGTGATGGACGAAGCAAAGAAAGGTTGGCTCAGGCAAGGAAAGCCTTTCTACAAAAAAGGAATCTGTTGACATCGAATATAGATTTAGGTATTAGGAAGTCATTTTTAAAAGCCTTTGTCTGGAGCGTGGCGCTCTATGGAAGTGAAACTTGGACTATTGGTGCAGCAGAAAAGAGGAGAATTGAGGCATTTGAAATGTGGTGTGACAGGAGAATGATGAAGATCAGATGGGTAGATAGGGTTACAAACGAAGAGGTATTAAGGCGAGTGGGAGAGGAGAGATGTTTCTGGCGACTGCTAATGAAGAGAAGAGATAGGTTGGTAGGACACATACTAAGACACCCAGGAATAGCAAGCTTAGTTATGGAAGGAAGGGTCGAGGACAAGAACTGTAGGGGTAGACCAAGGTTAGAATATGTTAAACAGATTGCCTCGGATGTAGGGTGTGGTAGCTATGTAGAGATGAAACGATTAGCTCAGGACAGGGACGCATGGAGAGCTGCATCAAACCAGTCAAAAGACTGACGACTCAAACAACAACAACTTTTCAAACTAATTTATCATTCACATTCCTTTTTTTTCAGTGCAGCTATGACCTCCCGTGACCGTTTAGCAAGTTTAGATTTCAGTGAATAGAAGACTTCAGCCGGAGAAAAAGTCTCGAAATAATATTTTAATCTATCTTCTACTATATAAAGCTCAAATACCACTGACTGACTGACTGATTCATTCATCACGAAATCTCAGAAACCACCGAACGGATTGGAATGAAATTTGGTATGCAGCTTCCTCAAGGGCCGCAAACGCTCGCTAAGAAAGGATTTTTGGATATTCAGGTTCTAAAGGGGTGTTAAGGGGGTAGACCTGCATTTCATTGAATAGCAATATCTCCCGATTGGTTTCATTGGGGGATGTGATACTCGGCATATAAACTCATCATTAACGATAAGAAGACACGTGTGTGAGGGTTTTTCGATGTGGTGTATATTATGAGGTGAAAGGGGTGAAAAGTGGGGTTTGAAAGATTCCTAACGAAGCGTGTATCCCTTAAACGACATAGGCCAGGAGTTTGGAACTCAGCGGGAAAAAATCAGCATGAAAAATAAGTAAATAGGTGTTTGACCGTTTTTTCATAAATCCAATTTAAGGGGCCCATGGGGAGGGGTGAAATTATGGGGGGGGGGGGGAGACGTAATATGTCTGAGTGTAAAATTATACATGGCCTATGTTGTAGACAATAACACATTACATCTTTTTTGTCTCTTGCTATTTCATCACACGACGAATACTTACGGAGTTATTAATGATTTTCTATTTTTTGGCCGGAATTTTCAAAGTCCCAGGAATGACATAAAAATTGATTCGAATGAAATTTCAAAAAATAGTTTTTTTTAATACTTTTATTATATTTTTCACGTCTTTTAGGGTACGAAACCAACATGAAATTTTGATGTTTTTTTTCGTCCCATGCATTTTTGGTTTCAGGTGATTGAATTATTTTCCACTAGGACCATTGCTTATCTACTATATAAAGCTCAAATACCACTCACTGAATCATTCATTCATCACGAAATCTCAGAAACCACCGAACGGATTGGAATGAAATTTGGTATCCAGCTTCCTCAAGGGCCGCAAACGCCCGCTAAGAAAGGATTTTTTGATATTCAGGTTCTAAAGGGGTGTTAAGGGGGTAGACCTGCATTTCATTGAATAGCAATATTTCCCGATTGGTTTCATTGGGGGATGTGATACTCGGCATATAAACTCAGCACAAAAAATAAGAAGACATGTGTCTGAGGGTTTTTCGATGTGGTGTATATTATGAGGTGAAAGGGGTGAAAAGTGGGGGTTGAAGGATTCCAAACGGAGCGTGTATCTCTTAAACGACATAGGCGAGGAGTATGGAACTCAGCCGAAAAAAATGAGCATAAAAATAACGAAACAGGTGTTTGACCGTTTTTTCATAAATCCAATTTAAGGGGTCATGGGGAGGGGTGAAATTATGGGGGTGGGGTGGGGGTGGAAACGTAATATGTCTGTGTGTAAAATTATATATGGCGGCCTATGTTGTAGACAATAACACATTACATCTTTTTTGTCTCTAGCTATTTCATCATACGACGAATACTTACGGAGTTATTAATGATTTTGTACTTTTTGGCCGGAATTTTCCAAGTCCCAGGAATGACATAAAAATTGATTCGAATGAAATTTCAAAAAATTGTTTTTTTAAATACTTTTATTATATTTTTCACGTCTTTTAGGGTCCGAAACCAACATGATATTTTGATGTTTTTTTTTCGTCCCATGCATTTTTGGTTTCAGGTGATAGAATTATTTTCCACTAGGACCCATGCTTATCTATCTATATAACTAATGTTATAACGGGATTCCAAATGTTATTGCGGGCGAAGCCGCGGGTAACAGCTAGTCTACTATATAAAGCTCAAATACCACTGACTGACTGACTGATTCATTCACCACGAAATCTCAGAAACCACCGAACGGATTGGAATGAAATTTGGTATGCAGCTTCCTCAAGGGCCGCAAACGCCCGCTAAGAAAGGATTTTTGGATATTCAGGTTCTAAAGGGGTGTTAAGGGGGTAGACCTGCATTTCATTGAATAGCAATATCTCCCGATTGGTTTCATTGGTGGATGTGATACTCGGCATATAAACTCATCATTAAAGATAAGAAGACACGTGTCTGAGGGTTTTTCGATGTGGTGTATATTATGAGGTCAAAGGGATGAAAAGTGGGGGTTGAAAGATTCCTAACGGAGCGTGTATCCCTTAAACAACATAGGCCAGGAGTTTAGAACTCAGCGGGAAAAAATCAGCATAAAAAATAAGTAAATAGGTGTTTGACCGTTTTTTCATAAATCCAATTTAAGGGGCCCATGGGGAGGGGTGAAATTATGGGGGGGGGGGACGTAATATGTCTGAGTGTAAAATTATATATGGCCTATGTTGTAGACAATAACACATTACATCTTTTTTGTCTCTAGCTATTTCATCATACGACGAATACTTACGGAGTTATTAATGATTTTGTACTTTTTGGCCGGAATTTTCCAAGTCCCAGGAATGACATAAAAATTGATTAGAATGAAATTTCAAAAAATATATTTTTTTAATACTTTTATTATATTTTTCACGTCTTTTAGGGTCCGAAACCAACATGATATTTTGATGCTTTTTTTCGTCCCATGCATTTTTGGTTTCAGGTGATCGAATTATTTTCCACTAGGACCGTTGCTTATCTACCCCTTAAATTGGATTTATGAAAAAACGGTCAAACACCTGTTTCGTTATTTTTATGCTCATTTTTTCGGCTGAGTTCCAAACTCCTCGCCTATGTCGTTTAAGAGATACACGCTCCGTTTGGAATCCTTCAACCCCCACTTTTCACCCCTTTCACCTCATAATATACACCACATCGAAAAAAGCTCAGACACATGTCTTCTTATTTTTTGTGCTGAGTTTATATGCCGAGTATCACATCCACCAATGAAACCAATCGGGAAATATTGCTATTCAATGAAATGCAGGTCTAGCCCCTTAACACCCCTTTAGAACCTGAATATCAAAAAATCCTTTCTTAGCGGGCGTTTGCGGCCCTTGAGGAAGCTGGATACCAAATTTCATTCCAATCCGTTCGGTGGTTTCTGAGATTTCGTGATGAATGAATGAGTCAGTGAGTGGTATTTGAGCTTTATATAGTAGACAAGCTGTACCCGGCATGCGTTGCAATGCCAATCAAAGAAAGTGTTGGCGTTGAAATTTTGTTTCTTGAAGTGCTTTTGGATACACAACATGTTAACTGCCTCTAAGCTATCGTAAAATGGATTTTCTAATTTAGAACCATTCGTGGGAGCGTGCACAACAACTTTCAAAAGTTTCATCGCTGTCACTCATTTGTTGAATCCACTCGTACGCTACCTATTGTGAAATGGATTTACTAAGTCGAAACCCTTCCCTGGCGTGTACACAATAACTCATCAATGATTCATCGCAATCGGATGAATGGTATATGCACGTATAGGGGTTTTTGTTTAAACGATTCGTGCGCTGTCACTCATTTGTTGAATGTACTCGTGCGCTACCTATTGAGAAATGTATTACTAAGTCGAAGCCCTTCCCTGGCGTGTACACAATAACTCATCAAGGTTTCATCGCAATCGAAGAATGTTATATGAACGCAATAGGGGATTTTGTTGAAACGCTTCGCGCGTCGTCACCCATTTGTTGCATCTACTCTTGCGCTACTTATTGTGAAATGGATTTACCTAGTCCCCTTCCCTGGCGGGTACACAATAACTGATCAATGTTTCATCGCAATCGGATGAATAGTATATGAACGCATACCTGATTGTGTTTAAACGATTCGCGCTCCGTCACTCATTTGTTGAATCTACTCGTGCGCTACCTACTGTAAAATGTATTTACTAAGTTAGAAACCGTCACGTAAGTGTCCACAACATCTCACCCAAGTTTCATCGCTATCGGACTAATGAGATATGAAGACATAGGGGACTGTATTGAAACGCTCCGCGTGTCGTCGTTCATTTGTCGAATCTACTCGTGTGCTACCTACTGTGAAATGTATTTACTAAGCCAGAAACCTTCCTTGGAGTGTCCACCATATTTTACCCAAGTTTCACCGCTAACGGCAGAATGGTATATGACCTTATACGGGACTTTGTTGAAACGCTTCGCGCGTCGTCCCTCATTTGTTGAATCAACTTGTGCGCTGCATATTGTATAGGGGATTTACTAAGCCAGAAATTTTCCATGACGTGTACACAACATCTCACTCAAGTTTCATAGCTACGGACGAATGGTACATGTATGCATACGGGACTTGGTTGAAACGCTTCGCGTGTCGTCGCTCATTTGTTGATTCTACTCTTGCGCTACATATTGTAATATGGATGTACAGCCAGAAACCTTCCCTGGAGTGTACACAACATCTCACCCTAGTTTCATCGCAATCGGATGAATGGTATGTGAACGTATACGGGACGTTGTCGAAACGCTTCGCGCGTAGTCACTCATTTGTTGAACATAAACGTGCGCTTCGTATTGTAAAATGGATTTACTTAGCCAGAAACCTTTCCTGGAGTGTACACAACAATTCACCAAACATTTATCACTATCAGACGAATGGTATATGACTTTATACGGGACTTTGTTGAAACGCTTCGTGTGTCATCGCTCATTTGTTGAATCTACTGGTGCGCTATCTATTGTAAAATGTATGTACTAAGCCAGAAACCTTCCCTGGAGTGTACACAACATCTCACCCAAGTCTCATCGCTATCGGATGAATGGTATATGAAAATATATGGGACTTTGTTGAAACGCTTCGCGCGTCGTCGCTCATTTGTTGATTCTACTCGTGCTCTACCTATTTTTAAAGGGATTTACTAAGCTAGAAACCTTCCCTGGAGTGCACACAAAATCTCAGCCTAGTTTCATCGCTATCGGACGAATGGTATATGAACGCAAACGTGACTTTGTTGAAATGCTTCGCGCGACGTAGCTCCTTTGTTGAATCTCCTCGTGCGCTGCCTATTGTAAAGTGGATGTACTAAGCCAGATAATTTCCCTGCAGTGTACACAACATTTTACGCAAGTTTCATAGCTATCGGACGAATGGTATATGAATGCATACGGGACTTTGTTGAAACGCTTTGCGTGTCGTCGCTCATTTGTTGAATCTACTCGTGCGCTATCTACTGTGAAATGTATTCACTAATTTTGAAACCTTCACGTAAGTGTACACAACATCTCACCCAAGTTCCATCGCTATCGGACGAATGGTATATGAACACATACGGGACTTTGTTGAAATGCTTCGCGCATCGACGCTCATTTGTTGAATCTACCCGTGCGCTACCTATTGTAAAATGGATTTTTTAAGTCAGAAACCTTCCTTGGAGTGTACTTAACATCTCACCCAAGTTTCATCGCTATCGGACCCTATATGAACACATACGGGACTTTGTTGAAATGCTTCGCGCATCGTCGCTCATTTGTTGAATCTATGCGTGCGCTACCTATTGTAAAATGGATTTACTAAGTCAGAAACCTTCCTTGGCGTGTACTTAACATCTCACCCAAGTTTCATCGCTATCGGACGAATGGTATATGAACACATACGGGACTTTGTTGAAATGCTTCGCGCATCGTCGCTCATTTGTTGAATCTACGCGTGCGCTACCTATTGTAAAATGGATTTACTAAGTCAGAAACCTTCCTTGGAGTGTACTCAACATCTCACCCAAGTTTCATCGCAATCGGACGAATGGTATATGAACGCATAGGAGACATACATACAGACAAACTATTCGTAACATTGATTTTTATATATATAGACCAGCTGTACCCGGCATGCGTTGCAATGCCAATCAAAGAAAGTGTTGGCGTTGAAATTTTGTTTCTTGATGTGCTTTTGGATACACAACATGTTAACTGCCTCTAAGCTATCGTAAAATGGATTTTCTAATTTAGAACCATTCGTGGGAGCGTGCACAACAACTTTCAAAAGATTCATCGCTGTCACTCATTTGTTGAATCCACTCGTACGCTACCTATTGTGAAATGGATTTACTAAGTCGAAACCCTTCCCTGGCGTGTACACAATAACTCATCAATGATTCATCGCAATCGGATGAATGGTATATGCACGTATAGGGGTTTTTGTTTAAACGATTCGTGCGCTGTCACTCATTTGTTGAATGTACTCGTGCGCTACCTATTGAGAAATGTATTACTAAGTCGAAGCCCTTCCCTGGCGTGTACACAATAACTCATCAAGGTTTCATCGCAATCGAAGAATGTTATATGAACGCAATAAGGGGTTTTGTTGAAACGCTTCGCGCGTCGTCACCCATTTGTTGCATCTACTCTTGCGCTACTTATTGTGAAATGGATTTACCTAGTCCCCTTCCCTGGCGGGTACACAATAGCTGATCAATGTTTCATCGCAATCGGATGAATAGTATATGAACGCATACCTGATTGTGTTTAAACGATTCGCGCTCCGTCACTCATTTGTTGAATCTACTCGTGCGCTACCTACTGTAAAATGTATTTACTAAGTTAGAAACCGTCACGTAAGTGTCCACAACATCTCACCCAAGTTTCATCGCTATCGGACTAATGGGATATGAAGACATAGGGGACTGTATTGAAACGCTCCGCGTGTCGTCGTTCATTTGTCGAATCTACTCGTGTGCTACCTACTGTGAAATGTATTTACTAAGCCAGAAACCTTCCTTGGAGTGTCCACCATATTTCACCCAAGTTTCACCGCTAACGGCAGAATGGTATATGACCTTATACGGGACTTTGTTGAAACGCTTCGCGCGTCGTCCCTCATTTGTTGAATCAACTTGTGCGCTGCATATTGTATAGGGGATTTACTAAGCCAGAAATTTTCCATGACGTGTACACAACATCTCACCCAAGTTTCATAGCTACGGACGAATGGTACATGTATGCATACGGGACTTGGTTGAAACGCTTCGCGTGTCGTCGCTCATTTGTTGATTCTACTCTTGCGCTACATATTGTAATATGGATGTACAGCCAGAAACCTTCCGTGGAGTGTACACAACATCTCACCCTAGTTTCATCGCAATCGGATGAATGGTATGTGAACGTATACGGGACGTTGTCGAAACGCTTCATGCGTAGTCACTCATTTGTTGAACATAAACGTGCGCTTCGTATTGTAAAATGGATTTACTTAGCCAGACCCCTTTCCTGGAGTGTACGCGACAATTCACCAAACATTTATCACTATCAGACGAATGGTATATGACTTTATACGGGACTTTGTTGAAAGGCTTCGTGTGTCATCGCTCATTTGTTGAATCTACTGGTGCGCTATCTATTGTAAAATGTATGTACTAAGCCAGAAACCTTCCCTGGAGTGTACACATCTCACCCAAGTTTCATCGCTATCGGATGAATGGTATATGAAATTATATGGGACTTTGTTGAAACGCTTCGCGCGTCGTCGCACATTTGTTGATTCTACTCATGCTCAACATATTTTTAAAGGGATTTACTAAGCTAGAAACCTTCCCTGGAGTGCACATAAAATCTCAGCCTAGTTTCATCGCTATCGGACGAATAGTATATGAACGCAAACGTGACTTTGTTGAAATGCTTCGCATGTCGTAGCTCCTTTGTTGAATCTCCTCGTGCGCTGCCTATTGTAAAGTGGATGTACTAAGCCAGATAATTTCCCTGCAGTGTACACAACATTTTACGCAAGTTTCATAGCTATCGGACGAATGGTATATGAATGCATACGGGACTTTGTTGAAACGCTTTGCGTGTCGTCGCTCATTTGTTGAATCTACTCGTGCGCTATCTACTGTGAAATGTATTCACTAATTTTGAAACCTTCACGTAAGTGCACACAACATCTCACCCAAGTTCCATCGCTATCGGACGAATGGTATATGAACACATACGGGACTTTGTTGAAATGCTTCGCGCATCGTCGCTCATTTGTTGAATCTACGCGTGCGCTACCTATTGTAAAATGGATTTACTAAGTCAGAAACCTTCCTCGGAGTGTACTTAACATCTCACCAAAGTTTCATCGCTATAGGACCCTATATGAACACATACGGGACTTTGTTGAAATGCTTCGCGCATCGTCGCTCATTTGTTGAATCTATGCGTGCGCTACCTATTGTAAAATGGATTTACTGAGTCAGAAACCTTCCTTGGCGTGTACTTAACATCTCACCCAAGTTTCATCGCTATCGGACGAATGGTATATGAACACATACGGGACTTTGTTGAAATGCTTCGCGCATCGTCGCTCATTTGTTGAATCTACGCTTGCGCTACCTATTGTAAAATGGATTTACTAAGTCAGAAACCTTCCTTGGAGTGTACTCAACATCTCACCCAAGTTTCATCATAATCGGACGAATGGTATATGAACGCATAGGAGACATACATACAGACAAACTATTCGTAACATTGATTTATATATATATACAAGCTGTACCCGGCATGCGTTGCAATGCCAATCAAAGAAAGTGTTGGCGTTGAAATTCTGTTTCTTGAAGTGCTTTTGGATACACAACATGTTTTTCAATTTCCGTTAATTGCCTCTAAGCTATCGTAAAATGGATTTTCTAATTTAGAACCATTCGTGGGAGCGTGCACAACAACTTTCAAAAGTTTCATCGCAATCGGATGAATGGCATATGAACGTATACGGGATTTTGTTTGAACGATTCGTGCGCTGTCACTCATTTGTTGAATCTACTCGTACGCTACCTATTGAGAAATGGATTTACTAAGTCGAAACCCTACCCTGGCGTGTACACAATAACTCATCAAGGTTTCATCACAATCGAAGAAGGTTATTTGAACGCATAGGGGATTTTGTTAAAACGCTTCGCGCGTCGTCACCCATTTGTTGCATATACTCGTGCGCTACCTATTGTGAAATGGATTTACTAAGTCGAAACCCTTCCCTGGCGTGTACACAATAACTCATCAATGATTCATCGCAATCGGATGAATGGTATATGCACGTATACGGAGTTTTGTTTAAACGATTCGTGCGCTGTCACTCATCTGTTGAATCTACTCGTGCGCAACCTATTGAGAAATGTATTACTAAGTCGAAGCCCTTCCCTGGCGTGTACACAATAACTCATCAAGGTTTCATCGCAATCGAAGAATGTTATATGAACGCAATAGGGGATTTTGTTGAAACGCTTCGCGCGTCGTCACCCATTTGTTGCTTCTACTCTTGCGCTACTTATTGTGAAATGGATTTACTAAGTCCCCTTCCCTGGCGGGTACACAATAACTGATCAATGTTTCACCGCAATCGGATGAATAGTATATGAACGCATACCTGATTTTGTTTAAACGATTCGCGCTCTGTCATTCATTTGTTGAATCTACTCGTGCGCAACCTACTGTAAAATGTATTTACTAAGTTAGAAACCGTCACGTAAGTGTCCACAACATCTCACCCAAGTTTCAGTGTTATCGGACTAATGGGATATGAAGACATAGGGGACTGTATTGAAACGCTCCGCGTGTCGTCGTTCATTTGTCGAATCTACTCGTGTGCTACCTACTGTGAAATGTATTTACTAAGCCAGAAACCTTCCTTGGAGTGTCCACCATATTTCACCCAAGTTTCACCGCTAACGGCAGAATGGTATATGACCTTATACGGGACTTTGTTGAAACGCTTCGCGCGTCGTCCCTCATTTGTTGAATCAACTTGTGCGCTGCATATTGTATAGTGGATTTACTAAGACAGAAATTTTCCATGACGTGTACACAACATCTCACCCAAGTTTCATAGCTACGGACGAATGGTACATGAATGCATACGGTAAAGGTTGAAACGCTTCGCGTGTCGTCGCTCATTTGTTGATTCTACTCTTGCGCTACATATTGTAATATGGATGTACTCAGCCATAAACCTTCCCTGGAGTGTACACAACATCTCACCCAAGTTTCATCGCAATCGGATGAATGGTATGTGAACGTATACGGGACGTTGTCGAAACGCTTCGCGCGTAGTCACTCATTTGTTGAATATAAACGTGCGCTTCGTATTGTAAAATGGATTTACTTATCCAGAAACCTTTCTTGGAGTGTACACAACAATTCACCAAACATTTATCACTATCAGACGAATGGTATATGACTTTATACGGGACTTTGTTGAAACGCTTCGCGTGTCATCGCTCATTTGTTGAATCTACTGGTGCGCTACCTATTGTAAAATGTATGTACTAAGCCAGAAACCTTCCCTGGAGTGTACACAACATCTCACCCAAGTTTCATCGCTATCGGATGAATGGTATATGAAATTGTATGGGAGTTTGTTGAAACGCTTCGCGCGTCGTCGCTCATTTGTTGATTCTACTCGTGCTCTACCTATTTTTAAAGGGATTTACTAAGCTAGAAACCTTCCCTGGAGTGCACACAAAATCTCAGCCTAGTTTCATCGCTATCGGACGAATGGCATATGAACGCAAACGTGACTTTCTTGATATGCTTCGCGCGTCGTAGCTCATTTGTTGAATCTACTCGTGCGCTGCCTATTGTAAAGTGGATATACTAAGCCAGAAAATTTCCCTGCAGTGTACACAACATTTTACGCAAGTTTCATAGCCATCGGACGAATGGCATATGAATGCATACGGGACTTTGTTGAAACGCTTTGCGTGTCGTCGCTCATTTGTTGAATCTACTCGTGCGCTATCTACTGTGAAATGTATTCACTAATTTTGAAACCTTCACGTAAGTGTACACAACATATCACCCAAGTTTCATCGCTATTGGACGAATGGTATACGAACACATACGGGACTTTGTTGAAATGCTTTGCGCATCGTCGCTCATTTGTTGAATCTACGCGTGCGCTACCTAATGTAAAATGGATTTACTAAGTCAGAAACCTTCCTTGGAGTGTACTCAACATCTCACCCAAGTTTCATCGCAATCGGAAGAATGGTATATGAACGCATAGGAGACATACATACCCACAGACAGACAAACTATCACGTAACATTGATTTTTATATATATAGAAGACTGACTCATTCATTCATCACGAAATCTCCGAAACCACCCAACGGATTGGAATGAAATTTGGTATCCAGCTTCCTCAAGGGCCGCAAACGCCCGCTATGAAAGGATTTTTTGATATTCAGGTTCTAAAGTGGTGTTAAGGGGGTAGACCTGTATTTCATTGAATAGCAATCTTTCCCGATTGGTTTCATTGGGGGATGTGATACTCGGCATATAAACTCAGCACAGAAAATAAGAAGACATGTGTCTGAGGGTTTTTCGATGTGGTGTATATTATGAGGTGAAAGGGGTGAAAAGTGGGGGTTGAAGGATTCCTAACGGAGCGTGTATCTCTTAAACGACATAGGCGAGGAGTTTGGAACTCAGCCAAAAAAAATGAGCATAAAAATAACGAAACACGTGTTTGACCGTTTTTTTCATAAATCCAATTTAAGGGGTCATGGGGAGGGGTGAAATTATGGAGGTGGGGTGGGGGTGGAAACGTAATATGTCTGTGTGTAAAATTATACATGGCCTATGTTGTAGACAATAACACATTACATATTTTTTGTCTCTTGCTATTTCATCATACGACGAATACTTACGGAGTTATTAATGATTTTGTACTTTTTGGCCGGAATTTTCCAAGTCCCAGGAATGACATAAAAATTGATTCGAATGAAATTTCAAAAAATAGTTTTTTTAAATACTTTTATTATATTTTTCACGTCTTTTAGGTTCCGAAACCAACATGATATTTTGATGTTTTTTTTCGTCCCATGCATTTTTGGTTTCAGGTGATAGAATTATTTTCCACTAGGACCAATGCTTATCAATCTATATAACTAATGTTATAATGGGATTCCAAATGTTATTGCGGGCGAAGCCGCGGGTAACAGCTAGTATTTCATAGTTTACATAATCTTCTTCAAGGGGACTTAAAGGTTTCTGTCATATTATTAAAATAATGTGTTGTAGTGTATTCAAAATATTGTAACTACAGTATTCTTTCCAAGCTATTTTCAATTTGATTTGATTTTTTTAATTTCCTATTGTTGTGGGCCCCACCTAATCATTTCGCCCAGGGCCCCGGAAGTCCTGGATCCGCTACTGATCATATGATGTCTTTGTCAGTCAGCTGGGACATGTCCCTTGACAACGCGTCACTTCTTTGTCTCACGGCTTCGTAAGGAAAGGCACGCCATGCCCAGATGGCAGCAGTATCTCTCCTCAGCGGCCTGCAAGGTCTCACACAGGGAATCCCGCGGACCACAAATGGGGTTCCCACGGTCGCGGCGAGTGAGTTGGGCCTCCTCGCCGGGAAGAAGAGCAATAAAGTAATAAATAAAGGCGACCCTAGCAAGGTTTTCAGCGAGATCTCATTGAGGCGCCATGTGGAAACTAAACTTTGCATAGAGACTAAAGATAACATACATTTTTTACATTTGTTACTCAGACCTCCGAAAGATTAATACAGTTGTAGTGTGGAAAAATAAATATTTTGTTTGAGAAGGTTTATTTCAACTTCTATGTCGCAGATAACGCTCACATCATGCATATGTCAAATTTACATTGTGCAATAATTTAATATTGAAACAAATTAAAATAACAACTAAAACGCTTTTGCGCTTGCAATTTTTTTATTACCAGTAATGCTGAATAATTCAAGTTCTGGGCAATACTATTTTGTATAGACAAAATTATCACATTTGACAGTCTATCCTGACACGTGGTTGTATTTAAATAAGTTACTCTTTTATAAGTTTTAATTTACTGAAACTTCGTTCTCCTTTAGCGACAGTTACAGGTGTGCTTAGCAAAGTATGAAGTGCTGTCCACACATTTGGGAATCCATCCTGCCAACCATTTAGTTTAGTAGGTTGAAACACATTCATTGGTTCTCCTTTCAACAATGGATTCAAGTGTCAAGTTCCTCAACCAATTTACATTTTTCCCATCAGATAAACTTCTTTCTAAATCTGCAGAGTCGGGCTTTCCCTATACAATGGAGACTCGCAGAGGCCGTGTGGCGGCCGGAGCAAGCTTGTCGCTAGCAGCATAACACCCAACTAATTTAACACATTTACACTTTTTATGTATTTAATAATCATAATTAGTTAATCTATATATCCCTATATCTCTATCTATATATATATATATATATATATATATATATATATATATATATAAGAATGAAAGTTTGTCTGTTTTTTCTGAATTTCTACGGAAATTTGCGTTATTTACGTGTTTCAGACTGTTTTATGGCGGATGCGCGCGAAAATATTTTTTTTGTCTGTCTGTCTGTCTGTCTGTATGTCTGTCTGTTTGTCTGTCTGTCTGTCTGTGGACAACATTGTTGTTCCCTTATAACTCGAGAACGGCGTGGTGGATCAACGTAAAATTTGGTACAGATATCCTTCAGAGGCACGACACTAATCATTGATGTAACTCTTCTCTGTACCTCTCGTAAAAGGGGACCTACCCCCTTAAAATACTTGCTGAAATAGGCGTAGACGGGCGAGACAAAGCTCATTTTCAGCCCCTCAATGTGAGAAACGAAACTCGGGGGACAGGGCCCCCGAAAACCACATTTTAAGGCCCTAAAACCAACAGTTTTTGAGATATTTCCAGAAAACTAATTTCATTTAATACAATAACGAAAGAATGCAAGCCGGTTACCATGGCATCTATTGCTGTAAGACGCAATACAATTCCATTTATTACATTACTGAGATAGTTTGCAAACGGCTATAAGGTTATAAGGGAACCAAATTAAGCTGTAAAATTCATCAATGTCATATAATGCGCTTAAGGGGGTCAAGGGGTACTCTAGATTTTTTTCACGCAATTTACACGTTCGGGTGTGGTACGGAAGGTCTATTATATCCCTATCCCTATATTGTCATATTATTATTATAATAATTATTATTATACTACGGCCTACAATGACAAAGCTTATTTTCGGCCCCTTGGTGTCAGAAACAAAACTCGGTGCCCCTAAATAGCAGTAAAGGGTCCCCGAAAAGTACATTTTAAGGCTCTGAAACCAACAGTTTCTGAGATATTCCCAGAAAACTAATTTCATTTAATAAAGGAATGCAAGCCAATAACCATGACAACAATATCTGAAAAGGTGACATAACTTTCTATCTATTTCTGCAAGAAGTAAAGCCACTCCATTTATGAATTTCTGTGAATGTTTGCAAATGGCTATAAGGTTATTACGGAATCAACTAAAACTGTAAAATTCATCAATGCGCTTAAGGGGGTCAAGGGGTACCCTAGATTTTTTTCACACGACTTAAATGTGCGTTATGTCGTACAGAAGGTCTATTATATCTCCAAACAGAAACATTATTTTCAAAAATTCCTGAATTGAAATACGGTAGTTTTTTTTTCTTTTCTTCTTTTAGGAATTTGGGCCATTGGAGTCTAAAAAACCTGAATTTTCATGCACCACGAGCCTTTATAATTTATTAAAGGGGTCATCCTCTGGATGGGGACTTGACACAAAAGTGAAGGTCAGTTTTATTTGACGTGTATTGCGTTTCGTCTACGAGGTTTTCATTTTTTCTTTTTCACGTCGGGAAGTACACGTTAGGTAAATTTAGTTTCAGAGCATATTTTAACTAATCATTTTTTTCTTTGTCGAGAAACAGGTTCCAAGTCTCTAACCAATGCAACAGTAGCTCAATTGATTACGTCTGGTTATTAATACCGATAGCGGCTTCGGTGGCGTAGTCGGTAGCATGCTGAACTGCTATGCCCAAGATAACGGGTTCAAATCCGGCCGAAGCCGTCGGATTTTTTAAGAGCGTTAAAAATCCTTCAGTATGCCCTTCCTTCGGAGGGGAAGTAAAGCCGGCGGTCCCATGTCATAGATTTATGGCATGTAAAAGATCCTTTCACAGACTAAACTTGTGTAAAACAAAATTTGTTAGGTTAGATTTCGTCAGAACGTTCTATCAAAGTTCCAACGTTCACCACTAGGTATCATTGATATCTGGTGGCGAAAGTTGGAACTACTTGAAATTGAACGGAACTTGTAGCTGACCCTTTAGGGTATCCGCTGGAAGCAGCTACAGACTCAGGCGAGCCGAACATGTCCTCGGACACTCCCGGCACTAAAAGCCATACGATAAATAAATAATAAATTAATACCGATGACCGTTCGAAGAATGGGTACTTCTGCTAGTATAATATTATAATTGTGAAAATCTGTGTTTGTGTCTGTGTGTGCGTCTGTGTGTTAGTTTGCTACCTCTTGACCCTGGGTTAACATATAGGCTGCCTTTCATCTGGAAATAAATCATTGTTCCCATGGAACGGGCAACATAACCGAAAAGTCACCATAAATGGACAATATATCGAAGTTGTCGCATAAAAACCGGACAAAACTCACCAGCCCCTCGATGCAAGAAACAATACTAGGTATGTCCCTACGAGACACCGAAAACCACATTTTAAGGCCCTAAAACCAATAGTTTCAAATATATTCGCAGAAAACTATCTTAGCTCTGATAAACTGATTAACTAATGACAAGTCCGTTTCCATGGCAACCGTACCTCAAGGTATGACATCCGATTTTCTATATATCCCTGTAGGAGGCAATGCCAATCCATTTAATATCTTTTCATGATATCTATAAACACAATAACAACAGGCTAGCGCGCCTGCCTCTCATCCGGAGGCCCCGGGTTCGATTCCCGGCTCCGTCAGAGATTTTTGACACTGACGTGTGGGCTGCAACGTGAGGACAATTGAGTAGCTGTCTGATAGTGAGGTAGCGCCCCGGTCACGAAGAACAAGATTAACGGCCGAGGGGATACGATGCACTGACCACGCGTCACCACAATATCTGCAGGCCAAATGGCTGGGAAGCGGTCGCATGATAGGCCTAGGCCCTTCATGGGCTGTAGTGCTGTGGTGTTTGTGCACCACACCCAAAACAATTGAACTAAGAGTACTATATTGATGTGCAATTGCAACGATAGTGCATGTATATATTTATTGTGTTTAAGGGTAATATAAAACCATATGTTCATTTTCATCCATTCTTGTAATTAGACGTCACCCGAGATTTCAAACCGTAAATTTACAACCCCTCCCCCAATAAATATATTTCTTGAGCTCACTTGTGGAACTAACAACTGACAATAGATACCGCTTGAACCGTCATAAAACCGCTTATGAAGAGGCAGAAAGAGTGGAAAGGGAGCCACAACCAGGAGTGACCCTCGGTAGCCAACAGGCTAATTCTAAAAGATGTCGGAACAATGGACCCTACAGCTTTTTAGAATAAATTGTTTTACGACGAGAAAACTGCAACATTGTGATTTTTTTAAAGAAGATACCGCTACATGACACCAATATGGAAGTGTGTCATTGGGGGAGAGACCTTCACCCCAATATAGCCACTTGGTGCGTGACAAAGGACTTACTTCGGCCAATAAGGAAGGAGCGTCACTTTCTGTAGACAATACTTTGATATTGCAATTGGCAGATCCCCTACTGCTGGTGGGAGATATAATTGCCATATATAAGCCGGGACAGAGCTGTATGGACAGGAAGAATATTATTATGTTTTCACTTGAAAGCACTCCAAATTCTAAACTTGGACCTCACTTGTTGAGATTCAACTACCAAAGTTCATAAAGTTCAACTAGTAAACTCAGTGGAGATCTAGCTAGGATATTTCCAGCATTGCGCTGAATATCGAAGACGAGTGAAACCATTCCATTCACTCAGCTAGGCAACAGTATCTGTGCAATTAGTGGGCAGATAGCTTGATCAGGTAGGATTGGTACTTGGGACCATGGAAGATCACGCGAGATGTCTACGTCAGGAACGAGATACCTCCGCCAACATCGCCCAGGAAGATCTACAACCCGGTGAGCTCATGCATATTTGTCAATTGCAAGTCGGACGTAATTACTATTAACTTCAATAATTTAAATAAATAACTTCCCCTTTTTATTTTATCTGTTTGAAAGGTCGCAAGACGTCATTCATCTCATCCTGTTTGTTAATAAATTATTTTTAACGTCCATGACTTTCAGTCAATATTTACTCAATGCTAGACTTCCCAGAGGTCAAAATAAATAGAATAAGGTGTTTTTCAGCTAGCCACTGTTGCCCCTCCCCCGAAAGTAAAGAATCTCAATTTAATAAGTATAAATTTATCTCACAACTGTCTGTTGGAGATTGGCGCCCGATTAACCGAGCTATTTACTGCACTCATTTTCTATCACGAGCTATGAAACGTTACAACATGTCACCCAAGCATGGGGCAAGCTGTGCACTAGCTGCGAAACGTTACAGTGCCAGGGGGTAAAAAATTAGGGAAAGTGCCTTCTAATACCACCTTTAATTTTTAAACACTACAGTAGCGGCTACTAAATGAAGGTAGCGATATACTGTAGCTACTGGGCTCACAAATCCCGTATAGTTAAGTAAAAGTATCAGTCTGGTCGTTATTACAGTAGCAACGAAACTCTGTGGCGGCTATTGCCGTTTCCGTAACACTTAAGGCATCCCGCCGTCACATACCTCAATGTGCACTTACAAAATTGTGAACCAGTCTATTTTACGGAAAAAAAAAATAATACGAGCGAGTATCCACTCCGGCAAAAACTACACTCAGTACCTTTTCCAAAATTTACACAAGACATGATTTTTAAAGCACTCTTCTGTATGTTGAGGTACAGAGATATACCACATGGAAAGACACAATAAAGTATTGGCAAATCTGAGTTCAAGGAACTGCTGTTCAGAATAGTCCTTGTGTTAAATCTGCAGAGGCTTTCGGTACAGGTTATGCGGCCCATGTTCGTAACATGGAATGTTTTCGTTTGACAATGCATCTACACCATGTGCGAGGGCAACGCATTTCAAAGATCACTAAAAACACAATAATCAGGAAATTGGTGAAAAATTTAAAGTGGGAGCGAAGATTCAAGAAGAAATAATTTCATCTTTGAGATTTGCTGATGACATCGTCATCTTGGTCTATACGCCAGAGGATTTGAACGAGTTTTTGAATGGTATGGACTCTGTCTTGAGGAAAGACTCCATGATGAAAATCAATAGATGTAAAACAAAATTATTGGAATGCAGCCGAAATATGGACATCAAATTGGCAGGTGAAACGCTACGGTAAGTAGGAGACTTCTGTTACTTAGGAAGCAAAATATCCAGTGATGGACGAAGCAAAGAGGATATAAAAAGCGGGTTGGCTCAGGCAAGGTAAGCATTTCTAAGGAAAAGGAATCTGTTGACATCGAATATACATTTGGGTATTAGGAAGTAATTTTTGAAAGCTTTTGTCTGGAGCGTAACACTATAAGGAAGTGTTGACTAATGGTGCAGCAGAAAAGAGAATTGAAGCGTTTGAAATGTGGTGTTACAGGAGAATGATGATCAGATATGGTAACAAATGAAGAGGTATTAAGACAAGTGGGAGAGGAGAGATGTTTCTGGCGACTGCTAATGAAGAGAAGAGATAGGTTGCTAGGACAAATATTAAGACACCCAGGAATAGCAAGCTTAGTTATGGATGGGAGGGTCGAGGACAAGAACTGTAGGGGTAGACCAGGGTTAAATAGATTGCCTCGGATGTAGGGTGTGGTAGCTATGTAGAAATGAAACGATTAGCTCAGGAGAGGGAGGTATGGAGGGATGCATCAAACCAGTCAAAACACTGAAGACAACAACAATCGGAAATTCTACTTACTTCGAGAGGCATGTGAGGCAAAAGGGATGTTGGAGAATTTCAATTCCTGGGATGTAACACTGGAAGAGACTGCATAATGTAGATCAGGGGCCAAGGTGAGATTTATTTTACTATAGGTCTATTAATAGCGGCATGTTGACGTTCAAATCGTCAATAAATGCGGCAAAATTACACCCAGAATAGCTTAAGGAAAAATACTTTTAATTCCCCATATTCCGATAGATTTGCCATTCCAGTGTGCAAGAGTGCAGTTCCCTCTTCAAACAATATTCGCAATTTCTATTAACAAAGCGCAATGACACACTTAACAGCAGCAGGTGTACATTTAGACAAAACCATTTTTTCTCTGCGTAGAAGGAAATTCCAGTCTCTTTGTCTCGCACCCCCTCCACCCTAAAATCACGCCTCCTCCCATAAGTCACGGACCAATCAAATTACACCACTCAGCTAGCTTTGTTCCAAGTTAGCAGCTTCACTTCCGGAGGCATTTAGTTTTTGACTGCCAACTCAAACGGTGGCTTGTCCCATTTCTTTCTTTTGTGTGTTCTACAGTCTTTTCTTTGCGTGCATCTGTCTGGCTGGTGAGTCTGTCGTTTTATTGTCTTTCAACTTTTAAGATAATGTAGTTTTTAGTACATATTTTAAGAGCTAAGCCATGTGGTGTTTTCTTGTGTGGGCTTTTTTCTCTGTTTTGACTTGAGTGCGTGTTAATCTCTTTACCCTGAACACGTTAATTTACTTTAATTTGATTTAATTTTGCATGTTAAAGAATTATGCCAAGTATACTTATTTATGGATATGAACGAAAATAATCTGAAACAAATTCTAATCTTAATAGCCTACATTTGCCAATACAGTAAGTTACAGTACATGTTTTTAATTCAACAAAATACATCAATTGATTGAATTGATTGAAATGTTAAAAGTTAATCTCCTTAATCATCTGACATTAATTATCCAACTCATCTTAATTGAATCAGTTATTAAGAAAGCCATGTCCAAATTGTCTTTTTATTTTATTTTTACAGAGAAACGTGCTTCTCAAACAACAACACTCAAATGAACCTTAAATATCAACGTGTTAATGGTTGGAAAGTAGAAATATATAATAAGACATTCTTTTCTTGTATGGCCATTGGCTGCGATCAATAAATATATAATGGTTGGATAAGTGCCCTTCCTTTTGTGACAAGATTCATCAGGACGAGAAGCATGCAGAACAGATTTAAAAAAGGCAATTTGGACATGTGTCCTTTCTTAAATGACTGATTCAATTGTACCCTTAACATGAATAAAATCAACTTTCTCATACATCCTACAAATAAAGTTGTTGATATCCGTGGTCCAGTATTATCTCTGCGGAGAGAATTCTTTTCTGGACAGGCCACTCTGATTAGTATTTGTGCAAGGATTATGTTTAGAGAAATTAACCTTATGATGATGATGATCGTGTGGCATCCGGAGAGGCCGAGTGCAGATCTTTCCAGTTGACGCCCGTGGGCGACCTGCGCTTCGTAATGAGGATGAAGTGAAGATGATGATGTCATATGCATCCACGGGAATTACCCTCAGGAGATTAAAATTCCTGATGGTTCGGCCGGGAATCGAACCCGGAGCACTTCGGGCCAAAGCCTAACGCGCTAACTATTGAGCCACGGAGCCGGACAACCTTATAATGTGAAGCCATCCAAGTTATAGAAGACTCTTTTCCAAGAAGGCACTCGGTAACTAATGTTTTTTTTCTCTCTCTAGGTGATCCTACCTGGCAGTAATGAAGACGATCCTCTGTGGGTTTGCAATATTATGTTCAGACTCGCATTGGAGGGGAAGGTTGGAGAGCGAGATGCCTTAAGCTCAGCCATGTTGCATGGTGAGGGTAAGATCCATATTTTTTACTTCTTTGACTTATCATAATACACTATGGTAAAATAAGAAAAACTATTATTATGGGAGTCGAAACTAAACCTATGTTTGTAAATTTAAGACTGACATTTTACTAGTTTTTAGAACCCTGAATTGATGATAAACCCTTTGATAGATCCACCAACGATTCTGGTTGTGTCGCTGCTGACGCTTGGGGCTCTGCAGCACTTTCGGCAGGCTTACTGGGGCCTATTTCATAAAACTCGACAGGTCCGACAATTGTGACAATTTGACATAATTGTCAATATGTCGCGACACCCTGACAATATGTCAAAGTGTGACAGGAGAAATATACTTTACGCCTGTCATAGAGGCCGTTTCTTAACCTTGACAATTTGTCAAATCCACCTGTCGAGTATATGTACACTTCGATAGTTCCGCGAATCGATAGTGTACAATATCGATTTACACGAACTGTTCAACGCGCGATTATCAAATGAAGGATTCACTATTCATTAAAACATTAATGTGATTATCATTACAGCTTCTAAAAATACATAAAAAGTCAGCCATTTATCTTTCTTGATAATCGCCATATAAACTACAATTCAGGCACGACTTGAAACCGTGCACAAGAAATGTTTGTTTCGCCCGCGGCACTTTTTTGGTAGTAAATAATATATTTTGAAATATTATGAAATGTCTACTATCAAGGGAACAATTAAATATTTAAAATATGATATATACTCGATAAATTTCGCACTCTCATTAAGAGCACATGTTTTTTTTTTTTGGCGCGGCACGGCACTATCGCGTTGATGAAGAAATCTTTCTTGTAGTGCTGTTTCCTTGTTCCTTGCTGGTTCTTTGTTTCGTTAGCTCATTGCCGAAATGGAAGACAAAATGAGAATTTTGGCACTCATCAAAGAGGACAAAGACATCCTATTTGGGAAATTTTCCAACGTGTTGACGCACGACACAAAAATTAATAAATGGAAGGAAATTGCCGAAAAAGCCATGGCTATTGGCATATATAGTCGCGATTGGCGGTACCTTCGGGACACCACGTGGCAGAATTGGTGGAAGCGAACGATTGTAAGTACAATTCTTCACATTGTTGTTTTATTGTCATTTGAATATTATTCCCATTACCATAAGCTACTTAATTATGAATATCATCACTGTGAGTTGACAAAGAGAGACCCACCACTGATTTGAAAATTTGTATAAAATAGTTTTTCAATTGATAGATGGAGATTTTGATGCTTTCTATTATGAGATTAGGAGTATAGTTGGCCTATATAATTCATTAGTAGGCTAGTGCTAATGATATATAATTAACTTAGTTGTTTTGAAAACTTGTGTACACACTACAGTAGCGGCTACTAAATGAAGGTAGCGATATACTGTATTCTTTTCTGGAAAGCCAGAATTTATGAAATGTTGTTACGTAATGTAATTAAATACTTTTTTCTGCCCTCCAGGAAAAGAGGGACATCAGGCGACGGACTGGTACTGGAGGAGGGAAAAGGTGCCTCTATGACGAGTCTGACCTGCTGATCCTGGAGATAATTGGTAATGACTCTCCGGTATTAGATGGTTTCTCTATACCGGAACCATCTGGTACCAATGAAGATTTAATCCATCTTCCAGTGGATCAGGAGGCGCCTGAAGTGTGCCCCCCTCCGGTGCCTCAAGCTCCTGGGACGAGCCGACAGTCTGCGCCTGCAAGGAGAAGCCGCAGGAAGAGGGAAGAGGCTGATCTGCCTGCTGGTATAAAAGCCCAGAAAATTGAGAGGGAGATAAAGTTGCTGGACTTTAAGATATCCAATGCTGAAAGGGAACAGTACAAGTTGGATATGGAGCTGTACAGCATGGAGAAAGCTCGCGGCCTGCCCCCTTCAGATCTGACCGCGTACTTATACCAACGGTCAGGTGCTTATGATTTTGTTGTGGTGGAAAATCAATCGCAACCTGCTGCTGGTACAAGTAAGGATATACTGGAGGAGGCTATTGAGGTGATAATTGATGATGATGAAACAAATTAATAAATTTGTTCCATTTTATAAATCAGCTATTCCATGAGATTAGTGTATATTTGAAAGATTTTAGTGAAAAAAGAATTGCTTTTCAGTCAGGAAATAAAACTTATCTAGCCTGCTCACACCTGCTGAACTAGAAAAGTTAAATGGATTAATCATACACTTTTTTTTTCTATACATTCAGGCCTATCTTGTTTTTAAGTCTACAAATTTATCTACGTGACAGCACGTGTCCTGCTGGGAAAATAAATGAAAGTTTCTGATGTTTTGTCTACGATTAATGTAAGAATTCTAGCAGTACATTTTACTAAGATTCATAATTGCTCCTAATGTTTTCACCCTTCTGCATGCTCGAGAGTCGTAACACACTACACCCAATATTAAACAACTTAACCATGTTACTCTTACTCAAAGTTGCTAATGAAATTGAAAATATGTTTGTTAATAAAGAGACAAGTAATCAGATTTAAATTTATGAAAAATTGCAATGGCATAGATTAATTACCAGTAATTCAGTATTAATTCCTAATCCAAATGCATGGAATAGCTGATTTATAACTCACTTATTACTTCAATGGCAGAGTGAATTTCTTGTTGTACATAGTGTGTCACTTGATTTTTCCACCTTGTGCATCATTGTAAATTCATGTAAAGGAGAGGGAAAGATGGGTTTTAGATTGCAAAGGCTACAAAATTAGTGAGCTTAAGCTTTCTCATCACGGTACAGGAAATGTTTATAATCGTGGTTCTGTGGTGGACGGGGGAAGTCATTGAGGTTTTGCTTGCATCACTCCAAAAGTTTCTACTTACTTTGCCACAGTTATTGAGGCTAAATGCATTCAGCAGCAAACACCACATTTGGACTTTTTTATTTATTTATTTATTTATTTACATATGTTACGCCCGCATTGGAGCACTTAACCAAAACAAGTATATACATATCTCAAAAACAATATTAGAGATTCAGCTTCTTATTTTTCTTCTTTTCCCAAAACATTTTCATTCTAGTTGACCTTGCCGCTCTCTCTGCATCGCTTATGGTGTAAGTTTTGCGGGTAAAGGTTTTTAAGGGAAGTCGGATGTTCTTGTTTTTCAAGATATTCTTCTCATCTTTGTTAGCAATTTGGGACATTGTCAAGCCGAGTTCATCCAGATCAGTTTGAATTTCCATAAACCAAGAGTTCTTTGTTTTACTTTTGAAAAAATAATTAAATAATACTTTTAATTGTCTGGTATCCGGCAGGCGTGAGATATGACAAAAAAAGGCAATTCGCCTTTTTCGCATAGTATCGACTATAGACTCTGTTTCTTTATAAACCACTTCATTTGGTAATAGACGCCATTGACCATCCACCTGATGTTTTTTATTAATTATAGTCCTGAGAATTCTTCTATCAATCTTCTGTAATGTGTCAGTAACTGATCGAGTGTTTAACTTGAAAAGTGTTTCACAAGCATATATTGCTTCCGGTTTAATAACTGATTCGTAATGTCGTAATTTGGCATTTATGGAGAGTGATTTTTTTTTGTAACTAGACCAAGTAATGACTCACCTGACTCTTCTACGCGGCACCCCACCGTATCCGAATGGTGCCTTGCGGTGGAAGAGTTCATTAGGAGACTGTTCATACTTGAGTTGATTCTCTGGTCTAGGACCCATGATCTGACCGTAGTCAGGGATTACAATTCCAGATGTGATCTGGAAAGGTGATGAATGGAATATGATAGGATGATTGATGAGAAATGGGAGTGTATTTGGTCCGCGAGAGCTATTTTATTTCGCTCAAGTCCGCCAGCAAAACTGGTGAGGACCCCCCTATCCGCCACCTGGGACGCGCCACGTCGGAGTATCACCTCTCCGCCTTCCTACGACAACGTAGCAATAGTAAAATTCACTTTATTGCTCTCCCCGTTGCGTCCCTCGTAGCCACTGTCTGGGGGAAACCATTTGCTGGTGGGTTAGACAATATTGTTTGGACGAAAATTGCTGTTTGTACTGCAAGCAAGGAGGTCTGCCTGTAAACACTGTCAATTTATACATTTCAGTCTGTCAACATGTCTTCTCCCTAATATGGCAGCTCTCACCATATACTACAAAAGTTCTCTGTGGTGGACTGCTGGTCTTAAGAGCCGGCCGGAGTCAGTTCCTATTTCACCTTTCATTTCAAAACGTTGCCACTAGTTTCGTTGTAGTCGCTGTCCCCTAGTAGTTACATGTCCCGTACATAGGTTTCAGCACGGATTACCCCCTACTGTGAGGGTGGTTCAAGGTCGCGCGTGCGAGAAAGTTCAAACTGCTCCAGGGTCCGAACACTGGGGAAATGCAATCTCGTGACCATGTGCCTCAAGAATATCGCGACCAGGAAGTTCGAATTGATAGTCTGTATAGGCTACTTCCAATTGAATGGCCGAAATATTTTGCTATAGATAAGCTAATAGGCCTAGTTAAACTACGGATTACGGAATTCACAAGTGACTGAAATATCCTTGGCCTTCCTCGTGATGTAGCGGCTAGTATTCTTGGCTGTTGCCCCAGAGGTTCGGGTTCGATTCCCTGCGCCGACAAGAAATTCGATTCATTCTTGTCTGAGGGCTGGAATGCCCCGTGAGGCAAAACTGAAAAGATGTGGTTTTGATTCCCATCTCAGCCATCTTGGAAGTGGTTTTCCGTGGTTTCTCACTTCTACTCTGGCTGCGTGGCTCAGGGGTAACGTTCTTGCTTGCTGTGCCCAAGATTGCAGGATCGAATCCTGGCGCAGCCAGCTGGCATTTGAGGGTGCGCAAATGCGAGGGAGCCGTGTCAGTTAATTTACTGGCAGGTTAAAGATCCCCTTTGGGGCAAACTTCCAACACCCCGGCGTCTCCTAAAGCCGCAGATGTTTAAAGGGACGTAAAGCAATAACATTATTATTATTACTATTATTATTATCACTTCTACTCCAGGCAAATGCAGTCGACTCCTTCACAATCCTCATCTGAATCACAAATATACACACTAACACACGACCTCGTGCCACGCTGGTATCGAGAGAGCGTGGGTTTGAATCCCACCTCGGCCGTCTTATTACTATTATTAATAATAATAATAATAATTAAAATATTTTCCGGATCTTGCATGTGAGTGGGGGGGGGGGGGGAGGGGGGCGGGGGGAAGCGCCTGTCAACTCTCTACCACCAGCGGCTTCTATTAATAATATTATTATTATTATAATTATTATTATTATTATTATTATTTCTAAAATTACTATCAGTTTCTGCAAATTTAGGAGGATTATAAATTAATATTACATAATCTGGCAATAGAGGTGAGGGAGTGCTGGATTCTCCAGCCCCAGGGCCCATCACCGCTCTCTAAGGCCTTGCATCCGGGGTTGACACACAAGAACGCTACAGCACGAAATGGTCTTTAAAACAGTATGTTTTGCAAATGTGATAACTAGGGCTCGGATTTTTAGCCTATTTTCAATTTTGAAAAAATAGGCTTATGAGATCACCTTTTGTCCGTGTGTGTGTGTGCTGGAGCGATTTCAATGAAACTCGGTAAGTTCATAGCGCTATTCCCGGCGACCTCGACCGTGCCCTTCAAATTTTGTTACGTCTCACCAATCCAACATGGCGGCTGTGCGAAATATTTCACTAGCATTCAATATCTCCGAAACTATTACCGATATCGCCCAGAAATTGTTTACGGTGATAAAGGGCACTACTAGAAGTTCACCTATTAAACTTTCAAAAACCTGGTGACTACAAAACCAACATGGCGGTCAAGCGAAGTTGAGACATTTAAATAGACTTTTCTCGCGATTTAACTATCCAAACGTAATGAAACTTGGTACAGCAATTGTTTATACACATTGTAATGCACTGGAGTCTAATTTAGTTCAATTGTTTACATAACCTCAAAATGGCGGCTGTGCGAAATATTTCACTGACATTCTATATCTCCGAAACCATTACAGATATCAGCCTGCAATTTTGTACGGTGATAAAGGGTACTGATACAAGTTTACCTATGTATATTTCATAAACCTGTGAAGTACAGAATGAACATGGCGACCAAGCGAATATGAAATATTTTAATAGACTTTTCTCGTGATTTAACTCTTTGAGCGCAGTGAAATGTGGTACAGTAAATGATTTTGCAGATTGTAATGCACTGCCATCTAATTTAAATCAATTGCTTACATAACCTCAAGATGGCGGCTGTGCGATATTTTAAAATTAAGTTTTTATTTCTTGTGTCGTAATCATGCGATTGAAGTGAAAGTTTGAATAATGAACCTAGGCAATAATTGTCCTTGAATGGTACATAACTCTACGGCCTATACATATAACAATCCTAAATGGCGAGCTTCCGAAATATTTAGACGGTTCTCAATATCTATGAATCTTTTACAGCAACCAAACTGAATTTTTTTATGTTCATAGAGACGATGAACATATGTTCACCTTTAGGACTTTCAGTAACCTGGTGAGCACAAATCCAAAATGGCGGCGACGCGAATTAAAAATATTTAAATGGACGTTTCTCGCGAATTAACTATTCGAGGGCCGTGAAACGTTGCACGTTAAATGCTTATACAAATGTTGATCCACTGGCATCTAATTTATTTCAATTGTTTGCATAATCACAAGATGGCTGCTGTGCATAATTTTAAAATCTCGTTTTTCCTTCTTGTGTTCTAATCATGCGATTGAAGTTTGAATACCACACGTACACAATAATCGTAATGTAATAGTACAAAAATAAAAATCCAACCTGGCGACCATCTGAAATATTTAGACGGTTCTCAATATCTACGAATCCGTTACAGCAATTAAACTGAACTGTTGTATGTTGATAGAGGCAATTAACATTAGCAGGATATATGAAAATAGGCAGTATAGTTCTTCACGGAACTACTTGTTAGGTAAATACATATTTTTTATGTAAATACATATTTTAAACATTATTTCTATAATTACATAAATTCCTGCTTTTCACTTATTAGCACATAAAAAGACATAATATTAAATTACATTCTTTAAATCAGTATACTAGGTCATTCAGTTATTGCATTTTTGTTCTGTTTTACTTCAACGGGGAAGAACCTGTGAGCTATCTAATCTTCACGCAGAGCATATGTCATCTTGCAACTGTGTTACAGTATTCTTAACTTGTCACCCCGTGCCACTCACTATAGAAGCCGGGGATTTCCTTGTCCATAGCCATGTTGCACCACGTGCAAGACCTCCCCTCCCCCAGCTACCTGGAACCAGTGTCACTCACATGAGTTCATTTCTGGCACTGTGAAGTGTAAGGCAGTTCTACGATGCCTAAAGTAAAAACAACTACAAGTTATCGTCTGTTGCAGAATTTAAAATATAATTTTACTTCTGATGGGGGCGTTCTGTTCTGTCAACCATGTGGGAAAGCAATCAAGGCTGAACAGCGATCTCAAGTTACACAACACGTCAAGGGCAAGAAACATATTGCCGCAGTTTTGCGCCTTCAGAATAAGTGCTTCGCGATAATCGACGGCCATTTGTGATGGACAACCTGAAGATGTAGGCCTATCTCGTTGTGTATTGTAATGCTTCAGCAGTCAGTGAGATATAGAATAAATTGCATTCGTGAGTAGTTTATATTCACATTAATAAACTAAATTATAATTAAATATTTTTACTTTTTTCTCACATATTTCAAGTACTTTTAATACATAAAAAATAAATATTTTCCCGATTTTTAGCACCTAAAAATCCGAGCCCTATTGATAACGCAGAAAGAAATTAAAATGTTATTCTTCAAGCTCTACCATTTACTTACAGACCTTCCTTACATAAAACTGCCTATGTTGCGAAGTTCAAAACCGAAACACAATAAGGTTTCACGCCGTCGTTGTTGCTCATGCTCCATTAGTTTGTGTATATTCAATCATTTACTTTCATAAACATCTTCATACTGACATTATGGGGTTTGAAGTCATTTTTCAGTGTTCCCTTAGTAAACAAAAGTTTGGTGCTTTTCGGTCGGTCAACACGAATGTACCCAAAAGAGTTGGGTTATACCCTAATCCTGAAAAAAAAAAAAAAAAAAAAAAAATACAACTCTTTTGGGTACATTCGTGTTGACCGACTGAAAAGCACCAAACTTTTGTTTTATCTTCATAATAACCTTAATTGTGATAAAGAATCGTTCAGACTAAACTAATTCCTGAAAAGAGTTGAAAAGTAAATTTTCAACTCTTTTGTTTGAATATTTCAAAATATAACTCATCGTGTTTACGATAACATCGAAAAGATACATAAGGAAGCCTACTCCCTAGTATACCTGTAACTTAGAAGTATGATGAAAAACTGCTGTTTATTTCCTAGAATAATATTTACGTGTTTTTGTAAGTAACCATGACAAGTTATTTTTTTCTTTTATTCTTAACAAAGGAGATATTTAAAAAAATGTAGAATACATTTTTTGAAATTACATTTCTCATCACACAGGATTAACTTCAACGATAAGCTATAGCATATTATTATCAGGACTGAGTTGCTTCAGCTCTTCCTTTCGCATTGCCTTTTCCTCATCAACAACCAAGAAATGTCCAGAAACTACAAATTCAGTTGCTCAAGGGAAAGAAAACTAAGATCCGTTTCCCACGATTACCACATCACTATTCATGAACAAATATGATGCAATTAAATGGGGCAATTGTGATAATTAACTAATACATGTAACTTTTCCAGGAGTGTATTTACATATTTATATCTTGTACGCCGCCCATTCATTGGGCACAGTCGTGTTGACCGACTGAAAAGCTACAAAAGACAATATTATAGCCTATATAAAAAATCAGTAGTAGTGGTGAAAGATTTCAGCCTATTCCTGTAACAACTTAGACCAGAAACTCATCCTAGCATCAACTCTTACCGCAGCTTCATTATAAACACAAATACGGTACTTTTGATTGCCTGTAGCAGCCTTCCCTGGATACCATAATACTGTACTTCAGAATCCTCAGTTTCTTTTCCCTTGGTACTCTTCCGTACGCATACATAATCATGGAATTTATTTAAATTTGCTATAATATGAACATGCTTAATTGATTAATTAATTAATTTAGTGTACCACCCTTTATTTTGCAAAAAATATAATGAATAAAATGAAGAATCTACAAGCAATATCATGTGTAATGTATATTATTTATATAAAAATTAAATCAATATTGCATATTTCAAATTTTTTAATGTAATATTGCATAGAAGAAATGGAAGGAACGCAGATGCCCCACGTGGAACAATCTGTCATTACTGCGGCAAATTGTGTGCCTCCCGCATTGGGCTGTATACACCTCCGAACTCACCAATGAGAGACATTCCAGATTGAAAGGCCAATCTACTCGATACGAGTGTTTGCTATGATGATGATAGATATTGCATTAAAATCCTAGCCTTACTCATCAGTATATTGCCAAAATGGATCCAACTATGACATTTTAACGCATGATAACCTAGAAAGTCATCTCGAAATTGACATCTTAATTATTATGAGGTAACAAGACAGTAGCAGATCCTGACGTTATTCTTCCATATTTGATAAAAAAAACGATCCGGGAAAATATAGCTTATCCTCTTGATATTAAATTTAATTTATCGATCAAGTCTTTGATATTTGCAGAGAAATAGAATCTTGCTAAAGTCAGTCATATTCACAAGTCGGGTAAGATCTCACTAATTCTTAACTACCGAACAGTACCGGTAGCTACTATGTTTGCCCCAAACAAACTTTACGAGCAAACACTTCATGAACACATAATGTATTATACAGGCATACATGCCATTTTATTCACGATTCATAACACGGATTCATCCCTCGATGATCAACGATAACCAATTTTCACGAATCAGGAGTCATCTGGTTTAGATTAAAGGATAACGAGTCGATGTAATATATACAGATTATTGGTCGAGTTAACCATGACTAGCCTACAACTTACAAAAATGTCCTATTACGGATCATACTTACAGTATGTAAGAGGCAACACTTTGTATCATAGAGAAAAGCTCCATTCACCCTCTGGTGATCCCCTGGGATCGAATCTTGTGCCTCTGTAATATTTATCTTAATTAACCATCTCCGGGATGCCAATATATCATTATTATTATTATTATTATTATTTGCAAATGACGTGTAATCGTTTAAATACATTTATTCGTTATGGGATTGTATGCTGCTCCAAAAGATGAAGAAAAAATAAATTGGAACAAAACAAATTGTTTCGATTTATAAGTGTCATCCGATTGCATTTACACGAAAGCACACAAATGTTGATAGAAAACACCACCATTTCCTATGTAGTTCCCATCTCAAGTCATCTAGGTTTATGGTAGGCTATACTTTGATTTTAAAGAAGTTATCCTTTTCTCACCGTATTGATCGAATTCTTGAGATATATTCAAAATGCTGGGATATGTAAGAAGATGCACATTTTATTTTAGGAACCTGTACATTGCTAAAGATTGTATAATGCATTCGTATGAAGTAGACTTAAATTTGGCTCAATAGTTTGGAACCCAAGATGTGCGAATGCTAACTATAGAGTTGAATCGATAAAAAATAAATTCCCTATATTCTTGGAATACAAAAGGACAAATGTATATCCTAAATATGCTAAGCGGGAATGTGGTGGCCCAGTGGTGTGGTCAAGCTGTTGGCCTCTCATCACAGCGGACCGGGTTCGGTTCCCGGTCAATGCATGTGAGATTTTCAAAGTGAAACGTCATGTCCAGTGGTTCGGATTCCACGTTAAAAGGAGGTCCCGTGGCTATTGATCGCGAGATTGACGATAACATAAACTACCCATTTCCTTTAAAAATGCTAAGCATAATTTCTTACTGGAACTTTTTCTTTAAAGACTTTAGAGAAAAGTAGGCAGGTTATTATATTTAAATAATTTGATAACATCTTTGATAGACCTTATTTGTCATCTGAATTTGAACTATATGTTCCTTCGCGGTCAATAAGACCGAAACGTATAACATCCCACTGTCCAAGAACCAATACAGAGTGACATAAACATTCGCCTGTATTGAACACATTCAATATCTAAAAATAAAAACATGCACACATTTCAATATATCAGACAGCACCTTTTGTTCATTTGTATTGTAGAGAAATCACTTAATATCATACACTCCTTATCGACTTTTAACATAATTTCAAATACGATACTTACTAGAATAATATTTAGTCATACGTATTATAAGTATCATTTTATATTAGTGTAAGAAAAATAGTAAAAATATTAAGTGTAATTCATATTATTATTTCTCATAATTAGGTTGTAACCTGTTAGAAGAACTATAAATAAACAAACAAATAATTATAAATAAATAAACAAATTAGTTTAATGAAATTCAGGCCCACTTTAGTGATGATTACTAACTAGTGATTGCTTGCTACTCATATAATAATTACTGTAACTTCAAAAGCCAGTAGTCGCTACGTCATATTTAGACTGACAAAGCAACATTTTATTTACAATCCACCTCGTGGGGTAGTGGCTAGTCTTCTTAGCTGTCAACGCAGAGGTCCAGGTTTGGGAGCTGAGGGCTGGAACGGGATACACTGAGGCTTGTGAGGCAGAACTGGGAAGAGAAGGGTTACATTCTTACTTCAGCCATCCTGGAAGTTGTTTCCTCACTTATGCTTCAGGCAAATACTGGGATGGTATCTAACTTAAGGCCACGGCCGCCGCATATACAATACCCGTCCCAAATACAAATTCACACCCTAATACAACCATCACAATAACTCAGGTTATTAGACACATTATACACACACCCAAGTGCACGCGGCTTCATGACCACCATGTCCCAAATCTCCTTCACCGTGTCCATTGCCGATTGTAATGAAGCGACTGACAGCACCTGGACATGAGCTGATTTTATCACTTCCTGGCATGAGATTACCATCTCTCAGAAGCCCGGCTCTGTCTTCCTTCATCCTGTTTCAAGGACATGACTTTGCGATGATGCGGTATCTGACGGTAACTGCCTGAACTACCAGCACCTCGACACGGCTAGCATTAGCAACACAATATGCTTACATTTTCTAAAATCACGATTAAACATATACAGAGTTCTTAATTTTAAAATATGTTTCAGTAGCATATTAGAGAAAACTATAAGCTGTCTTGCAGTGGAGTTTGTTTCTGTTTTCAACACCATCTGAAGGCATAGAAGAGTTTAGGAAAATCGCAGTTCAGAACTCTATTTTATATGGAGAATTGTGATTTTAACTACACTTTTTATAACTATCTTTGTATTCCTGTTCGATATGCTTTTGCACTGATGAAAAGTGTATAAAATACTACAGCGCGCTGTAGAAACAAAATCATTTTACCTTCTCCCGTTTCTTTATAAATCATTTCACAAACTTTTGATCCATGTTACAACAAGAGCTGGGCTGGCGGCCGGCCGTCCCAACTCCGGCCGGCTCTTAAACGATGCCAGACGAGACAGGGATTATACAGGGCGCCAGGAAATGTTCTCCGCAGCGCTACATGCAGCTGCGAGAGGTTGCGTCATCAGTTTAGTTGGCAGCACAGTGTCCCTGATAGGGTGAAGGCCACATGTGTGGGCTGTCGAAATCATCAGTGCATATAGTTAGATTATTGGAAGAGTGCAACAGTACTGTATGTTATGAATGGCTGTGGTGAGGATACAGTTGTTCGCTTGTTGTGATACAAGCGACAGCCATGCTGCCAACGTAACTGGTGACGTAATCTCTCGCAGCAGCTTGTAGGCACTGCGGAGAACATTCCCTGGCACCCTGTACTAATAGTTGGAAGATTTTTGTGGTGGACATGTGTTGAACTCTGTATTGAGAATGCTTTAGCGTAAATAGTTACTTAAGAAAGACATGATGGCACAACCATCTGGATTCCATTGCTAGTTAATGCTGAAATGTCATGTCTAGTGGTTTGGATTCCACGTTAAGAAAGGGAGTTTCCATTGCTTCTTGCAGTTATACCACGGAAGAAAAAGGGAGCTTTTACCATTAGTCTCATAATCTTGAACCATGGGACTCCTTTCTATATGGAATTTGAACCATCGGACATGACATTTCATATCTAAAAATCCGACATGTTAACCGGTAATTGAATTCGGTCCACCTTGATGGGAAGCAAGCAGTTTGACTTCTGAGCCATCATGCCCCTGCACTACGAAGAAAGGTTAAAATTGTATTTCCCTAGCTTTTTACATTTTAATCCAAAAAAATGTCATTATACAATATCTCTATTTTTTTTAAATTCCAAGGTTGTGACAAATTCATATTCTATGAATCCAACAAATGCTGTAGAAGCTAAATTTGAGAGCCCATCGCTCCTCTTCAGTTTCCTGAAAACAACAGGCTAGCAGCAGTGTAGGCTAAGCTTCCAGATGCTTAAGTTGGGAAAGTCAAGTGACACATTGGCTGCCGTCCTCCTTCTCAAAGGTTACAGTGAAACCTCTTCAGCATTGGTACAGGTGCCTCAACAGTGGAAGGGAATTTCTATGGACTTGCTTGAATTCTGTTGTGATATAAAGTGTATTGTCCTATACAATATTGTGTTCCCTTCTAGAAACCAGTCTTATGTTTGATTTGAACAAGCCCTACAAGTAAGAAAGTGAAGTCCCATCATCATTGAAATAATGTGGCCTATTCATAGGTAGACCATAATAATTTCTAACATTGCCTAAACAGTGAAAACACTTTACATTGGAACTACCATACATATTTATGCCTACGAATATCCACATATTTTTTTTTGTGTTCAGTTGAGATATTTGTTATGGCTTTCCCTTTGAGACTGTACTTCAAGGAACTCTTAGTTTTGTATGCAAGTTTATTTGTAATTTTTAACAATTATTTTAGGGCAGCAGCGTCCAAAGTACTTCACACTGTGCAAAGTCGCACAGCTGCCACACCTGTGAATGCATAGTGCAGAGTCTTGGTTGGTGTAGTGTCTGTTCGGTCACGGTAGACAACAGTGCACACGCATTACGGCAGGGACGTATCTGTTTTCACATAATGAATTTCCTCGCCTTAATCACGAGGCTGCCAAACTTATGAGTATGTTCGGTTCTACCTATGTATGTGAAATATTTTTCTCGATATTAAAACGTAACAAACCAAGGTTCCCAGCAGGCATTTCAGATGAGAATTTGAGAAGTTGTTTACGCTAGTCTGTAACACGCTCATTTGCGCCTAATTGTAATAAGATTGTTAACGCACACAAACAAGGCGTACTCTAAATGAGAACAGCAATAAACATTATATGAGCCGACATGTACGGTGCTAGTTTTTAATTTTGTGTGAAATTAGTTTTACGTTTGCCATCGTAGAAACATTATGTGTTTTGTCTCAGTAAAGCTGTTATTGTGTGATATTTGGCACAGCGGAAATATGTTATGTTTTTCCCTTTGGATAGGAAGGGAGACATGTACTGTACATGAATTACTATACATTTAGTACGTGAACATAATTTTGAAAGGAAACTTTTTGCCGCTCTTTGATTAATGCAAAATAATATTTCATGAACAATACATTCGGTGTTCTTGCCACGTCGCCTGCAAAATACACTCATCGCCTGCTAATTGACTCTACACGTTTCTTGAACGATGACACTCCCCCACCATGCGGAGTAAGGGAGGGGATGCACACACATTGTCTGCACTGCGTGATTTGACATTGGACGGTGCTGCTTTAGGGTATGGTGAATATTGTCATGTCCCGGTTTTGCTTTAGCCTTGAACCACACCGGACGTGCAACCCCGGTTCAATCCAGATCTTGAGAATCTGCAAGGAGATGCTACGCAAGCACGCACGAGTTGCGATTTTTGTGCTTATAAGCTGCGACCTCAGATGTGGTGGGGGTCAGTCAGTGAGAGCACCGGGAGCAGACTGCGAGAGTGGAGGACTGCCCGTAAAGGCAGTGGAAACAAGTGCGACGTAAGTTTGACGATCGGGGGATCGTAGTACTGCGACCAAGCACCTGTTGACCAAAGGGACTGGTGCTGAGCATCGTCAGAGAGAGAGACGGCTGAGTGATCAGGTGAGATCTTGCATTATTGTTTCTTTTGTTGGAGGGAGTCTTTTGAGCAAGCCCTGTACCTGCATGGTGGATTCCTTGAAGTTGTTGAAAGGAATAAACTGGCAGTACATGAGAGAGATCTCTTTTTATTGAGGAGCTACCTCGACATCCTGAACTCCCTCATTCCCCTCCCTCTTTTAGCATAAGTGGTGTGCTGCCAATCGTGGGTAAGGCAATCGGTAAGGACATGGTAAGGATCCCGTTACCTGAGCAGGAAGAACCCCCTTTATAACGATCCAGGTAAGTAAAGGTAAAGAACCCCTGAGTGGCCTATGGCGTAAGTCCATGCACTTAGGCAGGGCCATTATAGGCGAGACGCGACATTGGTATCAAACTCAAGGTAGAGCCGACATTGGTATCAAACTCAAGGTAGAGGCCGTACCAAAACAATATGTGTGTCCTGTTTTCTGGTAAAGCTTTGATTAAAGCAATTTGCACTAAAATATTCTTCTTTCCTAAAACTACTCCTTATTCCATAAAACTAGACACCCTCGCAGTCCACAGTAGGTTGAGTTGGCGAGACTGTGCTGGATTCAATTCCTTTTTCTTCAGACTGGTTAGATTTCACAGAATTAAGTAGAATTGTGGTAAGTTACTAGGATCGTTGGGAGAGAAAAGATGAAGGTTCTGCATTACCAATTCTTAAAAAATTCCATATATAATAAAAAGTTTATTTCAATAGACTGTTTGAATCTTACAAGAACAAAATAGTTTTAACTGCACCTCTGGAATTCTAGTACAATTCACAGGCAGTGCCTCTATTTACAATCATTGGTTCTCAACCAGTTCATAAGCGTTCCGTAAAGCTGATACGAGACACTGTGCTCCTGGGATAAAATAGTGCATTTTTCCTTAGTCACTACTTTCGGACACTGGCACTCAGTGCTAATCTTATGGTTGGGGACCATTGGTCAATACAGTATACATAATTATCGCTCTTGGAAAGTGCAAGTCCTCATTAGTGTTCTGAATCATAAGTTAAATAAACCTTACTGCAGTAATAAATTGAAGTTCACATTACCTCATTTTAAACCCTTACATAAAGACAGTTATCAAGAAAGTGTTGCATATTTATTTGAGGGTCTATATACCGTACTTCAAAAGAATTTTCACACGATTGGCTATTTCCTGCAGCACACTGGAGAATGTAGCATTGAAATAATGTAGGCTACTAAAAATGATATTTTATACGTTACTGTCAGTGAGTATGGTTCATGTTCTTGTTTTAATGACTGTTTCAACATGGAGGTCATCTGCCCCTTGTAAAACATAAAATACAAATTTTATCTTCTGTCTCTAAATGAGAAAGCCTAGCCTACTATATTAAAACAAAGTAAATACAGGTAATAATACCATTAGTGGCCACTACATTTGCTAATGTGAGATGACGTGTATTGTGGAGAGCAAGGTTTGTTTGTATGTCGGCAAGATCCACACATTTGTTTAAAATGTTGCCCATTGTGATTAAGCCTCCACAGGTACTGAGGGTGGAGGGATGTGCCTAATATGGGACATATCAAAAATTCATTTCCTGTTAAAACACAGGTATATTACAAAGCAGACAAAAGAATACCTTTGCCATTGGCCCACAAATCTACTGTACAAATCCTTGATCTACATGCTTATAACGTACAATATTTTTGTTAATTCTGAATGAGACATCATCGTTTTACACTTGCGTCAGGCTTCATTGTGTCTTGTACATTATTTGTTTCCTTGTTTCATCTTCTGGGGGACATAACCAATTGAAATTAGTAACCCTGCTGGTCACTACTGTCATAAAATAATTAGCAAAAAGGGTTTACTAAATACAGTTCTAAACTCCAAATTGATGGGAGAAGAAACAAACACCGACATCCATTGGTCATAACCGGAAACAGACAGTTATATTCAAAAAAGTACATTTGACTTGTACGGTATACAAAAACAAAAGAAGAACACTATGAGAAATACAAAAACAAAAGAAACACACTATGAGAATTTGTGAATGCAAACTCACACTTCCCCCCATTCACAAATTGCAAAAAAAAACTTAAAACAACAACAAAAAATACATAACTAGCCTTACACTAACAACAAACATTTGCATATCATTCCTTGTATGGTAGCAAAGGGCAACATACAGGTCATGATCTGGGCTAAAATACAGACATGGATCACATTTGCTTTGATTTAAGCCAAGCTTGACAAGTTGTGCAGTGATACAATTATGCCTACCTTTACCAGCTTGACATAAACCGTAAATACTCTTGTTGAGTTTTAGCACATGTTCTGGGTATTCTACACTGCGAAAACCTTCTGGTTGATTTACAAATACAGTTTCCTTAATTTTGCTATTAAGGTATGCCGATACAATGTCCAAATGGCAATTATCCCATTCACGCTCTACTCCTATGGCTATAAGGGTCCTAATAGTTTTCCTTTTTACCACGGGACTGTAGGATTCAAGGAAATCAGTACCCTTTATCTGACTGAAACCTTGAGCTACTAAACGTGCTCTATACCTAAGTACTTCACCTTCTTGGTTTCGTTTAGTTTTATACACCCATTTGGTGCCTATGACAGTCTTGCCACCTGAATCTTCTGCAAGTGTCCACACATTATGTTTTTCCAAGAGGGCAATCTCTTGGTTCATTGCCTCAAACCATTTATCTTTGTCATCTCGTGAGGTGGCTTCTTGAAAAGACACCGGATCGTTATATTCTGACCTTAACATGACAATGCGACATTTGACCTTGACTTCATTACAACATACACACTTGCTGGGAAGTTTTCTCTCTCTACTCGACCTGCGTAATACTGTGTGTTCAGGCTGTAATGGAGCGTCTATTACGACATCAGAATCTGACAAAGAGGCATCACTATCACTTGTTACAGAATTTTCATTTCCTGATTCGGCTACTTCGTGTTCAAACACGTCACCTCCACAATCTTTCTGCTCGACAAACACTTCTCCAACTGTTCTAGGTTCACAATCTATCCGAGTTACAGGTTTTTCCTGGGCTTTTACAGAAAACGGAAATACATCTTCAACAAATTCTACATTCCTGGATTTAATGACACATTTCTTTTCGATGTCCCATACACGGTAGCCCCTCGAGTCATCGGGGTACCCTAGCATTGCACCAACATTTGCCCTTGGCACTAACTTTTCCGCATCACGTTTATGGATCCAAACTTTACAACCAAATAATTTTAACATAAGCAATTCCTGGTCTGACAACTTTCTACCTGTCCACAGTTCAAATGGGATGTTCTTTACAGTTGATGACACACACCTATTCTTTATATAGCAGGCTGTGCTGATGGCTTCCCCCCAAAATTGAACTGGCATGCCTGACTGAATGAGCATGCACCTACTAGTGGTGAGAAGTTGCTGGTTGAGGCGTTCAGCAACGCCGTTCTGTTGGGGAGAGTAAGCCATTGTTAACCTACGAACAATAGGCCTACCTTCCTTTTCAAGATAGTTACAAAACTCTGTACTTAAATACTCTCCACCGTTGTCTGAATGGAAAGATTTCAACTTGGCCCCTTGTGCTGTCTCCATTAGGGCTTTAACCTTGAGAAACTCATTAAATGCATCACTCTTATGCTTAAGAAACCTTACATATGAGAATCTGGTACAATCATCAGTAAATGTAATAAAATATTTGCTACCTCCAATCGATGGGTGCTCTAGCTGGCATACATCAGAGAACACAACATCTAATGGCTTCCGAGATACATGATCTCTTTCATTAAATTTAAGTCTTTTCATTTTACCTTGTTTACAAGTATCACAATCAAGATTCTTTTCTTTGGGTATAAAATCACGATCTGGAATGATCAGAGCATGGCCAAAACGCTGATGCCATATTCCGCTAGTTACAGCTTTGTTGCTCTTAGCATACACAACCTCCACCTCGTCATTACAAGCAAATTCTTTCCCTTGTTCTACCATAAAATAATCACAATTTACCTCATACATATTTCCAACAGCCTTACCCGTAAGGAATATACCCTCATGATCTGACAATACAACTTTGCTATCTTTAATGGTTACGACTGCACCTTTCCTGTCAAATTGACCTACAGATATTAAATTGTCTTGAAGACCTGGGACAAACAACACTCTTTTCAGTTTCAGAAAAGAACCTCCACACTTGTCAGATAGCTTCATAAGCACACTTCCCATTCCACATACACTAACTACGGATCCATCAGCTGTGTCTACACTACCAGAAACCTTTGGGGTGTAATCATACAGAATATCCTTATAAGGTGTCAGGTGCTCAGTGGCTCCTGAATCTACATACCACCTGCATACACTATCAGATGCATCATCCTTGCTTTCAGTTGTCACATAAGCCTTTACCTTAACACTGAACACATTCGTTGGCCGCCTCATCGTCCTTTACCGTGGCAATAACCTCACGATTCTTAACCTTAACATTTTCCTTGCGTCCATTACTACAATTCCGGGAAGTATGACCTATCTTGGCACAATTAAAACACAAAACTGAACCTTTCTTTCTTGCTTCATGAAACTTCGCAATATGCCCCTGTTCTTGGCACTTGTAGCACATGAATCCACCACTACCTGTTGGCTTGCTGACACTTTTGCTGCTGTTGACGACCCCCTTGGAATTTAAGCGCATGGCTGCCACCATTGCCTTCACGCTTTCACCCTCAGATTCTTCCTTCTTCAGCCTCGCATAAGTCTCCTGTTCTCGCTCCATCTTTAGTTTGTCCAACTTGTTCTTTCTCTCCTCCAACAATAGTTTGGCTCGCACTACCTTTACACTTAAGTTTTCTTCATTGCTTTCCAATGAACGTATCAAATTTTCGTACTCCCGCTTTTCCAGTCCTCGGAGAATAAAAGCAGCTTTGGCCTTATCCGTAAATTTTATACCTACATCGTCCAACCGTGCACACCAAGTAAGCACTTTATCAACAAATGTACGCATGCTAATGTCACTAGTTTTCTTAAAAAGACACAATTCTTCTAACATCGTCACAATTTGAAGGACTCCGGTATCGCAACATGAAGTCAGAAGATTCTGCCATGCTTCCTTAGCTGTCTCCGCTTCTTTGATATCACCTAGGAAAGGGTCGGTGACCAAACCTATGAGCAAGTTTTTCGCGTCTTGATCTTTGCCCAGCCGGGCCTCGGAGTACTCTTCAACGGGTGTATCTTCTACCTCTCCTGTATCGGTCTTTCGTGGGAAACCTTGAACCGCGTCCCACAGACGCCTTGTTTGAAGCAATGCCTTTGTTCGGGTGCTCCACGCTTCCCAATTGTCGTCCTGTAACCTCACTATTGCAACTACTCGCTCGCTGCTTCCCGTAGCTGAATCCATGTTAGTATGTATACTTAAAATAAAGCGTACAAATAGTCCTCACAATAGAAAATCGTCCACAAAATTCACCAAAAACTATCTTGAATGCACACTTAACTGCCGTCCACATGTGCGCCGCACATATCAACACCTTTTAACAACCGACATTCTCCCATCACAAAGTCCACACATTAACAGCAATAAGCGTTTAACTGGGCTCATAACCCTGTCATAAAATAATTAGCAAAAAGGGTTTACTAAATACAGTTCTAAACTCCAAATTGATGGGAGAAGAAACAAACACCGACATCCATTGGTCATAACCGGAAACAGACAGTTATATTCAAAAAAGTACATTTGACTTGTACGGTATACAAAAACAAAAGAAGAACACTATGAGAAATACAAAAACAAAAGAAACACACTATGAGAATTTGTGAATGCAAACTCACAACTACTGCACCTGAAATATGTGTTTTTATTTATTGCTCTTTCAACAACGGCTGCCATGTTCGACAGCGCATGAGGTCTCGTTCAACTGGAAACCAGGCGCACACACTGTTGCCAACATGTGGGATACAAAATACACCACCCTTATTAAAGATTAAATTGGTGCATGATTACTCCACTGTGCATGACAAACGCCAGGGGTGGCAATACTGCATTTGGTGATAATTCACGCGGACACATCTGGAATTTTACTATGTAAGTCATGATCAAAAAAGGGGATGGTGCACGAGTTATGGTCAGCGGAGGAGTAAACATCTGTTACTACATAGTTACCTGATTTATTTTTCATAATTAATTGCAGTAGCCTACTTTAGAAAATGTTATCGTGTGATGATGTCTCATTCAATGTTACCATATTTTCTTCAAATAAAAAGAATATAGAAGATAACATTATTATTAGATACACACTTACATGTAAAGTATGAATGGTGCTATTTAAATACAAAATGAAATTACTACTTAGAAATCAACATAATTTTTACATTATATTGTAACATCCGGATTTGATGCTCCATGAGTTTCAGACAGTCAAAGGCAAAACGTACATTAAAAATGACCATTAAAAAACTGAATAAACACCGCCCAATGACTGGCCCCCTACCCTCTCACACACACAAATTGTGGCCCCATTTTGATCGATTAAAATTATAAGAGACCCAAGCAAGGTTTTTACACTTGTAATGGAAAATATATGATTCACATTCTGCGAGTCATTAACATTTGAAATTTTTTTTTTTTTTTTTTTTTGGTCGTGTGGCCTCCTGAGAGGCCGAGTGCAGGTCTTTCTATTCGACGCCCGTGGGCGACCTGCGCGTCGGGATGAGAGATGGAATGGATGAAGATGAATGAAACTGGACAAGGATGTGGAAGGAAGCGGCCGTGGCCTGTCAGAAGGTACTGTCCCAGCATTTGCCTGGTGTTGAAAATGGGAAACCACGGAAAACCATTTCAAGGACAGCCGACGGTGGGGCTCGAACCCACGCGTCTACCGAGTCAGCAGAGAGCTTGGCCCCATGGCCTAACGCAGCGCTTTAGCCCGCGTCGCCACTACTGTCGGTAACATTTGAAATGACTATCCATTATCACTAGTACACTGGAAATATCTCCTAAATTACATAAATATGTATATTTAACCTTAATTTCTTGTTCATTCAACAACGGCAATTGTCAATGAATATGAGGTTTCTGTTACTGGCGCATGCAGTTTACACCACGGTTTTTGACTGGTCAGTCCCGGTTTGAGTCGGTGAGCCTCAGGCATGTGCAATGGATACGTGAGTTTTCAGTTGCGCGGAAAGCAACTCGCATATCAATTGCACATTCCTGAGGTTCGCCACCTGCCCTCTGTACGATTGTGAAACTGGGGCCCACCGGCCAAAAACCGTGGCATGAACTGTACATTGATGTCACATTACTGTTGCCAACATGTGGGACACAAAATACACCACTCAGGTCAAGTGCAGCGAGAAACTATTGGTCGATAAAGGTTTCGGTGAGGCCGAAAATTACTACTTGTACCGCCCCAGGTTAGGCTTGTGTTTGTATGTAAAGCATTTTTATCATACAATTTATGACCACTACTAGGAAAGCCATTATCTGGCGGAATATTACTGCTTGTACAGGGTGGCCACTAATCCTGGAAAACCTGGAAATCTTCGATTTTTATTAGGTCTGGAAAACTCCTGGAAAATAGCCACTGTTAATTAATTATAAAATTCTTTCCATCCTAAATCATACTCCCGCTGTGGTTTTGGGTGAGCACTGTATCGTTAACAAAATAAATATCCTCAGTCTACCTGTTTCTGGGTGGGAGAACATGCGATAGTATTTATGTGAAACATATTGAGTATAGACTACTCCACCGCAATAAAATTGCAGGCGGCATTCTTTTCTCTTTTTTTTAATGCGGATATTTCACTCCCAAAGGCTTTTTTAAAACAACAATTAAATTATTTGTGTGTAGGCTTGCGTATCAATAACACAATCACCACTAATTTTTGTCAACATCTGTATAAATAAACCAAACTAAACTGCTTTATTTTGGTCTTGAAGTAGGCAACCGATAAAGCCTCCCCGGGACTATCGCTTATTTTTAAGTCTGGAAAAATGAGAATTACTCCTGGAAAATTCCTGGAAAACCGTTGACCGATTTGAGTGGCCACCTTGCTTGTACTACATGGAAGGGGGTCTGGAGTGTATGTGTTGGGTTCGCAATATGGTATTTGTCCCAGAATTCACCCGGAATATGGCACACACACTTGAAATTTTACTATATAAGTCGTGATCTAAAGAGGGAAAGGTTAGTGGGTTAAAGGCAGCGGAGGAGAAAACATCTATTGCTACCGGTAGGCCTACATAGAGTTATTAATCATCATTACAAAAGGTATTTCAGCTAATTTCAGTACTGGTAGTATAGAAAATTTTGGAACACGGTAAGTTACACACTTCCTCGTGAGGCAAAACTGAAAACAATTTGTTTGGGCCTCCTAGAGTGTTATCTTTGGATCTTGCAATTAGCCAAAGAACTGTATTAACTCCTGCAGCACCTCAATAGCCTCAGCATCAACCAGCTCTTCATTTTCATTTTCTTCAATATCATTAGGCCTATCCTCATTGATAAAAGGTGCATCATCATACGGCTCATAGGATTCTGATCCAAATCTCTTCTCTAGGTTGTGAAGGATGATGCATCCTAAAACAACATTACAGGTAACGGCTGCATTCTCATGTAGTTCAGGCATGGAAATTTTTCCTTCAAAATACCCAGAGCATTCTCAACTGTTCTCCGGGTAGACTTGAAAGCTCTGAGGAACCTATTCAGTGCTTCCGATGGGGGTATTTCTATCGGAACATTTGGTGTCGTGAGCCACTTCCTTAGGCCATACCCACTGTCACCCAAAATCACTGCATTAGGAAAAGGTCGCCACCCATTTTCCCAACGCTGGGCTAATGATGAAACTCGAAGCACACGAGCATCATGCACTGACCCTGGCCACCGTGCACTGGCGTAGAAAAACTCCAGGTTAGGCCCTGATACTACCATAATGTTTATGGAATGGTTGCCATTCCGATCCACAAATGCCATTTCATTTTCATGAGGTGCATCTATTTTCACTAGAGAGCCATCGACAATCCCAGCTACCCGAGGAAAATTTGCATACCTCAGAAACATTTGTGGCACAGCCACAACATTTTCAGTAGGCCAACATACCTCCTCACCCAGCAAATGTTGTATCAGCAGTTCATTCACCCTCTTCACACACCGATAAACAGTTGCCTTGGAAAGCCCAAGAGCATCAGCACCAACGTGGTATTGTGCTCCACAGCCCATCCAGTGAAGAGCACATAGAATTTGCTCCAAAGGTTCAAGAGCCTTATTCCTTCTTGTTGGATGCAGGAGATGGCCTCCAATCCTTTGGATCAAATATTCCACAGTAACTTTACTGACGCGGAATTTTTCTTTGAACACAAAGTCAGTAAAATTAAAACTGATATTACTTCTCTCCCTAAAAACCCTTGGTAATCTCACTATATCTTCATCACTGCTGTCACTACTACTGCCGCTGATTAATGGTTCCATTCCAACGATTATAAAACACTATTACACTAATAAAACCGGAAATATACAAATGGCGCTCACAATACAAAAGATAGGTTAGAGTAATGGTAGGATTCGACATGTAACAAGGCGCCTGTCAAGTTATCGATGACAATTTGACTATTGTACAACATCGGTTGACATATTTGTTAGTTCATAAAGAAAAACTAATGACATATGTGACATATTTGTCAGAATTCTACCTGTCGGCATTACAACTTTATGAAACAGATTTCTGACAATATGTCACGACAATTTACAAAATTGTCGCGACATATTTGCCGAATTGTCATGCTTCGAGAAACGGAAACTTGTCGAACTCTCGAATTGTCCGACATTTTATGTCATCTGACATATGTCGACTTGTCGAGTTTTATGAAATAGGCCCCTGGCTGTCATCCGTGGGCTACTGCTATTATTATTGATGGTGGGAATATTCTGGATCGGGGGTGTCATGCTCATCGCCGTCCCGCACGAGGTATGTTTATCACAATTCATTCATTCATTCCATTTTTGGATATTCAGGTTCTAAAGGGGTGTTAATGGGATTAAACCTGCATTTCATTGAATAACAATATGACACGACTATGACGCGAGTGAAGCGAGGCTAAAAGTGAGATGGTGTGTGTCTGTGTATTACTCAATCACGCAAGTACCATTGGTCCGATTTACAAAAATTTTACATGGCAGTGATTTACCTGGTTAACATATAGCTTACTTTTGATTTCAATACTTCGCACTATTTAAAGATTGCGACCATTTTAGTGACGTCACTACACCATTTGGTTTCAAACTTTCATATTTCCATTTCAAATAAATAGAGAACGCTAAGAAATAGCAAACTTTTGATGTCATACGAGGTTTAAAATTACCTTTTCTATCCGAAAGGTATCTCCAACGGTTAGCGAGTAAAACCTGAATTTGTGCTATAAAACACGGTCAACGCCGAGCGGTGAAGTTGGAAAAAATGTTCCATCCTTAATCTCCCTCTGCGCAGCACCTCGCCTATCCCCTGTTTTAACTGTCATCTTCACATTTTAATTTATTTATGACGCGTAGCGAAGCACGGGTACTTCAGCTAGTATTCGTATATAACCACGCTTACATTGCAGAAGGTTTTACTGTTAGTAATTGACGAGTGAGTGATTAATGATCAATGCCTAGTGTCCTCTTTCAAATAATTTTAAAATATTATTGTTATTTGTTTTACGTCCCTCATAACTACTGCGGCTTTTAGAGACGCCAGGGTGCCCGAATTTTGCTCCGAAAAGGATCTTCAAATCTACTGACATGGCTCCCTCGCATTTGCGCACCCTCAAATGCCAGCTGACTGGGCCAGGATTCGATCCTGCAACCTTCAGCAGAGCAAGCGAAAACGTTGCCGCTGAGCCACGCAGCCAGCCAATTTAAAAAAAAACATAAAAAGTAAACACTGAGTATAGAATTGTGATTCATGTTTCTATGTATTCAGGAAAATGCTGCCAAACTATACCCAACAGTGCGCATGAAATTTCATTTCACATTTAAAAGTGATGCGAGCGATGAGTCGAGCTAGTACAGTCCCACTCCTTCCACTGTTCAGTGGCCACGCCTGGGGTCATGCTGCAGCAGAGACTGACTGCTGATCGGGCTATACCAAATGCCATTGCAACCGGCACATGGCAATGAACACTGGAAATTAATAGAGCACTAATGAAATCTAAACTACAAACTTAGCTTCACACAATTGTAGTTAGTCGAAGGTTGTTTTACATGCCATAAATCTAAATGAATCTAAATCTTTACTTCCCTTCCAAAGAATTTTTAACGCTCTTAAAAAATCCGACGACTTCAGCCAGGTTTGAACCCGCGATCTTGGGTATAGAAGCTCAGGTACCAATTATGCCACTGAAGCCGCCTCGGTCTCATGTTATAGACAAACATGGCTGCGGTCGTTGAATGAGCAAGAAGCAAAAGAAAAGTTTTTACGTAATTGAGCATATATTTTTCGAGCAGCAGTATTGTTCATGGTTAGTAATTTCAATTTCCCCCAGAGTATGAAATGGGGTATGAAAATCATGTATTATCGAAATGCAAGCGTAAAAGCCATGATCGGCTCTCGTTCATAATAATTAATGATTAAGAATCGCCCTGTATCTTCATAACAAATGATCGTAAGGCGTGGATCATATTCTTTTCAACTACCAACCGTAACATTTGTGACTAAAATTTTGTGCTCTAGCATTTTGGTTCCCAGGAGATCCTTTCTATGATTACAACGTGAAAACTTAAGATGTGTTGGTCTGAAGTACAGTTTTAAGTGCCAGGCTACTGCGTCTCAGAACAACTCGCATTGCACCCGGTAGGCTCCAATGACACTCACTTGTGGCGGATGGGGGGATTTCCCTGAGGAGACAACCCTCTTAGTTCTCTGTCTTGTGTGGTGAGCCGGTGAGCGGAGTGCATCGCAGGTGTCTGTCTGTTTCAAGGGAAGATTTTGTATTTGTTGTATTGAGTGATTAGCTCATAACATCCTTAATTAATTCTGGTGTTAGGGCTGGAACGGGGTACACTCAGCCTCCTGAGGCAAAACTCAGGAGGGTTCATTTCCCATCTCTGCCATCCTGAAGTACGTCACACATGTAATCCAGGCAAACGCAAATGCTGGGATGGTTCTTAATTGCAGCCACAATACACACTAGTACAGCCATTACAATGGTGCAGTGTATCACACGGGGGGATGGAGTTATTCGCGTCCGCAGCATTACTTAAGCTGTACGTGTCCCCTGGGTGGTGTTAAACGAATAACAAAAATGGCTGCCATACCTATCTGTTACAGCTGTCCTGGCGAACGATTTAGAATAGGTCCTTCTCAGGACCAGCAACTACAACAAGTAAGACATCTTGGTTACAACTTACGGATCATGCAAATTAATATTGAAGGACTTAGTCGATGTAAATGTCAATATCTCTCCCGAATGCTCCTTGAAAACTTGTTATAAAGGAAACACATATAGATAATGAGGAAAATTTTAAATCAAGAGGGCGTGTTGCCGGATATGAAGTCTTAGGAGCTACTTATCACCATACTTATGGCTGTGCTACTTACAATCGCAACAATATTGCAAATGCACATTTGATTTCTGTAGACACCTTAGAAAATGTTCACATTATAGTGATAAAAATTGAGAACATTAAATAGCGAATGTTTACAAGCCACCTGCTGTAAACTGGTCTGCTGAAGTGATCCCAACTCTACCTCATCCTAGCATGTATATCGGCGACTTCAATAGCCACCATACTATGTGGAATTACGATGAAGATGATGAGAATGGTGAAAGACTTGCTAATTGTGTTGAATCTAACAACCTTAGTCTAGTATTTAACTCAAAGGACAAAGGTACTTTTAGATCTGCAGCCTGGAAGAAAGACTACACCCCTGACCTTTCTTTTGATGGTCAGAACTCTAAATGTCAACCTCTTGCCACAGTAAGGACAGTTCTTAGGGATTTTCCAAATAGCCAACATCGACCAGTTTTAGTTAATGTAGGAATTCAAATACCTATAATCAGATCCATTCCAAAACCAAGATGGAACTTTAGAAAATCTAACTGGAGCAAGTTTTCCAATGAACTTGATTAAGTTTCATAGTGAAAAGTATGAAAGACTAGCATTACCCGTCGCAGCTTCGCCCGCGAATACTGTAGTTGTAAAGAATACACTTAACTATGACTTCTTTATCATATTTATTTTTGAATAATAATGATAATAATTTGGTAAAGACCGTAAACAATTAGACAACAAAGACTATAACTCAACAATGGCATATAAATATAAAAATCTCGCATGTATAAATTTCGACTCGCAATCCTATCCCGGTTACCGACCCAAACGTAAAAATAAAATAAATGAGATATTGTATATTTAACACACTGACTTAACACCTAAATTCCTATGAAAAAAAAAGGACACTTCATAAAATTGCACAAATCAAACTCCTCTACACCCACATTTTCCCCCTTTCACCTCATAATATACACCACATCAAAATACCCTAGACACGTGTCTGCTCATTTTTAATGATTAGCTTATATGCAGAGTAATCACATCCCCAAATGAAAACACTTAAGAACCTGAATATCCAAAAATCCTTCCTTGCTGGAAGTTTTCTTCCAGAATATCACCCCATGGGCCCCTTAAATTGGATTTATGAAAACCTATTTACCTATTTTTTAACCCGATAGGTTTCTCGCCTATGTCATTTAAGAGATATATGCTCTATTAGGAATCCTTCAAGCCCCACTTTTCATCCCTTTCACCTCATTATATACACCATATCGAAAAATCCTTAGACACGTGTCTGCTTATTCTTATTGATTAGTTTATATGCCGAGTATCACATCCCCAAATGAAACCACTCGTGAGATATTGTTATTCAATGAAATGCATGTTTAACCCCCTTAACACCCCTTTAGAACCTGAATTTCCAAAAATTCCTCCTTGGTTCTTTCGACATGGAACGAACATATCCCCAAAATTTCATGTTTCTAACTTCAATAGTTCTGGCTGGGCAATGATGAGTTAGTCAGTCAGTGAGGACACTTTCTTTTACATAGGTTGCTTTTTTGTTTTGGCAACTATGTTATAAATTGATGAAAGTTCCGATGTAGTCTCCAGCACTGCATACAACGTGTTCCCAGCGACGCGGAAGCCGTTGGATTCCGTTGGCACTGCCCAATTGTGCGAAGAGAGCGCTCGGCAGCCTGCACAACATCTCCAATTGTAGGGTAGCGGTTCCCGCGCAGTGGCTCCTTCATCTTCGGGATGAGATCAAAGTCGCAGGGTCTTAAGTCAGGAGAGTAGGGGGGATGATCGAGCACCTCCAATTCCAGCGATTCAACAATGCAGACAACTCCTGCTGTGTGTGCCCTAGCATTGTCATGCAGAGTATCCATGTGGATCACACTATCCCAATCATAGGCAAGAATCAATATTACCTTCCCATTGGTGGGGGTTTGTCGAACTGTTTGTTTTCGGGGTGATCCATGGTGCCGCCACTTATTCAATTGGCGTTTCAACTGTCTCTCATAAGATTTGGTCCACGTCTCGTCAGTGGTAAGATGTCCTCTCCTTTGGGCTCATAACGCTGCAAGTGCATGCGAGAAGCATCATATCGCAGTCATTTCTGCATGTCGGTTAATTCACAAAGCGTTACATACTGATCCGCCCCCACTAATACAGACACCATCTGTACATTTTCATCACTTACTGGTGGGTGACCAGATCGAGGCATGTGCTCCACGCGTTCGCGCCCATCTCGAAAGGCTGCAACCCATCTTCCTACCGTTCTGTAAGGTAACGCAGTTGTACCGCACGCCTCTTGCAGTCCCTGCTGGCACTCTCGAGCCGTGCGACCCCTAGCACACTGAATTTTTTTCCACGTTCTCTGCTCCTGCTTCGAAAACATTGCGAGAGCGCTTGCCCACAAGTACTCATCTAACAGGCGCCACTGAATGGGGGAGGGGACGGACGAGGTCATGTGCTCTAAGGGAGGGGATACAGGTTAGCAACTTTTGGTAACAATGGCCGAGTCCAACACCCTTGCAACATAAAGCGGCAGCATCGTTGTCACAACTAAAAAACCTACCTCGTATAAGAGACTAGCAGGTACCCGCGGCTTCGCTCGCGATCAAGACAATGGGGACTATGCATTATTGCTGTTAATTGGCCTATTCTATTACTGCAATCGTGGCTACAGGTGGGTCCATTCTAATTTGTAAAATTCTGATACATACAGTATATTGATGTGAGCAGCAAAGTGGGAATTTTATAGAGTTGTGAAAGTCTGCAGGGTACGATGTTACATTATGTGAATACTTTTGAAAATATTGTTTGTGGTTTTGCCATCTTCTGCTGAGACATAACGATTTTGTTGTCCGGATACTTGCGAGCTTGCCACATAAAGCATGGGTAAAAAATGGTTTTGTCTAAATGTACACGTGCTACTGTTAATAGAACTTGTGAATATTGTTTGAAGAAGGAACTGCACTCTTTCACACTGGAATGGCAAATCTATCTGAATATGGGGAATTTAGTGTTCTTCCTTAAGCTATTCCAGGTGTAATTTTGCCAAACTTATTGATGATTTGAACGTCAACATTTCGCTATTAATAGACCTATAGTAAAATATATATCACCTTGGCCGCTGATGTCTCTTCCAGTGTTACATCCCAGGGATTGAAATTCTCAAACATCCCTTTTGCCTCACATGCCTCACATGCCTCTCTAAATAATAAAATTCCTGATTGTTGTTGTTTGAGTTTTCAGTTTTTTTAACAGGTTCGATGCATCCCTCCATGCCTCCCTCTCCTGAGCTAATCGTTTCACATCTACATAGCTACCACACCCTACATCCGAGGCAAACCGTTTAACCCTGTTCTACCTCTCCAGTTCTTGTCCTTGACCCTCCCATCCATAACTAAGCTTGCTATTCCTGGTTGTCTTAATATGTGTCCTACCAACCTATCTCTTCTCCTCATTAGCAGTCGTCAGAAACATCTCCCCTCTCCCACTCGTCTTAATACCTCTTCATTTGTTACCCTATCTACCCATCTGATCTTCATCATTCTCCTGTATCACCACATTTCAAACGCATCAATTCTCCTCTTTTCTGCTGCACCATTAGTCCAAGTTTCACCTCCAGACAAAGGCTTTCAAAAATGACTTCCTAATACCTAAATGTATATTCGATGTCAACAGATTCCTTTTCTGTAGAAATGCTTTCCTTGCCTGAGCCAACCTACTTCTTATGTCCTCTTTGCTTCTTCCATCACTTGATATTTTGGTTCCTAAGTAACAAAAGTCTCCTAATTCCTGTAGCGGTTCACCTGCCAATTTGATGTCCATAGAGGTTTCTGATTTATATTTTGTTTAACATTTATTGATTTTCAGCACGAATTCTGTCCTCAAGACGGAGTGCATACCATTCAAAAACTCGTTCAAATCTTCTGGCATATTGGCCAAGATGACGATGTCATTAGCAAATCTCATAGATGAATTTTTTTCTCCATGAATCTTCACTCCCACTTTAAATTTTTCTTCAATTTCCTGATTATTGTGATTTTAGAGATCTTGGAAATGCGTTGCCCTCGCACATGTAAACAAAAATGGTTCAAATATCATTTAGATGCACTGCTGTGTTCAGAAAATGGTTGTAATATAATGAAAATGAAAATCTTTCACCAACACGGCGCTCCAGGGCTGAATCACAAAAGACGCATTTCCTCTAGGTTTCTTAAATTTGCCCCCACTCCTACCCATTGCTCGTAATTGTTTTCTGGATACACGAGTTTAAAAGGAAATTAAATTCTCTACAACTTTCATTCAATAAACCTTTTGCTGAGATCAAGCATTCCCCCTGTTTATGCGATGGAAAGTGGAGCGAAAGTGAAAAATTTGACGAATCGCTAATTTTCGCCCCTTTTTCGCTTTCTCGTAGCTCGAATACGCTTGGTCCTACAAAAGCACCTTCCGCATCAAAGTTATTGGAAATTTAGTAATCTACATTTTCTTTTAGGCATATTTTCAGAAAAATAAGCTGTCTCCATTTCAAATTTCATTGAAATCCATCCAGCCGTTTTAGTGTCAAGAGGTAACAAACTAACACACAAACTTTCACAATTATAATATACTAGCTGTTACCCGCGGCTTCGCCCGCAATAACATTTGGAATCCTGTTATGACATTAGTTAAATAGATAGATAAGCATGGGTGAAAAATAATTCTATCGCCTGAAACCAAAAATGCATGGGACGAAAAAAACATCAAAATATCATGTTGGTTTCGGACCCTAAAAGACTTGAAAAATGTAATAGAAGTATTAAAAAAAAACTATTTTTTGAAATTTCATTCGAATCAATTTTTATGTCATTCCTGGGACTTGGAAAATTCCGGCCAAAAAGTACAAAATCATTAATAACTCCCTAAGTATTCGTCGTATGATGAAATAGCAAGAGACAAAAAAGATGTAATGTGTTATTGTCTACAACATAGGCCATGTATAATTTTATGCTCAGACATATTACGCCCCCCCCACCCCCCTAATTTCACCCCTCCCCATGGGCCCCTTAAATTGGATTTATGAAAAAACGGTCAAACACCTATTTACTTATTTTTTATGCTGATTTTTTTCCGCCGAGTTCCAAACTCCTCGCCTATGTCGTTTAAGAGATACACGCTCCGTTAGGAATCCTTCAACCCCCCCACTTTTCACCCCTTTCACCTCATAATATATACCACACCGAATTTTTAATGATGGCAATAAGTAAAACCTGAATTTCCCGCCGAATCAATACTTTACTTAATAGAAAACTCCATGGGTACATGTTTCGGAGACCCTCTGTCTCCTTCCTCAGCCCTCTTTTGGTACTACAAACATCATAAAACACACTCGAAATCCCCAATAAAACAACATAAAACACACATCATAAATTACAAAACCACAACATATAAAAAACTACGAGCTTAAAAAATACACCAATTAAAATTCAACAACAACCATAAATAAAGCATTTAATGCTCCTCGCATTTTCAGTCATTCAGTCCTTGTTTAGCTTGTGTCTTTGGACACATTAAAATATTGTTTATGCACAACCACTTAATTTGTTCAAAGTGTCTTCAAACTCAAAAATAAATGTAATCAATCTATGGAGACTCTTGCGTACGTAGGGCTTGTTGAAAACATCTAGAATTTTCCTATTATCATTGGACACTTGTTGTTTGAGGTAGGAGAACAAATATTATGGTGTTCCCTATCTAGAATACTTAACAACATGCTGTAGTGAAGCGACTGTTGTTTATGAATAACAGTCCAATTAGATAGCTAGTAGAGAATTGAAGACAGTCAATTCAGGGCTTCTTAGATGATGGTTAGCTGACGGTCGGCGGCATCGATTATAAATATTCATTATTATTGTTTTGGTCCTGAAATGAATGACGTACGTTTTAGAAATTTGAATGCCAAGAATCTAAATGTTTATCAAGTCATCTAACCGGATCAAAAATAAAAATAAAATAAAGACTTATGAGGAACATTAACAAGTTGACACCTCGTCTTATTCGTCATGGAATGCTGAATAGTTCCAAATATTCTGAAGAAAAAGAACATCAGATAACGCCTTTGTTAGTGTTTCCATAGTTATTGTATGGAAAAACATTCTTATGGATAATTAAAACAGCATAAAGACTTACCTGACATGTCAATACCACAACCTCACAGAGGTCAACTTCAACTGAACAACGCCTGAGACATAACACAGCTGCTCGCTTGCAGTGAATCGGCCTGACGCAGTGGCGGGGAAGGGCGACGGGGAGGGGCGGGGGTAAGACAAGAGTTTGCACAGAGAGGGGGGAGTGGGTGTGTAGTTGGCAGAATTTGAACGAATCGGGAACGTATGAGATAATACCTACTGCGGCGGGGGTTGTGGGGGCGGTTTGCGTTTTTTATTGTTTAAGTAATCTGTTATTGTTTATATGAGTTTATATGCCGAGTATCACATCCCCCAATGAAACCAATCGGGAGATATTGCTATTAAATTAAATGCAGGTCTACCCCCTTAACACCCCTTTAGAACCTGAATATCCAATGCGCGTTTGCGGCCCTTGAGAAAGCGGCATACCAAATTTCATTCCAATCCGTTCGGTGGTTTCTGAGATTTCGTGATGAATGAATCAGTATCAGTATTTGAGCTTTATATAGTAGATAGCTATAGAGATATAGGGATTTGTTGGAGCTGACTTATCAACGGAAAAAATGTGCATTCCAAGAGGATTTCGCAAAGAGTGCATTCCAGGATGGAACAAGGATTGTGAAGAACTTCATAACCACAAATGATCATGAAATTGCTACCGAATTGTTACAGAGCTTAGATGAAACTCTCAGAGAAACCTCGGTACAAAAGACACAGAACTTAGACTTGACAAGATCAAGCAGAGAAGCGTGGAGCCTGCTGAAGAAATTGAGAGGATGTTCGCCACCTAACCGTGATGATCCATATGTAAAACCAGATCAAATAGCCAGTAGAATGATTTCTTTGCCAGGGCACCATCGCATAAGCAACATACAAGAAAGGTTAAGAAAGATCTTACCAACCTCAAGCAGCAGGCTGTCCACTGGTCAGAGTACTCCAATGACTTCACAGTAGCTTCACAGGATGTTAAAACAGGCAAATCACCAGGGTTTGAATGTATTCATCCTGAATTCCTAGTCAATTGTGGGAACAAGACTCTTAAATGGCTTGCTGCTTTCTTTTCTAATACACTCACCGGCAAAAAAACGCAACACTTGTATTTTTTTTATTTCTGATAGTCCAAGTTTCACTTTCATAGAGCGCTATGCTCCAGACAAAGGCTTTCAATAATGACTTCCTAATATCTAAATCTATATTCGATGTCAACAGATTCCTTTTCTGTAGATGTCGAATTGGCAGGTGAAAAACTAATGGCAGTAGGAGACTTCCATTACTTAGGAAGCAAAATAACCAGTGATGGACAAAGCAAAGTGGATATAAGAAGTAGGTTGGCTCAGCCAAGGAAAACATTTCTACAAAAAGGGAATCTGTTGACATCGAATATAGTTTTAGGTATTAGGAAGTCATTTTTGAAAGCCTTTGTCCGGAGCATGAAACTTGGACTATTGGTGTCACAGAAAAGAGGAGAATTGAAGTGTTTGAAATGTGGTGTTACAGGAGAATGATGAAAGTCAGATGGGTAGATAGGGTTACAAACGAAGAGGTATTAAGACCAGTGGGAGAGGAGAGATGTTTTTGGAGACTGCTAATGAAGAGAAGGGATAGGTTGGTAGGACATATACTAAGACACCCAGGAATAGCAAGATTAGTTATGGAAGGAAGGGTTGAGGACAAGAACTGTAGGGGTAGACCAAGGTTAGAATATGTTAAACATATTGCCTCGGATATAGGGTGTGGTAGCTATGTAGAGATGAAACGATTACCTCAGGACAGGGAGGCATGGACGGCTGCATCAAACCAATCAAAAGACTGAAGACCCAAACAAAAGCAGAAATGCTTTCCTTGCCTGTTGCTAACCTACCTTTTATATCCTCTTTGCTTCGTCCATCACTGGTTATTTTGCTTCCCAAGTAACAGAAGTCACCTACTTCCTTTATCTGTTCACCTGCCAATTCGACATCCATAGGGGTTTCCGATTTCTTTCGACTGCATTCCAATATTTTTGTTTTATATTTATTAATTTTCATCATGAATTCTTTCCTCAAGACAGAATCTAAATACTCATTCAACCCCTCTGGTGCGTCGGCTAAGATGCCGATGTCATCAGAAAATCTCAGAGTTGAAATTATCTCTCCTTGAATCTTTACTTCTACTTTGAATTTTTCCCCAATTTTGTTCATTGCTTGTTCAATGTACAGATTGAAAAGTATTGGTGTAAGTTGCAGCCTTGCCTTTCTGAATGCCAGCTTCTCTCTCATGTCCTTCGGCTGTCTGGTTTCTGTATGGATTGGAGAGCACCCTCCTATCCCTGTACTTTGTGTTCCAATCGTCTTCAAAATGTGAAACAACTTACTCCAATCAATGATCAAAAGCTTTCTCTTAGTCTACAAATGCCATGAACTTTATCTTTTTCTTCCTTATTCTAGCTTTCAAAATCAGCCTAACTATAACTTCCCTTGTTCCTATGTTTCTCCTGATCTGGTCTTCACCCAACTCTCTTTCAATCTGTCTTTCCATCCTCTTGTAAATTATTCTAGTCAGGATCTTTGAAGCATGTAATCATGTAACATTTAATTATCCTACAAACCTGAATTGTATCCTTAACAGGAATAAAATAAACTTTCTGATTCTCTTACATCCTGCTAATAAAGTTGTTTATATCCCTGGTCCAGTATTATTGGCTTTAGGTTCACTCTGCGGAGAGACTTCGGTAATATGAGAGACCTAGAGACAAAATTGCTATCTCAACGGGCCACCCTGATTAGTATTTGTGCAAGGATTATCTTTAGAGAAATTAACCCTATTTTGTGAAGCCATCCAAGCTATAGAAAAGCTTTATATTCAAAGCGCACACAGTAACAAATGTTCTTTTCTCTTTCTAGGCGAGTGTTCCTACCTGGCAGTATGCACTTACGTTCAGACTCACATTGAAGGGGAGATTATCCGAAGGTTCAGGGTGAGATGCCTAAAGCTCAGCCAAGTTGCCATATTTTACTTCTTTGACTTCTCATAATACGCCATGATAACAAAATAAAATAATAAGGGAGTTGAAACTAAACCTAAACTAAACTTAATTTAAGTCTGACATTTTACTAGTTTTTAGAACCCTGAATTGATAGTAAAGACTGCATTTATACCCTTTGATAGATCTGCCAACGATTCTGGTCCTGTCGCTGCTGACGCTTGGGGCCCGACTGCACTTCCAGCAGGCTTACTGTCTGACATTTGTAGGCGGAAGTTACTGCTATTATTGATGATGCGAATATTCTGGATCGGGGGTGTCTTGCTCATCGCCGCCCCCCAGGAGGTATGTTTCATCACAGTTCTTTCGTTCCATTCTTATATATTAAAATAATGGGGAAGAAATGTCACCATTTACTAAACTGAATTATCTAGACAAGTTTAGATCGTAAGCTTTTGCAACCGGTGTCTAGTTTTAACAACTAGGCTTACAGGATGGAGCCGCGTCGTGTATCTGTGATTGTTTCCCAACGTTTTGGCTGTCATTGCAGCAGCCCACAGACATTAACTCAACACCGATACACGACGCCTAGATGATGTAGATACTACATTTGTTGGCTGTGCCAGCTGTAATGAGGGGAAGAATCGAGTATATTGTTCTGTAACACGCATGCGCAGCAGCCAGAAGGCCTGCCACGCTGCACTGAGAGGGTGGCTGGAATTTTGTTTCAGCATGCGTTATTAGTCTGCACTCTCATCACGATTCATTTATGACCGAATCGGAGGTGTAGTAACATGAAGAAATAAATAGCTTACTTTTCCTAAAATGTAAGATTCAATCCTTATTACCAAAATTAGATCGATTTAAATATATTTATATATGGAATTATGCTGGTAGCACTGGCATTATAGGATTTGCTCAAAATATAACTGTAATATTGTGGTCTGATTTAGCAGTGGCTATAAAGCGAAGTGAAATGTAGTGTAGTGAAGTGAACTACAGTGAAGTGTTGAACTACAGTGAAGTGTAGCAAGTACACAACTCCTTAGGACTTGCTCGCATAATGAGTTTAAACAGGAGCATGTCCCTGCTCGCAGGAGGCCTTTGCCCTTACAGGATTATCTGGGCTATATTTATTTATGACACTATTGCACTATCATAATGTGTTCACTCTTATCAGCTGTGTATTATTAGACGTCTCAATCAATAAATAATTATCAGGTTCAACTTTTATGTAGTATATTATTTAATAGTTATTATTGTGTTAAATTATAAATTGATAGAGCTTATTTATTTTATCAAAATTATGGTGGTATGCCCATTGTGAACTAAAGTGCAGAAACAGTTCTATAAACATGTGAGCGGTTTATTACATGCAATCGCTAAGTGAGATTGTTACAATTGATAGGTGAAGTTTTGGCATAGGTAAAGCACTAGTGTAGGGTGACCACGAGGTGAGTCGTGAGAAAATTCTGGCCCTGCACGAATTCACATATTGAGCGATCACATTAATTTGATATAATAATGTTATTGGATTACATCCCTTTTAACTGCTCTGGCTTTTAGAGACACTGGGGTGCTGGAATTTTACCCAGAAGGGGATCTTTAACGTGCCAGTAAATCTACTGACACGGCTCCCTCGCATTTGTGCACCCTCAGATGCCAGCTGACTGCGCCAGGATACGAACCTGCAACCTTGGGCCCACCATACGAGAACGATACCGCTGAGCCACGCAACCAGTCACATTAATTTGAGGATTGTGCTGTATTAATCTGTGGAGAAACTATGTTGAATTAAGAGTAGGGGATTATCATTTTTCCGAGCAGTATTTTGAAGATTTGCTACTCCCTATGCTTACGAATGGTATTCAACGCTATCGGATGTCGAGGTAAAACAATTATCACTAAATTGAGAGGGTTGGTAGATAAATTTTACTAGTTGGGGAGCATACACACCAGCCATTTGTTCATATGTTTACTCTTACTACTTAAGCCATCAATTGGAAATCATCAGTTGCTCAATAGGTTATTATTATTAATATTATTATATTATTATTTATTATTATTATTACTATTGCAATACACTTGTGTTATAGGCCTATTCGTTTCTTTCAATTTATTGTTATTTTTTCCCCATTTGTTAATTATGGTATAATTTAATTAAGGCAAACCGTAAACATTCGTTTAAGTGTTCAATTATTTTCTTAAGTCATGCTTATTGTATTTGATTTTACAAATGCCCTATGATGTTCCTCTACAACTAGTCAGCTGAGGTGAGCATCCTGTATTTGCGGTGCTTAAACACCCATTGCAGTATTCTGCTCCAGGTTTGGTTTAGCACCATTCTCAAGTGTTGCGTGATTTCCATTTAGTCTCACATTTCCATGTCCCGGAGTCGTACAGTCTCACATGTTTAACGATGCTGAATTACACAAGTTTAATTAGCCCACAATGCTTATAAGAAAGTAAATAAATGTCGCTGTTCGTTTTAACAAAATTTGTCTGCTCGTGGCTTATAATTTTACCGCCCCGGCCTGACCTCGTGGTCACATTAAATTGCACTCTTCCTACGTCACACATGCACTCAAAGAATTGCAATCACCATTTGGTATTAAATAATTCACTCACTGTATTATGGTACTGATATGTCCCATAATTTTTGTAGCATTCACTCACGTTTTTGACAATGAATTCCGGACCGGTATAAATTACAAGGTTAATAATAATTTTTCTTTCTTCCGGGTCTTGAACCATTGATATGCCAGGATTGAGATTTCACTTCCGTGTTACCGATATTTGTTCTGGAATATTATCGAGTGCGTTGAAATAATATATAATGAGATTTCTCAGCATCAGGAATTGAACAGATTTTTAAATGGGACTGGAGAGTCTGTCACATGTATAACTTTGTTTGCTGAAGGTTAACATTCAAAACGGTGTCATGCGTTGCGCAAATATCTCACTAGTATATTTTGTACTTGTGCTGTGCCAAAGTTTTTGGTTGGTCCCTCGGCTTGAGGGACAAACTATGACCGTATGCTGTGAACTGAACCCAAGACTTCGGCACATCAGGAGAGTACATTGAGGATTGACATATCTGCATGACCGATGAACTCGGACCTGTCTTGGCATGTCAACCTTGAGACAGTAAAATCTATATAATCTGTGAGATTGAAAATGCAGAGAAGGCTGTTTGTTATACTATATGTTATGACCATCGTTTAGGTTCGAGAACAGACAAGACGGAAGCGGAAGTGATGCTAAATTGCTAGCATATTGGTTTGAGACCTGACGTGTGGAGATGGACTGACTATTCTTTACCTTGTATCGCGTGGGGTGTAGAGTAGACCAGACCTATATCTCGTCGGAATTTGAGTAAGGCGTGAGTGAACAGAAGTGCAGAAACGGTTCCATAAACATGTGAGCGGTTTATTACTTGCAATCGCTAAGTGAGATTGTTACAATTGATTATAAGTGAAGTTTTGGCATAGGTAAAGCACTAGTGTAGGGTGACCACGAGGTGTAGCTTGCCACGGTGGGTGAGTGGATAGCGTGTCGGTCTACTAACCTCAAGATTGCAGGTTCGCCCCTGGCCGTGGTAAGTGATTTTTGAAAGGCGGCAAAAATACGACACGCATGTCATACGATGTTGGCATGTTAAAGAACCCATTTGAATTCAGTAGGCCGAGTTCATAATGGCAAAATTAATCTCGGGAGTTTCCGCCGACACAAAGTTCCTCATTTCTCTACTAGAAAGCGCTATAATGTTCAAGGAGCTTAGATATCTATTATCTAACCTCCTTGACTTTCATAGTTATTCAAGGAACAACGAAAATTCGACATGCAAGCTACCCTCTGGGTGTCAAATCACAAAGCTTGCACCAGGCACCCGAGGCCATACGATATTTATTTATTTTTACCACGAGGTGTATAAGTCATGAGAGAATTCTGACCCTGCACGAGTTCACATTTTTAGCGATCACATTCATCATCATCATCTTGTACAGTTTCCAGCCCCAGGCTGGGTCTGTTTGGAACATAAGCCTCGCCACTTAGTTCTTTCTTCCCACCACCTCTCCGCTGTCACTCTGGTCCAGTCCTCGCCTCTCTTCTTGACTCATTCCTCCACTCCTTTCAGCCATCTATCTCTTGGTCTTCCTCTTGGTCGTTTCTTCTGCATCTGCATCTCATGTATCCTCTTGGGAATCTTCTTCTCATCCATTCTCTTTAAGTGTCCGTACCACCTCAGTCTTGATGTCTCAATGCTACCTTGCAAGGGCTCCTCTTCCACCATTTCCCTGACCTTTTCATTCCTCACCCTGTCTCTTCTTGTTACTCCGATCCTACTTTGCAGGAACTTCATTTCACCTGCCTGTATTCTGCTTATGTCTCTTTTCTTCATTGTCCACGTTTCTGAAGCATAGGTCAGTATCGGGATATAGTAGCTTCTGTATAACACTTCCTTGCTTTTTTGTGGGACATCTTTATTCCACACTAAGCTCCTAATGCTACTCAGAAATGCTTCTGCCTGTCTGCCACGTTCCGTAATCTCTTTGTCATTTCTCCCATTTTCCTCCACTATACTTCCCAAGTACTTGAGACTTTCCACCTTCTTCAGCTGTCCACCTCCAAGTGTTATCCCACTCATTGGTCTGTCCTTTTTCCTGGTCGTTAACAGGATCTCACATTTACTGATGTTGAACTTCCATCCGTACTCTCCCACTGTTTCTTCCCAAGCCTTTAGTTGCTCCTGAATTTCCTCCTTGTTTCCCCAGACCATGAGATCATCTGCAAACACCATTGCTTTCATCTTATCTTCTCCTATCTTTCCTGCTATCCGTGTCATTACCTCGTCCATAACCACAATAAAGAGAAGGGGTGACAGCGCACTACCCTGTTTCAGGCCACTCATTTGTCTGAACCAGTCTGTTCTTTCCCCTCCAACTTTCACACAACTCACACTTCCACAATACATCTCCTTCACTCTGCCTACAGTCTCTTTTTCCACTCCCATGTTTTCTATTGCTTTCCAAACCTTCTCCCTACACACACTATCATAGGCCTTTTCGATGTCCAGGAAGGCCATCAACAGATCCTCTCCAAATTCGTAGTGGTGTTCCTGGAGCTGTCTCACTGAAAATATGAGATCCACTGTTGATCTCCCAGGTCTGAATCCATACTGCTCCTCTCTCAATTTTCTCTCCACTTTGGCTCGTATTCTACTTTCTAATATCTTTTCATATATCTTGGCACAGTGAGGTATGAGTATGACTCCCCTGTAATTTCTGCACTCCTTTCTGCTTCCTTTCTTAAATATTGGGACAATTAATCCTTTCTTCCAATCTTCTGGGGTCTTTTTCTCTACATAAGGGTGCCTTTATTTGCACAGAGTAAAATTACTAGATCTTTGTCGATGCTGGTAAATTTATGGTTCATGTCACTCATATGGGAAGCCATGGCCGAAAATTTTCCGTATTTGGCGGCGTTAACATGTTCTAGAAATCTTGTATTGAAATTTCTCCCTGTTTGTCTAATTTAATATTCAACGTCATTATTGATATTCCTACTTCATTGAACTGACTAAGCCCTACCAAATAGACTACAGCAGTTGGTTACAATATTTCTATTCCTTACAGACAATATCCGAAAACATTTCTTTAGCAATTATTTGCCATATTAAATTCACATGGCATGTGTAAATTATTATTTGATATACTTACAGGGAATACAAACTAATGACACTAGCACCATGCTGTACCACACTTGAATCAAGCTCAGGCACCTCTAAATAAGAAGCTGGTTCGACTGATCTAACCCCTCTTCCAACCTTTAGTTGTTATGATGTGCTGTACTATATCTGAAAATAACACTGCAGCTCAGCTGTTGTCCTATGAGGCAGGTCGAAGCGTGGAACCTATCAACTCTGTAGCTGAATCCAACCCCCCAGCCAACTAATAACAATGAATTTGACCCCCTTCCAACTGTGTTATCAGGAGATGAATAACGGAATTGCTAACTTACTGCACTGACCGAAACTCTCAGTTGACTGGTAGGCCAAGGAAGGGACGGAAAAGAAAATATCCGGATCAGAGTAGAGAAGAACAAAGGAAGTGATGCCAGCAGAATGAATCTTATATCAGCCAACAAGGTAACGTCATTGAATCAAAAGAATTCCGAGACTTTCACTGCCGTTCAGAATGTCATAGAAAAGATAGTCTAGAAGACAGAAAGGTCGATTTTGGGCCCTGCCTTATGAAGGTAAAGTTTTATACATTGCTAAGAAAGTAATTGTAAAGCAAGTGACGAGGAAGAGGACAAAAGTTGTAAGTAGAAGAGCTTTGACGAGAAGTTACTCCTTCCATGGAATCGTCATAGGTCCAGAATCCAGCATATTTTCATTTTAACTCTAAGAAATTACATTATTTAAGGTGTAAATCGTTTATGAATGTAATTTCTGTGTGTATTGGCGTGCGAGACCGTGCTGGATGCGACGATGAGTTTATCGATGATCCTCTTTTGGAGATTATCGGTGCGCTTTTTTTCAATAATTCCATGTGTTTGACATTATGCTGAAATTCGATTGAACCGTCTATTGACAATTACTGCATTTATACTCTTTGTGCTTCGACTGTTGGTTAGTGAGATAGCTTTTTTTATGCTTGGTTTTAAGCGGTGTTTTTGCAATTGCATGATAAATTTTTGTGCGATTTAGTGTTTTCATGATGAAACTATATCATCAGTCTTTCAGGGAGGCATTCTGCAGAATTTCCTTGTATTAAGCGATCACGGAAAGTTGAATCATTCGCATTCTGCTCCATGTGTTCTTGCTTACTGAAATTAATAAATTACACATCTCCAATACGAAACTGAAGGAGAGCAGTAGGAAAATTGATTCATATGTTACCACTTCTGGAGCTGACCGTGATGTAATAAGAACAGAATGCTTGTTCACTTCATTTTTAATTGAACATAATATCCTGTTATGCGGGTGTTCTTTATAAGAAAATGTTCCCAGGTTGGGAAATCGAGGTCGTACGGAAACTTCCCATATTTTGAAAGAAATTGACTCATTTGCATGCAACGTGAACCATTTACTTTGGCTACAGATGGGAGCAATGATAGTGATGCTAATCTTAGTCATCACCTGTTTTGAGCAAAAGCAGGAAAAGATAGTTATCTCGGTGCAGTCTGTCCCAGCCTTGTTGGGAATTTGTTAATTTCGCGGTTAGAGTATTACCAAATACTAACTGAAAATTGTGTAGCGGTTTGTTCATACAATGATCGGAAAGAAGAATGGGGTTGCTGCTTTTTTAAGAGAAGCACAGCAAAATGTCTCTGAGCTGGGTTGCGCATGTCATTTGATGAACTTACCTGCTGAGAGAGCTTGCCTGTTAATGAATGCTCTATGAACTTTTAGTCGACATCATTTATTATTTCCTTTTAGTCTTTTCTCGCTATGTTTTAAGACCTTGCGACGCATGTACAGGTTTTATTTTTGCGCATTGTGATCTTCTGGATTTCTATTTTTAAATGTTGGCAGGTTTGGTGTATGTAAACTAAAATAAATGCTTTCCAGTTGGTCAACACGAACTGGTGTCTTCTGTTACCTCGGTCAACACGAACTGGTGTCTTCTGTCACCTCTGATTTTGAGTAAGTTTATTTAAATTACTGTAGTGCAGCTTGTATTGTATGTTGTTATGGCTATTTCGATGCCTTGTTTCTTTAATGAATGATCATGTATGTATTTGTGTTTATGAAATTGAATTGCATATTTTTGTTCTCATTAGTCTTGCTTTTGAATTGTTTTACTTCAATCTGGCTATTTATTTCTGTCTTGCTATAATTCAGCCTATCTTGTTTATTATTCTGATTCTCTATTGCAGTTTTCACTTGCCATTGGTATGCTTTATGGCCTGTAATTCAATTGAATCCTGCTAATTTGTGTGTTATTATGAATCTGTGCAATGTTCATGTAGGTATGTGGAAAATTGAATACCAGAATTCGTTATCTTTACGTTCGATGTTTGTTATAACTGCTTTGTTACGGATTCCTTGATAAATTTAAACGAGTGGGCCATATTATTGATTGCTTGGAGTATGGTTTCTTAGTTTGTTATGGGTCAATGGACCTGACTATCTTTTCCATTGTCAAATTATTTTCTAAGAACTCATTTTCAGATGTGTTTATGAAGATGTAGGCCGTTTCGCTTATTGGTGAAAACACTGCTAGCCCTATTTGCTTGATTAATTAGTTTCTCAGTAGTTCTCATTAGTGATTTCTTGATATCTTCTGTTTCTTTTAAATGGGATAACAACTAACTCTCACTAAGTAACTAAGTAACTCAGTAACTAAGTAATTACTAACATGAATGGGTGTTCGGTGAAAGAGAAGGTATCAAGAAATTACTGAGTCATTTAGGGAATATTAGTATCCATTCCGGTCCATATTGATTTGTATGAAGAGTCTGTTAATGATCCGCCCCATCTATACAAAAAAAAAATTATTGATAGGGTGGATCATTTTAACAGTCTCTTTGATACATATGTTATCGAACATATACGCACACAGGGCTTTGCTATTAAGCTTGCTTAAATGGTGACCACACATTGCTGAAATTTTCATAAACACATTGGTGTTAGAAAATAGAAAGGGAAACAATGGAAGTGTTTCATAGATACCGTACTAAATGCCGCCTATCTGAATTAAAACAAACCAAGAAAGCAATCAATAATATATACCACGTGATAAATTTACTGAAACCTAAATCATCGAACGTAAAGATAACAAATTCTCGTATTCAATTTTCCTCTAATCTACAGGAGCATTGAACGCACTCGAACCATCATCCTACCACACTGCAGTAAGTATAATTTGTATACATCCTGCAGTGTGGCAGGATGATTCAGTCAATTGTGTGCAATATTTGTGTACGTTTAGGAAGATTGAATATGAGAATTCTAACGTTTTATGTTTATGTCAAGGTAGTGAACTCTCTGCTCGGTTTCGGATTCCTTGGATTTTTAAGTTTCTTTACTCTGTGTCGTGAGCTACGAATCTTTTCCATTGGTGGAGTTATTTTGTAAGAACTTATTTTCCAATGTCTTCATGTCAGCCCGCAATGTGGTCACCATTAAAGCGAGTTAATAGCAAGGGCCTCTGTCTTTGCAAATTATCGAAATGAGTCAAGTTTTGGTTGTAGGCAAATTTTCAAGTTTTTTTTTTAATTTTCTTCTTCACTTTTCGTGATATCTTCTCTTTCAGCTAGGGTAACAACTAACCCTCTAACTCACTCAGTATATTACTAACTAACAATGGGTGTTTGGTGAAAGAGAAGGTATCAAGAAATTACTGAGAGTCTTTCTCAACGAAAAATCTTCTAAATTCGATAATGAAAAGTACGCACAGGCAGAAGGCTAGCAGTGTAGACACCAATAAGTGGGTTAACAGCTGACAACCTTTTAGAGCATTGGAAGATGAGCTCTTAGAAAAGAACTCCATCAAAATGTAAAGGAAAAGATTCGTAAGATAACATAACTTACTAGCGTCGTCAATGACACAATTTAAATTTACAAAGGAACCCGGAACCGACTGGCAAATTAACTACCTCAGCATAACCATCGAACGGAAAGATACCGAATTCTCGGACTCAATCTTCCACTAACCTACACAAACAATGCATGCTATTGACGTTCACTCTATTTATAACACCACACAAATTAGGTGGATTCAATTGAATGGTATACAGGGCATAAAGCATTCCAATGGCAAGTGAAAACTGCAATAGAGAAATCAGTTTAATCAACAAGATAGGCAGAATTTTAGCCAGACAGAAATCAATAAATAGCTAGACAGAGAAATAAAACAATTGAAACGCTGGGCAATAATGATAACAAATGTGTGCGGTTCAATTTCGTCAACGCGAATACGCACAAGATCGCCAATTTATTCTAGAAACAAGGCATAAAAATAGCCCTTCAACATACAATTCAACTGGCAAGCAGTAATTGAAATGAAGAATAATAACATGACAAGATAGGGTGACAAATTGCATCGGGCATAGAAAAGAGGAAACTTCCCTGTAAAAGTGATGAGCCGGACACAAATTAATTGACTACTTTGGAAACAGGCTTGCAAATCATCTCAACAATTCTCCGATTCTTGGATGATACGGAATCTCGAGAACCACTGGATGGATTTTGATGTGGATTTCACCATGCTGTAAAAGATATCTCGAGGAAGGTTTCTGTAGAAATTAACTTATTTATGATCAAAGGAAGCAAAGCAGTAACAATTTCAGTTGATGTCGTGCGCTTTTTAAGGTTACACTGGGCAAACCATGTAAGAATTGTTCAGCATGAAAAATTGTCCAAAATAGTCCGCGACAGCATATCCTCAATACATCGCCCGCTATAAATGTTTTGAAGTTTTCATTTCTCCCAGCAATCTCGATTCAATCACTGGCTTCAAAACGGTTTACGAGGTAGCTGGCAGGCAAGCGAGCCTATCACCCCAGACACTGTAGAGTCGTGTTGAGGTAAGACTTCAGAGTTCGGAGTTACCCCTGAAGTGCAACTCTGCTTTTCATTACTTCAACTGCAGCTACTAAGTTTGTTATGGCAACTTTTTCCAAGGAAATTAGCGAACTTGTGTTGAGATCTGTAAACCTGTAAACATGTTCAGCCACAAAATAAATTAGCTCCTTCCCTTCCCTTTCCATCCATACCCATGCACCTCAACCCTTATCAAATGATAGCATCATAATCCCATTTATATGATTTAAACTTAGTGTCTGTTTTGCAATCCTCACAAAAAACATGTAGTGTCCTAACGATGCCAATCCTTTCTGTACCATCATCATAAAATTTCATAGACTTACAACCACAATTGGCACATGTATTGCTTCGATCGATATCTATTAATCTGAAACCACTATTAGAAGTTTCTTCTGAGCTAATGTCAGAAAAATACCCTCACTGATTTTTTTTGGTAGATGTACTGGTATTCAAAATTTGGGGGACAAATCCTTTTCACTGTACGGTACTTGCACGTTGAATCCTAATCCATTTCACTCTTTTAAACACTGTACCACTTATTCTCCCCGTATTTACGTTAAAAACTAGTAGCCTATAGAACCTATTCATACAACTGGGGAGGAAGAAGAAGAAGAAGAACATTTATTAACCTCGCGGTATCGATGATTACTCAATAACAAACAGCCGGAACAGCCACCATCTTGTCCACAGCCATACGAACAATAACATCAAACATTTCCTCGCAATGACGGTCAGAGTGGCTGTCCAGCTTTACTGGTGACACAGCAAAATGGGGTGGGGTGTGGCGCCATAACGTATCGATTTTGTTAGACGCCCTTAGAATTGAAATACAGCAATGAAACTTTGGGATTATAATCTTGAAACTACATACAATTTTCCCTTGAGATGTAATTTCATCGTGTAAGCTTCGCAACCGATAAGTGATGTACTCTGTGACGATGAAAGTTTTTGAAAGTGACAACGGCAGTGATGCTGACGGGCACAGCTGTGCGTCAGAAATCAAGGGGCTAATCAAGTGAATGATACTTATTATTTCTGTTACCAACGGGGTCGGGCAGGAGATGTGATGAAATTCTATGAGGCAGATGGATTTTACGGCCAGATACCCTTCCTGACGACAACATCATGAGAGGATGTGGAAGGAAGTGGCCGTGGCCTGTCCCAGCATTTGCCTGGAGTTGAAAACGGGAAACCACGGAAAACCATTTCAAGGACCCGCATCGACCAAGTCGGCAGAGGGCCGATGTCGGTTTAGGTAGCACCAACATTTTACTACACAATACATTAAACACATCTCTGGAATGTCACAAATGATACCGTGGTTAAAATAATTGTGGATTTACCACAAGTTTCCTGGCCAGGATCAGGAGAGCTGACCTCATCCAAAGACTGCACAAGGGATCTGAACCCCACCTCAAAAGAAAAACCCAGCCAACTCAAAGGTAGCCCAACACCCTTAGATCTTTTTCCAGGGTTAATTTCAATTCTTTACTTGGCCTTAAAAGTCAACCCACGTTCAAACTTCAAACATTCTTTTTTTTTTTTCACAATATGGATATCTGTACCAAATTTTACGTTGATCCACTCAGCCGTTCTCGAGTTATAGGGACACAAAAAATTGTCCAAGTTATAGGGACACAAAAAATTGTCCACAGACAGACAAACAAACAGACAGACAGAAAAAAAATTCGCGCGCATCCATCATAAAACAGTCTAAAACGCGTGAATAACGCAAATTTCCATAGAAATTCAGAAAAAACAGACAAACTTTCATTCTTATATATAGAGAGATTTTTTTCTTCCTGGGATCTTCAGAGGCACGACACCAATCATTGATGTAACTCTTCTCTGTACCTCTCATAAAAGGGGGCCTACCCCCTTAAAATACTTTCTGAAATATGAGTAGAAGGGCGAGACAAAGCTCAGTTTCAGCCCCTTAATGTGAGAAACTAAAACCACATTTGAAGGCCCTATAACCAACAGTTTTTGAGATATTCCCAGAAAATTAATTTCATTTAATACAATAATGAAAGGAAGCTAGCCGGTAACCATGGCAACAGAAATTCACAGGTCCATCTATTGCTGTAATATAAGACGCAATACAATTCCATTTATTACATTACTGAGATAGTTTGCAAACGGCTAGAAGGTTATAACGGAACCAAACTAAGCTGTAAAATTCATCTATACATATAATGCGCTTAAGGGGGTCAAGGGGTACTCTAGAATTTTTCACGCGATTTACACGTGCTGGTGTGCTACGGAAGGTCAATTATATCCCTATCCCTATATTGTTATATTATTATTATAATTAATATTATTACACTACGGAAAGGAAGACCCCAGAGGACTGGAAAAAGGGAATAATTGTCCCGATCTTCAAGAAAGGTAGTAGAACAGAATGCAGAAACTATCGGGAAATAAAACTGATGAGTCATTGTGCAAAGATGTTTGAGAAAGTTTTGGAAAGGAGAATTAGGACAAGGATAGAAGGAGGGATGAGGGAAGAACAACATGGCTTCAGAGCAGGAAGGTCCACAGTGGATTTGATTTTTGCTGTAAGGCAGTTACAAGAACAGCACTGCGAGTATGGAACAGATCTACTGATGGCCTTCCTGGACATTGAGAAAGCATATGACAGTGTATGCAGAAACAAAGTATGGCAGTCCCTGGAGGATAGAGGAGTAGAAAAATGGACTAAAAGGAGGATAAAGGAGATGTACAAGGGAAGCGTGAGCTGTGTGAAAGTGGGAGGAGAGAGATCGGACTGGGTGGAACAGAGAAACGGCCTGAAACAAGGAAGTGCACTGGCACCGTTACTTTTCATTGTGGTGATGGATGGTGATGGTGCCCGAGTGGCACAAGTAATTGGGGAAGGAAAGATGAAAGCAATGGTGTTAGCGGATGATTTGATGATTTGGGGAAACAACAGGTACAGGATTGGACGTGTGGGAAGGAATAATACAAGGATATGGGATGAAATTTAGCTTAAATAAGAGTGAGATGGTGATCACAACAAGGAAGAAGGAAAGAACCACAACGGGAATAACAATTGATGGGGAACATCTGAAGAAAGTGGAGAGTTTCAAGTATCTGGGAAGCCTGATGTGATACAAGATAATGGAAGAAACTATAGAGAAAAAATGGGCGGGGGAGACAGGCAGAAGCATTCCGGAGGAGTGTGAGAAGCATGTTATGGAGCAAAGATGTCCCTCAGAACAGAAAAAGATCATATAACGGACGTACTATGCCCCTATCCTGACGTATGCCTCGGAGACCTGGGCTTTGAAAGGAAGGGAGAAGAGCAAAATACAGGCCAGTGAGATGAGGTTCTTGAGAAGCAGTATTGGAGCTACAAAGATGGACAGAATAAGAAATGAGAGAACCAGAGAATTAATAAAGGAGGAACCATTACGGGATGGTATAGATAAATCTAGACTTAGATGACATGGACATGTAAAACGAATGGAGAATAAGAGGATACACAAGTCGAAGTGGGAAGGAAAGAGACCGAGAGGAAGACCGAGAGACAGGTGGCTGAAAGGGATGGAAGAAAGCATGAAGAAGAGAGGAGAAGACTGGACAGGGGTGGAAGCTGAGAGATGGTGGGAAGACAGAAGACGTTGGAGTGGCCTGTGTTCCAAACAGACCCGGCCAACGGCTGGAAACAGTGCAAGAGGATGATGGTGATAATACTACGGCCTACAACGACGAGACAAAGCTCATTTTCAGCCCCTTGGTGTCAGAAAAAAAACCGTGGGGCCCCTAAACAGTCGTAAAGGGTCCCCGAAAACTACATTTTAATGCTCTAAAACCAAGAGTTTCTGAGATATTCCCAGAAAACTAATTTCATTTAATAAACTAATGTAGGAATGCAAGCCAGTAACCATGACAACAGTGTCTCAATCCAACGTTCCATCTATTTCTGCAAGAAGTAATGCCACTCCATTTATTAAATTTCTGTGAAAGTTTGCAAATGGCTATAAGGTTATCACGGAACCAACAAAAACTGTAAAATTCATCAATGCGCTTAAGGGGGTCAAGAGGTACCCTCGATTTTTTCACAAGACTTAAACGTGCGATGTGTCATACAGAAGGTCTATTATATCTTCAAACAGCAACATTATTTTCAAAAATTTGGGCCATTGGAGGCTAAAAATCCTGAATTTTCATGCACCACAAGCCTTTATAATTTATTAAAGGGGTCTTCCTCTGGACACAACAGTGAGGGTCAGTTTTTATGTGACGTGAATTGCATTTCGTCTACGAGGTTTTCAATTTTATTTTCACGTCAGGAATACACGTTAGGTAAATTAGTTTCAGAGCATATTTCAACTAATCATTTATCTTTGTCGACAAACAGGTTCCAAGCCCCTAACCATTGCAACAGTAGTTCAATTGATTACGTCTGGTTATTAATGCCGACAACCGTTCGAAGAATGGGTACTTCTGCTAGTATATAATAAGAACCCCAACAATGCAACTAGCCTATTACCAAGCATCAATTTTGCAGGTGTGTTTTCCTTATCTCTCCTTTGTGTTTAAGTATCCAAAAGTCTGGTTTCATATTGGACGTGACTGCACACTGTGAATCTGGCGAGAACTAAACTCGCGAGTTATGGATGGCAATAATAATAATAATTCAAAATGAATTGGTTTGTCATTGGTTTGGTAGGCTAGGGAGGATCTAGTAACCCTCGACGAACCAAGAACTCTGTCAAACTGTGTGGGCCCTTAAAAGGGACGTAAAAGCAATAATGTGATATTATTTCAAGGCAGCAACATCGGAGTATCCTCGCATTAACATCTAGATGCGGAGGCCCTCTGCCAGGAAATCGCCTGGTTGAAACCTGACCGGAAACCTAACAAGGAAACAAATGACAGGTAAGCCTTCATTATTTTCAATAATTGCACTTTTTGCAATCTCTTGTACCAATTTATTGAATGGGTCCCCCCCCCAACTGAAGGTTGCAAATGCCAGAAACCAAATTTTACAGGAAGTGATAAAAATGTAATGGTGTTGCTGCTGTTGATTCATATAGGGGCTTTGCGACATAATGGTCGTGCACCTGATAATCTGTAACCCGTAATAGCTGAAAGTTCGTCACGCCCTGAGACCAGGTTGTTGGTAGAGCTGGGAATCGAGCTCGGGTCTCGACGTTGACGGCCAAGCTACATTGCAAGGAGGCGGACAAAAAATGTCTTGTAGCACTTTCTACTTCAAAAATTCATAAGTTATGATGAAAAATGAACCTGGTAACCTACATTCAGTTAGATCAACAATTTACAGAGTTAAAAATTCTGGAAACTTTTATTCTTCAATAATTAGGGACCTGAAAAAATTGCATTTGCGATAAATGCGAATTTTTAAATTTCGTACAGATCCAAGTCTACGTTAATTTTAATGTGAAAACCAACCATTTTTACGCGTAAATCAAAGTGCGACAATGCGAATTGTGACCCAAAATGCGAAAATACCAAATAAGTGCGATTTTATAGCAAAATTACTTTAAATCTGCTAATTTATTTGCGAATTTGTTTATTAAACAAAAGAAAATGTTTAGTAGGTGGCCTAATTGCTCACTTGTGATACCTCATCTCGGACTCGCAGTGTGCTACGCATATTGGTTGATATAACAATCGATTTCTGTATCGATACGAACTTTTGACTAATCTATAACTTATTCAGACAGCTGACGAACGAAAGTCGTTTGTGTACTTGGCACATCGTGGCGACTGGTGGTTTGTCGAAAACGTGGACTTCGCTAAACGGAAAATTTTGCGGCTTGCCGCTTGAATAGTAACCTTATTATTTTTGTAACCTTCAAGCACTTCAAGGTTATGATATTTTACTTAGTCCTCCTCCTTCTCATCTTTAAATATTTCTTTTGTTGTCCTTTGTGGTGCCATAGTAATTATGTATTATTTTGTTCTATTGTAGTTCTTCCCTTTCCTCCCTTTCATGAATGTATTTCTGTGAGTGCTACGCCATTTTGGCGCGTGATTTTAGCAATCATTTTAACACGTTGGACACGTGAACACTAAAAATACTTTTGTTTTCAGGTGACTCAATCATCCAAGTAAAGTAAATCTGTATACAAATGAGAAATGAAAAAAGGTTGAATAAGAAATTTTTTGAAATGAAATGCTTATTTATTGTTCAGTGATAAAAGACTAATTATTATTGTTGTCATAAAAACAATCAAACAATATCAGACATTCTGTATTGTAGTAATCATAAAACATGAAAAAAAGTATTACCAGTATGCAATATATTTAATTAATAAAATTAATAAAATCCAACCATGCCAGAGCATTGTCATTTATGTTGAATTGTTTTCCGAAATGGAATCAGTAGAAAATTGTAATGAATGCTATTTAGATAAACTTTGTATATTTCTACAGCTTTCTCATAGTAAATTGACTAGATTTTACTGCGTAGCGAAAAAGTCGCAAACCCCCAAGATACTTGGAAAAACTGAGAAATAATATGAATTATGTAATAAAAATGTCTCCCATTGAAGAGGGTTCTGGATATCGCATGTGTGATTGACATTATGATTGTACTCACTATGTTTGCAAAATGTGAGGTTTTAGGTTTTGCTTGCCAGTTTAGCTAGAATATTCCAGAACAAAAGGTCCAATTCTAGTGGAGGTAGCACACACAGTAGCTCAAGCCAAATCCTGCAGGCATTTAACGTTTTTCAAACATGCACCATGGTCACGAGGGCAGCTGCGGTAAGTACAGAATGTAGTAGTAGGTTCGAATCCCGATGCTGACAGTGGTTATCCTGGTTGTGTTCTTTCCCCGGGTTTTCGCCTCACTCCCGGAGTGTCTACCCCAGGTACACACAGCTTCAGATTACTCTCAACTACACGGGGCTGATGACCAAGATGTCTCAAACCCCTCAAATGAATTAACAACAACTCTACAAGTATTTCCATTTCTCAACGAGAAACGAGAGAAGTTTCATGTATTTTGATCCCAAAGTTTTCGAGGAATACATCTAATTTTTGACTATAATATCCCTTCTTTCCTTACAAATGATACATGCAGCAGGAAAAGGTTTAGTTGCTTACACTACACATGCGACAAATTTCACTCATTCGTAACTGGGAGATAACCGTAATTCTGGGAATTGCTGGACATACTCATGCTCAACATTAATATATAACTTCTCTCCCATCAAGAAAAGAAAGAAAAAGGTAATATCTTCCCACTATGTGGGATTCAAAATGATTTGGTGCTAGCCTCAGTTTCGCAGATGGAAAGCTGGATTGACAACCCTGGAAGAACGGAGTTGTATTACCACAGTCTAAAATACACGGTAGCAAAATTCGCTGTGTTACGAAATAACATCCTCTTGGTTGGTAAAGCGACATTAGCGATAGCGGCGGCCAGCAAGCCTCGAGCACGTTATTCCCGGAACAGATGATCTTGCACTAACTATAACGGAACAAGTTAGTTAGACCTGAACCTTCCGATGCGCATGTGCGTCCAGTTGCTTTACGTCATCCCCCCGCCTGGATTCTTTGTTAACCAGTGAGCACATACTTCATCACGCGCTGGTTAGATGTTGTCAAGTAGTCATTATTCCCAACACTTTGGCAGGGTACAGATGCTGTCAATGCATGCGAAGCACGACTGAGCGGCTATGTTCTTTGACAAGCAGCTTGCTGTCAGGAGTGCGTGAAGTGGGCGCGCTCTCAGTTCATTACCACCAATACCAATACCAATGCTATGTCACTGAGAATGCTCCTATTCGATACTTAATGCTTGCATAATATAACCACGACGAGCAGCGAGCAGCCCCAAACAGCTGTTGCACCAAAGAGGGGAAATCGTATTTGCTCCTAGACGAGACTCCGCCATGACAGGCCAGAACTTTTAATTCATAGGAACACACACAAAAAAAAAAAGCTCTGCTTTTATTAGTTCAGTCCTGTACAAGTATCCCTAGTATGACGTGTTTAATGAGTCTTGTATTAAGTGTATAAACGATTCATGTATTTTCATTTCAGGCACTATGAGAAAAATTGTCACTCTCCACCCAATCTAATAGGGTTAGCAATACTGAAATATTACTGATCTGCATACATACATACAGTAAATCCAGCAACAAACTGTCGCTTTGCCTCGCCGTTATATTACTCTGACGTCACGTCTACATACGTTCTGGAATATTCCTAAATAGTCAATTCAGTTGTTTTCGTGGATTATTGATTGAAGTAACCACGAAGTTGCAAATAATCATAAACATTTCATTAGAAACACTTATTACGTCATCTTTAACAAGATTTATTATTAAATATCGTTAGACCAGTTAAAGGAACAAAATTCAGAAAGATTATAAGAATTTCCTTTCAATTCCTACTAATTTGTTTAACCTTAAAATATTATAATTACGAAATGGAAAAGACATGTAAAAATTTACTATATAAAGCTCAAATACCACTCACTCACTCACTGACTGACTCACTCACTCATTCATTCATCACGAAATCTGAGAAACCACCGAATGGATTGGAATGAAATTTGGTATGCAGCTTCCTCAAGGGCCGCAAACGCCCACTAAGAAAGGATTTTTGGATATTCAGGTTCTAATGGGGTGTTAAGGGGGTAGACCTGCATTTCATTGAATAGCAATATCTCCCGATTGGTTTCATGGGGGATGTGATACTCGGCATATAAACTCATCATTAAAAATAAGAAGACACGTTGTGCCCAACTCTAGGAATGGGTATTCCAAGATTCAGACACCTAGATATCAAGGGAAAGGCTGTAGCCGCTTTTGAAAGTTGAGATATTTGAATATCGCGCTACATTGCTTCTCGAAGCAATTGGAAAGAATATACCGATACTTGCATGTCAAGTGACGTAGCGAGTAATAGCAGAGGTCGAGGCTATTTATTGATTAAATAGTTAACTATGGAGTAGAGACTTGAGACTGGGATCAGATTACTGGCACGGCCAAATGAAAGAGAACGCAATTAGTATCAAGTAAATCGAACCAGGGATACCAGAGATATGAGGATTTCCAGATATCAGCTGATGCGGCGTGACCCTGACAGTTTTGAATAAAAGCCGGCTGGCCGAAGCATCGATAGCTCATTCCAACACAAGCACTTGCCGAGCAAGTTGCTGCGACGCTGAGCCAAGGCACATGGTTGCCGGATCTACGCAGAAGTAATTTTCAAAGTTGTGATAGTCACAAAAGGTGCTGCGCTACGAGGTGGAACTTAGTAAGTTTCCGGCGAGGAGAATCACTGAGGTGATTGATTTTTTCTACAGACATTAGTGGAAATATTTATATTTCTACATGGACATATGCTAGACTTTGTCTAGAATTAGTACTTTGTCACAGTCCAGTAATAACCGAATACTTGGATATTTAAATCCATTTCAGTCAGTTTTCATATTTGTAACTTCGATCTATCAGTACACTGAAGACTAGTCTATAACGGTGGTGTTCATTAGTCTACGCAAGGGAAACTACAAGTTGCTTAGCGCATGGTAGATGGTGTTAAACCATGCCCAGGGAACGATCTTCAGAACAGCCGTTGATTGCTTAGACTGTCAGTGTTTTTCTTGTACTGATAAGATTACCGTGAGTTATGTTACTGACATATCTAAGAAGAGATCACTTAGATCTGACCCTATTTAAACAAACTGTTATGGCTTTGATACAAGCCCATATTAAAATGGAACAACAGTTTATTCAAACGTCAAAAGATACTACCACTATGTCTGACTAGACGAATTGTGGGTATATAATGGCGGCCGATACAAGGATTGTACGTGCTTGTCCGATAGGGCATGTCTATGGATAAATCTGGTACAGACCAGGTTTACTACGCTTCAAGACCATCAAGAAATGTAAGCCACATTTGAATTATATTAAGCCTAGCTAATTGGAACAAACTATTTTTTTTCTGCAGATGACCAACACATTTTATTTTTCTTCGTATTTAAATCTTGCAATGATTTACGCAAGACTTGTTAGAGTTATTCTGAGTATTTTTAGCACTCAGAACAGTTTAGGATCGATGACCGAGCATAACGAAGATTTATTTGAATATTTCATATTTTTGGGAAATCACGGTAATCAGCCGATGTAACTGTAAAAGTTAATAATTATTTTTGTTGAGGAATGGATACTTTTTCCATATTCGAAGGTTTGAACATGTGGATTCTCACATAATGAGATGATAATTAAACATATTTAAAATAATATAACTAATAATAATAATAATAATAATCCACTAATAATAATAATAATAATAATAATAATTTTTATAATTTTTCTAAATAATTCTTGGATATTATATTTTATAATAATCATATGTATTGAGAAAGAGCCTATGAAGTAGTTTAATCATTTCTAGTTTGGAACAGGAGATTTTCCGAAGGAGAGTGGTTAACGCAAGCCCGCATTCAACCAACATTTCAGTTCTGGTTGAACAGTTGATATTTGCAATGAGCAAAGTACATTTTTCAGATAACACGGAGAGGCATGAAACGGGAAGCAAATGATATTTGTATCAAATAGGATATTTTTGTATTTATATAAAATCATGACGTAAATACACTCGAAAGTGAAATAAAGATTTTCATAAGTATGGTAAATTCACGGGTTGAACTGAATGGTAAAATAAAATAAACTTGTAAGTTTATTAATCTTCCAGTGTTGATAACAAGCAGAGGCTTGATTTATTGTATAAATTTTGGGAAGAAAATTTATATGTGTGGAGTAGTTGAAATGCCATTCCCAGGTGCGCATGTTAAGTCGCAGGAATGAAGAGGTTTTTTCGAGCATCAATCAAATAGCAGGTTCGATGGCTCAGGTTTATAGTAGGAGTATTGGAACTACACATTTCGTCGTATGAATGACCCGAAGGTTATTTCTTGAAACCGTCAGTTCTTATTTCAACCTTGTTTACGAATTCCATTTTATACTTTGATTTTGCTAGAACCCGGATTTGTCATGATAGTAGTTTATTCTTCTTCAGAGGAAGACCTTTGCCGTTGTTGTTGTAATATTGTGTTCTTACACAGATAATAGAATGGGCCACTGCCAATTAAAAATAATTCTTTAACCACGAATAATTTGAAGGATATTTTCAATCCTAGTGCCATGAACTAAATGAATTTATTATGAAGCTACAATTCTTATTTCCGCATTCTGTCGAAGAATTGCAAGTTGTAAAAGTTACTAGAAATGGCCATAAATATAAATATTTTTTCATAATGATTCCAAGTGGGAAATTGAATAGTTGAATGGTTCAACAATTTATTGATCAAGTTGATGATTCAGAAATCATGTATTTTGTTAGGAACTTGAAGTTCATAATCGAGTCACTTCTCGAATGTTTAATGTCAGAAGAACAATTAATTGTTGTTGTGCTTCGCACAGTTCTTCGATGCTATGCTCAAGGTCAAATACTTTTCAGATGTTATTTATGTGTAAATTTTTTTTTTTTTTTAGCGTATGGCTTTTAGTGCCGGGAGTGTCCGAGGACATGTTCGGCTCGCCAGTTTTGTAGCTGCTTCGAGACGGACACCCAATGGGTGAGCTACAAGTACCGTTGGGGAGGGAAGGAGGGAAGTGGGATTGTAAGGACGAGGAGTTGGAAGGTAGCGGCTGTGGCCTATAGTTAGGGACCAACCCCGGCATTTGCCTGGAAGGAAGATGGGAAACCACAGAAGACCATCTTCAAGGTTGCCGGCGGGGGGATTCGAACCTCCTCGCCTCCCGGATGTGAGGGACTGCCATCAGCCATGCCGTAACCACCACGGCTAACTCACCCGGTATATGTGTAAATAATGTGTGTTGATTCAATGATAATAATATTTTTCGACAATATATTTTTGAAACTGGAAAAATAAGTGAAAGTTTAGAATTCTATGAACATTTATCCTACGAGTGTTAATATCATGTAAATATTCAAACAGTGATCTACGATATTTCCAGTAGAGACAATTAACTTTGAACTGGAATTAATCATAAATAATTTTGGAACACAGTCTACAGGACTATTAATCAGACTTGTGTTTCCAAAAAACGATTGTCAAATGTGTTTGGAAAATTTCTGTATATTGTGTAAATAAGAGTGTGGATCGCCACACGTGGATGATGCTGCTTTGAGCATCTTTGCAGTCAATTTTAACTTCAAAATAAACTGAGATAATTTTACCAGATGTGTTATACCCAATTGAATCTCCTTCTATCCTTATTGTTGCATTGAGCCAAAAATCAGTAAAGCATTTTTTTTATTTGATGTCGTTTTTGCGATTAGCTTTAACCATTCTGGCGCTCCGGGATATTTTGACTCTCGTGCTGACTCTCGTGCCTGTAACCCCTAGAGGGCGCGTCCCCAGGTGGCGGATAGGGGGCCCCTACTTCTGTAGGGCTGGTTGAAATACCCAATACAACCCGCGGACCAAACAGGCAGCCCGGTTCCTGGGGGCTTAAAAATGCTGGGACACCCTCTCTCCAGGGGTCATAAATATGGAGGGCCCAAGCCCAGGGTTATGGGCGAAGCCCCAACGGTATCGGCGGCGGAGAGGATGGACTTCGGTACGGCGTCGATGGCGGAAGAGGGAATTCTGTAGCGTCTGTACTCCAGAGGAGCGGCTAAAAATGGCGTCTGTTATCCAGTGGATCGGCCTAGAACAATACCTGGCAGTAGGTCATAAAATGCCTTTGAGTGTGGCGAACTCATCGTACTAATAGCCTATAAAATGAGTGAGTGTGAATTGAGGCCTCGGAAAGTGCTAGGGCGTCCCCTGCAGGCGACGCGCAGTTCCCAGGGGTCTGGGGGAACTGTGAGAAGTAGGCTACCAGACACCACAAACATCGCCTTCATAAACGTGATGAGCCTAAATGGCAAAACAGAAGAATTGGTGGACTATATGGAAAAGAAGGAAATAGCAATGATGGGAGTCAGTGAAGCGAAATGGAAGGGAAAAGGTGAGAAAGAAGTCAAGAAAGGGAAGGGATATAGAATATATTGGAGTGGAGGAAATAAGGCAATGAATGGTGTTGCAATAATAGTGAGAGAAGACTTAGGGCAGTATGTTGAGAAAGTAGACCAAATTAATGACAGAATGATGAAAATTAGACTAGGACTTGAGAGTGGAACAAAGGATTTTATACAGATTTACGCACCCCAGACAGGGAAGGTAGATGAATGTTTAGAGGATTTCTTAGAAGAACTGGAAAAGTGTATAGAAGACAAAGAGGTTATAATAATGGGGGATATGAATGCACATGTGGGAACAGATAGGCAGGGAAAAGAAGAGATAATTGGCCCATTTAGCTATGGAAATCAGGATGAAGAAGGAGAAATGTTAATAGATTTCTGTAGAAGGAATGGATTAATTGTTGGAAATACATGGTTTAGGAAAAAGAACTCCCAAAAAATAACTAGGTATGGATGGGGAGACAGAAAGACAAAAACAATGATCGATCTTATCCTAGTGGAAAAGGATAAACGTAGACAACTGGTAGATGTGACAGCTATGCCAAGAGGAGATTTTGAAGGAGACCATAAAGTGGTGATAGCCAAATTAAGGCTTGGTAAAATCACAAAGCTTGCAGAGAAAAGGGAAAGAAAAATAAAGGTGTGGAAGCTAAAAGAGAGAGAGGCAATGGAAAAGTTCCAAGAAGGCTTGAAAAAGGAAATTCCCAAAGACGAAGCAAAAAGTGTCGAACAGGAATGGTCATGTTTTAGAAATTGTTTTGCGAAGTGTGCAGTAAACACTTGTGGAAGACTATCAGGGAAGAAAAAGGAAAGGGAGACTCCTTGGTGGAACAACAGGGTAAAGGAAGCTGTTAAAGAAAAACAAATGGCATGGAGGAAGTGGATAGGCAGTAAAAATGCAGAGAAATGGCAAAAATATAGAGAAGCAAAAAAGGCATGCCAAAAAATTGTACAAGAAGAAAAAAGGAAAAGTTGGGAAGGTTTCACGGAAACTTTGAAGGAGGATATCCAAGGAAGTAAAAAGGTTCTATATGGATTGGTGAAAAACAGTGTAAAAGGTAGGGAAAACACAAAATTTGTAAAAACGGAAGCAAGACTGATATTGTATCAAAGAGATGATATATTGAAAAGATGGGAAGAATACTTTTCAAAGCTACTAAATGTTAAATACATTGAACTGGAAGATGAAAAAAAACAAGAAGAAACAATGGAAGAAGAAGAAGAAGAACAAGAAAAGGAGATCACTATGCTAGAAATAGAGGAAGCCATACAGAAGATGAAGAGCGGTAAAGCAGCAGGAGAGGATGAGGTGTCCGCGGAAATGATAAAAGCAGCGGGACTAATAGGTGTACAGTGGTTGTATAGATTGTTTAGAATAATTTGGAAGAAGAAAGAGATTCCAGAAGAATGGGGAAAGGGATTAATTATCCCGATTTTTAAGAAAGGTGGCAAAAAGGAATGCAATAACTACAGAGGGATCACTCTTATCGCTCATGTAGCTAAGATCTTTGAGAGAGTTCTGGAAGGCAGACTGAGGAGGAAGATAGAAGGAGAGATGGAAGAAGAACAGTATGGTTTTAGGAAAGACAGATCAACATTTGACCTAATCTTTGCATTAAGGCAAATGATGGAGAAAAGATGGGAATTTGGAAAAGACATGGTGATGACATTTATTGATATTGAGAAAGCGTACGACAGTGTGCCTCGACAGGTGGTTTGGAATGTATTAAGGAAAAGGAGAGTTAACGGAGCTGATGTCCAAATGTTAAAAGCTATGTACAAATATTGTGTGAGTAGCGTGAAGACCAGTATAGGAAAAACAGAATGGTTTAAAGTGGAAACAGGTCTCCGACAGGGAAGTGTATTGTCCCCCTTACTATTCATCATAGTCATGGATGAAATTCACAAGAATGTTAAACAGAGATTGGGACAAGAGGCAACAACGGCCATGCTGTTTGCAGATGCTATAGTGATATGGGGCGAGGATGAAAAGGAAGTACAAAAACAACTAGATGTATGGAATCAAGAAATAGAGAAATATGGGATGAAAGTAAGCACAGAGAAGAGCAAGACAATGGTAATGTCAAGAGGAAGGAAGGAAGGAAGAGGAAAGATAGAATTGAATGGGAAAATTCTAGAAGTGGTTAAAAGTTTCAAGTACTTGGGAAGTGTGATCACAGAAGATGGAAGGATAACTGAGGAAATTGGAAAGAGAATACAACAAGCGAACAGTTTTTACCAGAGCATAAGGGGTATTCTGTGGAACCGAGATGTCCCAAAGAAATGTAAAAATGTATTATATTCTACCTACTACAGACCCATACTAACATATGCAGCTGGAGCGTGGACTACTACAAAAAGAGAGGAGAGTAGAATACAAGCCGCGGAGATGAAATTCCTAAGTGGTATAGAGGGCAAGACCAGAAGAGATAGAGTTAGAAACGAAGAGATTAGAAAAAGGACAGGAATCTTGAAGCTGCAGGACAGGATAGAAACAACAAAGTTAAAGTGGTATGGACATATGATGAGAATGGGAGAGGAGAGAGTACCAAAGAAAACTTTCTGTGAAAAGATGACAGGGAAGAGACCACGAGGAAGGCCCCGAAAGAGATGGGCAGATACAGTGTGGGAGTGTGTAGAGAAGAGAGGAGGAAAACCTGAAGAAGTACTAAAAACAGGAGAGGAGTGGTGGAGAGACAGGAAACGTTGGAGGTCCTTAATTCACAACCCGACCCAGGAAGCTGGAAACGGGAAATGAAGATGATGATGATGCTGACTGATTATTGGTAAAATGCATATGTGGTCGTGCGGACTCCGGTCTAAACGGGCACAACGTGTCTGAGGGTTTTTCGATGAGGTGTATATTATGAGGTGAAAGGGGTGAAGAGTGGGGGTTGAAGGATTCCTAACGGAGCGAGTATCTCTTAAACAACATAGGCGAGGAGTTTGGAACCGAAAAAAATCAGGCATAAAAAATAACTAAACAGGTGTTTGACCGTTTTTTCCTAAATCCAATTTAAGGGTCCCATGGGGAGGGGTGAAATTATGGGGGTGGGAACGTAATATGTCTTGAGTGTAAAATTATACATGGCCTATGTTGTAGACAATAAATAACACATTACATCTTTTTTTGTCTCTATTTCATCATACGACGAATACTTAGGGAGTTTTAAGTCTGAGAATGACATAAAAATTGATTCGAATGAAATTTCAAAAAATAGTTTTTTTTAATACTTTTATTATATTTTTCACGTCTTTTAGGGTCCGAAACCAACATGATATTTTGATGTTTTTTTTTTCGTCCCATGCATTTTTGGTTTCAGGTGATAGAATTTTTTTCCACTAGGATCCATGCTTATCTATCTAACTAATATTATAACTTGATTCCAAATGTTATTGCGGGCGAAGCCGCGGTTAACAGCTAGTACGATTATGAAATTCATACAGATTCAATGAAACTGACGAAACAAGAAATAAGCAGAGACGTATCAAAATAATGATCATAAAGATTTATGCAAGGGAAGCTGTAATTTGAATTTGGAAACTTGTCAAACAGAGAAAGAGAGAGAGAGAGAGAGAGAGAGAGAGAGGGAGAAATAGAAAGATTTGAGAAAAAGTGCCAAAGCAGAGAGGACGAGTTCATGAGTGCAAACGAGAAAGTTTGCTGGAACATGGTCATGGTTGGTCATGTATGGAAGTGGCTGTCTGGAGTTATGAAGGGGAGTTTGGCACTAGGAGAAGTCATGTCGTTTGAAATAACTTGTGCTATGTGCAGGGTGACTGAGCAAGAGTAGCAGTCGTGAGCTCGGTCAGTGTAGTTCGACGGTTCGAGTAGACCAAATTTTCTTGAATGCTATAATGAAGTAGTGGTAAATGCCTTCAAAATTCACACCAATTGAGAGTTTTGCAGTAATGCTATCTGAAACGAGAGGCAAAGCCAACTCTTCGATGTAAATTTTTCTTAGAGGAAAAGAATTCTAATATTGAAAAGGTACTGACCCACCCACTTATTCCAAGCTGTGGGGCCATACTGTGCATTTTATTAGCTTGTAAACCTTGTCAGTTGGCGTTGATTTCTAGATGGAAAGTGACTCGATGAAAATTTTTCAGAGAAATGTCGACGTCGAACGTTGAGGAAGACTCTGAACTTTTTGCATTCCACAAAGAAAAGTCTCACAAAATGTGTCAAGGTTTGCCTCCTGTATTAAGTGAAATCATATTTTGTGTTTTCTTCCAATGTTGGCCCTGAGTAAAATTCCAGCTATTACAATTAACTGAATGATACCATGAGTTGTTACATTTTTAGGTTGGTTGTCATCTCCAAATTATGTGACCTCTGAAATATATTTTGTGAAAATATCTCACAGATCGGTGTAGCTGGTTAGCTTTTAGGCACTATAACGTGAGTGGCCATAGTTTTGTTTCTGGTACCTGTAAATAACGTTATTGCATTCGGTCTTGTTAACGGATGATACCATGGACACACGAACATTGTGCCTGTACGGAACAGCTGAAACATTTTGCGTGGATGGAATCCCGTATGTCTGAGAATGGGTAAGTAAGTCTAATGTAGACCTCTGGCGAGGCGCAACTGTCCGTAAGTCTACAAATAGAACCTAAGTTACTTCGTAATGGCGAAGTAATCAGATGATATGTAAACAGGCCAATGTATGAATGTGTGTCCGATCTATCATTCCAACTCGAACCGAATGAAAATAATATTTTAAGCAGACCTAAAACAGTTGTTAAAAACGATAAGGAAACACTAGAGTTATCAGTGCCAGAGTCTAAACCAAGCATCGAATCATAATAATTCTCAAAATCAGGAGTCGTTTACACTTTGAAGATCACGACCACAGTTAAAATGTAAACAAGTTATGATCATAATTGGCACAAGTTTCGACCATGTTACGCAGGGTTGCCATCTGGTAAACACAAAATAAGAGTATGTATAACAATAACCAAACTGGACACTTTCTTTGCAGAACGCACCAGATCAGAGTCTAAATTATTCAATAAGTTGTATTGAAAAAGGATAATAAAGAAAATGTCAGCTACTAATGATGAACAACTTGTTTATTTAAGTAACATAGATCAAATATTATGCACAATTTCCATCTTGAAATAAACGCCTGTTGAAAAAGAAAGTAATCCTCGTGTTGCATCTTATGGCCTCACTTCCTTGTTTGATGCGGTCGGTTTGTCCCACATATGCTTCGGCAGTGCAGTGTGAGCTGACTAGAGTAACAGCTAAAAATACTAAAATTAATTTTGGTTTGGAGGCTTGCCAATAAAGAATATTAGTATAATTAGGGATAACTTTGGAAATAGAGTGGGAGAGTGAACCACTAAATAATGTCAGTGATTTGCTTGCATTGCCCACCATTCTTTGTTTTAATGAATGCACAAAAATAGTGGTTAATAAATCAATGACCCATGCAAAAGGGTTTTTGAAAGCTCACGAACGTCGCTCTTGCTCGTTATGATCCTGCTCGCAGGCTTGGCTGCACATCCCATACTCCGACTCGGACACTGACAGATTGCTGATTGTTATAGGCCTGTTGAGAAAAAAGTTTGAAGTGCTTCAAATAGTTCTTTAAGTGAGGAACTTCTTTGACTGAGGAACAGTATATATATCAAAAGTTTACAAATACACCGAAAAGATACTCAAAGATCAGATTTGAAAGCAATTTGCACTATGAAGGTGTAGTTTAATCATTTCTACAAGTTCAATGGAAGCACAATCAGCACAGCATGATATAGAAAATAGTGACTTAACAGCCGCAACGAAAATGATCTCAACCAGGCATAATGCGGTAGTGTATGCCGATGACAGATGCTACAGGACTTCCCAAGAGGAGAAACTCTCTTAGAACCATTTCATGTGAACAATATTTAATCGTGAAAGTTCGTGTAGAAAGCATCTTTTAGCCAAAGCGAAGATTGCTTGCAATATTTTGTCATGAATTTTTCGAAATCACCAGTATGGAATCGGACAAGAACATTGAAGCAAAAAATTGTTGCAGCCGAACTAAAATTTTGAATTACATACATAGTACATTCAACAGAATTAATATAATTCAAAAATGATTATATTATATTTTTCTTTTTTCTCTCACTAATATTAGTTAGTGAAGGAATAGGAAATAGAAAAATGAGCATCAACGTTCTTTTAGGTGACTGGTGCGTTTTTCCTTCGTCCATAGTTCATATTAACTGAATTTCGCATAATCATTTGACGTTTGGGAAATAGGGTTCTCGGGAAATTATGCATTGTTGCATCTGTACGTCTATATTGGACACTGACTCAAATCAGTCAATAAAACAAAATGCAGTGAGTGTCTCACAACAACAAAAAAGTACTCAACTTTTCACAGTCTAATTAATTGAACATTATAAGATTTAAATATTCTGCCCGTATGAGAGGCGGCTAGGAGACATAAATTAAATTACAAGCAGCCAGCCAGTCGATTGATACGGAGAGAGAGGTGAGGAGAGGTAAGCTCGGCATAACATGCGACCGTTTTAATAGACACATTTCGGAGATTAACAGATTTTCAATTCGAGGAAGCAACCTTGCGTCATTTCTTGCCTCTAATATTACAATAGTAATTTCAAATCTTTCCAGGATTTTTCTTATCTCGTTTCCTTTATATATTGTGAACCGTTTTTATTTTCCACCTGTAGTCTTCCGTTTTTTCTCTTCTCTTCGGCGTGTCAGTTATCGGAATTGTTCTCTTTTCTTCTTGGTTCTTACTGGCCAGAATAGCCGAGCAGATCAGAGGACATTTCTATAATTGCTGATCAAGGTTCGTTATAGTGATTTCTTGCTATGCCGAATCGTGATTAGTAACACCTCTTACCTTTTTATCTTCTTTTTTCCGTCTCCTGTGCTTGTTACTCTCTAGGCAGTCTGTTTTTTATCTCCCTGGTAGGACCTTTTGGTGTGCACCCGCTCTCGTTTTCGAGATGCCTTGCCTTTTTATCCCGTTTATACCCGTTCGTTTGTGTTTTGTTATAAAGGTTATCTAGTTTATTTAATGTAATTCCGTGATGCCGGATTAATGCTGTTACCATCAAGGTAGGTTACGTATTTTTGTCTTTGCTCATCGTACGGAATACTAGGGCGTATCGCCTATTCTAGTATGTCCATGGACTATCTGTTTCGTTACCGTTATCTTTGCCCCCATTTCGTCTTGTCTTTTGTGTAGGTATTTGGTTCGGTTTACTGAGTAGCGTGTGTTCCAACAGTAAGACCTTTCTGACTTAACTTATTTTGACGGATATCTTTTATTTTGTGTTGCGATACCTTTCTCGTAATTATTTTTAATATCGGCTACTTGCCCCTTTTTGTGTTTATTCATTTACGTCATATCTACGCGCGCTTTTATTAATACTCTGTCCCCCTCGCACTCCCTCATCTCCTTCAGGGCTATTTATGAGCCTCTTTGGCGGTAGACTCACTTTTCGCGACTCTTTGTCTAGCCCTTTTAATTTTTATTTGTCACAATGTAATTTTACTTTTTACGAGTATACTTTTCCCTCCTTTTACCTTTATCTCCTATCGATCATGACATTTACGTTTCGGTCCTTTCGCCCGTTTTATTACCTAATATCACATGTTTGACGTCCACTTAACCTCATTCATAGCATGTAATGCTTCCTCGTCATTCCTTGATGTTATCTCCTTGGTCAATACATTACCTCTCCTTTGCCTATGTGTTGAGTAAGTGTACCTTAGTCTTTATTTCTTTAGGCTAAGCTAAGCTAGGCCCATAATGAATAGCGCATTCGAATAGAACTTGCATTCACATGGCAGTGAATGTACGTTCAATCCATCGCCTCTGATATCTTCATAACCTTAGTCCGGTTTAATGTGCCCAGCGCTAGACTAATGGGGTACACACTTCCACTGCGAACTACGTCGGCACAATTGTCCACTTAGTTTTTGAAATACTATTTACTCATCGCGGCTTCGCACGCGAAAACTGTAGTTGTAAAGCAACGTCTCAATCATGTTCTGATGTATCGTTTAAAAGAATAATAATGCTCATAATGCTAAAGACAATAAAGACAAGAGCACAACAATGGCACATACATATCAAAATCTCCCCAACGTCGCATCCATCGCATGTATAAAATTCGACTCAAAATCACAACACGGCTTCCGACCACAAACATAAGTACGAAATGAGTGAGACACACTGACTAAACACAAAATCCATTTTCCTAGAGGACACATCATCTCTATATATATAAAAATGAAAGTTTGTCAGTTTTTTCTGAATTTCCACGGAAATTTGCGATATTTGCGCGTTTCAGACTGTTTTATGATGGATGCGTGCAAATTTTTTTGTGTCTTGTCTGTCTGTCTGTCTGTCTGTTTGTTTGTTTGTTTGTCTGTGGACAATTTTTTGTGTCCTTATAACTCCAGAACGGCTGAGTGGATCAACGTAAAATTTGATACAGATATCCTTCAGAGGCACGACACCAATCATTGATGTAACTCTTTTCCGTACCTCTCATAAAATACATGCTGAAATAGGCGTAGAAGGGTGAAACAAAGCTCATTTTCAGCCTCTCAATGTGAGAAACGAACCACATTTTAAGGCCCTAAAACCAACAGTTTTTGTGATATTCCCAGAAAATTAATTTCACTTAATAAATTAATGAAAGAATGCATGCCGGTAACCATGGCAACTGAATCTCAGAGGTCCATCTATTTCTGTAAGACGCAATGCAATTCCATTTATTACATTACTGTGAAGGCTATAAGGTAACGGATCCAAATTAAGCTGAAATATTCATCAATACATACAATGCGCTTAAGGGTCAAGGGGTACTCTAGAATTTTTTCACGCAATTTACACGTGTGGGTGTGGTACGGAAGGTCTATTATATCCCTATCCCTATATTGTTATATTATTATTATTACTATTATTTTAATTATTATCATTATTATGGCGTACAACGACGAGACAAACTCATTTTCAAACCCTTGGTGTCAGAAACAAAACTCGGGGCCCCTCAAAGAGCCGTAAAGGGTCCCCGAAAACTATATTTTAAGGTTCTAAACCCAACAGTTTCTTAGATATTCCCAGAAAACTAATTTCATTTAATAAACTAAAGAAGGAATGCAAGCCACTAACCATGACAAAAGTATCTCAAGAGGTGGCATCCAACTTTCCATCTATTTCTAGAATAAGTAATGCCACTCCATTTATTACATTTCTGTGAAAGATTGCAAATGGATAAGGTTATCACGGAACCAACTAAAACTGTAAAATTCATCAATGCGCTTAAGGGGTTCAAGGAGTACCCTAGATTTTTTTCACACGACTTACACGTGCGATATGTCGTACAGACTCCAAACAGCAACATTATTTTCAAAAATTCCTGATTTGAAATAGTAGACGGTTTTTTGCTGATTTTACGAATTAGGGCCATTGGAGGCTAAAAAAAACCTGAATTTTCATGCACCACAAGCCTTTATCTTATATTAAACCCTTTGGAAAATAGCATGTAGACAAGATTCAAAATTTCGGGGTCGTAATGGATTCTTGTGAATGTGATTTAGAGGTTTTGCTATCAACATAACTTCCAAGGTTCATAAGGTTAACTTATTATTATTATAAAGCCAAGAAAAACAACAGGATCTACTAACAATGAAATTTATTAACTGAATCAAACATAAAAAGGAAAACTATAACCACCCTTTTATTGTTCACTCGCGTGAACAGATCTGACATTGACCAGCCTGACGTACCATGACGACACGGTATGACAGCTGTCAACAAGCATTGTGACTGCAATGTCACCTAAATCAGAGTAACAAAGGAAAACGGATCACAAGATCCAAATATAACAAACAAATAAAATAGTACAAAAATTTAATATTTATGAGCGACACGGGTTTTAAGACTAGTTCAAGTAATGAGCATTTTGACGGGCGCTCGTTTCCGACCAAAACAGTTGGTTCGGGAACGGACTCCGTACTGCGAAGGACGAATTACGGAAATGTGGGAACAACAATTACATATTTATATACACTACTGACATGCTCTAACCTTAGATTACCACAACCAAATACACGTGTGTATTATTTAAAATAAGGGCTGCGGAATTACCGACTTATACCTTAAACACTAGGAAGGCATAACATGACATGAACAGGTTTGGCCGGTTGCCAAATTATATTTATATGAATACAATGGCCTTGAAAATAAGAGCCAACAACAACAAAATATAACTTTTAATTTTCACGCCGGAAAGTTTGGCGTTTTAAAACAATGAACAAATAAGTCGTAGTAATGATAAAAGAAACTTGGATCGACAACATGGCAACTTCCCAAATTAAACCAAATAAAATAACCTTAACTCATTAGGCTTTAAAGCAAACATAACGTGTCATAACGAGCTGGAGACAACCGGGCCTGTTATCGCATCACCGAGAGAGTGGCTGATTTCTTCCCCCAAGTAGTAATTAGTGCCATGCTAAATATAGATTCTGGCCCATAGCCAGCGTACAGCACCTTTGCTAATCGCCACCTGTTAAACGCGTACAAATAAATAACACATTATCTCAAAACATCCTCTCAGGGATTTTTAAGAATACATTTCCAGGTCAAACTTATCCCCACGGATAACTAGTTTGCCGGAATGATATCGCAGTCATGGACAGGCTTTACCTCTCCTCATCATCATCACTTACACCCAAAAACACGTGGCACATTTCTCGAAGATCTCGTCGTAGCATTAATCAGCACACCTCTCAGATAATGACACACAACATGTCCAAATGACAATAAAGAATAAATAACAGGATCAGTCCTAGCCCGAGTTATCAAAGCAACAAAATGCAAATATTCCCCCCACGTAGTAATTAGTTTAACATATCATTAAATCAGTCCATTTATCATTGTCGTTCCTAGGTTCTCATTCATGGCTACACTTTTTATAGATACGTTAATCGATGCGGCCGTTTCGCTATAAGAGTTACGTATACATAAGGAAAACATTTAAATTACAAAATTTACTGTACAACATAATTGTCACGCAATGCCAAAATTTACTACACGCATGTCAGTTAAGAAATCAAACCCTGAAATTTAAATTAAACCACACAAATAAAATCTATACAAAGTTCCACACATCTCTCGCGATTCCCCTCGTCCAAAATCAATAAATCAATTTTTTAATACTCATCACTTAAACTGCTTTCCAGAGGCCTCCGGCCTCGTCAATTCCCATCATTAGGCCGTTAGCCCATAACACTGATGGTAATGGAGGATGAAGCTTGCTGTCTTCTCTCCATGGTCGACATTTTGCTGCTGTTAAAACACAATTAAATCAAAGTTTTTAAACTGTTCTATCTGCGTTCTAAGTATTTTATTTCCTCAGATCGTCCTATGCAGAATCGTCGACTTTCCCTATTCTATGGCTAATTGCCATCTCACAATTTATGAAAATTTCCAACTTCGTTGCCGACACACAACTATAATTTTAAAACCATATCGTCTTAAGGACGTCTTAAAATGACTGTCGAAGAATAATTAGGAGTGTCCCGGTTCATCTCAGACATTTGTATATATACAGAAAGCCTAAAGTTTCAATGGTGGGAGTAAAACAGCTCCTCAATATTTTAAGTAATGGGCCTATAATTATGTGTGACCTCTCAAAATTCTTGTATTTTCTCACAGGTCGCGAATCTGCCGTCGAACAAGCAAACCGATCGCTAGATCTTTTTATATCCGATTGCCGCGCAAAACACACTGACGCTATGTTCTGGCGTCATGTTTTCTTATTGGTCAGATAAGTTGGCTTCGGAGTTCTGACCTTACAAATCCCGCCCTTATTTTCACGTCACGACTATTCTCCTCTCTCTCACTCCTTGCCTTGTACGCAGCATTGTGGCCTTTTATGGTCACGTACGCCACAGCGTCATATCTGATTTTCTCAGAAATCCAAGAATAACATTGGTTGTGAAACTATTGGTCATTTCCAGCCAGCACGTAGCATGTCTTACCAAGTCCAGATTTCTTGCTACATCAATATTACTCAAATATCCAGCATTTCATGTATTTAGTATTTCCATCGTTTTTATTAATATGAAACATTATTATTGGACACAATGATAAGGGTTCATCTGACCCCTAGTTGATGAAATTCGAACTCAAATGAAGTCGAATTTCACATCCCCTACTTTTCTGGCTCAAATTTGAAGTTGCTGGTCCCCTCAAAATATAATGACTGTCCGCCTCTGTCTGTTTCAGTAGCCGTCTCGTTCCAAACTCATTAGGAAATTCCTGTATACTTATGCCCTCCGGCCTCTTTCCTTGCTACTCGTCTCCCCTCTCACTCTTTCAAAACATCAACATATTCATTAACGACTTCCGCCTGAACTTGTAAACACGCCAGAGCTGTCTTTTGAGCGCTTTCACCACTCGAGTACCCCCGTATCTTTTGTTATATGTTATCACGCGAATGTTTAATTTGCTGCAGTAACATTATTTCTCGGTTCGTATGGCTCTCTCTGATGATACAATTTTAAATTTGAGATATTATACACTGTCATGTTTCCTGTGCTCACCTCTCGGACTCTGTAGGCGTTGTTACCTAAGTTCGTAACCCCTAGTTGAACTTCCTTAAGCTGCTCCTGTCTCTTCTCCATTTTACCGTGATGTCATCTCCTTCTTCTCCCCCGCGTTGCCATCTTCTTCCTTCTCCCATCTTCTTCTCCTATTCCCGTACAATAACTTTTTTTTACCATATTTCGAGACCCTTGCCTGACACGGTCTGCGAATCTCTCCTGCTATTCTTCTGTTTCCTATTGTCGGCTGCTCCATTTTCTTCTTCTCCATGCAGCTCCTCCAAATATCTCTGGGTTTCTACATGCATGGCCTCCAACATTTGATGTGTTCCGTTTTCCTCCTCGTGGTTGTCGGGATTCTTCCGCCGATCTATCGCTCTTTCCCATTTATCCTTATTTCCTTCCATGTTACGTGGCTCCTCCAGGTACTGTTGCGGGTCAGCGTGTCTCTCGTTCCAATTTCTCTGATCATCCCTTGGATCCGATTGCTCGTTAAACCGCTGGTTATTTTGTGCGTTATATTGTTGATTGTAACGCCTATTGTCTCTGGGCCTATATTGTTGATTATAGTGTCCTCCACGCCATCCTCGATTGTAAGGTGCGTTATTATTATTATTCCTATTGTATGACGTTTGGTATCTCCTATTATCTCGCCACTGCTGATTGTTTGTGTTCCGGTAGCGGTTAGTTTCTTCCTGATTGTTATGGTTTCTGTCCCTATTTTCGTATCTCGGTTGAGATCTCGGCTCATATTCTTCGGTGCTCTGCCGTCTTTGGTTATCCCCAGTGTTTGTAGCTTGCGACCTCGTGTTTTTGTTCGGTGTCTTGACTACTTCGACTGCATTAACTAACTCTATCTGTCTCTTCTCTCTCGGGTTGATGTAATTAGTGGTTTCATCTATCTTCCTTAATACCTCTTCTGCCTGGACCACGGTCGTAATATTTGCCGCCACCAAGAATTGCTGAACGCTAATAGGCATCTGCTTTCCTATAGTAGTTATTAGCTCCATTTCGCTCGGTGGATTATCAAGATCCTGCAATTTGACAAGTTGCATGGCGAAAAAATCTGCATATTTCGTCTGATGCGTGGAATGGTATTTGCGCGAGTATAAGTCCATTCGCAAGCTTTGTTGATACGACCCACTCCAGTATTTGCTCAGGAAGGCCTTGTGGAAACCTTCCATTGATTTAAATGTGTTCTTAAATCCAAGATACCAGGTAAGCGCTGAGCCCGCCAAAAATTTTTCAACCATTCTTAATTGTCGCGTTGAGCTAACATTTTGGTCCGAAAAATATTCTGTCAGTTCCCTTAAGAAAGCTTTAGGTGTCCCTCCGCTCTCTGGTAAAAACTTATTCGGTTTAAATTCGTTTCCACGGATGACTTGTATAACTTGCGTGGGAAGTTGTGTGTTTTGAGGTGTCGAGCTACGACCCTCATAATTCTGGAATGCTTGCGTGTCTACCGTTCTTGGACTTTGCCCAAGCTCGTGGCTGTCTATTGTGTGCTCTCTTTCCGCATTCTCCCCTTTCCCCTTTTCCATTAGTGTCGCAAACATCGTATTATGTCCAAGTGACTGCAACTCCGATTTTATCATGCGGTCCTCTTGAATTTGAAATCTTAACTTCATATTTTCTTCTAACGCCTGTATTTTCGCGTTATTTTCCCCTAGCTTCTTGCTTACTGCGAGCCGTTCATCTTTCGAATCAGCGCTCATCTTGGTCCAATCTTTCCTAATAGTATCCTTCAATTTAACAAAGCGTTTTTCGACTTCCTGTTGATTAGCCTCCTGATTATCTTCAAGTTTATCTATCCTTTCTCCCAGAGAAATGTTGTTCTGTTCTAATGTTTGTTTAATTTCTTCCTGGTCAATTTCTAACTTTTTCCATTTCTTAATTGATTGTATTTCTAATTTGTTGAGTTCCGTCACTAAGCCCGTGATATTGTTATCTACTGTAATTATCTGATCTTGCATACCCTGTGTCCCTCGTTCGATCATCTCAAACCTTTTTTCTAAGTTTGTGTGTGCTTCTTTAATCTCAGATGAGTTGGTCAAACACGCTTGCTCGATTTGTGCTAGTTTTGCCATAACAGTCTCATCCATTCCTTTTATTTCCTTTTTAAACGAATCTTCGATACCTTTTATTATTCCTAATAGTTTGGTATTGTTAGTGCTAACGTCCTTTGCTAATTGGATTAGCTGTTCTTTTGTGTGCTCTTTGATTTCTACCGTTAGCGCAGCTAGATTTTGAGTGTTCCTTTCGTCTTGTGCGTTTAACATTTCATTGTTTTTCTCAGACTGCCTATGTAATTGTTCACTAACCAGAATGTTTTGTGTAGCGATTTTCTGATTTATATTCTCGTTAACTTCAGATAGTTTTGTGTTTAACTGTGTCTGTATTTCTTCCGATTGTTTATTTATAGCAGCTAACTGTGTCTGCGTTTCTGTCGATTGTTTATTTATGGCCGTTAACTGTGTCTGCGTTTCTTCACTATTTGCCGCTAACTGTGTCTGTATTTCATTGGTTATGTCTTTTCTCATCTCACTAAGTTGTTCTCGCGTACGAGCGGATGCTAGTTCAATCACTTCGCGAATTTCTCCCAGAGTTGCCATCACAACAATAATATATTTGAGACATAGGGAAATGACATAAGGGCGGAGCCCTGGATACGCGCGCTCACATATATTAAATATACACACATTAACCCTTTACATACTCAGTTCATTTACTTTAAATTACTCCCACAAACTATAGCATCACTGAGTATAATTTACTTATTATTCCATTTAATTTTAACCCTTTGATTCAGTTATAATCTTCCTGACTTTACTTTACTTACAAATTTTAACCAATTAATAGAGTATTAATTAGTTTTTAAGGTCTAACCTTCCTGTCAAATAATTCTTTGAGTTTGGCTTTTCTACACAAAGCTAATTTAATTTTATTGGGCGCCTGGAACAGTTTGTTCTAATTTTAATCAAAGTTCAAACACTTAACTTGTTCCACATTTACTTTATTGCAAACTCCATGACTTTATATTTTCAAACATTTGGCGGTACTATCTTCGCCTAACTTACGTTAATAAACTTATCACATGCCGGTGATCTTTTTTTTTTTTTTCTCTAAAACACAAATGCCACACGTTCGGAAGCCAAAGTAACTGTAGACAAGATTCAAAATTTCGGGGTCGTAATGGATTCTTGTGAATGTGATTTAGAGGTTTTGCTATCAACATAACTTCCAAGGTTCATAAGGTTAACTTATTATTATTATAAAGCCAAGAAAAACAACAGGATCTACTAACAATGAAATTTATTAACTGAATCAAACATAAAAAGGAAAACTATAACCACCCTTTTATTGTTCACTCGCGTGAACAGATCTGACATTGACCAGCCTGACGTACCATGACGACACGGTATGACAGCTGTCAACAAGCATTGTGACTGCAATGTCACCTAAATCAGAGTAACAAAGGAAAACGGATCACAAGATCCAAATATAACAAACAAATAAAATAGTACAAAAATTTAATATTTATGAGCGACACGGGTTTTAAGACTAGTTCAAGTAATGAGCATTTTGACGGGCGCTCGTTTCCGACCAAAACAGTTGGTTCGGGAACGGACTCCGTACTGCGAAGGACGAATTACGGAAATGTGGGAACAACAATTACATATTTATATACACTACTGACATGCTCTAACCTTAGATTACCACAACCAAATACACGTGTGTATTATTTAAAATAAGGGCTGCGGAATTACCGACTTATACCTTAAACACTAGGAAGGCAATAACATGACATGAACAGGTTTGGCCGGTTGCCAAATTATATTTATATGAATACAATGGCCTTGAAAATAAGAGCCAACAACAACAAAATATAACTTTTAATTTTCACGCCGGAAAGTTTGGCGTTTTAAAACAATGAACAAATAAGTCGTAGTAATGATAAAAGAAACTTGGATCGACAACATGGCAACTTCCCAAATTAAACCAAATAAAATAACCTTAACTCATTAGGCTTTAAAGCAAACATAACGTGTCATAACGAGCTGGAGACAACCGGGCCTGTTATCGCATCACCGAGAGAGTGGCTGATTTCTTCCCCCAAGTAGTAATTAGTGCCATGCTAAATATAGATTCTGGCCCATAGCCAGCGTACAGCACCTTTGCTAATCGCCACCTGTTAAACGCGTACAAATAAATAACACATTATCTCAAAACATCCTCTCAGGGATTTTTAAGAATACATTTCCAGGTCAAACTTATCCCCACGGATAACTAGTTTGCCGGAATGATATCGCAGTCATGGACAGGCTTTACCTCTCCTCATCATCATCACTTACACCCAAAAACACGTGGCACATTTCTCGAAGATCTCGTCGTAGCATTAATCAGCACACCTCTCAGATAATGACACACAACATGTCCAAATGACAATAAAGAATAAATAACAGGATCAGTCCTAGCCCGAGTTATCAAAGCAACAAAATGCAAATATTCCCCCCACGTAGTAATTAGTTTAACATATCATTAAATCAGTCCATTTATCATTGTCGTTCCTAGGTTCTCATTCATGGCTACACTTTTTATAGATACGTTAATCGATGCGGCCGTTTCGCTATAAGAGTTACGTATACATAAGGAAAACATTTAAATTACAAAATTTACTGTACAACATAATTGTCACGCAATGCCAAAATTTACTACACGCATGTCAGTTAAGAAATCAAACCCTGAAATTTAAATTAAACCACACAAATAAAATCTATACAAAGTTCCACACATCTCTCGCGATTCCCCTCGTCCAAAATCAATAAATCAATTTTTTAATACTCATCACTTAAACTGCTTTCCAGAGGCCTCCCGCCTCGTCAATTCCCATCATTAGGCCGTTAGCCCATAACACTGATGGTAATGGAGGATGAAGCTTGCTGTCTTCTCTCCATGGTCGACATTTTGCTGCTGTTAAAACACAATTAAATCAAAGTTTTTAAACTGTTCTATCTGCGTTCTAAGTATTTTATTTCCTCAGATCGTCCTATGCAGAATCGTCGACTTTCCCTATTCTATGGCTAATTGCCATCTCACAATTTATGAAAATTTCCAACTTCGTTGCCGACACACAACTATAATTTTAAAACCATATCGTCTTAAGGACGTCTTAAAATGACTGTCGAAGAATAATTAGGAGTGTCCCGGTTCATCTCAGACATTTGTATATATACAGAAAGCCTAAAGTTTCAATGGTGGGAGTAAAACAGCTCCTCAATATTTTAAGTAATGGGCCTATAATTATGTGTGACCTCTCAAAATTCTTGTATTTTCTCACAGGTCGCGAATCTGCCGTCGAACAAGCAAACCGATCGCTAGATCTTTTTATATCCGATTGCCGCGCAAAACACACTGACGCTATGTTCTGGCGTCATGTTTTCTTATTGGTCAGATAAGTTGGCTTCGGAGTTCTGACCTTACAAATCCCGCCCTTATTTTCACGTCACGACTATTCTCCTCTCTCTCACTCCTTGCCTTGTACGCAGCATTGTGGCCTTTTATGGTCACGTACGCCACAGCGTCATATCTGATTTTCTCAGAAATCCAAGAATAACATTGGTTGTGAAACTATTGGTCATTTCCAGCCAGCACGTAGCATGTCTTACCAAGTCCAGATTTCTTGCTACATCAATATTACTCAAATATCCAGCATTTCATGTATTTAGTATTTCCATCGTTTTTATTAATATGAAACATTATTATTGGACACAATGATAAGGGTTCAATATATAAAAGTGAAAGTATGTATGTATGTGGGTATGTGGGTGGGTCTGTTCCGTATACAAATCTACACCGTTACACCAATCTCAACCGAATTTTGCATACACATAGTTTAGGACCCAGAAGGAACCGTTGGGCTACATGAATTTTCGATAGTCTTTCTCATTCTTCTGATTTCGACCCTTTTGCACTCCAGCACATGCTAATCAAATCATAAAATATACTCATGAAGGAATGGCAAGGCGGATAGTTTCCATGGCAACATAGCTCAAGTCGAGACACGGCCGACTGGATGCCATTTGCGCTCTGCACTACCGGTATAGAAAATGAGGATCATTACTTGAAATCCCGTTAGTTACTCAACTACTCACACAGCACTGTCAACCGAGTCTTGCATAACAAAAACTTGACACTATCTTCTACTCACTCACTCATTCATTCATCACGAAATCTCAGAAAGTATCCAACGGATTGGAATGAAATTTGGTATGCAGCTTCCCCAAGGGCCGCAAATGCCCACTAAGAGAGGATTTTCGGATATTCAGGTTCTAAAGGGGTCTTAATGGGGTTAAACCTGCATTTCATTGAATAACAATATCTCCCGATTGGTTTCATTGGGGGATGTGATACACGGCATATAAACTCATCATTAAAAAGTAAGACACGTGTCTGAGGGTTTTTCGATGTGGTGTATATTATGAGGTGAAAGGGGTGAAAAGTAGGGATTGAAAGATTCCTAACGGAGCGTGTATGTCTTAAACGACATAGGCGAGGAGTTTGAAACTCAGCGGAAAAAAATCAGCATAAAAATAAGTAAATATGTTTTTGACCGTTTTTTCATAAATCCCATGGGGAGGGGTGAAATTCTGTGTGTGTGGGGGGGGGGGGGGTACAGGAAAGAAAATGTCCTAACTGATTGACTGACTGACTCACTCATCAAACTCAGGGGGAAAACTGCTTTAAAGTAAGTAAATAGCTGTTCGACAGTTTTTTTATCAATCAAATTGAAGTTGTTCATCGGGAGGGGTGAAATTCTGAAGGAAAAAAAATGAAAGAAAATGTCCTGACTCATTCACTCAATTATCATCGCCCAGCCGAAAATATTGAAGTTGGAAACATGGCATTTTGGGGATATGTTCGTTGTATGTCAAAACCGTACACTAAGGAATGAGTTTTGAATATTCAGGTTCTAAATGGGTGTTAAGGGGGTAAATGTGCATTTCATTGAATAACAATATGAGGTGAAAGGGATAAAAAGTGGCGGTTGAAAGATTCCTAACGGAGCGAGTATCTCTTAAACGACCTAGGCGAGAAATACGAAACGCAGCGAAAAATATCAGCTAAAAATAAGTAAATCGGTCTTCGATAGAAAGAAAGTGTCCTAACTGACTCATCAAACTCAGGGAGAAACAGCTTTAAATAAGTAAATAGGTGTTCGACCGTTTGTTTCATAAATCCAATTATAGGGGTTCATGGGGAGGGATGAAATTATCAAAAATATGTGAAAGGAAATGTCCTGACTGACTCACTCACTCATCATCGCCCAGCCAAAATTATTGAAGTTAGAAACATGAAATTTTGGGGATATGTTCGTTGTATGTCGAAAACGTCCACTAAGGAATGAGTTTTGAATATTCAGGTTCTAAATGGGTGTTAAGGGGGTAAATGTGCATTTCATTGAATAACAATATGAGGTGAAAGGGATAAAAAGTGGGGGTTGAAAGATTCCTAACGGAGCGAGTATCTCTTAAACGACATAGGCGAGGAGTGTGAAACTCGGAGGAAATCAATCAGCTTAAAATAAATAAATAAAATAAATAGGTGTTCGACCAATTTAAGGGGCCTATGTGGGGAGGGGTGAAATTCTGGAAGAAAAACGTCCATTAAGGAAGGATTTTTGGATGTTCACTCTCATCGACCAACCAAAACTATTAAAGTTAGAAGAATGATATTTTGGGGATATGTTTGTTGTGTGTCGAAAACGTCTACTAAGGAGGGATTTTTGGATATTCAGGTTCTAAAGGGGTGTTAATGGGGTTAAACCTGCATTTAATTGAATAACAATATGACACGACTATGACGCGAGCGAAGCGAGGCTAAAAATGAGATGATGTGTGTCTGTGTATTACTCAATCACGCAAGTACCACTGGTCCGATTTACATGAATTTTACATGGTTAACATATAGGTTACTTTTGATTTCAATACTTTGCACTATTTAAAGATGGCGACCATCTAAGAAATAGCAAACTTTTGATGGTATATACGAGGTTTAAAATTACATTTTCTATCCGAAAGGTATCTCCAACCGTTAGCGAGTAAAACCTAAATTTGTGCTATAAAACACAGCCGAGCGGTGTAGTTGGATAAAATGTTCCATCCTTAATCTCCCTCTGCGCAGCACCTCGCCTCTCCCCTGTTTTAACTGTCACCTTCACATTTTAATTTATTTATGACGCGTAGGGAAGCACGGGTACTTCAGCTAGTCTATCTATATATATAAAAATCAATGTTACGAGATAGTTTGTCTGTCTGTGGGTATGTCTCCTATGCGTTCATATACCACTCATCCGATTGCGATGAAACTTGGGTGCAAGATGTTGAGTAGAATCCAGGGATGGTTTCTGGCTTAGTAAATCCATTTTTTTTAGGTAGTGCACGAGTAGATTCAGCAAAAGAGCGATGATGCGCAAATTGCTTCAACAAAGTCCCGTATGCGTTCATACACCATTCATCAGATTGCGATGAAACTTGGGTGAGATGTTGAGTACACTCCAGGGAAGGTTTTTTGGCATAGTAAATCCATTTTACAATAGGTAGCACATGGGTAGAATCAACAATTGAGCAACGACTCACAAAGCGTTTCAACAAAGTTCCGTATGCGTTCATATATCTATAATCCGATGCAATGAAACTTGGGGAGATGTTGCGTGCACACCGGGGAAGGTGTCTGGCTTAAGAAATTCATTTTGGAACAGGCAGCACTCGAGTAGATTCAACAAATAAGCGACGACGCGCGAAGGGTTTCAAAAACTTCCCGTATGTGTTCATATACCGTTAGTCCGATAGCGATGAAACTTGGGTGAGATGTTGTGTACATTCCAGGGATGGTTTCTGACTGAGAAAATCCATTTTACAATAATAGGTAGCGCACGTGTAGATTCTACAAATGAGCAACAGTACGCGAATCGTTTCAACAAAGTTCCGTATGCGTTCATATACCATTCATCCGATTGCGATGAAACTTCGGTGAGTCGTTGAGTTCCCCCCATAGAAGGTTTCAGGCTTAGTAAGTCTATTTTACAATATGTAGCGCACGAGTAGATTCAACAAATGTGTGGCGGCGCGCGAATTGCTTAATCAAAATCCCGAAAGCGTTCATATGCCATTCATCCGATTGCGATGAAACTTTCATGAGTTGTTGTGTACACGCCAGGGCAGGCTTTCAAGTTAGTAAATCCATTTCACAATAAGTATCGCACGAGTAGATGCAACAAATGAGTGACGACGCGCGAAGAGTTTCAACAAAATCATGCATTCATATACGATTCATCGATTGCGATCAAACTTTGATGAGTTGTTGTGTTACTTACGTGAAGGATTCTAACTTAGTAAATCCATTTCACAGTAGGTAGCGCACGGGTATATTCAACAAATGAGGGACAGAGCACGAATCGTTAAAAAAAATCCCGTATGCGTTCATATGTCATTCATCTGATTGCGATAAAATTTTGTGAGTTGTTGTGCACACTCCCGGGAAGGTTAAAGGCATAGTTAGTCCAATTTACAATAGATAGCGCGCGAGTAGTTTAAAAAAAATGAGTGTTGGCGATGCGATCATATACCAGTCATCGGATTACGGTCAAATTTTGGTGAGTTGCTGGGCACACTCCCGGAAAAGTTATAGGTATGGTAAATCCAATTTACAATAGATAGCGCGGCAGTAGCTTTAACAAAATGGCGTGAGAATTCGTTTCAACAAAGTCCCACATGCGTTCATATGACATTCGTCCCATTGTGATGAAACCTAGGTGAGATGTTGGGTACACTTCAGGGATAGTTCTTGGCTTAGTAAATCGATTTTACAATAGGTAGCGCACGAGTAGATTCATCAAATGGGTGACGACGTGTGAAGCGTTTCAACAAAGTCCCGTATGCGTTCATATACCATTCGTTCTATAGCGATGAAACTTGAGTGAGATGTTGTGTACACTCCAGGGAAGATTCCTGGCTTAGTTTACATTTTATAATAAGGTAGCGTACGAGTAGATTCAACAATTGAGTGACGACTTGCAAATCGATTTAAAAATCCCGTATGCGTTCATATGCCATTCATCCGATTGCGATTTTGGTGAGTTGTTGTGCAAGCTCCCAAGGATGTTTCAAACTTAGTTAATCCATTGTATGATAGTTTCGAGGCAGTTAACGGAAATTGAAAAAAAAAATATTGTTTATCCAAAAGCACTTCAAGAAACAAAATTACAACGCCAACAGTTTCTTTGATTGGCATTGCAACGCATGCCGGGTACAGCTTGTAATTTATAAAAGGCCCCCTCCTGTAGTTGGGCACTTGACACAACGGTTAGGGTCAGTTCGTATGTGACGTGTATTGTGATTCGTCTACGAGGTTTTCAATTTTATTTTCACGCCAGGAAGAACACGTTAGGTAAATTTAGTTTGAGACGTTTTAGCTAATCATTTTTCTTTGCCAACAAACAGGTTCCAAGCCCCTAAACATTGCAACAGTAGATCAATTGGTAACATCTGGTTATAACACCGAAGACCGTTCGAAGAATGGGTACTTCTGCTAGTAAATTTATGCAAGTAAAATACCTCTCACCACATTTTCCCCCTTTTACCTCATTGAAAAACCCTTAAGACAAGCGTCGGCTTATTTTTTTAAATCATCTATACTAATATAATAAAGCTGAAGAGTTTGTGTGTTTAAATGCACTAATCTCTGGAACTACCAGTCCGATTAAAAAAATTAGGTTTGGGTTGGGTTGGGTTGGGTTGGGTGAGGTGAGGTGAGGTTGGGTTGGGTTGGGTTGGGTTGGGTTGGGTTGGGTTGGGTGAGGTGGGGTGGGGTCGGGTCGGGTCGGGTCGGGTCGGGTCGGGTCAGGTCAGGTCAGGTCAGGTCAGGTCAGGTCAGGTCAGGTCAGGTCAGGTGAGGTGAGGTGAGGTGAGGTGAGGTGAGGTGAGGTGAGGTGAGGTGAGGTGAGGTTAGGTTAGGTTAGGTTAGGTTAGGTTAGGTTAGGTTAGGTTAGGTTAGGTTAGGTTAGGTTAGGTTAGGTTA